>JAFJYJ010000029.1:5542475-6928094 GCA_019022615.1 Acacia melanoxylon
GGCGTCTGTTGCTATTTTGGCTGATGTATAAAAACTTCAAATCTCATGTTCCAGATCGTTACAAATTGCCACCTACTCAAGGTGGGCGATTATAGATTATTTGATTTTTCTTAAATTTAGTATCCCTGCGTGCTTAAAATTAGTATGTCTAAATATCTTGAGTTGGCTTAAGAATTTCTTTTCTCATTTGGGTGACGCAAAGTTGCGAACTAATTTGCTTATCTTTGTCCAGACAATGGATATCTCTAAAATGGTGCCTGGAGATGCGCCCTTCACAGCACCTTTTAAACTTGTTGCTGAACGTGATGATTATATTATGCTCTTGTAGCATATTTTGACGTATCATGTACTAGGTGTCATAAACTGATGGGCTTCTCTATAGGTTTGTTTCTTCCTCTTTTAAGTTCTCTTGATTTATTGTTTTGGTTTGTGGGTACTTAAATGGAGAGAACCCTGCTCTGTTTATTGGTGCAGATATATATATATATATATATATATATATATATATATATATATATATATATATATATATATATATTTATTTAAAAATTATTCATTGAATCCTACTAGTTTCTAACAAAGATTTAGCTTCTATAGGAAGATTACAATGGGAGGGAGTAGACAAGTGAATTTAAGAAAATAAATTTTCTGTTTTTGAAAACTACTATGAACTGACGACATAAAATTATTCTCTTTTGAAAATCTCCTGAAAATTTTTGGGTAGGATAAGTCTTTTTCATGTTTTGAATAGTAGGTTGATCTTTATATATGTGATGTTGCCATTATTCAAGAGTGCTTGTTGTATTTGGGTAGACTACTACAGGATCAATCAGATGGGGTAGGGCCATCAGTAATGGTGGCCTAGCTCGAAGAAAGTTGTTTGTCTCATAATAGGACTAGAAGCAAAGTTAGTGAAGATCCGCAAAGAGATTGACAAGATTATAGAGGATATTATCAAGGAGAATCAAGTAGAGATGCAGAATTTGACTGATTTTGATTAATTCGTGTCATCACTTGCAAACACTTGTGAACTTGTTGGAACTTTTTAGGCATGGAGATGTTGTTATTATCTGGTTTTTTGTATTTTGTGGAATACAAAGCTCTAATTTGTTTATTCTATAGCTACTTGGTGTATAACTTATTTATGATTTTTGTGTTTTTTAGTTCATTTTGTTGGCAACATTGTTTATATTTTGTTTTGTTTATATATAAGTTTTTTAGGATTGCTACTATATATATTTCTTTATATACAATTTTTTTAATATATTATTTAGTATTGTTTATTTCATAAATTTTTTAAATTTAAGTGGTTGTGGAAGAGCCCTAATAATTATAGTATTTTTTTGGAAAATTCCAATTAAATACCATTTGAATTTGTAAAACTCCCGTAAGTCTCCCGAATTTGTAAAAAGGCGAGAGATAACAAGGACCTATGAGGGATATGCAAATTTGGGTGAAATTACCCTTTTACCCTTAGTTTTAAAAAAATAAAAAAATACCCTCGGAGGGCCGCCCACCGACGAGGGCCGTGGAGGGGTTTTTTTGTGTGTGTGTGTGGGTTTAGGGCCGCCGCCATTGGTCGGGGTGCCGCCGGCACCGGCGAGGGGGGGGGGGTTTTTTTTTTTTTTTTTTTTTTTTTTTTTTTTTTTAAAATGTTTTCATTGAAAGTGTGGGGGTGGGATTCGAACCCCAACCCCCAACACATCCTTGGGGCCAAGTGGCCCAACAGTTGGGCCACTTGGTTCATTTGTTAAAAAAATGCATTAACAAATATATATATTCTTCTTAACATTTTTTCAATTGTATTTTACCATTCCACAAATGAAAATTACCATTCCACAAACACGAATTATCATTCCACAAACGAGAATTATCATTGTTTCTACAGGGTTCCCTTTTTACTCTTTGATGTATGTTTTTAAAACAAAAAAAATGCACTATTACCATTCCACAAACGAAAATTACCATTCTACAAACGCGAATTACCATTTCACAAACGAGAATTACCATTGTTTCTACAGGGTTCCCTTTTTTACTCTTTGATGTATGTTTTTTAAAACAAAAAAATGCACTATTACCATTCCACAAACCAAAATTACCATTCCACAAACGAGAATTACTATTCCAGTAACGAGAATTACCACTTTTTGGTTTTAAAAAACATACATCAAAGAGTAAAAAAGGGAACCCTGTAGAAACAATGGTAATTCTCGTTTATGGAATGGTAATTCGCGTTTGTGGAATGATAATTTTCGTTTGTGGAATGGTAATAGTGCATTTTTTTTTTTAAAAAAAACATACATCAAAGAGTAAAAAAGGGAACCATGTAGAAACAATGGTAATTCTTGTTTGTAGAATGGTAATTCGCGTTTGTGGAATGGTAATAGTGCATTTTTTTTGTTTTAAAAAACATACATCAAAGAGTAAAAAAGGGAACCCTGTAGAAACAATGGTAATTCTTGTTTGTATAAATGATAATTTTCGTTTGTGAAATGGTAATTTTCGTTTGTAGAATGGTAATAGTACATTTTTGTTTTGTTTTAGAAAACATACTTCAAAGAGTAAAAAAGGAAACCCTGTAGAAACAATGGTAATTCTTGTTTGTGAAATGGTAATTCGTGTTTGTGGAATGATAATTTTCGTTTGTGGAATGGTAATAGTGCATTTTTTTGTTTTAAAAAACATACATCAAAGAGTAAAAAAAGGAACCCTGTAGAAACAATGGTAATTTGCGTTTGTGGAATGATAATTTGCGTTTGTGGAATGGTAATAGTGCATTTTTTTAAAAAAAACATACATCAAAGAGTAAAAAAGGGAACCCTGTAGAAACAATGGTAATTCTCGTTTGTAGAATGGTAATTCGCGTTTGTGGAATGAAAATTTTCGTTTGTGGAATGGTAATAGTGCTTTTTTTTTTTTTTTAAAAAAACATACATCAAAGAGTAAAAAGAGGAACCCTGTAGAAAAAATGGTAATTCTCGTTTGTGGAATGGTAATTCGCGTTTGTGGAATGGTAATTTTCGTTTGTGGAATGGTAAAATACAATTGAAAAAAATGTTAAGAAGAATATATATATTTGTTAATGCATTTTTTTAACAAAGGAACCAAGTGGCCCAACTGGCCCCAAGGATGTATGGGGGGTTGAGGGTTTGAATCCCACACCCCACACTTTTAATGAAAACATTTTTTTTTTAAAAAAACCCTAAACCCCCAAAAAAAAAACCCCACCCCCCTATGGGTGGCCGTGCTGCGCACTGAAAGTCGGCGGTGGCCGACGAGGGTATTTTATTTATTTAAAACTAAGGGCAAAAGGGTAATTTCACCCGAATTTGCATATCCCTTATAGGTCCTTGGTATCTCTCAGTCTTTTTACAAATTCGGGAGACTTCTGGCGGTTTTACAAATTCAAATGGTATTTAATTGGAATTTTCCCTATTTGTTTTTATTTCAGTGGTGACTGTGGAAGAGCCATAATAATTATTAATAATTTTTTTGGATTTTAGATTTTTTTTTTATTTCGTCATTTTTTATATTTTTTATGTAATTTTTATTTTTATAATCTTTCTATTAATAAAATGAATTTTGCGACGGAATTTATTTTCCGTTGCAAAATTCAAAATTTGCAACGAGGTTTTGTGCAACGGACGAAATCCGTCGCAAACGCATTTTTCGACGGAAAAACCCTTTTTGCGATGGATTTTTCCGTCGCAAAAACCGACTTTTTTTGTAGTGTTTTGTAATTTTGATATTTTGGTACCGATACATTCACGGATTCATCGTATTAAAAAATAAGTAGGTTATTCCTGGACACAACCAAGTATGTTTTTTATATCAGTTTACTATTTTATCCCTGTGTTGCTCACTATCATTCGCTGCAATACTTTTATAAGTGATGTAATTACAAGGGGTATGACAAGATCAGGCTTCACACACAACAGCTTAGGCCTCACCTATTATAGGCTTTTTTTTCGACCTAATCTAGGACTACCCTAAAAACCAGTTTGAAAAGCTTGAATTTTCAAAACTTTATAAACAAGCTAACGGGCTACAAGACTTCAAGGAAAATAGGCACATTCAAATAGCTAGGTTGAAAACATGCCGCTTTTAAAGAGGCCTAAAACATGCCAAAATTACATAAATTAGTCTAAATTATAAAAAATATATCATAAAATATGTTATAATCTAATTAATCAACAAGAGAGAATCAAATATAGCAACAAAACAATTTTAATTACAATTATAATCGTTGGTTTCAAAAACTAGTGTAAAATGAAAAACTCACATGTTTACGTTTTTATTGGAGTGATACATGTTAAAATGCAAGTAAAAACCTTACTTAAAGTTTTTATCGTTTTTAATGAAGATGATTTGGAATATGTAGACAACTTAGATGTTAATGCCCATGATGAGGAAAACTTTATTGAAGTTGAAGTGATAGAACCTATGGATGGTCATGATTTGAACATTCCAAGTTTTGCAAATGAAATTGTTATAAGAGCAAGAAAAAAGGATATTGAGGACATGCAACTGATGCAAGATGATGTGTTTGATTTGAATTGATTGATAAGATTTAGGAATTGTTAAACTTTATTCTTTTGATGTTTATGAAATTTGCTTGTAGTTGTTAAACTCTTTGTGTTTTTGGACTTATGTTTTATGTAGTTATGTGACTTATCTTTTTAAATATGAAGTTGTTCATTGAATTTTGAGTTGTGATTTATGCTTTTTTACACACGCGCGTGCGTGCACAAACACATGTATATATGCGCGCGCGCACACACACACACATATTATTTTGTATCCTAACTTCAAATAGTAGAAACTTTACGTTTCATGTTGTTTCTGCGATTGACATTTCTACCACCCCTTCAGTTTCTATGTAGAAACTCGATTTTGATAACATTGATTACAACAATTTAGACCATATTAAAGTATAGCTATTAGCCACAAAATATCAAATCTTCAACATAATTTCTTCTTACTCCAAGACCTAGAAAAGAGTGAAATATATATATATTATTAGGTCATAACACAATTTAAGTTTAACAAGTAATAGCTCTAAGAAATGGTTTTATTTTACCAATGCTAAAACCAATATGCAGACAACTAATAATCCCCGGGGGTAATTTAAAGGGGAAAAAAAGACTTCCACTTGTAGCCTCCTTTGTCATCCTGCGAGTGGGGAAAAAAACATCAAATAGAAACAAAATCAGCAATCTATAAGAAGTGGTAAATAATAGAAAAACTGATTGGAAGGAGGAGGATGAATTATCACACAGTTGAGCAAGGGTAACATCAGTGAGAGCTAATCTAGCAGTCTTGATTTTCTCCTTGAAGATGTAACACCCTAAATTCCATACTTGAAATCGTGTCGGGTGACACTCAGTTTTAAAAAAATCGACAGAGTTTGAGGTGCTACAGCTTAAAGTAATGCGGAAACGGAGAGCATGCACTAACGTTTGGACAATGAGTATCTGATATAAAATGCTCAGACATATGCTGATGCCCCGACATAAGCTGGTATATTAAAAATTTTCTGAAGGAATATTCATGTGATACAATTACAGAGCTTTGTATAATTACAATTCTTACATGGTAACTATACAATCGGAATATTTTTTTTTTTTCAACAGTAGAGCAGCGTAGTAATTTACATTACACTTGGGGCAATGAACCTAATTCTTTAAAGAAACTAAAGGAAACGTTAATCAAACAATTTGGCTAGGTAGCGAGTGTCTATCGTGGAATATTCATTTCTCATCACAAAAGAGTGTATGATTATTGTAAAGTCTCTCTCTCGAACCACATATAAACTAGCCGTGTTGCCTAGGAATTCGGCATTACCAATACTATAATCCGTGGGTGAAATAACGATTCTCATTTCGTAACCTCATTCTTGCTCAACACGGCAAACGGCGGAACGATGGAATTTCGACAGCGGTTCGACATCGAAGGATTCTAATCAGAATAATAACACACTTATGAATATTTAAGCATATAGGCAATGCTCTCGTGGGCATCTTTCAATGCAATGAGGCATAAAAAAAAGTATAGGAATATATCACGAAACTTCCTAGATCAAAACAACGGTTCTACTATAATGAACTACGGAAACTAAAAACTAAGGAAGAAGAACTTCTTCCGGGAATTTCCACAAAAGTCTTCGGATCGGATTCCAGCCGTTGGATCGCATTTTTTGAGGACAAAGCAATCTTGGCCATTCATGGTTTGTCCCCCAAAAGTCAAAGATTTTGAAACTCAAAAATCCGGGCGTGTAACTTTGAAGATCTTTCCATCCTCTTTCATATTATCTATTTTGATCCTCCTTTTGTATTCTCCGGTGCGTCTTCTTCAGATCGTAAACGTCCGTCAGTTGTTGCCTAACTTAATCTCGTGTTTAAAAAGACACAATTGTTTCTATAGGTTCTCACTTTGCCTATCGGCTCTACTCTATCTGATCAACTTTTCGTCTTATTTGAAATTAGGGTTTTCGGCTGTAAATTCTTTCTTCGCGGTGAATTTCACTTGTACTTAATTTGATCAGTCTAAAAAAAAGACTTTTACTCTCGGTTTCCATCTGGTGCCTTCTCACCGCATTATATTATTATTTTATGCTAATTACCATTTTAATTATTTAAACAATTCTTTTTAATTAAAAATACTCTTTTAAAAATTCAGATTTATTTATTTTTCTATAATTTTTTTTCCATTTTTTAAAATATAATATTTTTTACCAAAAATTCCGTTTACCCCCTCGCGTTAGGGCTTAATCAGACCTAATTTCTTCGTTTAGTGATCTTTTTAGGATCAGGTTTCTTCATATATTTATCTTTACTAATTTTACAGTATATTGTTATCTTACAACCTTCTATACCGATATTGTCATTTTATATCTATGTAAAATATTATGGTTCAAATACTTTTTAAACTTTTCTTCATGTTATTTCCTCTGAAATAATTTATTAAATTCTCATAATTAGGGATAACACTTCCATATTTTTCTCGGAAAATTTACTCTATAATTATAACAATTTTCCACAACAATCTTCAACCAAGCGTAGCCGTAGCTAGACTTGGGGCAATGAACCTAACTCAGTTAATCAAACAATTTGGCTAGGTAGGTGTCTATCGTGGAAGTCTCACCGAGTTCACGGTGACTTATTGACTGAACCACATAAACTAGCCTTGCCTTCGGCACCAAATAGTTTGAAATAACCTCACAAACGATCTAGGTTCCATTTGTTTTTCTTCTTTGACTTTTTAGTCAAAGATCAAAGAGGTCCAATACCCATCGACCTCCCAGGTGATTAACCTCATATGAAAAGTATAAAAGATATTAACCTCATATGAAAAGTATAACAATATATGTCACAATAACAATACATAGCACACAACACATGTTCATCTACATTACAACAATAATCAATACATAAGCACGAATATTTTGATAAAGCAAAATCATGAGCTTAAAATGTAGAAAAGATTAAATTGTCACAATAACAATACATAGCAACATACCGAAAGATCACATGTATTATGAGTCATCTATGTTTGCACTAACCAAGATAAAAGTTTGCAAGATAACAATATACTGTAAAATTGGTAAAGATGGCCCCTAAAAAGATCGTGTCCTCGCTAGGAAAACTCAACGGCATTATCAAGTCTATAATCCGTATAAACAAGATGACAACTCATTCTTTGACTTTTTTGGGCCAAAGAGGTCGGCACCTATGGATGGAGGGCCAAGATTGCTCCTCCCAAAACCTTAGAACGGTTGTATACCAAGCTCCTTCTTCATTTCTCACACCAAAAATCTGCCTCTTAGAGAGAAGTTAGAGAGAGAACGGAGTGATTCAAAGTTCGGCGAAATTCCGCCGATTAGGGTTCGAGGGCAAAATGGTAATTTGTACCTAAAACGTTATGATGCTAAAAGTTGTTAAATAACCACGAAATTTACGCTTTTTTAAAGTAAAAGTTCCGTTGTACCACCAAAAAGGTACGTTCGCGCATCGTAACACTAACTCGATGGTTATTGTATGATTATATATGTTTGTTGTGTTTGTTTGTTGTTGTAGCATACGTGGTTATGTTATATACACGGTTATGTCACATACGTGACCCAAGACATAGTCCCTGTCCATGACCCTATGAATCATACTACCACATACATGCATACAAGACACATCAATTTGAGTTAAAGCTACTGGGATGTTATGTGAACGCATTATCAAGTCTTTCACCGATTGTAATGGTCAAACATACCCATGACCTTTGAATCATAACCACATACATGCATACAAGGACTTCCCGTGTAATGTCCTATAATGTTACCATCGGATTATTTCTTTTTCCATGATATTATAATTAATATCATATTTCCTAGAATAATATCAAAAAGGATATTTTCACCTATTTTGACATTTCTACCCTTGGTGGATTTGTTATTACAATTTTGCCCTTACATTTCTTTAAAAACGCAAATGCTGATTTTTGAGCAGAATTTGCTGCAACTTTGAAAAATCATAGATAATTCTACAAAAATCGGAATGAGGTTCCGTAAAATTCCTCAGAATCCTTGGCATGTATATTTTAAAGTAAAAATACTCCAAGAACCTAGAATACCAATAATCATTCCCAGTTTTTAAATTTCTCAGCGCTGCCCAGATTTGAGTTCCGAAAATAAGGCTTAACTTCAAAAATTCATATCTCTCCGACCGGAGATCTAAACGTTACATATTTTATATATTCGGAAAGCTCTACATATCTACTTTATTTATATAAAATTTCATTATTTATTGGCTTTATTTTCAACATAAAATAATAGCATTTAATTCGCTGTTTGCCTAGAATTTTAAACCGAAAATTTGCCAAAGTTTTGCTACTCTGATCTCTAGTTTCCAAAAATTTTGCTCCACCATATTTTCGAAATAAAACCATTTTTAATCATAAAAACATGAAATCAAAACTACATTAGAAGATTCAAGATCAAACTAACATTTATGCTAAGAATTACAAAACTAAAGACTAGAACTTAAGAACTAGAGAGCTTACCCTTGAAGAACCTTGCTACTCCTTCCTTCTTTCTTCTCACTAGCTCTCACTTCTCTCTTAAACTCACCTATTTGGTTTGAGTTTGGTATGAAGAATTGTGAAGGGATGATGTCTCTATTTATAGGGAAATTTCAAGATCTCCAACCATTGGATCATACTTCTTTATCAATGGTTCATGTTGATTTGGTCTTCTTGAAGACACAAATTATGAAGAAGAAGCTCTCATTGGTTGTGCTTAATTACATAGGATTAAGCCAAATTATTTATTGATTTTTCCTATTGGTTGGTTCAATTAATAATATCTTGATTTAAATAAAATAATCTCTCTCTCTCTTCCATGTGCTTTCATTTATGACCAATCTTGAATATTTTTCCTCTCTTCTTTCTTCTCAAAACCGTGGCCTCATCTCTCTCTCTTTCTCTCCTATCCCCTTCCATCTTCAATTAATGAACCCATGTGCCAATTATCCCATGTGATTTTTGTTAATTAATAATATAATTCCCTTCTTCGTTCTCAAGCTTTCTTTTTCCTTCTTCTTTCAACCCTTGGATTAATTTGTGTTTGTTCAAAATAAATCCTCACCATTAATCTATGGTTTAATTCTCCCATTGGTCCATTTAATTATCTAAGGATTTAGCTCAATTCTTTGATTTTCCATTGGCTAATTCAATTACAAGAGGATTAAACTTACTATAGAATTAATTAGGACCATTGGATTCAATTGTGTTTGTTTAAATCCAATCTTTTCCCTTAATTACATTTGCTATTAGTTAATTGATTTATTAATTAATCATGAAAATTAGTGCTTAATTAGACAGGTATTATTTCATCCTCATTGGCTTAATTATTTTCAAATATAATTAGCCCTTATTTGATACTTTTAATTTGTCTCTACTTATTTAGAAGAATTATGCAACTAATCTCAATTAGTGCAAGTTTAATAGATAACAATTAAACTAAGTGTTCTTTATCCTCTTTTTCTTGTTTTATGTAACACCCCTACCGGCCTCGCCCTTTCGGGTGGCGGGTAGTGTGATTCTAACAACCCATCTGGATCTTCTCTATTTGGCATATGCTAAGCGTTCATAAGCACATACTCAAAATTTGACACCCGGCCTTTTATTATTCATCGAAGCGTCAACATTCTTCGGGCCGTTCTCATAGCTATCATAGTGTCTTTGCTCTCTACTCGCTCATTCTTTTTACAAACAACTTCAAGCACTCCCTTCGGTGTGCCGCCTTCAAGCAACACTCTAGTCCGGAGTCCGGTGCGTAACTACTAGCCCGTGCTCACCTATCTATTTCATGTAACTGGAGTTCAAATGAATGAACCCTGTGGGTATGATTAATCTCATATGCGTGTATGAAATGTAAATAATGTATAACACATGTATAAGCATAGATTAATTCACAATAAACAAGTCGCACCGTAACCGCAGTTAACGGCCAAGGACCGCAGCCCTATGAGACCGCAGCCTCAATTCCATAGCTAGGAAATAAACATGTAAATCATCTAGCAAACATGATCAGTCATACAAGAAATACATTCATACAAGCTAACAAGATAACAGTTACCCACCACTTTAGCCTTTGTCTTCCGCTTGTACGTTTGCTTCCAACTACGGAGTTGCTTGAAGCACATTCCATTCTTCTTCTTTCTTGACTTCTCATGGCCTAAACACATGTTCATATTATTAGAGCCATGGAAAATGAATACCTAATGCTTATCTTTGCCTCATAGGTATTCTTACACCCTTGGAGTTTATTCTTATTACTTAGGTCATTTCTTTCTTAATTTCGCATGGTAGCTAATTTTGGCCAAACTTTTAAAATTCATTATTAATTCTACAGAACTCCGATCGGGGTGTTTCAAATTTCTATTTGTCACTAATTAAGTCTAGTTTCATGTAAAAATAATCACTAGACTTATCTCTTGCTGTATCATTCCCAGTTTTTCATCATTTCTTAGCTGTCCAGAAAATTATTCCAAATTAATAGGTCAACTTGCGAAATTCGTTTCTCTCTGGAAACGACTCCGATTTAGGTGTTCTTTAGCTTTTTGGAAAGCTTGAGATGTCTAATATTTACTGTAAAAATATCAGAGAAAAAAGCAAATGTTTACTTGGTCCGAAATGCAACGTCATTTTGTTGCTCTGGAACCATACCAAAACTTTCCAGAAGTTTTAGCTCATCTTCCAAAATTCATAACTGGCGTTGTAGACCTCATTTGTGGGTGATCCAAAGGTCATGTTAAAGCTCATTATGTGTAATAATTACACAAAAAAGTTCAGGTTCAAAAGAGGTCATTTACCCTAGTTTTTAATTTTCCCAAGAATTTATGCTCCAGCTGAAAAACTCAGTTTCCAGAAAATAACAGTTTATTCTCTTCCACGTTTTGCATTGCATTTAAGCCTCACTAAGCATTTTTTGTTGTTAAACCTGATTACAAGTCTTCTAAATAAGGGCTTTAGGTTCAGTTCATGCTTCAAACAGAACAAAATACCTCATGGGATCATGCAATACCTATGTTCATTGAGTGACATACTGAAACTATAACTCCTTGGTTCAGCAACCACCAAACAGAACCACTTAACGTATGCATACACTTATCTATCCCATTTTCTTAACCATTTAAGGAACCTCTTATCTTCTAATGGTTTATGTGGCTATAAGACAGAACCTGGAATTTTTGAACGTAAGAAACATGCTTAGACATACCAAACTTTCCTTGTTTTAGTTATCTTGTAACAGAGTATCACATGCAGATCCAAAACCTGATCGTCTAAGCTTAAACGTAAAAAAAAATCAGGTTGGTGGCTTACCTTGTTCGAAGCTTATGTTTGCATGTGACTCTGCCTTCGTCTCTCTGCGTCTACCGAATAACCGAAAGGATAAACCAGAAATGGAGAAGTATTAACGTACTGGGTAATACTCCCTTCTTCCTTCAACGTTTTGTGTTCTCTGTCTCTGATTCTCCTTCTCCAGTGCTCCCTCACATTCTCGGTTCTCTGTACTTTCAATTTTCAGCTCTCGGTCTCTCACTCTTTCTTTCTCTAATTATCTCACCACTCCGCTCTCTCTTACCTTATGCTTCTATGTGAGACCGAAAGAAATAATGGTTAAGGAAGTTGAGCAGAGATAGCCGATCATGGCTTGCTGAAATGCAGAAAATGTAGGAGTATGGCTTTTGAATACACGGGACAGTGGTGGAGTGTAATAAGATGAGAATGCAGAAGGAAAAGGAGGAACCGTAGAGCATGAGTGCTGCTGTGATTCTCAATTTCAATAAGGCAGTGGAGAGTGAAGTATGTTGAGGTGTCGTATAATGCTCAAAACAGATGGGCATTTTCTATGATCTAATGCTAACTGTCGACCTACACTAACGGACCTGAAGACGTGGTGTATTATGCATGAAACAAGTGTGTTTCAGCTTTGCGTCTTGACCGAGATAAGATATGATGTTGCTGCAATTCAAAAAGCAACAGCGCAGTATGGGTATGATTCCTGATTCCATCTTCTTTTTATGCTGTCAGATAGATGAATAAGTGGGCTGATCAAATGGCATGAGTGTTGAATAAATAAATAGAAACTGTCATAAATAGGTGCTGCTATTCTGAGAAGAACAATGGAATTTCCAAGATAGTGCGGGTGATGTTCGAAAAATGCTGCATTGAATGGAGTATAAAGCATATTTCCTGTTTTAAATATGTTGTGTCTTTGCTGTTTGAAATAAAGATTCTGCGAGAGAGGTATTCTGTATGAATTGAAGTTACGTGGCTTTGAGAGGAACCAGGAAAAAAAAAAGAAAAAAAAATGTTATGCAACTCTCAGGTTTTCGTTGTCTTGGCCATAGTAGGAAATAGGAAATGGAAAATATGTATGTTGACTGAAATTAAGGCAGTGAAGAGTTTGAATCATTTAAATATTCCACCAACTTTCTCTTGTCTGCCACAATGATTATGAATGGGGTTTCTAGGTAGTGGCCACATGAAGAGAAGAATAAGGTGTTGCTTTTGCCTTATTGTCCATAAAGTTCAATTATTTAATCCTTGGTCCCAGAGCATGCTTCCCTAATAACTTGGTCATGCATCTAATATTCATTTTCTTTGGACCCTACTTAATAACTATTCATGCCTCCAATAGGTCACCCAATTGAACTAGCATTGGCACAATTCATTTTGAATTTACCCTTTACAATTATTCTAGGCCATGAACTTCAATAATTGTTTTCTCCAAAAATTCATGAAAAATATGCCTTGACTTCCAATAATCATTTTAGCCCATAAATTATTCCTTCCAAATATTCCTTGAATTTATTCTTTTCCCAAAGATTCAAGGAAAATAGGCCTCAAATTCCAACAATTATTTTCATAATCATATTAGGCCAAATTTTCACCATTAATTTCCATTCAATATTTCTAATTGCCGAATCCCAAAATTTGGGATGTTACATTTTATGAGCACTTAAAATAGTTATTATTCTATGTGATTTTATGTCACATTTTATAGCCCTCATTATGTAGTCTCATAATTAACCATTGGTTAATTAATTCCAAAGTAAAATTTGGATGAAAATATAATCAATAGATTATAATTCTGAGACACATTCCCCTTTGTATTTTAGTAATTATTTTATAAAATACAATATTTACATAAATTATGAAAATTAGGGTATTACAGAAGAAGGAAGCTTGTTTCTAGAATTCAAGGAATATGGGCGTGCCCATTTTGCTATTGTAGTTAATTTCTCGACAGGGTGGACATATCCAAACTTGATCCAGCAACCAAGTTTTATGAATCAAAATGAGGTGGGGCAAATAGAAAATGGGGGTTGATGATGCATGGGAGGAGAAGAAATCGAAGGAGAATTTTGTATTAATAGAAGTTTGATATTTTCAAATGACTTCTTGTCCAAATGTGATTGAGAGTATGAGAAAAGAAAATTACAAGGGGATTTATTTGGGTGTGTAGGTAAGTGATATAGTTTATGTTTCTAATCTCTTATATTCTAATTGGATGGAATTTGTTTTATAAAAATTCAGGGATTTGTTAGATTTTAGATTTTGAAATTTCCAAGCTTCTAGATGATCATTTTGCTTTTAATGGAGTTAATGAGGTTGGAGTAAAAGTTGTATGGTTTATATTTTTACTTGAGTAGTTTTGTGATTAATTTGAGGAAAATAAAGTTAGGGTTTAATTAGAAAATTTTTGATTTATGATATGGAGTTTGTGATATGAAATTTGTGATACCCTAATTTTCATAACTCTTATAAACATTGTATTTTGGCAAATAATTAGTAAAATAAAAAGGTGAATATGTGCTCAAAAGAATTATAATCTATTGATTATATTCTTATCATTTTGGAATTAATTAACCAATGTTAAATTATGAGACTACATTTAAGGGCTATTAAATGTGATATAAATTACACACACTACTAGAAAAAGCCATATTTGCGACGGAATTTGCGAGAGAAAATAATTCCGTCGTAAAATTTGGCAAATTTGCGAGGGAAATGAATTTCCCTCGCAAAAAAGGTCAATTTTGCGAGGAAAAAACTTTCCTCGCAAAATGGTGATTTTTGCGAGGGAAAATGATTTCCCTCGCAAAATTGACCTTTTTTTGCGAGGAAACCCGGTTCCTCGCAAAATTGTGGGAAATTGGAGGGAAAATTCCTGTCAATTTCCCCCCATTTTGCGAGGGAACTCATTTTCCCTCGCAAAAATCACCATTTTACGAGGGAAAATAGTGTCCCTCGCAAAATGGGGGAATTTTGCGAGGGAAAATTCTTTTCCCTTGCAAAATTGGAGGAAAAATTCCCCCAATTTCCCCCAATCACCCTTTTTTTGCGAGGAACGAATGTTCCCTCGCAAAAACCTTGCACAAGTTCCTTCGCAAAATGGCGGCTCTCACAAAAATCGGGACTTTGAAATAAAAAAACTACTATATTGAAAACACTGAAAAATAATCATTTGTTTAACCACATGTTCAAATAATATTGTCATCTTTATATTAGGAAGTGTACTATCATGAAGCTATGTTTTTGTTGATTTGTTTTTAGAAATAATGCACTTTTATAGATGAAGCAACTGTGCACTATAAGGAATTTAGTAAATATGTTCTCTAGGTCCCAAAGCTAATGTACCATATAGGATTTACGGTGAAATGATTTTTTTTTTTGGCCTTTTTCTGGAATTATCGTTAGAATAAAAATATTTCCACCAATAGCATTATTTCAAATAATGAAAACTTCACTTTCAGACTTTCCCAACCCTAGCGTACCTCACTTTCAGACTTTCCCAACCCTAGCGTACCCTTTCCTTCATCCTTCTTCGACCTCCATTCCCTGCGCCAAGTGCTGCCGTTGTGATCGTCACTCATGAACCCGGCTGCCGTCGTGATCTTCTTTGACTAATTTTGAGGCGCGTTCTTTCTCTTGCTTGCCTTTTTTCGTTCGTGGGTCCTTCTGTTTCACCCTGGCTCGTTGTTCTGTTCTGTTTCTTGCTTCGAACATTCTTTTGGATCCTGCTAGTCCGTTGCTCTCCTCTGTTTGCAAGATCGTCGATCTCAAACGAACTTAAGATATATTGTCAAAAGTCGGACCGTCTCTTGTCTCTCGTCCGTCTCTCAGTCTTTTGGATTTAGTGGTCAAATTTGAACATGACTTTTCAATGTGAAAAATGAACATTAGATTTTTGCGCCGCTTGTTGAACCTGTGACCCATATGAACGTGATCTGCTAATTATTTTTTAACTATAGCTCGATCTCGCACGCCCTAATAAAGCTCTAAATGGATGAGTACAAACTGTTGGATGATTTCTGAACTAGGAACTATTTTGAAAACAAATTATCACTCTACACCTGATTAGTGCTTCCTTGTTTTCATGTCTATAACGAAAGCCACATGGGACCTTGAACTCAATAATTGAAATTAAAGTAACAGTGTTCATCAATAATTGTACTGATTCTGCGACTTGAAATTGAAAGCCACAGGGGACCTCGTTTGAGCTCTCCTTATTTTTTTCTTTGAATCATTTGGTGTCATTTGGTGTGCTTTTGATTGACTTTTATGCTTAATTGATATGAATTTAAGTTGTAACTCACTAACTTGCTTGATTGGGATTGGTGAGAGGCCTATCAGTTTCCTCTTTTTCTTTTTTATTTTCATGCAAATTCTTTATGTTTCACAATGTGATTCTTAATAAACTCCTAGTTATTCAGCTTCTTTCGTAGTTTATGGCTGCTTCTTGTCCTTGTGGGAAGGGTCAGTTAATATTCAAAACCTCTCACACAGCCAAAAATCCAGGTCGACGTTTTTGTTATTGTCCGTTAAAAGTAAGTAAATTTTGACATATTCATCTGCCTCTTGTTCTTTTTTTGTTTGTTTGTTAAATAAAGCCTAAGCTTCTACATTTCTTCTCTTTTGTTCTAGACTAAAGACAGTGAAGGCTGTGGATTTTGGGTATTTGAAGATCAATTAAAACAATGCCCATGTGGAATTGGTTTTTGTCGAGTGCGTGCCTTTAAAGAAAAGTTACACTATTCTTGTCAAAATTGTGGTTTTACTTCTACTTCAAGTATTCATAGCGCTTCAAGTTCAAGTGCAAACAATCATAGTTCTCCTAGTCCAAAGGCTTCAAGTTCAAGTGCAAACAATCATAGCTCTCCTAGTCCAAGGGACACTCGTCAATTGAAAGATGAAATGATTTCAGAATACGAGAAGGGAGTGCTTGAGCTTGAGAGGGATCATGCACTAAAAATTGCAGATTTGTCTCTTGAACTTGTTGAACAATTTAGAAAGATTGACATGGCTGAGAAATAAATATTTTTCTATAAGCATATGTTGTAATTGACTGCTACTTATATCACTATTCTCAGGTAATTCTAATGGACATTTCTAAATATGGCTTTAATGAGCAATCTATGTCATTTTACATCATTATAATTTGATAGTGAGCCCACTAAATGTCAAGTGATTTTTCCAGGGATTATGTTATATGTTGTTGTTGTTCCCTTCACATTGTATGCTAGGGTTTATTTGAATCATTTGGTTTGCTTTTGTTTGACTTTTATGCTTAATTGATATCTCAAGATATTTTCTGAGTTAAATTCAAAAAGATATTCTTTTGAAAAGGTTACAGTAAATTCAAAAAGCTGAAATATCTT
This sequence comes from Acacia melanoxylon, assembly GCA_019022615.1. NCBI lineage: Eukaryota > Viridiplantae > Streptophyta > Magnoliopsida > Fabales > Fabaceae > Acacia > Acacia melanoxylon. The sequence continues at coordinate 5,559,695 of JAFJYJ010000029.1, forward strand.
GTGATATACTTTGATATGGGTACTTTGCGGAAAAATTCTTATCAAAGTTGAAAGAAAGAAGAATTAGTACATTTTATTTACTTTGTTGGCATAGCGAGGAAGTTCAAATTATGATACGTAAATTAATTGAATTTACCATGCAGTTTAATTATGCTAATGTTTTTGAAGAATTATGCATATTCCAAGTTTCACCATGTTTTTTTTGTCTATTCTAAAGGTGGATGAGAATTAAGACTCGTTCTCCTAAACATCAACGCCCAGAAAATCTCAAGGAGAAGAGAAAGAGAAAGAGAAAGATGGAGAACATCCAGATAGAGAACATCCAATATTGCGACAAACATATTTGGTAAAAATTAAGCATTCTTGTGACTTTTGGTTAAAGTGTTGTTTTTTATATTAACCTTTGGTTAAGTCGTAGTTCGTCTTCTCTTCTTTGGAATTATTATTATTATAGTTTAATTTTTGGTTATTTTAATATTAAATGTTAATATTTTAATGTCCAGTTTGAATGAGAGATGCACACTGCTCACATTTCAAGCCCACCTTCATCTCTCAGTAGGTCGTTATTGGAACGAAAATGTGTGGGAAGACATGGCGCTTCACTATGAGGGTCTAACCAAAATCTCTCCTACTTGTACTTCGCTTAAACTTACATGGAATAAATTTTCTTTGGAATTTAATTTGATAACCTCGCTACGTAGTTTTGGAAGGCGTTAGAAGCGAAGGTGAAGGAGCAAGGAGAGATGATTGCGAGATGCGAGACCTTCTCAAGTCCATATTGAAGGACAAGGGTCCGGGGTTCCCTCCGGTGGTGATGACGATACTGGTGGTGATCATGACCAGACTCTTGCAGTTTAGACGGTTTTTTAGTTCATTTTGATTGAAACATTATAATTTGTAATATTTTGTTTTTGCTATGTAAACTCTTATGAATGTTACAATTTAGTTTTATGATATACAAGTCTTTTTATTTTCTAATTGTTAATATTTTTTATTTATTTTTTAAAAAAATTATTTGGAATTTGCGAGGGAAGATAGTTCCCTCGCAAAGTTTGAGGATTTTGCCAGGGAAATATTTTCCCTCGCAAACTTTTGGAGTCTGCGAGGGAAGATGGTTCCCTTGCAAAGTTTGAGGATTTTGCGAGGGAAATATTTTCCCTTGCAAAATCCAAAAGTTTGCGAGGAAGATGTTCCCTCGCAAAGTTTGAACATTTTGCGAGGGCGTTTTTTGCGAGGGAAATATGTTTTCGCAAATCGGTAATTTTTCCGAGGAAAAATCAATTTTGCGACGGAAAATGTTTTGCTTGGCGTTTTTGCGAGGAATTTTTCCGCAAATCAATTTTGCAAAAATGCCCGTTTTGCGAGGAATTTTTTTTTTTTTTGGTAGTGACATAGATAGCTAATTTATAACCAAAAGAGATAAGGAAAGGTTATGAAGACACTTAATTAAATTAGAACACATTAGCAAATGCTAATTGACAATTAAGCTCGCACTAAATAAATGTTAGTAGCATATGTCTTCAAGTTGATAAAAGATAATGGAAATAAGTAAAGATTAAAGTGCATAAAGCTGGATTAATTAAGCACTAATTTCCATGGTTAGTTAACAAACCAATGATAAATGCAATTAAGAGTTAATCAAACTTTGTTAATTAATGTTGAAAAGTCAACAATGACAACTAGCCAATGAAAAATCAAGAAAATAAGCTAAATCCTTAGGTAATTAATTGGACCAATGGGAAACTCGAGCCATGAATTAAGGGTGAGGATTGAACTTAAACTAACACAAATTAGATCCAATGGTTGAGAGGAAAGAAGAGGTGTTAGATTTTCACATGGAGGGATGAGAGAGGATTTATTATATAATAAGCAAGATATTTGGCTTATAAGAGCACATGCAAATTAAAATAAAAGATCTTCAATAATGTTTAGATTTTTTTTAACAACAATGAAGGGAGAGGATTAAGTCTTGTAAAGTAAATTAGATCCAATGGTTGAGATTAAAGAAGAGGTGCACGTGGTGGGGTTGATGAGGGCCTTTTTGTCGTTAGCCTTGGGGTCTACAATCAAAATAAACCAAGGATTGCCTCTAGGCAAACCGATGATCGTTCTCTCTTCTCGAGGAGCCTTTTATTGAGTCTTAGGTAATCTAAATGTCATGCAAATGCAATAAAACAAGGGGAAAATGATTTTTGGATTTTCAAATTAATAAACTAAAGAATAATGCAGTTTAATTAAATGCTAAAATATTATTTTTGGTATTTTCTTTATAAAATGGTGAATAAGTGAATGAAATGGATGAAATGAAAATATAAATGATGAACGTTCTTGATAATGAAGAAATGACTATCCTTGCTCATAAAAGATTATGGGAGTTAAAATTCATCAAGTTTTAAGATAAACCTCAAGATAACACTTGAGTCCAATATTCTCAATTAATAGTAGCTCCTACAAACATAGCTAACCACTACCTCTTGAGAAATTGTTAAAAACCACTTGATGTGTAATTAAAATTGGAATAATGCAACATGAGTTTTCTTGAAATTGAGTACATAACAGTCCCTCAAAGGGCACATGTAACATCCCATTTTCAAAAGCAGTATATTTTTTTTTCATCAGAGTAGAGCATCGGAGCGATTGAGTAACCGATACATATATTTATAAATGCCGTAAGTCCGGGCTGATTACAAAAACGGTACAATGACCAAGAGTTTTTAAAGTGAATAACAACAAAAGTGTCTCCCTAAAGCAATGCCATGCCGTGTCAACGAGAAGAGATTTTCGTCGGATCTCTATGCGGCACGCTTGCCTTTCTCCTCGGTCCTTGGTCCTCCCGAACCCGACGCTATGTTAGAGCGAGGTCCAATGCATCGGACCCCGGTAACGGTTAACCTCATGTTTACATACATCATATAAGTACTACAGATATTCATGGAATTTTGACGATACTTACTACGTTCAAAGTAGGGTATACATAATCAGATATGCATGGCAATAACAATACAGTCGGACGTAAGGTTAAGGCACAAGGAGAAATGTACATGATCAGATATGTACGGCAATAACAATACAGTCGGATGTAAGGTTAAGGCACAACGAACACTGGACATAATCGGATATGGGTGCAATAACAATACTGATCGGATGTAAGGTTAAGGCACAACAACAGCGAAAATACAGCATGACGAGAGGAAAATACATATATGCATACAATAACCATCGAGTTAGTGTTACGACGCGAACGTACCTTCGTTGTCGACTACGGTACGTTTTACGGAAAACGGTAATTTTGATAGCGGGTGAAACGGTGACGACGACGGCACAACGGCGGCTCGGCTCGACGGTTCGATTATAACAGATATCCTATAAGGATAATATTTAACAACTTTTAGCACTATAACGGGCATTTTAGGTACAAATTACCATTTTGCCCCTGAACCCCTGTCGGCGGAATTTCGCCGAGCTTATTTGTTTTCGCTCTATCTCTCGGAATTTTGACAGATCTTTTCCCTCATCATATTTTCGAAATATATATCATATTTACCCCTAAATATGATATCTAGACTATCTTGAAAAATTAAAGATAAATCTAGCATTCCTACTATATCTACCGAAAGAACTACCGAAACTAAAGACAGGGACCGAAGAACTTACCCGAGACTTTGCTCAAACTTTCTCCAGCTTCTCTCTCTAACTTCTCTCTAAGAGGCAGATTTTTGGTGTGAGAAATGAAGAAGAGGAGCTTGGTATTTATAGAAGAGACGGATGGCAGAACGGTAAATAATTCGAACTTCAGTCTTGACGAATATGGACCGTAGGATCGCATTTTTGAGGACAAAACACTCTTGGCCCTCCATTTCTTGTGCAGACCTCCCCCTCCCCAATAGTCAACAAAATGATGTCATCTTGATGGTGACATCGGCCCGCATTAGATAAAGTTTGTCCGTTCGAAACGCGTAATCTTAGAAAATCTCAAAATTCGAATTCATAACTTTGAAGATCTTCTCTTCCTCATCAATAATATCTAATTTAACTTAGATTTCGGTCTCTTACAGGGTTCCAACAGCCCAGTTGAAGTTTTATCGAAAAACGTGTCCAGAACACGTCGGTGTCGGAAATCGCTTTCGGAATCATCAATCTCTGGATAATAATTCACTGATTCCAAATATGTCCATATAATTATAAACTCATCTCCGGATGTTGACTTATAATTTATTTTCTTCAAATCCAAAATGTGAATATCGCATTTTTCCCTATTTCGTCTTATTAGGCAAATGCGCTCCGAAGCCTCGGAATTAACTTAGGAAGAGGTCACTTGAAGGTAAAAACTCACGATCAATATTTTACCTTGACTTTGGAATTCCTATTCTTGGTTCTCTAGATAGGATCTGTTTCCTATTTATTCCATTACTATTCACTATATTATATAATAATACAATTTTACAAAAATATCATGATATTTATTTTTTTTCTTTTATTTTTTATTTATTTTTCTAAGCATAAAATATTTTATTAATATTTTATTTTATTTTTATTTTTTATTTATTTAATAATTTCGAATTTTTCCAATTAAAAATAATTATTTAAATTATTTTTAATTCATTTACTTTATACCTTAATTATCCCATTAATTACCAGATTAGCCACTTACTAATTTTTGATAATTTTCTTAATTAGGATAAATCATTATCTCACAATTATTTTACTTACATTGGTATTTTATATCCCATGTAAAATATTAAAAATCATGGGGTCAATTATGATCCCCAAAATAATATTAAATCTTGCCTCATTATTTTCCAAGGAAAATATTCCCATAAATTCCTAAAATTAGAGACAACATACTTTCTAATTTTTAATAAATATTTTATTGCCTCTTGGGATTTATCATAATATTTTCAGGCCATTTAATGCTCTAAAAATACATTTTAGCTCTTTATCTCTCCTAATTTCCATAGTAATTACCTTAGAAAATAAGATAATTATTACTTATCATTTGAAACTACATATTCACCTATTTTCAATTTGTATTATTTATCGAAATATAATATTCCAGATAAATAATTATCCGGGTATTACATTTCTCCCCTCAGTTAAACAAAATTTCGCCCTCGAAATTTGCTCTATAATAATTTAGACTTTGTACAGACTAACCTTCGGACTAATCGCTCCGGAATTTTTTCCTCTATATGTTGGCCGCTTCTCTCGATGATCGAGAATTCGTTCAGGTTTGACCGTAAAGATCTTGTCATTTTGTACTTTGATATATAGTGTTTCCCGTGACACCCATATACCGCGGTTGACACCGAGATATCAAAATGTCTCCATGGCGCCCATACACCATGGTAACACAAGATACCTTAAATGTTTCCATAGCGCCCATACACCATGACAACACAAGATACCTCCTACTCAATGACACAATCGCGATCGGAAAGTAACAACTAAGAAACATAGAACACGTCACGAGGTAATTCACGTAATCGTATGGCTAATACCTACGTCATATACCGTCTAGAGAATATTCCTTTGAAAAGAGATAGTACCTTGGACCATCTCCAGGAAGTCCCCCCGTCCTCGGTACATGTTAGTGTGTACACTCGGCACGGGTTACGTGATCTTGACACTGCAGTTTTCTCTGGACAGTGCGTACTAATGTGTCCAGGCTTTTGACACTTAAAGCATATCAGCTTCCCATCGCAGTTAGTACTTTGAGGATGATACCTCGCACATTTTGGACACGATCGGGGTCCCGACATTCCAAGGTTGTACTGCTGCCCAGTCTGAAGTGGCCTCTTACTTTCTCTTTGGTAGTCACTCCATGGTGCCCCTCTCTTCCGCGAGGAATTTTCACGATTGACCTCGCTACGACCCCCGTCTTGCTCTTTTGTTGGAAGGTCTAGCCCTCCGTAATTCCTTCAAGTTCCGCTCAATCGGTCGGCAAGACTCCACGGCTTGAGCCATTTCGGATCTTGCGAGATACCGGCTCTTCTCCCTTATGTCGAACTTTAACCCGTAAATCAACCTATTCGCCTTCCAGCTTTCGTTGTCAGTACTCTTTAGGTATGACGAATATCGCGACAAATTGGTGAACCGGGCAAAGTAATTGTCAAAGGATTCCTCGGAACCTTGTTTGATATGGAGAAACTCCTCCTCCTTGATTACTTGAGTTGAGGGAGGAAAATACTGTTCGTTGAATTTTTCTAGGAACTTCTCCCAAGTGACAGGGTAATAACGTGTTCGCAACGTTGTAGCTACGCTTTTCCACCATCTATGCGCATCTCCCTCGAGTTTATAAATGGCAAGTTGGGCTTTTCGATTTTCCGGGCATTCCATAACTTCAAATATTTTGTCTAGACTCATCGACCAATCCTCGGCCAAATCGTTCTTCCCATGAAAAGAGGTTGGTTTGAGCTTACAAAACCGCGTGACCCGGTGTTGTGTGGTCTCCCCTACTCTTCCTCGTCGAGGAGGTGATTGTGACCTGTCAGATTCCTCAGTGTGCTCGTCACTTTGCTCACTTTCTTCCTCTTCCTCAGCATTTCGATCCTCTCTTTGTCTCTCAGCTTGTCTTTCCCGCCTTTCTTCCAACAGTTCCTCAACAAGAGCCCTCAGTTCGTGTACAGTTCCTCTCATCTCCTGTATCTCATTCTGTTCTGGTTGGTTTGGTATTGGATCCACCCGAGGTTGTCTACCCCGTCCTCCACCACGGCCCCTGCCCCGGCCTGGGGGTTCCGGCTCCTCTTAAATTTGCCATGTTTTCGTTCTTTTTCCTTCATTAGGGAAAACGTTAGATTTTGGAAGACAATAATTAGTATATTGCAGATTTTATCACTCTCGTATCTACACTGCACATATACTTTATCGCACTTAGCATTCACACTACAAACAAACAGGCACCCGCAATATTTCCATCGTTCAGAATTTCGTTGATCCGGTCTACTCTGGTACGGAATTTCGTATTGGGAGTTCCTCTACATGAGTCAAGTATTACATGTATTTATCCTTGTTGATCTCAGAGTTTCATCTGGCATGGCCTAGCTCCACATATAAGCTCTGGGTTAGGATGGAATTACCGTCCAGTACAAACTGACGATTATCAGAAAATATCAGAATTATCAGAGTTATTAGAGATTGATATCAGAGTTATCAGAATGATCAGGGTCTGATATCAAATATGAATATGGACGATGGATTTACTGATTCTGGGTTAGAATGATGCACCGACAGAGGGTGGTACACCGGTTCAGAATGGTATACCGGTCAGACCGGTACACCGACTTAGGGCTATATCGGTACTCATTTTCAAAACATGCTCTTTAAAAAGGCGTAGAGCCTAACTCGTTACTCAACCAATTTGGCCGGGTAGGTGTCTATCATGGGAGCCTCACCGTGCTAGGGTGATCGTGGGTGATCCACATAGACTAGCCCTGCCTTCGGCACCAAAAGGTTTTTGGAATAACTAAGTCAGATCTATGCCAGGACAACTGCTCTGATACCAAAAATGTAACATCCCATTTTCAAAAGGAGTATATTTTTTTTTCATCATAGTAGAGCATCGGAGCGATTGAGTAACTGATACATATATTTATAAATGCCGTAAGTCTGGCTGATTACAAAAACGGTACAATGACCAAGAGTTTTTAAAGTGAATAACAACAAAAGTGTCTCCCCGGCAACGGCCATGCGTGTCAAGAAGAGATTTTCGTCGGATTCTATGCGGCCGCTTGCCTTTCTCCTCGGTCCTTGGTCCTCCCGAACTCCGACGCTATGTTAAGAGCGAGGTCCAATGCACCGGACCCGTGTAACGGTTAACCTCATGTTTACATACATCATATAAGTACTACGAGATATTCATGGAATTTTGACGATACTTACTACGTTCAAAGTAGGGTATACATAATCGGATATGCATGGCAATAACAATACAATCGGACGTAAGGTTAAGGCACAAGGAGAAATGTACATGATCGGATATGTACGGCAATAACAATACGTCGGATGTAAGGTTAAGGCACAACGAACACTTGGACATAATCGGATATGGACGGCAATAACAATACGATCGAGATGTAAGGTTAAGGCACAACAGCGAAAATACAGCATGACGAGAGGAAAATACATATATGCATACAATAACCATCGAGTTAGTGTTACGATGACGCGAACGTACCTTCGTTGTCGACTACGGTACGTTTACGGAAAACGGTAATTTTGATAGCGGGTGAAACAAATGATGTACGACGGCACTAACGGCTCGGCTCGAATGCGGTTCGATTATAACGAGATATCCTATAAGGATAATATTTAACAACTTTTAGCACTATAACGGGCATTTTAGGTACAAATTACCATTTTGCCCCTGAACCCTAATCGCGGGAATTTCGCCGAGCTTACATTGTTTTCGCTCTATCTCTCCGAAATTTTGACAGATCTTTTCCTCATCATATTTTCGAAATATATATCATATTTACCCCTAAATATGATATCTAGACTATCTTGAAAAATTAAAGATAAATCTAGCATTCCTACTATATCTACCGAAAGAACTACAGAAACTAAAGACCGGGGACCGAAGAACTTACCCGAGACTTTGCTCAAACTTTCTCCAGAGCTTCTCTCTCTAACTTCTCTCTAAGAGGCAGATTTTTGGTGTGAGAAATGAAGAAGAGGAGCTTGGTATTTATAGAAGAGACGGATGGCGAACGGTAAATAATTCGAACTTGGTCTTGACGAATATGGACCGTAGGATCGCATTTTTGAGGACAAAACACTCTTGGCCCTCCATTTCTTGTGCAGACCTCCCCCTCCCCAATAGTCAACAAAATGATGTCATCTTGATGGTGACATACGGCCGCATAGATAAAGTTTCGGTCGGTATAAAAACGCGTAATCTTGGAAAATCTCAAAATTCTGAATTCATAACTTTGAAGATCTTCTCTTCCTCATCAATAATATCTAATTTAACTTAGATTTCGGTCTCTTACAGGGTTCCAACAGCCCAGTTGAAGTTTTCTCGAAAAACGTGTCCGAACACGTCCGGTGTCGGAAATCGCTTTCGGAATCATCAATCTCGGATAATAATTCACGATTCCAAATATGTCCATATAATTATAAACTCATCTCCGGATGTTGACTTATAATTTATTTTCTTCAAATCCAAAATGTGAATATCTGCATTTTTCCCTATTTCGTCTTATTAGGCAAATGCGCTACCGACCTCGGAATTAACTTTAGGAAGAGGTCACTTGAAGGTAAAAACTCACTGATCAATATTTTACCTTGACTTTGGAATTCCTATTCTTGGTTCTCTAGATAGGATCTGTTTCCTATTTATTCCATTACTATTCACTATATTATATAATAATACAATTTTACAAAAATATCATGATATTTATTTTTTTTCTTTTATTTTTTATTTATTTTTCTAAGCATAAAATATTTTATTAATATTTTATTTTATTTTTATTTTTTATTTATTTAATAATTTCGAATTTTTCCAATTAAAAATAATTATTTAAATTATTTTTAATTCATTTACTTTATACCTTAATTATCCCATTAATTACCAGATTAGCCACTTACTAATTTTTGATAATTTTCTTAATTAGGATAAATCATTATCTCACAATTATTTTACTTACATTGGTATTTTATATCCCATGTAAAATATTAAAAATCATGGGGTCAATTATGATCCCCAAAATAATATTAAATCTTGCCTCATTATTTTCCAAGGAAAATATTCCCATAAATTCCTAAAATTAGAGACAACATACTTTCTAATTTTTAATAAATATTTTATTGCCTCTTGGGATTTATCATAATATTTTCGGGCCATTTAATGCTCTAAAAATACATTTTAGCTCTTTATCTCTCCTAATTTCCATAGTAATTACCTTAGAAAATAAGATAATTATTACTTATCATTTGAAACTACATATTCACCTATTTTCAATAGGTATTATTTATCGAAATATAATATTCCAGATAAATAATTATCCGGGTATTACATTTCTCCCCCCGTTAAACAAAATTTCGCCCTCGAAATTTGCTCTATAATAATTTAGACTTTGTACAGACTAACCTTCGGACTAATCGCTCCGGAATTTTTTCCTCTATATGTTGGCCGCTTCTCTCGATGATCGAGAATTCGTTCGGGTTTGTAGTAAAGATCTTGTCATTTTGTACTTTGATATATAGTGTTTCCCCGTGACACCCATATACGCGGTTGACACGAGATATCAAAATGTCTCCATGGCGCCCATACACCATGGTAACACAAGATACCTTAAATGTTTCCATAGCGCCCATACACCATGACAACACAAGATACCTCCTACTCAATGACACAATCGCGGTCGGAAAGTAACAACTAAGAAACATAGAACACGTCACGAGGTAATTCACGTAATCGTATGGCTAATACCTACGTCATATACCGTCTAGAGAATATTCCTTTGAAAAGAGATAGTACCTTGGACCATCTCCAGGAAGTCCCCGATCCTCGGTACATGTTAGTGTGTACACTCGGCACTCGGGTTCGTGATCTTGACCTGCAGTTTTCTCCGGACGGTGCGTACTAATGTGTCCGGGCTTTTGACACTTAAAGCATATCGCTTCCCATCGTAGTTAGTACTTTGAGGATGATACCTCGCACATTTTGGACACGATCGGGGTCCCGACATTCCAAGGTTGTCTTGCCCGGTCCGAAGTGGCCTCTTACTTTCTCTTTGGTAGTCACTCCATGGTGCCCTCTCTTCCGCGAGGAATTTTCACGATTGACCTCGCTACGACCCCGTCTTCTTGTTGGAAGGTCTAGCCCTCCGTAATTCCTTCAAGTTCCGCTCAATCAGTCGGCAAGACTCCACAGCTTGAGCCATTTCAGGATACTGCTGAGATACCAGCTTCTCCCTTATGTCGAACTTTAACCCGTAAATCAACCTATTCGCCTTCCAGCTTTCGTTGTCAGTACTCTTTAGGTATGACGAATATCGCGACAAATTGGTGAACCGGGCAAAGTAATTGTCAAAGGATTCCTCGGAACCTTGTTTGATATGGAGAAACTCCTCCTCCTTGATTACTTGAGTTGAGGGAGGAAAATACTGTTCGTTGAATTTTTCTAGGAACTTCTCCCAAGTGACGGGGTAATAACGTGTTCGCAACGTTGTAGCTACGCTTTTCCACCATCTATGCGCATCTCCCTCGAGTTTATAAATGGCAAGTTGGGCTTTTCGATTTTAGGGCATTCCATAACTTCAAATATTTTGTCTAGACTCATCAGCCAATCCTCAGCCAAATCGTTCTTCCCATGAAAAGAGGTTGGTTTGAGCTTACAAAACTGCGTGACCCAGTGTTGTGTGGTCTCCCCTACTCTTCCTCGTCGAGGAGGTGATTGTGACCTGTCAGATTCCTCAGTGTGCTCGTCACTTTGCTCACTTTCTTCCTCTTCCTCAGCATTTCGATCCTCTCTTTGTCTCTCGGCTTGTCTTTCCGCCTTTCTTCCAACGGTTCCTCAACAAGAGCCCTCAGTTCGTGTATAGTTCCTCTCATCTCCTGTATCTCATTCTGTTCTGGTTGGTTTGGTATTGGATCCACCCGAGGTTGTCTACCCCGTCCTCCACCACGGCCCCTACCCCGGCCTCTGGGGGTTCCGGCTCCTCTTAAATTTGCCATGTTTTCGTTCTTTTTCCTTCATTAGGGAAAACGTTAGATTTTGGAAGACAATAATTAGTATATTGCAGATTTTATCACTCTCGTATCTACACTGCACATATACTTTATCGCACTTAGCATTCACACTACAAACAAACGAGCACCCGCAATATTTCCATCGTTCGGAATTTCGTTGATCCGCCTACTCGGTACGGAATTTCGTATTGGGAGTTCCTCTACATGAGTCAAGTATTACATGTATTTATCCTTGTTGATCTCGAGTTTCATCGGCATGGCCTAGCTCCACATATAAGCTCGGGTTAGGATGGAATTACAGTCCGGTACAACCGACGATTATCGAAAATATCGAATTATCGAGTTATTAGAGATTGATATCGAGTTATCGAGAATGATCGGTCGATATCAAATATGAATATGGACGATGGATTTGCGATTCGGGTTAGAATGATGCACCGACAGAGGGTGGTACACCGGTTGAGAATGGTATACCGGTCATCGGTACACCGACTTAGGGCTATATCGGTACTCATTTTCAAAATATGCTCTTTAAAAAGGCGTAGAGCCTAACTACGTTACTCAACCAATTTGGCCGGGTAGGTGTCTATCATGGGAGCCTCACCGTGCTAGGGTGACCGTGATTGGCGATCCACATAGACTAGCCCTGCCTTCGGCACCAAAAGGTTTTTGGAATAACTAAGTCAGATCTATGCCAGGACAACTGCTCTGATACCAAAAATGTAACATCCCATTTTCAAAAGCAGTATATTTTTTTTTCATCAGAGTAGAGCATCGGAGCGATTGAGTAATCGATACATATATTTATAAATGCCGTAAGTCGGTGATTACAAAAACGGTACAATGACCAAGAGTTTTTAAAGTGAATAACAACAAAAGTGTCTCCCCGCAACAGCCATGCCGTGTCAATGAAGAGATTTTCAGTCGGATCTCTATGCGGCACGCTTGCCTTTCTCCTCGGTCCTTGGTCCTCCTGAACCGACGCTATGTTAAGAGCGAGGTCCAATGCACCGGACCCGTGTAACGGTTAACCTCATGTTTACATACATCATATAAGTACTACGAGATATTCATGGAATTTTGACGATACTTACTACGTTCAAAGTAGGGTATACATAATCGAGATATGCATGGCAATAACAATACGATCGGACGTAAGGTTAAGGCACAAGGAGAAATGTACATGATCAGATATGTACGGCAATAACAATACGATCGGATGTAAGGTTAAGGCACAACGAACACTTTGGACATAATCGGATATGGACGGCAATAACAATATGATCAGATGTAAGGTTAAGGCACCGGCGAAAATACAGCATGACGAGAGGAAAATACATATATGCATACAATAACCATCAGAGTTAGTGTTACAGTACGCGAACGTACCTTCGTTGTCGACTACGGTACGTTTTACGGAAAACGGTAATTTTGATAGCGGGTGAAACAGCGGTACGACGGCGGCACAACAGCGGCTCGGCAAATGTTCGATTATAACAGAGATATCCTATAAGGATAATATTTAACAACTTTTAGCACTATAACAGGCATTTTAGGTACAAATTACCATTTTGCCCCGAACCCCTAATCGGCGGAATTTCGCGAGCTTATTTGTTTTCGCTCTATCTCTCCGAATTTTGACAGATCTTTTCCCTCATCATATTTTCGAAATATATATCATATTTACCCCTAAATATGATATCTAGACTATCTTGAAAAATTAAAGATAAATCTAGCAAGATTCCTACTATATCTACCGAAAGAACTACCGAAACTAAAGACCAGGGACCGAAGAACTTACCCAGACTTTGCTCAAACTTTCTCCAGAGCTTCTCTCTCTAACTTCTCTCTAAGAGGCAGATTTTTGGTGTGAGAAATGAAGAAGAGGAGCTTGGTATTTATAGAAGAGACGGATGGCAGAACGGTAAATAATTCGAACTTCAGTCTTGACGAATATGGACCGTAGGATCGCATTTTTGAGGACAAAACACTCTTGGCCCTCCATTTCTTGTGCAGACCTCCCCCTCCCCAATAGTCAACAAAATGATGTCATCTTGATGGTGACATCTCGTCTGCGATAAAGTTTGATCCGTGTATAAACGCGTAATCTTGGAAAATCTCAAAATTCTGAATTCATAACTTTGAAGAGCTTCTCTTCCTCATCAATAATATCTAATTTAACTTAGATTTCGGTCTCTTACGGGGTTCCAACGCCCGGTTGAAGTTTTCTCGAAAAACGATGTCCAGAACACGTCCGGTGTCGGAAATCGCTTTCGGAATCATCAATCTCGGATAATAATTCACTGATTCCAAATATGTCCATATAATTATAAACTCATCTCCGGATGTTGACTTATAATTTATTTTCTTCAAATCCAAAATGTGAATATACGCATTTTTCCCTATTTCGTCTTATTAGGCAAATGCGCTACCAGAGCCTCGGAATTAACTTCCGGAAGAGGTCACTTGAAGGTAAAAACTCACTGATCAATATTTTACCTTGACTTTGGAATTCCTATTCTTGGTTCTCTAGATAGGATCTGTTTCCTATTTATTCCATTACTATTCACTATATTATATAATAATACAATTTTACAAAAATATCATGATATTTATTTTTTTCTTTTATTTTTTATTTATTTTTCTAAGCATAAAATATTTTATTAATATTTTATTTTATTTTTATTTTTTATTTATTTAATAATTTCGAATTTTTCCAATTAAAAATAATTATTTAAATTATTTTTAATTCATTTACTTTATACCTTAATTATCCCATTAATTACCAGATTAGCCACTTACTAATTTTTGATAATTTTCTTAATTAGGATAAATCATTATCTCACAATTATTTTACTTACATTGGTATTTTATATCCCATGTAAAATATTAAAAATCATGGGGTCAATTATGATCCCCAAAATAATATTAAATCTTGCCTCATTATTTTCCAAGGAAAATATTCCCATAAATTCCTAAAATTAGAGACAACATACTTTCTAATTTTTAATAAATATTTTATTGCCTCTTGGGATTTATCATAATATTTTCAGGCCATTTAATGCTCTAAAAATACATTTTAGCTCTTTATCTCTCCTAATTTCCATAGTAATTACCTTAGAAAATAAGATAATTATTACTTATCATTTGAAACTACATATTCACCTATTTTCAATAGGTATTATTTATCGAAATATAATATTCCAGATAAATAATTATCCGGGTATTACAGCACAAATCAACCACATTAATTAGACAATCACACGCTAATTAATATAATCTTATTGCAACCACAAGAAATTAAAACACAGTATTTTTCATACTACAAAATCCAATCTCAACTACAATTATCAAACCAATAGAGACAATAAACATTAATCTCAGTTCCAGAATTTATACACAATAATCCCTAAAACTAGGCAATCTAAATATATAAATCTAGACTAATAGAATGAACAAATTAACTCCCCTTTGAAGTTCATTGAGCTCAAACATTAATCCTCATCACCAAGAAGCCAGAGAATCAGCCACCGATGAACATAAGGTTGCATGAACTTGTTCAAATCTCATAAGGCACCCATGGAATGAATCAGAAAATTTAGAAACAGAGCATGCCGATGGGGAGAGAGAGAGAGAGAGAGAGAGAGAGAGAGAGAGAGAGAGAGAGAGAGAGAGTGGAAGGTCGATGGTGGTGGCTGGTGAAGATGGTGAAGAAGGGCGACGGTGAAGGGAACGAAGATCACCGGCGACCAAGGAGGAATGGTGATCCGAGCGTCAAAGTCGAAGGTCGAAGGCTCGTTCCTATTCGCGGCGCTCCTGGATATATCTATTAATCAATGTTCTTCTCAAGCCTGCACTTTTATGAATAAAGGCCTACTGACCTAATTAATTCCCTTTGGTCAAAATGGTGCGTTTTGACTGTAATACCTGGATAATTATTTATCTGAAATATTATATTTTAGTAAATAATACCTATTGAAAATAGGTGAATATGTGGTTTCAAATAATAAGTTATAATTATCTTATTTTCTAAGGTAATTTCTATGGAAATTAGAAGAGATAAAGAGCTAAAAATCCCTAAATGCAATTGTGGGGCATAAAATGGCATGAAAATATTATGATAAATCTGATAAGGCAATAAAATATTTGCTAAAAATTAGAAAGTATGTTGTCTCTAATTTTAGGAATTTTGGGATTATTTTCCTTGGAAAATAATGAGGAAAAATTAAATATAATTTTGGGGAGCATAAGTTGCCCCATGATTTTTAATATTTTGCATGGGATATAAAATACCAATGTCGTGAAATAGTTATGAGATAATGATTAATCCTAATTAAAAAAATTATCAACAATTAGTAAGTGACTAATTAAGTAATTAATGGCAAATTGTTTAAATTAAGATATAAAGTAAATGAATTAAGAAAATAAATAAAAAAACAAATAAAAAAGGGGGAGTCGAAATTATTAGCGTGAAAGGGGTTGTGGTTTTTTCAAAATAAATATCATGATATTTTGTAATTAAATAATAATAAATGAGATATTTTGTAGAAAGACCAGTTGGATAAATGAGAACCGATAGAAAATAAATCCTATCTCAAAATAGGTGAAATAAGTCTTTAACATCAGGACTTATTATAAACAAGTAAAATTTTATCCCAGAGTGGGCTATCTCTGAAGTCATTTCTGAAACCAACGGAGTAATTAAGAGACATGATGAAAAGGGAACAGGGCATATAGTAGAAATGAGAACCAATGGAAAATAAATCCGTTGTGAAAAACCATGAACTAGGTTTCTTAGGTCTGAACATATTATAAACCAGTGAGTGTTTGTCCAGAAGTTGGTGCTACCAGAAGTTATTTCCGTAACCGATGGCCTCTGTCCGAAAATGTTCAGCAGGCAACGGAATACCCTTAATGGGATCAAAAATTTAGTTAACTAGATATTTCCAAAGAGGAAGAGTAGACCTTCAGCGCTGTGTTGCTGTATTTTTGAGATTCTTCAAGATTACGCGATTAGAACACCGAACAGGGAACTTTATCGGTAGAGACTCATAAAGTGAATGAGTGACATCACCTTGATGACATCATGGTTTTGAAGAATGAGGTAAGGAGGTGGATTGGATGGTGGAGATGAAGCCTTGTGTACACGTTTAGATCCAATGGCTAGAACTCAATATGATAAAGTCATGAATAGTGCACATTTTTCCCTATAAATAGGCCTTCATCTATTTGAGTTTTTCACACCATTTCCTCTTGCCTATTTTGAAATAGAGAGAGGTTAGAGAGAAGGAAGAGCTCTGAGAAAGTTGTAGCAAAGCCTGGGTAAGTTCTTCGGTCCTTAGTCTTAAGCTTTGGTAGTTCTTTCGGTAGTTATAGTAGGAATGTTGTTTTGATCTTTAATCTTCCAATATATTGTAGATATCATGTTTTAGGGTTAAATATGATATATATTTCGAAAAATATGTTGGGGAAAGAGTTATGGCAAAATTTTGGAAGATTAGAGTAAAGTAGCGAAGCTCTGGCGAAATTCTGCTGATTGGGGGAGTCAGGGGCAAAATGATAATTTGTACCTAAAATGCCTGTTATAATGTTAGACTTTGATAAATATGATATTATCCTTATAGGATATCTGTAATCACGTACCGCTGTCATACCGCTGTTGTGCCGCTGTCGTACCGTTGTTTTCTGTCAAAAGTACCGTTTAGCATCAACGAAGGTACGTTCGCGTATTGTAACACTAACTCTGATGGTTATTGTATGCATATATGTATTTCCTCTGTCATGCTGTATTTCCTCTGTTGTACCTTAACCTTACATGTGACTGTATTGTTATTGCCGTCCATATCCGATTATGTCAAATGTCCATTGTGCCTTAACCATACATCCGACTGTATTATTGTCCATTGTGCCTTAACCTTACATCCGACTGTATTGTTATTTCCGTGCATATCTGATCATGTACATTTCTCCTTGTGCCTTAACCTTACATTCCGATTGTATTGTTATTGCCATATATATCTGATTATGTATACCCTACCTTTGAACGTAGTAAGTGTCGCCAAAATTCCATGAATATCTGTAGTACATATATGATGTATGTAAACATGAGATTAACCGTTACCTGGGGTCCGGTGCATTGGACCTCAGCTCTTAACATAACGTCAGGTTCAGGAGAACCGAGGACCGAGGAGAAAGGCAAGCAGGCCGCACAGAGACCCGGATGAAGGCACAGAGACCCGACTGAAGACTTCTTCTATTTATATAGTTACACTGACGTTAGACGTCCGAAAACAATGTCCTGTTATTGTAAATAGCCAGACTTACGTCATTTTGAATATAAGTATCAGTTACTCAATCGCTCCGATGCTCTACTCTGAGGAAAAAAAAATACTGCTTTTGAAAATGGGATGTTACATTGACCAAGGGACTAAACTGAAACAAATGAAACTTCTGAGTAGGGACCTAATTGAAACTGTTATAATTTAAGTTCAGACTTTAATTTTCAAATTTGATCTAATCTTTTGAGGCATCTACAATGAAAAATAATTAATTTAACATCAAATATTCTCATAAAAATCAATGATTAAGAGTAATTACAATTTCTTTGACAATTTTGCACTTTTTAGTCCTAATTTAATGTATTTACTCTTAATCTTAATTTATCACAAGAAAGGCATTTTAAGCTCAATAACTATGTAAAGTACATTAAGAATCCCAATTTAATCATAAAAAATTATATAAAAATATGGTTCAATCAGGGGTCCACATTGGGCTTGAGATTTCCCTATAAATAGAGGGCTCCCCTCTTCATTTTCTTCACACCAAAACTCAATTCAAATTGATTGAGATAGAGAACAAGGCAAAAATAGGAGCAAGGAGAAGAAGGAGTAAGAACTACAAGATGTAAGTTCTTGAGTTCTAGTTTTTTAGTTTTTAGTAAAATTGTAGTTTAATCTAGAAAATTATGAAGTAAATTCCTATACTTGTTTTTAGGTCTCCTTGATTGAAAAATGATGAATGAGGTAAAAACATGTTGGGAAATAATTTTAAAAATTAATGGAACAAGATAGTGAAAGATAATATATTTCCATATTTCTGGGGTGCTGGAGTCGGTCGCGTTGAAGTCATTATTTTATGTATCAAATGAAGTTTATAAATCATGAAATTTTACATGAATAAAGTACACATGTAGGCTTTCCAAATATATAAAATATGTAACGTTTTGAATTCTACACAAGGAGTTATACTTTTTTGAAGTTAGGCCTTATTTCTGAAGATATAAACTGAACAGTGTTTAAAAATGTTAAACCTGGGAATGATCCATGATGTTTTGGCTTATGAGAATATTTTTCCTTGAAAATAGACATGTCAAGGGTCATGAAGAATTTTGAATCACTAAAAAATGATTTTTTTGTAGAATTAATTATGATTTTTCAAAGTTAGTGAAACATTTGGGCAAAATGCTGGAAATTGCATTTTTAATAAAATGTAAGGGTAAAAGTGGAATAACAAATCCACCAAGGGTAGAAATGTCAAAATATGTGAAAAATATCATTTTTCATATTATTCTAGGAAATATGATGATAATTATAATATCATGGAAAAGAAAATAATCCGACGGTAACATTATAGGATTCCGGGAAGTCCGGAGTCGGATTCAAAAGGTCAGGCGTTACACGGTGAAAGGTACGGACACATACTATAACTTTAACTCTGATGTGTCTTATATGATTATATATGATTGAATGATTCATAAAGTCATGGACAAGATTAGGTCTTGGGTCATGCACCGTGACTAAGTTATGGGGCTTAGGTCACCTATTTATATACATTCATGCTTTGTGTAGGTTATAGTCATGATAATGCTGTATGGTTGTTTTCCTAGCGTTGAGGACATGAGGATTCGTGGCATAGGGTGTGTGCAAATGTTGTGAACATTACATATGTTGTGTGTTGGGTGCTATGTATTGTTGTAACCTTACATTTGCTGTGTGCTATGTATGGTTGATGCTGAAATGTAATGAATATCTGTCATATATAATGTTTATACTTGAACATGAGGTTAACTGTTACCTGAGATTCAATGGGTCTTGAATCTCAGCCTTGACTAAAAGTTCAGGAAAGGAATCTAGATCTGAGAAGGCAACGTGGATGGATCCGTGAAGAGGCACCGGTCAAGACAAGAGTCTAAAGAAGGTCAATAAGGACTAGTTTCTTGCATGAATCTAATAGAGTTGTTTCAAACCATTTGGTGCTTAAACTAAGAAAGGGTTGGTTTATGTGGTTCAGTCATAAGTTGCCATAAAAGATGGGGAGACTTCCACTAGACTTAAACACTGGTCTGGCCAAATGGGTTTGGTTAACTGTATTGGGTTCCAAGCCACAAGTCTAGTTAAGGCTTGGTTTAAGATTGTATAGTTACTATGTAAGAGTTGTAATTATACACATTCCAAATAATTGTATCACATGAATATTCCTTCGAGATATTTAATTTACCAGCTTATGTCTGGGCATTTTATATCAGTTACTCATTATCCAAACGTCAGTGCATGTTCTCCGTTCTGCTTTACTCTGATCTATAGTACCTCAAACTCTGTTGATTTTCCTAAAACTACGTGTCACCGGACACAGTAAGTAGTATGGAATTTGGGGTGTTACAAAATTTGTGAAATGAAATGTGTGATATGAAATTTTGTAAATTAATTCATCCTCTTTGTAGGCGATTATTATGGGGAAGAGTGCTACCATTGATACTTATTTTAAGAGAAAGAATAGTGAGTCATTGCTCTCGTTTACTTCTAATGTTAATTGTCAAATACTGAGACTCCTTTTTCAAAGTCTCCTAGAATTGAAAATAAAGAGGTAGTTGATCTTACTTCATTGAAAAGAGATCCTGCACTACACCCTCCTATAAATCAACAAGATGAAGTTCGTCGTGCTTATGTTAAACTTGGTCCATTTCAGCGCAAGCTTTAAGATTATCACTTTTTTGGGCTAGAGAAGAATCGATGTCATTTTTTAATTTCGCCCCGTAATTAAAATTCCTGGATCAGTCACTGCAAATAATGGAGGCATGTTACAAATATATCGCCAACTAAACAAAATTGAACTTAATTAATCAACAAGAGCATGCAAATTACAAACTGAATATGTAAACAAAAACTCTTAAGTTCCCAGCACAGCCACAAAAATCGATTACTATATTCAATAATCTACTCGTATGCCCATCACCATCAATCATAGAACATGGCAATAGAAATGGAAGCTGGTCAAATGTAAATAATGAGAAAACGAGTATGGAAGATTAGTCCGCTTATAAATGTAATTAGAAAGCCCCTTTTATCAAGTAGCCATGTGTTGAATGCAAATATTATGGCAAAATAAATGAACCTAGTTTGTCACGTTATTCATGTCCTAATAAATTTAAATACAATAACTCATATGTTTATTTAGCACTTGCTAGATATTAGTTGGTATATTAATAAAATTAAAAGATTTTACAAGAATGACTTTTTTTTTCATAATTTATGAAATCTTAATCAAGAGATTCATTTTTTCTAGAAAAATAAAATGGATGCCAGCTTGCATACTGGAGCATTGTTTTATTTAACTTTTCATAAAGTACATGCCAGTTATGTACGACGTATGCTTTTCGGATTTGTAAAGCTCTTAAGTCCACGGATTTGAACTAGTTTGAAGTCCGCATAGTTGTATCATCATGTATATAAGTGTGGATTCATAGCCTATGGACACCACACAATCAACCTTCGAAATCACTAAATAAAAGAGATTTCATAGAAAACTCTGATTTTCCCTATAAATTTAAAAGAAATTAGAGAAGTGGGGATATAAAATTTAATAAAGAAAATATGTAAGAGAAAAGAATAAGAAAAATTAATTAAAAACTTTTAACCACTAGCCCACGTCTCTATTTTTTTTTCCCCTCCTCTCCCCCTCATACATACCAAACAGCCCCTTAAAGAAGAATACTTTTGACCACACTTTATACTCCTTCATTCCTAAACGTGGGTGTAACATCCCATTTTCAAAAGTAGTATATTTTTTTTTCATCAGAGTAGAGCATCGGAGCAATTGAGTAACTGATACATTTATTCAAATTGCCGTAAGTCTGGCTGATTTACAGAAGCGGTACATTGACCGAGAGTTTTCAAAAATGAATAACAACGAGAAGAAAGTCTTGGTGGGTCTCGTGCGGCCTGATCGCCTTTCTCCTCGGTTCTCCTGAACCTAACGCTATGATAAGAGCTGAGGTTCAATGCACATTGAACCTCAGGTAACGGTTAACCTCATGCTTAAATATGACAATATATACACGACAACAACAATCAATACAACAGTCCACAACAGATGTATGATTAAAAATACATAACCACGTATGTAAGATATATAATAACCACGTATGTAACATAACCACGTATGATACAACAATAATAACCTCGTATGTGACATAACCACGTATGTGACATAACCACGTATGCTACAACAACAAACAGAACACAACAAACATATATAATCATACAATAACCATCAGAGTTAGTGTTACAGTACGCGAACGTACCTTCGTTGGTGATAGCGGATTACGTACGTCGGTCGGTATGTGTTCTCGGATAGCCTATAATGGTAATATCGCTTTATTAATCCATGAATAGTATCCTAAGAGATATTCTAACCACTAATGACCATTTTGCCCTTGATGGACTTATTTTACAATTTATTGCCCAAAACTTCGTAGAACCACGTTGGTTACACCTTTCAGATTTTCGTCTAACTTTGAAAAAATCATAACTAATTCTAGAAAAATCGAAACGAGTATCCGTAAAATTATTTGGAATCCTTAAGATGTCTAATTTGGATTAAAAATACTGGTCTCAACCCAGATTCATTATAAAATTCCCAGTTTTTAATTTCCAAAGATCTGTCCAGAATTTTCGTCCATAAATATGGCCTAATTTCAAAAATTCATAACCACTTGCAAAAAACTCATTTTGACATGCTATAAGCAAATTTTGAAAGGTCTATATGTCTACTCTATCCATGAAAAATTTCAGATTAAAACGACTTCATCTTCCCATAGATTTAAGGTTTTTGCGAAGCTAACTTCAGAAATCGCCTAACCGATAAAATTTCGTCGAACTTCGTTACTTTGATGTTTCTATTCCAGAAATTTTGCTCTAGGACTACCCTCACTATTTTTTTCGAAATAAAGCTAATTTTAACCATAAAAACATGAAAATAAAATTGCTTCTAGGAATTTAAGATCAAAGCATAAATTTCTATGAATTTAAAAGCTAAAACTTAAGAACTAGAGAACTTACCCTTGAAGACTTTGCTACTACTTCCTTCTTGCTTCTCACTAGCTCTCTTCTCTCTTTAGAAAACCACTACTTGGAGTTGGTTTTGGTGTGAATAATATGAAGACACAAGGTGCCTATTTATACTAAAAGGTCATGGCACACTTGGTAATTATTCCTAACCTAATTCATCTTGCATGAGAACCATGAGTTTACACTAAATAATCTGAATTCTTCTTCAAGCCAAGGCCAAAAACGTGGCCCTCTCTCCTCCATCACTTTCTTCCAATTCCAAGAGGATATCCTATCCAAAGGTACCTTATCCTCTTCCAAAATTGAATATTATTATCACATGTGTGTTTTTGTTTATGTTAAACAATTCTTGGCTTGAAGAAGGCATTGGTGGCTTCTCCACCTTCATCCATTCTCCAAGCAAGCCTTGGTGGCCTCACCACCATCATGCATTTCCCATTGGTTGCTTAATTATCATTAAGTTCAATTTCAAGATTAAATTAGAAACATTAAATTTACTTTATGAATCTATGATGAGAATTAATGTTTAATTAGGTAAATATCACCTATGGAACCCTTGATCCACAATGTGCCAACAAGGTCAATTAACTCTAATCACTCCAACCCTTGATCCTCATTGTGCCAACAAGGCCTATTGGATTTAACTACTCCATTGATTAACTTTACCATAATTGCATTTAAATAAATTCCTCACTCCTCCACTAGACACACATCACTCACTACACACACACAACATGTCTCCCTCTCATACACTTTTCTTAATCTTTTCTATTTAATTAGCAAGTATACTTTATGCTAATCTTAGCCATAAACACTTAATTAAAGGGTTTTACATACTTTACCTTGAATTTTCTTTTATTCAAGCTTAAACAATTAGCCATTAATTACTTAATTAATCACTTACTAATGGTTGATAATTTTTTAAATTGAGATTAATTATTATCTCACAACTATTTTACTGACATTGGTATTTTATACTCCATGTAAAATATTAAAAATCATGGGGTCAATTATGATCCCCAAAATAATATTAAATCTTGCCTCAATATTTTCCAAGGAAATTAATCCCAAAAATTACCTAAATTAGAGACAACATATTCTCCAATTTTTTTATAAATATTTCATTGCCTCTTAGGATTTATCATAATATTTTCAGGGCATTCTATGACCCACAATTGCATTTAGGGATTTTTAGCTCTTTATTCACCCTAATTTCAATAGAAATTACCTTAGAAAATAAGGTATTTATTAGACTAGTTTCGAGACCACATATTCACCTATTTCTAATAGGTATTATTTACTAAAATATAATATTCCAGATAAATAATTATCCGGGTATTACATTTCTCCCCCCGTTAAACAAAATTTCGCCCTCGAAATTTGCTCTATACCAATTTAGACTCTGTACTAACTAAACTTCGGACTATATGCTCTGGATCTTTTCTCTATATGTCGGTCGCTCCGCTTGATGATCAAGAATTCGCTCAGGTTTGACTGTCAAGATCTTGTCATTTTGTACTTTGATATTTAATATTTTCCGTGGCACCCATATACCCTGGTCAATACCAGATATCAAAATGTCTCCATGACGCCCATACATCATGGTAACACAAGATACCTTAAATGTTTCCATGACGCTCATACACCTCAAAATCTTGCATTGAGAACTAAAGCTATCCCCTCAACTAACTCCACTTGTTTTATCGAATTTCATTCTTTGAAATATTCTTTGGAGGATGTACCACTCAGGTCCTTATTTTAACTCAATTTTGAGTAAGTCTCATCCTAAGAAATAAGAATAATAGTTAAATCATTAAATATTTCTTAAATTCATAATTTTTTTCATACTTACCCTTATTAAAATTCTCTCTTTATATATTTACAAATCATTTTCACTTCTCTCCCCTGTTTCTCTATTCGAAACAAGAATTAAATAAAGGTAAATTAGTAACCTCTAAGTAGACTTATATTTAAGATACAAAATTTTCTATGACTAAACTTATAGTAAGGATCAAAGTGACACATTTTCAATTGTGTTTCTCTATTCCTCCAGAATTTATCAATAAAGACTATGCATAGCAAAGTTTTAATAT
This sequence comes from Acacia melanoxylon, assembly GCA_019022615.1. NCBI lineage: Eukaryota > Viridiplantae > Streptophyta > Magnoliopsida > Fabales > Fabaceae > Acacia > Acacia melanoxylon. The sequence goes on from JAFJYJ010000029.1 coordinate 5,584,824, forward strand.
ATAGTCATATGATAAAGCATCTTTATTTTTACTTTAATTCTTTGAATATTAAATTGTTATAGAGCAAACATGAGATCTCTGCAGTTATATACAATTATTTTTACTTTATTTCTTTTTGTTTTCCCCCCTTTCATTGTAAGCGTCTACATAATTCATCCTTCAGCGGCTTCTTTCTTCTGTATGCATATAATATGCCCATAAGAATACATGAAAAGGGAAGACGACATTCATTACTAAGACTTCGATTTTCAGATAAAATGATTTTAATTTAGAGAGAGAAATAATGTTTTTTATACTTTGATATAATGTTTTTCTATACTCTTAAAAGTGAATAAAGTTTAAAATATATATTTCATTTTCAGACAAAATAATGAATTAACTACCTCTTTTAAAAATGAATAAGATAATAAGTGAATTATATGTAACTCCTAACTTTAAATGAAAGCATTGCAATAAAAGTTACCTCAAATTCCTCCCTAAAAAATTTTCTTCAAAAATAAAATTAATTAAATTTTTTTAACATACAAATAAAATAATCCGTTGATAACCCTCTCCTTGCATCTATATGTGTGTGTGTGATATGAAATCAGGTTAAGTTTGATTTTATTTAGATCAATGTGACAAATTTAATTTGGATGTATTCATCAGTTACTGACATCATTTCTCTTATAAATTAATAAATTATGAGAATCAAAATTACAAGAATATTTTATTTCTCTGAATTTTAAATTATTAAAATTGATACAAATATATATTTTAGCTACTTGCTGTAATACCCAAAAATTATTATTTATCTTAAATACAATATTTTGATAAATAATACCTATTTAAAAAAAAGATGAATATCTGGTCTCAAATTTTGTGATGTGTTTATTTTATTTTCTAGGTAATTTCTCTTTAGAATTAAGGTAACTAATGGTTAGATTTTCTAAATTCTATTAGGGATCATAAAATACCATAAAGTATCATAATTAAGTATAATCTTAATTTAATCATAAGAGACAATAAAATGACATGGAAATACTTATTCCAATTAAAGAAAATTATCAACAACTAATGGGCAATTAAATTTGCAAAAATTAAAACATTTATGTTAATTTTCGTAATTAATTAATAATTAAATTAAAAAGGCATAATTAAGAAATGTATGAGATTAATTAATGATCAAAGGCTAATAAAAACCCAAGATTAGCATAAAGGGGATTTCTAATGATCATAATTAATATAGTAACCAATCATACTTTGACAATTAGGCCTAATAACACCTAAAACACTATATTAGAGATATTTACCAAGATTAATTTAACCTTCCCTAATTCAAATATGGGTGGCGAAAATTTACTCTTGAAAAGGCAAGATAATTACACAAATATTAAATCCTAAGAGCACATAAAATATGAACAAATATCATCAATAGTGGTAGGAATTTTCCAACACAAATTAAGGGCTTGAATTAAATCTAATAAAGCTAAATCCTAAGGCCTTAATTAAACCTCATAAAGCTTAATCCATGAGAAAAGGTTTTAACCAATGAGAGGCTTTAGAAGGTAATTGTAAGACATGAATAAAACACAAAATCAAAAGCAAATCAAGAGTATATGGGGGAGGAGAGGCCACGGATCAAGCATCTTTGAGGAAGAAGAAAAAGTGGAAAAAAAATCTAGATATTATGTTTAAACAAACACATGGGTAATTAAAGTAAAAAAGAAGAAGGGATTGTGATCTTACATTTAAACTAGCCTTGTTGGAACAATGAGAGTCAAGTATTCTATCTCAAGTAATTAAGTCAATAAAGGTGAAACAATATTTGCACTAATTCTCATGATTAGTTCATAAATCAATTAACTAATATCAAAGGCAATTAAGGGTGAAGATTTAGTTTAAACAAACACAATGAAATCCAATGGTTATAAGTAATCCTACAATTAACCTTAATCCTTGTAATTAAATTGGCCAATAATAAATCAAGAAGTAAATATTATGAATCCTTAGTTAATTAAGTTAGATCAATAAGGGATTAGCATAAATAAAAGACAATTAGGGACATCTAATGAAGGGTGTGATTTTCGAAATTAGGGAGCTAAATGGGAGACTTGGAATTAATACCTAAATCTACCTTATTTAGTTAGTAACCAACCATCCCTTTTGCATCTAGTCCCCAAAGAATAGTTAAGAGCTAACTAATCTTATAAAAATCTAGATATTTCCCAAAATCACAAATGGTGCCAATTAAGCCAACAATGCAAGAGGACAAGGCATTAATGAGATGAAGAAAAAGGGGAGGGGGCTGTTTCTTGTGTGTGTGTGTGTGTGTACAAGGGAGAGGAGAGTTGGCTTGTTGAAGGGGTTGTAATTTTCCTATAAATAGGGAGCTCCTCCCTTCATAATCTTCACACCAAACTCAACCAAAATACGTGAGTTATAGAGAGCAAGAGTAGAGAGGAAGTGAGAGTTAGTGGGGAGCAAGAAGAAGGAAGGAAGTTTTTCAAGGGTAAGTTCTCTAGTTCTTGAGTTTTAAGCTTTAAGTTCTTATAGTTGTTAGAATAAATGTTGGTTTGATCTTTAATCTTCCAATATAATTTTGATTTTATGTTTTTACAGTTAAAAATGGTTTTATTTCGAAAATTTGATGAAAATATGTTGGAGAAATTTTTTTGGAAGCCAAACATCAAAGTAACGAAGTTCTGGCGAAATTGTTTGGTTAGGCGATTTCTGAAGGCAGTAGTAAAAACGCCAGTATTTTATGTTGAAGATGAAGTTCTAAAATTCTGGAAACATTTATGGTTAAAGTAGACATATAGGGCTTTTTAAATATACCTAGAATGTATCATTTTAAGCTCTGTGCAGTGAGATAAAAATTCACCAAGTTGGGTTACGAAATTCTGGAAAATTATGGGCAGAGGGGAGAAACCTTAAACCTGGGAATGACTTAGGGAATCTGTGTAACATCCCAATTTTTGAAAGCGGAACAAAAAATTTTCATCGAGTAGAGCATCGGATAAAAGAGTGAGTAACTGATATATCATTAACGTGGCGTGTCTGTTTGTTTATAAAGAACGGTACATTTATCGAGTATTACAACGGTACATATCTAAAAATAGAAATCTTTAGTCGAGTCTCGCACGTGCTGTTTACTTTTGTCTTCGGTCCTCGGTCCTCTGGACTCTGAAGCTAAGGTAAGAGCTGAGGTTCAATGACCATTGAACCTCAGGTAACGGTTAACCTCATGCTTAAATATGACAATATATACATGACAAATATTCATGACAGCAACAATCAATACAAAAGCCCATAACAGATGTATGATTAGAAATACATAGCCACGTATGTAAGATAATAACAACGTATGTAACATAACCACGTATGCTACAACAATAATTAGAACATAACCTCGTATGTGACATAACCACGTATGTAAGTCTTAGTCAATGAACATGACAATCATATATAATCATACAATAAGCATCAGAGCTAGTGTTACAGTATGCGAACGTACCTTTCACCGTGTATTGGCCAACTTGCCTGACTATTGATCCGACTCCGGATCTCCCGGATATCCTATATGTTATCGTCAGATTATTTCTTTTTCCCATAATATCACAACTAATATTCTACCTCTTAAAATAATATCAAAAAGGATATTTCCACCCATTTTGACATTTCTACCCTTGGTGTATTCATTATTACAATTTTGCCCTTACATTTTCTCAAAAACGTAATACTGAATTTCTGGGCAGAATTTTTGATTAACTTTGAAAAATCATAATTAAATCTACAAAAATCGAAACGAGGATCCGTAAAATTCCTCAGAATCCTTAGGATGTCTACTGTTAGGAAAAAATATTGGTTGTTACCAATATTTTATGAAAAATTCCCAGTTTTTTTATTTTCATCCTCTGTTCAGAATTTTCCAGAATTTCGTAGCCCATTTTGTAGAATTTCTATCTCCTAGCACAAAACTCAAAACGACATCCTACAGGTATATTTGGAAATCTATATATGTCTTATTTGAACATGATTTTTCTCAGAATTTTAGAACATCATCTTCTACATAAGATACTGGTGTTTTTACCCCTGACTTCAGGAATCGCTAACCGACAAAACTTCGCCAGAGCTTCGCTACTTTGATCATAATCTTCCAAAAATTTTGCTATAACTTATTCTTCATCATTTTTTCGAAATAAATCCAATTATAATGATAAAAACATGTAAATAAAACTATAATTGGAAGATTATGAATCAAAACAACATTTAAGCTAAAATCATAAAGCTAGGGCCACTACTAGAAAAATACGAAATAGCTACGGAATTTGCTACGGAACATTTTCCGTAGCAATGGTGTCGGATTTTGCTACGGATTTTTAAATCCGTAGCAAAAAAAAAAAAATAGTGACGGAATAAAATATCCGTAGCAATAGCTACGGATATTGCGACGGAAATAGAAAACCGTCGAGTATAGAGACGGATCGATATCCGTCGCAAAATATTGCGACGGATAGATGATCCGTCGCAAAATGGCGCCAAAAAGGTCGCCACTTTAGCGTTTTTGCGACGGATATGTGATCCGTCGCAAATTATTGCGACGGATCCTAGATCCGTCGCAAAGTGGCGCCAAAAAGGCCGCCACTGAGTGCTTTTGCGACGGATCGTGATCCGTCGCATTAATTTGCGACGGATCACAGATCCGTCGCAAAGTGGCGGCCAAAAAGGCCGCCACTTTTTTTAGTTTTTTTTGCGACGGATCGTGATCCGTCGCAAATTATTGCGACGGATCATAGATCCGTCGCAAAGTGGCGGCCAAAAAGGCCGCCACTTTTTTTTATTTTTGCGACGGATCGTGATCCGTCGCAAATTAGTGCGACGGATCACGAGATCCGTCGCAAAGTGGCGGCCAAAAAGGCCGCCACTTTATTGCTTATTGCGACGGATCTATGATCCGTCGCAAAATTTTGCGACGGATCAATGTTGCGGCTAAAAGCCGCAACATTCGTTCCCTCACCCAATTTTCCCCTTCCCCGCCCCCTCCCCGCCTCCGCCCCCTCCCCACCTCCGGCCCCCTCCCCACCTCCGGCCACCCTCCCTCTTCCCGACCCCCCTCCTCCCCCTCACCCACGACCCCCTCCTCCACCATCATCCGATCCCCCTCCTCCACCATCATCCGATCCCCCCTCCCTCCCCCCCTCCCCACCTCCGGCCTCCCTCCCTCATCCCGACCCCCCTCCCCCATCTCCGTCGCCCCTCATCCGTCGCCTTCTCCCGTTCGATCCCCATTTTTGCAAGGTATGTAAGTTTGCTTTTTTTTTTTCCCTTTTTGTAGTTTTTTTTTTTTACCTTTCATTTTTTTTGCGGGTTACAAACAAATCCTCTTCGATTTTGCAGTTAGTTTGAAGTATATTTTCTTTTTATTACAATTTGATATTTATGTTATGTTTGCTTTTGGAATAATGAAAATATGTATGTTGGTATGGGATTATCGATTACATGAGTTTAAATTGTATTTTGTTACATAAGATAAATTGTGAAATGAAGATAAAATTAAGATTTTGTATTAGTTGATATTGATGAAGTATTTAGAAATTCCAATTGTAGCACTTTTTATTATGAAAATATGTATGTTGGTAGAAGATTATCGATTACATGAGTTTAAATCGTTTTTTTTTTACATAAGATAAATTGTGAAATTAAGATAAAATTAAGATTTTGTATTTAAATATAATAATTATATAATTATAATAGAATTAACTATTCTAAAATTCATTCTAAAATGAATATTCAATATTACTATTTTTTTTATATTTATAATTAAAATTAGAATTCTAATTAAAAATTGAATAATTTATTATATATACTCATACTCATTTAGATATACTTAGTATAATTCTATATAGATTTCTATATAAAAATCTACTTTGTATAAGTATATATGATATGAATTGTAGTGATTCAAAAATCTCTTTGTAACAATATAAAAATAGAAAAATAACAGGTAAAAATCTTAATAGAACAATAACAAATTAAATGAAGTAGAGCTTTAAATTATTCAATTTTTTTATCATTTATTATTATTATATATTATTATTATAATAAAATTAGTATATTTAGTAATAAAAAAATAAAATAGAATTCAATATTAAATAAAATAATTATATAATTATAATGTTGGTATTGATGAAGTATTTAGAAATTCCAATTCTAGCACTTTAAGATTTTGTATTATGTTTGCTTAGCTGGAATAATGAAAATAATGAATAATGAAGTATTTTTATCTAGCACTTTTTAGGAATTTATAAATTCCAATTCTGATTTTGGTGTGATAAAATTAAGATTTTGTATTAGTTGGTATTGATACATAAATATTTAAATAGGATGATGTTGAAACTAGAAAAGTGAAGTGTTTGGAAATGAAATTTAGGGATAAGACAATGAATTAATTAATGTCAACGGGAGGAGGAAGGTGTGACATTGAAGAATAATCACATTTGTATGTGTTATAAAAATTAGTAGAATTTATTATTTGATTTAGGCTATTATAAAAATGACTGTTAGTAATTTGTTTAAAAAATATTTCATTTAAATTTTTTATTTCAATCTATGTTTAACAAGTTATACAATAAATTTGATTAAATGTTAAGTAATCTCTTTGATCTAGCCCATATATGTTAGAAACTCCAAAATACTTAGTATTCTATTCTTTGTTTGCCCCTCCACATACATGTGTCCATGTTCGGTGTGTTATCCTCATTCTCGGTTGCTTGCTTTGGAATATGTTCTTTGTTCAATGCATGTGTTTGTTTTTCACTTTCTTGAGTAAGTGGCAATTGGAAGGCATAAGAGGCGACTTATATATATTTGTGGTATGTTGAGAAGTTAATTAGGGTAGAATGAACTAGCTAGGAAGTATGGAAGGCAACCATGATAGAAGTTGGATGTACAATCGTCTAAGCGATAGAAGACAAGTAACAAAAGCATTCTTCGCGGGTTTGGAAGAGTTCGTCCAATTTGCTTTGGCGAATTCAAATAATTCAAGAAGGGAGATCGGTGTCCGTGTGCCAAATGTAAGTGTTTAAGATTTACAGATGCGGAGATGGTCGGGGAATTCATTTGTGTCAAAAGGGATTCATTAGAGATTATGAATGTTGGGAATTTCATGGCGAAGTCCGACGGACACCGAGTGGTTATTACGGGGACGGTAGTCATCGAGAAAACCTTAATCAATATGAGCAGTTGGTTATGGATGCCGCGGGACCGTCGATCGGCCAATATTTTGATCCCGTTACTCATGCGTCGAACCGTCATACATGGGAGAGGAGACCGGTACCCATCCTCAACCATCAAACATGGGTGAGGATCCTCATCCGGAAGCTGCTAGGTTCTATAAAATGCTTCAAGTAGCACAACGTCCGTTATGGGAAGGTTGCGACCACTTTGAAAATAGTGAATATTCATCGCTATCGGCTACCCTAGCAACACTAAGTTTGAAGACCGATCACCATATGAGTGAGAGGAATTACAACGAAATGATGCAGATCATGAGTAAGGTTGTTCCCAAAGACAATAATTTGCCGAAAGACTTTTACCAAGCAAAAAAAAAGGTGAAAGAGCTTGGGCTTGGATGTGAAAAAATCCATTCCGCCCTAGAGGATGTATGTTGTATTACAAGGATGATCTTGAGTGACCAATTGCAAATTCTGTGGAGATGTGAGATATAAAGTTGTGGGGAAAGGAAGGAAAAAGACCCGTCATGCATTAAGCAAGATGTGGTACTTTCCTCCGGGTGCCCGGACTTACGAGATTGTATGCATCCGAACAAACGGCTTCTCACATGAGATGGCACCGGGAGCATCGTAGGGATGAGAACTTTGTGACGCATCCATCTCGATGCCGAAGCTTGGCGTAAATTTGACGAGGCGAATCCTTTCTTTGCTATGGATCCCCGTAATGTTCGTCTTGGTCTATGTTCGGATGGGTTCGCTCCTTTCAACAATACGGGCGGGAATTATTCTGTTGGCCGTCATTGTGACGCCGTACAACCTCCCACCTTCTATGTGCATGAGAAGAGAGTTTTTCTTCCTTAACGCGTTAATCCCTGGGCCGTCGAACCCAAAAAAAAAAGATAGATGTGTACCTCAGGCCTTTGATAGACGAGTTGAAGATGTTGTGGAGTGAAGGTGTTCTTACGTATGATATATCATTAAGTCAGAATTTCACCATGCGGGCTGCCTTAATGTGGACGATAAATGATTTCCCTGCATATGGGATGTTGAGTGGGCGGCAAACGTCTGGAAAGCTCGCATGCCCGGTATGTCTTGAACGAGAACATGGGTTTTAGCTTGGAACACGTCGCAAGGTCGGTTGGTTTGACAGCACCGACGATTCCTACCCCCGATCATCCGTTTAGGAGAAATAGAAAAGACTTCACGCGAAGGTTGTCGAACGAGCAGATCCACCTCGTCGTTTAAGTGGACAAGAAATATGGGACGGGGGTCGAGGCACATTCCGAGTGTCGAAGAAGGGGCTGCTTCAAGCAAACCCGAGGGGTACGGCATTGATCATCATTGGAACAAACGCAAAGTATCTTCCGGGGAACTACCATATTGGAAAGATCAATTGTTAAGACACAACCTCGATGTCATGCATATTGAGAGGAATGTGTTTTGCAATATCGTACACCGTGATGGACACCAAGGGCAAGACGAAAGACACGGTCAACGCAAGATTGGACGTTGAAGCGATTTGTAGAAGGCCCGCTTTGCATTTGGTGGACGGTGGCACTTTGGGACAATTTCCAAACCCGGAGCGCCGTACACATTCAATAAAGAGCAGAATTTAGAATTGTTGCAATGGGTTAAAGATGCGAAACTCCCGACGGTTATGCGTCAAACTGGAAAAGATGTGTCGACATGCACGAGGTGAAGTTGAGCAAGATGAAGAGTCATGATTGTCATGTGTTTTTCCGAGATTGTTGCCGTGGGCCTTCAAAGCACTACCGAAGCATGTATGGTCTATTCTAACGGAGTTGTCCATGTTCTTTAGAGAAATTTGTGCTTGAGCTTAATGTTGAAAAGTTACGACACACTGGAGGCGAGCATGCCCATAACGCTATGCAAGTTAGAAATGGTGTTTCCTCCTAGCTTGTTTGACTCAATGGAACATTTGCCCGTTCACTTGGCCTACGAAGCAAAGGTAGGAGGCCCGCAACAGTATAGATGAATGTATCCGTTTGAGAGGTAATATATATATTGATTTGCGATGTTATTAATTGACCGACATGATACTTTAGCTCAGATATTCCATTGTAGGTTTTTACGCACACTTAAGCACAAGATCAAAAATACAAGGTACGTTGAAGGATCTATCGCTGAAGCTTATCTAGTCGAAGAGGCCGCAAAATTTGCGTCATACTATTATCCCCCGAAATGATGTCAAGATGGAGAGGGGTACCCGTAACGATGATGTCGGTGATACGAGGGATCAAAAATCAATATTTAATTTTCCGGGGCGAGTCGTGGGAAAACGTTGGAAGTCAACTCTTGACGGAAGAGATAAGCGAGTTGCGAGTGGTACATTCTAAACAAGCGTGAAGAGGCTGCAAAGTACCTAGAGTAAGTTTTTGTTTTGTTTACTATTACGGTAAGTATTAAAGTATTAACTTAAGTTTTTTTTGTTACAGTTACTTCTCTAATTGGGTCAGATCGGGAAATCCTTCAATGTCGGTGTCCCAAGTTGATCAATTCACTAATTCTGAGTTTCCAAAATGGTTTCGATCATATTTCTTGGAAAATCCATCAGATCCCAATGAAGTTGCGTGGAGTTTATCTTATGGAGCTGCAATGACGGTTACCCGATGCAACAAATATATAATCAATGGGTATCGATTTGCAATCTTGTTGACGCGAACGCAGTACACTATGTTGCAATTACGGTGTATGTTGTCGAGGTGACCAAATTGACGGGGTGGAGGCCGGACTACTACGGGAAGTTAGTTGAGATAATTCATTTGAGTTACCGGTGGGACAAGGTGGTGACCCTTTTTAAGTGTGAGTGGTTTGATAACGGTCCGCGTGGGACAAAAGTGGACAAACATGGAAATATTGAGATCCATTTGGACAAGGAGATATTCGGTTGGTTATGACCCATTCATCCTTGCTCAACAGCGGAACAAGTTTACTATACACCATACCCTACATCTCGCCAAGGGTGGACGGGAGTTATTAAAACCAAAGCACGAAATATTATACCAAAGTCGAAGAGCGGGAATCAAATGACGGTATGGCTGAACCTTTCCAAGCGATGTGGAACATGTCTTTGCCCATAAACATCTTCGATGACGAAGTACCAAGCAATCTCTTTGATTCTCGTGCGGAGTTAGAGTTGATTCCTATACAAATTGACGATGAGAAATCGACGATGAGGATGAGGCGAAATGAGCTTCTCGATAGTGAATGCGAGTTCGACGACTATGAGAGTTCGAGATGAAGACATGCAAGTAGATGTCGATGAACGGGAATCGTCCGGTTGATTTATGTTAGTTATTTGTTTATGACGATATGTTATACTACATACTTTGTTTCTTTGCTACTCTCATATTAACTAATTTTATATATATATATATATATATATATATATATATATATATATATATATATATATTTTGCCATGATGTCTATAAGTGTTCGGAGATGGAGCATCCGGGAGGACGTTCAAGTAGTGGACGTGGCGGTGGTCGAGCCCGAGGCCCGTACTATAAGAGGGGTAGGGCGACGCCAATCGCTCCATATGGAGGCGAGAGGGCTCGGCTCTTCTCCGGAGGTGCCACTATTTGATTTTTCGTCGTCACCGTCGGGATATTTGTCATCTTCACCGTCACTTTATACATCGTCGTCACGGCGGCTACCCCCGATGCACGGCAAGGAGGACCACGGGTTTACTTTACCATTTCGATTGATTTACGGTTGTTTAGTTTCTTGAAACCATCTATGTACAAACATCTTCAATATTTCACATTTCTTCCTTAGCACACTGCATCGCCTCGAGCCACGTCGGGGAAGAAGGTAGTTCTTCGAGGTACCAATCGGGGCTCAAGAGATCCGAGACGGGGTTTCTTTGGATCCGTCTGACGGCAACGAGTAAGTCATGCAAAGTTACCCGTAATGTTACAATTTTCTTTTCTAATTGGTTTGTATGCTAATATTTGCATGATAATCTCTCGTTTTCAGATTTTTGCACGATACTCCGGTGGCGACTTTCATGTCGGACCAAATATTCCGTAATTACACTCAAGCTTGGACCGCGTGGACGAGAGATTCCTAAGAAGCAACGAGACACGTGGTTCAAGGAGTTCTTGGTAAGTTATTTTTTTATGCGTGTTAATTTAGTACTTTTAAAATTTTGAGCACTAATTGTTTGTTATTGATTTTCGGGATAAGCATATGACGTTGCACGAGCATCTTGAAAATCGAAAAAAGCTTATAACCACGGGGCCGGCGTGATGGTGCGTCGAAAGCTCTATGCATTGAGAAGGTCGAGAGGCAAGACAGATTGGCTTCCACGGGACACTAGAGATGAATTATTTGGCAATTGGGAAAGCAATGACAAGTTTAAGACCATAAGTGCGAAAAATAAGCAAAATAGGGCCAAAATGGAAGGACCATCATATCTTTGGCGGCTCCATATCAATTAGTGAGCATCGACGCAAAGTTGTAAGTACACGTTATTTTCTATTTACGTATTCAATATTTTGTAATTTGAAGTAATTAATTAAGGTCATCATTTGCGTTTGCGGGTAGAGTTCGGGAAACTCAGTTTGGATCGGTTGAGTGGGTTACCTTTCGGACCCATTCGACGACTGAAGGGAGTGAGAGGCAATGGATTAATCCAAGGGCGCAACAAATAGCGGTTAGACATTTATTGCCTTTATTACTTGTTTTATGCACCACCATATTTATATAGTTTTACATGTCTTATTTGTTATGTATTTGTTTGCTTGTAGGAAAACTTTGAGAAGCGTCGCGGGGAGAGAGCCACGCGGCGTGAGACCGACCCCCTCATCCTCTATATCCGACAACGAGAGTCCGTTCTTTGAGGCTCTTTTGGCGGATTTGACAAGAAGGGGAGGGTCTTTGGATACGGTGAGTCGCCGGCCCGACCGAAGCGGACAAAGCGCCTCTCATCCGGCACTTTGTAGGGGTTTGTTCGGAGTAAACATAATACATTTGTTTTTGATAATTTTCATTCTCTTGTCCATTCAAATGAAGTACAAATAATAAATGTACTAATCAATTTTGTAGATGAAATTTGAAGAAGATGAAGGCGTTGGTGGAGGAGCAAGCAACACAAATGACCCGAGGAACGGGAGATGATGAGCCGGCGGGCGACTCGGAAACGAGAGATGATGAGCGCGAGATGATTCGAGAACAAGATCGGATCAAGCGGCGTTGCAGCGGGAAAAAGATCGGATCAAGCGGGCGTTACGCGAGAACGGGCGGTGATGCGACAGGAGATGACTCAGCAGAATGAGTTGATGAGGGTGATGCAGCTTCAAATCATGTCCCTTATGAAAGACAGAGGTTCCGGGTCGACTCCTGGTGATGATGACCATGCTGGTGATGATGACCATGCTGGTGATGACGATGATCACAATGCTGCTGTTTAGCCTACTTTTTTGTATTTGCTTGTTGCTACTACTTTTTTGTATTTGTTTGTTGCTACGGATTATATATATATATTGTGTTTTCACTATGTAAACTCTTTTTTATCGTTAATATATTCATGGTACATTACTTTACTATTTGTATTCAATTTTCTATTAAAAAAATTTAAAATTTGCTACCGAAAAGAAAATCTCTCGCAAATTCTGAAATTTGCTACGGAAAAACAAATCTGCTATGGAAAAAAATCCGTAGCAAATTCGGAAATTTGTGAAATTTGCTACGGAGAAAATATCCGTAGCAAATTTTCAAATTTGCTACGGATTTTTTTCCGTAGCAAATTGCCACGGATTTTATTATCCGTAGCAATTGCAACGGATTAAATATCCGTAGCAATTTGCTACGGATTTGTGAATCCGTCGCAATTGCTACGGATATTGTATCCGTAGCAAATTTCTACGGATATTAAAATCCGTGGCAATTGCTACGGATATTAAAATCCGTAGCAAATTTGCTACGGATATTAAAATCCGTAGCAAATTTGCTACGGATTTTCATATCCGTCGCAATTGCTACGGATTTTACGAAATCCGTAGCAATTGCCACGCGATATTTTGCTACGGACTAAATCCGTAGCAAAATCCGTAGCAAACATGTTTTGCTACGGAAAAATGGGTTTTTGCTACGGATTTTTTCCGTAGCAAAAACCGAAATTTTTAGTAGTGGGCATAAGAACTTACCTAGAACTTTGCTCTTGTCTTCCCAAAGCTTCTCACTCTCACTTTCTATCTTGCTATTTGGTTAATACCAGCTGCTCTTGCTTGTGAATTGGTGAGGAATAATGAATGCACTAAGTCTCTATTTATAGCAATTCCTTGGTTAACTACCTAACAACTTTAACTCAATCTCAACCCTTGGATTTAAACTTAGTAAGTAAGCTTTAATCTCACCCATTTAACCCCCTTAAACAGCCACCTCCTCTCCTTATTTCCTCTTCATATTTTTATCCCCAAATGCTTATTTAGTTAGGTGCAAGTTGGTGTTTTTATTCAAGATTCATCTCCATTTTTCTAATCACAATTTTATGACTTGATTTAAGGTCTTTTTTAAACTTTAAAATCACTTGAGTATGAATCTTAAAAGTTTATGAAAATCACTTTGGAGATAACCAAGTTTAAGCTTAAATTATGCTTGTTCATAATGTCTACTTTTATTTGTTCTATGATTAATGGTTTTCAAGATACGATTTATTTTCTATCGGTTCTCATTTACTTGTGTCTAGAATTTATCCTAATGGTTTCTATCTTACCATTTATTTAATTATCCATTAATTCCTTTATTACATAAGCCTACATCATCATTAACCCCAAAGTCCTCTTGAGTTTAATGTCAAGATTAAGACACTTATGCCTTAAAAGTCTTCTTGAGTTTAATGTGAGATTAAGACACTTATGCCTTAAAAGTCTTCATGATTTTAATGCTCAATGTGAACCCTTTAATTACTAATTCAACTAATATACTTTTTAATTATGCCTTTTTAATTAATTAATTAATTAATTACGAAAATTATAATAATTATTGCAAATTTAATTGCCCAAAAGTTGTTGATAGTTTTTCCTAATTGATTTAGGCATATCTTGATGATATCTGATTCCCTTTATGATATAGTTAAGATTATACTTGATTATGATAATCTTAAGATATTTTATGATCCCTAATAAGATTTAAAAAATTTAAATATATGTTCTCCTTAATTCTAGGAAGAAGTTACCTAGAAAATAAAATAATTATAATAGAAAAATTGAGACCACATATTCACCTATTTTAAATAGGTATTACTTATTCAAATATAATATTTAAGATATATTATTTATCCAAATAGAATATCTAAGATAAATAATTATTTGGATATTACAATTTCTATGTCATTTAATTGCCTCTCATGATTAAATTAAGATTATGCTTAATCATGAAAATTTTATTATAATTGCCTCTTGATTTTTGAAAATCATTTCCCTTATTAGATATTCTCTAATTGCCTTATGATAATCTATAATAGTTATTATTTTATGTGACTTAATATCACATTTTATAGATCCTAATATGTAGTCACATAATTAACCATTGGTTAATTAATTCCAAAATGAATTTTGGATGAAAATACAATTGATAAATTCACCTTTGTATTTTTAGTATTTATTTACTAAAATTCAATATTTATTTTTAGGGTATATTATGATCTCTAAATGAAATATCAAGATTCACACTTGATCCTTTAAAATATCAAGGAGAAATTGCTCATAAATTTATAATAATTAAATTACAAAATTTGAGACAATATACTCTCCTTGAAGTATTTGTCAAAATATATCATTTATAA
Organism: Acacia melanoxylon; assembly: GCA_019022615.1. Classification (NCBI taxonomy): domain Eukaryota; kingdom Viridiplantae; phylum Streptophyta; class Magnoliopsida; order Fabales; family Fabaceae; genus Acacia; species Acacia melanoxylon. Next base: position 5,599,851 of record JAFJYJ010000029.1, read on the forward strand.
TAATTAGGGTTTTTAGGGTATTACAATCTAGGTGAAAATGGATATTTTTCCTTGAAAATAGACATCCTAAGGATTCCGAGGAATTTTACGGATCCTCGTTTTAATTTTTGTAGAATTAATTATGATTTTTCAAAGTTAGGCGAAAAATCTACTGAAATGTTGAAATCAGCGTTTTTATGAAAATAGAGGGTTATAATTGGAATAACAAATCCACCAGGGGTAAAAAGGTCAATAGTGGCTTTAATATCTCTTAAGATATTATTTTTGAGTTAATAATGCGATGATACTATTATAGGCTAGCCGAGAACACGTATTGACAGACAGACGTACCGCTATCCACATGGACTAAGAAACGTTCGTGGCGCACTGTAACACTAACTCTGATGCTTATTGTATACTTATATGTGATAGATACGATAGATACTTTCATAAAGTCATGGACGGGACTCTGTCTTGGACATGCACCGTGACTAAGTTTATGGGGCTTAGATCACTATATACACATTCAGCTTTACGCGGGTTATAGTCTTGTTAATACCGTGAGTTTTCCTATCGCTGAGGACATGACATGCTATCATGACACTGGTGAATAGAGCAGACCAGGATAACATACATGTGCAGTGGCTGTGTATTGTTATTATCTTACATATGCGATTATGTGTAACATCCCATTTTCAAAAGCAGTATAATTTGTTTTTTCATCAGAGTAGAGCATTGGAGCGATTGAGTAACTGATACATATATTTATAAATGCCGTAAGTCTGGCTGATTTACGTAAACGGTACATTGACGAGAGAGTTTTCAAAATGAATAACACCCGAAGAAAGTCTTCCGGGTCTCGTGCGCCGCTCGCCTTTCTCCTCGGTTCTCGGTTCTCCGAACCGACGCTATGATAAGAGCTGAGATCCAATTACAATTTGGATCTCAGGTAACGGTTAACCTCATGCTTAAATACGACTACATATACACGACAACAGCAATCAATACAACAGTCCATAACAGATGTATGATTAAAAACACGTAACCACGTATACAAGATAATAACCACGTATGTAACATAACCTCGTATGATACAACAATAATAACCTCGTATGTGACATAACCTCGTATGTAACATACCGTGTATATAGCATAACCTCGTACACTACTACACAACAATCATATAATAAACATTAGAGCTAGTGTTACGACGCGAACGTACCTTTTGGCGGTACAACGGAACTTTTTTACTAAAAACGTGAAATTCGACGGCGGGAAAAAAAGCGGTATGATGGCGGCACAAATGGCGGCTCGATTAGCTCGAGATATCCTATAAGGACAACGTTTATCAACATTTGGCATCATAACAGGCCATTTGGGCGAAAATTACTATTTTGCCCCTAGTACCCCTATTTGGTGGAATTTCGCCAGAACTTCGTTACTTTGACCTTATTCCATTTCAAAATTATCCCCACTATGTTTTTACCTCGTCAAGCATCTTTCAATGCAATGAGGCTTAAAAACAAGTATAGGAATATATTCTAAAACTTCCTAGATCAAAACAACAGTTCTACTATAACTACCGAAAGAACTACGGAAACTAAAAACTAAGGACAGAAGAACTTACTCGGAGCTAAGGCATAATTTTTCCAGAGCTTCTCTCTCTAAAACCTCTCTCTAGGTTTCAGATTTTGGGATGGAAATGAAGAGCAAGAGAGCTTGCTATTTATAGGGAAAAATAGGGACAAGGTGGGAATTAACACAAAAGTCTTCAGATCGGATTCGTAGTTGGATCGCATTTTTGAGGACAAAACACTCTTGGCCATCCATGGTCAAGATCGAAATCTAAGAGCCCTAAAGTCAATGGATGAGTTGTCATCCATGATGGCTCTTGCTTTATGGCCTCGGCAGATAAAGCTACCCGTCGGTGTCCGTTCGCGCGATTTCGCGAAACTCAAAAATCCGGGCGTGTAACTTTGAAGATCTTTTCATCCTCTTTCATATTATCTATTTGGATCCTCTTTTTGATCATATCCAGGTATTCTCGGTGCGTCGGAAGATATTTGGACAAACGCATCCGATTCTGGAAATCGCTTCCGATAGAACCAACTTACGGACAACAATTCACCGAATCGTAAAACGTCCAGTTGTTGCCTAACTTAATCTCGTGTTTAAAAAGACACAATTGTTTCTATAGGTTCTCACTTTTCCTATCTCGACTCTACTCTATCGATCAACTTTTCGTCTTATTTGAAATTAGGGTTTTCGGTTGCGGAATTGACGTCTGGTAAATTCTTTCTTCGTGTAGAATTTCACTTGTACTTAATTTGATCGATCGAAAAGACTTTTTATCGGTTTACCTGTAGAATTTATTTCTAACTTTTCCCCTGGTGCCTTTATAAGCCGACTCACCGCATTATATTATTATTTTATTCTAATTACCATTTTAATTATTTAAACAATTATTTTTAATTAAAAATACTTAGAATTTCGGCCCCTCTTTTAAAAATTCAGATTTATTTATTTTTCTATAATTTTTTCCATTTTTTAAAAATATAATATTTTTTACCAAAAATTCCCGTTTTACCTCGCCTTCGTTAGGGCTTAATCAGACCTAATTTCTTCGTTTAGTGATCTTTTAGGATCAGGTTTCTTCATATATTTATCTTTACCAATTTTACAGTATATTGTTAACTTACAAACTTTTATATCGACATTGTCATTTTATATCCCATATAAAATATTAACAATGTTTACCCCATCAGTTACTTTATGGTTCCGAAATGCTTTTTAAACTTTTCTTCATGTTATTTCCTCCGAAATAATTTATTAAATTGTCATAATTAAAGATTACACTTCCATAATTTTTCATGATCTTTCGTATTTATCATAATGTTTTTAGACCTTGTTTTTATCACCATTATATCATTTTTAGTCATTATGTTCATCTTGATTTTCCGTAACTTTTTTGACAATTTACGCTATAATTATAACAATTTTCTATAGCAGTTTTAAACTCATGATTTTGCTTTATCAAAATATTCGTTAATTTCCTTTATCTCAAAACTTCTAGATTTACTAAAATCCGGGTATTACATTATGTATTACTAATCCTACATCTGTTATGGGCTTTTGTAGTGATTATTGCTGAAATGTCATGAATATCTGTCATACATATATTGTTTACATAAGCATGAGGTTAACCGTTACCTGAGGTCCAATGGGCATTGGACCTCAGCTCTTACCATAACTTCAGGGTCCGAAGAACTGAGGACCGAAGACTAGAGTAAGAAGAGTGAAAGCACGCATGGAGACCCGACAAAAGATTTTTGTTTTGAGATTTTGTACAGTTATAATGACAATACTCGGATAAATGTACCGTTCCCTATGAATAACCAGATACGTCTCAGTTAGTATTGTATCAGATATTCACTCTTTTATTTACTCCGATGCTCTACTCTAATCAAAATGCTTTAAAAACGCTTTCGAAAATTGGGGTGTTACACTTGCAAATAAAGCCATGGAGCTTTTGCAAGAACACCTACGGAAGGACACCAAATGAAGCAATGGGATGTGATAATGTGATTCCTCTCAACAACTTTTTCTTTACATTTCATCCGTCCACTGTCTCATAGTTAATTGTTTCAAATGGTACCAAGGGATTATTAAACTCCAATTTCTTATTTTCACAAGACACTCTTATCGACCAGCTATAGAAGATTTAAAACAGGAAAAGAGACCCACTTTGATTTAATGAGCAAGGAACAAGAATATATTCCACGTCACATTAATAATGAGCTCAAGGAGTAGGCCTATAGAAGTTAATTAGAATTTACTAAAAAAAAAAGCTTTAAAAAGGAAAATTGATCGGAAAAATTCAGGACAACTAAAAGTCTCTCCTTAAATTTTTTTTGAAAGAAGGATTTAAAATACAGTACTGGTACTTTGTAAGCACAAGATTTATAAAGTACAGTAATTTCTCTGTATAAATATTTATGAGATACTAAAATACAGTACTGGTACTTTGTAAGCACAAGATTTATAAAGTACAGTAATTTCTCTGTATAAATATTTATGAGATACTTCTCACCAATAAAATTTGTAATGGGATGTTTTTTTTTTCCTCCAATTTTTCCAAATTAATAATCTCTACAGTCGTTTATAATAATTAGTCATTAAATATTGAGGCATGATTAAAAAAAAAAACTATAAAGGCTTAATAAAAGAGTAAGAAAAATATAAGGACATGACGAAAAATCAATAAAAAAATATGGATATCTGAATCCAATCCACTAAATTACTGAGTTAAAAAGAATGTGTTTTAAACAACTCTGGAAATTACAAAGAAATTAAGATATTTGAATGATTTTATATAATTATTCAATATTGAGTACTAAAAAATAATTTAATTTTAATATAATCAAATTGAATTATATTTAAGATAGTTTGGGGGAAATTATAATTTTAGTAAAAAAAAAGTGTATTGCATTTTTACATTTAGACAAAATAAATTTTCTGAATATAGCTTCTTTATCTAGAGCGGGAGGGAATACCAATGAACTTTTTCTTTACCAGACACATTATATATTTATGTAAATATATTCTGGCTCTCTCGATGATATATTATAAAAGAATGCGAAATCAAATTAAAGAACTTGGGAGCTGGGGGAACTTGTAAGTATATATTTAGGCTTTTTAAATTCCTTATGGAAATGGTGCAAGGCTAAAATTTGAATGTTCCGTTTTGGATGACTAGAGTGACTGTTGGTGTGTGTGATGAGGGCCTTTTTGTCTTTAGCCTTAGGGTCTACAATCAAAAATAAACCAAGGATTGCGTATATGCAAACCTAGGATCGTTCTCTCTCTCGAGGAGCCTTTTATTGAATCCTAAGTAATCTAAATGTCATGCAAATGCAATTAAAACAAAGGGAAAATTGATTTTGGATTTTCAAACTAATAAACTAAAATAAAATATGCAATCTAATTAAATGCTAAACTATTGTTTTTGGTATTTTTAATAAAATGGAATGGATGAAGTGAAAATATGAATGATGAACGTTCTTGGTAATGAAGAAATGACTGTCATTGCTCATAAAAGATTATGGGAGTTTAAATTCATCAAGTCTTAAGAATAACCTCAAGATAACACCTGAGTCCAATATTCTCAATTAATAGTAGCTTCTACAAACATAGCTAACCACTACCTCTTGAGAAATTGTTAAAAACCACTTGATGTGCAATTAAAATTGGAATTATGCAACATGAGTCTTCTTGAAATTAGTACATAATGATCGTCAAATAAGACAAATCAACCATATTAACTATACAATAACAAGCTAATTAATATAATCTCATTGAAATTAAAACAAATATAATTAAAATCAAATATAATCACAATTATCAATTGCAAAATCTAATTTATACACAATCACTAAATATATAAATTCAGACTAATAGAAAGATAGAAAAACTCCCCTAATAATGTAGTCCATTGAGCTCAAGTATTAATCTCCATCACCAAGAATTAGAAGCTAGCCAATCATGAATTAAATTTGCAACAATAGCTCTTCAAAATGCCAAACTCCATAGAAATTGGATTGAAGTGTTGAATTTGGAGAGAAGCAAAATAAAAGCTGTAGCTTCTTGGAGAAAGAGTGAGAGAAACGAATCTGTGATGGTAAGTGATAATTGATGGTGAACAGTGAACGAGAGTGAAGGATGATGGTCGATGGTCCCAGATCGCAGCGCTGCTTCTCCCTTTTTATCAGATATCACGGCGCTGGTTTTTCTCTCCCACGGATCTGATGTGGTGGAGCAAGGTGATGGGAGGAATGAAGGTCGCCGGCGACGAAGGGGATGATGGCGGAGTCACCGGCGACTATGGAGTGAAGTCGAGGAGGATGAAGGATGAACGAGGGTGAATAGATGGATCGAAGGTGTAGTCTGGATGTGGTTCGCGGCGCTGGATTCAATCTCTCGGATCCGATTCCCCCCTCTACGTTTTGATGGATCAACCCAAATAAAATAGAAATCAGACCTACTTGCCACTTGCCAAAACGCATAGCTTCAATAGGGATCTAAATGAAAATTTTAAAAAGTTTCGTAGAGGGACTAAACTGAAAAGTTTATAACTTGAGCTCAAATTTCCATTTTCAAATTTGGTCCAATTTCTTCAAGCACCTACAATTTAAACCAATCAAACCAACATCAAATCTTCCTAAGAAATAATGAATAAGAGTAATTATGACAATTTTACCCTTTTTTAACAAATTTTTCATGTAATTACTCATTAATCCAAATTAATCATAAATAATACTTTTTGGCCCAATTAACATGATTAAATCCCAAATTAATCATGAAATAATACATCAAAATATGGTTCGATCAGTGTGCAAGGCTAAAATTTGAATTTTTTCTTTATCAGACACTCCTTATGGCAATAGTGCAAGGCTAAATTCCTTAATCATGGATATAACTTTTGTAAAAGTAAATTAGTAAAATATGGTAAAACATACTCACATTCCCACTTATTAACAAAGTTCAAAACTGATGAAAGTTGTAGGAAGGGAATCTTCACGTACATGTTCCTCCTATAAACTTATGGGAAAATCCCAAAAATAAAAAAATAAAAAAATTTAAAGTTAGGAAATGACAAAATGATGTTTCAAATGTTCATAATACCATAGAGATGTTAGTATTCAATTTTTCATTTTTAAATTTAAAGGAAAAAAACAAATTCTCTATATATATATATATATATATATATATATATATATATATATATATATATATATTTTTTTATAGAAAAAATACCCTACCAAATTTCTTAGTGCTAGAGCTCACTGGCCAGTTGACGACCACCCTCTTCTGAGGGCCGGAGTTCTTGTGGCTCAGGAGGGAATATTCTGGTGGGAAGGAATATTTCCAAAGTGGTAGGGTGGGGTTTAAACTCCCACCACTTGGTTTACCTAAAAGATTGGTAATCATTAGGGTTAAGAGGCAATTTTGTCCTAAAAGTTTTTCACCAATGGGCAATTTTACCCTAGAAGTTTTAGAAGGGGGCAATTTTTCCCTAACCGACTGATAGTCCACATATCATTTTTGTTAAGGTTCAAATTTGCTCTGAAAATTTTAAATCTAACTTCGAAAACATGAATTAAATAACACATGGACTTTTGTGGCAAATTTATAGCATAACAAAAATGATGTAAATGACAAGTGGGCTGCCAACTTAGTATATTTAGTCAACTAACGGTTGATTTGACACAACCTTAGTCGCATTGGGGTCAAATCACTATTTACCATGAATTAATATACAATATAGTGCAAACAACTCGGGATCGTTCTCTTATCAAGGAGTCTTTTATTTTGAATTCCTTAGGTTGAACTAATTGCTAAAAACATGGTTAGAAATGAGGTTTTGAAATTGGTTTTCTTTAAATTAAAATTCATGAAAATAAAGCTATTTCTACTCTTTTTGATATTTTTTAGAAAATAAAGAAGGAATGTTTAAATTGAAAGTAAAAATATGAATGATGAATGCTTTTGGTAATGAAAAAATGACTATCCATGCTAAACAATATAGGAGTTAAAATTCATTAAGTCTTAATAACAACCTCAAGAAAACACTTGAGTTTAATATTCCCAAATCCCAATTAATAGTAGCTCCTACAAATATCAGCTAACAACTATTTCTTAAGATATTGTTTAAAACCACTTAATATGCAATTGAAATTGGAATAATGCAATATGAGTCTTCTTAAAATTGAATACTAATGGAACAAATCAACCATATTAACTAAACAATAAACAATAACAAGCTAATTAATATAATGTTATGAGTCTCACATCGGGGAGCCACTCTCTTAGAGTAAGGTTTATAAGTCCATTGGGTTCTCCCTCCTCATAGGCTAGCTTTTGGGGATTGGGCTCTCCCTTTGGGCTTGTGTTCATTACATTGGTGCTTTCATTGAGAGTCGAACTGAAGCCCCCCACAGGTAATTAATATAATGTAATGAACACAAGCCCAAAGGGAGAGCCCAATGTGAGGAGGGAGAACCCAATGGACTTATAAACCTTACTCTAAGAGAGTGGCTCCCCGATGTGAGACTCATAACATATAATCTCATTGCAACCATAAAGAAATTCAAACATATATATTTTTCACACTACAAAATTCAATCTCAAATACAAATATCAAAAGATAATTACCATGAATCTCAGTTCAGTCCAGAATCATATATTAAAATTAGGAAGTTCAAGTATATAACTCTAGTATAGAATGATAGAATAACTGACCTTAAGAACAAGTCCTGATCACCCACAAGCAAAAAATTTAGCTTCACATGGTTATTACAACCACAAATCCATGTGAGTATGAGTGTTCGGCCAGACCAAAAGAGAAGTGGAGCAAGTGGTTCTATTGATTTAGGTAAAGAGGAAATGAAGAAATGATTTAGAGGCTTGGACTATGGTGGCTGAGACGATGGTGGATGTCCGGAGCTCTCTTCCCTCTTCCTTAATTTTTTTTTTTCAATTCGAAATCAAAGCTCCATGGTGAAGTTTTAGAGAATGAAGACAAAGAGAAGGTGAGAGAGACGGAGAAACTGATAATGAAGGTTGTTGGGAAAGAAGCTGTCTGGTGTGGTCTGGATGATGCTCTTCGCGGCTCTGTGGTGCTGAAACAGAAACAGAAGGTCACCGGAGATAATGGAAGACGATATGAGGACGGTGGATGTGAGGACGGAGGGTGGAAGTCTTCGACGGTGGTGGTTGCTCTTCGTCTCTTTCCCTCTCCTCTTAAGCTCCCTCTCGTCCGATCTCAAGCTCTGCACAAGACCCAAGCTCGCGGGGTCTGCTCTGTAAGGTCAACCTCTGTATTGCGTTCCAGGGGGAGGAATCTAATTGGTTCCTGGTCAAAACGCAAGTTTTGACCAGGGACTAATCTGCAAAATTCAAAAGTTCTCCATAAGGTACTAAAGGATAAATCTTCAAACTATTGATGGGGCATAACTGCACTTTTCAAAATATCTGAGGTACTTTTCTGTAATTTTATTTGGTCCCTTATCTGCATTGATTTCCAATCTTCAGAAATTATAGGCCCTTTTTGTAAATTTCCCCAGTCATCAAAATATCAATTATGACCCTCCAAAATCTCTATTTTTCTTCTTAAACACCTACAATTAGGGGTGAGCATTCGGTGTTTGGTTCGGTTTTTCAGTAAAAACCGAAAAAACCAAAAAACCGAAATACATACATTCACACAATCGAACCGAAACCGAATAGACCGAAACCGAAATATTTCGGTTCAGTTTTTCAGTTAATTCGTTTTTGGACTTAAATTGGGCCTTATTGTGGGCCTTCTTCTGTAAAATGTCCAATCTTTTTTTTTTTCTGGAATCAATCTGGATATTGACTATTGAGTGCCAACAATATTTGGATGCCTAAATGCCTAATTATTGTAAAAACAAGATAAGGCAAATGGTCTCTGTTAAGATGATAGCAACTTAAAATCTTTGTATATTTCTTATCTCTCAAATCACGAGGGATTGACAGAACCAGAATGCCCACAATAAAATAGATAACAGAGAAAAAGAATAATCAAGGCAAAAAGTAGCAAATGGTTTACAAGCGAAGATTTAGGGATCAGCGGTTACAGAAAGAAAGCGGATCAAAAGGAACATTGATAGAAACCAGAATATATGTGTGTGTGTGTAGATCCAACAGAGTGCACCCTTAAGAAATAAAATTGGAAATAAACCTTTTTTAGCTTAAAGAAGATTCCAGCTGACATGCGCCTCAAAATCGAAGGTAGCATCTGCAATAACTGATTGAACCATATTTTTATATGATCTTTTGATAATTAAATTGGGAATCCTAATGCATTTTGTCATAATTATTGAGCTTAAAATGTGTTTCTTGTGATAAATTGAGATTAAGAGTAGATACATTAAATTAGGATTAAAAAGGGAAAAATTGTCAAATAAATTGTAATTACTCTTAATCATTGATTTTTCTGAGAATATTTGATGTTAGATTAATTATTTTGATTGTAGATGCTTGAAAAGATTAAATCAAATTTGAAAATGAAAGTTTGAACTCAAGTTTTAAAAGTTTCAGTTTGGTCCCTACTCCAGAACTTTTTAAACTTTCACTTAGGTCCCTGTTGTTAAGCTATGCGTTTTGACCAATGGAGATTAGGTTTGAAACTTTGAGTTATTGATTGTACAGGACCCGACATTGTGGAAAGGGGGAGTGGGAGCGCCGCATATACAGAGCTGAAAAAGGAGACTCTCGGACCTGGTTGAGAATCATCTTCACTACGCTTTCACGACTTGGTACGCTTCGAACCTTCATCACCCACCACCACCGAGACCCACCTTCATCATCTTCCTACCACCACCAAGATCATCGACGGCGAGAATCAGAGAGAACCAGGCACGTGTTTTTGAGGGGGACGACGTCTTCTACCTCCGGACCTTCCCTCAACTTCGATTCTCCATCATCATCACCTGCTTTCTTCTTTCATTTTTTCCTTCACCTTCACAGACAGACGCAGAACCGAGAGCCCAGAGATCAGAATTGAATTTTCCGGCGATAAATATCCAGATTCCGGCGAGCTTGGTTCCTATGGCTGGTTCATTTTTATCGATTGTGCTGGACTGTATAATGGCTATGTGTAGCTAAACCCTTGCTTCTTGGTGATGAAGATTTGTGGCTTGAGCATTTGTGCTTCAATAGGGGAGTTCTTTAATTCAATCTTTTGCTTAGACTATAAAGTCGATTTCCTTGTTTAGGTTTATCATTTTGTAGTTGAGACTTGGATTGCTGTTATGTGTTCATGTGGATTGATTATTGTAGTTTAAATTGGATGATGTATTTTGATTTTTAAATTTCCATATTTCTTTAAATGCTTGATTAAATTATGCTTGTTGTGTCATGTTTATGAATGGTAAACATAGTTGATTTTAGCTCTTGAATGATTTGTTAGAACATTCTAATTGAGAAGTACAATTTTCATCATCCAAATTTCAATTACACATTAAGTGGATTTTAACAATATTTCAAGAGGTAGTAGTTTGCTATGTTTGTAGGAGCTACTATTAATTGAAATTATTGGACTCAAGTGTTATCTTGAGGTTGTTTTTTTAGACTTAATGAAATTTGAACTCCCAAATATATTTTAGCAAGGATAGCCACCTTCTTCATTACCAAGATCATCCATTATTAATCCCTTTTAATCCAAAGTATTTTTCACTATTTTCCAAAAATACCAAAAAGAATAGAAACTGTTTCTTTATATTTTCATAAATTTTAATTTAGAGAAAACCAATTACAAAACCCCTTTTCTAATCATGTTTTTAGCACTTAGTTTAACATAGGAATTCAAAATAAATTGGCTCCTTGATAAGAGAACGATTTTGAGTTGTTTGCACTATATTGCATTTTTATTCGTGGTAAATTATGATTTGACCCTGAGGCGACTAAGGTTTCTGTCAAATCAATAACATAGCAAAATTTGAATTCTTCAAAGTCATAAGACATCGCAGAGAAGAAGAGATATCAAAATCGACATTACAGGAGCTAAAAAAACCAAGTTGGCAAATAAAACTTACCAGAAACTGCAAAAACTCAGAGAGCCATTAACAAGACAAGAAGAACTTCACAAGACCCCATCAAGATCAGAATTTTTCAATACTGCTTCAAGAATTTTTTTCTTTTGCTGTGTTTTTTTTTTCTTCGGTTAAGTGGCAGTAAAGGAAGAGGGATGGATCCAAAGCGGGTATTTACTTCTTCTTCTTCTACTATCCGAGGACCACGACGGGAATCGGAGCTGAGAGGCGAAGTCGACGTGAGTATCACGAATTCACGATTGACGGGTTAGGGTTTTCAGTGGAGAGGAGGAATTGTGAAAGTGGGGAATTGGGTTGGGCCGGTTGGGTTTGGTACTTGGAGTCTGGTCTGGACATGAGGTGGGCCAAGGGTTCTCCTCAATTCACTGGGCCAAGTAGATTCGGTTATAACCGAATTAATTTTAAAAACACCGAACCGTAAACCGAAATAAGTCTATTTTATAAACCGAACCGAAACCGAAAAACCGAATAGCCTTCGGTTCGGTTCGGTTTTCAGTTTCGGTTATGATTTGCTCACCCCTACCTACAATGCAAGATTAAGCATAAGTTACTAAGGTAGCATCAAAAGTCTAAGAAATGATTTGTATGAATAATTAAGAAATTATAACAATTTTACCCCTAAATTACACTTAATTCAATAAAAACGTTCCTAACTCAAATGAGTACTTAATAATAAAATAATGTCTCAAAAGATGCATTAAGAATCACAAATTAATCATGAAAATTCATATAAAAATATGGTTCAATTAACTGTCAAAATTAATTAGGATAACAGTCCCAAAATATTTTTGCTTCCTTTTTTAAATTTCTTGGTTAAAATTGCTCTTTAACTCTAAAACTTAAAAGTACTTGGGGCTTGGTAAATTACTCATCTACCCCTCTCTTCTTCTTTGAAGCTACCTCCCTCCTCAAGTACCACCATGGGAGCGCGACCTCAATGATGATCGATAGCAACTTTTATATATTTGCTTCAGATTGAGAAAATATTATATGGTTTTGATGATGATCAAGGTAACCATACTTTAACTCCAAAATTTTTCGGGATCTACCCAAACCATACGTCCGTAGTAATTGAGATTATTGAAGAAAGAAATCCCTCTGATTCCTTTTGATTGCAGACGAAAGGCCCTTGACAAAAGCGTTTTTGAGGCCTAAACACAATTTTTATTCAAAAGCTATTCTCCAAAAATTATTTTTACCTCGTAAGTCTCAAAAGCTATTCTCTTAAAGCCATTTTTACCTTGTAAATCCTAAAAGCTATTCTCCAAAAGCTACATCTAAACGGTCTCTAAGAGGGGTGTTTGGCAGACTTGTTTCCAAAACCTAGGTTTTGTTTCTAAAACCTAGGTTTTGGAAGTTGCCAAACAGGCACAGGAAAAGAAAACTGAGGAAAAGGTATTCTCATTGAATTAGAATTGTACTGTATAGTATCAACTATGTAACTGACTCCGTTAGTTTTCACCGTCGGCAACTGTGTTTGGTATTTAAAATATGTTTTTTTTTCGTCCATATTATTCCTCTCTTATTTTTGTTCTAAAGCTCTTGTCCTTTTTCATTTGTTTCTTCTTTCTTATTTTTCCTATTTTTGGAGGAAATATACACACACACAATATCAAATATGTGATGAACGTACACATTAAAAATATTGTGGTAGGAGACTTGTTATATACAGAGGAAGAGCAGACAACAAGAAGTCATTGCTAAATATTTCGAAGCATCTGATGCTTTAAATTTTCCTCAAGGGTGTAGTATACTAACAGCATTCAACTTAACCGTCGTTAATAAGTTTCCAGTGAAGAATCTCTAACAAGAGGAGGTACCATTTCTTGCATATCCATTAATATGATATTCCGATGTAATTTTTTTTTCCCCGCTTCGGTGGTGTCATTTTTTATCGTTAAGGTCTTTATTTTTTTCAAATCTGAAAATGGTAAATCATATTGTGGTGATTTGATTAAATAATGCAGATGCAAATGTATCACCAAGTTCTATGCAGCTAGTTATAATCGGGGTTTTCGTATGTTTATACCCCTAAGTGAACTTGAGGACCCATTGAGTGGATATATTTTGAAAGATGAATGTATTATTGAAGTTGAAATATTCCGTGACTTTTGAAGGCATTGAGTCTACAAGTCACCCCGCATTCACATCCACTACAAAAAAAATGCTGGATTACCGACAAAATTCTATGGTAATTGGATTTCCGACTGAAAATGTTTTTCACAGAAAAAACCGTGGCAAAAGACATTACTGACAAAATTTCTCTGTAATTTCCATCGCAAATCAAATTATCGACGGAATTTCATCGGTAATTTTTGTCACTAATAATTACTGACGGAATTTCATCAGTAATATCTTTTCTGACAGATGTTTTTCCATCAGCAATTATGTCCCTGATCCAACGTTTTTTTTAGTGTTCCTTATTCCACAAACCTAAGTTTTGTATCTCCAAATTTTAATTTCCCTCCATTGATCTAAATTTTGAACGCTTGTTTTGCAGTCACCAACCAAAAAAATAAAACAGACCTCCCTTTTGCTACACCTAGCATATATTATGTAGGTATATATTAACTTCCTATGTGTGTCTCTATCATAATATCTTGGTTTATCTTTTTTTTTTTTCGATTATCATATAATATAGATATATTATATTGATATTTTGTTCTCAGTGAATGTTATAATATCTCATGCAAAATAAATTAGGATATGAGTAGATTTTATATGAAAATATCCTTCTATCTTATAATTAATTAAAGGATAGAAAAATATATAAATGATAATTAAATAAGTATAATATTAATAAATTTAATCAAATATATCTCAGAATCTACACTTATTTAATTATAAAATATATATATATACACACACTTATCACAATCCAACATTGCTTTTCCCATGGACACATATACAAAATGCTCAATTGTTTTCACTTCAGTGCTGCATAGTCCACAACTACCTGGGTTAATTGAGCATTTTCTCTTAAAAGGAGCTTTTTTGGTGCCCAAAGCAGTTCCATAGTCTTCTAGAGGCACAGTAAACACAAATATTTACCAGGGTTATCACTATCTTTTATGCCAAGAACCTCATATGCATCATGCTTGATGCTTCACTTCATCCTTGACAGAAGAAACATTTCTAATTGACTTTCAAATTAACTGAGAAATTGTAACACCCCAATTTCCGTAGAAGCATAAATCGCGGTGACACGTGGTTTTATAAAAATTCATCAGAGTTTTGAGGTGCTACAGCTTAGCGTTTTGCGGAAACGGAGAGCATGTACTAAAAATTTGAACAATTGAGTAATTGATATAAAAATACTCAGACATATGCGATGTCGACGTATCGATATATTATAAATTTCCGAAGGATTGTTCATGTGATACGAGAAATACAAAACTTTATAATTACAATTCTTACATGTAACTATACCCTCTTCAACCAAGCTTTGAGTAGACTTGGGGCATAGAACCTAACTCAGTTAAATCATCTCATTTGGCCAGGCTGGGTAGGTCTAGTGGAAGTCTCACCGTGCTAGGGTGGCCGATTGACCGAACCACATAGACGACCCTTCTAGTTTAAGCACCAAATGATGTGAAGTAACTTTATTAGATTCATGCCATAAGGTAGGTTCGTTGACTTTCTTCCTGCATTTCCTTTTTGACCGGTGCCTCCTCACGGCTCCGTCCATTAATGCTCCTTCTCATGGCTCCATCCACAATGTCTTCATAAATCCTGGTTCCTTTCCCGAACCTCTAGTCAAGTCTAAGATTCAAAACAAATTGAATCTTAGGTAATGATTAACCTCATATGAAAAGTATAAGTATATGTATGACAAATATTCATTACATTTCAGCATTAACCAATACATAGCACACAGCACATGTATGGTTACAACAATACATAAGCACACAGCAGATGTAATGTCAACACAACAACAGTACATAGCACATAGTACATGTAAAGTTATCTATACAAATCCATGTATAGTAGTCTGCACCTCACCGTGCCACGATGGCCTATCGTGTCCTCAGCGCTAGGAAAACAATCTCACGGCATTATCAAAACCATAACCCGTATATAAAAGTTTGAATGTATATGTAGTGATCTAAGCCCCAGTAAACTTAGTCACCACGGTGCATGACCCAAGACAAGTCTTGTCCATGACTTTATGAATCATTCCATCTCATACATGCATACAAGACATATCGAGTTAAAGTTATCGTACGCGAACGTACCTTCCTTCCATGTGAATAGTAATTACTATTATGTATACGGTACTATTCATAAATACGGCACTATGAATAGTAATATGCCCGTCCTTCAAATCGACTCCGGAATCCTCGGATATCCTAACATATTACCATATTGCTTAGAATAATATCCAAAAGGTTAATTTACCTTTCTACCCTTGGTGGATTTGTTATTACCATTTTGCCATTACATTTTATTTAATAAAAACGCTACTTTCAGCATTATGGCCAGATTTACTTCTAACTTTGAAAATTCATAAGTAATTCTAGAAAACCGAAACGAGGATCCGTAAAATTCATCAGAATCCTTAGGATGTCTACTTTTGTAGAAAAATACTGGTTCTTGCCCAGATTTTATGAATAGTTCCCAGTTTTCACGTGTTCATCTTCTGCCCAGAAAATTTCCAGAAAACGTAGCCCAACTTTGGACATTTTTATCTTTTAGCACAGAACTCGAACTAATTCACTCTTGGTATATTTGAAAAGGTATATATGTCTACTTTAACCATGAATTTTCTCAGAATTTTAGAAATTCATCTTCAATATAAAATACTGACGTTTTTACCCCTGACTTCAAAAATTGCTTACCGATAAAATTTCGCAGGAGTTTCGCTACTTTATGATTAGCTTCCAAAAATTCTGCTATATAACCTTTTCCATCATTTTTTCGAAATAAAACCATTTCTAACCATAAAAACATGAAAATAAAATTACTCTAGCATATTTAAGATCAAAGCAACTTCTATCTATGAATTTAAAACTAGAACTCAAGAACTAGAGAACTTACCCTTGAAGAACCTTGCTACTACTTCTTCCTTGCTCCAAGAACTTCACTCTACTCACTCTCTAATCTTAAAATCAGATGCTTTGAGCTGATTTTGGTGTGAAGAATATGAAGAGAAGAGTGTTCTATTTATAGAAGAAATTCAAGGCTATTCCAACTACATTTCTTCCTTAACCAAACACTCAAACCAAAAACCAAACACTCAAACCAAACACTCTTACACCAAACACTCTTCTTCCATCTACCAAAAACTACCATTCTAATTACCTATTCCATCCACCAAAAACTACCATTCCACTTACCTATTCCATCCACCAAAAACTACCATTTAATATTTATTTGCAAATATTAAATAATTATTGGAAAATAAAATCCCTAATTCCATATAAGGATTTTCTTTCATAAATAACTCTCTAGGTCATAAAATATTGGTTCTAAAATTTCTAGACCAAAAAGTATCCTCTAACTATTTTTCCTTGAATTATTTGGAAAATAGGCCTCAAAATCCAGAAAATAGCTTTAAAACTATTTAGGCCAAATTTTCATAGTTAATTCCCATAAAACATTTCTTGTTTCCAAATTCAAAAATTTGGGATATTACATTCCTCCTTTTGGTTATAAATTAATTACCTTTTTATGTGCTATTTATGTCATATTAAATAGCTCCTAAATAATGTCTCATAATTAACCATTCGTTAATTAATTCCAAAGTGGAATTTGGATGAAAATATAATCAATAGATTATAATTTCTTGAGACAAATATTCACCTTTGTATTTAATATGTATTATTTATCAAAATATAGTATTTATAATAAATAGGAATTTTAGGGTATTACATTTCTCCCCGTTAAATTAAATTTCGCCCTCGAAATTTGACCGTAAAATCTTGAAAGATTATTTAGACTTCTAGTCTATTCCTTTCTATACATGTTTATTAGCACGTACTCTAATTTCATTCGTATTGCACCCAGGTATAGTATCAAAAACACAGGATCCACTGATCCATTCTCTCAGTGCTTGGTTATGCAGACCTCTCTGCGACTCTTTTAGCCTCTCAGCTTAACACACATTGGCCTTCCGGCTCAATCAATTACCACAGCACTGGAGATTCTAGCTTTATTACCTAGGAAATCATCCTTAGGCCTTAAGCATTTCAACCTTTACCTGGTACAATGAATGTTTTACTAGACTTTAAAGGTACTGTAGACATAATAGTCTAAAGTCACCATAGCAATCTGCATTTCACACAGTGCTTATCCATTACCGGTCTTATGGCCTAGGGACACCGCCCCGTGCACACTTGCACACCAGGTCTTATTGCCTCGAGCATCGCTCGTCTATTTCATCTCGAGTCTTTCTCATTCAAGCTCTCGACTACTTTCACTTAGCACTATAGCCGACAACTACTATACGGCTTAACTAGTTCGGTGTTCTAGACCTTTCTAATAGTTTACGTTCCAAATTTTCCAACTACACCGCTTTTCAACACAATAGCATTGACAAATCGTCGCTACCCAAAAACCATTATGTTGTCTCATTTTCAAATTTTCAAACATTGAAAATTTTTCCGTGGTCTCGAGTACATTTCATAATCTGCACTATACCAAAAAGTAATAGTGCTATCATTTTCAAACTTAATCGTTTTGCCATAACAAATTCGTGAAAACACATTCCTTTGTCGGATCATTTTCAAAAACTTTTACTACCGACACATTTCTTTGAGAGGATAATTCATTTCACAAAATTCAACTAAAAGGCACACACCACCACTTTGCCCTGGCTTACCAGGACATATCTCAATCCTTTCATACAAACCATCACAGTAACAACGCATCTGCCGACCGATGTAGGAGAATTTCCATCCCCCACAAGGGCCCCAGTGTCCACACTAGCATATTTAATAAAGGATCTCCACCGCTTTCCCAGTCAAACCTAGTTCGTAGTCACGGCCACTACCGTGCACCGCTTTCCTAGTCGACCGAGTTCGTAATCACGGCTACCATTGTGCATCGCTTTCCCGAGTCAAGTTAGTCCGTAGTCACGGTCACCACTGTGCACCGCTTTCCCAACCGACCGTTCGTAATCAGGTTAGTGCCAGCACAACACAGCGAAATATGCGCCCCTTTAAGGCGGAACTACTCAGATTGGGAATATTAACCATTGGTGCGAGTGTCAACCTCTCATATCCCATCAAACAAATTTTCAATTCAAATGAGCTTTATAACTGGCCAGCGATTTCAAACACTTTAAAACATCTGGCAAGACCCAGCAAACCGTGTATATCTACAACAGCTTCTGTCCTTCCAGTTCTGTACTCATTTTACCACAACACATTTGAAAACTCAGTTTCAAACTTTGGGTTTTAACAAAACCCCCCTTTTTTTAAGACAACATCATTTCAAAATAACCATCACCGTGGTCTCAAATTTCGTTGAAAATATTTCTCTCGAAAACTCAATTTCGAAAATTCATAAGTTCAAAAAATCCATTCCGAAAATTTCAAATATAGCGGGTGTATTGGTAAGTCAAAAATTCAATTTTTAAAACTATTCAGGAACCAGACAACTAACCTTAGAAGGTCATTACTAACTAACGCATTCGGACCTCTGTCCTTGGCTATTCAAGCCATTCATAGAATGCTCAGTCTATTCTTCTTTAGTCTCTGGGCTATTCGTTTTGGTGTTCGATTTCGTTTCTTGAAACTCATTCATTTAGAGCCATCTGATACTGCACCTTTGATATTGGTTCGTTTCCAGGCATCAACGAACCAGTGAATTCAACTTCCCATCTTGGTGGTAATCCGAGAGCTTCTAGAAACATCTCGGGGAACCTATTCACAACTAGAATGTCTTCTAGTGCAAGTTGTTCTTGCTTGGATATCATAGCACAATATATGCTATACAGCACTGGAGCACTCTATGGCAATATACTGGATTACAAAAACCTTCCCTTTAGGGAACCGATTAGATATGGGACTTGCTACAATGTACTTACCTAGAGAATCGATATACTGATAGTTCTACTTTATGGTTCATTGTCATGGCGGCTGTACCTTACGGCTTGTCATCACGGTGGCTCGCTCTACGGCACTTTACTCGGTGCTTCACGCGAGTCTTTTATGGTCGGGTCGCTTCTCCGGTCAGCATCCTTTTTAGGTAAAACCTCCTTGATCAGAACTCCCCGTAGGTAGCCTTCTCCAATCAAAACTTTCCACAAGTAGCGTTAGTTGATCGTCTCTCAATCATTATAACAAGAACTCATATTTCTATCAGGTTCCTACCCTTTAGTGGTTTCGTAATCTACTGTCTCTATGTTTGCCATCTTATCCAGGGTCATTCTATTCGTGGATGTCACTATCCATTTACCTCCAGGCATAATCCTTAGCTTAACTTTCCCTATCGGGTAATCACCCTCTTCTTAGGGAATTTATTTACCACTAATATCTCTACGGTTATTGGTCCCACCTTGAAACTATAACTCATGGCTACTAAGGTTCTATCTCCTTTGTAGTAATGAAGTACACGACTTGTCATCTCACGCAAATCTTGAATGATGGTCACTTTCCTTTTGAAGTCAAGGTCCTTCGTAAAGTGTTCTCGATCAAGTCACGTAAATCATTCACAACCGGTACATGTACTCTTCTAAATGCACGATGAGATGTCGTGAACGAGAGAAATTTGGATGCACAATGTTTAAAATGTTAAACACCTTTTTGACATGATTTTGATATAACGTCCCAAACAACTCAACTTTTCGAGGAGTTTGCACTTTGTTAAGGGACTTACTCTCGGGCGTTGAACCTAAGGTAATCTCACTCATACTTTCTCAGGATTCCAACTCTCAGGTACTGGAACATAAGAAATGCTCAGTCATATCTTGACCTAAGCACTATCTCTACTTAGAGTCTATCATCTATTCTCACGGTATCCCAAAGGATTACTATGTTTCATATCTCTAGGTATTCAGGCTTTAACTCAAAGGATCTCAAATCCTTATGCTACATCCCAGGGGTTAAAAATCCTGAGATTTCTCTCGCTAAGCATGCTTAACTTCAAGCATCTATCCAATCTCGGGTATTAATACCGATACACATACCACTGCATACCGACAACTCTCATAGGTACTAGTACGACATATGTGCCTCCCCAGAAATACTGGGTACTTTCCCTTTCCTATCAGCTACACCCTTTTCATGTAATGGACCACCACCGTCAAAGATTTAGTCAAAGAGCTCCATCCTCGGAACCACACTCCGTTGTACGCATGATGTCTGGCCTTTAGTAGGCAGGGACTTTTTTTAATTTAATTTAGTACTTAGTAGGTTTTCTGTTCCTACAAGGAAACTTAAGTAGTAAGTTACTATTCTTAGGAAGACTTTTATCCGAGAAGCCCTTTGTTTTCACGAGACAAACCTAAATAATAGGTTCTTTTTATTGGAAGACCTAGGTAGTATTGTCTTCTAAGTACAACTATCGCTTTTGTTTCGGGAATTTCATTCGACTCCGATTTCCATATCGAAGTCTTAGAGTTTTTCGAAACTCTAACCATTCCTTAGGGTATTTGTTTTATTGTATCACAAAACCGGTATTATATCGGTACTCTTGTTTTTGTTGTTCATACAATGCTCTTGAGACTAGCATTTGTGAAGCTAGCTCGATACCAAAATTGTAACACCCCAATTTCCGTAGCATAAATCGTGCGGTGACACGTGGTTTTATAAAAATTCATCGAGTTTTGAGGTGCTACTGACTTAGCGTTTTGCGGAAACGGAGAGCATGTACTAAAAATTTGAACAATTGAGTAATTGATATAAAAATACTCGGACATATGCTTGATGTCGACGTATCCGATATATTATAAATTTCCGAAGGATTGTTCATGTGATACGAAATACAAAACTTTATAATTACAATTCTTACATGTAACTATACCCTCTTCAACCAAGCTTTGAGTAGACTTGGGGCATAGAACCTAACTCGGTTAAATCATCTCATTTGGCCAGCGGGTAGGTCTAGTGGAAGTCTCACCGTGCTAGGGTGGTGATTGGTGAACCACATAGACGACCCTTCTAGTTTAAGCACCAAATGATGTGAAGTAACTTTATTAGATTCATGCCATAAGGTAGGTTCTGTTGACTTTCTTCCTGCATTTCCTTTGACCAGTGCCTCCTCACGGCTCCGTCCATTAATGCTCCTTCTCATGGCTCCATCCACAATGTCTTCATAAATCCTGGTTCCTTTCCTGAACCTCTAGTCAAGTCTAAGATTCAAAACAAATTGAATCTTAGGTACAGCTTAACCTCATATGAAAAGTATAACTATATGTATGACAAATATTCATTACATTTCAGCATTAACCAATACATAGCACACAAAGACATGTATGGTTACAACAATACATAAGCACACGAGATGTAATGTCAACACAACAAAAAGATTACATAGCACATAGTACATGTAAAGTTATCTATACAAATCCATGTATAGTTGTATCTGCACCTCACCGTGCCACGATGGCCTATCGTGTCCTCGCCGCTAGGAAAACAATCTCACGGCATTATCAAAACCATAACCCGTATAAAATTTGAATGTATATGTAGTGATCTAAGCCCCATAAACTTAGTCACGGTGCATGACCCAAGACAAGTCTTGTCCATGACTTTATGAATCATTCCATCTCATACATGCATACAAGACATATCAGAGTTAAAGTTACTGTACGCGAACGTACCTTCCTTCCATGTGAATAGTAATTACTATTCATGTATACGGTACTATTCATAAATACGGCACTATGAATAGTAATATGCCCGTCCTTCAAATCTGACTCCGGAATCCTCGGATATCCTAACATATTACCATATTGCTTAGAATAATATCCAAAAGGTTAATTTACCTTTCTACCCTTGGTGGATTTGTTATTACCATTTTGCCATTACATTTTATTTAATAAAAACGCTACTTTCAGCATTATGGCCAGATTTACTTCTAACTTTGAAAATTCATAAGTAATTCTAGAAAACCCGAAACGAGGATCCGTAAAATTCATCAGAATCCTTAGGATGTCTACTTTTGTAGAAAAATACTGGTTCTTGCCCAGATTTTATGAATAGTTCCCAGTTTTCACGTGTTCATCTTCTGCCCAGAAAATTTCCAGAAAACGTAGCCCAACTTTGGACATTTTTATCTTTTAGCACAGAACTCGAACTAATTCACTCTTGGTATATTTGAAAAGGTATATATGTCTACTTTAACCATGAATTTTCTCAGAATTTTAGAAATTCATCTTCAATATAAAATACTGACGTTTTTACCCCTGACTTCAAAAATTGCTTACCGATAAAATTTCGCAGGAGTTTCGCTACTTTATGATTAGCTTCCAAAAATTCTGCTATATAACCTTTTCCATCATTTTTTCGAAATAAAACCATTTCTAACCATAAAAACATGAAAATAAAATTACTCTAGCATATTTAAGATCAAAGCAACTTCTATCTATGAATTTAAAACTAGAACTCAAGAACTAGAGAACTTACCCTTGAAGAACCTTGCTACTACTTCTTCCTTGCTCCAAGAACTTCACTCTACTCACTCTCTAATCTTAAAATCAGATGCTTTGAGCTGATTTTGGTGTGAAGAATATGAAGAGAAGAGTGTTCTATTTATAGAAGAAATTCAAGGCTATTCCAACTACATTTCTTCCTTAACCAAACACTCAAACCAAAAACCAAACACTCAAACCAAACACTCTTACACCAAACACTCTTCTTCCATCTACCAAAAACTACCATTCTAATTACCTATTCCATCCACCAAAAACTACCATTCCACTTACCTATTCCATCTACCAAAAACTACCATTTAATATTTATTTGCAAATATTAAATAATTATTGGAAAATAAAATCCCTAATTCCATATAAGGATTTTCTTTCATAAATAACTCTCTAGGTCATAAAATATTGGTTCTAAAATTTCTAGACCAAAAAGTATCCTCTAACTATTTTTCCTTGAATTATTTGGAAAATAGGCCTCAAAATCGAGAAAATAGCTTTAAAACTATTTAGGCCAAATTTTCATAGTTAATTCCCATAAAACATTTCTTGTTTCCAAATTCAAAAATTTGGGATATTACATTCCTCCTTTTGGTTATAAATTAATTACCTTTTTATGTGCTATTTATGTCATATTAAATAGCTCCTAAATAATGTCTCATAATTAACCATTCGTTAATTAATTCCAAAGTGGAATTTGGATGAAAATATAATCAATAGATTATAATTTCTTGAGACAAATATTCACCTTTGTATTTAATATGTATTATTTATCAAAATATAGTATTTATAATAAATAGGAATTTTAGGGTATTACAGAAATAGCAGGTTCATTCAGAATCATTAATTTCATTTCAATACAACAATTCTTTGAATAATCACATTGGTGCATTGTGATAGAACTATACTGCTTTTTTTGTTTTGTTTTGTTTTTTTGTAAATTTCGTGCTTTATCATTAATTTTCGTTTCAAGCCAATGAACAAGTTTGGCATGATGGCAAAGAATTACCTAGTATCCACTTTGCATTTGGAATAATGACATCTTGGAATCTCTTCCCTCTCCGCGACAAGAAAGGAATATCCCTTTTTCATGTTTCTTATGGTCCGTTTCCTTCTACGTTAATTAACGGGCTTTTGGATTTTTATCTTACTCTTATTGACCCGTTGGTTTTCCGGTTTCATTGTGTTTAGGTAAACATATAGACCTAGCAAGTTGATTGATTGTACGATATGAATAATCAGGAACCGCAGGATATAGCATGCAAGAAAATAGCATGGACTATTACAAACTTCAGTACATTGAAGACTAATGTCCCACACTATTCTATTGTTTTCATTATCGGCGATTGTGCTTGGTAATTGAAATATGTTATTTTAATATCATTCCTTTCTAATTTTCTTCAAAAGCACTTTTCCATTTTATTAATATATTAAATATGTAATAAACATATTATTAATATAATTATCGCAGGAGAATTCTTATATACCGAGGAAGACGAGATGGGAAGTATTTGGCTATATTTTTGGCAGTAGCTGATGTTTCGAGTTTGCCTCAAGGTTGGAGTATATATGCAGCCTTCACATTCACGGTGGTCAATCAAGCTTCCCCTGAAAATTATGAAAAAGGAGGTACCGTTCCCTTCGCTTCTTCATTGTCTAATCTTCTGAAAGCTGCTTTCGTTTTGGTGGTGTCATTTTTATGCTCTGCCCTTTCTTTCTCGGAAACTGATCGATTTTCTCCTCCAAACAAATGTGTAAATAAATAAACACAAGTGGATAATAATTTTTTATTGGAATGGGATGAGAGTCTTTCATTGATGTTCCTTTGCTTTTGGGGTATTAAATAATGCAGATTTAACCCACAAGTTCCATGCACATGAAGATGACTGGGGTTATGGATCTTTTATGGAATTGGCTGAGCTTCAGAACCCATCTAAAGGCTATATTTTGAATGATAAATGTATTATTAAAGTTGAATTATTCACCGTGACATTTGAAGGCATTGAGCCTACAAGTCGTCCAACATGTCCTTCGTTATCCAAGCAACCCAAAGACGTTGACTCAAAGGACGATGATATCGTTGATTTTGAGGATTTAGGGAAAATAGAGAAATCGTTTATTCCACTGCTAGAGGAAGTTTGTTCATGGCATCCTTCATTGTTGGACTGTAAGAAGAACAAAAGTCATAAGTTTACTGAATGGGCATTTACTGCATTGGGTCAAGTTCTGCAATTTTTGAAGAACAAGAAGTGGAAAGACATGAATGAGGAAGCATGTGAGCAGCTTCAACATTTGTGGGAAGAACTTGATATGAGTCAATTGGACTTAAATTGGCTTGAGCCTCTTGTAAAGTTTGCTATAAATATGAAAGGATATGCTGAAAAGGTAGAGAAAGTGAAGAAGTTGAAGCAAAACTTGATGGTCGTAGAGAAAGAAATGAACATGATAAAGGAAAAGCTGGCTAACACAGAACAAAGTGTTGAGACGACAAGAAAAGAATTGACAAGTGTAGAACAAGACTTTGAAGAGAAGGATTTGGATGAAAAAATTGGATATGGATCGCCCTAGGCCTATACATGATGAATAATGTAACAAATTAATAAATGCATGCTGGATATATGTAAGAAGAGTGCACCGTTGTTATTATTTGATTTTTAATGTGAAATACCTAAAACATGACAATGATTAACTTCAAACTGAATGTTTCCACGTTCTGGAATTTCTGCAAATATTAAGCTAGAAATCCCTTCCTTTAGATCAGGGCATTCACTGAAATCCTTCATATGAACGTTGAAATCTGAATGTTGCCATATTTATGATATGTAATACTACTGAAAAATAATGTAAGGGTCACATGCTCTGAATGTTACTTTGTTTCAACATCAACCCCCTTTTTTTTACTTTGTCGCTGTTATGGACTCAAATATGAGGCCTATCCAAGGTGTGGCCAACAAGAGGCAACCAAACCCTAACCCTAAGCTACCCTCTATAAATAGATGGTAAACCCTAAGGTACACACCCTCTACACTCTCCAAGCCAAGAATTGAATAATAATACAAATCCATCAAAAAGAGAATAATGCATAAAAAGGATTCACATTTCACAGGCCTAACATGGTGACAGAGGATGCTTATAAGAGTAATAATTAGAAGAAAGTAGAGAGCGGTGCTTTCTTCTCCGGTGCCGCTGTTGATATCTTCACCACCATCATAGACATTTGAAAAGAAAATGAAGAGAGATGAAGGACATCATAGGCTTCGATAGTGCTTCTTTCCTGGTTTGTTTTTTTACCTTTCTGCCACAGTCATCATCACCTGAGAACAAAATGGAGGAGAGATTGAGGAAGCACTTCAACGACAATTCTTGAAGAAAGGCATGAACAGAGAAGAAGAAAAGGTCTCGGACGATGGGAGAGAGAAGAGAGAGCCTAAAGGGTCTATTTGGTTTTGGGGGGGGGAGGGATTTTAATACGGTAAATGTGCAAAAATACACATGTGCTTTACCTCCAGGAGCACCCAGCACCATATGCTTTTTTTGGGAGCAAAACTACACATGAGCTTTCAAAATCAGTGAAAAACTACCATCACCGCTAGATTTCACAAACTGACGTTAGTTTTTTATGTGGGGCCCGCACCATTTAAAATCATGAAAATGCCCAAAAATATCTAATTTACTCTAATACCCTTCTCCTTCTCTCTCTCATCTATCTGCTTCATCTCGGTAAAGGGCGTCCAGAAAAGCACGAGCTCCCTCCGAACCAACCCGTCTGCTTTTCCATTGATTACTGCCTTCTCCTTCTCCATTTCTTCAAGTTCTCTGCTTTCCCATTGATTACTGCCTTCTCCTTCTCCATTTCTTCAAGTTCTTTCATTGCTTGTTCTCGTGCCGCATTGGCCCCAGGAATAGGAAACAGATTTAGAACCGTTTTTGCTACCTGTACCACAAAATTTTAAAAAGTTTGGGTGAACTGAAACAATTCTACTACTACATCTGCTTTTTCTTGTTGGAAATATATATATGAATCCACAGACTTGGCTTAAAAAGTAAGCTTTTGTACATGCTAATCAGTATCCAAAATGAAGATGAGAGAATACAAATATATTCGTGTCTGTGTAACCATTAAACAACTTGGCTTGGAACAAATCGCACCCGTTAGAATGAAATCACATGCAATTTTCAATAGGATAAGCGGAACGGAAAAGACACCATCCTTCGTCAAGCATACTAAACACCATCCTTGTGAAAGATTTGAGTCATCTCAAATTTTCATTTCTGAAGATTTCTAATGTTCTTTACCCTCCCCCCTAATCTAACCCACCTTCTATTATTAGACCTCTATCCCATTAACTTCAACTACTTCATCAAGAACCAAATCGAGAGGATCCCAACTCCCAGGTGAAATGCCGAAATTTCCCAACTACCTATGAGCTATCATGAATTCGTATTATGATTAGTAAGAGTAATACTCTGACCAATGTCAGCCTCATGCCCAATTCCTATGTCACTAAATATTGGTTACTCTTAAGATTAAATTGATCTAAATTTGTCAATTGTTGTCTTTGTCTCGAAAAAAAAAACACACGAGTTAACGACCAAGTTTCAGTCAGTTAATGTCAACTATGGTTTCTCTCTCAAACAGAACCAAAAGTTATCATTGGGTAAAGTGAATGAATCTGTCTGAACGAAGAAAGCTGAAGGGCTTTTGTGTTTCTTAAAAAGTCCTAATTTACCATCTCAAATGTGGGATCCTTTACACGTTTTAGATCTGGCGAAACAACAAAGTTTCAACTTCCTATGGAAAAAACAAAAATCATCATAAAAGTTTATCAGTTTTCGGTAGTCTCCAAATAAAAGGGAGAAAAATGTGTAGTTAAATGTCGTAATTTGACAAAAAGTGAAACCGATCTCTGATGTTCACCATGACCCTCTGTAGAAACCCCAGAAGGACAAAGAAAATAGATAAAAGAACGAAGCAGATTAAACCATAAGAGATGGGAGGAAAACAAAACAGGGATATAGGTATGAACCTGTTCAGGCCTGAGAACAACAAAATCTCCCAAGATAACCAAAGTAGCGCAATCATCAAGCATCTTGGCAACGCGCGTCACTTGATCCTGGTCCAAACAACATTCTTCACAGATCTGAAGAAACTCTAGATAGAGGATGAAGGTTGGGAGGGATGGTGTTTTTCTGAGGGGCATTTTGGTATTTTTATGATGGACTTTAAGTCTGTTAAAGCCATTTAACAGTGATGATATATTTGCTCTAGTTTTGAAAGCTCATTTGTAGTTTTGCTCCCAAAAAAAGTATATGGTGCTGGGCGCTCCTGGAGGTAAAGCATATATATATGTGTATCTTTGCCCCTTTACCCATTTTAATATTACCTTTTTTGCATTGATCATAAGGAATGAGAGGGGAGGAATTTTAATGTTACCTTGTTTGGTTCATGAGGAGAGGGGAGAGACATTTTTTCACATTGACAACGTTACCCTTATGTTATAAGAGGGATTTTTGTTACACCCCTACCGGCCTTGCCCTTTCAGGTGGCGGGTTAGAGGGATTCCCTTTTGTTTGTTACCTTTCCTTCATTATTAGATCCATTTAACTTATATCAGAGTGAGTGCAACAGAGCATTTAATCGGTTTGGACAATCTACTGTACTAGTAAAAGTAAAATAAACAGAAAATATAAGTCCCCGAGGGGTTAAGGGTACAGTTATCCAAATTAAATACCAAAATAATATATATAGTCATCTCAAATATATGTACAAAACATAATAGGGCATTCCCTATTCTTCAATCAGCACTGATAAGCCCTTACCTTCCCAACAAAGTTCCTCAATGCAGGCACATTGCCGTGTATCTACAGAAGTAACTGGAGTCCAATAATGGCCCCCAGAGTAACCGTCAATACTCAAATACTAAATGTGTAAAGTGTATGCATGTAACCATGTCAGATATAATAACATAAGTAATATGCCAAATGTACCACATATGCAAACAAAAACATACATACCACCGACTACCACGTGCCGTCAGGCTGACTTACCAAGGCAAGCCCCGGACTTACCGGAGTCACGACCCGTAGAGCCGCGTGCACCAAGACAGTCTCGGACCTATTAATTCGTACAGCCACCAATCATGGCCGGCCTCGGACTGATCATCTTCAGCGCTAGGGACCATAACGTTAGGGACTCGAACCCCAACACGCTCTGATTGCATATTTGGCACTCATACGAAAACATACACACACATGGAAAAACAAACATACAACAAAACACATAAAGATATTTGAGTAAAGCGGTTGCTACCTATGGGGTATGCTCAACCTAAATATTTTTTATGTGCCTGATCGCTTTTCCAATTATGCCCTTGTCCTAAAGTAAACCAAAATATCTTATTTTTAGTATTTCCAAAAATACCCTTGCATTTTTAATTAAATTCGAGGCCTTTTTCTTATTTTCCAGAAAATCCAGTGAATTTGGCCCAACTTCAAGGATTTTTAATAAATTCTAAAAAAAAAATATTTACATGAAACCAGCCATCTCAACCATTAGGATGTCTATTTTTTAGGAAAAATATTTTACGAGATCAAAAGTACACATATTTTGGCGTGTAGCCAATTTTATACTCTGTTGTCATCTGAACAAACGTTATCCATTTTTATCTCTTAGAAGCAAACTCCAAATAACACAAAATTATACCTCACGGTGAACCTTAGGATGTCTAATTTATCCATGTAAAAGTTCAACTTAATCCAAGTTCATTTTCGATTTTTGAAACCCAGTTGAAGCTTCGCTGCCCAGAATTCCAGAACTGGCAGCAAGCCCCTTTTCTAGTGTTTTCGGTGTTTCTGAGTTCGGAAACTTAAACCATGACTTAACCCCATAAAAAATCACGTCCCACACTCAATGGAACCCTCAAAAATACCAAAATCAAACCACAACACCAAGCCCTAACACCAAGGACGAAATCTCAACTTTAAACCTCAAAGAGTTGAGTTTTCGGTGTTTACCTAAATCAGAAGTTCGGTTGATGATCTATGAAGCTTGGACCTTGATTCTAGATATGGAGGTTGTATGAACCTCTCTCTTTCTTCCTATGGAAAATTTCATGCTCCCTTGGTTTAGGAGAGAGAGAACATGTGTATTTAATAATGGTAAAAGTAACTGATCAGTCCCGAAAAACTGTGGTAAAACCCTGTCCAGTGATTAGTAGAATTCATCTAACTGTTGACTTTATCTCCAAGAAAAATCCAGAGTGTTCCCTGATCTACCATGTGGCGCATCCCCCATGAAAATATCTAGATATTTACTTTTCATTTGGGGAAAATTACCTACTTTGGCCTGGAATTTATGAAAATTATCAATTTTGGCCTGAAACTTCTTTATTATTCTTTTCTTTTTCCCCAAGTTTTCTAGACTCTTCCTAGGGCTAGGTGGCGCCTTCTGAACCCCTCAAATCAGATTCTATGATTTTATTTTATTTTTTCCCTAATTTATTTGGTCAATTCCCCCTTTTTCCAACAAGTGGGTCCCGCACTTTAACTTTTGTCCTGATTTTTCTCTTTCTTTTTCTTCAAGCTATTTTTTAATCATTATGGGGGCTATGTGGCGCCACTTTGGGCCCCCAAATCTGCCCTCCAACTTTTCCACTGACTTTTCACTTTATCCGGTTCGATCTCCTTCTACCGGTCCAAGTGGGTCCTGTTGGTCAACAGGGTGTTTCCCTTTTGTACTTTTCTTCAATTTTTTCTAGATAGTCTCCCCTGAATGGACATTCATGTTAGCGCCTTCTTGACTTCCCAAGGTGGCCTCACACCTGTCCCATTCGGTCCAAAAGAAGCCCCTAACTGGTCCCTATCGGTCCCCTTTCTACCGGTTAATCACATGTGGGACCTGCATTTTGTGTTTGGGCCAGAGTACAAATAAAATCATCTTATTTTTCCTTCTCTCTCCTGGGTGGACGAAATTCAATGCTTAAGGGGTAAGGAGATGACTTTTCTACCCCTGTAATCATTACTTACTTTTTGCTTTTAAACCCTGCAGTGACACGTGTCCTCTAGCAGTGATTACACTGACTCTTTATCTTCAAAAACGTAGGGCATCCCTGTCTGCCATGAAAATGTTGTATACTTACTTATATCGACATATTTTCACTCAAATAATTGTCCTATACCTTAGGACATAGTTAGGTGGCACCTTTTCCAACCAAATTTATAGCGTATGGGTCTTCTGTGCCCCTTTTCCCATTGACACTTTAATTCCACGGTTTATACTCATTAGGTCCACTAACCCGTATAGCCAAATTACTTAGTCCCTGAGAGGCTTCCTATCTCTTGTCATTCTTGGGATTCTTCCCGAACCGAGCTTAGTCGTCCGCTTACTTTAGGCTTGTTCTCAATTCTCAGGGTCCAAAATTCAGGATATTACAATTTTAATGTACTTTGTTTGGTTTAGGAGGGGAGGGAAATTATCTTCACATGGACAACTTTACTTATGTTATAAGTGATTTTTTCCAAACTTTATTAAATGTAAAATAAAGTTTAATTATAAATAACATTTTTATGCCCTAAATTAAAAATCACAATTAATATATATATATATATTGAAAATCAATGCAAGATAATATTCTATCAAACTATACAAATCAATCATGTCATTTACCAAAATAAGAAGTCCATCATATCATAATCTTACTAATGTAATCTCTGAAGCACAGGCATGCTAATTTTTGGCAAATTTGCTTGTCGGACGAGTGTCAGATTCTGACACGGGTGTCGAACGTGGTCAACACGCTCCGACACATTGACCGGTCTAACACACGTCTTTGACCGTGTCGAAAACAATGAAGGGGCAATCTTGGAATTAAAAAAATCCCCTAAGAATCACCATACATAAGAGAGATATTGAGATCGAAATTGGAAGAGATATTGAGATAGAGATCTCATATCTAAACCTGATTGTGTTTGGTTTCGGCATTTCGCACCGAGGTCCTTTTCTGTCCTTCTGAATCTGAGCTTCGCCCTTCGCCGTCATTCCCTTCGCCCAAGTCCGGTCCGGCCCGTTCCCTTTTCTCTCCTTCTCAAATCTAAACCTGAGCTTTGTTTGCCTTCGCTGTGTCACTTTTTAGGTGTTAGTGTATCTTTTTTTTGGTCGAAAGTGTTAGTGTGTCTTTTGCTTTTGTTCGAAAGTGCTTTGTGCTGAAGTAATCCATTTCAAAGCAATGAATATCATAGAATTGTTCAAAAAGAAAAGGAAAAAAAAAGAAAGTCCTGTGTGCATCTTTTACTATTTAGTAATTAGTGGGCACGAACCTGAACTTAGTGCGTCTTTTAGTATTTAGTAATTGCACTACAAAATTGGTCTTATAATTAGGACCGGAAGAGTAATTAGTAATGTATGCTCTTTTACTATTTGATAATTTTTTGATAATTTTTGTTTTTGTCAGACTTATTTATAGTATGGATCATTCAAGTCCTGCTAGTGCTAGTAATCCTGCTACTCCCAGTACTTCTGCTAATGCTACTGCTAGTGTCACTGCCGATGAATTACTGAGTAAATCATTATGGAAATATGTTACCAAATTAGATGCTGGAGTGGAAGCAGGAGGGAATTTGTCTTGGACATGCAACTTCTGTAAAAAAGATTATAAAAGTTAATATTTTAGAGTGAGGGCTCATTAGTTGAGAGATTAATTTCACCTCGATAAATATTCCCTTTTATAATTTAAAATAAGTCCAATTCATATGTTCTTTTCACTAGATTCCTTTTCTTAATAAGGAATTTAATATAGGCCTATATTCTCTTAATTTTCGTCATAAATATGAAATTTCCACAAATAAAGGCTCAACTTCAAAAATTCATAATTAAATCTAAAAAAAATCCTTTTGGGTTGATTCTAAAGGCCAAATGACCCTTAATATGTATATTTTCAACCAAAAATACTCATTTGGGCCATACCAAGTTGAGAATTCAGTCATGGCCCAAAACACAACTGCTGGTCCAGAATATCTCCAGGTTTTAGGGTTGGTTTTCAAGCATTTATTTCTCTTAGCACAACATTCAAAAAAATACGAATTATATGCCAAATTAATTCTTGAGATGTCTATTTTCTCCCTGTAAAATTTTATAATTTTGCAAGTCCATTTACTAGGTTGAATATCATGAAGAAGGTGACTGACTCCACAAGAATTTCCAAAAACAGCACCCCAATGTTTTTCAAACTTCCATTTATGTTTCCAAAATTATGATCCAAGTTCAACCTCATACAAAATCTCATTTTAAACACTTTAAAACCCTCAAAAACACCAAAATCAACTCATATCCTCAAGAAAATCCAGCTGCACGAAAATCACATTTTAAACACAAATACTCAAGTTTCCATTTTAACATCATATCTTCTTATATCATGACTAATCTTTCTTCCTAGACCTTAAATCTTAAGCTTAATCCTTTATTCATTCCTTTCCTCAACAAAACAGACCCATTTAGTACATATATGCTCAAGAGAGCAACCATCATCAACACCAAGAACTTAGAAATCATAAGGGAGTTCAAAGGTAACTTACTTGTGTGAGCTCTTCAACAACCTTAGAACTCTTGATTCTTGTGTTTCCCTCCTTCACCTTTCAGCCTTCCCCCAAAAAAGATACCAAGAAAGGCTTCTCTTTAAGTCTTAACCTTTAGTAGGGAGAGTAGTAGAAGAAATAGATTGAGAGTTCAAGACCTTACCTAGCTTCAATCTTCCCTTGCTCCTTGTATTCTCTTGTGTTCCTTTGTGTGAATTCTTGCCTCTCTCTTCTCTCCTCCAAATGGAAGAGGAATGAGTTTTTAAAGTGTTAAACTCCTACTTGCCCTCCAAGCTACTTTCTCTTTCTTTCTTTCTTTCTTTTTTCCTCTTGCTTTTTATATTAACTAAATTTTCTTTTCTTCCTTCCCTCTTGTACGTGGCTTAGCTGATGGGAGGGGGATGTTTTTCCTCCAATCCTTGCTCCTTCTTTATGTCACATCTTCCTTCTCTCACAATTAATGTGATCTCAAATTCCTTCCAGAACTCTCTTAGGCCCCTAGGTTATTATGATGACCTATTTTCATCACCTCATTCATTTTTGTTTTCTTCTTTCCTCTTCAAAACCGTGCCCTTCATTAGCTAATGGGAGAATTCTTTTCTTTTGTTTTTCTTTATTCTCTTGCTTATTGGATGATGTAAGCTAGACGATGTCATCAATTTCACTCTTCCAAGTTGGGTTTTTTGATAGCCCATTTTCCATGAGCACATTTTTGTTTCCCTCTTCTTGGGCTTCAAGAATTGTTTTCCTACTTACCCCAATAGCCCATAATTCTTGGTTAGGTCCATGACACCTTCTTGGGCATTTTTCGAATTTTATGCTCTTTTCTCTATTTCTTCCCTTATGCATTTTGTCCAAGGGTAAAAAGGGAAAATATAATATGTTTTGACTTCCATCGTCATCACTTTCTTGAGGCTATCCCTAACCATAATTATTTAATTACACATAAACAAATAATTTCACTTCCTCATCCTATTTTGATTATTTCATGCAAATAAATATTTATCATACATGACTTCATAAAAATTCATATATGCAAATGAATTCACATTGAGGCACATGAAAAATAGGGATGTTACACTTCTAATCTTACTATCATAAATAGCTCTACATGCACTTGTAGAGGGATTATGATCCAATGAAATTCTACCAACATTTTGCATAATCCAAATGTCCCAGCAGTTTAATATAGTCAATTGTTCAAGTATATGATTCAAACGCCGTATATTATCTCCTCTAGAAAAGTCCCTTCCTCACCAAGGCTATATATGTTTCTGCGGAAATATAATCAAAGATTTAAATCTCCTAACAAAGTGTGCATATCTAATTTAGGTCCAACTCCAAATTTCAAACTATGTCCTATATTTAGGATCGGAGAGGTACTAAACATGAAATGGACCGAATCACTTGTTTATACTATGAGAGAATTAGTAAAAGCCTCTCAACTATTGGACATTGTGCTTTTCTGAATTGCTTGACTGAGTAGCAACCAGCAGTGTGAGGAACATATGATCAACGATAGAGATATTATTAACGAGAAAAACAATCAAAAGTAGCTAAACGAATTACCCAACAAGAAACTTTCTCAAAAAACCTTACATAAGGCATATAAATGTATAAAATCCGTGTGGAATTCCGAGTTTTAATTATACAAATGAAGTATGTATGTATTAAGTAATATGATACAATTTTCAAGCACCATATAGTAAAGGAATCACATAAAATTCCAAACCTGACCGCAAAATGTCAGGGAATGATAAAATTTACAACAATTTATAGAGAAATAACATTTTTATCATATAACACGAAAAAATAACAATAATTATAGCAGTAGCGATGGGATAAATATAAATTAACTAACAATTTTAGTGTTAGAGCTTATTAACTCTTCAGTAGTTTAAAAAAAAAAAAAAAAAAAAGCTTATTAATTCTTCAGTCCTAAAAAAAAAAACCTAATAATTGAAACATACATGTTGCAGTCATTTGTTGCCATTCTCATGATTGTGGACAGGACCAACGTCACCCAAAACTCCCATTTTACATGTTTGAAATGCCCAGCAGTTATCCAGTGAATTAAAAATTATAATCTGCATAATATACCATGTTAACACCCTATGCATGTAACAGGTAATGAGGATAATGATTTATCGAAGCTACACACATAAAATACCACTATAAGTAATCAAAAGCCAAGAGGCCATACATCAGGATTAGTTAGTTTACAATATATATTTAGCCTATTAAAACCTTGTGCCGCACTTTTGCTATTATTTGTGTGTTTTGATTAATTTTTGGAGAATAACTTTTTTGATTTATGAGGTAAATATGCAAGAGAAGTTTTGTCTCAGCTTGTGGAAAAAGTCTTCTGAAACCGTGGTTTAAAATATTGTGCTAATGGTTAACTCTCTCTCTCTCTCTGAGCTTCCCTGTTGGGTTATACTAGGACTTCCTGATGAGAAATTCCATGTTGCAACAGCTAATAAGCATTATAATGCATCGAAAATCATGCATTTCCTTTCACCTGACGCAAGACCTCCTCTTAAGTACTTCTACAAAATGTTTGATCATCTCACCTTTCCAGAACTTTGATCAGGAACTCTGTAGCTATAGATACTCTTCAAACCAGGAGTAGGCTCATCAACCGTGATTGTGGTGAAGAGCTAAAGAGCACCAACATTAATGAATTTCAGTCAAACCATCTCATATGCATGTAAAGAGCATGAGATAAGAAAATGGAGAAATATAAAAACATTGCCTGTTGTTATTTCTCCAAAAAAATTATATAGCGTCCAGCCGTCCACTGACACTGGTTATTAATTAAGAAATTAAAAGGCTACAGACCTTGATAAAAATGCAACTTAGAATATATCTGTTACATTCTGTTCAACCCAAAGTTAATGTCTAAATGATCAACAAGCATAATTCTAAGAGAAATTTCAGCGTATCATGAATATTAATGACCTGGTAAGTACACATAAATTGGACTAAAATAACGCTTCCCCAACATGATAACATCTTCATGTAATCAAGCAAAGATCAAGTAACTATTATCACAGAAAACAAAAAAAAAAAAGAGAAAAATTATAGAGAATTAAAATATAATATTCCAAGATAACAGCAAGGATATCTATTTAAGAAAAATTCTAATAATTAAAATATAATATTTCAAGATAACAGCAGCGGTCTCTGCATGCACAAAGACATCCCAACATCACCATAACAGGAAAATGGGGAAATATCCTTCAGCTTTAGCCCAAGCTCATTTAACATGAGTATAGTGTAGAACATGTTTTTTCAATAACTTATTTAATTGACTTGTAAATTGATGTGTGGAGAATAAAAAATTATTACCCAACTTAGGAGTAACAAAGTCACGGTTTGAAACACTTAGAAGTGCTTGAATTAACAAGACTGATCTAAACGTCAAGGTGTGTAATCCATTCAATCAAACAGGGTAAAACACATGTCAATCACCACAAATGGTTTAATAATTTGTACCAGAAACGCAAATGAAAAAACGAGGGAGGAAAACGTCAAATAACATAAAGAAAGATAAAAAAGAATAACTGAACAAGGACCATGAAACAAAACTGATTCGTGTTGATGCCAAGCGCTCTCTGAGGATTCATGAGAGAGCTACCAGAACCACAATGAAAGGGGGGCTTTTTGACCCTTTTGCCCTTAATTAATTAATAACCAAAATGCCCCTATATGAAACTATATCACCCTTCTGCCTCGTGTTTAGTCGATTACATACGATATGTAGTCGACTAAACAATGGCGAATTATTTTTTTTAATATTTTCCCGTGATGTAATCGACTAAGCTACAGTACTTAGTCGATTACATCGCGACAAATATGTGTTTTTAAAACCCAATTTGGGGCAAATCAAAACCTAATAGTTGATTAAAGCACCGAAGCCTCTCCCTCTTGAAAATTTTCCCCAAAAGCTCCTTGAATCCATTGATGGGTTGAGAAGGGTTCGATTATCTAGTGCCATTTGCGTTGATTTCGGTATGTACTCATCTCCATTTCAAATTTAGCCCCTTTTTTCTCTATTTATCCGAACCCTAGTTTCTTTTCTTGTTTCATTGGGTGGTTTTGTTATGTCTCTTTCATGCATCGTAGAAAAGCTCCCACTAACACCGACAGTAAGGGTGAGGGACGGATGAAACAACGGCAAAACCATGGGTCAGCCAGAGCCCGTTGTTGATCTCCGTTTTGGTTATCCAGTTGATAATGATGCAACACAACATGCACAATTCATGGCTTCTTTTGCTAGCAGACCCATTTGCAAGCCGAAGTCATTAGATATGGCATTCTTTGTGAAGGAGGGATTTGATATAGTGCCCTTGTTAGAGGCTTCCCATTTGAGAGGCTTGGTGGAGATGGTATGTCCTTACTCAGAGGTTATGGTGAGAGCTTTCTACCATAACCTCAGCTACATATATGGTGATTTGAAGTATCGCATATGCGGTGTTGACATATTGATGACGGCTCCCATTTGGATGGAGTTACTAGGATATGATTTTGATGCGGAGGATATAGTTGAGTATGATGGGGATAGCAATGCCCCCATTGATGGATTTGTCCGAGCTGAGGCTGTGAATGAGGCCAAGAAGCCAATAGGTCATAGAGCTATATTTATTGTGGGTCAGCTGACTGTTGATACCCGTGTCCTCTACTACTTCATCACCCACATAATTTTCCCTCGGCCTCACAATCATTCGAGGGTGTTGGACGGTGACATTCCTATTATGTGGGCTATCTGTCATGACATACAAGTGAATTGGAAGCACTATATTTGTTGGATGATGTATACGACCAAACAAAAGGATAACTTTGCACTCCCATACGCTTATCTGGTTCAGAGGATATTGGAGCATTTTGGTGTTCCTATGCACACTGAGCAAATGATGAATCACACGATGTGGAATGCTAGGTTTGGAAAGCGTCTATTGGAGCAGTGCAAGATCTCCAAGGGGCCAAATGGTGTGTGGCAATTCACTACTGTTGAGGAGGTGGTCGATCTCTACGCGCTGAAGGTCTATGATGAAGGTGGACTATCACCTAGAGGGGGGTGAATAGGTGATCTCAAAAATCTTTTTTGTATGATAGGTGAACGATGAAAGCAAGAAGGAAGTAAAGATAATGGACACGAGAGAAGTTATCCCGGTTTGGTCAAACTCTTCGACCTACGTCCGGTCCCCGGACACTCTCTCGGGATTTCGACTATCTTACAAATACAATTACACACTCGTAAACGAAGGATGATCCTTTCACTCTTGGACTCACTCCCCCTTACAAGTTGTAATTAATACACCCACACTCAAGATACCTCTATCTTGAGATTTGAACGAATTGTAATAGCAAGTAGTAAAACTCTCTCACGAGTAGATATGATAATGAACACCGAAGCTTAGTATATCCGAAGATATAATTAGAATTCAATTTGAACTATTTGAAAGCTTTATCAATGTATGCACCGGTTCGTTGTTGTTGAATTCAATCCTTCGTGTATTTGTATTGGTTGAAGTTGATGACCGTTGAAGGATTTGAATGTGTCCGTTTGGAACATTTGAATATGTCTCGTTAACGGAGCACTCGCGCCGCTTACCCATTATCAAATGTCTCTTCGGTTGGGTCATCTTGTAGCCGTCACCTTGGGTGAAGAGAAACTTTAAAGATGCTTTTCGGTTATGGGTCATTTGAATTATGTCGGCTCGTTTCTCCATACTTTCAGTGCGCAAGGCCAAGCCCGTCATGCTTTTGACCAAGATTCAATGTCTCGAAATACACTCACGTAGAGATGATTAGTAACGTAATTAGATATAATTAGATTACAAGAATGAGTTTACTGATTCATTCGAGTGTTCTTTGCGTAAACATCGTTCTTTGGCTAATACTCTCGTGTTCTTTATTTGAATGTGGAACCTTGATTAAGAATCTGGAAAAACACTTAAGAAGATGATTAATGATATCATAGTTAATGTAGAATGATGTATTGAAGGTTTAAAACAATTAACTAGATCATTTAGATAAAATAATCAGTTCGATGTTAAATTAGTTTTGCTATTCTTCGTAACATACTCGAGAATCACACAGAATCAATCCGAAGAATTGAGCAAATTCGTTCATTCTCGAGAATCACTCAAAGAATCATTCTCGCAGAAGTTTCGGATCGTTCTCGAGAATTACCTAGTGATTCTCGAGAACCATTCTCGAGAATTGCATTTCAATTCTCGAGAGTCCAAGAGACGAAGCAAACTTCGACGTTATCGAGCATTCTCGAGAATTGTTTGCCCATTCTCGAGAACCATTCTCGAGAATGACTTCCTCATTCTCGAGAATCACTTGTAAACCAGAGCACCGAAGTGAATATCGATGAAACAAATGAAATACTCGAGAATCCTTTTCGATTCTCGGAACCATTCTCGAGAATTAAAACTTCATTCTCGAGAATTACTTCGTAAATGAATACAATGTAGAAGCTTTTCGACCATTCTCGAGAATCATTTTTCGATTCTCGAGAATCATTCTCGAGAATTGATTCTCAATTCTCGAGAATTACTCGAGAAACAAAGTCTCGATTCTCGCTTCCGGTCCGATCATTCTCGAGAGCATTTGGTGCATTCTCGAGAACCATTCTCGAGAATGTAATCCTCATTCTCCGAATTGCCATGTCGTGATTAACAATTAACGGGGTTTTGATAGACATTCTCGAGAATACAAGATCTCGATTCTCGAGAGTTATTCCCGGACATACAACATGATTTTCAAAACTTAAACATTAGTTATCATCAAAACATTTAAGAGCCAACATTCTCCCCTTTTTGATGATGACAATACAGAGAAGACTTTTGAAAGTTTTGAAAATAGAATCAATGATTAGTAAACCGAAGTAGTTTTCAATGATCACAGAATGCAGCATTTCAATGACTGATGTAATAAAAATCCATTCATAGTTAATATATAATTCACTACACCAAAGTGAACTCCAAAAAAAAAACCATAGACAGAGATACATTAGAATGGATACATCATAATGGACTAAGCTAGAATCTAGTAAGAAGCCTAAAAACATTCAAGGATCAGTTTGCTGCTGTATTGCTTCCTGTGGTGCTTCATCTTCTCCTTCTCCCCCTTTGTCATCCATCAAAGAAGGGGAAATAGGTGTTAGAGTAGAAACAGATGGAGGCTCAGGATCAGAGATAGCTGGATCAACAGGAGGTGTAGACACAGAATCAGGAGCAGGTTGAGAGCCTGATGCTGGAGGCGCAGGAACAGGATCTGACATGGGAATATCGAGGCAAAGGGGAACAGCCTCGGGATCGGAATGGATGTAGTGGTCATAGCAGAGGATTTAGTATGATTCTCAAGACTCAATAAGAGGGCTTCCAAACAATCTTCTCGTCTCGTTGAACTGATTTTTTAATCTCTTGTTGCCGATCATAGAGGACGGTAAGAATTCAGTGCATCTCTTTCTTGAGGTTTTCCATCGCCGAGTTCACATGTTGTTCAAGATGAGCATCTACTTTGATCATCTCATTACTTATGGCCTTGATCATTGCTTTTATTAGATTGCCATAAGAGTCCAAACATTGAATTACAGGAGCCATAGCTTCCCGAATTGCGAGTTGATCGAGCTTGGATTGCACCGTGCAAAAGAAGGGCGTAGAAGAAAGTGCCGCTCGTGAAGATTGGCCTTCGTCTTCTTGCCGCTTGGATGTTGATGGCTTAGGATCGTGGTGGACTTGACTTCCTTTTTCCCGCAGCTTCGTAAATGAGATCTTCATGTATAAAAGATGAGTCTTGCCAAATTTCTTGGGAAAAACAGTTTGGCCATTGTCAAGAAGATACCAGATGTTAAACAAGCCCTAATCCTAGAGACTAGGTTAGGATATGGAATGGTATTCTTCTTGGAAACTTCGTAGTTGGATAAAAAGTTGGATATCTCGAAATAACAAGTTTTCCAAGGTTACGTGGTTGCTTGGCCATAATGGAGCCCATCAATTGGTAGTCTTTGTTCACAAAGTGTGTAAAACTACGACCTTTGTTTACTAAATTGCGACCGTAAAGGTACCAAAGGATTTCGTGGTGTCCGGCATGTCGATGGCTTGACTTTCAAGGGATTTCCATCATATTGCTTTGTAGGGAGAAGAAGTCTAAAACATTCATGCTCGATAATGTGGGAGGATCTTCCTCGGAGGATCAATGACACCCGTAAATGAATTGATAGTGGTCGCTGTGATCTTAATGGATTTGCCTCTAACATGAGTATACAGAATCTCACCATCATCGCCTTTTCCTCAACCATATTAAAATAGAAAGTTTTAACAATTTGAGGAGAATATGGGGTCCGGATATCTAGCAACGGCATATAAGACTTTAACCATGGTGAAAGATCCAAATTACACTCCCTCCTAAAGTCATCTAGATTCAACCAGCATAAAGAGGACAAAAAGGTCTTCCTTCATATGAAAGAACAAAATTAGGATCGATGGGATTACCAGAGGAGCTTTACAGAAGCCTGGAGGACAATCAAGGACATTGAGTTGCCCAATTAGTTTGGAAGCAAACGGAGGAAGAGTTGAAAGAGGAATCTCATGATGAGTGTGGGGAGGTCTCTGAATCCGTTCTTCAATTTCCTTAGTTCTTCTTTCATAAAAATGTGGTTTTGAACTTGAATAAGGCTTGGACGACTTGGTTGTTGCAGAACTTACAGTGTTTGGACAGAGATTGAGAGCAAGACTTGGATTTTGAGTTTGCATTTTCGTTTGCTTTAACCGACGGATTGCGATTTAGGGCGGTGAGCTTTCTTTGCTTTTGGCCTTGTCGGATGGCGAGAGCGAGTCTTGTCTGCGAGTCACATGAGGAGAGTCCATGATCGTTACCGATTTAGTCTTCTTCTTCGATGGTTCGGTTTCTCCGAAACTTGAACTTTAGGACGATACTTGGTGCGTGGCTTTTTCTTGAGTGGTTGTTCGTGAGATTCAGAGGATGAAGATTTCGTCATGGTCTCTCGACAAAGAATCACAGATGGATGATGAGTTTTGGGAGGAAGAAGAGACGAAGAGAGACGACGGAAAAGACGAAGAGAGGAAAAGCTCTCGAGAGTTAGAAAGAATGAGTCGAGGGAACAGATGCGACGAATGAAGGTTAAGGAAATGAAGGGACGAAATGATGTGGTTATGAGTGAAACGACACAAGGCCCGGCGACGCTTGGGATCTCCTCGCTCGACAATTCTCGAGAATCAAAAATAGATTCTCGAGAACCGTTCTCGAGAATGATACTTCATTCTCGAGAATGGTTTCGCAAAGAAGAGTAACCCATTCGCAGAACATGCTATCTCGCTACAATTCTCGGAATCGCAAATGATTCTCGAGAACCATTCTCAAGAATGACGCTTCATTCTCGAGAATTATCTCGTTGAATTCTCGCAGAACATATTTTTTCGATACGTTTCGGGAATGCCTTAGCCA
Organism: Acacia melanoxylon; assembly: GCA_019022615.1. Classification (NCBI taxonomy): domain Eukaryota; kingdom Viridiplantae; phylum Streptophyta; class Magnoliopsida; order Fabales; family Fabaceae; genus Acacia; species Acacia melanoxylon. The sequence goes on from JAFJYJ010000029.1 coordinate 5,643,102, forward strand.
TTCTCGAGAATGACATATGTAATCGACATAGAACACCAGATAACAGCCTCGATATTTCTCGAGAATGATCCCGTATTCTCGAGAATCTTTAAGTCCGAAATGATCCTTACCAATCAATACTCGATATTACTCGAGAATGGTTTCAAATTCTCGAGAACGCTTAGGAAGAACAAGAGAATCTCATGTATCAATTCTCGAGAATGATAACCTCATTCTTGAGAATTATCGTTTAATATCGTTTTTCCAACTGGACCAAAACCCGCAAAAACAACATCTAGAAGCTCCGATGCTTAAGTTAGTTTCCAAACATCATCAAAACATAATTAACAAGATTGAGCTAACATTTTATTTACAATTCATTGGGATTTACCATTCCCAATTCTCTTCGAATGTATGTGAATTGTTCTTTTGCCCGGTTTGGTGAAGATATCGCAAGTTGCAAGTGAGTAGGAATGAACATTACCGTAACATCTTTCTTTTGGACATGATCTCGATAAAGTGATGTCTAACATCAATATGCTTGGTTCTTGTGTGTTGAACTGGATTCTTTGCTAAGCTTATTGTACTAGTGTTGTCACGAGGATTGGAATCTCCCGTAGATGAATTCCCAAGTCTTGAAGTTGTTGCTTGAGCCATAGAACCGAGCACAAGAACTTGATGCAGCCTACATATTCAGCTTCGCCGAGGATACGGCCACAAAGTGGTTTGTTTTTTGCTGAACCATGATACAAGTGATCCTCCAAGAAATTCACACCGTCCACTAGTACTCTTTCTATCGCCTTGTATCCAGCGTGATCGAGTCCGAATATGCCACTAGAAATTCTTGTTGACCTTTAGGGAACCGAGACCCAATTCCTTTGTATCCGAAAGATATCGAAAGATTCTTTTGACATGTTCGGCATGCGATTCTTTAGGAGCTGATTGGAATCTTGCACACATTCCCACACTAAACCGAATGTCCGGGTCTCGCTAGCAGTCAAATAAAGTAGGGATCCAATCATTCCTCTATATTTGGTTATGTTGAAGTCTTTTCCTTTTTCTTCATCGGCATCTAGAGAGAGCGGTTGAGCTCATTGGAGTGTCGGCTCCATTACAATGCTCCATTCCAAATTTCTTGAGCAAATCACGGAGATACTTCGTTTGAGATATAAATATACCATCCTTCCGTTGTTTGATTTGTAAACCAAGGAAGTAGTTCAATTCACCCATCATAGACATTTCGAATTCACCCCGCATTTTCTTGGAAAATTCCTCGCAGAGAATCTTTAGTAGCACCAAAAATAATATCATCCACATATATTTGCACAATTAAGGTCTCATTAAGTTTGTTAGTCTTAATAAACAAAGTTGTATCTCGATTTCCCTCCGATAAAGCCTTGATCTAATAAGAAATTACTTAATCTTTCATACCAAGCTCTAGGAGCTTGTTTGAGACCATATAAGGCTTTCTTCAAACGATAGACATGATCCGGATGATGATCATTTTCAAAACCAGGAGGTTGTTCAACATAGACTTCTTCCCGAATAAATCCATTTAGAAAGGCACTCTTAACATCCATTTGAAAGAGTTTGAATCCTTTGATGCACGCAAAGGCTAAGAGTACACGTATTGCTTCCAATCTAGCTACCGGAGCATATGTTTCCTCATAATCAATCCCTTCTTCCCGATTATAGCCTTTGGCAACCAGCCTAGCCTTGTTACGGACTATGATTGCTGATTCATCTCGTTTGTTCTTGAATACCCATTTAGTCCCAATGACCGAATGGTCTTTAGGTCTAGGTACCAAATCCCAAACTTGATTCCTATCAAATTGGTGTAACTCTTCTTGCATAGCTATCACCCAATCATTGTCTGAAAGGGCTTCATCTATTTTAGAAGGTTCTATATGTGATATAAAGGCGTAAAATGTTACTTCATTCAAGGTACTGTTTCTAGTTTTTACACCTTGATTCAAGTCACCTATCACTTGGTCCAGAGGATGATTCCTAATGAACCTCCAAGCTCTAGGTTGAGATTGATCTCGAGTTTTCTAAATCATTTTGAGGATCAGCCTCGAAAACATTTTCGGACTTTCAATAGAAGCAGGAGTAGTTTTTGAGAAGAATTGGTTTTTATCAATGGGTTCATCATCATCCAAAGATTCGTGCGATTTAGATTCACAAAATACTACATGAATTGATTCTTCAACCGAACGAGTGCGCTTATTGAAGATTCTATATGCTTTACTTCTAGTAGAGTATCCGAGAAAAATACCTTCATCGATTTGGGATCGAATTTTCCTGCATTGTCCTTACCATTGTTATGCACGAAGCATTTGCAGCCAAAGACATGAAGATGAGCGATTTGGTTTCCTTCCTTTGTAGAGTTCGTAAGAAGTCTTATTGAGCTTCTTTCGAGATATGCTCGATTGGCAATATAGCCGGCCGTGCTCATTGCATCCGCCCGTAAGACTTGTGAGGTCCGATTCTCATTCAATAAGGCACGAGCCATTTCGTGAGCACTCGATTTTTCCTTTCCACCACACCATTCTCGTTGTGGTGTTCGGGAGCCGAGAAATTATGATTGATCCCGTGAGCATCACGCGCTAATTCTCTCGAACGCTTGATTTTCGAATTCACCTCCATGATCTGTTCTAATAGCCGTAATGCAAATACCTTTCTCATTTTGCACCTTATTGGCAAACACAACAAACAGATCAAATGTTTCATCCTTAGAAGATAAGAAGATAGTCCAAGTGAACCGAGAGTAATCATCTACAATGACTAGAGTATACAAATTGCCACCAAGGCTTTTAACTCACGGTCCAACCAAATCCATATGAAGTAATTGAAGAGGTCGATTGGTCGTGATTTCAGTTTTATTTTTGAAAGATGATTTAGTTTGTTTACCTCTTTGACAGGAATCACAAATCATGTCATTTTTAAAACGAAGTTTAGGCAAACCAAGAACTAAATCTTTCCTTAGCAACTTATCCAGTTGGAACATGTTCACATGAGCGACGCTTATGCCACATGCCCAACTATCTTCTAAATTGCTAACAAAGCATTTTTCGTAGTCAATTTTAGGTAAATCTAATGTATAACAATTTCCTTCTCGAGGAGCTTTAAATAATACCTTCGCTTTACCTTTATCAATTGGAAGATCATCTTTGTTGACAATGAGACATTCTTCCGAGTCAAAGATAATCCAGCTTGTTCTTATCAGCACTTTGACTCACACTTAGGAGATTATGGCGTAGACCTTCAACAAGATACACGTCTTTGATCTCGAGGTCCATCTTTTGTACCAATCTCTCCAATTCCGAGATCTTTCCGATTGGTTTCCTCCAAAAGTAACTTTGCCACCATCTTTTGATCTCATTGCAACGAATTTGGATTGATCTCCGTCATGTGTCCGGAGCATCCACCGTCAATGTACCACTTGTTGGTTCTTGATGCTCTCGACAAACCTATAATTCGAATAAGATTAAGTTTTAGGTACCCAACGTTTCTTGGGTCCTTTCGGTTAGCTCCGGCCTCGTGGAAAGTATAAGTTCCCTTAGGTACCCATTGGTAATTACCAATGTGTTTATCTCTTCGATTCTTTCTATGAAAGCATGATGAAGTAGAGTGTCCTTTTCGATTACAATAGTTACAATGAGCAAACGGATTTGAAGTATGAACTCGATTTCGGAAGTAGTTCAAATAAGATTTTCCGCCGCTTTTCTTTTTGCCTTTCCTTTTGTCAAAGATAGGATTATATCCTATGCCCGACCGATCATTTGTAATTCTTTGAGTTTTCGTAATCACATTGAGCATTTCACTTCCCTTAGTGAATTTCTCAAGTGTTTTCGTAAGATGAAGATTTCTTTTCTCTAAATCCAGGCATTCATCACGTATAAGATTTTCACATGAAAGGTTTTCAACACGTAGTTTGAGAGTTATATTCTCCTTTTTCAGGGCAAAACATTCATCAACAACCTTTTCAAATTCAGATTGAATTTCATTATATTCATCAAATAATTCATTATAGGTTGGTTGTGAATCATGTACCTCATTGTTGTTTTCTGCTAGCTCTTCTTCGCCACCGTACGTACGTTGCGCTCTCTTTCTTCTTCGCTTTCTTCGTCCGAGGAGCCATCTCCCCATATTGCCGATACATAAGCCCTTTTTTGAATTGATAGTGCTTCTTCTTTTCTTTGTCACGTCTTTTAGTTGAGGACATTCTCGACTTGTAATGTCCCGGCTTGTCACATTCGTAATGTATGATTTGGTCTTTGCCCTCGAATTCATGTCTCGTTACTTGTGTCACCTTTTTGAAATCTGTTTCGAAGCCTCGATCTTTTTTGTAGAACTTCTTGAATCTTCGAACAAACATGGCCATCTCGTCATCGTCCTCTTCATCTTCTTCTTTTTCTTCTTTTTCTTTTATAGTGTTAAGAGCAATTCCTTTGTTCCGACGCGTTAACATTATCTAGGTCCTTTTTGAATTTCGCTTGCTTTCATATTCGACAAGCTTCCAAATAATGCAAAGAATCGAAACCATTGATTCTCCACGAGCCTCCTCTATTGCGTTGACTTTAGCTTCCCGAGTCTTTTGTCGAACATTGAGAATCTTCCCGACTCGAGGACCTTGATCGTAGTTTTTTACCTGTGAGCCGCCAATTGATTTGTCAAATGAGTATATCCGAGTTGGAACTCGCCATGGTTTCTCCCGACTTCATTCGCAAGAAGTCATACTCAAGGGTCGAGTATTGATACGATTTTCCTTGATGCCGGAAGTGCCTTCATATGCAATCTCGAGCCTTCCACATTTCCTTCGCAGTTGACAGATTGCATATTCGAAAGTACTCCTTTGACCGAGAGCACTCGAAGCATCAAAATAGCCTTACCGTTGAGAGTGACATTCTTCTTATCATTCTCATCGAATTCAGCTTTCGTCTTTGGAACAAGTAGATTCCTCCTTCAATCTTTATAGGTACATAGTTTCCAATTTCTATCACTTCCCGTAGACCATATTCAAGAGCCATTACGAATACTCTGAATTTTCCTTTCCGTAAGGAGTAGTTTTCTCCGTTGAATCCCGGGGGTCGATTAATGGAGGCACCATCGTGTAATATTCCTTCCATGATCTTTCTCGGGATGTTAAGCCCAACTGAGAAACTAGGCTCTGATACCAAATGAAGGTGGACTATCACCTAGAGGGGGGTGAATAGGTGATCTCAAAAATCTTTTCGCTGTATGATAGGTGAACGATGAAAGCAGTAAGGAAGTAAAGATAATGGACACAGAGAAGTTATCCTGGTTCGGTCAAACTCTTCGACCTACGTCCAGTCCCCAGACACTCTCTCGGGATTTCGACTATCTTACAAATACAATTACACACTCGTAAACGAAGGATGATCCTTTCACTCTTGGACTCACTCCCCTTACAAGTTGTAATTAATACACCCACACTCAAGATACCTCTATCTTGAGATTTGAACGAATTGTAATAGCGAGTAGTAAAACTCTCTCACGAGTAGATATGATAATGAACACTCGAAGCTTAGTATATCCGAAGATATAATTAGAATTCAATTTGAACTATTTGAAAGCTTTATCAATGTATGCACGGTTCGTTGTTGTTGAATTCAATCCTTCGTGTATTTGTATTGGTTGAAGTTGATGACCGTTGAAGGATTTGAATGTGTCCGTTTGGAACATTTGAATATGTCTCTGTTAACGGAGCACTCGCGCCGCTTACCCATTATCAAATGTCTCTTCGGTTGGGTCATCTTGTAGCACACCTTGGGTGAAGAGAAACTTCAAAGATGCTTTTCGGTTATGGGTCATTTGAATTATGTCGGCTCGTTTCTCCATACTTTCGGTGCGCCAAGCCCGTCATGCTTTTGGACCAAGATTCAATGTCTCGAAATACACTCACGAGATGATTAGTAACAGAATTAGATATAATTAGATTACAAGAATGAGTTTACAGATTCATTCGAGTGTTCTTTGCGTAAACATCGTTCTTTGGCTAATACTCTCGTGTTCTTTATTTGAATGTGGAACCTTGATTAAGAATCTGAAAAACACTTAAGAAGATGATTAATGATATCATAGTTAATGTAGAATGATGTATTGAAGGTTTAAAACAATTAACTAGATCATTTAGATAAAATAATCAGTTCTGATGTTAAATTAGTTTTGCTATTCTTCAGAACATACTCGAGAATCACACAGAGAATCAATCCGAAGAATTGAGCAAATTCGTTCATTCTCGAGAATCACTCAAAGAATCATTCTGCAGATTGAGCAATTTGGATCGTTCTCGAGAATTACCTAGTGATTCTCGAGAACCATTCTCGAGAATTGCATTTCAATTCTCGAGAGTCCAAGAGATGAAGCAAACTTCGCATGTTATCGAGCATTCTCGAGAATTGTTTGCCCATTCTCGAGAACCATTCTCGAGAATGACTTCCTCATTCTCGAGAATCACTTGTAAACCGTAGAGCACCGAAGTGAATATCGATGAAACAAATGAAATACTCGAGAATCCTTTCGATTCTCGGGAACCATTCTCGAGAATTAAAACTTCATTCTCGAGAATTACTTCGTAAACGTAATACAATGTAGAAGCTTTTCGACCATTCTCGAGAATCATTTTTCGATTCTCGAGAATCATTCTCGAGAATTGATTCTCAATTCTCGAGAATTACTCGAGAAACAAAGTCTCGATTCTCTTTCGGTCCGATCATTCTCGAGAGCATTTGGTGCATTCTCCGTAACCATTCTCGAGAATGTAATCCTCATTCTCCGTAATTGCCATGCCGTGATTAACAATTAACGGGGTTTTGATAGACATTCTCGAGAATACAAGATCTCGATTCTCGAGAGTTATTCCCGGACATACAACATGATTTTCAAAACTTAAACATTAGTTATCATCAAAACATTTAAGAGCCAACATATGATGATGATGATGAAGATGCTGATGTGGAGGACATATATAGTTGAGCTGGAGGGTGGATTCTCCTTTCGTGATGTCATGAAAGATATCAATGCTACTCTGAAGAAGATAGGTAAGATGAAACTGAAATAGAAAAAGAGGTGGAAGAGCCACATTGATAAAGAGAATGAAAGGTGGAGGTGGATGCAGGGTCGGTTGAAGGGGTTAGAGGATAGGTTTGGTCATTTGCAGCTTGGATGAGAGCAGGAGGCAGCCGGTGATGATGACCAGGGAGCTGATGTATCTGACAAGGAGAAGGATATTGACACATCTGAAGAGGAAGATTAGATTCAGGGTTCATGTATTTGTTGGTTTAGGGTGTTTATGTTTAGTCTTGATCTTTTGACTTGATGTATTTTTTGTTTGTCGGGTTAAACTTTGTCAATTTGTATTGAAATAAATGGGCAGGACTTTCCCATCCCCATCCTGTGAAGTCACAATCAAAAGAGTACCTTTGTATTTTCCGTACGAGTGGCTGCCATCAATTTGAAGTATGGGCTTACAGTATTTGAAAGCTTTAATGGTCTGGTGAAATGTCCAAAAATCCATACGAAAGATGCGTTTGTCGGTATAAACAAGACGTTCGTCGAAACATTTATCACTATCAAGCCTGAAAACAGAACCCACATTACACTGTGTAACATCCCATTTGAAAACGGCGGAATATTTTTTTTTAAACGTTTCCAAATATTTCAAGCAGAGTAATCAGAGTAGAGCATTGGAGCGAAAAAGTAACTGATTCATAAAAAACATCAACCACAGTGTAATTTATGTGTGTGTAGGTGTTTAGGTGTGTGTGTGTTTGAATATATACATGTCCTCTAGATCTTCTTCAGAATTACTGTTTCTTAATGTCGACGACATTCTCAAATTCGTTAGAACTAGCGGCAATCAATGCAATGATCAATGGTGACGATGGGAGGATATCATTCCTACATTTCATAAAGCAGAGATAGAATTGATGCAGGAGTTGAGTCCTTATTCTAAAAAACAACTCAGTCACAAACAAAATTCTCTGACAAATTTCCTTCGGAAAAAGAGAAGTCAAAATTCAAATTGAACTTCATGCCTAGCACAGGATCAACATCCAAAATGCCACACAAAAGTTTACGACTTTGTATCAACCATCACTGGATGGACAAAATGACTGTCATGAATAAATAGCCACCACCCAAGATCGATGATCTACTATCTAATTCCTACGTCTTGTCAAAGATTGACTTACGCTCGGAACACCTGTCAGCTATACATCAAAAATAGCAATGTTCTGAAGATAGCTTTCAGGACTTGATACGGGCATTTTGAATTCCTTACGAAACCTTTCAAAACGACAAATGCACCTACTATGTTCATAGAGTACTTGAACCAAATTTTCTCTCCAACACATAGGTAGGTAAATTGAGGTGTTGATTGACGACATCCTCATCTGTTCGGAAATAAGAAGAAAAACACAAAGAATAGTGACGAGTAATTGTGAGTGTACCAAAGAGAGACGCGACTTTTTACTAAATTTAGTAAAAGTAAGTATTGGCTGTCAAGAAATAAACTTTATGGGCCATGTTCTATCACACGATAGTAATGTTGTTTGTTTCAACAAAGTGGAAGCAGTTCTGGACTAGAAAGAGCCGGAAATAGTAATATAGATATTTAGTTTTTGGGTCTAGCGGGATAGTACCGCAAATTCATATAAAAATTCTCGTAACTTACCGTGACAAAACTCACAAAATAAAAATTTAATCATTGTGTAGAACATAGACTGTGAGACGAGCTTACATAGACTGAGAAAGAAGTTGGTCACATCACCAAGAGTTGGTTATCTCAGATCCAAGTAGATGTTATAGAGTCTGTAGTGGTACCAATAGGAATGGATCGGGATATGTCTTGCTGCAGCAGGACAGTGTGATGACTTACACCTCTTGTCTGTTGAAGCCTCTCGAGTTGAACTAATCTATGCATGACCTAGAGCTAGTGATTACTCTATGGTGTAACCATAGAATTATACTGCTACCACGAGTGTTTGAAATACCTTTTGAGGTAAAAGAAACTCGGTAATAGATGGCATCGCTATATAAAATTCCTATAAAATTGTGATTTAGGGAGTAAGTATCATCCGTATAAAGTAAACATCGTGTAGATACTCTCCACAGAAAGTTAGTATTAGTAGCTCGTACGATCATTCGAGATCAAAGGCTACTTGAATACTATGAAGACTTGGTCCTGTTAAAAAACTATAAATACACCCGATGAAGCTTATTTCTCGAATTTTCACAATCGTGATAGCATCGTTTGAAGCCTTGTATAGGCAAAAGTATAAGTCACTTATATGTTCGATGGAACTATAATCAGAGTGAAGATTTTCTTAGGCCAGATATGGTTGATCACGTTTCTGAATGTTTTGAGTGGATTCATTTCTTTTTGTTGCTTTGATGGTATATGTCATTGATAGAATTTTCTCATTGTGAATGACTGAAAGTTATGATAAAATGGTCGAATGCCTCATTTCATAAGGCATGTTCGAGACATTAGTAGAAGAATGGAACAAATACTTACCAGTTAATTTTACCCCTAAACTTTAATGAATTTCACAACATTTACTATATTTCTCATTTGAGGAAATATCATCTTGACGGTGATCATGTTATAAAATACGAAGTATCAAAATACAAGATTATAGTATCTATATAGTCAAACCAAAACAAATTCTCAGTTTCAAAAGAAGTGACTCAGAGATAGGAGTATCCCAGTTGTAAAGTTAGTTGAGAGAGAAATTGTCTCTGAATGAGACAATTTGGGAAAAACCACTAGTAGATATATTCTGAAATTATAGACTAGAAGTCTAGTTGGGATAGAATAAATTTCGAGGACGAAATTTTATTTGACGGGGGGAGAAATGTAATACCAGATATTTATTTATTTTAAATATTATATTTAAATAAATAATATGCCTTAATATTATATTTGAGTCAATATAACCTATTTAAAATAGGTGAATATGTGGTCTCAATTTTTCTTATTATTCTTATTTTATTTTCTAAGTAATTTCTTCTTAGAAATTAAGTTAGTTGAGAGTGTAATTTTCTAAATCTTATTAGGAACCATAAAATATCCTAATATTATCATAATTAAGTTTAATCTTAATTATATCATTTTAGCAACAAAAATCATCAAAGGATGACAAAATCAATTAGAGGAAATTAGCAACAATTATTGGGCAAATAAATTTGCAATAATTGCAATATTTTTCTAATTTTCGAAATTAATTAATAATTAATTAATTAAAGGCATAATTAAGAATATATCAACTAAATTAGTGTCTAAGAGATACTTAAGAGCAAAGATTAGTATTTAAGGAGATTTTAATCATCAAGAGTAATTTAGAAACTTGTCAAAAATTGGTGATTAAATCTAAAAACCCCCAAAGCACTATATTAGCAATATTTAATTAATGATTAATTAATTTCCCCTTAATTAAATTAAAGTGGCAAAAATACTAATTAAATGGGTTAAGAAATTTTATTAATCCTAAATCCTAAATCACTAACTAATATCACTAATTAGAATCTAGATTTTTCCAACCCAAAATTTAAGGCTTGAATTAAACATAATTAAGCTAAATCTAAGGGCTTTATAATTAATCTAATAAAGCTTAATCCATGTGAAAGTTAAGCAACCAATGAGGGAATTTCTTCTAGATAAATTAAGATAGGTGAAAACACAAATTGAGAGAGAAAATAGGAGGGAGTATACGGTTCATTGCATAAAAATCAGAATTGGAAAGTTGAGTAATTAATTAAACAATGATGATTACACCACATGCATGTCTTAATCTCACATTAATGTAAGAAGACTTTTAAGACATTAGAGAGTAAATGAAATGTGAATATTAGAGGAGGGGGTCGTGAGTTTTGCAAGAGGGAAAGATGAAGCAAAAGAATCTAGATATTATTCATAAACATGTCTTAATCACAATTAATTACAAGAGGACTTTGGGGTAATGGTGACATAAGCCTATGTAATAAAGGGTTTAAGTGATTAATTAAGTAAATGGTAAGATAAGAACCACTAGGATAAATTCTAGACACAAATAAATGAGAACCGATAGAAAATAAATCATATCTTGGAATCCATGAACTAAGTAACAAATATAAGTAGATATTATGAATAAGCAAAATTCAAGCTTGAACATAGTGGTTTCAAAAGTGATTTTGGTTAACTTTTGAGATTCATACTATTGTGAAAACAAAGTTTGAAAATACCATAAATCAAGTCATAAAATTGTGATTCCAAAAGTATAAGTGAATCCTCAAGGAAAACACCAACTTACACCTAACTAGATTAGGATTTGGGATTGGAAGAAAGATGAAGAGGGTTGAGAGGAGAGAAGGACAGTTTGTGAGAGTGTGAGAGAGAGTGGAAAACTTGATTCAATTTGAGTTTGGAATCCACCAATAAGGAGAGCCTAGGAAATGCTATAAATAGGGCCCTTAGCCCTTCATAATTCTTCACCAATTCACAAAGCAAGAACAAGCCTATAGAGAGAAAGTGAGAGTGAGAAGCTCTGGGAAAGAAGGAGCAAAGTTCTAGGTAAGTTCTTCAGCTCTAGCTTTGAGTTTTGTAGCTTAGATGTTGTTTTGATTCATAATCTTCCAATTATATTGTTATTTTCATATTTTTAGTTATAATTAGCTTTATTTCGAAAAAATGATGAAGAAGAAGTTATAGAAAATTTTTTGGAAGATTATGGTCAAAGTAGAGAAGCTCTGGCGAAATTTTGTCGGTTAGCGACTCCCAAAAGCAATTTCAAAACCGCTGGTATCTTATGTTGAAGATGCTATACCAAAATTCTGAGGAAATTCATGTTGAAAGTAGACATACAGAGCTTTCCAAATATACCTATAGCAAGTCATTTTGAGTTTTTTGCTAGGAGATAACAATGTTCAAAGTTAGGCTATATTTTCTGGAAAATTCTGGGCAGAGCATGGAAATACGAAAACTGGGAATTGTTTATGAAATATGGGCAAGAACCAATAATATTTCCTAAAATTAGACATCCTAAGGATTCCTAGGAATTTTATGGATCTTCGTTTCGAGGTCTGTGGAATTAGTTATGATTTTTCAAAGTTAGGCGGAAAATCAGCATTTATTGAGTAAATAAGTGTTTTTACGGAAATAAGGTGAAATTAATTGGAAATAATTAATCCAGGGGTAAAATGGTCATTTGAGACTAAGATATTTATTAGAATATTAATTTTGAATTAATAGAGACGATATTACCCTTATAAGATATCCGGGATCACTGTTTGATCATCCAAACATACCGAAAAAAACATCAACGAAGGTACGTTCGCGATGTACTGTAACACTGACTCTGATGCTTGTGTTATGCTTATATATGATTGCTGTGTTCCTATACTGAGACCTGTCTCAATTGTTTTTGATACAATCATGAATACACGGGTTATGGTCTTAATAACACCATTCAAAGTTTTCCTAGCGCTTTGGACACGACTGTACATCGTGGCACCGGTGAATGTGCAGACTGGGGTAACAAACATACTGCAGGGGCTGTGTATTGTTATTGCCTTACATATTTGATTATGTATTACCTACATCTGTTATGGGCTTTTGTAGTGATTATTGCGAAAATGTCATACATATATTGTTTACATAAGCATGAGGTTAACCGTTACCTGGGGTCCGATGGGCATTGGACCTCAGTCTTAATTAATAGTCAGGGAAGAATCATGGAAGACATCGGTAGATGGAACCGGAGAAAGACGCCAAGGGACGGAGCCGTGAGGAGGCACCGGTCAAAGTAAAAGCGGAAAGAGGAATAACAGAACCTACGATATAGCATGAATCTAATAAGGTTACTTCATATCATTTGGTGCTTAAACTAGAAATGGTCGTCTATGTGGTTCAGTCAATCAGTCGCCGTAAATACTCGGGGAGACTTCCACTAGACTTTACCCAGCCTGACCAAATGAGATGATTTAACTGAGTTAAGTTTTATGCCCCAAGTCTACCTAAGGCTTGGTTGAAGATGGTATAGTTACATGGAAGAACTGTTATTATAAAGTTTTGTATTATTGTATCAAATGAATATTCCTTCGGGAAATTTTTAATATACCAATATACGTCAGGCATCATCATATGTCTAAGTATTTTATATCAGTTACTCGTTGTTCAAAGTTTTAGTACATGCTCTCCGTTTCTGCAAAACGCTAAGTTGTAGCACCTCAAACTCTGATGAATTTTTATAAAACCACGTGTCACCGGCACGATTTATGCTACGGAAATTGGGGTGTTACAGAATATGAATGAAGAGTTGCTTGTGTCAAGCTGGTTTAACGTTCATTCCTCTGTGCCTTCATCTGATGTTAGTAATTTCCAGATGCGGAATAATGGAGTATAGATAAACGGAAGGTTTAAATGTAAAATGTGAAAGAGCCAATAATAATTATAATAATTATTATTATTATGTGGGAGAAAAACATGTTAGAAATACGTACGGGGCACTTACTACTTAGAGACTTGCAGGTAACCATCAGCGTTCATCAAACCACGTGGACACCCAGCTGCCCGTCCCCTTCTACCTACCCCGCCCTTCCTCCACCCTCGTATTTAAGCCCTACTCACTCCTTGGACCTTCTTTTTCATTGCTCAACACACTTCCACTTCATCTTCCATCATTTTCTTCTGACATGGTCACCGTCGAGGAGATCCGCAACGCCCAGCCTTCCCGTGGCCCCGCCACCCCCTCTAACCGTGTCCTCCTTCACTGGTTCTCCCAACCATGGCAGCTCTTAGCTTGCTCAAATACTGGCGAGCCGCTTCTTCCCTCCCTCCTGGGGCTCCTCCGACACTGAAGAGGACGAAGGAGATGGTGACGGAGAGTTCAAATTTATGCTCTCTCCGTCCACCAATGATCCCGGTGATCCTAACCTTTCGCTCTCTCCTTCCGATGATCTGTTCTTTAAAGGCAAGTTGGTGGAGGTGGAACCTTCTTCTTTTGTGATTAACTCCTCTGAATCTGAACCTAATTCCAAGCCACAGTTCACTACGTCATTGTTGAAATCCGCTACCAAGTTCACTGCGGCATTTGATGCGGCGGCCTGAACTCTGTGGCAGGTATGGCCACCTCGGCTCAAAGTGTCTTGTCCTCTGAAAACCAAGCAGCAACAACCTTCTGTGGCTTCCTCGAGCTCAGTGGAAACAACGCCGGTAAGCACCACAAAAGCACCAACGGCCTGTCCAAGGCGCATGAAGTCAAACTCCGAGAAGAACAACTCTTTGGTGATTGGATGAAAGTACCACCTTGGGGAGGACGTTTCAGAAGCAAAAGGATCTCCGATACCCATACACCAAACTATGAAAATGGAGGCAATAGGTATGGTGTGTTATCAAGCTCGGATGTCCACAGACAAGACAACTGCAAACTCCCTTTGAGTCTGTCTTAATCCTCCACAGAAAACATCAAAAGGTTGAAATTGTAAGACCACGTTCACTTGGATGGATTCATAATAAAGAAACAAAAGAAATAAACATTGGAAAGTTATTATATATAAGAGTAAAATAATATTGCAAATCTAGATCGTGGTTGGCACCCTTGTTGAAGAAACCCCGAAACTCAGCAAATGTCATGGACCTGTACGGAGTGGTCGATGTGGCTCCATTGATAAGAATTTGTACAGGTTCTATGACATTTTCATTCAATGGATAAAACATGCACAAGTTCTTATCAAAATCACTCCCAAGTACAAGTCCATGATATTTGCTGAGTTTCGCAGAGTTACTTCAAGAAGGTGCCAACCTTGAAGCAGATTTGCACTATTAATTAAACTTTTATATATAATGAGCCTGTATTCAGCTTCTGATTGACAGCGTTGGAGAAGTTCAGTGAGAAAAAAGTCCAGTGTTTGGAACCGTTTGGGTTAACGTTTTTGTTACTGGACTTATGGAAAAAAAGCCCGATTAACCTAAAGCTGAGAGACCGAGCGTTCAACGTTGAGGCTTCCCGTTGATTCTGAGCGTTCAGATCTCGTCCTCTCTCTCTCCTGGTAGGTCAGTTCTTTTTCGGTTTGTTTCTGGATTCCTTCCTCTCTATTTCTATTTTGTGCTTTCATTTTGTTGATTGTGTTCGTTTTTCCTCTCGGATTCCATGCCTTGGTGGTGCTCTAGTTTTTCCTCACTCTTGGATTCCATGGCTGATGAAAGCTTTGTTTTTTCCTTCGCCGTCTTGCCTTGAAAGCTGGAAGCTTTGTGTTCATTCCTCTGGTCGAGTGGGTTTTTAGGTCCGTCGTTCAAGCTTTGGGTGTTCAATGTGCTTGAAAATGGTTCTGCTTTGGGTCCAGAGACGTTTTGGATTTTTGGGCCCGTCATGTTGCGGAATTATAAATCGAGTAAGGAAGAAGAAGAACACGATGATTTGATTAACGTGGGAAAACCTTCCTCAAGGTGAAGAAGTAAAAACCCATGGGACACTAGTCCAGTATCAAACTTCCACTATGAAAATAATGGGTACAATCAATCAATCATTCAATCTCTAGACTTCCTCTAGAAAACTCAAGCTTCACCAACAATGGTGGTACTCAAACTCTCAAAGTTCTCAGACTCTCTTTTTCCATTTTCACTCTAGCTCTCTCTTTTCTTTTCTCTCTCTTTCTTATTTTTATTCTCAAGAGTCACTCACTATATAAAGAGAAAAAGGAATTAAATCAAATCTAGAAATTAGGAAGAGTCATTCCCAAGTTCAATAAAGTCTTCCTCGAGTCTTGAACCCACTATCTAGAAATTAGGAAGAGTCATTCTCAAGTTCAATAAAGTCTTCCTTGAGTCTTGAACCCACTATCAAATAAGTCAAATAGTCAATCTTGGAACCCCACAATGCATTTATGGAGGAACAATTTCCAACAAATCTCCCCCTTCCGACTTCAATGCATTGGCGTCTTCATCCTGGCTCCTTTACAACAGTCTTCAAATTTCTTTGTTGTTACCGACTTAGTCATCATATCGGACCAATTTAAATCGGTGTGAACTTTGACGAGTTCAAGTTCTCCATTTTCTATCACATCCCGTATCCAGTGATACCTCACGTCAATATGTTTAGTGCGGGAGTGATAAGTTGAATTCTTCGCTAGATGAATAACACTTTGATTGTCACATCTCAGCTTGTAACGATCTTGTTTATGACCGAGTTTCAATAGCAGATTCTTCATCCATAAGATTTCCTTACAGGCCTCAGTAGCAGCTATATACTCAGCCTCAGTTGTCGAGAGTGCCACACATTTCTGCAACTTAGATTGCCAGGAGACTGCACCTCCTGCAAAAGTCATCAAGTAACCGGATGTTGACTTTCTTGAGTCAACGTCTCCCCCTAAATCAGCATCCGTAAAGCCTAGCAGCTCGGCTTTACCTCCTCCAAATCGGAGACATAAATTCTTTGTCCCTCTGAGAGACTTGAAGATCCACTTCACAGCTTCCCAATGATCTTTGCCTGGATAAGACAAATATCGGCTCACCATCCCAACTGCATGTGTTAGATCTGGTCTTGTACTGACCATCGCACACATCAGACTTCCAAAAGCAGACTGATATGGAACTTTTCTCATTTCGGCTTTGTCTTTCTTTGATCTTGGACATTGCTCCTTGCTAAGCTTAAAATGTCCCTAAGGGGTGCTTACTGGATTGGCATTGTCCATGTTAAATCTCTTCAAGATTTTTTCAATATACTTCTCTTGACTCAGCCACAGAATCTTCCTTTTTCTATCTCGGATTATTTTGATTCTGAGGATCTGTTTTGCAGGACCAAGATCCTTCATTGCGAAGGACGAGCTTAAAGCCTTATTTAAAGCAATTATCTTTGTCTTGTCTTGTCCTACAATAAGCATATCATCGACATATAACATCGGGATCAGAAAATCTCCAGCTTCACATCTCTTAACAAATACGTTGTGGTTGGTCGGCATCTGTCTTCTCAAATTTATGATCAGTCATAAATGATTCAAATTTCTTGTACCATCGCGAGGTGCTTGCTTCAAGCCATATAGACTTTTCTTCAACCGACATACCATATTTTCTTTTCCTGGAACTCGGAACCCTTCTGGTTGCTCCATATATATTTCTTCTTTCAAATCCCCATGAAGAAATGTCGTCTTCACATCCATTTGTTCAACTTCAAGATCCATTGTTGCTGCCATAGCCAACACAGTTCGGATCGAAGTCATCTTTACGACAGGAGAGAAAATTTCTTCAAAATCAACTCCTTTCTTCTGATTGCAGCCTTTTACCACAATCCTAGCCTTGTATCTCGGCTTCTATCCATTTTCTTCATTTTTAATCTTGTATACCCACTTGTTTTTAAGAGTTCTTCTTCCTTGGGGTAACTCGGTCAACTCATAAGTCTGATTCTCATGCAAGGACGTCATCTCATCCTGCATTGCCTTTTCCCACTCAATCTTGTCAGGGCTTGCCACGGCCTCATCATAACTTTGAGGTTCACCTTCCTCCGCAAGTACAATGTACTCGTCGGTGGATACCTTGTAGAAGGTCTTTTCTCACGTGCCGACTTTCTAGTGTGTCCTTCAAAGTTGAGAATCCGATTCAAAGCATTCTCATCTCTCGGGTCTCATCTCGGATCTCGGCATCAACTTCTATAGTTGGCTCCTGTTGGTCATTTTCAGAACCATTCTCTCCCCTTGCTTCAGTTCGGACAGGAGTGTTGGGTTCTTCATCTCGAACAACAACCCGGACTTTGGGCTTCGAGATGTCATGAATGGTCTCCAGCTCATGAAAGATCACATCTCGGCTTCTCACTATCTTCTTATTCACCGGATCCCAAAGTCGGAACCCGAACTCACATCTCGGCGATCCGAGATAAATGCATTCCTTCGTCTTTGTGTCAAGCTTAGCTCTTTCATCTTTTGGAATGTGCACAAAAGCTCGGCATCCAAACACCTTCAGATGATCATAGGTCGCGCTTTCCGCCCGCATTTCTTCAGAATTTCTCCTCTAGTGGCCGTGATGGTGATAAGTTGATTAAATCAACTGCGGTTCTTCGCTTCACCCCAAAATGATTTCGGCAATCCGGCATTGGACAACATGCTTCGGACCTTTTCTTCAATAGTTCTATTCATCCTCTCGGCCAAACCATTTAGTTGAGGAGTTTTGGGGGGCGTCTTTTCAAGTCGTATCCCGGCCGTTCGACAATAAGCATCAAATGGACCGCAATATTCACCACCATTATCAAATCTGATCGCTTTCAGCTTCTTGCCAGTCTCTCGTTCCACCATAGCATGAAATTCTTTGAATGCTTGGAGAACCTGGTCTTTAGTTTTCAACAAATGGACCCACACTTTGCGAGAGTGGTCATCAATGAAAGAAACAAAATACTGAGCTCCGCCTAGAGACTTTTCCGACATAGAGCAGACATCGGTATGAACTAGGTCAAGAATATTCTTCCGTCGTCTTGGTTGATCCGGTTTCGCAAAAGAAACCCGTGCGCTTTTCTAGCTAGGCGGTGCGTGCAACTTTCAAGTACTTGACCTTTCAACCCGGTCAATTGTTCTTTCTTTTTCAAAATCGTAGCCCTTTTTTCCGACATATGACCAAGACGCTTGTGCCATATCTCTAGACTAGAATCATCTCGCAGAATTGGCTTCACCGCCATTGATCTTTCCCCCGCATCACGTACAAGGAACCTTCTTTCTTTCCTCGGGCCACAACTAAATTTCCTTTAGACAATTTCCATTGACTTTTTCCAAAGTAATTCATTAACCTAAGCATCATCAAGCTTGCCTACCGAGATTAGATTCAACCGCATGTCAGGCACATGCCTTACATCCTTCAACACAAGTTGACAGTCGACATATGTGGTCAAGGTTACATCTCCAACACCAACAATCTTGCTAGTTACCTGATTTCCCATCTTTACAACACCATATTCACCAGCCCGGTAAGACGAGAAGAAACTTCTTTGAGGAGTGACATGGAAGGAGGCACCGGAGTCTACCACCCAAGTACAGTCATCATAGATAACGTTCAAAAGATGATCTCCGAGTAAGAAGATCTCGGCCAAAGATTAGCAATCACCGCGGAGGTGCTCTTATCTTCTCTCTTCTTAGGTACAAT
The DNA here is from genome assembly GCA_019022615.1 of Acacia melanoxylon. NCBI lineage: Eukaryota > Viridiplantae > Streptophyta > Magnoliopsida > Fabales > Fabaceae > Acacia > Acacia melanoxylon. Next base: position 5,662,201 of record JAFJYJ010000029.1, read on the forward strand.
CCGATCCGGTTTCACCTCGTCATTTTTCTCATCTTTCAACAGATTCCCGCAGTACCTGCCTTCTTATGGCCAATCTTACCACAATAGAAACATTTCAAATCGTATTTCTTTCTAGACCGGCCTCTCCGGACTTATCCCGGTTATCACGACCCGGCTCTTGCTTCGACCTCGGTTTTCAGATTTTCCTTTATACACAAAGAACGTTTTGCCTCTCGACGCGCCGCTCACACCTCTTTCCCTTCTCCTGGATTCTTCATTTAGGAGACTGTCAGCCACAACATCCATAGTCAATTTTCCATCTGGTGCCGAGTTGCTCAAAGTCACTACCAGAGTATCCCAGCTTTCTGGCAGTGAGCTTAACAGCAGAAGAGCCTGCATCTCGTCATCCACCTTCATCTCGGCCTTCGACAGTTGATTCACAATACCTTTGTAGGTGTTGAGGTGTTCAATCATACTCATGCCGTCTTTGTATTCCAACTTCACAAGTCGACGAACCAAGTGTGCTTTATTCCTGGGAGTCTTCTTCTGAATCATGGACTCCAACTTCGTCCACAACTCATACGCATTTGTGAACTCGGACACATGCTCGAAGAGGCTTTTGTCGATATACTTTTTGATCATGGCAACCGCCTTCCGATTCAGAACTTCCCAGTCCTTTTCTTCCTTACCTTTCCGGTTTGTTCGATTAAGGATGGGCTGATAGAGATCTTTGTAGTACAGATGATCTTCCATCATCGGTCTCCAGTAAGTAAAGTTTTCTGCAGTCAGCTTGAACATATCACCACTGAGTGCAACGCCACTGGTCTCCATTTTGCTCAACCTGGCTTTGATACCACTGTTGCGGAATTATAAATCGAGTAAGGAAGAAGAAGAACACAGACAGATTTGATTAACGTGGGAAAACCTTCCTCAAGGTGAAGAAGTAAAAACCCATGGGACACTAGTCCAGTATCAAACTTCCACTATGAAAATAATGGGTACAATCAATCAATCATTCAATCTCTAGACTTCCTCTAGAAAACTCAAGCTTCACCAACAATGGTGGTACTCAAACTCTCAAAGTTCTCAGACTCTTTTTCCTTTTTCACTCTAGCTCTCTCTTTTCTTTTTCTCTCTCTTTCTTATTTTTATTCTCAAGAGTCACTCACTATATAAAGAGAAAAAGGAATTAAATCAAATCTAGAAATTAGGAAGAGTCATTCCCAAGTTCAATAAAGTCTTCCTCGAGTCTTGAACCCACTATCTAGAAATTAGGAAGAGTCATTCCCAAGTTCAATAAAGTCTTCCTCGAGTCTTGAACCCACTATCAAATAAGTCAAATAGTCAATCTTGGAACCCCACAATGCATTTATGGAGGAACAATTTCCAACACGTCATTCCTCTGTTCCTCCGCCGTTTTGCTTTCTGGTTGTGTTCATTTTGCTTGAGAACAGTTGATTGTAATTCTTGTGTTCATTTTGGATTTCTTTTTCGCGACCTTTCTTTGCTTTTTCTGCTATCATGAAGTTACTCACTGCAGCATCATTGTCATTCATGGAGTAGGGGAAAAAAATTCATATGTTGTATGTCGCTGGTCAAATAAATTTGTAGTGTTCAACAGTAGCTTGGTTTATTTTAATCTTAATCCCTTTGCTTTCTCATCCTAATTTCTATAATTCTTGTTTTTAACTGATGTCCAACTACATACACATATATTTGAGAGAGAGAGAGTGTGTGTTACTGTGATTTGAGTATAGAAGGTGGTGAGCATTAGTTATTTGAAGGAGAGAAGAAACTTATGAGCAAAAAAAAAAAGGAGAGAAGAAACAAAAATAGTAACCAAGTACAGCGAATGTGGGGCAGGTTGGGAAATTTAAAATAGAAAAAATTAATTAGTTTGATCAGTATAATTATTATTATTATCTAAAAATATATTTAATCAATGAATTTATTGTTTATAATTTTTTTAATAATTATTTAAATTTTTTCCAATTTTAAATTTAAATTTTTATCTTCGTTATCACAATATATACAACTAATATTAATATATGTAATATTTTATAAAATTCATGCATTTTTCGGTCATTTTCCATCTCAATTGACTTTTTAACCGCTAACCCAAATATGTCTCCGTTTTTTGGGGGAGGGGGGGGGGAATCATTTCTGCTTTCGTCAATCCAAACACAATCCAACATGATTCTTATCTTGTATTTTTAAGGAAAAGAATGATTTTGGTATCATGATCTGTTTCAGAGGAATTAATGAAGGCTATATATACCTTGTACAAACCGTGGGGGAAAAAAAAGGAAACAAACAAACGACCGAAGAAAAAGAGATCCTTTTTAGAGGGGGATAATGCAAGTGAAATAACACTGTCATTAAGCAATAATTAAGTTCCACTTTGGTTTCAACCAAGCATGACTTTACAAGAGATCTGGTTCTCGATCGTTTGGATTCAATAAGAAGAAGAAAAGTGAGATTATTACATATATGAACCGACTTCTCAAGATTTTTCGAATCTCCAAATGGAAAAGCAAAGGACAACATGCACACTTATCTGTATGGTTACGTGCCATCCATTTGAAAAAGAGAGAGATTTTCAAATGGATGTGATCAGTCTAATTCTTTGGGTCCATCTGTCTCATTGGAAATAAATTCTTAAAAAAGATGTTAAGCTTCACATCGACACAAATTTAGGGTTTCAGAGTCAAATGAGAAGCCATAAAAATTTAGGGGCTTCAATAATGTTCCTCAAGGTCAAATTGGCACTGTGTACTCGTATATATATTCAAAGTTTCGAAGACATCTTTCGATGGTTAATTTGAATTCTCAAGACTTGATTTGGACCAATCATTCAGGTTTGATTATCCAATGAATTTTCGTGATTGAAGCAATGTGAGTAGGTAGGTTAGGAGCCACCTCACACATGATCTCCGTTGGTGATGTGTAAGTAATAATAGAGTGGATTATTGTATAAATTTAGTACTATTTTTTATTCTTAATATAAGAGCTAGTTGACTAATTTAAATAGATTAAAAAATTAGTTATGATAATTATTTGTGACAAATATATGTTGATTTTTTTTAATACCATATTTCATCATGACAACTACCTTGAATAGAAATCCTTTAATGTATACAACCAATAGGATACTCTAAAAAAAATATAAATTTTTGGACAAAAATAGATTGAGGTCTTATATTTAAGATCAAATATAACCCTTTGATCAATTTAATTGTTCGGCTTGATCATAGATACGGCTTCTTTGTCATAGATCCGATCATTACTTTTTGTTGATTTGTTTTGAGGATTTGTTCACTAAAAAGACGAGAGACTCCACCATAAAAAATGAGTTTTAGTTAAACGATAATAACCTTACATAGTTATCAAGGTAACTAACAAAAAATGATTGAGAAACAGGTGTAAGTAGAAGCATTGCCAGGCCAACAAATAAAACCGACTAAACCAGATGTCACTCAATAATTTATCATAGGGTGGCATGTATCTTCTTTTGAAAGATTTGTCTTTACCCTTTATAACATATATAATTAATTAGTAAATGCTTTTCCCTACACCAGTATTTTAGGGCCTTTTCTCATCTGAGTAAGATTTTCATATTCTTTAGCCACAATAGCAAACGGCATTATTCTTTGCTTCCTTTTAGTTCAAGTTTGATCCTCTTTTTTGCGTAATGTATGCCTTTGAAGAGAGAATATATACTCCTTCAAGAGTCTTTTGAGACCAGTTTTTAAAAAATTAAACAGAGAAGTAAGTATTTAAAATAATCTCTCAAATGATAGGAGAAGAAATGAATTGCGGTTCAAAAATAAATTTACAGCTGAACCAGTACCGAAGTTTTTAGACTATCCTAATTGATCACTTGCATTCGTCAGTGTAATACCCTAATTTGCATAATAAACTTGTATTTTAGTGAATAATTAGCAAAATACAAAGGTAAATATATGTCTCAAAGGATTATAATCTATTGATTATATTCTTATCATTTTGAAATTAATTAACCAATGATTAATTATGTGACTACATTTTAATGGCTATTTAATGTGGTATAAATAGCACATAGATAGCTAATTTTATAACTGAAAGAGATAAGAAAAAGTTATGAAGACACTTAATTAAATTATAACAAATTAGCAAATGCTAATTGGCAATTAAGCTTGCATGCACTAAGTAAAGATTAAAGTGCATAAAGCTTGATTAATAAAACATTCATAATCATGGTTAACTAATGAACCAATCCTACAATGGCAATTATAGTTAAAGGGCATATAAACACTTAATTAGGATGCTAATTGAAGATTACATATTCAGCTCCTATGGCCCACGACGCATAAGCACGTGGAGGGAAGAGAGAGATTTTACTATATAATAATCAAGATATTTGATTTATAAGAGCACATTATTTAAAATAAAAGATCTTCAATAGTGTTTAGATTTTTCTAACAACAATGAAGGTGAGGATTAAGTTTAATAAAGTGAGTTTGATCCAATGGATATGGAGCAAAGTGATTCGGTGTGATAGGTTTCTTGTGAGCTTGGAAATTTTACTATAAATAGGGGCTCAATATCCCCTCTTCATATTTCACACCAAATCAACTCCAAGTAGCTGATTCTTTAGTAGTGAGAGTGAGAGGCGAAATCCTTGGAGCAAGAAGGAAGAAGGAGAAGCAAGGTTCTTCAAGGGATATCCGGGAGGTTCGGAGTCGGATTCAAAAAGGTCAGACATTTTGGCAATTACGCGGTGAAAGGTATGGATACGTACTGTAACTCTAAGTCTTATGTTGTCTTGTATGCTTATATGTGATTGGATGATTCATAGAGTCATGGACAAGACTAGGTCTTAGGTCATGTACTGTGGCTAAGACTCAGTCTTAGGTCACCTGTTTATATACATTCAACTTTATGCGGGTTATAATCATGATAATATTGTATGGTTGTTTTCCTAGCGATGAGGACACATGGAGGCGTGACACTGGTGAGTGCAAACATTGTGAACATTCAATTTGTTGTGTGCTATATATTGTTGTGCTATTAATATTACATTTGTTGTGTGCTATATATTGTTGAAACCTTACATCTGTTGTGTGCTATGTATGGTTAATGATGAAATGTAATGAATATCTGTCATATATATTGTTTATACTTGAACATGAGGTTAACTATTACTTGAGATTCAATGGGTATTGAATCTCAGCCTTGACTAAATGTTCAGGAAGGGAAACTAGATCTAAGAAGGAGACGTGAACGGAGTCAAAAGAGGCACCGATGAACGGAGCCGAGAAGAGGCACCGATGGACGGAGTCATGAAGAGGCACCGGTTGAGACAAGATTCTGAAGAAGGTCAATAGAGACTAGTTTCTGGCATGAATCCGATAGAGTTGTTTCAAACCATTTGGTGCTTAAACTAAGAAAGGGTTGGTCTATGTGGTTCAGTTATAAGTCGCCTTGAAAGACAGAGAGACTTCCACTAGAGTTAAACACAGGCTTGGCCAATGAGTTTGATTAACTGTATTTGGTTCCAAGCCACAAGCCTAGTTAAGGCTTGGTTTAAGATTATATAGTTATTATGTTGAAGTTTTAATTATACAAGTTCTAAATGTTGGTATCACATAAATATTCCTTCGGGATATTTAATTTACCAACTTATGTCTGAGCATTTTATATCAGTTACTCATTATTCAAACGTTAGTGCATGCTCTCCATTCCGCTTTACTCTGACCTGTAGCACCTCAAACTTTGTTGATTTTTCAAAAACTACGTGTCACCAGACACAGTAAATAGTATGGAATTTGGGGTGTTACAGTCAGAATGCCAGCAGGAGAGTGAAAGGACAAGAGTGACAATTTAAGAGCAGTGAGATATGATCGAAAGAAGATAAAACAAATAAAAGAAGTGGTTCAGGGCACGCTCCAGTTAGTGACGTGCATTATAGTAGTGGTAGACAAAGAAGCTCCTCAAGAATATTATTTGAGGCCAAAATGAACAGTACGATCCTTCCATCTCGTTTGCTCTTAATTTGACTTCCTTTTTATTTTTTTGTTTTGTTTCCCTATTTTCTTCTTTTAAAAAAATAAAATAAAATTCACGAGAGGGTGGTTAGTAGAACCGAGAAATCGAGTCGAACCTGTTAGGCTGGCCCGTTTAGACCCTGGCTCTTCAAAGGCCGGACTTGTAAATTAGAGCTTCTAAATGAAGTTGGCTCTGCAGGGCCTGGGCCAAGAACTTAAAAGAGCCGGCCCTGTAGGGCCAAGAGCCGACCCATTAGGCCCTTTAATTTTTTTTTTTTCATTAACTTGAATTGACCATTTAATTTACTAATTTATATGTATTTTGTATTTGTTATAGAGTTATTTATCCATTTAATTACAAATACATAATAGCTATACTTTGATTTTATGATTTGGTTTATTATTTGTTACAAATAAATATTATGGATGTATTCATGATGTGCAAGAAGATATTCGTGATATTTGAACCCATGAAGCATAGCCAACTACTTGAAGTGAAATACAATCAAATGTTTTTGAAATTGATGATAGTAGTGAAGAAGACGAAAATGATAGTCATCGTACTCATTTTGTTTAGTGGTAAGCTTGTTATACTTTGTGTGAGCTACTTGTGGACAATAGTTTACTCTTGATTATGAATTAATTTCTAAGTTTGTTTATTACATTAAGCGTGTTATGTAGACATTAATGTTGACAATATTTATTTGATAAATTGGAACTTTAATTTTTAAATGTTATATTTTACTAATTATATTTTTTTTGAAAAACAAAACACAGGAAAAATAATTTTAATTCATAAAAATGTCTTCCAACCCTGGCCAGTATGCTCTCGGGCCGAACCTTGAAAAACATATATTTTTCTTATCTCAAGTCTAAAAAGACCGGCCCTGATTCCCAACTCTAATAGTTAGTAAGCAGCGGTTCAAATGTTGAAAAGTTAAAGTAGGCATTTATACCATATGTCAGCGCCACTAATCTATTTAGGTTCATAATATTCTTTTGAGTGACAGGTTCATAATATTCTGAGTTCCTTCTTTTATTTGTTTATTCTTTTTGGTTGATACACACGTTGACGACATCTGACATCTTGACATGAAAAGCATTTTTAAACTATAGTATGTGTGTTATTACTTCATTTTTGACCGAAGTGTATTATTACTTCATTGGCACAATATAATATACAATATTGAATATTTATCTACGTATTAAGCATCACAAAGCACAATACTTGAATTTTATTTTGGATGATTTTTTTATTTTTTTATTTTTCCCTTCATCCTTCAAATTAATTAAAAGTTGCTTCCGCTAAGGCATTAACATGACGCAAGAAGGAGTTGTTCGCCGACCTTTTTTGTTCCGTATATTACCCGGTTCACTAGAATCTTCGATTCCGACTAATTCTCATTTCACCCCGCATCAAGCCCACGGTTATGGGGGACGAGCTCTCAATGCCATTTTCTTCATTTTCAAGCCTCAAACTAAGGATGTGGTTAAGAGAGAGCAAGTCCCTTTCCCCTTGCTTCCAATGGTTGTTGGTGACAGTGCCGAACTATGCAAGCACCTAAAATACAATGACCGTATCATGTGGCATTCTTTCCCAGCTCTTCTTGTTAGTGGATCATCGTTAGGCACTATAGTACAAAAGATTTATTTGATGCTCACTTTTTTTTATTCGATATCCTTAAGAGTAATTGACTAATTTGTATGGATTAAAAAAAGTTAGTTATGTTTGTTATTTGCAACAATATATGTTAATTATTCTAGAATACATTTTTTCATTAGGACTATTGTTAGATATAAACTCTTTAATGAGTGTAATCAATAAGGATATTTTGACAAAAACTATAAATTTATGAGAAAAATGGATTGAACTATTGAAGTCTTATATTTAGAATCAAATCCAATCCCCAACCAACTTTTATACTAAGGATTAGAGGGAGAAGCAGCATTTTGGAACCAATAAATGACAGTAAGATTCATGAAGAAATGACAGTCAAACTAAATATGAACAGTCACTTGCTTCTAGTGTTATTCCCTTCGGGTGATTGATATTATATGCTACAAGCTTTATTGTTTAATTATCATCTCAATCAATAATTCATTAAAAAAAAAAAGGAAAAATGACACTCAGGTCCCAAGAAACATACAAAATATCAAAAATCCCAACCCAAAATCACATATCAAAAAAGTCCCTAGAGACTTTTTTGATATTAGTTGTATTGACAACAGGAAGTGCTATATTAACAACAAAATTTAAAACCTGGTCATTCACAACAGAAAAAAGCTAGATTCACAACAAAATTTAAAAATCTAGATTTTATTTCAAACTCAGGTCCCTAAACGTACAGAGGCCATTCACAACAGAAAAAACTATATTGACAATAGTAATACTATATTCACAACAAAATTTAAAAACCTGGAGTCATTTTGAAACTCAAGTCAATATAGTACTTCTTGTTGTGAATATAGTTTTTTCTGTTGTGAAAGAACTTTGTATGCTTAGGGACCTGAGTTTGAAACAAAATCCCAATTTTTAAATTTTGTTGTGAATATAGCACTCCTTGTTGTGAATCTAGCTTTTTGTTGTTGTGAATGGCCAAGTTTTTAAATTTTGTTATAAATATAGCACTTTCTGTTGTCAATACAATTAATACCAAAAAAGTCCCTAGAGACTTTTTTGATATGTGATTTTGGGTTGTGACATTTTTGATACTTTGTATGTTCCTTGGAACCTCAGTTATTTTCCCAAAAAAAAGTCACGTATTATAGGAAACTCAGACATTTGAATCCAGAAAGTTATCTTCCGTTGACTCTTATTTTGTGAAGATAAACACTTAAGTTTGATGAAGTTAGTGGGGTCTTCAGTCTTACTGAAATTTTTGTTGGCCTGGAAATAAAAAAATAAAAAAATGAAAGAAAAGTTTCTCCGTTACCAATTCACCAAGAAACACATTATTATAAAAGTTGCCAATAGTTAAAACACATACACGGACTTGTTCTTCAACCTCTGCAGAGGCTTCTTTCGCGATAGGATGGGCACAGAAGCAGTCTCGGAAGACTTTGAGCTGCTAACCCGATTTGTTGTTCTGAATAACACAGTTGGCAGCATGAGTTAAAACAATGAATAAATAAAAACTGCAATAGGTTAGCAACCACATGACAATTGGTAAAATAAATTTCACTCATAATGAAACTCGAAACCAAGAAAAAAAAAAATGGCTATTGGCGAGTGACACGGATATAAAAACCAACCTTGTCCTTTTCTTCCAATGTTTGTTAGTTTGTGACGAGTGACGCAGCTTGTAACATCCCATTTTCAAAAGCAGTATATTTTTTTTTCATCAGAGTATCATCAGAGTAGAGCATCGGAGCGTAAGAGTAACTGATACTATTTAATCAAATTGCCGTAAGTCTGGCTGATTTACAGAAGCGGTACATTGACCGAGAGTTTTCAAAATGAATAACAAGAAGAGAGTCTTCCGGGACTCGACGCTCCGTCGCCCTTCTCTCTCGGTCCTCGGTTCTTCCGAACTCGACGCTATGATAAGAGCGAGATCCAATTGCAATTTGGATCTCGTGTAACGGATTAACCTCATGCTTAAATATGACTACATATACACAAATGCCAAAGAATCAATACAATGACCACACAATGATGTATGATTAAAAATACATAACCACGTATGTAAGATAATAACCATGTATGTAACATAACCACGTATGATACAGCAATAATAACCTCGTTTGTGACATAACCACGTATGTGACATAACCGTGTATATAACATAACCACGTATGCTACAACAACAAACGTAACACAACAAACATATATAATCATACAATAACCATCGAGTTAGTGTTACAAAGACGCGAACGTACATACCTAACAACACATATACGCATATAATAAACATCGAGTTAGTGTTACAAAGACGCGAACGTACCTTCGTTGACGGAAAACGGTACTTTTACGGAAAACGGTAAATTTCCGATAGCGAAAAAAACAATGTGTGACGGCGGCACAACGGGGCTCGACAATGTTCGATTATAACAGATATCCTATAAGGATAATATTTAACAACTTTTAGCAGCATGACAGGCATTTTAGGTACAAATTACCATTTTGCCCCGAACCCCTAATCGGCGTAATTTCGCGAGCTTCGATGTTTTCGCTCTATCTCTCCGAATTTTACAGATCTTTTCCTCATCATATTTTCAAATATATATCATATTTACCCCTAAATATGATATCTAGACTATCTTGAAAATTTAAAGATAAATCTAGCATTCCTACTATATCTACCGAAAGAACTACCGAAACTTAAAACTAAGGACCGAAGAACTTACCTGACTTTGCTCGACTTTCTCCAGAGCTTCTCTCTCTAACTTCTCTCTAAGAGGCAGATTTTGGTGTGAAAAATGAAGAAGAGGAGCTTGGTATTTATAGAAGAGACGGATGGCAGAACGGTAAATAATTCGAACTTCGCTTTGACGAATATGGACCATAGGATCGCATTTTGACAAAACACTCTTGGCCCTCCATTTCTTGTGCAGACCTCCCCTCCCCAATAGTCAACAAAATGATGTCATCTTGATGGTGACATTTGAGCCGGCATCGATAAAGTTTCAATCCGTGTCCGAAACGCGTAATCCGATTTAATCGCGAAACGCTAACGGCGAGTTTTGAAGTTTCTTTCTTTCTCATTAGGAATATCTAGTTTAATGAAATTTATGATCCCATTAAGGGTATTCCGTTATCTCGAAGATTTTAGGACGACGTCTTCTGTTATGGAATTGAATTCTAAGCGTCCGCCTAGGCAAAAATCCACCGGGTTTGTAATATGATCCGACCTAAGTCACTAGATTCCTAATTCACGGCAACTACTTGTTTCAAAGATTGACACTAAATCCTCTATCCGCATTTTCTCTCTCCTACCCTAGTGTCTTAAATACCCTATTGGTTCCAGAACCGACTTCCGAGACCGCTTCAATCCGAGATAGAATTTCACCGGGTTCATAAAAAGTCCGGATGACTTAGACTACATCCCTATACCTTCGGGTGTAGGATTTTATTTCTATCCATTCTCAAACGTCATAATTGTCTCTTTACCATATATATTATTATTTTATTCAAAATATCTAGATATTTATTTTTTTCCTTTTATTTTTTATTTATTTTTCTAAGCATAAAATATTTTATTAATATTTTATTTTTTAATTTCGAATTTCTCCAATTAAAAATAATTATTTAAATTATTTTTAATTCATTTACTTTATACCTTAATTATCCCATTAATTACCAGATTAGCCACTTACTAATTTTTGATAATTTTCTTAATTAGGATAAATCATTATCTCACAACTATTTTACTTACATTGGTATTTTATATCCCATGTAAAATATTAAAAATCATGGGGTCACTTATGACCCCAAAATAATACTTCATTTTGCCTCATTATTTTTCAAGGGAAATTATCCCAAAAATTCCTAAAATTAGAGACAACATACTTTCTAATTTTTTATAAATATTTTACTTCCTCTTGGGATTTATCATAATATTTTTAGGCCATTTAATGCTCTAAAAATACATTTTAGCTCTTTATCTCTCCTAATTTCCATAGTAATTACCTTAGAAAATAAGATAATTATTACTTATTATTTGAAACCACATGTTCACCTATTTTCAATAGGTATTATTTATCGAAATATAATATTCCGATAAATAATTATCCGTGTATTACATTTCTCCTCGTTAAACAAAATTTCGCCCTCGAAATTTGCTCTATCCCAATTTAGACTTTGTACAGACTAACCTTCGGACTAATCGCTCTGGAATTTTTTCTCTATATGTTGGCCGCTTGATGATCGAGAATTCGCTCAGGTTTGACCGTAAAGATCTTGTCATTTTGTACTTTGATATATAGTGTTTCCCCGTGACACCCATATACCGCATTGACACCGATATCAAAATGTCTCCATGGCGCCCATACACCTTGGTAACACAAGATACCTTAAATGTTTCCATTGCGCCCATACACCATGACAACACAAGATACCCGCTACTCAATGACACAATCACAAATGGAAAGTAACAACTAAGAAACATAGAACACGTCACGCAGGTAATTCACGTAATCGTATGGCTAATACCTACGTCATATACAGCCTAGAGAAGATTCCTTTGAAAAGAGATAGTACCTTGGACCATCTCTCGAAGTCCCCCGTCCTCGGTACATGTTAGTGTGTACACTCGGCCTCTCGGAGCTCCGACTCCTCGTAAATTCGCCATATCTCGTTCTTTCTCTTTATGAGTGTATACGTTTAGATTTTAAAATAAAAACAACAAGTAGCATATCACAGACTTTACCACACTTAGCATTTATACCACACATAGACTCTATTCACACCGCAAATAAATGTACGCCCGCAACCTTTCCTTCGTCGATTCTCGTTGGTTCTTTATACTCGAATATGGAAATACGTGTCGGAGTTTTCTCTACATGAGTCAAATCGCATGTACTTATCTTTATTGATCTCGGAATTTCATCCGGCGTGGCCCAGCTCCACATAAAAGCTCTGGGTTAGGGTGAAGTTACCGTCCAGTACAAACTGGCGATTATCAGAGTTATCAGGATTATCAGAATTATTAGGATTATTAGAGACTGATATTAGTACTGACAATGGATTTGCGGATTCTGGGTTAGAGTGATGCACCGACAGAGGGTGGTACACCGGTTCAAAATGGTATACCAGTCCAGACTGGTACACCGACTTAGGCTATATCAGTACTCATTTTCAAAACATGCTCTTTAAAAAGGCGTAGAGCCAAACTCCGTTACTCAACCAATTTGGCCAGGTAGGTGTCTATCATCGGAGCCTCACCGTGCTAGGGTGATCGATTGGCCGATCCACATAGACTAGCCCCCTTCGGCACCAAAAGGTTTTTGGAATAACTAAGTCAGATCTATGCCAGGACAACTGCTCTGATACCAAAGTGTAACATCCCATTTTCAAAAGCAGTATATTTTTTTTTCATCAGAGTATCATCAGAGTAGAGCATCGGAGCGTAAGAGTAACTGATACTATTTAATCAAATTGCCGTAAGTCCGGGCCGATTTACATGCAAGACATTGACCGAGAGTTTTCAAAATGAATAACAACGAAGTTATAGTCTTCATCGGGACTCTCGTACGCCCGCTCGCTCTTCTCTCGGTCCCGGTTCTTCCGAACCCGACGCTATGATAAGAGCCGAGATCCAATTGCAATTTGATCTCGTGTAATCTGATTAACCTCATGCTTAAATATGACTACATATACACAATACAAAGAATCAATCAATACAAATGTCCACAACAGATGTATGATTAAAAATACATAACCACGTATGTAAGATAATAACCATGTATGTAACATAACCACGTATGATACAGCAATAATAACCTCGTTTGTGACATAACCACGTATGTGACATAACCGTATATAACATAACCACGTATGCTACAACAACAAACGTAACACAACAAACATATATAATCATACAATAACCATCGAGTTAGTGTTACAAGACGCGAACGTACATACCTAACAACACATATACGCATATAATAAACATCGAGTTAGTGTTACAAAGACGCGAACGTACCTTCGTTGACGGAAAACGGTACTTTTACGGAAAACGGTAGAATTTCCGATAAGCGCAGAAAAAAATGGCAGTGACGGGGGCACAAAATGCTCGACAATGTTCGATTATAACAGATATCCTATAAGGATAATATTTAACAACTTTTAGCAGCATGACAGGCATTTTAGGTACAAATTACCATTTTGCCCCTGAACCCCTAATCGGCAGAATTTCGCCAGAGCTTCGATGTTTTCGCTCTATCTCTCCAGAATTTTTACAGATCTTTTCCCTCATCATATTTTCGAAATATATATCATATTTACCCCTAAATATGATATCTAGACTATCTTGAAAATTTAAAGATAAATCTAGCATTCCTACTATATCTACCGAAAGAACTACCGAAACTTAAGACTAAGGACCGAAGAACTTACCCGAGACTTTGCTCGACTTTCTCCGCAGCTTTCTCTCTAACTTCTCTCTAAGAGGCAGATTTTGGTGTGAAAAATGAAGAAGAGGAGCTTGGTATTTATAGAAGAGACGGATGGCAGAACGGTAAATAATTCGAACTTCGGTCTTGACGAATATGGACCGTAGGATCGCATTTTTGAGGACAAAACACTCTTGGCCCTCCATTTCTTGTGCAGACCTCCCCTCCCCAATAGTCAACAAAATGATGTCATCTTGATGGTGACATTTGAGCCTGCACCGATAAAGTTTCAATCCGGTGTCCGAAACGCGTAATCTTGATTTAATCGCGAAATGCTAACTACAGAAGTTTTGAAGTTTCTTTCTTTCTCATTAGGAATATCTAGTTTAATGAAATTTATGATCCCATTAAGGGTATTCCGTTATCTCGCACGAAGATTTTAGGACAGACGTCTTCGGTTATGGAATTGAATTCCTAAGCGTCGGCTTCTAGGCAAAAATCCACCGGTTTGTAATATGATCTGACCTAAGTCACTAGATTCCTAATTCACGGCAACTACTTGTTTCAAAGTATTGACACTAAATCCTCTATCTCGCATTTTCTCTCTCCTACCCTGTCTTAAATACCCTATTGGTTCCAGAACCGATTTTCCGAGACCGCTCAATCCGAGATAGAATTTCACTGTTCATAAAAAGTCCAGGATGACTTATACTACATCCCTATACCTTGGTGTAGGATTTTATTTCTATCCATTCTCAAACGTCCCGTTGGCTCTTTTTACCATATATATTATTATTTTATTCAAAATATCTAGATATTTTTTTTTTTCCTTTTATTTTTTATTTATTTTTCTAAGCATAAAATATTTTATTAATATTTTATTTTTTAATTTCGAATTTCTCCAATTAAAAATAATTATTTAAGTTATTTTTAATTCATTTACTTTATACCTTAATTATCCCATTAATTACCAGATTAGCCACTTACTAATTTTTGATAATTTTCTTAATTAGGATAAATCATTATCTCACAACTATTTTACTTACATTGGTATTTTATATCCCATGTAAAATATTAAAAATCATGGGGTCACTTATGACCCCAAAATAATACTTCATTTTGCCTCATTATTTTTCAAGGGAAATTATCCCAAAAATTCCTAAAATTAGAGACAACATACTTTCTAATTTTTTATAAATATTTTACTTCCTCTTGGGATTTATCATAATATTTTTAGGCCATTTAATGCTCTAAAAATACATTTTAGCTCTTTATCTCTCCTAATTTCCATAGTAATTACCTTAGAAAATAAGATAATTATTACTTATTATTTGAAACCACATGTTCACCTATTTTCAATAGGTATTATTTATCGAAATATAATATTCCAGATAAATAATTATCCTATTACACAAATTTCAGAATCAATTAATGGTTTGGAGGTTTGAACTCGTCTGGGAGACCTACCTGAAACGTTATGATAAAATGAGGAAATAAATAATAGCTCTGACAATCAAATTACGTTATTTCATGCGTAAAATGATGAGACACTCATTAGAAGTCAGACGCAACAACCCTGTGTGCGCGTGTGTGTGTTAGATAGAGAGTTGAGAAGATAAAACTTGTTTTCTCCATACCAAGATATCTTTTCACATTTCTTTTTCAGCCATTTACATTTAAGAATAAGATATATTTTGTTACATACTGAAGGCACACATAATTTGTTAAATCATTATTATTTACTAACATCACACTACCATTTCTGGATCAACAACATGAATGGTGAAGTCAGCCCACAAGTTAAAACTGAACGAAGTTTCTAACTTCACAATATCTCGTGTGTTACGTTTCAAGACAATGAAATAATATATAATAATACATTCTCTTACATATCCAAAAGAAGAAAGAAAGAAAGAAAGAAAATAACGACATTCCATATGATAAAATTTTATTACAAGATTTCCGTCAATGAAACATATAACTGGATATCTGAATGCTACTCAGATGAAAGCAAATGACCTATTTAACCCAAAAAAAAAAAAAAGAACAAATTATTACCTGACTCTTTTGCCAACTGTGTCAATTAAACTGCCTTCGGATTCCTTTGATTCCAAACAAGCTTTACATATAGGCCCTACTTTTTCCGCTCGTGAAGAGGAAAAACATCCTGTGAAAAATAATTATATTATAATCAAAAAAATAAAATATAAAAATGATATGCCTTTAAAAAGCGAATCCAGACTATATACTCTTTTAATTTAATTTTGGCTTCTTAAATTAAAGACGCCAAATAACAAAACTGAAGCTCACCTTTGCACCTTTTACATGTAAAATAATATTTCTCTTGAGGTGGAAAAGAAACAAAGTTTTGAATTGCCGTCTCCAATGAATGCAGCGAAGTTCCTCTGCATGCTCTCAATAATTCAAGCAGGCTCTTTCCGTTTTCAAAGCAAATATACTGTGCTGCTCGCTTATATGATTTGCACGCATGAATCTCGAATTGGGAAGGTTGAATAACCTTCACAGGCAAAAGAAACATGGGAAAAATAAACGAACGGACTGTACAATTAAAGAAAGCTGAGTATTCAAGACGATACAATGAGTTCATAACTCACCTTGCGCCCATTGCAGAGAAAACAAGAGCACAAGATCCCTCCATCTGTAATAACACCCCGCAGGCCAGAAGCCTACATAATAACGCGTGAAATTGGCAAAATTAAATCCGACAGAACTAAAAGCTACATTTCAAAGACACTACCAAGGTTGCTCGTGAGTTTACTGACAATGACTTAAACTCGTATTGTGAATTCGAATCGTAAATTTGTAAAAGTTTACTTTCACTATTAAATAGGTATTAATAGTGTATAATAAATAATTAAACTATAAAAAATGACAACAATTTAATTTAGATATATTTTAAATCTAAATAATTGAAATTAAATCCATCAATATTCAAAATTTATCATATTTAACAAAGAAATTTCTATAAAATTTATATATAAATCTGCTGAGCATGATCAAATAAAAAAAGTTAATAAGAGTTTAAAGATGAGTTAACGCAGTTTTATAAGTTAAAAACCTAAAAATGATAAACTCGTTGTACAAACTCGTAAGTTTTAAGTTTAACCGAGTTTACAACGGTCACAAGCTTACTAGTGACTTGACTTGATTTAGTAAACTAGAAACATAAAAACTGTAAACTCAGAGAGTCAACTGCGAGTTTGACAACAATGTACTGTACTACTGGGCACTGGCCCTAGCCGATTTATAGAAGATTACTTACTCGTGAGTCGTCATGCTTCTCCCTGAAAGCCAGACAATTACCCAATTATTAAGTATTATATTTTTCAATTACTATAATTATCAAATAAAATCAGTAACAACCCGGAATTAACTACCGTGGTTCATTTTCAGCGTACGGGCGAGTGTAGCTAGAATTCAGCTTGTGCACGCAACACAATCCATCATGTCAAAATGTAATGAGCGAAGTTAAAAACCAACCTTACCGCCCATATAAACTACTGAAACCCCATCCAGTAAACCAGTATCGAATAGTTCCTTGATAGTCATAGGCTTCTTGCTGAGCACTATCTTCTTGGACATTTTCTGTTCCAACTTATTTCGCCGGAGTTTTTGACGCACTTAGAGCAGCGGTCTCTTTCTCAACAGATCTATTTTTTCTGTTCGAGCAGCTTCTGGAGCAGTCCTCGTCTCATCGTTGCATTCAACTTTTGGTTTCAAGGCTAATCGCGTAAACCGCTTCACTGTTTTATCTACATTTTTCGGTGCCTCACTGTTAAAAGGCTCGGCAGGAGCCTTATTGGAGCCACCTTCCCCAGCAAGGAACTGCACGGGCTCGTTCTTCAATTCAGTAAACCTAAGTGGCTTTTCCAAATGGCAAACGACTTCAGATTCGATATTTTTTTTCTACATTGTTTAGTTCTGTTAGAATTTAGGAGAAAATCCCATAGGTTATGAATAAGAAGAAGAATGGAAAAGAAGAGGAAAAATAAGAAGGAATGTATGTGTGGATAAGAGTCTCACATTGCTTAGTTGGAGAGAAGTTTTAGGGTATATAAGCTCCAACTGGGCTCCTACTAATTGGACCCTTGGGCCAACCCACTTTTGTGGAGGCGTGAGGACTTAGGTGACCCTTGGTCCACCACACACGCGGGCGCCGTTCGTTCTGGTCCGCGCGTGTGAAATAAAATATTAATTTTTTATTAAATAATTTTTTGAATTTCCGAACGTTTAAATAATTCCGTTGTACCTCCCCGAGTTTTCCAACCAGCAGCTACGTTTTGCGATCCGTTCGGATCGTTTCGCTCCGTTCCGTGCATCTATTCGTACGACGCACTGGGCCTTTTGATTCGCAATGTACGCAAGTCGCCTCGTTTGTTTCGCTCGTACGCCGTGCGCACAATGCACCGGTTCGCGACAAAGAATGACGAGTCCGTCTGATCGTGTTTTTTACAAATGGTATCAGAGTTTGGTTCTAGTCGATGTGCTAGTGACGACGTTGGGATGTTACAAATGGTATCAAAGTCTAGTTCGCCTCAATGTGCTAGTAAGGTTGTTGGGATGTTACAAATGGTCTGGGTTGGGTCGATTTGCTAACGAGGATGTTAGTATGTTACAAATGGTATCACATCCTGAATGGCTGGGGTGTTACAAATGGTATCAGAGCTAGGTTCAGGTCGATGTTCTAGCAAGGACATTGGGCCACAAATGGTATCAGAGCCTAGTTCGCATCAATGTGCTAGTAAGGATGTTGGGATGTTACAAATGGTTTGTGTGCCTATGAAGATGTTGGGATGTTACAAGTGGTTTCAGAGCATGATTCGGGTGTGAACGCTATAAAAAGTAATCGTTAGAATGTTACAAATGGTATAAGAGCCTGGTTCGAGTCAACGTGCAACTCAGGGGTGAAACTTTGTGCTAGTTATTTTAAGTGTCATATTCATAGCACAAATTATTCACTCAACAAGAGACACAACAGAAACTGTAACATCCTATTTGAAAACGGCGGAATTTTTTTTTTAAACGTTTCCAAATATTTCAAGCAATGTAGTCAGAGTAGAGCATTGGAGCGAGTGAGTAACTGATTTATAACAAACATCAACCATAGTGTAACATTGTAATGATTACGGTAATCCTAGAGTTTGAAATTGGATAACCGAAAGCGGTAAAGATAGATAAGTCTCTCGTCGCACGTCATCGCCGCTTGCCTCGCTCTTCGATCCGTATTCCTCCGGATCCCGAAGCTATAGCTGAGATTCAATTTACCGCATTGAATCTCTGGTAACGGTTAATCTCAAACCCAAACAATACAGTATACATATAACAAATATTCTAGACAATACAACAAGATATCACTACATAAGCATACAAAAGAGATGCATGATCATTGTGCCGACAAAACATAAGCATTACGCAAAGTATGTAAAGCCCCACAATGTAAAACAACAATAACAGATTGCACTATTCACCGGTGCCACGATACCATTCATGTTCTCGCGCTAGAAAAACATACGGCGTTATCATGACTATAACCGTGTAAAAGGGTTCGTATATCGGTCTACGAACGTATCTATCACATATATATGCATTTAAGCAATACAAGATTAGTGTTACAAGACGCGTCCGTACCTTCGTTGACGACGTTAGGTACTTCGCGGAAAAAGCATACTTTTTACTAAAAACGTGAAATGTTCACTCCCGGCACGTCGGGGCGTAAAGACAAATCGAGTTTCGATGCCCTATTGGAGTAATATCACTTTCATTAGTGATTTGACATCATAATGGCATTTTAGGTAAAAATTACCATTTTGCCCTTCTACCCCTAATTTGGTGGAATTTCGCGTAACTTCGTTATTTTGACCATATTCCATTTCAAAATTATCCCCACTATGTTTTTACCTCTCGGGCATCTTTCAATGCAATGAGGCCTAAAACAAACATAGGAATAAACTCGAAACTTCCTAGATCAAAACAACAGCTTCTACTATAACTACTCGAACTAACTACTTTAACTAAAAGCTAAGACCAAAGAACTTACCCGTTGAAGACTTCTTCACAAATTTTTCCGAGCTTCTCTCTCTACTTTCTCCCTCTAGGTTTCAGTTTTTAGCTAGAGAATGGGTGTGAGAATTCAAGAGGAGATCATGCCTTTATATAGGAAAAATTAGTGCCACTTTGGTAATTTTCATTTTCCAATCTTGTAATTTTTCCTTAACTTATCACCATGTAAAATCAAAGTTGAAATGGTGGTAAATCCTTGTCCATGGGCTTCTTGGTCGACATATAGGGGGTGATGTGGCATCAAACCATTGGTCCAAGAATGGTGACTTAAGCTTACTTTATGCCCATTCGATAGAATTTCCCCGACGGTGTCCGTTTCGCGTAGTCTCTAAATTCTGAATTCATAACTTTGAAAATCTTCTTCCTCATCAATAATATCTAATTTAACTTAGATTCCAGTCCCTTACAGGTTCCAACAAATCCAGTTGAAGTTTTCTCGAAAACGTGTCCGGCGCGTCCGGTTATTTAAAATCGTTTTTAATCATCAACCTCTGGACAAAAATTCACCGATTCCAAATATGTCCATATAATCATAAACTCATCTCCGGATGTTGAGTTATAATTTATTTTCTTCAAATCCAAAATGTGACTATCCGCATTTTTCCCTATTTCGTCTTATTAGGTAAATGCGCTAAGGCCTTTAATTAACTTAGGAAGAGGTCACTTGAAGGTAAAAACTCACCGATCAATATTTTACCTTGACTTTGGAATTCCTACTCCTGGTTCTCTAGATAGGATCCGTTCCCTATTTATTACATTACTATTCACTATATTCAATTATATTAATATAATAATACAATTTTTTACCATAACATTAAAATTTGTTTCTCTCTCCTTTTTCTTTCAAATTTTCGGATGGCACCTTATTATTTTTATTTTTTATTTATCTTTTATTTAATTTTTTATTTTATTTATTTATTCTAATTTTTCCAAAAAAATTCCACAAAATCACCTAATTGGTCCATTCTTGCATTTAGGCTTAAAAATACCTAAACTCACTTATTTTTCACAAAATTCTCCAATTAATTACTAAATATGTTCTTACTAATTTTAAGCCAAAAACCACTAATTTTAGGGTTTTACAAAATTACTTATGAATTTCCTTTACTTATGCTTAAGTAATTAGCCGTAAATTACTTAACTACTCTATTATCACTAGTCGATAATTTTCTTAATTAGAATGCCTCATTACCTGATAATTCTAGCACCGACATTGGTGTTTCCATGTTTTCTCGCATTATTCTAGAATTTGAGAGGGTATTATGTTCATTACAATACTTTTTGAGCATTCTTATTCAATTTCTCCAAGCTCATAATTTATCAAATTATCACAATTATAGATAATATACTCTCCTAACTCAAATAATTATTTCATTGCCTTTTAGGATTTTTCATAATTTTCCTAAGTCATTTTGCATACCAGGGGTATTTTGGTCATTTGGCACTTTGGCCCTTAATTCTCTAATTTCCCACAGAACTCATCCTAGAAAAATAGACTATAATAACACAAGTCTTGCAACAATAATTTCACTTATCAAAAATAGCCTAATTTATTTACCAAAATGTAATATTTCAGATAAATAAATACGCTAAAAGTATTACGTAAACACATATACTCACCAATGTATTCTTGCATCATATTTTTAGTGTTTGCCACTTACACTTTTGTTGTTGTTTGATATTTTTCGAGTTTCAGGTATGGCTACTAGAAAACGTGCACGCCTTAGAAAATCCACTCGAGAGTCCACATACAAAACCCACCTTTGGAAATCCTCGATACATCTTGATAATTACAGGAACATTGTGAAGGCTTCCAAAGACAAAATTGTTGGAGAGGGACGATTAGAAGTAGAAGCAGATAAATTTGTGGAGATTCATGCAGCCATAAAGCGTCGAGGGTAGCAACAACTCTGCCAAACATCTTTCCCAAGCTCCATTGAGGTGTATAAGGAGTTTTATGCCAATGCATTACTCATCCGTACAGATGACCAAGACAAGCGCATGAGCTTTGTTAGAGGGAAGGATGTAGCTTATGACAACAACCCTCAGCCATATAGTGATTGTGGGTATAAAACTGCTTTAACAAGATTTAGATGAGAGAATCGTTCAAGACCCTTCATATTATTGAACTAGATCATCATAAAGGTGAAAAGGAGAAATGTTCATATCGAAAACCTGTAAAAAATATAAGAATAATAATCGAGATTTTGAGGGAAGAAATGAGGTTAATTAAAGCACAAAATAATCAACGAGGAAATTGAGATATTAAAAGTGGTATCAAAGCTAGATTCGCCCGATGTGCTTGCGATGACATTGGAATGTGACAAGTGATATCAGAGCCTGGTTCGCCTTGACGTGTCAGTGAGGACGCTGGGATGTTACAAACGGTTTGGTTTGCGTAGATGTGCCAACGAGAATGCTATGATGTTACAAATGGTATCAGATCCTGAATCGTTGGGATGTTACAAATGGTATCAGAGTTTGGTTCGAGTCGATGTGCTAGTGACGACGTTGGGATGTTACAAATGATATCAAAGTCTAGTTCAACTCAATGTGCTAGTAAGGTTGTTATTAGGATGTTACAAATTGTCCAGGTTGGGTCGATTTGCTAACGAGGATGTTAGTATGTTACAAATGGTATCACATCGTGAATGGTTGGGATGTTACAAATGGTATCAGAGCTTGGTTCAGATCGATGTGCTAGCAAGGACATTGGGCCACAAATGGTATCAGAGCCTAGTTCGCATCAATGTGCTAGTAAGGATGTTGGGATGTTACAAATGGTCTGTGTGCCAATGAAGATGTTGGGATGTTACAAATGGTTTCAGAGCATGATTCGGGTATGAGCGCTATAAAAAGTAATCGTTGGAATGTTACAAATGGTATCAGAGCCTGGTTCGAGGAAACGTGCAACTCAGGGGTGAAACTTTGTGCTAGTTATTTTAAGTCACTTTCATAGCACAAATTATTCACTCAATTAGAGACACACCTATAAAAAAGGTGAGTGTGTGTATACCTTTTTTTACAAGTGTGTTCTGTGAAAACTTAAACGCAGATTTGGATATGATGTCCTTCAATATGCCAAGGAAAGCTTTAATATCTTCCCATGTAGATGTGGACATGGATGTTGAAGCATCTTTAGGAGAAAAGGATTATATCAAGACCCTACATATTTATATTATTCAAGTGGATCATCAGAAATGTGAAAAAGAGAAATATTTGTACTGAAAACCTGCAAAAAACATATGAGAATAATAATCTAGATTTTGAGGGGATATGAGGTAATTGAAGCACAAAATAATCAATGAGGATATTGGGATGTTACAAATGGTATCAAATCCTAGTTCGCCTGATGAGCCTGCGAGAATATTGGAATGTTTCAAGTGGTATCAGAGCCTGGTTCGCCTTGACATGCTAGTGAGGACGCTGGGATATTAGAAACTTTCTTATTTGGGTTGATGTGCCAACAAGGATGCTGGTATGTTATAAATGGTATCAGATCCTGAATCGCTGGAATGTTATGAATGGTATCAGAGCTTAATTCAAGTTGATATGCCAGTGAGGACGTTGGTATGTTACAAATTGTATCAGAGCCTGATTCGCCTCAATGTGCTAGTAAGGATTCTGGGATGTTACAAACGATCTGCATTAGGTCAATGTGCCAGCAAGGATGCTAGGATGTAAGAAATGGTATCAGAGCATGGTTCACCTCAATGTGCTAGTAAGGATTTCGAGATGTTACAAACGATCTGGATTGGGTTGATGCGCCAGCGAGGATGCTGGGATGTAAACAAATGGTATTAGAGTATGGTTCAAGTGTGAACGCTGTAAAAATAATCGTTGGGAAGTTACAAATGATATTAGAATCTAGTTCGGGTCATGAGTGAACGCTATAGAAATAATTTCATTTTAGAGTAAATACCTTTTTGGGTCCCTGGAAAAAAACACGGACCCCATTTTGGTCCCTCACACAAAGAAATGCCATTTTTTTGGAATTAAAAAACTTTATGTTGCGATGAACATTTGGTTCAAATTTTCAAAAAGACATTTTTTTAAAACTTCATTTTAAATTCCTTATGTTTTTTTAAAGGCGAAAAGTATTTACTCTTCATTTTAATTGTGACATACATACCAAATTAATCAAACAACAATTATTTAAAATAAATTGGTTGTTTGTTTATTTTATAAATGAATATCCAATTGTATAATTTTTATATAAAAAAATCGTCTAATGGATATGTCACTAGTCATTTTATTTTTTATTACACACCCAAAGTAATAGTAATAAAACTTTTATATATAACTCAAGGTATATGCTATAAAGAAATAATTTCATTTTAAGTATCACATATACAACACAAATTAATCACCATTATGTCATTAGTACTTAGGCTTATTTATTACTATAAAGAGAAAAACGACGTTCTGTATTTATTATAGTGCACGTCTGTGTTAACAATTTCTGACCATCATCAACGTCAAGGTTGCTTAAAGATACATGCATGCTAGCTGTGCTTGCCATTATTAGTACCATGCACATGGACCATATTAACTCTTACGTACCTTTCTCCATCATCCCTGTCGTTGGCCCACTCTTTTCGTCTCTTTTTCATATTTATCACACATAAATCTTAGAGAATTGAATTCAAATTTATATTGTAAAACATACTACTTCATTTGCACTGCAAACTAAATCTTATATTTATAATTAGAGGTGCTACTATATATACACACACATGAACTTAAATTCACTCATTACTGTACCTCAGAAATTATATTACCCAAAAAAATCCGCTCCTATTTCTCAAATTAAATTTATGTCCAATTAACTATTACTAGACTCATTTGTTCAGTAAATCTTGAACTTTGACACACAAAAAATAAATTCAATTTGTAATTTTAAAATTTTAGTGCAATTTTAGATATAGACTCATTTATATTATATTTCCATTCATCTAAAAAAACACAACCCAAGTAATTCAAGATATTAAAAATATCAAATTTATAGACGAGCAAGTTCTAGTAAGAAGATTTTTTGTAAGTGAAGGTTTCTTTTACATAGTTTCTCCCTCCAACACACGATTATACTTGTCCTGATCTACTCATAGAGTAAAGTCTCAAGAACAATAATGGTTGAAAGAATTAGAAATACTACTTCTAAGAAAATAGAAATACTGCTGTCATTGAAAGAATTAGAAAAACCCCAAATGTTCACTAAACGCAGGTTGAACAATACTTCGTCGCATTGCCAATAATGTTCACTAAACGCAGGTTGAACATGCAGTGTCCGGCGGCAACATAAATACGGAAGAATAGACTGAATATTCAAAAAGAAAAATTAAGCAACAAAATCATCACAAATATTTTATAATATCCGAAGAAGGAAGCATCAATTAAATATGTACCAGAATCAAGTTGAGAGCTAACAAGTAACAAGAGAAGAGATTTTCCCAGTAGGTCGATGATGTCATCAATTCTTCTATCTAAGCTCAAGCTGGAGAGAAAACCCGCCTTGGCCAGCTTGACGTTTACTATGGCCTTAACCTTGAAGCTATCGTCCGACTCAGTGGTCTCATGAGTAACTACAGGAGCTTTATATATATATATATATATATCGTCCGACTTTTTTTGAGTAACTACAATCCGACAAGAACCAGACCAAAGGGTATGAGCCTTTGGCCCAAACAGATCAGATCTGGTCTGGTCGAAATTGTCTCGAGGCAATTTTTTTCGATTAGATAGGGTTGGATCAGGATAGGTCAGACTGGACCTGGTGTTTTTAAGACATCCCTAATAAATAGTAAGAAGGAAAAATATTGAAGAGAGTGTCTGCTTCAAGGGCTTGCAATAGAGAACAGGGTATGTGAGAATGATATCTAGAGGACTTCATAGTTGGGCTTTTTTTTCTCCTGATTGGGCTTATAAAAGAGCTAAATATTTATTCCTCTATTTTTGTTTTCTTTTACTATATCTTCTTTTTTATTTTTGTTTTAAATAAGGGCATGGTTGGATTTAGATAAGATGACTTTTTTTAAACCTTAAAATTTTTGTAATTATTGTTTTCTTGCTATAATATTAATTTAGATCCGTAAAAATACACACATATTTATAAACAATTATTTGATACAAATATTTTTTTTATACATAGAGTATTTGTAACAAATTATTATACATCTTTTAAGAACATATAGTTATAACTGACTCTTTATGTTTCTAAAAAGTAGGATGTTACAATTTTCGCTTATAAGCCATGTTTTCTTAGAATTTTTTTGGGTTAAATATTGCATTGGAAGTTTCAAATCATAGCAATGTTGCAGTAAAGGGGTTTTCGAAGACAATGCCTCCGCCATGAAAGTAGAGGAGGAGGGAAGTAAATAGATGATGAAATAGGAAAACATAAAGAGGAAGAAGAATAGAAAGCAAGAGACAATGACATGGTGGAGGTTGAGGCGGATGTGATGGCCGAGCGGAATGAGGAAGAAAGGGAAGGGGGTAAGGGGTATATAGATGAGGGACAATTTTGTAATTTCATTTTAATTTTCAAAAGGATCGTTAGACGCTAACACCTATTTGAGAATATGCATATTCATTATATATCTATTTGTCTTTTCATTTTGAAGTTATTCTTAAGAGATTTTCCCATTTATTTTTGTTGGTCTAATAAGCAAACAATTTAAATTTTAGTGTTTTTAGTGTTTTCTTTATGGGGCTGTTAATATACACTTTACAATTTGTTTGGAGGGGAGGGGATGGAAAGACATGAAAAATGATCCCCCCAAAAAAAAAAGTTTGATTTGAAATTTAGAAGGGCAGGAACCGCAAAGTTTCCATCATCTCCCTTCCAACACTTCTATTTTTGCTCCTCTCCAAATTAAGGTTTTGGAGGGAAGCCAAAATTTTGACTACTTTACCCTTGTAACATTTCAATAATGCCCATAATGAAAAATATTTTTATAAAATAAAAATATTTTATTATACAAGAATTATTATAATTAAAAATAATTTAATATTAAAAGTATATATTTATGAATAAAAAATTATTATATTATAGCATATTCTCATACAAATTTAAATATATTACATTAAATTGAATAAGAATATACTTTTATCTTTAAAAATAACATTAAAAAATATATATTCACAAATAAAAATAACATTATAAAATTGTTTTAAAATAAAAAATTGATTTTCAAAAATAAAAATATTATAATTATAAACTATGTTAATATAATTAGATAATATATAAATTAATTTATATAGATATAAACTAAAAGTATAACCAAATATGCTAGGGTAAAAGGGTAAATTGTTATTATTTCTTCCCTCCCAACAAAAACCAAATAAAGATCATTAAAATCTTGTCACCTCCTTCCCCACCAACCATACCAAATAAAGTAACTTTTTACCCTTTTTCCTCCATCCCCTCCCCTTTATTCGCTCCCATTTTATCCCTCCCCTTCAAACAAAATAGGCTCTTAAAGTAGAATAAAAAAATTATTAGAGCCAAAATTACCTTTTAAAATTTGAAAACCCATTTGTAAATACTTGTCCTTTAACCCAATTTTTAACTTGATACATGTATTTTTTTTTCCTGGATTGAATCATGGATTTTTGTATTATTTTCTCTTAATTTATTAATTAATTTTCCTCTGTTTGTTAGAGTTAGCTGTTGTACCATGGATAAAAATTAAAACATTTAATTAAGAGGAAAAAACACACAAGTATTAAATTAAAAATTGGAGAAAAATCTAGATACCAACAAATAGGTAGAGGTGTTCAATTCTTTCATGTCTCAATCGTCCCATTCCGATTCCGATCATTTTGAGATGGGAAGGTCCCGTATGGAAAAAATTCGGGACAAGACAAAGTAAGACAAGACAAAATTATTACTGGCACAGGACGGGCTTTGTGCCATCTCGACTTTTTGTCTCATCCCGAGTATAATATATCAAAATTATTCAAGTAGTTTTTATTTTGAATATTTAGTTTTTTATTCCCTTTTGATTTTGAGAATTTCAATTTAAACTCAAGTAGTATTTCTTTTGAATATTTAATTTTTTAATTTCCAATATTACAATCAGGTAGGTTTTTTTTTTTTTTTTCCATTTATGATTATGGCTCTTATTAAGTTCTAAGTTTTATTTTATTTTTTATTTTTATTTTTACAATCAAGTGTAAGCTTTATTATTTTTTCATTTATGATTATAGTTCTTATCAAGTTCAAGTATTAATTATTCCTTATTTTTTATTATGCTTTCTTTCTATAAAAAAAAAAAAAAAATTTTTTTAAAAAAGATGATTACATATTTGTATAACATTTTCAATCATCCACCAACCAATACCCATATATTTTCGTTTTACTGTCTCGTTCCCATCTTGTTCTATGAACAACCCCACAAATAGGTTTCCTTTTTGAAAAAGTTCATGATGTTTAGCTTTTGAAAGTGAAATTTTGTATCCTTCATTACAGGAAATTTATTAATGGCCAGTTATTTTGTATAAAAATAATTCATTTGAATATGCTAATGAGCAGCATCTAAAGTTTTCAACTGGATATAGTAGTTTAATAAGATTTCAGCACAGAAACAGGGCACTAAATCCCAAAGAAAAAGGTAAAAATACAAAAATGCTTATGAGAGAGCATCTAAATTTGAGATGAATTTATGGTAAAGGAACCGTTTTGCATCAACAAATTGTAAACGTATCAATCCCAGCTAAATAAGAAAAACCCAAAATTAGTGACCTAGAGAAAGAACAAAAAAAGGCAACAAAACTGCTGGGTATCCATTCTTTGGCGGGGGAAAAAAAAATCTAATCAAGGAGTACTTGAGCTCCATCCGCAAAAACCTATCTTTACTCATCATCCTCATCGTCTTCAGCAGCATCAACTACAGAGATGAGGGCCTGCACACGGGCAATCAACTTAGCCTTCCTCTCCTCGTATGTAAGTTTCTTCAGGTTGTATCTGCACAAGACACACACAAGATAGCCTTAATAACTCACCTCTGCTCAGATACAATGAGAAAATAACAGAACTATGTTGTGAAATCAATAATAGTGAATTCTTTGTATATTCACAAAAGTATATGCGATCCATTCATAGAGAAATAAGAGAAAATATGTAATTTTCACACACAAACAGCAGCCGACCTCTTGTGTTCCTTTGGTGGCTCCTTCTCAGACTTCTTTATTGTGGGGTCGGCACGAATGGCAGCATGAACCTTTTTGTACATCTCTTCAAGTCCATCAGCCTCTAACCCTTGCTTAATATATTCACTAAAGTGTGATTGGTATTTCTCTGGCTCATCCTCCATCAAAGTCTGCGAAAAGTATTGTCATAACTCATAATATTACCCATAATACACACAACATTTGGCAGCAAATAAACTCTTATCCAATACCTTCATATATGCAGCAACATGACCACCAAAGATATATCTCCGATGAACCTCAGGATCAAGCTCTTTCTTATCCTTGTTAAAACCAGCAAACCTTTTGTCGCTGTGAGGAATATCTAATCCACCATCCAATGCTCCCTGTAATCGTCAAATTTACTAAGCTCAACAATCATGAACATATCAATCCAAATAACATCCCTGTGCATGTTAGTCAAAACTTCTTTTTAAAAAATGAGCACATAAAAACAAGCTGAGCTAGACACATCATTTGAATCATACATGTGAACTTGTAAACTGAATTTGAACAACAATTCACACTTAGTAAAGCCAGAACTCAGTCTACAACATCATTTAAATCATTCATGTGAACTTGTAAACTGAATTTGAACTACAGTTCACAGTTAGTAGAGCCAGAACTCAGTCTAAATTTCAGAACCTAATTTTCAGATCAAATTAGAATCATAACTAATTAGAGTCCAACATATATGTGTATGCAACTTCAAATATTAGTATTTGGCTTGACTCAAATCAAATCCACTCTTAATAAGAAGCAAGTCACAGTTAACTTTACAGAAAGTGTAACACAAATCAAGCTTGTACCAAAAAGGAAAGCAAACAAGAATCATGACTATTAAAAAAAAAGTTGAATACAGTCAACCTCGGCAAGTAATAGTTACAGGCTTATATTAAGGTATGAAAGGGGGGAAAAGATAAAGGAAACTGCTTTTGACAGAATAAGAGGTAGAACCAAAGCACAAATATTCAGTACCTTAAGGGCACCAAAGACACGATTGCCAGTTGTAGTCCTAATAAGACCAACATCAAGTAGAGCACGGAAAGGCCTCCTAGTATCAGAAGGTTCAACAGAAAAGTCCTCTCCTGAAGCCTGTTAAATAACAATGTCACTATCCTTGTAAGCACAAAAATATGAGCGAGGGGGAAAAAATCTGCAAAGATACCTCTACATTGCCCTCATACTCCTCTTCCATTTCAAGCGTTTTAAGGACTCGACGAGCCAGAAGAAGACCAGTGCAATAAGCTGGTCACATTCAAAAATATATGAATCACAAGGGTGATAAACAGTTGGCAGACATTATGAAAAATTAAATTAAAATTATGTCCAAGTACCTGCGGCATAGTTTGTAAGACCTGCTTTGAGACCATAGTGTGGCAACTCATGTGCATATGCAGCAGCAAGAATATTATCACCAGCAATACTAGCTGATGTTATTTGTGCAAGAATATCTTTGTTTGTCTAATAACGACGTTAAGGTTTATAATCAATGAAACATTAGCAAGGAAAAAAAGTTTCCTAGAAGTTCACCGTAGCGCATCTGTTTAGAGCACAAATTCTTTAATTAAGAGCAATGGCAATCAAATATTTTCAATTATTTTACTCAGTTGCCAGTAAGTCACATGATACTTTGTAGAACAGTATCAACAGCAACGTTAACAATATACTGGTTCGTCTCATAATGAGGTTAAGGTTCATACTCAAACAAAGGAAAGCAAATGAAAGAAAATTTAAATCAAGTTTCTAAAGCATTTGGAGATTGTTTGTCCGATAAGAACACTATTTCTTCTTTTTACAGAAAAAACATCAACATATTTACAATTTTTTCATTCAGTTGCTAGCAAGTCAAATATTAAGAGTATAGACTAATGGAAGGATACAAATCGAACAACAAAGCGATACTTGGGAGTGTTGTACTTGTTCTTGTCCTGATTGATCAACCTAATCCTAGCTCTATAATCAGTTTTTCCCTCTGCAGATGTTTTTGAACAAAGAGGAAAATCACACAACAGAAAACAAATTATTAATCACATAAAAAAGCAAAAATAGGACCTAAGATAAACATTGATAGTACCTCTTCTTCTCTTAAACTTAACTTGATATCTCTTGAAGTAGGCCTTTGATTTTTGAGCCTTAACAAATGCCTTTATTGGAGGAAAACAAAATAAAATAAAAACAACTTCAATAAAAGTTAAACGCCTCAGCCTCAGACAACCAAAATTCCAAAAGTATAAAAGTTAAACCACAAACAGAGCATCTGTAAGATTAAAATCTAACAAATGGGAAAGCGTAAGTGAAGATGCCAAGCATCACAAGCAAATCACCGCAAAAGAATGAATCAGAAACCATGGAAACTCCCGTCACAGAATCCAAAACTAACCAAAAAAAAAAAAAAACAGAACACAGAACACAGACTCGTGTCCAACACCATGATCTCCTCACAAAGAAGCCAGAATAACAAAAATAAATGTATGAAAACAAAACAGAACCATAAAACTAACGAGAGATGTATATTCTCATTATTAGCCACCAACTATTGCTCGACAACACGTTATCATTCCTCTAAAGAAAATGATAAAAGTCCACATTTTCACAAAAAAGACGTTAAAAATTCAAATTCCTCCAGAATCCGCTAAATTTCATGCATCATGCAAACTCAGATGCGTACCATCGATGATCAGTTAGAAAGAGACAGAAAGGAGACGACGGCTCCCGAGGCCAAGAGGCCTTGTATTTGGCACAACAGGTTTATAAGGAAGCTCGAAGCGCGAAGATATGAATGATTTCTGCATAGGGTTTTTAGAAGTTTAATGGGCTTCACCATATAGGCCCAATTTATTCTATTTGTCGGCCCAGTGGCTCCTCTTAATTTCAAAGGGAATTTCTTTTTTCCAGCCATCAAATATCAATATGTTTCTACTAATTTCTCTATCCACTTCCTCTTCCCTTAGTATCAACCATAGAATTATGTTTTAATTGGTGATATTTATTGATATGAAACAATATAATTTTTTTTTATATAGCATTAAATCTCACCTATTAAAATATGTTGGGACATTAATTGGAGAGAAAGTAGAGACACACATCTCCCATGCATATGCAAAGACTTGTTTTTCGTCCTCCACCCCAACCATCGACTTCCCCTACCACCAATTCTTAATCTTAAATTGAAATTTAAGTGGTCAAGCTTTAATATTTTATAAAATTTCTAATAAAATATCAACTTATACCGTCATTACTTAAGTTTACAATGTCATCATTTGAGTTTGCCTTTTTTATTAGAAAAATTAACGGTATTAAAATTATAGGACTAGTAATATACTTTATAAAGTTAAGAGATTAAAAGTATACCTCATGTAAATTTAAAGGACTAAAAATATACTTTAGCATTAAAATATAAATAAACAAATCAAACTGCAATAAAAAATATTTAAAAAATAATTTCATAAAACAATAAACTTGGACATAAAATAAATTAAATAGGATATTTAATTTATATTATCTTAATAATCAAAATATTGAGGTTATATGATTAAATTTAATTATTTAAAAATTCCCTTGTTGTAAAAAAACTAATGGAAAATCTCAATTAAATTCGGTTGAAATACTAAAATTTAAATTCAGACACACATTTTTAACAAATTTCTAATAAGGCCTAAATGTCTAATTAAGAATTTCTGAATGATGTTAAGATATCAAAATACTCCTAGGGAGAATGACGTATAAATACCATATGAAATTCTAAAACTCCCAAAAATCTGTTAACATTTGTAAAGGATATAAAGGTAACATGTACCAAATTGAAATTTTAAAATGTTGATGAATTTATCATTTTTCCCTCTCTTCCTCCTCCTCTTCCAGCCACCATGGCAACGCCAAGAGGCTCGCTAGCGACGGTGAACGGGTTTTGTTCTTCTTCAGGAGCAATCTTCATCAAGGGAAGAGACTAGACACAAGATGCCGTTTAGAACCATATTGAGAGAAGAAAAGGACATTGTTCTAAGCTTCAGAGACGTGGTAGAGTTGGTCTATGGATGTCGTTTTCATTAATTCTTTTAGAATATAGGATATAAGTTTGGACAAAAAACGCAATGGACGGAGTAGTTGCTATTGATTGAACCATTGGACCTCTTTCATTTTGTGTTATATGCTTAAGTTCTTCTTTCTTGCTCCCTTGATTTTCATATTGGTTCTAAATCTAAATCTTGTGGGTGTTGAATTTGATTTTGATGTGTAGTTAAATTTTAGTTTCATACAAAAAACGCATCTTACTAATGGTGGAGTAGTAGTTGTCATTGGCGAGTAAGAGAGGTGACGGTCAAGGAGAGATGAAGAAGATGATGAATATTAACATGACATATGAACAAAAGTCGTAATGGGATTAACAAGTTTATTAATAGGACAAGTGTATTCGTCAGGTTGTACGCATGTCACTCTGCTGAAACCAAAATCTAAGGACAATTAACAAATTTCATAATAGGAATAGCAAGTTCATTAATGGGAATAACAAGTTCTATAATGAGAATAACAAGTGTATTCGCCAGGTGCAAATCATGTCACTTTGACGAATGCCTTTGTTATTCTCATTACTGAACTTGTTAATACCATTAACGAACTTGTTATTCTCATTACAATATTTGTCAATTGTGCTCAGAGTTTGGTTTCAGAAGAGGGACATGTGTTTTGCACCTGATAAATACACTTGTTATTCCCATTAAAGAAATGTTATTCACATTAATGAACTTGTTATTCCTATTACGAGATTTGTTAATTGTCCTCAAATTTTTGCTTCTTTTTGCTTCAACAGAGTGACACGTGTACAACCTGACGAATACACTTGTTATTATCATTAAAGAACTTGTTATTCCTATTAATGAACTTGTAAATCTCATTACGACTTTTGTTCATATGTTAGGTTACTGTTCATCTTCTTCTTCATCTCTCCTTCACCATCACATCTCCTCCTTGCCAATGACAACTACCACTCTGACATTAGCACGATGCGTTTTTTGTATGAAAATAAAATTTAACTACCCATCAAAATCAAAATCAAATTCAGCACCCACAAGATTCTTCAAAACCAATAAAAAAAATCAAAGAAACAAGAAAGAAGAACTGAAGCATATAACGCAAAATGAAAGATGTCCTATGGTTCAATCAACAGTAGCTACTCCCTCCATCGTGTTTTTTGTCCCAACTCGTGTCCTCTATTTTAAACGAATTAATGAAAACGACACCCATAGACCAGCTCTATCACATCTCAGAAGCTCAGAATAGTGTCCTTTCCTTCTCCCAAAATGGTTCTAAACTGTGTCTTATGTCTAGTCTCTTCTCTCGGTGAAGATTGCTCTTGAAGAAGAACCGAATATGTTCATCGTTGCTAGCGAGTCTCCTGGCGTTGCCATGGCGGCGGGAAGAGGAGGAGGGAGAGAGGAGAGGAGAGATAAAGAGGAAGAGAGGGCATAACGGTAAATTCATCAAGATTTTAAAATCTCAATTTGGTTCCTGTCACTTTTATATCCTTTACAAATGTTAATAAACTTTTTGGAGTTTTAGAATTTTATATGGTATTTATGCGTCATTATTTCATACTCCTATGTAGTTTAAAAAGAAAAATGGAAGGTAAGTATAGGTTCGATTTCGATTATTTCTATTTGATTTAATTGAGATTTTCTCACTGTTTAAGTTTGTTTGTTTATTTGTTTTAATGTGTTTTTTGTGACGATATTTTTGTTAAATTGTTTATATCCATCATATCAAATTTGCATGATCACTGAGATTTTTTTCGTATGATTTATAATTTAATAATAATATTTTAAAAAATATGACATATGGACATATTTGATGGGATTCTTTGGATGTCCGGTTGTATGAGCGGTAGAAACTGTTTGTTTTCAAAGGCCAAGTCAAATAGGCACTAGTGTGTGTGTGTATTTATATTGTATATCATTATCATTATTATTATTCTTTTATTTATAGATTTTTAACGTTATTTTAAGTCCCAATTTTATTTGTAGTAAGTATCACTTTGACGGTTTTCTAAGAAGTAATATATCAATGGAAAGTTGCCAATGTGAGTTGGCATAGATGGTAAGGATCGGGATTAGCCTTGGGTCGTGGGTTTGATCTCTCTCATTGTCATTTGGGACTCGCTTTGGTAGGCGATCTCGTAAGTCCCCGATAAGTGTCTTCATAGAGCCCGGGCGTCTTCGCGCTTTATGTGATCGATGTCGAACCCTCCAAAACTTTTTTGTATATAAAAAAAAAAAATTATCAATGGAAAGTTATCCGATGTCAATTTTTTTTTTTTTTTGGGGGGGGGTTAATTTTCTAATTGATTTTTAGCAATTGAGATTTTCTCAAAATTAAATGTATTTAAATTCAAATCATATATACGAATTAAGATTAGGATTTAATTCATTATTATCCGATGTGGAATAGAATTTAGATGCCTTTAATATATGATTGATTGAGATAATGGAGAGATTATGATAGATCAATTGATATTCTGGTATAACTGAAATCTTCAATAGTTAATGTAGCTATATTTTGCTTTCCGGAAATATTATCTCGATTCCCTATATATTTATTTATTTATTTTAAAAAAAGCTCCCCTCTTCATTTCTTTCCTGTGCCGTATTCTCTATGGCTCTTTATCTTCTAAATGATCCAATTTCTGCCTTCGTAGTTGAAGTGCTACGGAACAGAGTCATTAAGAATAGAGCCCAGAGATTTGAAATTCTTCACAGAATAACGTTCAAGTCTCTTGTGAAATTCACCTCTGTTTGCCGTGCTTGGAATTCCCTCGTCATAGGTCAAAGTTGTAAGCCCGTTTTGGAGTTAGGAGAATTAATGAAGGATCTTTTAATAAAATTCATATAATAAATAAAAAACAAAAATACTAAAAATATGTTTCATTAATTCCTTTAACCCAAAAACAACGTAGTTTTGGAGTGACTTAACATAACCTTATGTCAAATGACATGACAAACGATAAACCTTATATGTATATGTGTGTGTGTATATATATGTATGTATTAGTTACATATATTGTAATTGAAGATAAAATTTTAAATTTGATAAAAAAGTTAAATTATTATTAGTTGTATAATTTATTAGAATATAATATTCTCATCAATCTTAATATGACAATGGCCACCATATGAATTAATTATGCTAAAACTCAATGTTAAATACAGGCAAATAAAAAATCAGAAGCCACCGTCCAAAGCCAAACTTTCAAAAGGAAAATCCAACTGAACTTGAAGGGATCCCAAATATCCCAAAATTTGCTTTATTTATTTATTTTTTTTTTCCAATTGAGCGTTTGCCCCCCTTCAGCTAAGCGTACAGTTGAGGCGTCCGATGGCAATAGCTCCCTCTTTTTTCAATTCTCTTTTAAACAAAACCGAGGGCAGCGTTTCCCTCAAACAGAAGATTTGTACCCACCGTACTTAGGCCTGGATCGAAGAAAAGGTAGAAATGAAAATGAAAATAATGAAATGGTTCTGAAAATATATTACCTGTTTGATTTGTACTTAAAAAAGAAAACGGATTGATAAGAAAATTTTATTTGGTTGGAAAAAAAATAAGGGACTAAAATGATGCAAAATATCATTTTACTCTAATCAAACCAAACCAGTACACACACTAGAAACAATTCAAACCTTAAAAATTATACAACTACTGGTCAAATATGACAAGATTTCTCAGGTGGTCGCCAAAATCTTACTAATTGCTAAAACAAATCATCATTGTTAACTTCCAAACTGAAAAAGTAAAATCAATGCTCTGATGCTTACAGTTAGTGCAAGAAGTTGAACTTTTGAATTCTTACTTCCAATCCGCTTATTTATACCGTTAACAACATCCTTTGCTTGCTTGATGAATCATAACCAGACTGAGTTCTCAAACTACGAATACCATAAATGGGGAGCAAAACTTGAACTCTTGCACACAATCCGTTATCACCCCCTCAAAAATTTGAAAAGAAAATAAAAAACTAAAGGTCAAATACCAAAACATACGTAGAGAACAACAGATATCAACTGCATAACTTCAAAACATCACAAAAGAACAAATTCAGCTACGACACCTTCAGGTCATCTGTCCTTCTTTGTTTTTAGGGTCAACATGAGGTCCAAGTTTGGCAAGGATTCAAAATCCATATGTTCAATTCTTCGGTATAAAGAAACGTTAAAACTTTAATTCTTACTTTTGTTTTTCTTGCTACAGGTCGACAAACTGTTACCTTGCATTCTATGTTGAAATTAATCAGCATAAGAAACTACTATTTCGCATAAGGATTTTCACCCTCTACAGAAAGTAAGGAACATGTATATTTTCAACTTATTCTCCCCAGCCCCATCTTTGCAAAATAAGAAGAGAATCATAAATTCTTAGACGCATTTAAAAATACTTTTGATGCATAAGCATATATAACCGTTCATCCCACAGAAGGAGAACTAGCAACCTATGGTCAAGGGCAGCAAATTATACATCACGCAGCACTTGTCTAACCGTTTGATTGAGCGCACAATGCTGAATCAAACGCGCGTAGCCAATAGCCAGCTAGTATAACTGATTAATCAACATCATATAGTTTGGGTTGATGCAATATAGCTAGTATAACTGTTTAACTCATAAAACACTCCTCGTGCAATGTCCTTTGGAAATCGTCTTCACTTGAGTGTGAAATTAGAACTCTCGAGTGCCCTCACCAAACACAATGGAACACACATATAAAATCAGCAATTTGACACCCAGGAAGATTTACACATTCACTTTGATTTTAAAACATCCAAAGCATTTGATTTTAAACACAAAATCTAAATCAATTAGTCGATTGTTTCACCTGGACAACATGTCGGAGAGATCGACAGCCACCGTGGGCGATGGCCATTGAGTTACTGCAGGCAAGCGTTGTAGAGCTTTACAGAGAGATCATCCACTCGAGCGTTGTAGATCGACAGCCACACTGGAGAGATCGATTCAGCTTTATTGGTTACCACTTACCAAAGAATATGCCTCTGCATTTAGGTTCTTATTCCCTTGCTTTAAATCAAAAAGGGACTTTATGTTGTGCTCCACTATTGCCTTTTTGAACATACCTATGAAGATTATCATGTTTTTTTTCTTTTTCTTTTGATAACTATGAAGGTTTCTATTTTGCTTCAAATGCACTATTTCACAGAACCAATCTCACCCTTCTCCCACCAAGACCACTAATCTGCAAGAGTTTATGACTGAAACTGGAGTGCACTCGAGTGTGAAAATGGCACACTTGAGTGTACACTCGCACTTCATAAACAAAGTGTCCATATAAACAGTACAAAAACATTCAGCAATTCATAAACTACTACTATCTTAAATTAAATAACAACTATATAAACAAAATGTTCATAACTTGTCTAAACTACTACTATCTAAAATAAAATCTTATCAAAATAAACTCTACTAATTATCTATGTGTTCAAGAAGATATCCTGCCAAAAGGTCTTGGGATCAAATTAATTAATGTCTTCATATGTGTAGGGACCTCATTACCAAAAGCCTGCAAATTAAAAAAAATAAGTTAATATAAATCAATCAAGTGAATAAAATAATTAACAATTCATTTACAACAACAAAAATATTATCATTTCAGAATCAAGAAGCAATTACCTATTCAAAATCTGTAGTAACTCAACTCTAAATGATATTATACATATAAAGTATAACATAGTATCTGCACTCAGTTTTCTCTAGTTGTTGAGGGCACTATAAATCAAAAGCAAATGATTAAAATTGATAAAGCGCATATATAGAGCAGTTGACAATGGAAGTACTTGAATTTAGAAAACTTAGTGTCGGATAAAACCACTTTTCCTTTTTGTTTTTACCTTCGCTCCTTTGAGCCATTATTTTATGTCTTGAATGCAATATCATTAAAATGAAAATCACAAGACATTAAAACAATTTATTTAAGTCAAAAACCAATGATGAACAAATTAATTTACATGTTGAAGATGGTTTTTATCTCTTCATTTGGCATGTGATCCAATGAATCAGACCAATAGACGACATTGATGAC
This sequence comes from Acacia melanoxylon, assembly GCA_019022615.1. Lineage (NCBI taxonomy): Eukaryota > Viridiplantae > Streptophyta > Magnoliopsida > Fabales > Fabaceae > Acacia > Acacia melanoxylon. The sequence goes on from JAFJYJ010000029.1 coordinate 5,701,603, forward strand.
AGGGCAAGCAACACACAGTCTCCAATGATAACTATAATAATATACATAGCTAGATAACATGATAATTCTTAGCAAATTGAATATATATAAATAGATAAAACTAAGTTACTTGGTCCTCAACAATTGGTGCTACATAACAAGGCAATTTAGTCTCTCCTATTATATAGCCCACATAGCTCATTATAACTTTCAACTTATTATGATGTCTTGCCAGATTTCAAGGACATAAGAATCCATATAAAGAGTTTCTTTCCTTTTCAATGCATACGTTGTAGAAGCAACTATCATAGAATTAAAATGAAAAATGAATTAGTGAATATATGAAACCTAAAAACTAGTGCATTAATTGAAGTTAAAAATAAATAATAAATTTACATGATTACGTATACAAGTTTAACTCATCCTATGTCTATTTCCTCCAAAGATAGGAAATCCTTGAGATCTTTGTTCTCAATTGTAAAGGGCTACAACGTTCTATCACCCACAATCCAACAAGGCATCTGCAAGTCGATCTTGTTAATTTTTTATGGATATATATGTTGCAGTTGTACCAAGAAGGGAAATTTTGTCCCATCTTCTTTATCCTAATAAAACATAAAATAAAGATTATAAGCAGGATGTCTTTGAAAAAAATCAAATAATAGTAAGGAGTTTCCTATCATTGGAAGTGTTGTCACCATGTAAATAATATTTTAAGGCCAAATGATGAAAATTCCTTTCGGCTGACCTATTGGCAACCTTTTCATTAGGGAACATGGTGTCTACATCTTCCTCCCCCTATCAAACATGTCACAATGACCCTAAGTTGATCATCTGGAATTTGCTTATAATATAGTGGGTGGTAGTTTATGTGTATACAAGAGCATCGACAACAACACGCTGTAGCGAGACATCCAAATAAAGAGAGCAATGTTCTCTAGCCTTTAGAGTGTAGGAGAAGAGTTGCCAATTGAGGCTTCAGGTCGATATGAATTTTTTGAATACCCTTTTAAGTTCTTCATGTACCGCTCAAAAGAGTACAATCACCTTAGATAAACTAAACTGCAAGGCCTTATCTCCCTTATCAAATGCAGGAGAAACATGCATCTTTAGTTGGGACAAAATAATCTCATTTTCTAATTCGTCCAACTTTTCAATGTCAATAAATTTTCTATATATAGAATTAAAGAAAATACACAATCTTATTATAGTGCCTTACACATCATCTTTCAAAATGCCTCTAATAGATATTAGTAATCGTTGTTGCATCAATACATGATAATCATGGGACTTCATTCCCACTAACTTCAAATCGTCCATTGAGACAAGCCTTCTTACATTAGAAGAATACCCTTATAGGAACTTAATGTTGTGCAAACACCTTATGGCACCTTAATGGAATTAGTGTATGTGTTGCGGGCTCCATATACGCCCTTTTAACATCATCTCTTAGTTATGGATGCAACTGTTCTCTTATTTCTATTTGAACCAAGTCTAGTCTCATACTAATTTCATCCCTCATCTTCCCTGGTATGTGTAAAAGCGTACCGACAAGGTTATCACAAACATTTTTCTTCACATGCATTACATCAATATTGTGTCTCACATCAAGACAACACTAATATGAAAGGAAAAAAAATTGACATCTTCCTCCATGTGTTCTTCTCACCCACAATCCTCTAATTCTTACCGCAAATGACATTGATTTGTTCCACCCAAATATAAACTTGCTCTCCTGTTAATGTCTTTAGGGCCATTCCATTCTCTGTTGAACCATTAAAACTCTTTTTTGACCTACAGTATGGGTGAAACCAATGAAGAAACCTCATGTAACTAAGGTAGACCATTTTTCTTCCATGCTTAAGTTGATGGAAGTGTGTGCCTACTTTACATATCAGACATGCTTTATGCCCCTTCACACTATACTCTAACTAATTTCCATATGCAGAAAAATTGATTATCATGGTGAAAATCATTGCAAGTAGCTTAAAAGACTCCTGCTTATATGCATCAAACACATATACGCCTTCCTCCCACAACTTCTTCAAATCCTCAATCAAAGGTGCCAAGTAGGCATCGATATTGTTCATTGGCTATTTTGGTCCATAAATCATCATAGAAAACATCATATACTTGTGTTTCATACACAATCAGAGAGGTAAGTTGTAAATCACTACTAAAAGTTCCATAGAGATTGATCCCATCTATACAAAGCCCAAGCCAAAATTTTCTTGGCTCATTGCCAAATCTAGGAAACATTTCATCTATTTTCACTACAAAAAAACATCAAATTAGCCACGGAATTTGTGACGGAAAAAATTCCGTCGCTAATTACCGACGGAAATCCGTGGGAAACATTAAAAATATTTTTTTTAAAAAAAACACAATTACCCATGGAATTTCGTGGGTAATTCCGTGGGTAATGTGACGATCTACATTACCCACGTAATTCCGTGGGTAATTTAACATTTTTTGTTTTTAAAAAATAAAAAATAATTACCCACGGAATTCCGTGGGTAAGTTTTTACATTTTGAAAAAAAAATTAGAAAGAAGGACCTAGAGAGAATACTATTTATTGGAAGGACCGTAAAAGTTGTAATTATTTAGAAGGATCAATTATTAAAATATAAATTTCCAAATACTAAAATGTCCTTAATTAAACTTCTTACATTCCCTCCTTCAAAATTTCCCACATTCTATTTTAAAAGTACTTTGAATTATATTTTTCAAGTAAAATTACAACCGCCAAATCATAATTGTTTTTTTTAACTCTAACTCTCATGTACATTCATATATATCATCATTATATCTTTTAATTATTATATAGACGCTGACACGTTTATATGATACTCTTGTCATGCCATGACACATTCAAACAAACTTTATCGCATGAGCTATTATTGGGGAGATACACAAGAATTTGATGTCTTCATCCACTTGTCATGCCAATATGGTGTGGAGTGTACCGTGAGATGAGATATAAAATTGAAAGAAGGAACAACTAATTACAAAAAGATTCCCATTAGAATATGAGTACAAATCATTAGAGGTTAAAGCATGGTATGATGGTAGATTAAAGATTACTTGTCACTCTCTCATTATTTGTTAATTAAAGAAAATACTTCTCGTCTGTTGTACGAGAGGTATTTTCTTACAACTGTGATGATAGTATATATAAGATAATGTTATCGATTTGAATTTGCATATAAGAACAAAATTTTTGTGAAATGATTAACGAAAGTATGTTGAGAAGATAATCAACCTATGGTGGTAAAGTTTTTTTTAAAAAAAACTAATAAGATATAGGGAGCACATAGTCCTAACTTGGACAACTTAAATATCAAATTGGACCCACCCAAAAATAAAAAATCAAAAACTTAGTTTAAGTCTAGCTTCAAAAGTAGTTAGTGTCATTTATTTGGTGCAAAATGAAAGACAATGGCTCATGGAAATTATGTGCACACAATTCATCAGTTTCTTGTCCCGACATAAAAATAGAAAAAAAAAACTACTTTTAGTAAATGCATATAATGTTTTTACATTTTTATTATGATATTTCTTGTTTTTAAATAAAATGATCAATATATTATTTTTTCTTTCTTTTATAATGTAATGAATATATAATTATGTGCTTTACATTTTTATTATGATATTTCTTGTTTTTAAATAAAATGATCAATATATTATTTTTTCTTTCTTTTATAACCGAATTGTGTGAAGAGAACTCCTCGGCCCAGTGAAGTGAAGACCACCGTCCGCCCACATCACGTCCAGAGTCCAAACCGTGAATCTTATTTCACTTTCACAATTCTTTTTTTATCGAACACTTTCACAATTCCTCTGATCCTCTATTCCTCTCCACTGAAAACCCTAAGCCGCCAATCTCGCTCGTGAATCATCACTTTGCCTTCTACATTCTCAGCTCTTCACTTCGCCTCTCCTCTCAGCTCCGATTCGGCGATTCCCGTCGACCGTCGTAGTCGCACAGTCATCCTCTTACTTCGCCTCTCCTCTCAGCTCCGATTGTGTCGGACTCTGCAGATTTTACTCTTCACCAGTTTTCCAAAGTGTAAGACTGAAGCAAAGGTCGATCTTGCCGTCTCAGCATCGTCTCTCACCTCGGTGAGTTCCTTCACTCCGTATGCTTGTATTTTTCGATGTGGGTGTGGATTTTTCGATGTGGCTAGTTTGGGTTTGGGATTTGGCCAAATCGTACATGTGTCGGCTTTCACGACGAGTATGAACAAACCCGCCATAAGTGCCACCACCACCGCGTCTCATCGTTTAAAATTCTTCTATCATCGTCCTTCATTCGTATTAATATACGAGGATTAAAAAACCGGCTTCACCAAATTCTCGCTTTTCCTTTTCTCTTGGACCAATTGGCGGTTGCAACAATATATATTGAATATCCACACACATTACTTATTTGACGTTGATGCATGCACAACTTTCTTTAATTGCTCGGCTTTATTCAGACCGTCACAATTCATATCTCGGGTATTATTAATATTAATATTAATGTTCTATTTTGAATGATTCTAAAAGCTTCATTTTCCAAATTTTCTATTTTGAATCATCATGCCCTTCATTTTCTATTTTTGTGTTGGGATGTAGGTTTTAAAAAATTGATTTTAATCGATGTGTTGGCTAAGCGGGGCATTAATTTTAATTTTACGGTTGTAATTTTATTGTTTGATTCCATTAGATGTAGATTTGCTTTGACAGGGAGAAGCTTTATTATAATTGTCGTCATTGTTATTATTTCGCTTTCGTCTCTTTTGATGTATTTAGATTTTCCCCTTTTAGTACACCCAAAGCCAATCTGCTACGACCCCACTTTGATTTTTCATGAGCATATGCTGAAGGGACCAGAGATATGCCCTATGCGATTTGATTGTTCTGTGTACCTCAAATTTTCATAACAAACCTGTACATTGACATTATTTACTAATTAAAATTTAAACTGGTGTTTACCCACAAATAATATTGACATCAATACAGATATTTTGCTGTTTTTAAAAAAGAATTCTTACTGACTTTTGTGTGTGGATTATTAGCATGTTTTTTGTTATTGCCATTCTCCAACTGACACATTGATATATTTCTGACTACTCAGGTTTCTTTGGAGTTTTCATTGTACCAAAAGTCCTGCATTCCTCCTACTCGCTAAGTTAATCGCATACGGTAATTTCGAATGTGATGTAGCTTTGCTTGAATATTAGTTGAAGGTTTTGAATTTGTTTTAGAAATGCAAAGAATGGCCAATTTAGATAAGAGGAATAAAAAACTAGTGGATTAAAAAAAAAGCTTGATTTATGATTCCATAGTATAGGGTTAAGGTGTATAATATATTAATGACTTAAACACCTAATTCTGAATTCAACCATATTACCCAAAAAAGTGTCTAGCCTTGTGTGAAGACAAGTTTTAAGGATTTTTCTTTGCTTCTAGACAAGAATTGGTTTCTTGTATGATTTTAATTCATAAACATTTCGACTTGCACATTTGATTTTTCCTCTTCTAAAAATAGAATGCTTACTTTTTAGAATGGAAGAAATCCCAGAACATCGAAGATGGATGTATAATAGAATTAATCCGAGTACTAAATGGGTGACGGAAGAGTTTGAGCAAGGTGTTGATGAGTTTCTTGCATACATATATCAATCACCTTATTCTCAAAAATGGGGAGAGCTTAGGTGTCCATGTGTGAAATGTAAAAGTAGGTATTATCTAAAGTTTGATGAGGTGAAGGTGCACCTTTATAAGAAGGGTTTCATGCCGGACTATTTTGTATGGACTAGTCATGGTGAAACACGAGGAGTAAATCATCGGTCCATGTCTCCAATACCAGGTGGCTCACATTCCCCACAGGGGGCCTTTGAAAACCATCCAAGTTAGTATGAGAGGATGGTGATGGATGCAGTTGGGCCAAGTTTTTTGGATAACTGTAATGAAGGTGCTGCAGAGATGCCAAATAGTAACGCAAGAGAATTTTATGACATGTTAAATGCTGCACAACAACGGTTATGGGAAGGTTGTGAAGAATCTCAGCTTTCCACAACATTGCAATTATTAAGTATTAAGGCAACAACTAACATGTCTCAGAATTCCTTTAATTTAGTTTCCCAACTCATGAGGAGGACACAACCTAAAGACACCCTTATGCTTCCGTGACCGGTACCAAACAAAGAAGTTAGTGTCTAAGCTAGGTCTAGATTATAAGAAGATTGATTGTTGTGTGAATGGGTGTATGTTGTATTATAAAGATGACGCCGATGCCACCCAATGCAAGTTTTGTAGTGAGGATAGATATTACGCTAGCAAGTCTCATGGAAGAAAAAGAAAGTTGCAAGGAAGCAGCTTGTTTTTCTTACCTCTCATTCCAAGGTTGCAAAGATTATTTGCTTCGAAAAAACGGCAAAGGAAATGAGATGGCACTATGAGAATCGTCGAGCTTCTAATGTTCTCTCTCACTCGTCTGATGGTGAAGCATGGAAAGTTCTTGATAGAACATATCCGGACTTTGCATATGATCCAAGAAATGTGAGGCTTGGCTTGTGTTCAGATGGCTTTACGCCGTTTGGGCAATTTAGGAAGCAATATTCTTGCTGGCCTGTGATAGTTACTCCTTATAATCTACCACCCGAGATATGCATGACACGGGAATATATGTTCTTGACGTTGATCATCCCTGGTCCTAATAATCCAAAAGGAAAAATAGACGTGTACTTGCAACCATTGATAGACGAATTAAAGTTATTGTGGGATGTGGGGGTGTCAACATATGATGCCTCTTTGAGACAAAAATTTTCTATGCGTGCTGCACTATTGTGGACAACTAATGACTTTCCAGCTTATGGTATGTTGTCTGGTTGGATGACAATGGGAAGACTATCATGTCCTATATGTATGGAGAAGTCAAAATCATTCCAATTGAAGCATGGGCGGAAAACATGTTTCTTTGACTGCCATCGGCAATTTCTTCCCACATACCACCAATTTCGAAAAGATAACTCTGCCTTTTTTAAGAACAGAATTGAGAGATCAACGCCTCCTCCTCGGTTAAGTGGAGAGGAAGTTTGGCAAAGAGTTAAATATTGCCAAAGATCACGACACGCATCATTGGACAAAACAAAGCATATTTTGGGAATTGGCTTATTGGAAAACCAATCTCATTCGACATAATCTTGATGTCATGCACATTGAGAAAAATGTGTTTGAAAATTTGTTTCACACTGTGATGGACACAAAAGGGAAAACAAAAGATAATGCACAAGCTCGAATGGACGTGGAAGAGTATTGCAGGCGGCCAGATGATGAACTTGTTCAAATAAGAGGGAGAATGGTGAAACCGATTGCAAAGTATACATTGAATTTAGAAAAAAACGACATATTTGTCAATGGGTGAAGAAGTTGAAGCTCCCTGATGGATATGCATCGAATCTATCCTGATGTGTGGACATGAAGGAAGTAAAGTTGTATGGAATGAAGAGTCATGATTGCCATGTGTTCATGCAACGCTTGCTTCCTATTGCCTTTGCGACTTTGCCTGAAAATGTCTTGAATCCTATAGTTGAGCTAAGTCAATTCTTTTCAAAAGTTTGTTCAACAACCTTGTTGCGCGATCAACTAGAGTTGTTAGAGAAAAATATTGTTGTGACATTGTGCAAGTTGGAGAAAGTGTTTCCCCTAGGGTTCTTTGACTCAATGGAGCATTTGCCCATCCACCTTCCTTATGAAGCTAAGGTTGGAGGGCCTGTCCAATATAGATGGATGTATCCATTTGAAAGGTATTGAATATTGTTTATGTAAGTGCACAATGACTTTAAGATAACAACATTAAATAATTTGTTGTTTGGAATTCTCTAAATGTAGGTTCCTCTATACGTTAAAACAAAAGGCACTAAACAAAGCTCGAGTTGAAGCATTTATATGTGAAGCTTATATTGCTGAAGAGACAGCCATATTTTGCTCGCATTACTTTGAGCGAGGTGTTCCACCAAGGATAACAAGACCTATCGAAATCTTGATGGTGGAGAACGTAATTCCCAACTATTTCACTTTTTAATCATCGAGGAAGACCTTCCGGGGGAGTGCAATTTATGTTTCTTGGCGGATGCAGAGGTGAAAGCCGCGACCACATTCATTCTAATGAATTGTGATGAGGTGCAACCATATATGAAGTAAGGGATGTTAAATTTCCATAAATCTAGTTCTGTGTTGAATTATATGCATGATTAACACATAACTTGATGATATGCAGTTCTTTCATCGAGACATTAAAGGTAGAGAAGCCTCGAATAACAGACAATGAGATAGAAGCTTAAATCAATGATAGATTTGCATCATGGTTTAAAGATCATGTAAGTACTTCATCAATGGGTACAATGAGATAGAAGCTCAAATCAATGTTATGAATAAATTACCTTGAACAAACCTTATTTGACATGAGCCTTATTGATGTCACTTAGGTTGAAAATCCTGCCAACAATATTGAGGATTCATTTTTACATGACATTGCTTGGGGCCCAAAGAGAAGAGTGAGAACATGGGCTAAGTACTTCATCAATGGGTACAAGTTTCATACATTTGAAGTTGCCCTTCATAAATCAACCAACAATAGTGGTGTAAGTATTAAGGAACCGACTATACACAAGTAGAATACGACTTCTACGGCATTCTACAAGAGATTGTTGAACTTGAATATTTGGGTGTGCCTGTGAAGAAAGTGGTGTTATTTAAATGTGACTGGTTTGATCCAACATCGAATCGTGGTACCAAGGTTCATCCACAATTTTGGACTGTTGAAGTCCATGCATCACGGAAGTACAATAAGTATGACCCATTTATCATGTCCCAACAAGCAATGCAGGTATACTACATGCCTTATCCTTGTTGTCGTCAAAAGGAAAATTGGTTATCTGTTATTAAGATCAAGGCTCGTAGCATCATTGACACTCCTGCATCTGAAGCAATTGTGGGGCCATTTCAAGTGGATGAACTCAAAGTTGTATTGCCAATAAGTGTGCATGAGGCACAGTAACTCTGCCAACACCTGACACTGTTGCATCTGAAATTTGGTACGAATACGTGGATATGCCAGTGGATAACATGGAGTATGAAGAAGAAGAAGAAGAAGAAGAAGAAGAAGAAGAAGATGAATATGATGATGATGATGACGAAGAAGACGAAGAAGATGATGACGTTGAAGATGTTGATGAAGACGAAGACAGAGATGAAGATGAAAATATATAAATTATTAGGTTTATAAATTTTGTTGTTTTTTCGTTCTTGAGGTAACTTTTACTGCATTGACTTGTAATTGATTCTGTTTTTTATTCATTCAAGTTTGTCATGATTTATTACTTTCTTGTTACTAACTAAACTCTCATTATGAATTTGTAGATGTCTAGCCATGACTCAGAGCGTCTTAGCGGCCGATCAAGTTCTCCACGGTCTTCAATTCCTCAACAACGTCCTCGGTTGCCTATTCCTCCTGTGACGACTACTTCATCTATACCTAGAGTAGTTAGACCATCATTAGCTTTTGTGAGACCCCATTATCTCCAGCACGAAGTCCCTTCTCCTCACATGCCATCTCCGGCACAGAATCTTCGCACCCTCTCTACGGTCGCCGGTAGTACATTATCACCTTGGGGTCGTGATCCTGTAGATGGTCGAACATGGATATATCCTGATAACAAAAATGTAAGTCATCAGTTCCTTAAACTATTTCTTTGTATAAAGCAGTATATCATAAATCCTTTATCAAATTTACATTGGTATTGTTACAATTTTTACTAGGTTCAATCCTCCTGTTTGTTCTGTTTGGGAAATTCTTCCTGTTATTGAAGGGAAATTTGACTATCCATGTCACTCATGGAAAGTTACCCCTGCCAATTATAAGAAAATGTGGTTCGAAGAATGGGCGGTATACCTTATCCCTTACATTTGTGTTATGTCTTTTTGTTTCCTCATTATATGATTTTATACTTTATCTTTTTTCTTTGTCAATTATGCAGAGAAAATATAAGTGGCATCCTCAACATGAAAATGATGTCAAGAGAATTTGGAATGGCAAGTGTCAAGAAATCTTTAGAGGAACAATGTATAGAGTTAGGAAGAACTTCTTCCACAAGCAAGTGAGGCCTCACTGGATTCCACATGAAGTGATGAATCAGTTAGAGAGTTATTGGACATCCCCTGAGTATCAAAGCATTTGTGACATAGCGGTAACCAATCGAGCATACGCAAAGGAGGTACTCAACATAAAGGGGGTAGTATTCCTAATAGTGAACATAAATGGAGGATGGTAAGACTTTTTTTTCATCGATTCACTCATCATTTATGTAATGCTTCATGTAATATATCTTTATAAATACTTGCAGGCTGATAATTTGGGAAGAGAGCCCTCGGTCTTTGAACTGTTTAAAAAGACTCATTATAATGAGAAAACTGGGCAGTTTATAGATCATCGTGCAGCTGCAATGCATGTAAGTTCTTGACATCATTCACTTGGTAGCTAGCTTGGAATATCTCTTAATTAAATAGCATAAGGACAAAACCTGTCTAGTGCGCCGAGTTCGTTGCTTATGTTGAAAGCAATCGTCTAATTGGGAGGCCAAAGTTTCAACATCTCAAAGATAACTAATTGATATGATATTCAAAGATGTTGTCTACGACATTATTGTCTCTTGAACCTAACTGCTTTCAAAATTTTCCATGAACTACTCATCATCGTGCTTCATACTTGATACTCAAAGTTATTGGTCATTGATTGTATGTTTGCTGGATTCTGAGACCGCTTCAGTCTTCTTTCCTCTAATTTTTTTTTCTTGTCTAATCTTTCTAGCTTGAACAAGCAAATTCTATTGAAGAATTTCATGTCTGGGTTGAATAATGAAGCATAAATAATATATAAAGCTGTAAAATTAGAATGTGAAAACCTGGGTTGGTGGGCTTGAAGTGGGCCAAAGCAAAGATTATGTTTATGTCAGTGTCGTTTAAGGATAAGAATATATAATGCAAAATGATCAATCAGCAACATGCATGCATATGTTTCTTGTAAGTTCAATTCTATCAGGTTGTTGTTATTCTCATCTATCTGTTATATGAATGGCCAAGTTGGCATCTACATCGTCTAATTAATTAAAATCTTTGATTTCATTTCAAATCCTGGTTTGATCCAAATGTATGTGTGTGTCTGATTCTCATCCAAATACCATTGTTTTGCTTGTCAAAATTCTCAAGCAATTTGGATTTTTTTGTGGGCCCTTCTTATTTATACTCTAAAATAGTGAAGTTTAAAATTTACAAGTGTTATTGTCAATATGTCATTTACCTTGTAAATGACCGATATGCTTTTATAAATTTTCATATGTGTATATGTGTCTGTGAATAGGCATAATTTTTATAAGTGTAATGTTTGGGAGGGATTCATTAAGGTATTGGTGGAGTTGCGGATTTCATGGCGTCTGACCAGTGCCTCTTCATTTTTAAAAATAACACAATATGATGATGATACACAATCCCATTTTCTCCAAAAGAACCTAATTATTAATTAATTAGATAAAGATTATGTTTAAGCAATCCTCTGGATTTACTTCACCACCAACTATACTACATGAACACCCATGTGTCTCGTGAATAGGCATAATTGACTTATAATTTATGTTTATATACTGGTTTTGCTTACCTCCAAATCTTGGAAGTTTGTAGAAACAAAGCATGTGCTTCCCCTTCCACACACGAACAAATCAAATACTTGACGCCTTTCATTCTCTCTATATGTTTCCCAATCAACACACAATATATATATATATATATATATATATATATATATATATATATATATATATATCAATTACTTCATTTAGCTAAAGAAAGGTTAACATGTAACTTATGGTTAATAGAATTACTTGTTTTTATGGTTAATATTCTGTTGTCTTTATTTAGCTAAAGAAAGGTTAACATGTAACTTATGTATTTCATTTGCAAGATGAATTTCTGAGACGAAAGGAATCTATCAATTCTGAGAGAGGTATCATGTCTAATGAAGATGAATTTAATTTGTGGTTAGAGGTTACTGGTGGTAAGAACAAGAAGGGGCGAATCTATGGGTTGGGATCTGAAGATGAACATATTGGTTCTTCTTCCACACCTCCTTCGTCAACTCTACGGTGGATCCGAAACACAAACGGAGATATCTCAAATGAAAGAAGAAGTTGCAAGCTTGAAATTAGAGAATCAATCGATAAAGTCAGCATTGCAAACACTTGGGATTAGCTTACCGGTAGCCAATGATAATGCTCCCTCAAGACAATGAAAATGAAAATGATAGTTGAATATTTTTATTGTTTTTGTAAAAACTACTTGGTGATCGTTTATCCTTGTAGTGACTTTAAATTGTGACATTTATATGAATATGTGCTTTGAACTTGTTCATCTTTCTATCTATATCATTATTTTCTTGTTTCAGTCCATTTTAATTATTATGAAAAAACGGCCTAAAAAACGTTCAGCAAAAAAATAATAAAAAACAATTTGCTCAAATTACCCACGGAATTCCGTGGGTAAATTTGCCGCCAATTACCTACGGAAATTACCCACAGAAATCCGTCCCTAATTGCCATGGAAATTGATAATTACCCACGAAAATTACCCACGGAAATCCGTCCCTAATTGCCACGGAAATTACCCACGGATTTCCGCCTCTAAATTACCCTCGAAATTTACCCACGGAAACCCGTCCCTATTTGCCACGGAAATTGATCACAGATTTCCGCCGCTAAATTACCCACGGAAATTACCCACAGACATTCGTCCCTAATAGGCACGGAAATTACCCACGGAAATCCGTCCCTAATTACCCACGGAAATTACCCACGGAAATCCGTCCCTAATTACCCACGGAAATTACCTACGGAATTCCGTCCCTAATTTACCCACGGATTATTCCGTGGGTAATTACTTACGGAATTATTCCGTCCCTGAGCCGTCGGTAATTTACCGACGGAATTTTTTTCCGTCGGTAATTGATTAGCCACGGCAATTTTACCGACCGCTTTTGTTCCGTCGGAAAGGTTTTACCCACGGAATTCCGTGGGTAAATTCCGTGGCTAATTTCGGTTTTTTTTGTAGTGTTTCTTCCATTGTAAAGAGTCAGTTAGGTGCTGAAGATATTTTCCGTTAGATATTCTCTAATCAAAATGCCATTTTAACTTCTTTGCTTCTTTTGCATTGACAAACAAATGCTTAAACCACGGTATTATTAGAAGATATCACAACACTTTTAAAAGTTGCCTTTTAGTTGTCTCATCACCACAACCACCATCTTTCTTCACTTTGTATTGTGCATTTTTACATTTGGGACACCCACTTAGTGCTTTATACCCATTTCTGTACAATATGCAGTCATTAGAGCAAGCTGTATCTTTTTATATTTCATACACATCATAGACAAGATTTTCTTGACCTTATACATATGATTTGTAAGTACATTATCATTTGGAAACATATCACACAACAAGTTAAGCAACAATGTGAAACTACTATCGGTTCACCCACAAGTTGCCTTTAAATTGACTAAATGCAAAATACATGACGAGAGTATAAGTACACCCAGAATACAAAGGTGTCTTTGCATTCCTCCACAGGCTGTCATATAAACACCATTGTGCAAAGGACTCTACCTCAACATTATGAATCATTTTCTCCATTCTATCATCATTCACGCCATCTTTAACTTCCTTCTTTTGGGACATAGAAGCAGTTACTTCCTCCCTATGCCATATCTACCTTATGTACTGAAGATTTATCTCATCACAAATTAGGTGATTCCTTATATAATCAATATATTGTCGACTCTCATTTAAACTCTTGACACAATAACAAAAATACATCTCATTTTTACTAGGCGCATGTTTTTAGCAAATTCAATAAAATCTTTCACCCCATTCTCATATTCTTCACTAGTTCTCAATGCATTCATCCAACCATAATCCATTATATTACCACCTAAGCCATTTTCAACAACACTCAAGTTCATATACATTTGTCATAAGTTTATGACAAGAAATCATATACTTCCAAACATCCACATTCGTACACATTTACAAAGTTATCTAATTCAATGCAAATAAAAAAAAACTAGCCATATTACAAACATTATGTCATTAGAAACTAAACTTCCCTGAAAGCATCAAGGTTTATGATGGCTGCGATAGCGGAGAAAGGTGAGGAGAAGGGTGAGGTGAAGGGTGTCCCTCCGCCGCTGCCGGAGGAAAGTCTTTGCTAGACTAAGAAAGTCCACATCAGGGTTGATGGGGGGATGAGGGAGAGAAGGGTAAGGACACGATGGCGGATGTTGTAATGGAGGAGCAGGGAATGACTGGGGAGATTTCATATCGGAACAAGTTACTTAACCGGAATAGTGAGGGCAAGGGTCACCACGGTGTCGAGGAGGTTGTTGTTACGGAGGCAGATTTCTCAATCACCAGAGACGGTGACATTCCCTCGATTGATTTCTCAAGTGAGGTAAGGGAGGCATTAGCTAAAGGAATGGATAAGACGCTGATCATTAAGTTGATGGGTAGATATATTACTTATGGGGATCTGATAAATAGAACTCGGGCTTTATGGCAAGTGAAAGGTTCTTATCAGTTGGTCGAGGTGGGGGGAGGTTTTTTCTTCGCTTCCTTTGATCTGCTAGAGGACTACTTGAAGGTCCCGACTGGGGGGCCTTGGATGATCTTTGGTGCTTACCTAACGATGCAACCATGCACGATAGATTTTGATTATCGCTCGATGAAAATATCGACGGTGGTGGCCTGGATAAGGGTCCTCGGACTCTCCTTCAGGTATTACCATAAGAGCACGTTGAGAGCGATTGGCAAGCTATTGGGAGAAGTGGTGAAGATTGACTATAGGACAGAAACGTGGGGCCGAGGAAGGTACACACGTATTGCTATCTTGGTTGATCTACAAAAACCGATTATTCCCTGGATAAAGGTTGACGGAAAAGCATATGGAGTTGAGTATGAAGGATTGCCAGTCATATGATTTGAGTGTGGCAAATATGGCCATTCAAAGGAGTGATGCCCGGGAAAGAAACATCAGAAGGACGAAGGGCCCAATTGTTTAGAAACCACTACCTCCACATTGCAACAGGTTGTGCCTTCTCAGAAGCCGTCCGTTACCCGGTCGCCGGAGCAAGAGTCCGCACCCTATGTGGCCTGGATGCAGGTGAGGTACCCCAAAAAAGGAAACAAACAGCAATGGGGGAAGGACCCGAAATTGGGGGATCTTACGAAAAGGGTGGATCTCGTTATAACGTTCTTTATTATTGTGAGGAGGAGGAGGCGAATACCATACACTCTGTTACGAAGGTCAATGCGGGATTTAATGTTGGGAATATTCCAAATGTAGGGGTGGGCCCAACCACTCACCATAATTTGAACCCCAGTGTTACGTCAGAGCACCACATAGGGAAAACCACTCAACAAAGTAGGCCTAAATCCAAGGGTGGCCCAAGCATGGAATACAGGAAAAAGGCTCCAACTTGTGAGCCAGAACTCTTTTCATCTCCAAAGCCTATCAAAGTGTCACTCCCCAACCTAAGAGCTCGATCGTATAGCTTAGCAACTCAGGTGTGGGAACAAGCCTACCGGTAGGGAACCCATGCTCGAGTCCTCCAGATGGTGACTACTCCAAAGACCTGCTTAAGACCAATATGGCTCTTACGACTGTCGTTACGTCCACAACCCTAAACAGCTCGAAACACATGGTGGTTACAATGCAGAGGCAAGGCTCAATTTTTGCAAAGGTTACCCCGTCGAACAAGTATGCCTTCAGCACTGTGCCGACGGAGACGTCTGAAGGTGTGGGTAATCGGAAGGGCAAGGAGAATAAGGTTATTAGTCAGGCGGTTATGAAGACGAGCCAGCGTGGTATTAAACTCCAAGCTTCAACCAGTAGAAATTTCAAAGTACGTAAGAAATCCACCGGCTTGCATATCTCTAAAGACACCATGGCATTGCTTAGGGAAGATTTGGAGAGAGCTGGGGAGTTTCAGGTATCTCGCTAGTGCATCTGATCAAGGACAACTAGGGAGTGGGCGAGTCGACGACCTTCAAGGGTCTGGTATGAATGTTGAATGTTAACCCCACATAGTCGTTATGTTTATACAAATTTTTGTTTGGAACTGTTAGGGGGTCGATAGTAAGAGTTTTTTCAGAACGTTCATGAATTTCATGGAAGAGCATAAGCCTGCATTGGTAGTTATTGTGGAACCTAGGGTGTCAGGGCTTACTGCTGACCGATTTGTTGCAAGAACTGGTTTTGATTTTTCCTATAGGTTGGAGGCTCAGGGTTTCTCTTGCGGAATTTGGCTGATGTGGAGAGAATCTCTCCAGGTGTCGGTTGAAGCATGTCACTCACAGTTTATTCACATCAAGATTGTAGTTCCAAGCTCCCCTGATCTCCTCTGGTTTACAGCGGTTTACGGCAGTCCTAACAACACCATGCGAAAGGAATTATGGAAGTCGCTTAGTGACGTTGCTGCGCGTGTTTCGGCCCCGTGGCTTATCGCTATT
Source organism: Acacia melanoxylon (assembly GCA_019022615.1). NCBI lineage: Eukaryota > Viridiplantae > Streptophyta > Magnoliopsida > Fabales > Fabaceae > Acacia > Acacia melanoxylon. The sequence goes on from JAFJYJ010000029.1 coordinate 5,718,178, forward strand.
GATTTTAATGCAATTATCAAGCCGGGGGACCATTGTGGTGGCACAGATATGAAAGCAAGAGGTTGCAAGATTTTTTGATCTTTTGTCTTCGACTGTGCTCTGACCGACCTTGGCTATTATGGGGCCAAGTATACTTGGCGGAGGGGTACTCTGCTCCAGTGGTTAGATCGGGCCCTGGGTAACTCGAAATGGTTAAATAAATTTGGAGCAACCTGAAAGACCTGGCTATCACCCAAGAGGGGGGTGAATTGGGTGTATGATAAAACTTTTTGAAGTTTGAAAGTCTTTTACAATTTACAGAAAGTAGTTTGTATGACAGTAATAATTTATAAAGCAATAATCAGTCATTCAAACTTATATGCTGGAAATGTAAGAGTTAAGGGAAGAGAATATGCAAACTGTGATTTATACTGGTTCGGTCCAATCCTTGACCTACGTCCAGTCCCCAAGCTCCACTTGAGATTTTCAATCCACTATCTTCTTGTAACTTGATTACACGTTCTATACTTGAAGTAATCCTCTCACTAGGATTCACTCCCCCTTACAAACTGTAACCAATACACTTGCTTGATCACACACTCTGTACTCGAAGTAATCCTCTTCCTAAGATTCACTCCCCTTACAAGTTGTAATCAACACAATGTGTTTCCTACTCAAGATCACCCAATCTTGAGTATCTCACAGATAGAATGATATGATATTTACAATGACTCTTCTCTCTCAGAAGTAGATGAATAAACACTGAAGTACAATTACAAATCACTTCACTCTCTATGATAAGCTATGTAAACATTAAGAACAGAGAGTAAATGATATGAGAATCAGAGTATTAGCATCTTGAAGATGTCAGCTTGTGTCTCTGCGTTTTTCTGCTCTGTGTACTCAGATTTCGTATGGAGTCTTCAAATCTTCAGTATTTATGCTAGTGAAGCTTGTGAACGTTACTGCATCCGTTGAGACTTGAATCGTTCGAAAATCTAGTCTGTTATGACCATAACTATTGAATATAGTCTGTTGGGAACATTTGCCGATTTGAATATTTGAATTTTGGCTCTTCAAGAATGTGTCCCATGTGGTCTTGTTTGAGAAATGATGATGTACAGCTTTGGTTAGTGGAAGCCTTGTCTGTATTGAAGAATGGTTAGTCTACTTTCCAGGCTGTCATCCTCTTGCTTTGTTTGAGAAGATATATTAAAATAATACAAGTGGCTCATGGAGTTGCTTTATTTGACTTTAAAGCAAATTCAAATCTTCTCAAATATGTAGTTAAGGATATTGAATGTTCGAATCCATTGAAGAACATTACCGTTCAGCATTAAACGTTGCTTCTTCGTTTTCTCGTTCAATTCCCGCCTTCGTTGTTGCTTTTCGAAAATCTGCAAAGAACCTTCATCTTTAAGCTTATGACATGATTTTGGTTTCTATCAAGTTTGATGTAATCTCAAAATTTAATCACCGAAACTTATACACAAATGATATAAATGATGTTAAGAAGTTGTATAAATCATTTGAGTAATCATCTGGATGTTCTTGATGATGTTTCAGATCTAGTGTTTTTCTGAATCAGATGTGTGAACTCTGTTCTGGTGTTCCAAGCTCGAGTTTACAAAGGTAAGCTCAAGTTTGATCTTCATTTAAACTTGGAGTTTTGCCTCTGGAAGTCTCAAGCTCGAGCTTATAACTTATAGACTCGAGTTTGGGTGTTCATCGGGACTCGCTTGCTCTCCGTCCGAGCTAAACTCGAGTTTGTTCACTTATAGGCTCGAGTTTAGCTTTTTCCAAAAGTTCATTTCTTCTCTGGAACTCTCGACCTCGAGCTTGTAACTTCAGGCTCGAGTTTGGACTTCTTCAAAATCAGCATTTCCTCTCTGTAACCCGTAAGCTCGAGTTTGCTACTTGTAAGCTGAGCTTGCAACTTGGTCACCTTTAGAAGGCCATATCTCCCTGGTCTAAACTCCGTTTTGGTTGGTTCAAATCTTGATGGAAATATCTTTGAGTCTAATTTCATAGGCCACTGATTTCAGCTCCATTGGATATGTCCTTTGTGAGATAAACCCAAACCATTGAGGCTTGGTTTTCTGTGTGGCGTGGATTTCTATGTCTACCTCCACAGTTCATAACTCCTTGATATGAAGTCCTTTTCACTTGAATTTTATATCTAAATGATGCATTGGGATTCTAGTTTCATATTCCACTGGTTTCACCTCAATCGGATCTTTGGTTTGGAAGATATCATCAAATTACCAGACATTGCCTGTGCTGAACGTTAAACAGAGTTGATCACCGCTGTAAACTCGAGTTTGGAGTGCTAAGCTCGAGTTTGCCTAGTCCAGAAACACCAAAGCAGCTGAAGACACTTATAGGCTCAAGTTTGGAGTGCTAAGCTCGAGTTTGCTCAAATCAGATAGGCAAATTACTTCAGCAAGATAGTAAACTTGAGTTTAATACTTGGAGGCTCGAGTTTGCTAATCCAGAACCTCATATTTGCTGACTTTAACTCTGAATTGAGCCTATCCAACTTCCATATGATCTTGGAGGCTTCTAGCATCAATATAAGAACTTGAATAATGATATCTTCATTCCATTCAACAAGTTCTTCCTTTTTCCATCTTCCAACTTGATCGTTCTTTATCATTTAACTTGGGCTCATTATTCTCTGCAGCTTCTACCTTCTTCAATATCCGTAAAGCCGAGCCTATTCTCGAACTTCTTCCGAATTTCATGTGTCATCTTTTCGTATCTCGCACTATTCATGTATACTCCATAGTAGCTCAAATATGATGAAGCTTTATTCCAACTTCTATTGATCATGGAGATTTCCAGTATCACATATAAGAACATATAGTGCAAGTTCTTATTTCTTTAGTCTCCTTTCTTGTTCAACCGCTATAGTTCAACTTGGAATAATCTTCTTCAACATCTCCTTCTTGATTAATCTCTATAATTCAACTTGGATTAATCTACATTAAATACAGTAGTTAGTCAATGTAGGAGATATCTATATTACTCAATCTTTTTGCTTTTAATAATGGCATCTATATAAGACATCATCAAAACTAATCATAACCAACACAACCGTGGTTAAGCACCTGCCAAAACTTAACTCGGACCACCGCCCGTTATGCATTCAAGTCAATGGGGGAGCTTATAATACCTGAAGGAAGACACCTTTCAGGTACATGGCGGCGTGGGGGATAGAGAGTCTTTTGAGCAAGTTGTTCAGGAGAACTAGTCTATCCATGAACCCTTTCAATCCAACATCCAAAATCTAACGACTAAGGTATCAGTGTGGAACAGGGAGGTCTTCGGTATCATCAGGCTTCGGAAACGTCGAGTATTGGCAAGACTCAGTGGGATTCAACAAGAACAAGAATCAAGGCCTTCTCCTCATTTAACCTGCATGAAAAGTGAGCTTCAAAGGAGTTTGAAAAGATCTGTGAACAGGAAAGTCTCACTTGGGCTCAAAGGGCTAGATGTGATTGGCTTAAATTAGGGGACCAGAACACGGCGTACTACCATGCAAGAACAGTACGGAGAAGCAGAAGGAAAGTAATTATGGCACTCTGAAGTGAAGGTGGGGAGTGGTGCATAAATGAGGCAACACTCCAATCCTGGGCATTTCATTTCTACAAAGTCCTGTACACCAAGGAGGGCGATCGAGCACCACGTTATCCTGGCAGGGGCTTGTTCCCTATAGTGGACCCATCTATGGTGCACTCACTTAGCTCACTGATCTCAATAGGTGAGGTGCATACTGTCCTCTTTCAAATGAAACCCTTGAAGGCCCCTGGAATAGATGGGTGGCATGCTGGCTTTTTTCAGGAACATTGGAAGACCGTTGGTGTAACACCCCAAATTCCGTAGCATAAATCGTGCCGGTGACACGTGGTTTTATAAAAATTCATCAGAGTTTTGAGGTGCTACAGCTTAGCGTTTTGCGGAAACGGAGAGCATGTACTAAAAATTTGAACAACGAATTTTACAATGAGTTTAACAATGAGTAACTGATATACAATACTCAGACATATGATGATGTCTGACGTATACTGATATATTAAAAATTTCCTGAAGGAACGTTCATGTGATACAGTAATACAAAACTTCATAATTACAAATCTTCTATGTAACTATACCCTCTTCATCCGAGCCTTGAGTAGAGTTGGGGCATCGAACCTAACTCAGTTAAATCATCCCATTTGGCCTGGCTGGGTAAGTCTAGTGGGAGTCTTACTGTGCTAGGGTGACTGATTGACTGAACCACATAGACAACCCTTTCTAGTTTAAGCACCAAAGTATATGAAGTAACCTTATTAGATTTATGCCATAAGGTAGGTTCTGTTGACTTTCTTCCTGCATTTACTTGACCGGTGCCTTCTCACGACTCCGTCTATCGGCGTCCTTTTTACGGCTCCATCTACTGGTGCCTTCTCTAGTTCATGACTCTTTCCTATCTATTAATTCAGACTGAGGTCCAATGCCCCATCGGACCTCAGGTAATGGTTAACCTCATGCTTATGTAAACAATATATGTATGACAGGTATTCATGACATTTTCACAAAATCTACTACAAATGACCCATAACGAGATACACAAATATGTATATACGGCAATAACAATACACACCCGCAGAAGATGTTTGTTATCCCAGTCTGCACTATCAAATCCAGTGCCACGATGGCCTATCGTGTCCTCAGCGGTAGGAAAACTCTCAACGTTGTTATCAAGACTATAACCCGTATATTCATGATTGCATTTAAAAACAATGGAGACAGAGTCTCAGTACAGGAACACAACAATCATATATAAGCATAACACAAGCATCAGAGTTAGTATTACAGTACGCCGCAAACGTACCTTCGTTGACGGTACTTTCGGTACGTTTTACGAAAAATTGTATTTTTGACAGCGGCTCGATAGCGGTACAACAGCGGTACGACAGCGGTATGACATCGATATGATTTTCACAGATATCGATGTCATACCGCTGTCGTACCGCCAGAGCTTTAGGTACAAATTACCTAAAGCGGTATGACATCGATAAGATTTATCAACATTTAGCACTATAATAGGCATTTTAGGTACAAATTACCATTTTGCCCCTAGTTGGACTAATTGGCGAAATTTCGCCAGAGCTTCGCTACTTTTTACCCGATCTCTCCAGAATTTTGACATATCTCTTTTCCCAATATATTTTCAAAATAAATACCATATTTACCCCTAAATATGATATCTAGACTATCTGGGAAATTTAAAGATTAATCTAGCATTTCTACTATATCTAATGAAAGAACTACCGAAACTAAAGACCAGGGACCGAAGAACTTACCCAGGGCTCGGCTAGAATTTCTTCGGGCTCTTCCTTCTCTCTAACCTCTCTCTAGGATGCATTTTTGGGGTGGGAGAAAGTGAAGGAGAGGTGCTTCCTATTTATAGAAGAAGGGAATGGCATTTCGGTGATTAATTCAAACTTTTTCAGATCGATTTTCGGCCGTCGGATCGCACTTGGGACAAATGGCTTGATCTTGGCCTTTCCTTGTGTGTGCCAACCTCTTTGCACAATTCCCAAGAAGAATTGAGGTCATGCATGATGTCATGCCTCTTGCTTTATGGCCCGGTACCGATAAAGTCTCCAGTTCGGTGTTCAAATCGCGTAGTCTGGGAAAATCTTAAAAATTTGATAGCAAGGCACTGAAGTTTTATTCTTTCTCTTCAAAACTACTTGGGTTAACTAAATTTTTGACTCCGTTACGGGTATTCCGTAGTCCGTGAAGATTTTCGGATAAACGTCGCTTTGTTACGGAAATAACTTCCGACAAGCATTTCAAATTTTTCGGACAAAAATTCGCTGGTTCGTAATATGTTCAGACCTAAGAAATCTAATCCCTGGTTTGTCACAACTATTTTGTTTTCTATAGGTTCTCATTTGTACTATCTGCCCTATTTCTTATTTATCCTGTCTCTTAAGTACGCTGTTGGTTTCAGAAATGACTTCGGAGACAGCTTACTCCGGGATAAAATTTCACTGGTTTATAAAAAGTCCAGATGACAAAGACTAAATCCCTATATTTTGGTGTAGGTTTTAATTTTTATCCGTTCTCAAATGTCCTATTGGCTCTTTACCGATTATATTATTATTTTATTCAAAATATCATGATATTTTTATTTTATTTTTTATTTATTTTTCTAAGCATTTTATATTTTTTCATTATTTTATTATTTTATTATTTATTTTTAATTAAGAATTTCGGTCCCCCCCCTTAATAATTATTTTTAATTAATTTACATATAATCTTAATCCTCTTTTAATCCCTCATTAATTACTTAATTAACCACTTACTAATTGTCGATAATTTTCTTAATTAGGATAAATTATTATCTCACAACTATTTTAGTTACATTGGTATTTCATAATCCATGTACTATATTAAAAATCATGGGGCCCAATTTAGGGTTTTTAAATCAATATTAAATTTCCCTTATTATTTCTAAGGAAATTATTTATTAAATGCTATAATTAGGGACAATATTTCTCATAATTTTTAATAATTATTTTATTGCCCACTAGGATTTATCATAATATTTTCAGTCCATTTATGCCTTCTAAATGTATTTTTGACCCTTTTGGCTCTTTATCTCCTCTATTCTTTTTACAGAATTTTATTTTAGAACATAAGATTATTTATGCTCATTATTTGAAACCATATATTCACCTTGTATTTTTAATATTTACTTACTAATATTAAATATCCATTTTAAGGTATATTATGATCCCTAAATAAAATCTCAAGTCTCATACTTGATCAATTTAAATCTCAAGGAGAAATTGCTCATAAATTTATAGTAATCAAATTACAAATTTAGAGACAATATACTCTCCTTAAAGCATTTTATCCAAATATTTTACTTATATTAGTTAGTGTTTTCAGGGTATTACAGTTGGGCCCTCTTTACACCGCATAGTCACACAATGCTTTAACGATGGGGTTATCGAACCAGGTTTGAATGATACAATAATAACACTAATCCTCAAGGTCCCTTTGCCGGAAAGATTAAAAGAGTTTCGTCCTATTAGCTTGTGCACTGTACCGTACAAAGTAATCACAAAAGTTCTGGCTAATCGTCTGAACAAATGGCTCCCACACCTTGTCCTCCCCAATCAGTCTAGTTTTGTGGCCAGAAGGCAAATCACTGATAATATAATCATTGCGCAGGAAGTAATTCATTCTATGAAATCCAAGAGAGGTAAGGAGGGATGGATGGCTATTAAATTGGATTTAGAAAAGGCATATGATCGCCTGAGGTGGGACTTTATTGAGGAGACTCTTCATGATGCTGGGTTGCCACCGAAGTTTATACAGGCGGTTATGGTATGTATTTCTACATGCAAGATGCGAGTGGTTTGGAATGGCACAAGGTCTGAGGGTTTTACACCATCATGAGGTATCCGTCAAGGGGATCCGCTGTCGCCATATATATTTGTCCTCTGCATGGAGAGATTGTCACAAATGATAACAAGAAAGGTGGAGGCTAACCAATGGAGGCCGATTCACATGGGGAGAGGGCCCCCCTTTCTCATCTTTTCTTTGCGGATGATTTAGTTCTGTTTGGTTCGACCGCGGCTTCACAGGTCCAGTTAATCAGTGGCATGCTTGAGGCCTTTTGTGCAGGTTCTGGACATAAAGTTAGTAGATCCAAGACATCAATTTTCTTCTCTAACAACGTTCCCACGGTTGTGCAAAATTGTGTGTGTGAGGTGCTTGGGTATGAGAAAACTGAGGATTTAGGAAAATACCTCGGGGTCCCTTTACTTCACAAACGGGTGCTATCAGGTACGTATGCATATATTAAAGAGAAGGTTAAGAGCAAGTTATCTGGGTGGGTGGCCAAAACACTTTCACTAGCAGGTCATATCACTTTAGCCAAAGCTGTCCTCTCTGTAGTGCCAGCGTATGCTATGCAGATGACTAAATTTCCCCCAGGGTTGTGCCTTCACTTGGATAAGCATATTAAAAAGTTTGTATGGGGTAGTGATGGTTCTGATCGAAAGATTAGTCTGGTTAACTGGGAAACCATGTGTAGACCGAAGAAAGAAGGGGTTGTGGATTCAAGAGATTGGAGCAACAGAATAGTGTATTTCTTATGAAGGTGTGTTTTGCATTACACTCCAAGCCTAATCTGCTGTGGGTGCGAGTCCTGCGTCAGATGTATAGCTAGGACGACCATAGAGGACCACTCCGATGCAACCAACACTGTTTTTATCTATGGAGGCATTTGCGGAAAATTTGGCCATATGTGGACCTCGGAACTCGGTGGGATCCTAGAAATGGTGCCAGCACTCGCTTCTGGACTGATACGTGGGTCCCGGACGTAGGTTTGCTATACCTCCAAGCATTTAGGGAGATTCCACTAGTAGAAGCCTCGAGACCCATTCAGGAATTTGTGACAGGTGATGGTGGCTGGGCATGGGACCAGTTCAGCTGTGACCTCCCTGAAAAGACTCTCGGGGTCATCTCTGGCATTAAACCACCGACAAGTGGGGATGGGATGGCTCGGCCATTCTGGGACCATACTTCGGATGGCCTCTTCTCAGTCTCCTCAGCCTACGCTATGCTCGATGATGATGATGGAACTAGCACCTTGAATCTTTGGGAAGAAATATGGCGGTGGGATGGGGCACAACGGGTACGTGTTTTTCTCTGGCTCGCGGCCCGTCAAAACCTCCTGACCAATGCTGAGAGGCGTCGACGACATTTGACGAAGGAGGCAAGGTGTTTTAGGTGTGGTGCGGACAGGGAGGATGTGGATCATGTTCTCAGGCACTGTACGGCTACAAAGGAGGTCTGGAGCCTCCTCCAACCCTCACATATATTTCAACAGCTCTCAAGGTTGGATCTTCATGAATGGCTATTTGCAAATCTCTGGAATAACTGCAGGTATGGTGGCAGATTCAAATGGTCGTCTCTATTTGGGTTAACTTGCTGGAAACTATGGTCTGCGAGGAATTTGGCCCTGTTTGAAAATAAGAATACCCAACCTCTTAACCTCGCCCGAGAGGTGACTCTCCTTGCTGGGTTCAATGAACACGCTATGGAACGCTTCAGTGTTGCGCTTGGTGAACGAAGAAAACAGGAAAAGTTTATCTCTTGGCTCAAACCGGAATTTGATGAGGTTGCTTTGAATTGTGATGGTGCGAAAAAGACTGAGACCCTACTTGCGGGGGCTGGGTGTCTTATTCGGAACCATGAAGGTAGATGGCTGGTCGGATGCTGTAGGAATATTGGAATCTGCACTTCATTCCAAGTAGAGTTATGGGCACTAATGGATGGCCTAAATTTGGCGTGGAACTCTGGTTTCCGAAATGTGGTGATGCAAGTTGATTGTTTAGTGGCTCTTAGTCTAGTACAGAACATAGATGGAAGACCTCATGCTAATATGAATTTTATCAAGCGCATACGCGACCTTATGTCCCGAGATTGGCGAATTACGATGGTTCATGTCTATCGCGAGGGAAACCGATGTACGGATTATCTTGCCACCCACAGCCTGAACTTGGCACCTGGAATGCATTTTCTTCCGGAACCACCAGTAGCAGTTTACGGACTCCTTAGTGAGGATGTTGTAGGTGTTGCGAGAGCACGTTTTTGCTGTAATAGTCCTTGATCTTTCCTGATCAGACCTTTTTCAACAAAAAAAAAAAAGAATCTAAACTTCCCTTTCTCACTTCTTTAGTCCTTAATTTTGTACTTTTATTTCCATAAGTATAAAAATTAATATAACATGCTTGTCCCCTATACTTTTTCATGTAGATTCATTTTGAGCTCAAAGGATCAAAAGGCACCTCATTTCACTTCAACTAGTCAAAAGTTAAAAAAAATAAAAAAAATCATGCATTGTATGTTTTTAAAAAATAAAAAATAAAAAAATAAATCTGACAACATCTCCTCTTATATTCCTTTTACCAAAATTACAAAATCTCAGGATCAACAATGCATCAAACACCTTATAAGCATTTAAAATTAACTCATAAAAGAAACATCAAAATTCATAAACTACCAACAAACAATATACTTTCAAGCATCAGTGAATTCTCTTCAAAGTTCCCAAAATCAATTTCTCAACAAAGTTAGTCAATATCCCTTAATCAGCAGCAATCTAAAGAAAAAAAATTTGGGCATACCACATGAATGAAGAAAAAAGAGAAGCTAAACGTAACTTACCCTTTTTACTATGCTCTTCCTCCTCCTCTTTTCATCTTCCTTTCTTTCTTGATAGAGAGACCATGACCAATAGAGAGGGACAGACAAAATCATAGCAAAGTGGCGACCAAGATAGAGCACGATCCAGAGGAGGAGGGAAGAGTCGCACGAAGGAGGAGGAGGGAGCATACGGAAATCGCGGGCTATTGATTGAAGAGAGGGATCAAGGAGATGGAGTGGAGTTAGGGAAAAATGGGGTTCTGAAAACCGTTTAAAACCCTTTTAACATCCATTTTTCAAGAATGGACGTTAATGGGGTGCATTTAATGCCCCTTTTTGAAAAAATAATATTAAATGCACCCCATTAACGTCCGTTATTGAAAAATAGACAATAACATAAGGCAAAAAATTACAAAATTTTCACCGCCTATGTTTTACGTATGTTTTTTAAAAACCGACTTTAATTGGGGACGTTTTATATCTTTGTAGTAGTGCATGTTCGATGTAATCCAACTAAACATTTTTATACTTATGTATCATATTTTCTTAATTAATCGACACCCATCTCAACAAGTTGATCATCTTCTATAGATCAACTCCAAAAGAAGCTTTGGTTGGAGCTTGATGAAATCCTATTACAATAAGACCTCCTATGGGTGCAGAAAGCTAAATGTAACTGGTACTCGATGGGTGATAGGAGATCAAAACCTTGGCCACTAATTTCCTTGTCGATCTTTTCAAGGAAAAAGGACAAACTTCTGACCTTGATACATATGACCAAACTGTGGTTTTCGTGTAAATGATAACTTGTGAGGTTGTTTATGACTTGAACTTATGTACTTGGATGAATGAAATATAATTTGAAGGTTTAAAATATAATATATATCTGAAAGTTAATGCTTATTTTCACAATTGAAAGTGCACTGTGTGGTATGGCTTCAAGTAAGCAAATTTTGGTAAATGGCTTTGCTAACACTTCGGCACCTTTCAGTCTTGTTTAAGAGTGAAAATTTAACATTAACATTATATTAACTTTTACAATAATCTATAATATTTAATTGTAGGTTTCATCAACCAACACACGTATCCTTTGAATGGAACGTATATTTTGAATCCCACGTCCTATATTCACGGTGTTATAGTATATGTGAACTACTTGGGATCCTTTAGAACGACCTATATATAACAACCACATATAGTTTGACACAAGAGAAAATGTTATGCGTGTGCCATAATTGATGTTCAAATACGTGGCTAATTGTCTAACTGTTGCTATAAAAGCTACTTATAATTTGAGACCACAAACTGAAAGTGAAATGTTCCCACCATCTTTTTATAACACCCTTTCTAATAATCATTTGCTTATTATTAGTCCTTAATTTTTTGTTCTACACGTCCAGTTTTGGTTTGATCTTCACCAACATCCAGCTCTACGAGATGCTTTAGATGGAATATATGTATGTTTATCACACACACATATCCTGTTGAGATATTAATAGTTATTATATATCTTATTAATATCTTAACTTATTGTATCTATTGATTAGATTTTAGGGTTTGCCTGTATAATTTTTTTTTTATACTCTCATTCATTAGCCAAGTAGAAAGGGTGTTTGACCAAAAAAAGTAGAAAGGGTGTTATAAACATGAATTTGAAAGGGAAATGTTCCCACCATCTACTTATAATTAATTATTTTTAATTTAACATTTTATAAGCATTTTATAAAAGATCAAATTTGAGCCATTCGCAAGTGTTGATCTAATGGTTAGAAAAAGGAAGATGTGAGGTCCCAGGCTGCCCTCCATAATACGAATTTAATTAGTTTTGTTCCCTTGTGACTACTTTACGGTTAACCATACGCCTGGCCAGCTGAAAATATAGTAGCAGCGTGTTCAGACTTCAAACCACAAGAATAAAATAAAATAAAATGAGTACATACATGCATTATAAACACACATATATATAGGCGCGCGCCAAACACACATATATATAGTCACACGAACAGATAAACTAAGAAAACAGCTCTCAACTACATACACTTCCCAAATAAAATAGTCTCATCTCAAGGTGATTCTCCTGGAATGATCATGAACCCTCTCGACCAAGACGAACTAAAGAGGCAAGGCTACATGATGATTGATTTCCTCGTTGATTATTATCGTAATGTTGCAAACTACCCAGTTCTAAGTCAAGTCCAACCTGGTTATCTCCGAAAACTGTTACCATCTTCTGCTCCAAGTAAACCTGAGCCCTTTGAAACCATACTCAAGGATGTGAAAGACCACATCGTACCAGGAATCACACATGGGCGGAGTCCAAATTACTTTGCATACTTCCCTAGTAGTAGCAGTGTTGCAGGTTTCATGGGAGAGATGTTAAGCACTGGGTTCGGCGTTGTCGAGTTCAATTGGATATCATCACCTGCTGCGACTGAGCTTGAAAGCATCGTCATGGATTGGCTTGGACAAGCTCTGAAACTACCTGAGAGTTTTCTTTTTTCAAGTAATGTTGGTGGTGGGGGTGTGATGTTAGGGACGACTTGTGAGGCCATTTTGTGTACTCTTGTGGCTGCTAGAGATGACAAGCTTCGCCATATAGGCAAGGAGAATCTTGACAAGCTTGTTGTTTACGGGTCTGACCAAGCTCATTGTGCCCTTCAAAAAGCTACTCATATGGCAGGTATTAGATTTTATTGAAGGACAAAGCTTTACTCAAGTTGCTTTATATCCAATAAGTCAAGCTCTTAAATTTACTTGTTATTTTGATATTGTTAATTAGTTTTAAAATGCGTATGTGCACTTGCAAATTCATTTATGAACACTTGTAAATTCATCTATTGTTAGTTATTAAAAATGTATATGTGACTTGTAAATTCATTTATAAACTTGACCTATTGGATATAAGCAACTTAACCTTAGTTTTGTTATTTACTGAAGTAAGTATATATTAAGTTTATCTTTATATAAAAATAATTTAAACCAATATGATAGGACTTATGTCAAGACTACATACCTTTAATTTTTCAATCAGTGGATGTGGACTTAATATATTGTATTAGCAGGAATCCAACCAGAAAATTTTAGGGTCATCAAAACCAAGAAATCAAGTTCATTTACTTTGTCACCAGATTCACTCCTTTCTGCAATACTGCATGACATAGAAAATGGACAAGTTCCTTGTTTTCTTTGTGCCAGTGTGGGGACCACTGCAACCACTTCTGTTGATCCAATTGGACCATTATGTGACGTGGCAAAGGATTATGGAATTTGGGTCCACGTGGACGCTGCATATGCCGGTGGGGCCCTTATTTGCCCTGAGTTCAGGCATTTCATTAATGGAGTTGAAGGAACAAACTCGTTTAGCTTCAATGCACATAAATGGCTTTTGACCAACGTAACTACTTGTTGCCTTTGGGTGAAAAATTCTTCTTGTTTAACAAATTCCCTCTCAACAAATCCAGAGTACTTGAGAAACAAAGCTTCTGAATCAAACCAAGTGATAGACTACAAAGATTGGCAGATAGCACTAAGCAGGAAATTTCAGTCCCTGAAACTATGGTTTGTATTTCGTAGCTATGGCGTGGACAACCTCAGAAACATCCAGAGAAACCATTTGAAATTGGCCAAAACTTTTGAAGACCTTGTGAAGCAGGATGAGAGGTTTGAGATTTTTGTGCCAAGGTATTTTTCCCTGGTTTGCTTTAGGGTTTCACCATTAGCGATCACTAATTATAAGAAACCCTTTAGTAATGGTACTCGTAATAATAATGATGATGATGATGATCATGATGATGAGTTGAGCGGGAAAACAATAAACGATGGTGATGAATATCTTGTGAATGAAATTAACAGTAAATTGCTGGATTTAGTCAATGGTTCAGGCAAAGTGTACATGAGTCATGGTAAGTTTGAAGGAGCTTTTATGATTAGATGTGCGATTGGTGCAGCATTAACGGTGGAACAACATGTGATTATGGCGTGGAACATGGTTAAGGAACATGCTACTTCAATCCTCTCGAAGCTTTCTCAAGCATAAAAGGTTGGGAAAGGTGTCGGCAACAATATCTACATATATTTATATTTGTTTATGATTATATTTAAAGTTCTGGAATAAGCTAAGGTAGCTAGTATGATAGAAGTCATACTCATTGTGATTAATAGAAATTAATTTGCAGATCAGGTTAGAAACTAGTCCATTTTCTGCCCTGTCAACCTTCTTTAATTCTGTCTCCATCACATTTTAATTAGAAGGACCACAAAAGAATGATATGGAATAAGTTATATACAATGAAGTCCTTGAGCAAATGAGCAAAGCTCTTTCATGTTTGTACAGCTGCTTGAAGTGTTATTACTATACTGGAAAAATTATGCACCCAAACAAGGACAGTGAAGGATTTATTGTACAAAAGAAGGTGAATGGAATTTTTTTTTTAAAAAAAAAAAAAAAATCTTTTCGAGGTTTGAAGTGCATTACAGGGTTTTCACCTCTCCAATAAATGCAGTTCTCAAGATTTGAATTTATGTTGTTCTTCTTTAGGGGTGAGGCCTCTACCACTTTAACCAAGAGCGTGTTGGTAGATCTTTCTTTATTAATAAGATGGTGCTGGTGAATTCTCACTTGCCTCAATGTATATATAAATTACTTCAAGAGAGCTGAATGGTGTCAGGAATTACGAGTTAGAAGAGATGGCAAGAGCCTAGAAGATCTTCATGTGGCTTAATTACTCTCACAACCAAGGTTGTCAAACCCGTGAGTTTAAGCAAACTCGTGGATGTGACGTAAACTTGTATCGTGAACACGAATCGTAAAATTGTAAAAATTTACATTTATTATTAAATAGGTATTACTAGTGTATAATTAAATAATTAAAATATAAAAATGACAATAATTTGGTTTAAATATATTTTAAATCCCAATAATTGAAATTAAATTTATCAACATTCATTATTTATCATATTTAATAAAGAAATTTCTATATAAAGCCACTAAGCATTATCAAATTAAAAAAGTTAACACGAGTTTAAGGGTAAATTAACACGGTTTTGTAAGCTAGAAACGTAAAAACGGTAAACTCGGTGGATAAACTAGTGAGTTTAACCGAGTTTACCACTGACTCGACTCGTTTTTGTAAGCTAGAAACGTAAAAACGGTAAACTTGGAGAGTCAACTCGCGAGTTTGACAACAATGCTCACAACTATACTATAAAAATAAAATTCAACCGGGAACTTCTGTTGTGCATGCAACATGTAAATACAATAAGGATGTTGAGGATGAGCTACATGTAGAGACAGTGACAATTCAAATAATAGCCTTCCTTTTTCTTTAATTAAGGGTTTTTAGTTATTCCCTCCGGTCTTTAATATAAGACCTACTTACCTAACCCTACAAAAAAAACAGAGAATTAGTTATGGAATTTCATTGCATCTCTCATTCGTCACTAATCCCTCAATTTCCATCACTAAAATTAGCCATGGAATTTAGTGTCGGAATTTTTCCGTCACTAATTATCCATCTCTAATTCCGCCATAAAAAAATTAGAACTGAAAATTAGTGACAGACAAATTCCATCCCTAATTTATGTCACTAATTTCTTTTAAAAAAAAATTTGTAACATAATTTTTTCGTCACTAATTTTCATTACTAAATGCTTTACCTTTATTGGCCAACAAATGAACTAGATGCCCACGCTTGAGAAGTTTTGCCACTTCAAGCCTAAGGGTGATGCAATTTGCTGTCTGGTGGCCTTGGTCGGAATGGAATTCACATCATTTGGGCCTGTCACTGGTCCGCTGGCTTCTTTGTCTGGGAGGGCCATTTCACCAAGCTGCCCATTTTAGTGAGGGTTTGTACTAATTCATCGGGATTAACCAAGAACCTATACTCCATTATCCTCGGTGGAAGTCCCTGGCAGGGTGGAGCCGTCATACTGTGGGTCTTTTTCCTTTCCTGGTACGTCGTGGGGTATGGCTCCACCATCCCATTATGCTTAGTACGTCTTGGGTTCCTACTCTATTGATCCTTTGGCTTATCGTCTAGGTGGCGGGTTTGGCCAGCATTCACTTTGTCTTCCTCCCACTTGATTTGAGCCCAGGCTTGTGCAAACACATCATCCATGGTATGGCATGTATACTTGGTAAGTTCTTTGTACAAGTTGGACTTGGGGAAGAGGCCCTTTCTGAATGCTACGATTGCAATAGCGGTATCACAACTCAAGATGTTAATCTTCTCTTTATTGAATCTATCCACCAAAGTCATGCAATGATTCTCGCGTCCCTTGGATTACTTTGTACAGGTCATTCAAATTTTTCTCGAGTTTCCAACTGCTAGAGAATTGTTGGACGAACAAGTTGTTTTGACTAGCGAACGAACTTATTGAATTAGTAGGAAGGTTGGTGAACCATCTTAATGCTGGTGTGACTAGGCTTGATTCGAACCCCTTGCACATGCACGCTTGCCGTAACTCCCTTGGCATTACATGTATGCATTCTCTGATGGTATTGGGCCATATGCTCATCTAGGACCGTTATACCATCATAATGGCAAATATGAGGAAATGTGAACTTCTTGGGCATGTCAATCAACACTATATTGTCTATGAAAGGGGAGTTTGCAAAGCTATCGAGGGAACTCTTTTTCATGGGCGATGGTACGCTAGGCAACCGAAGTATCATACCTTCCAACTCTTGACACCTTTTCTTCTAGTCGTCGTCGTCTTACATACCATGAGGTGGTGTGTCTACTACTCGGGGCTTTGTGGTTGTTCTCTATGCTTCTCCCCTAAGTGTTTCGTTGACATTTGTTGTGTTAGGAGGAGTTTCCGTACCAATAGGTGGATCTTCTTGTCCATCAATAAGGTTTTCTTGGTCAGCGCGAAAACCTTCATTGGTGGGGCAAGGTGCGTCTTATCGTGTTGGCTATTCAGCCTGGCCAATGCTGGTGCAAACAAGAAGAGTTTTAGTAGTTGGATTAACATTTTTGGCATCGTTTCCACCCATACTTAGAAAATCTTTCAGAGGCATGCCTCATGGCTAGACAAGCACGATAACAACGGACAAGAATTGGCCTGAGCAACACAAGCTGCAGGTAGCCTGCGTGGTTAGTGATGTGACTTGGTCTCGTAGGTTTGTATTCTCTTCCTCCAATCGTTGGAGGCATTCTTGCTGCTGCGTGAATCGTTCTTCCTATTGTGAAACCAATCTGGCTTGTGCAACGAGTTTTGAGCTTTGGTTTCTCACTAGCTCAGCTAGTTCAGCGATGCTCACTTAATAGCTAGCATCTACTTCTGTCATGATTAGTAATATTGGAAAAAACATAAAAGGAAAACCAAGGAAAGAAAAGAGGTATTTAAAAAAAATTGCTGGGTCCCCACGGTCAGCGTCAAACTATTTGAGCTAATTTCTGTTAGTTAGAATCTTATGTACATGATCACCAACAACAAAAGGAGTTATAACAAAAAATGGTAAAGATCAAGGGAGATAATTTATTAATGGCTTATCAAATGTGTACACATAGAAAATATGGAGAAAAGAGTAAGAATTCAATGATCCAATGATACGATAAAGAAAAAGTTGAAGAAAAATTTGTCATTTTGTGGCGATGGTCCCTGCCTCTTTTATCCCTTTCGTTTCCTTGGTTCGTTCCTATCTTTCTGGATCGTGGGGATGTGGCCGTTACCATATTCACGGGTGTCTGGATCTTCTCTCACTTTGGTGGTTTGACAAGGTATCTCACGCGGGGCTATGTGCTTAGTCAAGACTCATGACTTCATTGGGTTGTGACACGTGGTTTTATAAAAATTCATCAGAGTGTTGAGGTGCTACAGCTTAGTGTTTTGCAGAAACGGAGAGCATGTACTAAAAATTTGAACAACGAATTTAACAATGACTAACTGATGTAAAATACTCCGACATATGATGATGCCTGACGTATACTGATATATTAAAAATTTCCCGAAGGCATGTTCATGTGATACAGTAATACAAAACTTCATAATTACAAATCTTCTATGTAACTATACCCTCTTCATCCGAGCCTTGAGTAGACTTGGGGCATCGAACCTAACTCAGTTAAATCATCCCATTTGGCTAGGCTGGGTAGGTCTAGTGGGAGTCTCACCGTGCTAGGGTGACCGATTGATCGAACCACATAGACGACCCTTTCTAGTTTAAGCACCAAATGATATGAAGTAACCTTATTAGATTTATGCCATAAGGTAGGTTCTGTTGACTTTCTTCCCGTATTTACTTTGACCGGTGCCTTCTCACGGCTCCGTCTACTGGCGTCTATCTACGGCTCCATCCCCTAGTGCCTTCTCTGGTTCATGACATTTCCTGTCTATTCATTCAGACTGAGGTCCAATGCCCATCGGACCTCAGGTAACGATTAACCTCATGCTTATGTACACAATATATGTATGACAGGTATTCATGACATTTTCACAAAACTACTACAACAGCCCATAACAGATGTAGAAATACATAATAATGTATGTAAGGAAATAACAATACACAGCCCCTGCAGTATGTTTGTTATCCCGGTCTGCACTATCAAATCCAATGCCACGATGGCCTATCGTGTCCTCAACGCTAGGAAAACTCTAAACGGTGTTATCAAGACTATAACCTGTGTATTCATGATTGCATTTAAAAATAATTGAGACAGAGTCTCAGTACAAGAACACAGCAATCATATATAAGCATACCAATAAGCATTAGAGTCAGTGTTATAGTACGTTGCGAACGTACCTTCGTTGACGGTACTTTCGGACGTTTACTTAAAAACGGTAATTTTTGACAAATGCGGTACGACCGCGGTACGACGAAAGCGATGTGATTATCTCAGATATCCTATAAGGATAATATTTATCAATATCTAGCAGCATAACAGGCATTTTAGGTACAAATTACCATTTTGCCCCTAGTTTGACTAATCGGCGAAATTTCGCCAGAGCTTCGCTACTTTGACCTTATCTCTCCAAAATTTTGACATATCTCTTTTCCCAATATATTTTCGAAATAAATATCATATTTACCCCTAAACATGATATTTAAACTATCTGGGAAATTTAAAGATAAATCTAGCATTCCTACTATATCTACCGAAAGAACTACCAAAGCTTAAGACTAGGGACCGAAAAACTTACCCAGGGCTCCGCTATATTTTCTCTGGGCTCCTCCTTCTCTCTAACCTCTCTCTAGTTTTCGATTTTTGGGTGAAGAAATGAGAGGAGAGGGCTTGCTATTTATAGCAAAAATCCTGACACTATTCATCACTTTATCAGACTGGATTTCGGCCGTCGGATCGCACTTTGACACGTGGCACTCATCCTTGCCCTTCATGCCTTGGATGACATCATCCTTCTAGAATAAGATTACATCATCCATGATGTCACCCATGTGCTTTATGCACCTGTACCGATAAAGTTCACAGTTCGGTGTCCGAATCGCGTAACCTTGGAGAAACTCAAAAATTCGGTAGCACAACGCTGAAGACATATTCTTCTTCTTTAAAACTACCTGGGTTAACTAAATTTTTGATCCCATTACGGGTATTCCGTAGTCTGCTGAAGATTTTTGGATAAACGCTGTCGGTTACGGAAATAACTTCCGATAGCACCAGCTTCTGGATAATAATTTGCTGGTTCGTAATATGTCCTAACCTAAGGAAACCAGTTCACAGTTTGTCACAACTATTTATTTTTCTATAGGTTCTCATTTTGACTATCTGTCATTTTCCCTTAAAACCCTGTATCATAAGTACACGATTGGTTTCAGAAATGACTTCTGAGACAGCTCACTCCGGAATAAAATTTCACTGGTATTTAAAAGGTCCAGATGTCAAAGACTTAATTCCTATATTTTAAGGTAGGATTTTATTTCTACCTGTTCTCAAATGTCTTGTTGGCTCTTTACCGAATATAATATTATTTAATTATAAATATCTAGATATTATTTGAAATATCCATAACCATTTTCACACTATACTTAATTAATTTTATTCTTATTTTAATTAATAATTTCGGCCCCTCTCCCCTTTTAATTAATTATTTAATTATTTCCTAATTAATTCACTTAACATCTTAACTTAAGTAATTAGCCATTAATTACTTAATTAGTCATTTACCAATTGTTGACAATTTTATTAATTAGGATAAATTATTATCTCACAATTCTTTTAATTACATTGGTATTTTATATCCCATGTAAAATATTAAAAATCATGGGGCCAAAAGGTGCTTTTAATAATATTATATTTATGCTCTATTATTTTCCAAGGAAATAATCCCAAAAATTCCTAAAATTAGAGAAAACACATTTCCTAAGTTTTTGTCAGTTTTTGTTGCCCTATGGTATTTATCATAATATTTTCAGGCCATTTTCTGCCTTATAAAATACATTTTTCATGGATTTTAGCTCTTTTTCTTTGCTAATTTTCACAAAGAATTACCTTAGAAAATAAGATAATTAAGACTTATTATTTGAGACCCCATATTCACCTATTTAAATAGGTAATATTGACTCAAAGGGAATATTTAAAATAAATAATTATCCAGTATTAAATATCCGGGTATTACTTTTCTCCCCCCGTTAAATAAAATTCCGTCCTCGAAATTTATTCTATACCAACTAGAGTTCCATAATTTAATACTAGTGATTTTTCCCAAATTACTTCGTTCATAGACAAACCCTCTCTATACTAACTAGGATACTCATATCCCTAAGTTACTTCTTTTGAGAACTTATTTTGATTTGTCTATATAGATATGGTCGTTTTGATACTTCGTTTTCTATCTCGTGATCACGGTCTAGGTGATATTTCTTCAACCGAGAAATACAGAAAATACCATGGAATTCATTAAAGTTTGGGGATAAACTATCTGGTAAGTATTTGATCCATACTTACTCTAACATCTCGATTGTTTTAACAAGAGATTTCTAAATTCATCGGGTGTATTTATAGTTTTTCGGGGAATTTGTTTTAACAGGACAAAGTCCTCATAATATTCAAGTAGCCTTTGATCTGGAAGGTATTCACACGATGTTTACTTACTCTCTAAATTCACAGTCTTATAGGAATTTTATCTAGCGATGCCATTCATTACCGAGTTTCTTCCAACTCAAAAGGTATTCCAAGCACTTGTGGTAGCGGTATAATTCTATAGTTACACCGTAGAGGTAACGCCTCTATACTCACTAACTCTAGGTTATGCGTAGATTAGTCCGACTTGAGAGGCTTCAACTGAGGAGAGGTGCAAGTCATCACGCTGTCCTGCTGCAGCAAGACATATCCCAATCCATACCTAACGGTACCACTATAAAATCTAATTGGATCTGGGATAACCAACTCTTGGTGTTGTGACCAACTTCCTTCTCAGTATATGTACGCTCGTCTCTCAGTCTTTGTTCCACATAGTGATTAAAACTTTTATTCGTGAGTTTTGTAATGGTAAAGCAAGTTACGAGAAAATTCGATATGAATCTGCAGTACTATCCCGCTAGATCCAGAAACTAAACATCTATATAACTATCTCTGACTCTTTCTAGTCCAGAACTGTTTCCATTCTGTAATCAAGTATAGTATCAAATCATAGGATTCATTGATTCCATTCTCTCCATGCTCGTTATACAGATTTCACTGCCTGACTCATTCAGCCCTCGGCTTACCACATATTTGGCCTTCCGCCTCGATTTATTATATTATAGCACCGGAGATTCTAGCCCTCTACTTAATAAATCATCATAAGTTTTTCCTGTGACAAGGAATACTTTTTCTGACTTTAAGACTCTAGACAACGTTTAGAATACATTATGCCTATCCGTATTTCACATATTGTCAAACACATTCAATTTCATGGTTCATGGTCACTGCCTTGTACTTACTTGTTGTTATCTCCTCGAGCCTCTGCTCGTCTACCTCATCTGAGTCTTTACATACAAGTTCTCAGACTACCGTGACTTACTTTAGCACTATTGCTGATAACCTCTATCTGACTTAACTAATTCAGTGCTCTAGACCTTTCTATAGTTCCTGTCCCTTTATCAAAATTCCAATTACACTGCTTCTATATTTAACACAATAGTATTGACAAACATGTCATCACTATTCAAAAACTTTTTGTCAAATCTTTAAACTCTTCATACTTTGAAAAATATTTCGTGATTTCAGTACTTACAGAATCTGCACTATTTCGAAAAGTATTAGTGCTATCACACTTTAAATTTTAACTGCTGTCAAAACAACTTCGTGAAAATTTCTAACTTGGTATATTTTATCATTTTACCTAGTAGTAGTACTTTCATACTACCCGTAGTAGTAGTGTTCTCATATTTTTATTTATTTATACTAAAACAATTTTGTGAAAACGTATTTTACTGACAATATGACTTCAAAATTAATTTACTACCTGTAATTTTCTTTTGAGGAAATAACTTATTCATAAAACTTTAACAATTTATCACATATGCTATTACTTCAACTATGTGGTACTACGTGTATTCGTATTCTTACTGGTGTGAACTTATTTTCTTAGAACAGATCTCTTCAAAACTTTTTTGTTCACAACGAGCCTTTATCATAGGCTGATGATTTTAATTACTTTCAAAACATCTGTGATGACTTCCCATTTTTAATATATTTGAGATGTATTTTGATGTATTTGGGAAGTCATTATTGTAAAAATAAACGGATTTTTTAGAGATTTTAAGAAAAAAATCAATGTGGTACATTAATTGTGGGATTGAGTAAAATATAAAAAGTTGTTGTTAGTTTAATATTATTACATAATATTTCCTCTTGTTGCAGCACATACACGGACGGTGAGCTTGAATAATGAAGAAGGAAATGCATTATATGAAGTTGGGTCCCGCGTGGTTGAAAATGGAGAAAGATGAAGTTAGTGGAGAATATTAAAGAAGATAAGGAACATGCGCATGTCTTCCACCAAATGCAAACAATAAAATAATAATAAAAGGAGAAGGCATGGACATGTTTTGTGGAGCACATGGTCTGTAATTACAATAACTTCCCACTAAATGTACAATAACAAAAATAAATAAAAGGAGACTCAAGGAATGGAGCACAGGGACGACGTGTTGAGTGGGAGAATTGTCTGCCATCATTCTTCAAAAAGCTGGAACCAGAGGAGCATTAAAAAGACGGACTGGACAGAGGAGCAAGAGGAATTTATTCATTCCACTCCTTGGCTGCGACACAAGCAGAGGGGAACGGAGGAGCACGATCCATCATTCCATACCTTCATCGCCTTCCATCACCATCTCATAACCATCATCGCCGGCGCTCACCTTCACCACCTTTGTCGCCGGTGACATCTTTTCATTTTCCTCTCCACCATTGTCGTCAAATCAGAAACGAAGAACAGAGGGATGCACGAACTGGTTTGTTTTTCTTCAACTGCGACAGCAGTGAGGAGAACAAGATTAATGACCACCTTCATATTGCGACAGCAGTGAAGCTCTCCTCCATAGTACAACTCGTGTTGCAGTGGCAAAGATTTATCGACATATTTGATCTCTGCTCTTCCTTCCTTTTGTTTCTTTGAATCTGATTTAATCTTTTTGTGATGGTTTTTGTTTTAGTTATGTGTGGTTAATTTCTTTGCAACCTAGAGTAACTATGAACTTATGGGTGAATTAAATTTTGATTTCATTATTTAGTTATGATTAATATTAATTTTGGTTATTTAATCTTGATTAATATTTTCTATTTAGTGATTGGCCACCATTAAATATGAATTTGAGAATTAGAATTTGCCTTGACGAAGGGAATTTTAATTAAGCTCTGAGATTAAGTAATATGGGATTAAATTACGATTTAATTTGCGATTAGGATAGACATATACCTAATGACCCCATATAATTGTTGAAGAGTGTGTTCGAGTTATGTTGCCTCTTGAGTAATTGTGTTAGACATAACAAATTCCACTTAAGAGAGGGTTATAAGTAGACCGACAGGCACTTATAGCTATTTATACTCGAGATTAACAAAATTGATATTAAGGCTAATTAAATTAGTGGAATCAAGGTTTATGAAGCAAATAAGGGATTAGTGACTTTGGGTTGCTCATTTGTTTATTGTTGTTATTTATTTTAATTTCTTTTCTCTTACTTAAATTCAATGTGGTTTGCTCAACTTAAACGAAAATGTGAAATTAATGCTTAACTGAAGTTGTTGGTACAAAGTCCTCGTGGGAACGATATCTTACTTACTCTTTATTACTTGATACGGCCCGTGCACTTGCGGAGTCCTTAGGCATTATAAAATTTTGCCCCATCAATCTGTTACGACTCAACAAGTCGTATCATGACAACTTCTGTTCTTCCAGTCTTTATACTGATTTTAACATAAAATAGTTGTTAACTCCACTTCTAGGTTTTTATCATAACACTTTCTTATTATAATGACAACATTATAACTGTAGTCTAATCCTCTGTGGAAAATATTTCATTTAATCACTTTAAGTTGTAAATTCATAAGTTTGACAAATTATAGCAGGTGTATTGACAAGTTATAAAATTCAACTTTCATTTTTTATTAGGGAACCAGGCAACTAATCTTAGAAGATCATTGATATTCGTTCGGACCTCTGTCCTCAGCTACTCCAGCTATCTGTGGAGTGCTTTTATTCTACCTTAATGTTTTGACAATTTGGGACATTATTTATTTCTCTTAGTTTCACAGACTTCTCGGGACACTTTCCGGCATTTGTCTAACAACTGAGGCTTACTGCTAGCCTATAAACAACTTTGTCTTACAAGACTTTTAGGGCTTCCAACTATATTATCTACTGACCTGAGGACATACTAGTCTCATCGGTCTTACTGTTCACTATGTATATTTTAGAAACATACCTTACTGACTTGAACCTAGTCAATCCTGTGCAGCTTCAACTGCAACTGTTGAATCTATCTGACTCATATCTATCGTGCTCGTTTGGCCTCATACTCTACCCAATCTACCTGTTTGGAGTTGGATTATTTTGGAAGTAGTGTTGTCAACCATTGTCGTAAGTCATTTATGGTAGGATTTGAAATCTCTGGGTTTGTGTATTCGTTTCGATGTGTACTTTTCTCTCTTCAGAAACTCAGTTATCTGGAACCATCTGATACGGAACCTTTGCTTTTAATTTCCTACTTTGTTTCAATAGCGAACTCTATGTCGCCCTTTTTATTTGTATCTCATTGAGACCTTCTAAAAGTATCTCAAGGAGCTTTGTTCACAATCCGTTTAATGTTTTACTTGGATTCTATCTCACAATACACCCTACATAGCACTAGAGCGTTTATTGTTGGATTACGTAAACTTTGTCTCTAAGAAACTTATTCAATATGAGACTCGTTATGATGTACTTACCTTGAGCCTGATACACTGGTAGCTCTACTTTATGGTTTGTTGTTACGGCAGCTTTTACTTTACGGTTTGACGTCACGGTGGCTTCGCCCTATAGTACTTCACTCAGCGCCGCACACAACCCCTCCGATTGGGCAGCTATACCTGTCAGAATCCTCCGCAGGCAGCCCTTTCCGATCAAACCTCCCCGTAAGTAGCCTTCCCGATCAAAAATCCCATAAGTAGTACTATCATCAGTTTGTTGTCTCTGAACAAGAACTTGAGTCTTATTAGGTTCCTATCCTTTCGGGGTTTGTGATTTAATCCCGTTATCTCATACGGTTTTATTTTGTTTCATGGCTTTCTTATATTGGTTCATCTCCAGGTGATTTCCCTAACTCAATTCTCTTTGTCAGTTACTTACTTTTTAAAGGATCTTTTAGACACTATTATTACTCAGGTTGTCGGTCTCACCTTGAAACCATAACTTGTGTTTTACTGTGGTTCGTTTCTAACCATTTTATGACTCTGTTAAGGAATTAACTTTCGGGTATTGAAACCCAAGACAATCTCACTTACACTTCCTCCGGATTTCTTAAGGTGATATGATATTTAGGAATAGGAAGATATACTGACTACATGTTCTGGAATGGGGTACAACACATCAATTTGAGGTATCAGTTCAAAATTCTATATCATCTCAGGATGATATACCTTCGAGGGTCTATGTCATAAATGTGTACAGGGGATTGATTTAGAGTGATTCTCCGACTCAACATGGTACACAGTTTCAGGTGATATAAGGGATCAGAATATTGCACGATTCGAGGGTGGTATATTTGTTCGGGATATTACTCAGATGTCAAATCATCTACAGACGCAACATGTTCATTTAGGAAAAACAGACCGACTCAAAGTTATACTTGGGAGTGGGCATTTTGGACTTAAGATTGTATCTACGTCTGACCAATTTATGAATATTCAGGCTATGTGCCTCTCCCTGGAATAGTCTACATAAGGTGATTTCTCTCTGTTTATAATGTTCAGTCATACTTTGACTTAAGCATTTTCTCTGTTTTGCTTAGATTTAGGTGTCGTCATCACTTTATCTGTTCCTATGGTGTTAAAGGATTTCTCTGTTTCATACCCTACGGTATTTAGAACTTTATTCCAAGGATCTAATCTCATCGCTCTACCTTACCAGGATTTCTCTCCTGAGATTTACTTTTATTCTAAGTATGTTTAATTTTACAGCGTCAGTTAGATCTGATGCACTACTAATGACACAATTACCACTTTGCGCTGACAACTCTTACAGTTTATCTTACTAGTTTTGGGTACTAATGTAGGTACACGTACTATTATATACTGATAATTCTCATACAGGGGTACTGGTACGGCTTAATTGCCTCCCTGGAAAAATACCAGGAACCTTCCCTTTTCTACCCCCCGTTACTATGTAACAGATTACCACTGTGAAGAATTTTAGTAAAAGACCTTCATTCTCGGAGCCACTCTCTGTGTGTATTCACAGTGTCTAGCCTCAACTAGGCAGGGATCTTTCCCTTAAGATAACCTAGTAGGTTATTGTTCCTCTAAGGAAATTTAATTAACAAGTTATTACTCATACCGGAAGACTCTTAACCGAGTAGTCACTGTGTTTTACAAACAAACCTAAACAATAAGTTACTGCCTATAGAAGACCTAGATAGTGTTATCCTCTAGTTCAATCATCGCTTTTGTTTCGGGAATTTCATTCAGACTCTGATTCCCATATCAGATGTCTTAGAGTTTTTAAAAACTCTAACCTTTACCTTAGGGTATTTGTTTTATTGTATCACAATATCAGTATTATATCAGTACTCTTGTCTTTGTTGTTCAAACAATGCTCTCGAGACTAGCTGTGAAGCTAGCTCTGATACCAAAATGTAACACCCCAAATTTTGTAGCATAAATCGTGCCTGTGACACGTGGTTTTATAAAAATTCATCAGAGTGTTGAGGTGCTACATCTTAGCGTTTTGCGGAAATGGAGAGCATGTACTAAAAATTTGAACAACGAATTTAACAATGAGTTTAACAATGAGTAACTGATGTAAAATACTCCGACATATGATGATGCCTGACGTATACTGATATATTAAAAATTTCCCGAAGGAATGTTCATGTGATATAGTAATACAAAACTTCATAATTTCAAATCTACTATGTAACTATACCCTCTTCATCCGAGCCTTGAGTATACTTGGGGCATCAAACCTAACTCAGTTAAATCATCCCATTTGGCCAGGCTGGGTAGGTCTAGTGGGAGTCTCACCGTGCTAGGGTGACTGATTGACTGAACCACATAGACGACCCTTTCTATTTTAAGCACCAAATGATATGAAGTAACCTTATTAGATTTATGCCATAAGGTAGGTTTTGTTGACTTTCTTCCCGTATTTACTTTGACTGGTGCCTTCTCACGGCTCCGTCTACTGGCGTCTATCTACGGCTCCATCCCCTGGTGCCTTCTCTGGTTCATGACCCTTTCCTGTCTATTCATTCAGACTGAGGTCCAATGCCCATCGGACCTCAGGTAACGGTTAACCTCATGCTTATGTACACAATATATGTATGACAGGTATTCATGACATTTTCACAAAACTACTACAACAGCCCATAACAGATGTAGAAATACATAATAATGTATGTAAGGCAATAACAATACACAGCCCCTGCAGTATGTTTGTTATCCCGGTCTACACTATCAAATCCAGTGTCATGATGACCTATCATGTCCTCAGCGCTAGGAAAACTCTAAACGGTGTTATCAAGACTATAACCCGTGTATTCATGATTGCATTTAAAAATAATTGAGACAGAGTCTCAGTACAAGAACACAGCAATCATATATAAGCATACCAATAAGCATTAGAGTCAGTGTTATAGTACGTTGCGAACGTACCTTCGTTGACGGTACTTTCGGTACGTTTTACGAAAAACGGTAATTTTTGACAGCGGTACGACCGCGGTACGACAGCGATGTGATTATCTCAGATATCCTATAAGGATAATATTTATCAATATCTAGCAGCATAACAGGCATTTTAGGTACAAATTACCATTTTGCCCCTAGTTTGACTAATCGGCGAAATTTCGCCAGAGCTTCGCTACTTTGACCTTATCTCTCCAAAATTTTGACATATCTCTTTTCCCAATATATTTTCGAAATAAATATCATATTTACCCCTAAACATGATATTTAAACTATCTGGGAAATTTAAAGATAAATCTAGCATTCCTACTATATCTACCGAAAGAACTACCAAAACTTAAGACCAGGGACCGAAAAACTTACCCAGGGCTCCGCTATATTTTCTCTGGGCTCCTCCTTCTCTCTAACCTCTCTCTAGTTTTCGATTTTGGGGTGAAGAAATGAGAGGAGAGGGCTTGCTATTTATAGCAAAAATCCCGACACTATTCATCACTTTATCGGGATCGGATTTCGGCCGTCGGATCGCACTTTGACACGTGGCACTCATCCTTGCCCTTCATGCCTTGGATGACATCATCCTTCTAGAAGAATATTACATCATCCATGATGTCACCCATGTGCTTTATGCACCTGTACCGATAAAGTTCCCAGTTCGGTGTCCGAATCGCGTAACCTTGAAGAAACTCAAAAATTCGGTAGCACAGCGCTGAAGACATATTCTTCTTCTTTAAAACTACCTGGGTTAACTAAAATTTTGATCCCATTACGGATATTCCGTAGTCTGCTGAAGATTTTTGGATAAACGCTGTCGGTTACTGAAATAACTTCCGATAGCACCAGCTTCTGGATAATAATTCGCTGGTTCGTAATATGTCCTGACCTAAGGAAACCAGTTCACGGTTTGTCACAACTATTTCGTTTTTTATAGGTTCTCATTTTGACTATCTGTCATTTTCCCTTAAAACCCTGTATCCTAAGTACACGATTGGTTTCAGAAATGACTTCTGAGACAGCTTACTTCGGGATTAAATTTCACTGGTATTTAAAAGATCCAGATGTCAAAGACTTAATTCCTATATTTTAAGGTAGGATTTTATTTCTACCCGTTCTTAAATGTCTTGTTGGCTCTTTACCGAATATAATATTATTTAATTATAAATATCTAGATATTATTTGAAATATCCATAACCCTTTTCACACTATACTTAATTAATTTTATTCTTATTTTAATTAATAATTTTGGCCCCTCTCCCCTTTTAATTAATTATTTAATTATTTCCTAATTAATTCACTTAACATCTTAACTTAAGTAATTAGCCATTAATTACTTAATTAGTCATTTACCAATTGTTGACAATTTTATTAATTAGGATAAATTATTATCTCACAACTATTTTAATTACATTGGTATTTTATATCCCATGTAAAATATTAAAAATCATGGGGCCAAAAAGTGCTTTTAATAATATTATATTTATGCTCTATTATTTTCCAAGGAAATAATCCCAAAAATTCCTAAAATTAGAGACAACACACTTCCTAAGTTTTTGTCAGTTTTTGTTGCCCTATGGTATTTATCATAATATTTTCAGACCATTTTCTGCCTTATAAAATACATTTTTCATGGATTTTAGCTCTTTTTCTTTGCTAATTTTCACAGCAATTACCTTAGAAAATAAGATAATTAAGACTTATTATTTGAGACCTCATATTCACCTATTTAAATAGGAAATATTGACTCAAAGGGAATATTTAAAATAAATAATTATCCGGTATTAAATATCCGGGTATTACATGGGTCGTGTCTTCTTATTAGCTTTGCTTCGTACGTCAGCCCGAAGGTTGGTTTTTTGGGGCATACAACTATCATGGTTAAAAGGATTTAAAGCCACTAATGAAACTAACCATGATAGAAAATAGCGAAACCAATACAAAAGATCTATTACGGTTATACAAGGAATATACCTTTAACTCAAACAACTATTCAAATTATTCACTCAACCAAAATATATTTTCCACAAGACTAACAAGTCAGTCACATCGAGATTCAGGACACAAAACCTACCCACAAACCACTATGGTAAACCAAGACTTTGGGCACAATAATTATAAATGAGGATACACAGCCAAAAAGCCCTCTCCACAATACTAAACCCCAAAATAATGTCTTCACTAAACAGTTTCCAACAAGTTTACATAATTGATCCACTAACAATATACAAGTATTCAAGTAGAGAAAGTCTCCATAATTACCAAATAACAGTTATCCAAAATACCATGCATCATAAAACATAATCATGGACTCTAGACGGCAATATAATAATAATTACAACACAAACACCAAAAAGAGGCCGACAATGCTACCAGTGACTATGCGTTTGGCTGCTTCCCTTTGCCCTTATCAGAAATAGAGGGCTTGCCAAAAAAATATTAACAACAATG
Organism: Acacia melanoxylon; assembly: GCA_019022615.1. Lineage (NCBI taxonomy): Eukaryota > Viridiplantae > Streptophyta > Magnoliopsida > Fabales > Fabaceae > Acacia > Acacia melanoxylon. The sequence goes on from JAFJYJ010000029.1 coordinate 5,749,140, forward strand.
GGTGAGGCATCAAGTCCCATTAACCAACATTAGTTTACAGAATATGTAGGATAGGAATCAATGTACTGTAATGCTTTTATGTATTTAAAAATCATCTCACCCATCCACCATACTCCCTCTTTATAACTTTTGGATGTGGTACATCCATTAGTGTTAGTATACCCGGGCCAAAGGCTAACTAGTCACTTTAAGAATGCTGCTCCTTGTCATGCCACCACCAATATACTGTAACATAAAGTGGTTTACAATCCGGCCAAGCACAAAGATTCTCCACAACCCCTACCACATATTTTCAAAATATTCCCAAGTAGTGAATGTACACACATACACATTTTTCAAAACCTTTCACATCAATACAATTCCTCATATACATTTCCTTCACGATATATCCATCAACACAAATATTATAGTCATGTTTATACAAACCAAATACTCACATATGATTTGAAAGTACACTACTTCACTGAATGAACTTCACATACAAAAATACATAGGGTTTTCCAAATCATGTTTAAATTTCATAAAAAATATAAGGTTTAGAAATACCTTATATTCCAAAACAAGTGTATAAAATAAAATATTCTAGTTACCTCAACTTCAAGCTCAACCTATACTTGAAGAGTCACACGAGCTATCACCTATTACAAAAAAGCCCTACATTAACAATATAGATTCACAATCAATTACAATTACAAGGAAGGATAAAAGAATCAAGCTTCACAACTAACTTCCCAAGACTTCAATTCCTTAAGATCCCATAACCACACTAACGCAATCCTAATAGATACATTCCATAGGTGCAATTTATTCATTAAGAACCTCAATCATCCTCAAAATCATCCCCTTATATCAATTACTCAATTTCCCAACTCAAAGAGTCACCCCCAACATATTCATATTCACAAATCAATCAATAGCAACATTCTAAACTGATTGAACCTCTTTTCTAACTACTATAAACATGTTCCAATCATTAAACACCTCCTCAAAACATTTCATTAACCAAAGCATCACAAACCCTAACTTAAATATCAAAACATCTCATAATCTCATAATTAAAAATATAACAAAACTAAACTGATTACATCTTTAATTTTACTCCATATAACTCATTTAAACCAAAGAGATTCGGTTGATTCATAGCCTGTTTCGAAATCCTCAAAGAAACCCTAGATTTCAAAACTTCAAATATGAAAAATGGTGTAGAAATGGAGTCAATCTTGTTAAAATCACTTACAATGATGTTTGAAGACTTCAATATACACCCAAGAACCAAAATCTTCAAGCTCTAACGGAGGAAAATCGCCCCATTCTTTCTTTTTTTTTATGGCAAATGACAACTTCAATTTTTGTGTTGTTCGCTTCAGCTAATGACACAGACGAATAAGGGCAACTTCAAAAATTCGTATATAATTCTACGTATCTTCAAAAATTAGAAATTAGAACTCTATGGAAAGTTTGAGATGCCTATTTTCTAATGCAAAAAGAATCATCCAAAAACAATATCATTTTATCCTCAAAATTTTTCAAATTTAAAAAATGTTCATAAAGTCTAAAGATATGACTTTCAATTATAATCCTTAATGTTTCTAAGCTTCAAACATCAAAATTTCACCTCTTAATACATCAATCTCATCAATAATGAAATCTTACTTAACTTTAAACCTCAATATTAAAATTTGGGATGTTATAGTTAGTAAATACAAATTTTGGTTCTTTAGGTAAAGAATGAACCTGGTCCTTTGAATTAATAATTTCATAAATTTAGGGGTTTTGAGAATAAAATAACTTATGATTCACTTGCCAACCAGAACATTTAAAGTCTACTTTTGTGAGTGAGAGGGATAATGAAGATTTATTTCGTATATCTATGTTATTGAAATCAAAGTCCATGATGATCTCCCGAACTCCGTTCCATGCTTGAGATGCAATAAAATTTAGGGTTAAATGCCTAATTTGCCCCGAAAGTTTTGCTAAGGGGGCGCTCAGCACCCGGAAGTTTTTTTGGTACCAAATTTGCCCCGAAAGTATGAAAAATGTACCAAATTTACCCCGGAAGTATGAAAAAGGTACCAAATTTGCCCCTCCATTAATTTTCACCGTTAAGTTTAACTGAGTGTACACGTGGCATGCCACCTCATCAACCCAATAAGAGTTAAGTATCATTTTTGCCCTGGAAGTTTTCATTGAGGAGCAATTTTGCCCCGAAAATTTTCATTAAAGAGCAATTTTGCCCCGGAAGTTTACAAAAGTAGCAATTTTGCCCTTCTTTCTCCCAATATTAAATTTGACTATTAAATCAGTCAAAGACCACACATGTCATGCCTTGAAAAGGTCGAACTTAGAGTCGAGAAGGAGATCCTTGAGATGTTGAGCTCAAGGCGCGCGAATTTGTGAAGCCAAACCGGTCACAGAAGCATCACTTATGATCTAAGCAAATGATCGGTCTATACAAACGTAAATATTATCACTATTGATTTGTTTTACTAAACCAATTTTTGGAACAATTCATTTCTCGTTTTGCGTTTCATTTGCTTAGATTATAAGTGATGCTTCATCTGGGTTTTGCGACAGACCTTTCAGTCCCTGTTAGAACCGAGAAATCGGGTCGAGCCCGTCGAGTCGGCCCGTTTAAGCCCTGGCCTTGCAGAGCTCGGGCTTGAAAAATATGCCAAAAATTTGAAATTGGCCTTGCAGGCCCGTTTAACTGTAGCTTTTTTTTAAAAAAAAATTAATTACTTAGACTTCCATTTAATAAATGTGTTTATTTGTAATTACTTAGATTTTTTTAGTTTAAACTAGAACCCTTTTTATGTTTATTATTATTCTGTATTAAAACACATAATTAGTTTTTAAAGAAGAGATGTTTTCATATTAAATAAACACATACTTTGGTATTACAATATTATATAAGTAATAAATTATAAATATATTTGGTGTAAAATAAGTATAATTATTCGTGCCCCGGCCCCGGTACTATCGGCCGGGCTTTGAAAAACATATGTTTTCCTTACTCCAAGCCCTATAGGGCCGGCCCTGTTGGGCTCAAGCTCTGTCGGCCGGGCCGGCCCTAATTCTCAGCTCTAGTCCCTGTGACCAGTTCGGCTTTACAAATTCTAGCCGTCTTGAGCTCAACATCTCAAGGATCTCATTCTCTGACTCCAAGTTCGACCTTTTCAAGGCATGACATGTGTGGTCTTTGCTTGATTTAATAGTCAAATTTAATATTTGGAGAAAGAAGGCAAAATTGCTACTTTTGTAAACTTCCGGGGTAAAATTGCTCCTCAATGAAAACTTCCGGAGCAAAATTGCTCCTCAATGAAAACTTCCAGGGCAAAAATGATACTTTTGATTGAAGAGGTGGCATGCCACCTCACATTTTAACGATCTACGTGGACTTCCATCACTTTTGGGTAAATTTGATACCTTTTTAATACTTCCGGGGCAAATTTGGTACCAAAAAAACTTCCGGGTGCTGAGCGCCCCCTTAGCAAAACTTCCGGGGCAAATTTGGCATTTAACCCTAAAATTTATATCCATATTTTCATACATTTTAGTAGAAAAATTGAGACATAAATTTTATTTATGATTTTAAGATATTGTGACTGAATTATTTATGCTTTTATTAATAAGGAAATTAATGAAAGAAGTGTAAGATTTATTCAAAACATGTCAACCTCTCATGCCGACACACACATTGATTTGCTGGCTTTTTTTTTTTTTCTAATTTCACAAGTCATACCGTAACTAAGTGCATTTCTTTTCCCTTTTGAAAAGAGAACTTAAATTCTTTTCATCCAATCTTGCATTGAAATGGGAATGACAACTTCGCGACATATCCATTATTAATGGGATATCATGTCGACATGAAATTCTGTACTGAAGGGGAATCCCACAAATCAAGAAGTGAAGAAGGAAAAGAGCCACGTTTTTTCCCCTCTTCATTATAAATAGAGTTTTGATTTGATTGAAGTTTATATACGGTTTTACTTGGTTCATAGTCTGATCATAATGCTGAGAACCCCATATGCTAATGCGCGAAACTTTCTATAACTATCATTGTCATATTCTGGATTTTGGGTCTAAAGCTTTAAGAAAAACAAGACTTTAGACCCGTTCGATGCACGGATATGTTTAACACTAAAATGGTTTAAACTTAACACATATAATATCATGTAAATATCAAACAATTTCCATTCATCATATTATCACATAATTTGCATTCTACAATGACAACACAAAACATACATTATAACTAAAATTGTAATAATAAGTTTTGAAAAACTTCTTTGTAAACAACATTTGTAGTAGTGTTACTACATTTGTTGAACTTATCCAAGATTAGTAATTTCAAACCATTGAAACTCTTGACCCTAGAAAGTGCAACATATAGTTGTCCATGTGAGAAGACTGGGGTTGGGAGGTAAAGACCAACATTAGTCATAGATTGTCCTTGATTTTTGTTTATTGTCATTGCTAAAACCCTACAATAGATGCATTATAGCAAGAGAAATGTAACCCTACGATAGATGATAAAATAGTTAGATGAAACAAAATATAATATGTCAGAAAATAGTATTACATAACTGAACCACTTTCAAGATAACACGATAACAAATATTAGAGTCAGGCAACACAACATTAAACGTAATTTGACAATGAGTCATAAATGGGGGAATATCCCAGAAATTGTCCACGACTCTTGTAACATCCCAAATTTCGGGCCATGAGAATTGAGAATAAGCCTACATTAGGCAGACAATTAAGCCCAATTCAGGAAGAGTCCCAAAGATGTCGAGAGATAGGAAGTCTCTCGGGGACTAGGTAACCCGGCTATACAGATCAGTGGACTTAGTACATATGAGTCGTGGAATTAAAGTGTCAGTGAAAAAGGGGCAATTTGGATTATTATAATGGGCCAAGGTTTCAGCCCAAGGAGATAAAAGAAAAACAAATAAATAAAACATGGAAAGAAAAAGGCAATTGGGCTTTTGTATTTCGGCCCAAAACAAGAAAAAAAAAAAAGGGGGGGGAAGCAAAATTGGATCCTCACAATAGTCCAAGAAATTTGGCCCAATAAGTAAAGCAAGAGTCATTAAAGCAATTCCTACTCCTTTCTCTCATACTTTTCCACGGTAACAAATTCACTTTACAAACACACCCTCCCTCCAAAACCGTACCTCTTTATTATCTCTCACACACACATGCAAGCTCCCCACACACCACATTTTTCTCTTCCCTTCCCCTTAACTCACGGACACATACACACACCTCACAATTTCACACTTATTCCCTCTCTCCACCGGACCCCACACACACAATTAATCACACACACACTCTCACTTCAAGTGCATGGAAGCCACGTACCCCTCTCCCATCCGGTTCCCCAAACGATCCAACATACAAATATACACCTAAACAAATCAGATTCAATCACTCCCTCTCATTTCACTCCATACTCTCCCCCTCCCCACAAATCATATTTTTGCTCCACCAACCGTACCCTTCTCCTCTCCTCCAAGAACAACCACTTTTCTCCAATCATTTCCCTCCTTCCATTCGGTCACCTCCCCCTTCTCATTCCTAGTGAATATTAATTAAGAAAGAAGAAGATAAAGGGTAAGTTGCAATTTTACTTGCAATAGCTTCTTCTACTCTCTTGCCTGTCTTGGAAATTTTGAGATTTCATTGAAAACTCAGATCTGGAAAATCGTGATAAACAAAAAAAAAATGGAATCTGGACAATCTGAGACCACCATCATGTTCCTTATGAAATATTTCATGGGAATATGATTTTTGATGAATTTTTAAAGGTGTTTATACACATAAAATAACAAGCTCATTAAGGAAGTCAAAACTGCCAGTTTTGGAAATCCTGAATTCAGTCGCTTGTTGGAATTGTTTGAACAAATAAAAGTCCTTTAAAAATTCTGAAAATATTCCAGATGATAGAGGACATGTATATCTTTAAAATTGTGGGTATTTTGTATTTTCATAAGCTCTGGTAAAAGAGCAATAAATTTTACAAAATGACCCTGAGCTTTGGAAACAAATCTGGACAGTCTGGACATTTTTGGAAACTGGGAATGATTCACGTATATTTAAACATTTGAACTAATTTTCCCAAAAACTAGACTTAATAAGGAGTTCATAGGTTTTTGAACCACCTCAATTGGACATTTAGAACTCCAGATATGAATTTTTAAATATAAGTCATATTTTCTCGAAGTTTAATTGCACAGCGAATGAAAATGGAAAATCTGGGATTCATGTGGCGTGTTCTGACTTTGAGAATTATTTTTCTATGAAAATCGACTTGTCTAGGAACACGTGAGAGTTGACGGAACATTAAAATGATTTTTTTAGAATGAATTAAAAATAGTTGAAGTTGCTGGAATTTTAAGGACAGTCAAAGATAATAAAGGTTAAAAGTAACAAGTTTAAGTTACTTTATTAAACTCTAATGAAATAAGGGTTAAAAAGGAAAAGAAACATTCATTTTCCCTGGTTCTAAAGGTATAGTTATGTCCTTAGGGCCAGAAGGTGAAGGAAAGAACTTCAAGCAACCCTGACAATTAGCGAAAAGAGGAACCCGTGTAAGGACGGTAGTCCTTATTAAAAGGTAGTGGGCTTACCTTACTTGCATGTATTTGATATTATTGCTTGTATGTATATGTTTGATTGCTATACTTTCTTGTTATGTTTAACATAATTGAATGATTGAAGCTCTGTTTATGATTATGCTATAGCCATGAGTATGAAGCATGAAGCATTGAGCATGCAGAAATGTCATTATCATTAGCATTGAGCATGAGCTTGTGCAAGGCAAGTATATCATACATTAGCATTTATCTTACATGCATTGTTTTGCTATTGTCTGTTACTGGGGTTCCTCAGAATCTCACCCTCCACTACCAACCAATAGACAGGTGAGCACAGGAAGAGAAGTGTTGCACATGGTACGAGGAGGGAGCGTTGCTTGAAGACGGCCCAGCGGAGGGACAACTCGAAGAACTGTAGGGGCGACAGTGTTTAGTTGTTTTAATTTTCACGGTCTGTAAATGAATGTAAAGGGGTATAAGCCCTGAGAATACCCTGTTGTGTAATCAAATTTAATTTCCGCTCTATTAGTATAACGAACTATTTCTGATTTTGCCGCACTACTGCGTAAGATAAAGGTAAAGAATGCATGCACCCCCGGGGGGTGTTACAACTCTAACACATATGCTCTGATTGTTTCGTGTGCAATCCAATTGGAGGAAGGAAATTACTCTCGACGATGACATATCCCTCTGAGAAAATATACGATGATATATTTGGAGTTTCTCAACTGAATCTTTAATACGATGAAATGCACGACTTAAATAGTAACATCTTCCCTACATTAATCGACGGAAACATGCATTGGCCTCTGACGCTCCATTAATGACAATTACCGATTATTTCACATTTCGACGTTAATACTGCATTGGGAATACGATAAACATTGGAAGCAGCATATCAATAGGAAAATTCAAATAGATTTTAAGCGTTGCATTGATAATATATAAGCGGTCCAATAGCTGATTGACTTAAACCTATATTGCATAGAGAACATATCAGTTTCATTGGAACATTAAGTCGATAATAAATGGATAACTATGAAAGGTCTCAGCATTTACCCGAAGAAATAAATCCTTACGCTGACGTTTAACTTCTGCACATTAAAATAGATGATAACAAACAGGTCGGACCACATATTTCATGCCATGTAATCACGGTGACGTTAATTAACCAATAGCGGTAATATACATGGACCAATAGCTGATGAGCTACAATATTTAGTAGTTTATATTGATTCCTAAAGACATAAGAAGGTAGAGAATAATCCCTCAAGTTATATTTGAGGCTTAAACGATGTATAAATGAAAAAATTTACCTCAGAAAGGAATTTTAAATAATTATTGAATTTTGGCTTAATAAAGGATGATTAGCCAAATTTAATTATGAAAAATACTAGGAGGCCTTAAATAAGTGGGCAAAAATATGGGAAAATAATTTTATGACAGGAATCACTTCTTCAAAGAATTACACCAACTTTATTGGTTAGGAATTGTCCAAGAAATTATTTGTTTAAAATAACTCCAAATAATATGTCAAACAATTAATTATGGTAATCAGAAAATTTAAATATAAAATGGTTAAAGTGGATAAATGACAAGATTAGTAAGTAGCACCACATCCAAGGATAAAAGAGAGAAGTTTAAAATCTATCTCAAGGATAAGATTGAAAGATTAAATGAATGGCCAAGATTAAAAAGGAAAAGCTGATGATGTTTAATGTACAAAATGTCGGCAAAATATGATTGGTTGAAGCTAATTTTTTTGGAAAATGATGTAATTATTCAATTAAACACATATTCCTCTACTTCATTGATTAATTTCGGTGGAAAATACAATGCTTCCTACAAGAACATTAGGTGGCGTGATGGGAGAGGATTAAGGAAATGAGAAGGATTATTGGCCACAGATTAGGTGAGAAGGAATTAAAATATAATTTATCTAAGGATGTGGAATTAAAACAACAACTGAATTGAGTTAACAATGATATAAAGTCATCTCATTCCCTCGTCAGTTTCGATCGGCAGACTTAAGCAGAGAAGGGTTTCTTGGATTTAGGCAAAATTGAGTGTGGTGAAGTCCACAAGTTTTCCTCTCCCCTCCCCTCCCCTCCCCTCCCTTTCCCTCAAACCAAACATACCCTTCGTTTCTCTACTGTACCTTCCCATCCTCTTTTCCCTTCTTTTACCTTCTGTATCATTAGATCAAAATCTCAAAGGTCTAGATTCAACATCTTAAAAAATATTATTAAAATTTTACATAAAAATATAAAAAAATAAATTTAAATTGCTAAAATTTGATCTCAGGATCTATATCTTATTAAAGTGTGGAATTTTTTCCTTTTTTTCTTTACCACAGTTATCAACTATTTAGATCAAATTTTAGCAATTTAAATTTATTTTTTGTATTTTTTAGTAAAATTATAATAATATTTTTATAAGATGTTAAATATGGACCGTTAAAATTTTGATCTAATGGTCAAGAAGGGAAAAAGAAGGTAAAAGAGGGGAAAAGGATGTGAAGAATGTTGGAGAGAAGCTAAATCCAAATTTCTAAGCATGCATTAAAATCGAGCAATTAATTAAAACTACTTTTAAGGAGGTGGACACCAAATGTCTTTGCAATTTAGCTAGCCTCCAAAACCTTCCTTAACACTCCATAATGTCGGTCATTAAGGAAAATAAGGGAGAGGCCGAGAGCAAAAAGGGGAGGAAGAGGAGAAAAAGAAAAGAGGAAGGAGATGGAGAAAGAGCAATTAAGTTCCAACCATCAGTCTAGGTAATATCTTATCCTAAATCTGAATCGAAGCTTGGTTCTTATATTTGAGGCTTGTTGTAGTCTCTAAATCCTTGTTAACACTTGAATAGAAAGAGAGGAAGTACGAAGAACAAGGGCGCCAAGCAAGGATCCAACAAGCTAACAAGTCTTGGATTAGGTAATTAAGTGATGAGTTTGATTGACGTCGATGATGTTGTTGGTGGCGATGATTTGGTTGTTTTGTAAATTGTTGGAAATCAAGAAGACAAGGGGAGCTGCTGCTAAATTGTTAAGAAATTACATAAACTTATATTTAAGTTTAAATCAAGAGTAAATGGATGATTATGGTAGGAAATATGAATGTCTGCAGCACGGAAGTGAAAAAATCACTTCTCTTCTCCCTATGGTATGCCACGGCCAAGACAGGGCAATAAGAGGGAATAGAATTTTGATTGTTTTAATGCTTCCAATGAATTGTAAATGAAAAAATTTATAGGATACGAGTGAGAGACTATAACTGGAATCATTAGATAAAGGGATTTTTTAAAAACTTAATGAGGCTCTATGTCTGGGCCAAAGAGGATTGAGGAAGAAGGAAATGGATTTTGTAATATTTAAGTTTAGAAATAGATCCTACATCCAAAATCATGGGGAATAGCATGTGGAATTAAGGTTGAATTAAGTGGACAAAAGTCCAAAGATTAAGAGTTAAAGAGTTAAGTAAAGGGGAGCTATTTTATGCATGCTTTAAGTATGAGTTTTTTTGAATAAATAATGATGTGCCTTATGTTATGTGATTATCTAAGCTTTGATATTTTTCAAGAGCCTAGAAAAACAAGTCAAGATGAAAGTAAGAATAAGAGAGAGAAGATTAATTAAGTTGTTTTTATGTTTTGTTATGTTTCTTAGTTTGGGATGAGTGAATAACTATTTTATCTTGAATATGTTGAATGTTTTCTTGAATTGTGTATCATGACCATGATTGACAATTCTATGCTTTTACATGGATGTTCTTGATTACGTGTAAGTGTTGGCAAAGCTATTTGTTGATAAGTTCAATGATGAAGCATGATTTGATTACATGAATGGTGTGTTAGATATTTTATTATTTAATATAGATTATATCTAGATATTATCTTATCATTGTTTTTTAATAAGATATCCTCTGATTGTGACCCGCACGGATGATTTAGATAGAGATTTGGTTTAAGGTTACATGCATAGCTGGTAAGTTATTACAAGTCGTGATTAGAGATTATAAATATATAGCGTAAGTCAGGTAGTAATGTGAAAAACCCACTTACTTGCTCGTTAGAGGTTCTTTGAAGGGTGACGATTATTCTCAAACCGTCACTGTGCCCCATCTTCCTGTTAGAAGAAGCCCAGAGCTATTATATTCTATTTTAATTCTAACTCTTTCTTGTTCTCCGTGGTATTTAAGTTGTGAGACACTGCATGCATGCAGAATCGCTATGATTGGAAGTATTTCATGAAGTCTTCTACTGCTACTCTTTCTTGTAGAATTATGCAATATTGTTAGATTATTCCAGCATGTGGTATTAGAGCAGGTTTTTCGATTCCCCTCTACCTAGTATTTAGTCTTTTTTTTTATCTGTTTTGTAACATAATATGAGAATAATTATGAAGCATTGTCTACGTGTTGTTTTCCATTATTTCTCTTTATTTGAGTTTTCTGAATGTTGTGTGATGATCTTGAGCTTTTCATATGCTTTTATTTATATGCTAATATTCAATATAGTTTGGGATGATTTCGAAGTTGATGGGAAAGTAATATTTATTCTCTCTAATAATCACCGCTGCTTATGTTTTCGGATGTTGGGAAAATTTTAATATGAGCATCTTATTTGTTGGCATTTTGATTAATCCCAGAGTGTTATTACCATGAATTCGTTGATGATCATCGCATAAACCGTCAGGTCATCAATTACCCAGTTATGAACTCTTCTTAATGTAGTGATTTTTGCCATTCATTCTGTTTTGGATTTGCATGAGAACATCCCATTATGGTGTTCCTGTTTCGGGTTCAAAATCAATGACCTTTCTTTATTTTTTTCCAACCTAGGTAAATTCATGCCTTAAATGGTTCTTCTTATTTCTCTATGAACATTGCCATTAAAGATGCCGATTAACTCGCTGTGAAACAATCCCATTGTTGCGTTAGAGTTTTCAATTTCACATAAAAAATTTCATCTTTGGCTTGATCATTGATAAAGTAATTGTTGTAAATTGGTCTTCCAAAATTTCCTGTGAATATCGTTGTTCAAACGCTGAGAAAAACAGTGCCAAAGTCACCTGGAGTTGCAGACCGGCGGCTGTGACAGCTTTTCAGTTGGATCGCGGTGGAGAAGTCGGGTCAGGTCGGGATCCGGCTAAAGGTAGGAGATGCGACCGTACGACGTCGTTTGCTCCACTAATTTTTTTTTTTTTTTATATTGTTTGCTCCACTTTTTTTTTTGGTAATGAAACTGTGCGTTCCATTTATTCAGGAAAAGAGGCTGAGAGTTGGGCCTTTTGCTTTTGGGCTAATATGCGTTGGATTTTCTGGTTTTCTTTATTTTATTTTATTTTTGCTTGCGTTCTGGGCCATTAACTTTGAGCTTACTATTTTAAATTTCTGTTACAATTTTGTTTTAAGGTCTAGGGCTCTAGGCCTCTGTTCTTTTTTTTCTTTTTTTTTGATAATAAAGAAGGCTAAAAGCCAAGGTTACAAAGCAGAATTAAAAGGAAGGGGAACACTGGTAAAGGGATCGGACTTTCTCACCAAAAGGGAGGGGGTTCGATCCTGGAGTTGGTCAAGGCGCTGGGGGAGGCATTCTAGGGGCCTACGAAGTAGTGGAAACGAAACGCAGGTGGAGGTGGAGGCATGTGTCTTTCTCCGACCCAAGTATGTCGTGGTGGGCCCCAAGCGCCCGCACTGACCGCTAACCCTTTCCTAAAATTTTTATAGCCAAAAAGAAAAGGAAGGGGAAAAAATTTCAACCACTCTTGGTCAAGCCAAGTACGCAAGTGACCAGGACAAGCCTGTAAAATATCAGAACGAGAGATACCCATCTTAGCCAAGACATCCGCTATCCCATTGAGCTCTCTTGGGACATGACAAATCATCACTTCCCAATTTCGACTCCTCATTTCCTTAATCAGGTCCAAAATAAGATCTCCAAAGTGGTCCAAAATAAGGGCTCTAGGGCTCTGCTCTGAGCCCTTACTTTTCTCTTTTGCTTATTTGTCCAGAGAAAATGAGCCTTTTTTTTTCGGCCATTAAGTTGAAAAACAGTATTTGAAGACGTATTGGGCTCTCGGCATCATTGGTGTTTGGGGCCACATGTTTAGTTTTAATTTTCTAAGAAATAACCCCCGATGATTTAGGTTCAACTGGTAAATGGGTCGAATACTCTCAGCAAAGGGGGGTTTGATCAGGGGAGACATCCTAGCTCTTAGGTGCATAGATAAACACTTGAGGGTAATAGACGGCTCGTCTTGCCTAATATTGGTACCACCTAGAAGAAAGGGAGATTTCGGCCTACCATTAGATCGTGGGCGAGCCCAACCCCTTTCCTAAAATTTTAGTATAAAAACAAATTCTAAGATATATAGATATATATATATATATATATATATATAAAGAATGATTAATTTTTGGTCCATTTTGGTTCAATTCCAGAAAAAAAAATTGGGCAACTTTCTTCTTTTCAGAATTTAGATTTTTGGTTAAATAGTTGGATTTGATTTCTGTTTCATCCCATGAATGGTTTATTTGATCAAATATTTGGATGTTGATTTACTTTTATGTGCCATTCTAATTGTTTAAATGTAGGAAAATTAATTTTGGCTATTTTCACATTACAGTAATTTGCAAAATTTATTTTGGTAAATTATTTAATTACCTTAATATTTATATAATTAATTTTGGACAATTTTTCAACTGTTTGAATTTTGAAAAATTATATTTAAGTTGAAATATGCTGAGATTGATTTCTTAAACAATTTTTGGATACATAAAACAGTGGGCTATTAATTTATTTTTGTTGTTGATCAAATTAATTTTGTTAATCCCTCCATTAAGATGTGCATATATTAGATTTAATTTGGATGGATAGGGAGAATTTATCTATGATGATTATTTAGTCACATTTCGTTGATCAAATTAATCAATTAAATTATCATTTAATATTTGTGCATATTGAAATGTAAATGCACATAGTTGATTTTTGCAATTAGCATACATATTGGTGAGTAGCCACAACATTCTTAATGTTGAATGGGGTTAAATACCAATTTTGCCACAGAAGTATTGGTAAGGGGGCACTCAGCACCCGGAAATTTTTTTATTATCTTTTTTGCCCCGAAAGTTTAAGAACATAGTAATCTTACCGATAAGTTGATCTTAACCATTGGATCGTTGCTCTTTTTGTAAATTTCTAGGGTAAATTTGCTCTTAAAAAAAACTTCCGAAGCAAATTTGCTCATAAAAAGAATTGCTGAGGCAAATTTGCTCCATTTTTGTAAACTTCCGGGGCAAAAATGATACCAAAAAACCTTCTGGGTGTTGAGTGCCCCCTTATCAATACTTCTGTGGCAAAATTAGTATTTAACCCCATTCAACATTAAGAATGTTGTGGCTACTCACCAAGATGTATGCTAATTGCAAAAATCAACTATGTGCATTTACATTTCAATAATATATGTCTAATTACTTGGCTGATTGCTCGTCATTCGTGGATAGGGAGTTCTATGACTCAATTCCATTTGCTCATAAAATCAGCAATCAAATTATTTTTTCTAGGCACACATTCAATAATATAATCGTAATAAGCCAAATATTCTTGTCATTTAAACGACATTTTATTAGATAATTTCTCAGTTTTTATATCTCTATTCAACCATGATTTTACTTGTGTATTATCAGTGCTTATGATAAAAGTGGTATTAATTATAAATAATTCAAATTTTTTGTACTGCTTTTACAATTGCTAAAAATTCTTTCCAATTAGAGTGATATTTTCATTGAGCTTCTAAAAACTTTCCACTCATATATCTTGTTATTATTTCTTCTCCATTTTCATTTTTGTGATACAAAGCTACACCCCAATATTATCGTCTGTATAAATTATCCATTTTATATCATCTTTTATTGGTATAGTTAATTTTGGTAACTTTTGACAAATTCTTTTAATTTGTTTTACAATTTCTTTTTTTTATTATTCCATATCTAGTCAATTTTTTCTCCTGCTAATTTAGAAATTTTTGAAGTTAATTTAGCTAAATTTGGTACATAATTTCTTACTTGATTTATTAATCCTAAAAATGATTGAAGTTCTTTTTTATTTGTTATCTTTTTAAATTTTAAAACTTTTTTACTTATATGGTCTTGTAATTCTATTCCTTTTTATGTTATTATATGTCCTAAAAAAAGGTATTTTAGTTCTTCTTAATATTGATTTTTTAGGTGATATACTTAAACCTTTATCTTTTATAATTTTAACAAATTGATTTAAACGTTCTTCATGTTCTTTTTCAATTTCAGAAAATATTAGTATATCATCTATATAGATTACAACAAAATCTCTTATAGGTAGTAATAATTCAGATATATATTCTTGAAATATGCTAGGGCTATTATGAAAACACATGGGTAATACATTCCATTCATACAATCCTTTTGATGTACTAAAAGTTGTATATTTTCTTACTTTCTTCTTCTAATTTTATTTCGAAAAATCCTGGTTTGGAATCAAATTTACTGAAAATCTTTTTTCCTTTTATAAGATTAAACAATTAATGATTCCTTTTATATATATAAGATATCTCTTTTTTATAGCTATACTATTTAATTTTTTATAATTTATTACCATTCTGGATTTTCTTCTTCTTTCTTCACTAAATTTCATTACAATCATTGAGGTGATGAATATTCATATCTACTTTCTCTTATTAATTTTTTTTTCATTTCATTTATATGTATTATAAATTCTTCTTTATTCTTAGTTATCCAAGGATAAGGTTTACAATTAATTTCTTTACTATAATCTTTTAATTCTTTCTTTTTTTTGCTATTGGTTTAGATTTTTTTCCAATGAATTAAAGGATTTTCATAACAATTTTCTAAAACTCTTTGTTCAATAGTCTTTTCTTTAATTATTGTTAAAGTTGCTAACATACGTTCTATTTTTACTTGTTCATTATTTTATAGAAATTGTACTTCTTTTTATGTTCTTTCTTCTTAAATTTTTCATATTTTCTTTTATAAGGATTTTTTATTCTAATTCCCCATGCTTAGTGATTACATGGTGTTGTTAGTAATAATTCTTTATTCATAAAATGAAAAGGATAATATTGTTCTTAAAAATTTAATCCATTATATCACATGTTGGTTTGTTATATTGGTTTAGTTCTTGGATTTTTAATTCATAATTTCCTATTTGTATTAATATATTTTTAGCTTCTAGTTCTAGCATATGTATTTCTCTGTTCCTGCTTATTTCATTCTTATAATTTTTTTTTCTTTCCCATATTTCAAGTGATAAAACATTATATTTTGCTACAGTTAAATTTGCTCATGTATCTACAAGTGCATGATATTTTCTAGCTCTTTCATAATTAAATTTTATGAGTATATAGTATAATGATCTTGTCATATTCTTGATAACAATTCTAATTTTCTTTTAGATTGTATTTTTAATATTTCTCTAGCATTAATATTCTCAATAATATCCGCAATGACTTGATTATATATCCTTGGATATCCCATTAATTTTAATATTCTTCTTTGTCCTGGATTTACTTTGTCTATTTTTTTTATTAAATTTCTCATAAATCTTTTATTAGCATCTGGTATTTTTATTATTTTTTCTTCATTTCCATAATATACTAGTATTTTTATTCTATTATTTCTATGTTCTGCCACTTGCATAAGCCTTTGTGTTCTCCATATCCTTGATAATAATTCTAACTTCTTTTTATACATCTCTTTTAGATAATATCTTCTATCCATAAATTCAAATTCTTGGTTAATTACACTTAGATGAAATCTTTCTTTAAACAGCCAATTTATTCTTCTCATTTATCTCTTATCAGTTTCATTTAAATTTTTTATTATTATTCTCATTAAATTTTTATTTGTATCTAGTACAATTATTATCTGATTTTTTTTTCTATAAAAATAATTAGAGTTCTCCTTGAATTTGTATAATTCATATCATAGATAATAATTCCAATCTATTTTTAAGATACATCTTAAGAAATCTATATATGTGTGTGTGTGAATTAATAGAGATGGTCACATAATTAATAAAGGGAACTTAGTCAGCAAAATTAGGAGTTCATTTTTTCATGAGCAAGTCTCACAATAGTGATAGTTAAGATATCGTGATGTGATTACATACAGGACCATGTTGAGAATGTCATATGTCTTATTTTTATCACTAGATTAGTGGGAGTTGAGTCACTTTTATATATGGTACAAAATGATGATTCCTGTATAGCTTGTGCATTTTGATTAAGAATTTAGGTGCAGATTGGCCAACGAACTATTACCCAAGGAGCATCTTGCACAAATATTAATTGAGGGTACCTTCCATAGAATCATAAAATATTCTAGTGTTGAAATATAAAAATGCCTAAAAACTACATGTGAAAAATAAGTTGTTGGACAAAATCTTGAGATTAATTTCCTTCGAACATAGGCTAAGAAATTTTAAACGTTTCTTATAACAATCACACATCTACAAATCTTTCTGACCTCTTTATCTCCTCTTTCACATTTTTTTCAATGAGGATTAAATAAGGGTGAAATTGTAAAATAATAATTAATAACGCTATAAATTAAATAGACTAATATTAAGACCAAAATTTCTTCCATATTATGAACATAATAATGACAAGAGTGGTATAGCCAAAACTGTGAGCAGCACTCTTTATTGATTAGATGATATTGATAATAATAATAATAACAACAACAACAATGAAATAACAGCTGCGTATGTCAAAATAATCTTCTAGTCCTCAATATAAGCCATATTTACCTAATTTGATTATATTAAAAAAGTTTGTTAATTTAGTTAATATGACATTTATTTTCTAAAACATTCTAGTTACATTCCTTAATTCTCTCATCATCTCTCCTCCTTGATTTTTATTGAGGAAACATTAATAAAGATAAATAAGGAAAAAGTTAATAAATATAAAAATTTTATCGTATATTTAAGATTAAGATCGATGAAAATCAACTTCTTAAATACATATTACTTTAAAGATACGAGTAGTTTGAAGCTTGAGTCTGTGATCTGACCTCAAAAGTCAAGCACGCTTTAAACGATTGTACTAATTCGTCGTGTATGCTTAGCTCACATTCGAAAAAGAGGGATCTTTCTTATGGATTATTGTCAGTGGGGGCCAAAAAAACGTTCATTATCAAGTGACATCTCGTTCATTCTATTTATTTGGGATTGAGACCACAGGCTGAAAAGGTTCCAACAACCCTCTATATAAATGCCCACCCTTTTAATAATGTATGGCCGAGTGATAAGCCGTAATATAAATGAGTTAGTCACCAAATTCATATAAGTCAAAGAAATTAGGTAAATTATTTGTAAGAAAAATATTATCAAGGTATTATTTATAGGGCACAGACTAGAGAGTTTTTTTTTCCTTTATTTATTTTTTTTGGGTCAATAAGAAATGCATTAATCATGAAACCTTAAGTACAAAAGACTCTGTGTTAAGAAGATATTATTAAACAAACAAATTGGACAACAAACCAGAACATAAACTGTAATAGATGAAAACACGTATAAAGCAACGTACCTACATAAAACAGAAGAGTAAAGAGATAAATCCAAACAACAAATCCTAAAATCGTCAGAGCATCCTTTAGTAACAACTTCTAGAACTGAAATGATGGTTGCAACACCTAGGGGCGGACCCAAAAAATTATTGAAGGGAAAAAGACCATTGATGGGGATTACCCCGAATTTTTTTTTTTAAAAGGAAAATTTTAAATGCATTAAAAAAATAAAAGAATATAAACAAGAAAAGAAAAGAATATAAAAAAAATATTCATAAAATTAAGTAAACATTTTGATGATGTAATAAGAGAGACAATTATTTTACAAACCTTATCATTTAAAAGCAAGGCTAAGTCTTTATTAAATGCGATTACATAAATTACAATGAAGGGTGCAAGACTCAATAAGTTCAAGACATATATTTTAATAACAAAAGTATATTACAATAAAAATAATTACAATGTCATCATTTAGGCCTTATTTTTTGGAATTCTATCATAATTGTCTTATTATCAATCTTATCAAATACATCTTTTTTAATATAAGCACTAAACAATCATTCAATCATTCATCCCCCATTTGATTACGAAGTGCAATCTTGATATATTAAGAGTGGACATTTAATTTAAGGGTGAACAATCATTTAAAAATATATTAAATTTTTTTAAAAAAAAAAAGAAAATCTCAAATTCAACGGGGGACACTTGCCCCTCAGATATAACCTAGGTCCGCCTATGGCAGCACCCAAATTGAAGGGCAAGACCCATCCACAGAAGCTTTGTCAACACCCACGGTTACTAATTTGTTTACCTGGGAATCCACTTATAAGAATGATTCCTAATAAAAACATTATAAAATTTGAATTCCAACATTATAATTATAATATTAAATTTAAATGAATTGAAATTACATAAAAACATTTGAAAGTAGTTATCGCCAACAACAATGAATTGAAAGCAGAAGAAAAAGAGAGCAAGTTAAGAGAAGTCAGGTTTTCATATGATGAAGCTTTTTTCTGGTATATAATTAGTTTAGGTCCACATATTAAAAATAGAAGTTTCTGGATAAGTAGTAGCGTGTTCCAACTTCAAACCACATATGTAAAACGTACGAGTGCATATATATAACTAAGAAAATAACATCTTCTCACATACCCAGCAAAAACCTAGCATATATAACCACTGCTCAGATATTCAAAGGGGTTCCACAACAATCATCATGAATCCTCTCGACCTAGACGAATTCAAGAGGCAAGGTTACATGATGATTGATTCCATCATTGATTATTATCGTAATGTTGCTAACTTCCCAGCACTGAGTCAAGTGCAACCTGGCTATCTCCGAAAGATGTTACCATCTTCTGCCCCAAGTAACCCTGAACCCTTTGAAACCATACTCAAGGATGTGAAAGACCACATCGTACCAGGTATAACACATTGGCAGAGTCCTAATTACTTTGCATACTTCCCTAGTAGTAGCAGTGTCGCAGGTTTCATGGGCGAGATGCTAAGCACTGGGTTCGGCGTTGTCGGGTTCAATTGGATATCATCGCCTGCTGCAACCGAGCTTGAAAGCATCGTCATGGATTGGCTTGGACAAGCTCTGAAACTACCTGAGTGTTTTCTTTTTTCAAGTAATGTTGGTGGTGGGGGCGTTTTGTTGGGGACTACCTGTGAGGCTATTTTGTGTACTCTTGTTGCTGCTAGAGATGAAAAGCTTTGCCATATAGGGAAAGAGAATCTAAAGAAGCTTGTTGTTTATGGGTCTGATCAAACTCATAGTGCTCTTCAGAAAGCTGCTCATATTGCAGGTATTAAATTTTAGTGAATTAGTTATATACTACTTCCTATTGTTATTGTTTTTCTGAGAGTCTGAAATTTAAATCGCCTTAATCCTTTTTATAATATCTCCTTTGGAGTTGTTAGAACATTTCATGTGATTTTATCATTTTTATTTCTAATTAATTCTATTCTCTCTTTTATCTTTTTTTCATACATTCTCCTTCATACTTTCTCTCATTGTTATTTTATTTCTCTCTCTTACATCCCTCCTACTTAGAGGGAAAAAAGTTTATTTTCTGACATATTTATTATTTTTAATTAATTTTAACTGATTTCTTAAATTGTGTTATTCGGATTATCAGGCTTTTCATAAAAAAAAAAAAAAAAGATAGGACGGATGTCTCTTTATCAAAATATCTTAAGCCGAGTTTCATAGCACTTGTCTCAAGGCTACATTTTTAGTTCATCGTCGACGTGAGACTTGATATATATTGTAATGGCAGGAATCCACCCAGAAAATTTGAGGGTAATCAAAACCAAGAAGTCAAGTTCATTTGCTTTGTCACCAGATTCACTCCGTTCAGCAATAATGAAGGATGTAGAAAACGCGCTAGTCCCTTGTTTTCTCTGTGCCACAGTGGGGACCACTGCAACGGCTGCTGTTGATCCTGTTGGACCATTGTGTGATGTGGCAAAAGATTATGGAATTTGGATCCACGTGGATGCTGCTTATGCAGGTGGGGCCCTCATTTGCCCAGAGTTCAGGCATTTTCTTGATGGAGTTGAAGGGGCAAGTTCATTTAGCTTCAATGCACACAAATGGTTTTTCACTAACCTCACTACTTGTTGTCTTTGGGTGAAAGAATCTTCTTGTTTAACAAATTCCCTCTCAACAAATCCTCAGTTCTTAAGAAACAAAGCTTCTGATTCAAACCAAGTGATTGACTATAAAGATTGGCAGATAGCATTAAGCAGGAAGTTTCACTCTCTGAAACTATGGTTTGTTCTTCGTAGCTATGGCCTGGACAACCTCAGAAACTTCCTCAGAAACCACATAGAAATGGCCAAAACTTTTGAAAACCTCGTGAAGCAGGACAAAAGGTTTGAGGTTTCTGTGCCAAGGTATTTTTCTCTGGTTTGCTTTAGGGTTTCACCATTAGCAATCGCTAATAAGAAACCCTTCTGTAATGGTACTAATGAAGAAGAAGATCATTATTATGGGTTTGGTGGGAAAATCATAAATGATGATAAGGAACGTCTTGTGAATGAAGTGAACAGGAAGTTGCTGGATTCAATTAATGGTTCAGGCAAAGTGTATATGACTCATGGGATAGTTGAAGGAGCATTTGTGATTAGATGTGCGGTTGGGGCAACATTAACTGAGGAACAACATGTGATTATGGCGTGGAAGGTAGTTCAAGAACAAGCTAATTCCGTACTCTCAGTGCTTTTCAAAGCATAAAAAAGAATATTCCTAGCTACACATTTTAGAAGCATTATTTACAATATATAACTAGAGGCAAAAGCATTATGGTGAAAAGTGGTCATCATTAACCACAGTATCAATATTTATACAATTGTTGTTCTTTTTTATATCACTATGTACCTTTTTATAAGTCACTTGTACTTAAAAAATTTTACTCAAAATATACCATTTCATAAATAAGGGTAAATATAGAAAAATTTATTTTTCATTTAATACTTTTCTTTGTTTGCGAGAATGATGTGCAAATGACTTATAAAAAGGTACATGAAATCATGTTTTGGGCTTCTTATTATGGTTATACACAAATAGATATATTTTATTTGTCCTTAATATAAAAAAATATTTACCTAATTTGATTAAATTATGAAAGTTAATTATATAAGTTAGTTAACATGATATATATTTTCTAAAATAGCACCTTGTCATCTTTCTTAATTCCCTCGATCACTCTCCTTCTTGATTATTGTTAAGGAAACATTAAAACAAGTAAATTAGAAAAAGATTGACAAATATGATAAATATGTCTTATATTTATGACCAACATCAACTCCCAAATATGTCATATATTAAAAACTAGAGGGAATACAAACATAAATTAAATGATACTCCCTTCGCCTTAAAATGTAGGAACAAAGTTGATTTTGGTTTTAAATGTAAGAACTCAATTTACTTTACTATAATTCAATTTATCATTTTCCTAAATTCTATAATTATTGAACTATTGATAGTCCCTCAATAATAATTTGATACCACAATAATTCAAATGCACTTATGTACACAAATATTAAGGGAGATCATCATGTCACATTTAATTTTTAACTAATTTACCTCACTTCCTTAATCACCCCAAATTAATTAAATATTTTTAATATCTAATACTAGAGGGAGAAGGGAAGTTATAACTCTAGTATATGTGGATGAGGTGCTGAATACTCGTTGAGCCTCTTGAAATGTTGAGAAAATATGGAAAAATTCCCTACTTAAAATTTTATTGCTGAGAATCACCTAAATTAAAGAATTGGTACTATGCGTGTGTAAAATTTGCAAAGAACATATACTTTTTGTGTAGAAAAATTTATAGTTCACTCTTTAATATCTTGTGACCAGCATGTGAAAGGTGAGAAGGAAGTTGCATTGTTCACAGTAGAATTATGAGTATATTTTATAACATACATATTGATTGATGATATATCATTATCGTGTTGAACCACTATTTTAAAATGATGAAAGCAATTGCCATAAAGAAAAGTACACAACCTTCTCCAACTATCACATGGATCGATTGGCATTAATTAAAGCACATTTGACGCCACTTACAGCTGGGTCCATTATACAAACCAAATTTCATTGATACAAGAGGTTGAGTGAACCAAATTGGCACTTGCTATTTGGTTCTATTTATAAAAAACACACACACACATATATATATATATATATATATATATATATATATGGGAAAAGTATTTCTCCAGTCACTGGAGATAAGTTCTCTACAGTAACCCCTAAAAC
This sequence comes from Acacia melanoxylon, assembly GCA_019022615.1. Taxonomy (NCBI): domain Eukaryota; kingdom Viridiplantae; phylum Streptophyta; class Magnoliopsida; order Fabales; family Fabaceae; genus Acacia; species Acacia melanoxylon. The sequence goes on from JAFJYJ010000029.1 coordinate 5,772,077, forward strand.
TACATCGTTTTGGATTAATGAATGGTATGTTTGTAATTTTAAGTGAATCAATGAAGAGTACAAAATTATGAAAACACCCTTCATTAATCCAAAACGACGTAGTTTTGGGGGTCACTGGAAATAACTTATCTCCAGTGACTGAAAAAATCCTTTACCATATATAATTATCGTGTTGAACGTTATTTTAAAATGATGAAAGCAATCGCCTTAAAGAAAAGGACACAACCTTCTCCAACTATCGCATGGATCGATTGGTATTAATTAAAACATTTGGCTTGGCGCCACTTACAGTTGGGTCCATTGTACAAATCAAATTTCATTGATACTAGAGGTTGAGTGAACGAAATTTTCCATACTACTTTGGTTACTCCTATTTACAAGTCATGTCATTAAATTTTATATGAATATATAATTTTACTCTTCATTTATTATTGTGTAGACTTTATTCTCATGGGTATACTCTGTATATGAAACAACAATAAAGTTCAAGAGTTGTTAAATTCTGAGGTAAAATTAATGAAGTTTAAGGCATGTCATTAATTTTTATTTATAATCTCTTCTTTTAATCCCTCATCAAAACTCATTTTGTTTAAAAATTTATTTAGTTTTGAAGTTTTTCTTGATTCCAATAAAACATACTCCCTCCAGTTCATAATATAAGTCATGTTAACTAACTCATCAAAACTAAAAAATGATAGTTAACTCATTAAATTCATTTTAAATTAAAAGAAATTTTCAATTTTACCCATATTAAATGAGATATTGAAGGAGAGAGAACAAATACATACAAGGGAGCCATATTTAAACATTAATTATAAGGGTAAAATTGATAAATAAATATTAATTGTTCTCCAATTAACTTATATTGTAAACCAAGTCATTCTTCTAAAAGCGACTTATATGGGAGATCAGAGAGAGTATTAGAAGTGACACAATCATAATAGTGATCCAAGTGGCACTATGTAAGGTATTGTGGTATTTTTAATATTATTTTGATCTCTTATGAACTCTAGTAAATGTAAAATATGATGATAACTTGCTTCTTTATTGCTTTTTATAATTTATAGTATTAAGGAATAATGATTACTTATTTTTTGCTTAGTGAGAGAAATGATTACTATAAATACTTTAAAATAATTTATTTATTTTTCTTAATTTTTGAAAATTAATTAATTGGGTCTTCTATGAAAGACGAGATGTTAAATTTTGATTTTAGTTTGAAAATAGTAATAATTTCATTAAAAAATGTGGAAATACTTGTACATAACAAAATCAACTTACTTTGGCCCAAAATAAAGACAACCAATTTTATTTTTTGGACCAGTGTCAATTATTAGAGGCACCGATTTTAAAAAGTCAAGTCTTTCCGCCTCCACTTGTATCTTTTCAAATCGGGTCCATCTCGATATAAATGCAAACTAAATTTCATTGACGAAGGATTTATGAAAGAACCCACATTAATTAATTGCACAACTCAATTAACTAGGTATAAATAATTTAGAAAATGAGAAAAATTCTATAGGGTATCTTTTTCCCTGTGAATTACTGCTCTATGCCTGAATATAAATATTCTTTCTGGTCCCAATTATGAGAACACTTTTTAGCGTAATTTGCATTATAAAAGTATTATATAATTAACCGGAGAAAGATTCACTAGCACCCCAGCACCCCATTTTCGCATATCAAAGAATGCAATAAATTGATAAAACTTTTTGCAGTTTCCCTTATTAAATTTTTCTTCTCTCTCTACTTTACAAATGATTATCACATTTCTATATCCTATTTTTCTCTTTCCAATAAAAATTATATTTTGAACCAAACTTTTTCCTATAATAAGTCACTTATATTTAAGCACAAAGTAGTATAATGACACAGAGTGAGGACGCCAAATGAAGAATATAACTTCTTATGAAATTTCAAAAGTGGGTAATTAGGATTCTTTATCGCAATTTCTCTCCAAATGTAAATATTAAAATGCAATTTATAATAAGTGTGAAAATTGAAAAAGAAAATGAAACTTAATGAAATAAGATTGAAACATTAAAATTAAATAAATCGTGTTTGATAAGTCTATAAAGTTTCTATTAACATGAACACGTGATAGTTAGAACTAAAAAACGCTAGGTTAAGAGAGTCATGAATATTATGGTGGAGAACTTGTGAGGAGTTTGATGGTAGCTTGATACCCCATCTGCTTCTTGTTATAAAGCACCAGTTAGAAGTAATTTTTTGTCCTAGATATGAAGCACCAATTGCCGCATTAATTGCTTTTTTCCTTCTTTACCTTTGTTACTAACTGAGGTTCAAAGTTGGAAAAATTAAATCACATTATATTATTTAAAAAGAGGTAAAGTTGAAAAAATTTATTAATTTAGGACAAATTTAATGACTTGGTTGTCTTTCTTTAGTACACATAAATTAATAGTTGGTCCCTTACACTCCCTCTCCTTTTTATAAGCAACAACTACCCAAATCACATAAAACAAATTGGTAGTTAAAATTAGTTTAAAACAATGAATGTGTAAAATATTTTTCTTTTTCAAACATACCCTTTATAAAGATGATGAGTGAGAGATAATGAGTGAGAAAAAGAGATGAAAAGGACATGCAATTAATTTGGGGTAAAATGGAAAAAGTGCATTACATTTTTAGACAAAGCAAAATTTTTGCTTATATATAGTACCAAGGTCATAAGAGACAATGTTGCTTATGAATAAGACTAGAGGGAGTAACACTAAGGCCCCGTTTGGTACAGGGAAAATTTAAGGAGGGAAAGAAACTTAGATGAGGGAAAGAAATGGAAGAAAGATTGAGAAGAAACTTAAAAAGTTAAGCTGTTTGGTAGACATGAGAATGAAACTTAAGTTGAAGGAAAATAAAATATTTGATAGGAAGAAAAGGAAGTTGATTAAGTGGGAAGGAGATGAGGTAAAATACCAATAATGCTCATAAAAAATAAAACAACCACACCTTCTTCATCGCTCTTATCTGCGACCTTCTTCCTCTCTCTCATCTATGACCTTCACTTCTGTCAATGGTCATCGGCACCCTCTCCTTCATCTGCAACCTTCACTTCTTCCCATTATACCCCTATAATAAAAAATGAAGAATATGATTTGACTGATTCAAACTTTTTTTTTTCTGGAATATACAGATCCCAAACTAGATAGCGCGTTGGTTGAGAAGGAAAATTGAGAGGACCATAAAGGAGGCCACAGAAATTATATAATGTTGCCTGTGGGGTGAAAGGAAATAAAATAAAAGAAATTTGCCTTCTCAAATGCTGCATAAAAACGTCCAGAATGTAATGCGCTAAAGTTGATAGACATTGTGTGGGTGAACCATATATAGTTTTTCATTTCAGATATTTGAACGATGGCTTTATAATGCACTAAAGTGAGAACGCGTTCAAACCAAAATTTTGACAGTAGCCAAACTTCTGCATCAATTCATATCAGAACAGGGCAACAACAATTATTTTCATTTTATATATATCATTACATATCCAACAATCGATTTTCCTCAACCTATAGTATGTACACCTTCAATTTCATATCTAACACAATTCACATTATTCACATTATGACCACATTTATCATTCAAAAAACCAAAGCACACCGTAAAGCAACAAACAACATTTTTAATACAACAGCTTAACACAATGAACAGGAACAAACAACATTTTCAATCACCTATTTTAGCTGCATCTATCACTACATCTCCAAACTCACCAAAACTCAACCCACAAAAATACCCATTCACACATACCCCTTAAAAATTGTCTCCCTTGTTGCTTCTCAACACAATTTCTATCTGTTTGAGCCCAACTGAAGCAACAGGGGCATCGACAAGTTTTATCCAAAAAGCGCTAAATCAGACATCAATGTATACGCATTGCCACTTACCTCGAGTTCAGCTTCAGTTTCGCCTGAGTTTAACTTCTCGTTTGCCTTAGTAGCTCCTCATTCCAACCTTCTTCAACGCGTCCTTCGTCTTCGTCGAGCTCGGCAGCTCAGGCTTTAAACAGATATGATTTTTTACAAGGGCATATCTATCCCAATATTTCACTCTCTCGGGAAGATTTCAACTCTCCCACCACTTTCGGATGGAAGGAAGGTTCCCACATTTAAGGGAACATTGGAGAGGGCAGGAACTCAGCTTCCGGGAAGAGAGGCGCGCCAAACGTGTTTAATTGGATATGCTTTGAAAGCTTGAGTGTTTGATGATGGAGAGTGATAATAAATGTTAAACAAATTTATGCCAAGCACTTGTTTGGATTAACTTACTTTAAGTGATTTTACATTTGTTTGTATGGAATAGTGAATTGAGCCTTCAAAATTAGCTTTTCAATCGTGATTTACAGTATATAAAATAAGCATGTGATAGGAGGTTTGTCTCGATTTACATAAATAAGCACTTTTGAAGGGCCCAAACGTGATCCAAAACAAGCATTTTGTCCAAAATAAACATGTGAGAGAAATTTTGTAAAACCCAAAATCACTTGTTAATCTGAGCTGCAGTGGAAGCGCAATAACCGATTTTCTGTTGGGCAGATTTCACCTATTACTAGTAAAACAACCTTAGAGTGACACATCAATTTTCATTGGATTTCTCCCAGAAAAATTAGCAGTTGCAAGAACATAAATTGGATCCTTGTTCCTTATTTTGGAGGAATTTAACAGTACCTTATTAGCAGAATACGAATTTGTAAGCATTGCGCAACAGCAAAACATAAGTGGAGAGACCAAAGACACCAGTGAGACCAAAGACACCAGTGATTGCTCACACCTCTATGTTGCTTTGTTACTAGCTTCTTCATCCAATATACAGTCCAAATGTGTTGGAGACTTTTTCTCCTGGCAGACTTAACAATCTTACAACCTCGTTCTGCTTGGCATCAGCAACACATTCAAGATGATGATCACCTACTGCTCTTAAAATTGGTCCCCATTAAACAGATAAGACTAACATCAACCTTCTTCTAGACCTTGAAAGGCATTATTTAATTGACCATTTATTACCACCACAATTTTCTGCATCATAACAGCCCAGCTTTCTTCATCCCCTCACTTTGGGAAGTAATGCTAGGCAATGAGCAACTCACACAGGATGAAAAACACCAAGTATAACAGAAGACGTAATTTAGAATAAAGTGTTGAAACTGTGGTTTCAGAAGCCATTTCCGCAAGCCTCCTCTCATATGTTTACCTCATAAATCGTAAAAGTTATTCTCAAAAGCTAATGATTACTTACAGTTATTTTTCCAAGAAAGTGAACAAAGTTCCTTAGATAAGAGGGAATTCAATGGTATGGCATCCTTCAAAGTGAAAAAGTAAATAGAAGAAAACTGTAGAACTCGCTTGAGACACAAAGTGCCCTACCACATTGATTTCATGAAGGTTCGCCATTATTTTATGGTATTTCAATCTCTGAACTCTGAAGGAATTGTTTTCAGGTATGGAATTTTGTATGTTGGAGTTTTACATGTCTAACAGTTAGTCTACTTCTCCAACTATGCCCACCTTCCTTGTTTTCATGAAGTATAATTATGCATGCACAATGTAAAAGTATATAAAAGTTTTGTAATAAAGTACATACATCCTGTAATAGATAAGACAGGCACCATTGGACATTCTTGGTCTTAGTAAAAATTTTGACATGGGATTGCTTAACAAGCCCACAGTGTAGTGGGAATCGCCTTGGCTGGTGGTGTACACATTCTTGTTGCAAGATGAAACCATAGCGTCTTGAAGAGACATCAGCTTCAATTGTAAAGTTCCAGTTTTGATTGGAGGAGAAATGGTCCATTCATTAGAATCACTCTGATTGAAGAACATTCGGATATTTATTCTGCGCTGACCGATCCGTGATTTGTTAACACTGAAGACCACATCCCAATGAGGAGAACCGCTCCATTGGAAGTGTTGCATCACTCTGTAATCTGACGTTTTTCCTCAAAAGCAGTTAAACGCCTAATTTTTTGCAAATGAGTCATTGGTTACTGATGTGAGACAATCATGAAAAAGAAAGAGCGCTGCCTTCAAAATATTATGACTACATCCTCTAGAGAAAAGTTTTGAAGCTATGCAGATTCAACCTGCATAAATTCATAATACTAATCAATTCATCAAAATTTGGCAAGGGATTTAGTGAAAAATCATGCTTCACTAATTGCTATGTCGTATAAAGTACACAAGGAAATCTATATAAGTAAGGACTTGTAACATACAAACATAGCATGCCCATATTTATCTACAAAGTAGGGCACATAGACGGAGAGATCATGAACTTGGTCACAAAATTCTAATACAAGCACAATTGCAAACATGCAGGCACTAAATCAGACTCCTGAATCTGAGTATAACTCATCCAGTTGTGTAAGACAAACTCGGTTGGAAAATCTGGCTTCCAAAAATCGTCAATGAGGGCGGCATTACTCCTCCATTTCCATAGATGTGAGATAGCTACTGCCCATATAAGATGCCAATTCCCATCCCTATGTCCTCCTAGGTCTCTCTTCATATTGAATTTTCCCCAGTCCCTTAAGGAGGATGAAAAGAATTGAGGAATAAATCTAGGATGGAGTAAAGCATACCACGTCTTTTGCATATTTGCAGTCTCTAAGGATATGCAGAACATCTTCAATTCCATTTTCACATGAGGGACATACCGCAGAAGATTGAGACCATCGGCTCCTCCACAAGTTTGTAGGAAGGCGATCATTGAATGCAACCCATATAAAAACTTGAATGCGTTCAGACCCTTTCCACTGCCAAATACATTTAAAAAGAGGATCAGAATCATGCATCGAAATGCCTTCCAACATTTGATAAGCACTTTTCACTGAAAAAAGGCCGTTGTTTGTTCCTTGCCAGGACAATACATTGTCTCCTGCATCCCGGATAGGCGGCATGATAGAAATCAACTTCTGAATCACTCGGCATGGCATAATTGAAGACAATTGAGCAAAATTCCAGCCCCCATGGGATACCCACTCCGCAACACTACTAATTTCCTCTGCCTCAGAGAGAGTCCGAAGGCGCAGCTCTTTCAAATCAACCAAGGGAAATAATATATTGACAAGTCTCATAACTTGTCGATGATAGCTCTTCACTAGTCAATGGAGACTTTTATGATATTATTTCCCTTGGTTGGGACCTAAATGACATTCTCCTCTAAAATAAAATGAAATCTACAGATACAGATACAGACACTAAAATAAATTCCATAAGTGAGTGTTTGGTATTCTCAACACATAGGCATGCCAATGTATAAAAACAATGCAATTTTCTTGAAGGGACAACTGTTTGTGCATTAGCCACAGCTCAAGCCAACAGCATAAAAGCAAAATCAGTCTCCAACATTCAAAATCTAGATGGTTTCCTCAAGACATTGATGGAAAGAAGCATGACTGGAAGACATAATACCAATGGTGGATGAGTCACTGAGTAATGAGTAAAAGTCCTAAATTGCAGCTAAGACCTCCCATTAACATTTTTTATATTCTGTCTTTTAAGCAAAGCATTTTAATTTTTGTTTCTTTTGTGGTACATATTTCTGTTTCTTTTTGTTTAGCCACATTGCTTTCCATGCTGACTATCCCATCAACTTTAGAAGATGACTTGCCAGTTTTAATGTTTTCCAAACAAATTATAATCCTAATTTATTTTTAACTAAAATAATTGTAATCTTAAGTTAGCTAAGTCATTATTAGTTGTAACTATAATTTATTTTAGACTTTAAGTTAGCTATGTCAGTAGGATTGATTAGGAGTCTCGCTCCCTACCACCATGTGTATTCCTTCTTTGTTCAAACCACTCAAAGCACCAATGCCCCTGAATTTCTACACTTATCAAACTTTTAAAGCAAGATGCTATTGTTAGGATTAACTTCTCATAAGGAAGTTATTTGGGTTAGAATTCTTCGTTAAAGAATTCTTCATATAAGAAATTAGTAAAATTTGTCTGAGGAACAAAGTTCTGATTAGCAAGTAAACCCATAAACAACGTTATTTAGCAGTTTCAAACATTAAATAAAATGTAACGAAGAAATTGGCAAAGAAGTTAATATGGTACATAATAAATGAAGTGCACCCTCCTGCATGAAACACAACTCTGATAATGAATGAATCTCAGAAATGGGCAACAAAGCAGATATATAGAAACTGACAAACAAAATCAAGCAGAAAGAACATAGGCCATACGATAAGCATATTTATATTCAAAGGCGTGTCATCATTTAGTAAGCACGGGACATGTGCTAAGCATTTACTTTCTCATCTTTCATGTTTTAAGAGCAAATTATGTTTCACTTCTTGACAATTACCCATGCACTTTTCTTTTAGCGTGTGTTGTTGATAGAGTACGATAGTGTCATGCAGTTTATGAAGCTGGCCTCACTAAAGTGGGATAAGGCTTCTTATTGTTGTTTTTGTAGTGTGTGTGTGTGCGCGCTTTTTTTTTTTTTTTTTTTTTGGGGGGGGGGGGAGGGAAATTATTGCAGTCTCACAATGGTAAAATACATTCTTTCTTCATTTTGATGAACCAAATGATTGCTTCTATCATAACAAATGGAACATCTTCTTAAGCTTAAGATAACTGCAGCCCAAGACTAATCTAAGAAAAATCCACGTTATTTTTGGCCAAGAACAAACCCACTTCAAAAAAAGAATTTCTCAATCATTATTATAAAATTTTGGATTTCTCATTCAATTATCTGAAGAGGAAGGAGTATTTCATAATCTTCAAAATTATGCTACTTACCCATATAGCCTCAGAGTTGTCATCGTTCAACAGGTCCAAGAGTGGCTGAATGACTTTCCCCACACAGGAAGACCAATCTCACTTAACATCAGGAAATGCAATCAACCTAACAATGAAAAGAAAATAATTAGAGGCAGCTGACAGTTATTTCAAATGAGGAACCACTAAACTTACCAGCAACAGGATTTATGAGGGTATTATTGATCTACTAAAAGGAGTACAAAATTAAGCAACAGACATTGTTAATTCTATCACTGTTACATGCAGAAACTCTCAGAAGCCTCAAGTCAGGGAAAAAAAAAAATCGCCAGCAGGTGCTGAGAGATTGTTGTACTAATTGATTTAGACCATTATCAAGTGAAAATGAAATACTTTTCAGAGAACAACAAATCATGGATTTATTTTAGCTGGTCTACTGACTACAGAATCACAAAATCTGTTCCGTTAAAAAAGACAAAGCAAAAATCCCATAGATAATTTTAAAATTTAGCAAGCAATTAAGAACAAGGAATATCATAATTTAAGAAACTAGATAATTATATCTTTTCCACAGCACATAATAATTTGTAAATGCTAGCAATTATGGTGTATATACTAGACATTAGCTGTCTTATTTTTCATTTCATAGTCGATCTTCATTCTCAAATTTCATGGGATGGAGCCCATACTTTCATTCCCAACTTTTATCTTCTAATTTTGTGTATAGATTCACAACTTCTTATTTCCTTAAAAGGAATATCTTCTGGTGCAATCCAAGGCAACCCCCAACATCTTTAAGGACTCTAAATCTAGTGGCTTGCATTTTATTAACAATTCCAACAAATCATATCCAGTAAGAATCACTAAACATATGCTCAATGTAAATAACTACATTCATTGGTCCTCTATGTATTTATATTGTCTGGGATGCCAAAAACCACAAACAATCAATAAAGAGAATTTTATTCTTCTCTAACACTCACTAGCCCTCTTGCCTAAATGTGTCTCTAACAGCCTCAACATCTCTAATATTTCTCTCTTCATCTCTAAATTAATTAATAGCAATTTAGGAGCACCTTGTGTTCATGTTAAATCACAGTTATACTGAATCTCTGCTCTATTCAATTTCTCTTACTCTGTTTTTGAAAAAATATCACTTTAACGTTGCTTTTATTTCTTTTCTATCCATCTTCAACCTTAACAGGAAAGCTTTTCCAGAAGCTGAAAGTGCATCTCAGTTTCTGTTAGAGGTCAGATTGCATGGCAATAAAGACTTCATATATGAGTCTTATGATTATAAATCTATGAATAAATTGATAAATTTCAGTGAGTCCAAAATCTAGGGAATGGCATTTGTAATTTATCCTTAAAAAATTGCATTATGAAAAATGTTGGAGATGTTGCAAATTAGGTTTAAAAAATGAGTTCTCATATATGAGTGCTGCACTATAATGTTGTCACAAACCACACAACATGCCAGGTGTTGTGGCTCCTAAAGCCTCTATAATAAGAATGTACCCTTCACCATCAACAACTATGCTCTTCGGATTCAATTAGCTAATGCCAATTATGAGAGTGGTCTAATTAACATGTCGACAGCAAACACCAATGTATACACAGTATGGAATCCACCCTCACAACATGAGATTTTTCTGGTGACTGCTTTAATTAAAGAACATGTAACACAAGTCATTCAGTAAGAATCACAATCTATTTAAGATATTTAAATCTTGACCTCAAAATCTTGCAAGATTTTTTATATGTGAAAGGACACAAATGCCCCCATGGAGGCCTATGGACTTGTCAACACAGCACGCACATGGACTTGTCAAAACAGGCTCATGGACTTGTCAACACAGGCACATGGGGGAATTTGTGTCTTTTCACATATGAAAAATATTGCAAAAAAATCCCACAGGATTTCACCACAATTTTAAGATTTCAATGGATCATTTTGTCGTAAATTCCCTTGCTCGGGACCTAGGTGCTATTTTCCCCCTTTTTTTGGTTGACAACCAGCAATTGACTCCTCATTATCAATGCTATTATTATATGAGTGACTATTTCTTAAATACTTACAATTAATAATATACCTCCCTAAAATCCCAGGATAACTACCACATTTCTCTCTCGATATTTTCCCACAATGCTGATCCCCACAGGGGACCTAGGCAGTTCAGTTAGTATAGCTTAAAGAGGTATTGAATTAAGCTTGAAGTTTAGAAGCTATATACGATAAAGAGACCACATCTCAGCCAGTTGTTGGTAGTTGCCTAATAAACTTTACAAGTGACAACAGACATTGACTCGATCATATCAGTTCCTTGGTACTTTTGGGTACCACAGCTCTTGTAGATCCATTGGATTGCAACTTTATTAGCTGAAACATACTCTTATCAAGGTAACAACTTCAGATATTAACACTGCCAGTTCCAGTGCAATATATCAGCTCTTAAGAATAAGGCCATGAGGCCACATCCACATTCTAAAGAGATCCATATACGTTATTCTCAATCAAAAACTAAGCCAGTGAACTATGAGTGAATTTTCAATTCTACTGACACAAGCAAATGAATGTCAAAGATAAAGCAGCTACAAGATAATACTTAGGCTTCCATTCATCTATTTCCCAAACCAGCAGAAAATCTGGAATGCATTGCCATTAATACTCCAAAGGAAAAAATATTCAAAAACAATTGTGGGTAAAGACGCAGCAGTCATAAAAAACAGCTCAGAAGCTGTAAATAAGGAAGCAATTTCTGGAACCACAGAGAGTAGGATGCCAGAAAATGACTGGAACTGCATTCTTGACAAGTAATTCCCAGCAATGAGATTCCTGCCCAACATTTATCTGGCTGGAAAAGAAAACATATATAACCACAGCTGATATTTGATCTCTAACACTACTTTATAATAGGAAAATGAAAAGCTTAGGGTATAAGTTAGGGAAAATTTCGGTTAGACCGAATGTGAAATCAACCACAAAAACTTTATGAAACTTCACTGCACCCATGGGTTAAAATGAAGTTGAGTTTTGTGGGTGAAAAAATGTTCTTTTATTTTTTCTCAAAAGAGCATCTACTAGACAAAGGGATTCAAAAGAATCTAAGAAATTTAAAATATTTGTCCATCTACAAGATAAATATAGAAATTCATGAGATAATAAGAGGATTCCAAAGAAATTAGGGAATTAAAAACATTTTTGTAGACAAATATGAAAATTCACAAGACAAATAAAATAAAGATATCATTGTCTTTTTATCTAAAATTTTATTTTATTTTCACTGAAAGGTGATAGTGAAACGGAAGTTTCAAAAAAGTTTTGGGTTTACTGAAATTGGCTAATTGAAATTTTCCCTATAAGTTAATACTTAATACCGTCTAATAAAAACCAATAATCCATCTTCAATCAACTATATAAAAAAATACCAACAACGCCAACTTACATCACAAATCACAATAAACATCCGTATTTGCTTCGTAATCTTGGGGGAGGGTGCGAAGCAAAGTGGGTTTCAGCGCACCGTCATACATGTTGCCGAAGTAATCGAAGGCAGCCGCCATTGGAGAAGATAAAGGTCGAAACTTTCAATAGCAGAGACTTCAATTCAAAGCCAAGGTTTCTGCTTCTCCTATCGGGGGCGCAACAACAACGCCAATCTCGCATAGTCCGGGGACACGTGGGTGACAGTGCTGGCAAGAGATGGCCCAGAAAATGACAGCGAGGGCAGGATATCAGTATCAGCTTTATCAAGATCCGTGTTTAGTTTTATTTGTTGGTATAAATAATCGGTATCTTTGACTTTGGTTTGGATTCCTGTAATCTTTGAAATACTAAAAGTTGACCGTTAATTGGAGAATTATAACTGTGGTTAAAGAGAAATTTTGCCTCAAAATTTTCTCCCAACAATCAATCAGCATCTCAATGAAATAAATAAATATAGGAAATTTTTATTATAAGATCATTGTAGCTACTTTATCTTTTTTTAAGAGGAAAACTAAATTAAAAATAAGGGTTAAGCATGACAAAAAAACACACGTGTCTTTGATCAAAAGACCCACAGTTAAAGTGTTTTTTTGGGTGTATGAAGTAAACTACGTAGTTACAAATTAGAAAAAAATATCGTTTCAATAGTTAAGTTTAACTTTGTTTTTATTGATTAGACGATTACGTGGCTTCTTTTTTTTTTTTGCCCAAAAAGTCAATTTTATTATCACAAAAACAAGTATTACAAAACAGCGGAAGCCAAAAAAAACACTCCAAATACCTACTTTTACAACCTAACACACATCTTACCAAAAAAATAAATAAACCTAAACAATGAGATGCAGTAACCTCCCTATACAGAGTCAAATTAGTTATAGCCTATACCAGATCTATCAGCTTCCAACACTGGTGTATTACAATTATCCTTAGCTAATACAGAGTCACGAGATAAAATGGTGCATAAAGAAGATATAGGTGACACCAACTAATCATGCTGGTTCATCTTCTTTACTGCATCCACGGCAAGATAATCTGTAGCATTATTTCCCTGTCGAGCTACAAGGAAAGTGAGATTCCAACCATAACTCCAGTGTGCTCAGGATCTCTCTCAGTAAATCCCAACATCGCCAATCACAACCAGCAAAAGATTTATTTTCTATCAGTTTATACAAGGCTTTCAAATGTGTAAAATATACATGTGGTTTGGCCAAAAGAACGTCCAACACCAAGTGATTTTTTATTATAATATTTATAATTAATATAAATATTTATTATTGTTATAATATAATATAATTAATATAAATAGAATATAATTATATAATTATTTCTTTTTCTTTTTTGACATATTGAAAATAGAATATAAAACCCAGCAGCATCAGCTCTGTACGTAATACAATCAACTTGATGAATTGTGTGTATATATACCTGCATGGATTCAAAAAGGGAACTGATCGATAAGTATACCTCCTTTAACCTTCTCAAGTGCTTCCTACAGAGCCCTTTTGTGTTCCTTCTGGAACCACTGTATAATTCCAAGGAGCAGGAAGCCATTAGAACAGTGCACCATACAATTATTTTAAGAAAATCACATGTATATATCCATATATGCACCATGTTTTTGGATACATCAGGATACTTAGTGGCAGAAAAGACAAACAATTAACACACACACGTACATGTCCGAGAACATGAATAAGATGTTCAATGGCAATGGAAATGGCAAGCAAGATGAAGCAGACAACAACAACGTACGGCTCACGTGGGTGTTTCTAGCTCCAAGGTTCGCTCTTTCACTTGAGCAGCCATGTTGGTTCTGCCAATAGATCTCTAATCTCTTATGCCACAAAAAGGAGAAATATGGAGACGGCGTTGGATGATTATGGGAACGGCTGGCTAGGCTGCTGAGTTTTATGTGGGTTATTTAGAGTGGGGAGAGGTATTAAATATGGGAAGAAGCTAAGGGAGGACAAGAGAACGCGTACCGGCCTGTGTCTACTTGTCTTGTTCAGCTCAGAGAAAAATAATATTATTAATATTAATAAAAAAAATAATAAAGAATTTTTTATTTAATTAATATTAATAAGTTAATAAGAAATCAAAATAATAAAAAATTAAAAAAATCAAAAGAATACTTGGTGTTGGATGCTCTTTTGACCAAATCACATATGTATTTTTGCACATTTGAAAGTCATGTCATCGTTTAGTCAGCAAAAAAAAAAAAAAAAAGTCAAAACTTAATGGTCAAACGGTATTTTTGCACATAATTTGTAACCACATAGTTACTTTTGCACCTCAAAAAAGAACTTGTTGCTTGGATTCTTCTCTAACTAAAGCACATGTGTATTTTTTACCTTAACCTTAAAAATAACAAAAGAGAGAAATAGACTGGTCCCTCTAATAGTCTCATCAAACTCTACTTCCTAACTGATAAGTGAAAGTTGATTAAGGATACAATATCCATATTATGGGAGGACTTAATTATGGAAGTATATTGCATAATTAAAGGACTAAATTCAAATTTTATTTCAATGGCCAATATTCAAAATGCCCTTACTTGCTGGAGGAAAAAAGAACTCCCGCCACCATTATTTGAGAAGTCATCAGTTGATGGCCCGATCCAAATGGCATTTTGTTGATGGGAGAATATTTTTTAAATAAAGGGTAATTTATGGTCTATTTGGATTAGCGATATCAAAAGTGACTTTCATTTCATCTAACTTTTGTAAATTTAAATATAGGATAAAATTTTAAAATCAAGTAATGCAATGTAATTTATGTTTGAATTGTCTTTTATAAAAAAATCAACTTGACAAACTAAAACTTATTAGAATATATATTAAAAATGTATATTTAAAATTAAAATGATTAAAAATGACATGAATTTTATTATATAAAATAAGTTAAAAATCAAGTTTTTTTTTTTTTATTGATAAGAGTTTAGGTGGGATATCCTACCAAGACACGTCTTCAAACTCAGAGAGCGTTTACAAAAGTACTTACAGATTACTCACCAACAAAACCTTCACATCGATCAGCGGGTATCGAACCTCATCCCTTTTAGAGTGAAGGCTGACACATTAACTAACTATATCAATCCTTGTTTGGCGTTAAAAGGCAAGTAAAAAAAAAAAAAAAAAAAAAAAAAGGTAGGACTCACTTCCAAAAGTCTTCTTTTATCTTTAGCGCTTCTTTATAGAACCAATGCATGTTTTTACATTTTCACGACTTGTTTTGGGATAAAACACTAATCCAAGTTATGCCTTAGTCATTGACCATAAAAACAAAATTTAAATTCAGTTCTTGTTGACATGCACTGTATATTTAGAATCTTTTAGGTTTGTTTTAAAATAAAGTGTCTACAATGATACTGTGATGAAATTCTCCCCAAAATATAAGAGAGATCTAGGATGAGGGAGATATAAAAGACAAGAGAGAAATAAAGAATTGAGAGAGAAAATAGCAAATAGTGCTATTCACTTCGAGCTTGCCAACACATGCATGCCTGTTTATAAATCTCAAGTCCTAAATTCTTACTTAAGAGTTACAACAAAACTACATAAGTATGAATCAACGTGGTTATACAATATATAACATTTGGATTTTTTATGTATTAACCACACACAAAAAAAAAAACTCCCTATAAACCATTTATTTTGTAGCTTACAAAAGTTTTAAACCATTTATTCAAAAATATATATGAAGTTTTTAAGCGTAGAATTAAAAAAAAAATTGGAAATGTTATGGCATGGACCCTTGATACTGTAATATTCATGACATTACGAACTTTAGAATTATTTTAAAAATAAGATGACAAAAATTAAAAGAAGGAAAAAGTTATTAAACGTATGAATTAAAAAAGAAGACAATATAATCATTTGGACATTATAAACAATCCTATGTAATATAATATCAATAATATGTACAATATAAAACATTAAGATTAAAAGAAGGAAAAATCATTACTTAATTAGATATCAACAAACTTCATTTTAAAATTGTTTAACCCAATCTAACCTGACAAGAAAAACCAAACCAACTTTGAGAACCAACGACCAATTTTGTCTAAACTAGTTAGTCTTATTCACTAAAAAAAAAAAAACATCGGATTACCCACGGAATTACCGACGGAAAAAAAATCCATAAGACATCCTATTACCGACGGAAATTCCATACGGAAAACGTCCATCGCAGAAAAAACCGTGGTAGAAGACATTACCCACGGAATTATCGACGGAATTCCGCTAGTAATTTCTGTTGGTAACAATTACCCATGGAATTCCTTGGATAATTTCCGACGGAATTTTTTCTGTTGATAATTCCATGGTAATTCAATGTCTTTTTGTAGTGATTATAGTTTGATTTTTGCCTAACGTAAAATCAAACCCAACCTTAAAACACCCCTACGAATCCTCCCAAATGGCCAAATCTTTGCCTAAATTAAAACATCAAATTATCGTTCACCAATAAAAATATTTTCTTAATATCACTCATCAAACACATTCTCATCCTCTTGATCCCCCAAGTCCTTGTCCATTCCAAGTAGGCCCCTGTGTATTCAACAACTTAGGAACCGTTTTTGTAAATATTCTCGAGACTTTTTTTTTGGTAAAAGACGGGGCAAATGCCCATGTATATTCCCGAGACTTTTTATTTCTTAGTGAAACACTCTTGAATCAATGTAAAATATGTAAGAGACTTAGTAGGTTCTCGTTTTCTGATATTTTTGTTGTGGATCCTTCTGGTCGTTAGGGGGTCTTTTTTTGGGTATCTCGAGATCGGTGTCTTGGACAGTTTTATATGCTTCTCCTAACTGGATCCACATTGCTTATACTGTTCTTGATAATTATGAAATATCTATTACTTTTATGTATTGTTTTCCTGCTCTTAGGGATCACCATGTTTTATGGTCTTGGCTCCGAATTCTATCTCTAAACCTTGGCTAATTATAGTGATCTAAATCAAATTGCAGGTTTATGTGGTAAATCTAGTGCATTCTCTTCTGTTATGGGTGCTGCTTCTTTTCATGATTTTATGGATGAGATATTAATATTCCTTCACAGGGAGGATGGTATACTTGGTGCAACAATCAAAGGAGCCGATCGAGTTCGGGAAAAACTTGACAGAGCCCTCTAGAATTCACTTTGGTTGCAATATTTTCCAGCATCAATACTCCAAGTGTTACCAATAGTGGCATCAGACCACTATCCGATATTGTTTCGAACTCACTGGGAAAAGAAGGGGGTTAAGTTATTCAAGTTTGACAACTTGTGGTTCTCTTTCCCTCAATGTCAGGAAATTGTTAAAAAAGAATGGTCTAGAGAGACATTCATGGATCTTGGGCATTTAAAGCCAATGTTACGCTTTGCTCGTCATAATAAAACACGGATGTCAACAGCAAAGGTTTAGTATGTTGATATTGGATCAAATAGCTCCCTCTTAGGTATCCATGGATGAGATACCTTTGAGAATAGAAGATCACTGTACACACAGATATGAAGGCTTTCGCCTAAGAGGGGTGGGGTATGTGCATAGTGTAGGCAGTATTGTAAATGTGAGAGAGCTTAGAGTCGTATACGGCTGGGTTTTCATCTATTCATAGTGGATACCTTAGGGTTAGGGTTTGGACTAATGGGCCTCTTGTCATCCCTCCAAGCCCAAATGTTCTCGCCATCACATCGCGTCTGATATTGGTTCTTTTCTTGTTGGGCCACACCTTGAGTGGCCTAATATTTTATTCCATAATGTTGCCCCCATTGATAGTTCGGGTCTCGAGCTGCGGGATGTATTATTTGCACGATATGGAACGCGGACTTGGCCGAGATGTATCTAGCTTATCCGGGTTGTGCTAGAAGAAATAAGATCCCTTGCTTGCTTTCGTAGCAATTTTCACTACTAGAAAATGTCAAAATAGCGACGGAATTTTGTGACGGAAAAAAATCCGTCGCAAATTGCGACGGAAAACAAATCCGTCGCAAATTTTTGCTACGGAAAATTAATTCCGCGCAATTTGCTACTGATTTTAAATTCCGTAGCAAAAATCCAAAAAAAAAATAGATAAAAAAATTAACTCGGAGGAAAACGCCCACCTATTTGCTACGGAAAACGAATTCCGTTGCAATTTGCTACGGATTTTAAATTCCGTAGCAAAAATCCAAAAAAAAAAAATAGATTAAAAAATTAACTCGGAGGAAAACGCTTACCTATTTGCTACGGAAAATGAATTCCGTCGCAATTTCTACGGATTTTAAATTCCGTAGCAAAAATCAAAAAAAAAAAAAAAATAGATTAAAAAATTAACTCGGAGGAAAACGTAACCTATTTGCTACGGAAAATGAATTGTTTAATTTCTTTACGGATTTTAAATTCCGTAGAAAAAAAAAAAAAAATTGAGATGTCAATTTGCGACCGAAATAAATTCCGTCGCAAATTTTTGTCATAGGATTTAATTGCGACGGAAAAATAAATCTGTCGCAAAAGACGGGATCATTTTTCTACTCTGAATCCCCTGTGCTAGTTTCTCATTTTTCAAATAGCTTTCGGTTCATCTCATCTTGCTTCTCGTCACCGTCACCCTCTGATTTTCCAGATCTAAAATGTTGTCGCCCCCAATCGTTTTCTCACCGACGACATGGCGTTTCTTCGGATTCGCAACTTCGACGTCGTCTAGTGCTTATTTTCCAGATTCACAACATCCCACGGAACGGTGTTTCGGAACCCCACCTTTGTGTTTGAGAGGTTATGTGTTTCGGTAATCAAACGCTTGCGGTAGGTTTCTGGTATTATCTTATGTCATAATTTCTCCAGAATGTTGATTGTTTTTGTTTGGAGAAACTTCAAAATGTTGATTCGACAAACGTGATTTCGAGATTGGGGTTTACTTCTTTGTTTTGATTATTTGGATGATGTGATAGTTTTAATTTTTCTGTTGATATTTTGGACGATCTGAAGTTGATTCAATGTAATAAGCAAAAAGATATGACGGAAAGAATAGCCCTGGGGAATTCTTGAGTGAGTATTTCTTTGATTTTGGGCGTAGAAATACGTGTAGTCAATCTATGCAACGAACATCAATAAAAGAAATTGGGGACATTTTGGGCGTAGAAATACGTGTAGCCTCCTTGTGATTATTGACGTAATTCGGTCTCAAGATTTTGGCATTTGATTGTTTAGTGTCAAGAAAAAAAACCAAGTGTTAAATTTCTTCAATTTACGCAATCCATAATTGGAGTTGGTGGATGATCATTTTAAGTGGATGGAGAGTTTGTTTGAGGATTGACTTCAACATTATAGAAGAGGGATCTATATCTCGCTTGATTCTGTCAAAGAAATAGGTGTTCTATTAACTATTATAATAGCAACAGGTACAATACAATTTCCCTGAAAATGCTGCACCTGATGCAGAAATATGTTGTAGTAGTGTGTTCTTCCTGAAAACTATAGCCAACGAAGTTGCAATGGTATAAGTTATTCATTATGATTGCAACCTCCGTTGTGTTCTAAATGAATTGTGTTTGTCTTGCCTAGGTTATTTATGGTTGATACCGTCAGTGATTGTGTCTTAATGGTAACTTCTTGTTCTAGACCTGTCAAGTTTTGGAGAGATAAGGGATTAGATCTAAATTTCATGAGTCTTGTTGGAAGTTGTGCTTTGAGATTATTATCAGCTAGCATTGGGTTGCCTTCTTTCGTGTTGTTTGAACCATAGTTATTAATAGTGTGATATAACTTGTTGCTCAATTCTACAGCTTCCAGCTATGTCATATGTGAAGTGTTGCAATGCATATGTAGCTTCTTTTCACAAGTTACTTTTGTGTAGCTGTAGCTCATGCTACGCATAAATAGGGTGACCATAGCCTTAATTTAAGTGATTTTGTGTGGGCTATTGCTGGAGATTCTTTTGATTAATCTTTGGACTACTTTATAGTTGAGGATATAGCCTTGATTAATCCTTGAGTATATCAAGAGCACAAGAGGGAAATGCTGTCCTCCTCATTTCATGCTTTTATATGGCGCTGAAATTGTTATATGTGCCATTAATGACCTTGTTTTCAATAATGGTAGAAAGGACATCTTGGAATGTGCATAATCCTCATCCCAAAATTGGGGAAAGCCCAATTATATAAAAATAAAATGGAAACAGAGGTCACATATTTCTTAGTTGGTGGTGGATTCAGTTGTAACAAATGTGTGCATGAGAGTCCCACAGTTACAAATGGAAAATTGATAAGGACGTGTTAGTGTAAGTTAATATATGACTGTGATAGGTTTGTGGACTTGGTCTCAAGTCTAGAAGTGAACTATGATAATTCATTTCTCAGTATTGAGATTAAGATTGGAATGAAGTGAATTCTCTGGGCTTCAATATTTACAAGATTAAGATTTGAATGAAGTATTGATAACCTAGTATCCTTTTTGTGAATTATGTTGAACTTTGCACTTGAGCATGTATTTGCAATTGATTATTGTTTTCTGACTAATATTATCTGATTTTATGGAGTATTGTATAACTTGTTCCAGTTAACTAGTGGAGTCTCAACTCAATTTTCCCAAGCAAATAGAGCCATGAGTTTTGTTTTGAGAGGAACAAGAGCAGACATAGAAACCGGATTTCCTGATTTATTCCTGAGAGACATAATGAAAAGGTGTTGTAAGTGCTTTGGATAGTGAACATGCATGCTATACTCAGCATTCAACTTCAGCTACCGACGGTCTATAATGAATTGATGATAGTTGTCATGTGTATGCCTTTCTTGTCAAATTCACAGATTCAATAATTTCATGAATAATTTCAATAATCTGGACGTCTGTGATGGTTACTTAAGTTTTAGATATTTCATGAATAATGTGGTGTCATATTAGTGCAGATTGAATACAGTATTGTGAGTAATGTTCTTAACATCTATTTAATCCAGACAGGGGAACCTTACCTATTTAAAGAAACAAGCATAAGCATCTTTGGGAGTAGAGGTAATAATGATGCATCATCCCGTTATAAGCTTCTAATCTGTTAGTCAGATATTTATAAATTTGAGAACTGTGTCTCTTGTATGTCAATTCAATGAAGTGCATATGTTCTTGCAGAAGCTATATATGTATTATATGCTATTCTGTGTTGGCTTATATCTCCTATTCAATCTCAAGTTGGGCAAACCGGAAGAAATGGGAAGAAATGGGTCATGGGAGTCATGTTGCAGTTAAAGGGTACGTAGTTTTTATTTGAGAAACCTAACTGCTTCAGTTGAGACCATTTCATCCTATCCTATTGTATATTTGTTTGGAAGTATTTGAGGTAATTTTTCTTCAAATAAAACAATACGAGTGAATAGTTCAAATTGGGCTTAGATTTGGTCTTGTCAATTAATATTATTCTCTTTTAACATTTCTTTTTATCTGCATTACATTGTATTCGTTGTTTGGCCAAGGTCGCTTGCAAAGCTGCAACATGTTTGCCTATCGGGTTGTCTAACAATTGATCTTCTTTTAGCTTATATTCCAATAATCATTTTTATATTTCTTTTGGCTAGCACATGTGGTTTTTTTGGAATTTTACAACTAATTTGTGAATGGAATAAAATCATAGTGATAATATTTTCTTCAAATGAAATGTTACTTACTCCTAATTATTCTATTGTGGTTGTCATCTGCTGATTATACTTTCAGACTTTTGCCTCTTGACATTTTTATAGCCAAAAAATAAAAATTTAAGTAATAGTTCTGGGGTGCGTTGCCATAGTTTATGCAGTAATGAATCTTTTTCATCCCTTTAGGATAACAAAGCAAAAGTATAGTATTTTTAATGGGTGCAACAGACAAATTCATGTAATTGCTAATAACAAGTATGATAATGATACTTTTGGAACTTTTGTGACTGATAGTGGATGGAAAAAAATCACCTTCCTGTTTGATATTAATGGCAAGGTTCTTTGATTTTTGTTTTAGGTCGAAGACAAGGTTCTTTGATTGAATCTTATAAGGCATTGTTTATATTTTAGAACGAAACATCTAATCAACTGCACATGTGGTTCCATCTAATTTAAGTGACCCCATTCATATTCGTATTTTTCCTATTAATCTCATATTGAGCTTGATGGCTGATTGTGGATGCAAAATTTATGTAGGTAGTATAATTATTGTTTATGTTTTACCTTGTAAATGACTAACACATTTCACTGCATTACAGAGAAGGTGTTGTTTGGAGGAGTGGGTGACCAAACTTTTGTCAGACATTGATGTATCTAGATGTCTACAATGGCGTTCTTTTTTGTGCTTTTTAGTTACTTGGTGTATAACTTATTTATGATTTTTGTGCTTTTTAGTTTATTTTGTTGGCAACATTGGTGTTTATATTTCGTTTTGTTTATTTAAAATTTTTAGGATTGCTATTGTACATATTTCTACATACACTTTTTTAATACAATATTCAAAGTATTATTTATATACATTTTCCTATTTCGTAATTTTTCATATAATTTTTAATTTGATAATTATTTGTATTTATTTATATAATCCTTTTTTTTGGAATTGAGATTCGAGACGGAAAATGAATTCCGTCGCAAAAATGAAATTTTGTGACAATCAAATTTCGTAATTTTTATATTTTTTAAATAATTTTATATTTTTTTTAATAAAATGAAATTTGCTACGGAAATGAATTCCATAGCAAATGTTTGCTACGGAATTCATTTCCGTAGCAAATTTCGTGAATTTGCTACGGAATTCATTTTCCGTCGCAAATTTCGAGAATTTGCTACGGAAATTAATTCCGTCGCAAATTTCAAGAATTTGCTACGGAATTCATTTCCGTAGCAAATTTGAGGAATTTGCGACGGAATTCATTTTCCGTCGCAAAATTCAAAATTTGCGACGGATTTTCCCTTTTTCGTCGCAATTGCGACTCGGCTTTTTGCTACGGACAAAATCCGTCGCAAATCTATTTTGCTACGGAAAAATGCTTTTTTGCTACGGAATTTTCCGTAGCAAAAATTGATTTTTTTTTGTAGTGTTTTCCAGAGATAATTCTCCGATTTATATATCTGCATTTAATAACATGTAAGCAAATCACATTCAATGGAAAATACTTACTGTTGTGCTCTGGTTTGCCTTAATTCTGGCTACCCAAAATCATGTTTTTCCACTAACAACCCACGTTGCCCCCAGCCCGGTGGTTCAGGTCTCTAGGCTTCCGGGATGCATTGATAGTTTAACCTGGCTCTCCACACGGAACTTGGGTTTTAACTTTACACAGAAGCTCGGATTTTAAGCGTAGTCCGCTTCAAAAATTTGCATGGATCCTAATTTAAACTAGATTCGGTTTAAAGCGGGTCCGAGCTTCAAAACTTTGCACGGATCCCTAATTTAAACTATATTCGGTTTAAGCGGGTCCTTCAAAACTTTGCACGGATCCTAATTTAAACTATATTCGGTTTAAACCGGTTAAGCTTCAAAACTTTGCACGGATCCCTAATTTAAACTATATTCGGTTTAAACCTAGGGTCCCCGCCTTCATCCCTTTCGTAGGGATGAAATCACGAATCCTAGATTTTAACTAGATTTAGTTTAAATCGGGTTCGCCTTCTTTTCCTTTACCGGAATTTGAGATAGACTTGGCGGCATTGCCGTTGTAACATGATTCATGAAAACGGGTTTGTGTACCTAGGATTCATACATGTATATGCATTTCTGAACATGCCTCCCAATCCGGGTTGTCATTAAAATGAATCGCCCTCCAATCCGGGTTGACATTAAAATTAATAGCCCCCAAATCCGGGTTGACATTAAAATTAATCGCCCCAAATCCGGGTTGACATTAAAATTAATCGCCCTGATCGGGTTGGTGTTAAAATTAATCGCCCTCCAATCCGAGTTGTCATTAAAATGAATCGCCCTCCAATCCGGGTTAAGTTAAAATTAACCGCCCTCAAGAACGGATTTTTTTTTTAATTAACATGATTCATGAAAACGAGTTTGTGTACCTCGGATTCATGCATGTATAACTTGGACACTTTTCACATGATTTTCAGAAACGGGTTTATGTACCTCAGATTCCTACATGTTTAACTTGCACATGATTTTGGAAAACTGGTGTGTGTACCATGAATTCATACATGTTTATTTCGTACATGGTTATCGGAAACGGGTTTATGTAACTCAGATTCCTACATGTTTATTTTTGACATGATTTTTGGAAACGGGTTTTTGTACCTCTGATTCCTACATGTTTAACTTCGACATGATTTTCGGAAACGGGTTTATGTACCTCTGATTCCTACATGTTTAATTTCGACATAATTTTCAGAAACGGGTGAGTGGTGTGTGTGCAGTGTGACTGAATGATAAACTATTGAATCGAGAGAGATCTTAGAGTCTGTGTACCTTTAGGGTTTACCATCTATTTATAGTAGTTACCTTAGGGTTAGGGTTTGGGTGATGGGCTCTTGTCTCCAAGCCCAAATGTTCTGTCATCACATCGTAACGATATTGGTTTCTTTCTTGTTGGGCGCCACACTGAGTGGGCCTAATATTTATTCCATAACACGCTTAAATGTATTCGGAAAGCTCTCATTCAGTGGAATAAATTGTCAATTGGCTGGGTTTCCTCCAACATATAGGATTTGGAAAACGAACTTCAATTTTGGCACAATAGGGAAGGTTTATCATTTTAGGAAGAGCAACATGTTTCTTTTCTTAATGAAAAATGCGAAAAATGATAGTTCGTATTAAAAATGTACAAGGAAAATTGACTTGAAGATCAGAATTCTATTCATATTGAAGCAACAAATTATTTCAAGCAAATATATGAAGATCCATGGTCTTTGTTGGATGCTCTTTGAGTTAACCAAACGTTAAGTAATATAAACCTGCCAAAATTATCTCGTCAGCAAATTACCCTTATAAATCGTCTGGTGATAATTCAGGAAATTGAGGGGGTTATTTTTTAAATGAAGCAGATAGTGGATGGGGCCCGGATGGTTTTCATGCAAGATTCTATAAAAAGTTCTGGTCCTTTCTAAAGTAAGACATTATTGTGATGGTTAATCAGATCTTTCGGGAGGGGTACATACTCAGAGTTAAATAGATCCTTCATTGTGTTTGTCCCTAAATGTAATGACCATACAACTTTTAAGGATTTCTAGACTTATCAATCTTTGTAATGTGATTTATAAGTTGCTTTCCAAAATTCTATGTAATCAGTTGAAGGAGATCCTGGGTGCTCTCATTACCCCCAATCATAATGCCCCCAATCACAATGCTTTTATTAAAGATAGACTAAAATAATGAGTATTTGGATTATTATTTCAAAAGTTAGTTGAGATGAAAAATAACTAAAAATGATATGAATTTGATTGAATAATATATATATATATATATATATATATATATATTTATTTATATATATTATAAAAAATTATTTTAAAAAAATAAAAAGATGATTACTGACAATATTATCCATCCAAAAAATAATGGGCCCCATGTTCTGCTCCATAGTGTAGCCAACGCTAACGCAGAAGAAACTCCAAGAGGGAGCTTTTAGATTAAGTAGCTTTAAGTGTAAAAGTCCAGTAAAAATAAATTCGATCCAAACATTGTTATTGGGCTTTTTTCTTACTGAAAATGGTTTCTAACGCCATGTTTAATTTTTTATTAAAGTATAGATATTATTTTGCAAGTGTATGGACATATGATGGTTGGTGTGCAATTAGGTTAGATATTGCAGGGCATATGATGAGGTGTCGTGGCATTTTCTTCGAAAGTTCTTGAGAGAATGGAGTTTCCTCATTGGCTGGTTCAGATAATCATGCAATGTATCTCAAATGTCTCCTATCAGGTAATCCTTAATGGATCTTTGAGAACTCCTTTCACACCTTCAGGGACTTAAACAGGGGGTCCTCTTTCTTCCTACCTCTTCTTGCTTTTGTGCGAATGCATGATCCATCAAGCGGAAAACTATAACTGGTGGAAGGGCATATGTGTTTCTCGAGATGTAATGCCTTTAACATATCTCATGTATGCCAATGATACACTTCTCTTTTGTCATGCTATGGAAGATGATTGTCATGTGGTTAAGGCCTTACTAAAGAGGTATTCTATCATATCAAGACAACATATTAGTTATTAGAAATCGAGCTTGATGTGTAACCCGTCGGTTTCTCATCAAATGAAGAGTAAATTGTCAGATATACTTGGAATTAGGTTTCACTCGTGCTTGGGGAAATACCTGGGGTACTTATATTGATGATCCAAAATCAGACAAACAGAAGTATCATGTTGTTCTAGAAAAAACTTGGCAAGAGACTGGCAGGATGGGAAAGTCATATACTTTCTCAAGCAAGTATGCTGGTGTTAATTAAGCACTCTTTATCATCCTTATTGGTTTACCCTTCTCGATCTGTATGAAATTTTCCCGTTAGTCGTGCCATTTCATATCAATGAAGATGGAAAAAAATTTCTGGGGATGGTCTGATACCCCTAAGAAAGCTCATCTTCTTCTGTGGGAAGAATTGTGTCTGCCACAGTCAACGGAGGCTTACAAATTATTTAGTTGGAGGCATTCAATTCCGCACTGTTAGGTAGGGATTTGTGGCGAGTGATCGATCTCGGATAAATCTTCCCTTCTCAGTAGAGTGATGTTGGAAAAATATTTAGATCCTGAACATAACTATGTCTTTAAACCTGTATATAACAGCTCAACCGTTTGGAAGCATATCCTTAAGATTGGAGCTGTGGTTGTTGATCATCTTACCTGGCAGGTTGGTTAGCGTTCTTCAATCCCATTAAATATATAGTAGGCTTTGATGGCCATTGCAGCAGTTTGGTTTGTGTATCCTTCGCTGAGGGCATTCGACCTTAGGGTGCGCTCCAAAGGAAACTGGAATTTTTGACTCATTATTTCCTCACTCTACCTTAGGCAAGTGGTTCATCAATTTACACAATATAATATCTAGTTCCTGTTTCAAGATCTCCACAAATTATCAGATGGTATAGGGATAATTCTATGATATATTCTATTAGAGATGGTTATTGTCTGTTCCTGTCAACAATGGCTCAATCGAGACTAGAGGCGGAGTAAGGAATTATAATTAGGGGGTGAAAATTATAAAATAGGACTCAGATGTTTATGAAATTACATTTTAGCCTCATAAAAAATTCAATATTTTCATTTTAGTTCGTCCATGAAACTTTTATAGTAGAGAGTGGAGACTAAAATGAAAATATTGAAACTTTTATGAGTCTAAAATGTAATTTTCTAAACATTTGGGTTCTATTCTGTAATTTTAGGAGGGTGGGAGCCACCTTGACCCCATAATTCCGCCCTTGATCAAGATAATATGATAATGCAACTTGATTAGGAAGTCTCTATTGCCTCCTAGAATTAAGTTGTTACCGTATGGAAAATTATTTGACATATCTTACCAACCACTCAGCTCCTAAAAAGTAGGGATTTAGTTGCTTCTTAGGTATGCTATTTATGTGATAGTAACCTTGAGTCTCTTAAACACTTGTTCATTTGTTGTCCTTTTTCTAGAGGATGATGGTTTGGTCTTACTCCTAGTTTTAGAGTTTATTATATGGGAAAATTACACGCAGGCCCCGAGGAATGAAAAAAATTACAAAAAGTCTCATTGAAATCATCAAATTACAAAAGTCTAAAGAGACTTTTTTGATATTATTTGTATGGAAATAAAATCCAGGTTTTTAAATGTTGTTGTAAATAACGCATTTCGTTTGTAAATACATGCATTTTCTATTGTAAATGGCCAATGACTTTTTTAATATTATTTGTATGGAAATAAAATCCGGGTTTTTAAATGTTGTTGTAAATACATGCATTTCCGTTGTAAATGGCCGATTTTAAATTTTGTTGTAAATACAACATTTCTGTTGTAAATCTAGGCTTTTTCGTCATTTGTAAATGGACTCTCTATGTTCAAAATTTAGGTATTTAAATGTTGTTGTAAATATAAGCATTTCCTATTATAAATATGGTTTTTTCTGTTGTAAATGGTCAGGTGTTTAAATGTTGTTGTAAATATAGGCATTTCCTATTATAAATATATGCATTTCCTGTTGTTAATACAAATAATATCAAAAAAGTCCCTAGAGACTTCTGTGTAATTTTGTGATTTCAAAGGACTTTTTGTAATTTGTTTTGTTCCTTGGGATCTGCGCGTAATTTGCCCTTATTATATTGTTCCCCTGACAAATTTTGCAACAATAGATAGTTACATGGTTGAAAAACCATATAGATCTTGGTATAGATGTTGGTAAGGGCGGATCCAAAAAATTATTTAGGGGGTACCAGTGGCAAGGGGGATTTGGGGGGAGCATCCCCAATTTTTTTTTTTAAAGAAAGTTTTAAATACATTAAAAAATAAAAAAATATAAACAAAAAAAAAATATTAAAAAATATTCATAAAATCAAGTTAATGCGATGATGTAATAAGAGATAGTTATTTTATAAACCCGTCATTTAAAAAAGCAAGGCTAAATCTTTGTTAGAAATGCAACTACATAAATTACTGATGAAGGATAGATCTTAATAAGTTCAAGACATATATTTTAATAACAAAAATATATTACAATAAAAATAATTATAATGTCATCCTTCTACGCCTTATTTTTTAGAATTACATCATAATTGTCTTATTATCAATGCTATCAAATACATTTTTAACACAAAAAAATGGAAGAAATAAATTCAGGGGATCGACACTAAATACATCTTTAAAAAAAAAAATAACCAAGTGACAAATTCAATCCATAACGTAGACCCGCCTATTGATCCTGGTAATTTTATGTAATTTTACGACATATTTGCCTTTTCAATCACTGAAATCTTTATAGTACGCGCAATGGAGTTTTGCGTGCTGGAATACAACTTTCTCCCCAACAGGTGATAAGTTCTGCGCAAGCTAGGACATACCTACTTCTCACAATTGCAAAAGCATGATCAAGATGCTAACCTTACAGATGCGCGGATACCAAATGACATACAACGTGTGGCTGTCTTTGCAATGTTGCACTTCTGCTCGCTGAGATATACTCTTCTGTATTAAACAGTCAAGAAGAGGACCACGTTGTATGCATATCAAAATTTTGTTCAGGTAGAGTGATTTCCATGGATGGACCATGGCTCCTCAATTTTGAATTGGGATCCTCCAACTGCAGTTGATGGCGCTTCACGAGGCGATGGTTTTCATTCTATGTCAGCAACGAGTGGACCAACCAAGGAGTCTTCCTATTCACTATAGACTTGTTAAAAGGTCCCATATTAAGATCATTACTCAAACAAAAGATGTTCAATGGAGTATTTTGCTAAGATACTTTGTAACTTTTGGTTTTTCAACGTAAATGCATAATTATATTTCAAAAAAAAAACAAGGCCTCTGTGTAGCAATCACAATATCCTTATAACCATTTCATATGAGGAATCACAAATATAAGAGTGGAAGAATTTTTGCTTCATCTTCGTGTTGCTTTTTGTTTTTTTGATTGCATGTATCATTTGGTCTTAAATATAATAAGATACTTTCAGTTTTTCACATTTCAAGGAGAATTTATAACTCCGTCTAGTATTAAATGTAAGAGTTTCTTTAATAATTTAAAGAGATTAAAGAATTAGTTAAGTCAATTATTTATAAAAACAAGTACGTTCATTTACTTAAAAGAACCCATGATAATCATTTGCATCATAAAATACTCTATTATTCAAAAACTTTTTTTAATATATGTGATCAAAAGAGAGAACTTAAGAAAAAAATTATAATTTTTGAATTCAAATTGGATTGAGGTATTATATTGTGATAAGGAAAATTTATTACTCCCTCTAATATTAAATAAAAGAGTTAAATAATTAATTTAAAGAGATTTAAAAAAATTAATTAAGTTACTTATTTATAAGAAAATGTACGTTCATTTACTTATAACTCGTTTGATTCAATTCTATAAGAGATTATTACTTATAATCCGATGCAACAGACTGATTACAATATTTGGTTGAACTTTTGTAATGTAAAGAGGATTACATTTTATAATCATATGATTATATCATTTGATGTAATCGGATTACCTTGTTATAACTTATGAATAGGGATACAAACATCCCGTAATATAATCAAGTAAAAAAGATGATATGACCATTATAATTTATTAAATTGACCAAAGTGCCGACCCATAGAGGCTGTTAAATATTAAATAATTACCACCATTAGATATTAAAATTAATTAATTATATAAAATTACAAAAAAAACCCATTAAAAAATTGAAAATTTATATTTTTCAGTTTAAATATTAAAATATCTCATTAGATAAAATTCTCACCATTAAATATTAAAAAATTATCATGAACCCAACTTGTATACTGCATAATATTTCTACCATTAAATATTAAAAAATTACTATGAACCCAACGTGTATGCTACACAAATTGAAAAAATTACCATGAACCCAACGTGTACATTATACATATATGTGTAGTCATTGGTAATTTTATCTCTTACTATATTATTGTTATATATTCTCATATTCAATGTAATCTAACTAAATATTTTTATACATATGCATCGTATTTCCTTAATGACGAACCAAATAAATTCATGTAATCATCATTACATTCAATTCCATTACATTACATTCGATTATGTGAACCAAATGGGCACTTAAAGAAGTGATGAAAATCATTTGCATTATAAAATACTCTATTATTCAAAAACTCTTTTAATATATGTGATCAATAGAGAGAGCTTCAAAAAAAAAAAATAATTTTTAAAATTCAAATTGGATTGAGGTATTTTATTATGATAAGGAGAATTTATTACTCCCTCTAGTATTAAATGTAAGAGATCAATAAATAATTTAAAGAGATTAAAAAAATAAGTTAAGTTAGTTATTTATAAAAAAGTATATTCATTTACTTTAAAGTACCCATGATAATAATTTGCATTATAAAATACTATATTATTCAAAAACTCTTTTAATATGTGATCAATAAAAAGAACTTAAGAAAAAATTATAATTTTTGAATTCAAATTGAATTGAGGTATTATATTGTGATAGAAGAGAGTACATTCTTAAAATTATAATAAAAGAGCCAAAGTTCTATTTTTAGTACCCTTATTAATTAAAAAGGATGTTTTTTGACCTGAAAAAGGATGTAAACTTTATTTAATGTAAAGATAACGAACTCAACCAATTAAAATATGATTTCAGCTCAATTTATGAGGGAGAAATGTTAGGAATGATGAACAAGTTAAAATGATAGCACATGGATAAATAAAACGTATTGATGATTTAGTGGCTAATTATCTTAAAACATTAATTATTTTATTTTTCTCTTGCAGCATTCCTCTTCATTATTATTGGCTATGTTGGGAATAACCCTCCCCAATTGGATGGGACTCTAATTCCCAAAGGGGTAAAAAGGGAAAAACGAACAAAACTGGTCAGGCCGATATATAAACAAGAGGTGGCAAGGAGACGCAATTAGCATCGAGGAACTTGGAAGCTGAAAGAATTTTTCATGAATTGGGTCGTGCTGTCGCAATACTACTAGCGATAGTTTGATTCTTTGTGGGGGAAGTGAACTCGTAGCACAAGATCGTGTTTCTATATATGCTCCTGTAAGCCTTCGAATTGTTAATCTCTTGTCTTTCTTGGATCTACAGTTCTTCTTCCCCAATTTCTTTGCAGCTCAATAATTTTTGGGTCGGTACTAATCTTTCGTTTCTTTCTTAGTTTTTCAAGAGAAGCTTCTTCTGGCTTCGAAATTTTGAGGATTCTTTCTGAGAATTCTAATTCTAGCTGAGAAGTTTTGAATTTCGGCAGCTTTTGCGGGGAGCCTGAAACATCTGCAAGTTGCCAATTTTAAGGGAACTCCTTATTTGGTTATAAACACTGAAAATTTTCGCTCTCCAGGTTGGGGTCTTCTCAGTGGCAATTTCTGCAGTAATAAAACTTTGGGTATAAGCACATCCCATTTTGGAATTGTTCTCTCTAAACCTTGCATGTTCTAGGGTGTGTGGTGGTGATTTTGGAGATCATGCTTTTTTTTTTTTTTTTTTTTTTTTTTTTTTTTTTTAAAGATTTTTAAAACTTTACGTTGAGAATATGTATGATCTTTAAATTGATTAGTTGGGTCAGAACGAATCGGGAGACAACTGGCATCTGGTTTCAAACTATTACTGAAACTTTTACACAAATTTAACATTCAAAAGACTCATGGTTGTGTGTTTAAATTGCATAAGTAGTTTGGTTTTTCCTGTTGTAAGAAAGGGGGGAAAACATGAATTTGAGTGAAATGAATATAAAACTTAAAAGAACCTGTTCTTTTGAGTTCATTTATTTTCATGGTATCAGAAAAGAGTATAAAAGTTATATTTTCTGTGGATATCAGCTCCTCGTTATTTATTCAAGCTGTCTCTTTAGGAAATTTTGAAGTTTTTTTCTTTGCCATTTCTTTTCTGCTTTCTTCGCCCCGTCATAGCTGAAGCATATAAAGTCAACTAAATGAGCCATGGTATCCATTTGAATGCTTTTCTGAAAATAAGTTAGGGTTCTATCAATTATAATTTATAATTGCTGTACAGTTCTTCTTCGTTCTTATCTCTCTTTTATAGTTATACATCGTGATAGAAATTTCTCAACTCATTACTAGAGAAACATACTAGTTATAACTTATATGGATAGTCTCAGTTTAAGTGAGAAATTTCATGCTTCCATCGTCAGAAGGATAATATCAGCCCTAACACGGAAACTGTCTCATGATTAAGAATGTCCAAAATTCCCCTTTTCACAATCGCTGCAGGAACCATCATATTCAGCACCCAGGTTTAGGGATCTTTCCCTATATGCTGCATAGTTTAAATGAAAAACAGCTACCCCTCTATTCTAGTTTTCATAATTTATTTTAGACTGTGCCTCAATTTGTTTGATTCTGTTCTTCTCTCATTATGCATTAGAAGAACCCTAGAAAGCTAAATCTCCATTTCTCTGCCATGAAGTTGGTTGAAGACTCCACTGCTGCTGCTGCTATGTTTAAGCAATATTGTATCCTTCTTGGATGTTTCAGCAAAAGCTGTCCAAATTTGAATAGGACTGGATCATACTTTTGTGGAAACATATAAAAGGCTACTCTATTAGGCATTCTTTACTTTACCTTTTTTCTATGTGAGGATGTAGTGGTAGAGTTATATTTTTATGTTACACATAATATGAACGGAGTCTATTTTGTACCTTACAAAATTATTAGCTGAACCCTCTTAATAGCCATTGATGTGGAAGTGAAGTACAATTTTGTGGATTCATGTTTTTGTTTGCAATCGAAACAACAAAATTTAGAGAATGTGTTGAGCAAAAAAAAAAAAAAGTTATGAGAGAATGTGATTTGAAATTTAGGGATAGGGGATGAGGGTAAATTCTCTCTCATTCAGGGGATCGAAGGCAGGGATAGGAAAGATAGGGGCTGGTAAGGACAGGGAGTAAGGAGTGCATCCATGTGGAGTTGTCACCTTGGCTCTTGATCATAGAATAAAAACCCAACTGACTCATGAATAGAATTACTTGCTGAGCAACTATTTATCCATTTTTGCATTCATCTCCATGTCTTACAATTGAACATCATTGAATATTGATGGACAAGGACCTTTGTTTCATTATGAATTGCAGCTGATAATGGTCTGCAAATCTGTGAAAGTTTGACACATGGAACCTGAAGGCAAAAAGTTTGGAGGAGGTAAAAGTTTTTCATATCTATTTTTTGACGTATCTTCTTACTTTTTTCTATAACTTCTGTTTATCTATCTGTTTGACACCATTACTTTGCCCACCATCCAATCGAAACTAATTAATATTTTGAATTGAAATTTGGCAATTTGTTTCTCCATATTGATTTAAGAGTAAATACCCTTTTGGTTCCCCGACAAAAAACACGGACCCCATTGGGACTAAAATGAAACTTTTTTATGGACTAAAAAAGGCTTTTTGGAAATTTGCGAGGGACCAAAATGTTCACCAATCGACCCTTATTCGTCCTTTTCAGGGCCTAAGAAGGGTATTTCTTTGTGCGAGGGACCAAAATGGGGTCCGTGTTTTTTTCCAGGGACCCAAAAGGGTATTTACTCTTGATTTAAAGTCTATCCATAAGCATCATTTTTAAAACATTCTGAGGGTAAATTAGAGCGGCTTTCTATCATTCTAATTATTACTGTATCAATTACATTTAATGTTGATGCCAAGTTGCTGACTAGGAGATCATCACTAGTAGTCAATCAATTTTGTTATCAGATTACATATATGGTGCCAACTATGATGACTTCTGAGTTAATATTTGTGCATGGGGATTTCTAAATGGAATAGTTATGTTTTAAGTTTTAACCATATGTTAAACATTTGGGGGACAGTTGCAGTTGAGAGGACATTTTTCTGTTATATTTTATCTGATTTTAATTTACTGCATTCTCATTGAAAATACGGTATCTTATTTGAACTTTTAGGACCAAGGGAATTAACGGGTGCTGTAGATCTTATAAGTCACTTCAAATTACTTCCGCACTATGATTTCTTTTGCAAGAGGCCACTTCCCGTGTCAATTGCAGACACACACTATCTTCACAATGTGGTAGGAGACACAGAAATCAGAAAAGGAGACGGGATGCAGTTGGATCAACTTCTTCAGAATACATCTTCATCCATAGATACAAGTGCTCGTATACAGCCTTTTGACCTAGATATTTTGAAGGAGGCTTTTCAACTGAGGGAAACAGCTCCCATTGATTTGCCTTCTGTAAGAATTTTTCTGCTTCGACGATAGTACTTAGGCTATTGCATGATGTGGTTTTATATACTTCCCGATGCTGGTTGTGATGTGATTGGGGTTTTCATAAACAACATTGTCTACTAATGTTTTAGTTTTTGTTGAAGACTACATAGCACTTACACGTTCCTCCTACTTCATTCCAATTTGTTAATAGGCCGAGAAGGGGACTCCAACTATTGCAGGAAAATCAAAAGGGGAGTCTAAAGACAAGGAAAAGAAGCATAAAAAGCACAAAGACAGGGACAAAGATAAGGATAA
Source organism: Acacia melanoxylon (assembly GCA_019022615.1). Classification (NCBI taxonomy): domain Eukaryota; kingdom Viridiplantae; phylum Streptophyta; class Magnoliopsida; order Fabales; family Fabaceae; genus Acacia; species Acacia melanoxylon. Next base: position 5,807,374 of record JAFJYJ010000029.1, read on the forward strand.
GGAGCACAAGAAGCACAAACATCGTCATAAAGACCGAAGCAAAGACAAAGACAAGGAAAGAAAAAAAGAAAAAAGTGTGTATCATGATTCCGGTGCTGATCATGCAAAGAAACACCATGAAAAGGTCAAGGATTTGTTCTGCTTCTACATTTTTTACATTGTGGATAAACATTATTCTAAGTCTTGAATTATCATTCCATTATATTGCAAATTTATTCTTTAAATTGGCTTTATCAGATAATTTTTTTTCCTTGTGTTTTATCTTAATTTAAAGTTTCTGCTGATGACAACATTAACCCTCAAATTGTGATTTAAGCTCAAATTAAGGCGATATATTCTACTATATACTACCAGTACTACACAAAAGGCTTTGCTTCACTTTTTGAAAATATTGCAAAATTTACTTCTATGCATAAATCTTTCTACTCTATCTGCTTACAGAAAAGGAAGCATGATGGAGATGAAGATCTTAACGATGCAAGCAAACACAAAAAAAGCAAGGTAATGAAAGCTTTGTTTTGAATGGTTTTCATTATTTATTTTTATCTCTATTCCTTTTTTTGGTGAAATATCTCTTTATTCCTTTCATATTTCTGCTCTTCATTTTCTTGTAGCTCACCTTGTCCATTATTTAATGAATCTTTCTTCTGCAAATTAATTTAATTGCAGCATAAGAGCTCAAAAATTGATGAGTTGGGGGCAATAAAGGTAGCAGGATAAAATGGATACATACTGTAGTGCTCTTTTTTTCTCAAATAGTTGTTGTCAGTTGTTAAAGTTTGGAGGGGTCTCTCAGTTGACATTATGAAACTTGAGGTACTTCATTATAATTTCAAGATTTTATTCCATTTCTCTGCTATTTACATTGTTTAATCTTTCTTTAGGGTGGTCTTTCACTTTATTAAATGTTTTGTGGTACATATTTAATTCTACCTTAGTCTTGCCCCTTTTATATCCATGTTATTTGTTGGAACAATTCTTATCGACTGATACCTGATTATTTGGGAAGAAGGTTGAACAAGCGAATGTTAATGTTGCTCTGAGGGTTTCACTAGGCTTTTCAAACTCACTCGTGTCACGTGTGCTATCCCTCTTCAGGAACATTAGTGCTTTGTGGGTGGTCTTGGTTGCTTGCTAGCTTTAGTATGGCCAGTTACTTGTGTATATATATTGCCATTTTTACTGATGCTATGTAACATTCTGAGCTTGCAATGTACATCTGCTAGTTGGCTACAGTCAATAGTAAAATTTTGAGCCACTTCATTCACCTAAACTTATTATATTTTCCCAAGTTGCTCATCATTAATTGGTCAACTTTCATAGTCAATATGACATTAGATACAAGCAAACCATTCCCTAAACAAGCACTAGCTACATTTGTCAGACTGTAATCCCATAGATGCTTCAATGGCCAGATGATTGTCCTTGAAAGATGTTACTTTCCAACAAATAAAATGCAGCTGTCTAATAAATCAAGCAGTTAACTAAGATATAGCAATATATTCCAGAATCTTGATTGCCTATTAATGTAGGGTTTGAGCATAAACTAGAATGCTCAAGTTTTTGTCTGATCAAAAGCCAGAATATCGCTGAGGAACCACTCTTGGATAGTAATGTGAATGGTTCGTGTGAATAAAGGGGAAGAGAAGGGTATATTTCAATGCACACGAATTCTCAGTTTGCATTCAGTTACCAGAATAGTAAAGATATATTGCTATTGCTTTTGTTTTTTGAGTGCCTGGAGTCTTTTTCTTCCTAAGCATGGCTGGAACTATAAGTTTGGAAATGATTCTGGAAACAGCTTCTGATTGTGTTTCTTGAAACCAAAGGGAAGAAAAAGAACAGTTTAAAACAAAACTTACGGATGATATCATTGCAAGTGTTGGAGCAGAAGCAATTTCGTATAAAACATTAAACAGTACTAGCATTATCTCAAGTTGATTCTGTAATAACTTTTATCTCATGCTTTAATACCTCTTACTACAAAATCTAAACCATACTCTTACACCACTAGTAGTTGCCCAATTTGATGGTTGGGGTCTTGGGGAGTTGCAACAGTGTCGTGCCAATCCTATGAAAAATCCTGATGGCCATTGCTGGATTAGAAATTTCATTGGCAGAAATAACAGTGGTTAAAAGAGCATCTTGTTTTCAGATGCTGTAACAAATGATGAGAATTCATTTTACTTGTTTGACGGAAGAGAAATGATTTGTCGAGAAAGAAAAAATAGTGTGATCCAGTCTAGTTAAAAGACTTTTTTTTTTCCTTTTGGCAAAATTACATCATCATAGGAATATGATATTATGAATTTTTAAAATTTATTATTATAGATATTACTGTGAGGTTTTAAACACACGATGCCTTGTAGAATTATTGACTTCCCAAAATTTGGACTGAAGGTCATCTGAAACCTTACATTTCTTGATGATTATAAGACCCCTCTTTTTAGCCTTCAGATACCAAAAGAGAAAGGTAAACTCTTAGGAGGTTGATTCATAATTTAGTCATTCTGTATTGGACATCTCCCTTTTTAAAAATTGAGATTTATGGCAGCTAACACTAATATTAAGAATATGTTTGATTTCACTTTGGGAACCACCAAAAGCATGAAAAACATGGTTTGAGTATATTCCAACATGAAACCCGACTTATATGCTAACTGGTTCTCATATGAAGCTCTTCTAAATATTGGATCCTTGGATCCAACTTGGGTGAACACGTCTAAGAGTTGTATTGATTAAATTTGTTACAGAAACCTAGGTGAGACAGTGTTAAAGAATTGAGTTTATTACTTTCATGGAGTCTTGGATTGTTGTCCTACAGCTCCTTTGTTTCGCCTATGGGAGAGAGATTCAATTTTTCTTGCACATAAAATGAGATGTATAACACCTGTGTTATCTTTGTTAATATTAGCTCCCTCCTTCCCTTCCCTCTCTTTTAACTTTAGGCATAAGGGCTATTTTTAATTAACAAGATTACTTCTTCTTTTTTCACTTTCCCATCAATTCAATTCTATTCTATATAATACCAAACAACTTGTATCGTTTTTGTTTATGATTATTCTCTGGTTTTATTTTAAAGATGGGAACGTTATTTATCATCACTTTGCTCTGTAGTCCATCTTTCTTCAACCCCAAGTTCTGCTTGCTTTATCTTTTTTGGCTGCAACCTTAAGTTGCAACAGAACGCTTCTAAATATTTAAGTACAAAGACTGTCAGGACTTGTTTATTATCATGGTGTTTCCTGCATTTTTAAGAGATTCTCATCATAGGCCGTATTATTGAATTCCATTAGGAAGTTTTTTTTCCCCTAATGTGAAACCCTCATAGTTTTACGCATTGTTTATTCTCTAATTACTACAAAACCTATTTTTAAGATACCTGCATAAAAGAAATTTCAATTAAAAAAAATTGAAAGAAATTTCATGTATTGTACCAAATAACTCTAGTTTCCATTATGATACCTTGTTGAAATCTATTTTTATGTTCAGTCTGCGGGGTGCTAGATTCTTGTATTTGTTTTGTAGCATCATTAGTTAGTTTCTCATTGATAAATAAATGTGTGATGTCTTCCAATTTTATGCAGAGTAGCTAGTGAACTGTCAGTAAATATTAGCATGAGGGTGAATTCACCTGTTGGTGGAAGAAAAAGGATATTGAGGTAAAATTTGCTGAGAATGAACCTTGTTGTATAACAATAACTATCTTATGTATATTAGTGACAGTAATTCCCCGAACTCTGGTCCCTTCTTTTTTCCCAGTTTTGTGGCGCACTGGACATCTCAAAGTGAATGATGCATTGTACTTTTTCCCCCCTTCATGAATTTTCAATTTTTCTAGTTTACTTCCATAACATAGTTTTTTAATTAGGGCTAGTTGCTTAGGATGACTTAACTAGGACCAACACTGCGAAATGTGTATATTGATAATTGATTGCTCCTCCTATGCCCTGTATCTAACAGTAACAAATCTGAACTTGATGTCTCTCTGGCATAGCATCATGCAAACTAACTCTTCCCCAAGTTCTTTGTATATATATTGAATTAAAATGTCATTTTTAAGTAAGGAATTATTCAGTTTTTGATGGGTATTTAGGAGTATTAGTTATAGTTCATAGGCTTAAAAACAATACCCTTTTTTGTGTGGACAATGTCATATTAACATTGGGTATGATTTTGATTAGTGTTAACATAGTATTGATTTTTAGCAGAGAAATGCTGCAATCTTGACAATTATGACGTCCTTTTACCAATACAATATTGCTTTCATGATTTAGGACCAACAAGTTTTAGCTCTGCAACTTCTGTAGATAGTATTATATGTATGAAGAAGCTATTTGACATATGTAAATGTAATGAAATGATTTTATTTGTGTATATTTAGAATACTATACGTGTGTATCAGTGTTATTGATGAAATACTTCAGTGAACGAAAAATTTTGCACTCTCCAGTTTTAGTACAGGGCACTTTCAATCACCTTACCCAAACTAAGGAGGGTTATTTAAGTCATTAAATTTTTTTGAAAATGATTTTTTTAAAAAAATTTATTTATATTTAAATCTTGAATGTATCTTGAGAAAGCAAAATTATGTTTTTTGTCTGTATCCTTACTTTCCTTGGGCCATATGGGGAAGCTGAGCAACATATTAGAATTTGGGTTCTCTTTTAATACACTAAAACAGAAAAATGGATGCTTTGCAAGGAGAAACTTAATCAGGTCAAAAAGGAAAAAGCGAAGTGAAACTTAAGAGTTCAAAAGGCTCATAGAAAGATTCCTATAATTCATTCAATGAACCAATTGGCGTCACTTAAAAGCTATTAAATTTTTTAATGATTTGTCAAATCCCTTAGGTTTTTTTTTTTTATATAAAAAAAAAAAAAGGTAATCAAAAGCTGCTAGCGGTTATGGTTCTCTCGTGCGTCATACTGAGACAAGGGCATGCCCACATGATAATCCAATGATTAACAAATGCAAACCAGAAATTAATTGTATTCATCTTATTTATACCTTTAGTTTTAGTTTTTTTTTTTTTTTTTATCTATATTAATAAGTGTATGTATATATATAGAAGAGTTGAATATTTGATATTATAATATTCCTCCCAGTCCTTAATAACGTTATCTACCTAATATTCCTCTGGTATATATTTGCTAAAACACTTTAATTAACTTTCTTAATTCCCTCATTCCTTACTCTTTTATTATTATTGAGGAAATATTAATAGAGGTAAATTAAGAAAATATTGAGAAATATAAAAATTATGTCTTATATTTAGAATTCGGATCAACTCTTTAAATGTCATAAGATCTTGAGCGAGTAATATGTTTTGTTATGTTCAGCTTTCATTTAGTGGCTTTGCATGTGGCTCCTTCAGGATTTGGGGCATATAAAGGATATTCTCTTCCCTTCCCCCTGAGCTGCTTCTTTTATTTTATTTTTTTTATTTGAAGATTATTGAAGGCCCAGCCTTTCCTTTTTAAACCTTTCACTTTCCCTTTACTGGACCATGTTGGCTTTCCTGATTCATAGCCGTTATAATGCTTTCTTTTTTGGGTTATTATATATTACTCCCTCCTATCCTTATTCCTTGTTATAAACTCCATTTTTTTTTTTGAATAGGCTGTCTTTTTATAAGCTATAGTTTGAAAATGTCAAAATATTTAATGTGTGTTTTTTTACTCCTAATTAATTATATATATCTCATCTTTTTCTCCCTTCAGTCTTTTTCATCTCATTTTCTATTCATTTCTTTCTCTCACTCACCCTCTCCATAAATAATGGTGTTTTGGAAGACAAAAAAGTTGCATTCTTATAGACTCTATCTGGTTCACAATATATGACACCTTTAAAAGAATAACTTGGTCTAAAATATAAACCTCGTATAAAATAATTAATGCTCATTTTTAATTTTGTCCATGTAATTAATGTTCATTTTCAATTTGACCCATTCATTAAATTTTCAAATACATTTTTTAATAAGGGTAAAAGTGGGAAAAATTCCATTTATGACATTAAATGAGGTAACCATCATTTCTTATTTCCTATAAATTAGTTAAAGTGCCTTATATTATGGATCATAAGGAGTATTCATTATCTTCAACCAATTTTAACTAATTTTTTATTTGTGTAATTTAATTATTTAAATGTTATATTAGAAAGGGGAGGGAATACTTGCTTCATGTTTCTTCATATGAGCTTGGCATTGTCATTTATTTATCAATTTGAATTTGAATTTTTAAATATTTTATTTAATCTACATTGTAATGTACAACTTCCTAATGGGTAGGACAATGACATTATTTTCACCTTGTGGTGGTGGCGGTGAGGGAAGCGGCTTTGGTCCGATGCAAAGGAGGCTCCGCTGCAATCCCATACCTTAAACGGTGCCGTTTTGGGTTTAAAATAAAGAGCAAGTTCCTTTCTTTCTTTTTTTGAAAATTTTTTTAGGGCCCTGGATGGTATTAAAAAGATACATCAGGATACTGACTGCTACTGAAAAAAAAAATCATGATCTTGAAAAAATATTTCAGGGTACTAACTGGTACTAAAAATATACTTTAGGATACTGAAAAAATACTGAATAAAATACCTCATGATCTTAAAAAAATAATTTAGGATCTTGAAGAAATATTCTAGGGACTGACTGATACTAAAAATATACTTCAAGAAATTTTTTCAAGATCCTAAAATAATTTTTCAAGATCATGAAGTATTTTTTCAGTATCATGAAGTACCTTTTTAGTACCAGTTAGTACTTTGAAATATTTTTTCAAGATCCTAAAACAATTTTTCAAGATCATGAATTTTTTTTTCCAATAGAAGTCAGTATCATGAAGTATCTTTTTAATACCATCTAGTGCCCTAAAAAAATTTTCAAAAAAAAAAAAAGGAACTTGCTCTTTATTTTAAACCCAAAACGGCGCCATTTAAGGTATGGGACTGCAGCGGAGCCTCCTTTGCATCGGACCAAAGCCACATCCGGCGGTGAGACCCCACTCACTCTCTTGTCGAAACCTCTCTCTCTCTCTCTCTCTCTCTCTCTCTCTCTCTCTCTCTCTCTATGAGTCCATGTCAAACTCAAGGACTCTTATTTCATGTTAAATCAGAGGTCAATTTCACTCTGAATGTAAAGATCTATTCAACTAAGAGGGTATAATATATAAGCTAAAGAGAGTAATCAGAGGAGTAAATGAAGGATTACAATCACATATTAGTTTCTAAACAGTGAATCACTAAATAAGGGATTATGATCAATGGGAGATAATTGTGGTATTCTTAAATTTGAATTGATTTGATTTCCAATACTTCCCCTCAAGCTTGAGAGTAGACATCAATCATTCCCAACTTGCCTCAAAATCCTTTAAATTAGTTCTACCTAGTGGCTTCGTCATAATGTCTTACTTTTATCCACATATTGTTTGTGACACAAATTCATAATGCTAGCTTCAATCTTTTCTTTAATGAAGTGTTTGTCTATCTTAACGTTCTTTTCTTTAATGAAGTTTCTGTCGATCTCAACATGTTTTGTTCTATCATGAAACACTGGGCTCTTGACCATTTCAATGCTGGCCTAGTTGTTACACAAGAGCTATATTGTTTGCTCATGTGAGATTCCTAACTCCTTCAGTAACCTGATGATCAGAGTCCTTCATTTACTCTATCGACAACATCTCTTAGTTATGCTTATGTACTGCTTCTTGACACCACATTTTGTTATGCAATACTCAAAGGTTGACCTCCTTGTTTCTTTGTCCCTTGCATGATCTGCATTAGTGTAGATCTCGATGTTTCTGGCTGTGCCTTTCTTAAATAAGATCCCTTTTCCAGAATTAAGTTTTAGATAGCTTAGAATTCTGTATACAGCCTCCATGTGATTTTCTTGTGGCTGATGCATAAACTGTCTAACTATTCATATTGCATAGTTGATATTTGAACGTATGTGGATTAAGTATATCAATTTTCCTACAAGTATTTGGAATCAATTTTCCGTGAATATTGCATAGTTGATATTTGAACGTATGTGGATTAAGTATATCAATTTTCCTACAAGTATTTGGAATCTTTCTGATTCAGAACACCTTGTGGCTAAGCACGTGAATATGGCTTGTCCTATAGGTTTTCGCTCCTCTCCTAGCGTGAGAGCTCTCCCCTCTGCTTGAGGGTCCCTAGTTCTTGGTGAACCTCCCCGTGAGGCTTTTTCTCTATATGTATTCTCCCCCTGTTTTTCCACTTTCTTTTTTTCTTTTTTTCCCGTGTGTGTGGGTGTCGTAATGGATGGTGGAGGTTTGGAAGTAATTTAGAGCGAGGATTCCCTGAGAATGAATCAGGTTTTCTTAGAGCTAGAGAGCGAACCTGAAAAGTGTGGTGGTACTCTTGTAGGGAAGATCTTCACCAGTAAAAACCTGAATATCCCAGTAGTTATTTCCATGATTAAGAAAGGTTGGCAGCTTGATGAAGATCTGGAGATCCTTGAGATCGACCGTACCCAACTCACCTTCTTATTTCGTTTTAGGATGGTCAAGGACTATGCGTGTATACTCACTGGAAGGCCTTGGTCGATTCAAGGATTTCTTTTAAATCTTCAGGTGTGGGAGAATTTCATGGTTATCACGGATGTTAATTTTGATGAGGCACCTTATTGGGTTCAATGTCACGGTCTCCCTTTAGAGGCTTTTAGCAATGCTAATGCGAAAATTCTCGGAAATACAGTAGGGAAAGTGGTGATGTTTGAAAGGCCAGCAAAAAATGGTGTCTGGATAGAAGTTTTATTAGAGTTCGCTCACTTATCAAGCTTCACAGTCCACTTGTTTCGGGTTTTTGGATTCCTCGCAAGGAAAAGGATCCCGCTTGGGTTACAGTTAAGTATGAGAGGTTACAAACCTTCTGTTATAACTGCGGTCGAATAGGACACGATGGTCACCGGTGTGTGGAAGAGAAATCTGAAAGGATGGAGTATCACCAAGAGGGGGGTGAATTGGGGATATAAAAATTTCTTCTTAAAGCACTCTGTTATCAAGTAACTAAAACATAGATGACCAGAGTAAGGACGAGGAAGAATGAACACAAGCAATTTATACTGGTTCGGTCTAAATCCTTGACCTACGTCCAGTCCCCAGACTCTCCGAGATTTCACTAACTTCAAATGATTACACACTCTGTAACTCTCGAAGCAATTCTCTCTCTAGAACTTGCTCCCCCTTACAAGTTGTAATCAAATGTCCCAATCTCAAAGTCCCAATACTTTGAGATTCTTACAATAAAGAATAATCAATGAAAACTCTCTAAAAGAGCAAAATAATAATCACTGAAGCTTAATATATATCCGAAGATATTATCTCTGTGTGTAGAAACCGTAAATGCTCTTAATGGCTAATTGAATGCGCAGCGTTTGGTCGTTGAAGACTTGAATGCTTCGGCTTTTATAGATACTCGCATTTAATGACCGTTGAGAAGAACTTAATGAGCCGTTCTGAGTAATCAATATATCCGTTGAAAATCCTTTGCTCATTTTCTTCGTATGCTTCCGACATTCGACCGTTATTCCCGTTGACATTCTTTATTCAAATTGTCCGTTGAGACTCAGTCAGAATATTGTCTTGGAAATAGTTGGATTGCTTTTCGCTTGGTCAGAAGTCGATTTCCTTTTTCGTGTCTTGGTTTCTGGTTTAGCATTTAATGCTTCGACAAGAATTTACTTTATGCAAATTTGAAACTTAAAGCTTGTTAATCATGTCTCGAAACACACTAGCAAACTGATTAAACTTGGTTAGAAATAATGATAATCAATAATATCAAGTACCCAAGCTTTAATCAAAGAGTTTTCGGGATTACGAAGTCGTTGAATTCAAATTCGATACATGTGCAACTCGATTTGCATTCCATAAATCGAGTTATTTCATGTTTTGAAAATACTTGAACCACGAGCAGAACTTGAGTTGTGAATGATAACTTGAGTTTCAAAACTTGAGTTACTTCCTATAACTCGAGTTCCCTTAGTGTTCTTATTTTCCAGAAATATTTGTGAATAAAATAACTTGAGTTATGAAGAATAACTGGAGTTTTATAACTCGAGTTATACTCTATAACTTGAGTTCTCTTGGAATTCAATCATTTAGAAAACTTTCGCAAATAATATAAATTGAGTTATAAAAATAACTTGAGTTTGGTAACTCGAGTTATGCTTTATAACTTGAGTTTTTCTAATGTTAAATTCGCATTTAAAGTTTTGGCAATTTTTATAACTAGAGTTCTTACTTGTAACTCGAGTTATATCGATACACAAAATCGATATCGCGATGAAGCTTTTGGGAACTGAAGTACAACTCATAACTTGAGTTGTTAAGTGACAACTCGAGTTATTGACTTTGTAGAATTTTGATTTTCTCGAATCTTATAACTTGAGTTGCGTAAAACAACTTGAGTTACTAAATATCAAGATCATTTTCCAAAGAGTTCTAATACAAATTGTTTGAGCTTAAACTTTGCAATTTGACCCAATAGATATTACAATTGTTAGACATCATCAAAATACATAGAGAACTAACAAAATCTCATAAGCAGGTCGGTGATGTTGGGAAGGAGTTTGGTACTTGGCTTAGTACCCCTGCTGTTCGGACGATTGAAGAAGCTCTGGAGGTTTGTTTGGAGGAGTGGTGTGAGGTTCCGTTCTTGGACCGTGAATCTCCCAATGTTAACCGTCGAAGTTGGTCGTTGGAATCTATGGAAACTTCGACTGGCATAGATGATTCTACTAAAACGGCGTTATCTCGGTATGGCCCTGGTGGACTGAGCGGTGGCGACGGTCCAAGGTCTTCGAGTCCGACGAGGTCTGCTCATTTGGAGCCGTTGGAGACTTCCTTTTCTTAGGCTCAGCCGAAAGCTACGATTCTGAGGGGTGCAGAGCTGATAGGGACGGATAATGGGAAGGATGAGGTGAGAAGAAAGGAAAGAGATCACATGAGCATCCAAATTGATGAAGGAAGTCTGACTGGTGGGCCAGGTGTTGGGCATGTGACATGTAAAGGAGGAGTTGACTGGGTTTTGTTTAAGGAGGAGGAAAGTCGTGTCTTAAAGGAGCTAGTGGGGTCGGCTAGGAGTGAGAAGGTGCATTGTGGTTTGGGATTGTGGGCCGGCGGAAGTATTGATCATGTTGGGCCCATGTTTGGCAATGAAAATTTTGGGGAGCCCTCTGATCATTTTGAAAAAAAATGTTGGGCACATGGTTGGCAATGAGAATGAAGGGGAGCCCTCTAGCCCTTTTGCTTCCCTCTCGGCCCAGTCGAAGGCTGTTTCTGCTCCAGTGGAAATGATTCATGCTCCCCAAATAGCTGAACCTCTTATTAGTGAAATGGGACCCCTGGAGACATCTATGGTAAGTAACACTATTTCTTATGAGCCTAGTCTTTGTCCTTAATCAACCCCCAACCTTACAGTGTAGACTTTCCAAGCGATGAGGAGCCTAATTTAAAATCTATCATTCCTTTTAATGGTTTGTCCCCTATCTCGGCTGTATCTGTTGGTTTAAAATGGATTAGGATCAAGAGACAACATGAAGATGAATTTGTGGGCGAGAAAGTGAATAAGTGTAGAAAATTGAATTTTGATTCATTAGGAGATTCAATTAATGATACTCCAGCTCCGGGTTTAGAGAAGAAGGGGCGTAGAAGAAATTTTAAATATGTTAAAAAGCTCCTTAGACAGGCTGGTAAGGCGGTAGGAATGGGCTCATCTGATGGCATTGCCCCTCTTAGTGAGATTGATTTTCTAGAGAGCTGGTTGGCTGTTGGTGATGTGGAGGATGTGGATGTGGATTCTTCTGGTTTGAGTAACACCGGTGGTTGGATGGGACCAACCACCGGTTCATTATGAATCTATTAGCCTGGAACTGTCAAGGCTTGGGGGTTGCCTTAACGGCCGAAATCTTAAGGAAGAGTGCTTTCGGAAAAAACCCCAGTTGATCTTCTTAATGGAGACTAAACAGAAAGTGAGATACGTGAGAAAGGTGAGACGTAGATGTGACTTTAGTGAAGAATGGATAGTCAATCCGGTGGGAAGAAGTGGTGGCCTGGCTTTATGGTGGTCTGATGTGATTACGGTTAATATTCTATTCTCATCCTCTAATATCATTCATACTAGTGTGATGTCTGATGCTCTTTCTACTCCATCATATATCACCTTTATTTATGGCCCCACCGCAAAGCTGATAGAATGTTGTGCTGGCAAGAGGTTCGGAGAATTAGCAATAATATTAGGGATTCTTGGTTGTATCTTGGGGACTTTAATGATATTTTATCTCAAAGTGAGAAGTGTGGCGGTCAGCCTAGAGCCTGGAGGAAGATTCTTAATTTCAAGTGTTTTGTGGCTGATTGTGAGTTAGAGGATTTGGGTTACAATGGCTCCAGTTTTACTTGGTGTAATAACCGTGATAGCCCGGATACCATCCACGAACGCATCGATAGGGCCTTGGGCAACTTGCAATTGAGAGAGCAGTTTCCTACTCTCCAGGTCTTTAATATAGATCCAGCTGGGTCCTCCGATCATCATCTTTTGTTTATCCAATGTCAGTATGAGAATTATAAGAAAAATTGAGCTTTTCGATTTGAAGATGCCTAGGCGTCTCACGGACATTTTCTTGAGGTAATTAAAGGGAGTTGGCAGATCTTCTCCTAGCAAGATAATTAATTTTTGGAGTCTTTCCTAAGAAATCTGAAGAGATGTAAGCTAAATCTAATTTCTTGGAGCAAGGAGTTCCCAAATAATGCTAAGCGTATTGATCTTTTAAAGACCCATCAGGCTGAATTGACTCAAAGTGATCGAACTCCTGACATTTCTAGAGGAATTTTGGAGGTAAAAGGTGAACTTGATAGACTTCTGGAGTTAGAAGAACAATATTGGTGTTAGCGCTCTCGGATCAATTGGTTAGAAGCTGGTGACAAAAATTCTCATTTCTTTCATGTATCCACTATCAAAAGGAGTCAGAGGAACCGAATTTCTTGTATTAAAGATGATGTGGGCAACTGGTTAATAGAGAAGGATGCTATCTCCCAGAATATTGCCAGCTTTTTTCAGAATCTCTTTGCTACCTCTGGTTCACACTCAATGGATATTGTCTTGAGCTATATCGATCCCAAAATTTCTGAGGAGATGAATCAAAGTCTCATGTTACCCCTTTTCTAGAGAGGAGATTAAATCGGCATCATTTAGTCTTGGTAGTACAAAGGCGCCGGGACCTGATGATTTTTCTAGTAAATTTTATCATTCTGCATGGTTTGAAATTGCTGATTCTGTGTGTTCTATGGTCAATGATTTTTTTGCAGGTCACTCTGTTTTAGAGGGGATTAATATGACTAACATCACTCTTATCCCCAAGATTCATAAACCGGAACATGTTTCACATTTTTGACCTATTGGCCTATGCAACTTTTCTTATAAAATTATCTCAAAAATTATGGCCAATAGGATGCGACCTTTGCTTGATGATTGTATCTCCCAAAACCAGAGTGCTTTTGTACCTGGCCATTGTATCCATGATAATATCATTATAACGCATGAGGTTTACCATTACATTCACCGTAAGAAATCTGGAGGTAAGTATGAGTTCTCCCTTAAGATGGATATGAGCAAGGCATATGACCGGGTTGAGTGGGACTTCATTGAGAACGTCCTGTTATGATTTGGTTTTTGTTCGGAATGGGTGTCTCTTGTTATGAAATGTGTGTGCTCAGTGAGCTTAAATATTTGTTTATCTGATGAAAGTGTGAAATCTTTTATTCCTAGTAGAGGTATTCGCCAGGGAGACCCCCTCTCGCCATATCTGTTCATTTTGGTTGTAGAGGTTCTTTCTATTATGATAAGTAAGAGCCAGGATGACAAGCGTCTTAAGGAATAGGTGTCCAGTTCTAACTCAGTTTTTTTGCTGATGATGCCCTTTTATATATGAATGCTAGTCATAGGAATTGTATTTATTTGGCTAATATTCTGGATTTGTACTGTGCAGCCTCAGGTCAGGTCATTAATCTAGATAAATCTAGTATTTTCTTCTCTTATAACACTACTCCTGCAGTGATAAGCATGGTGAGCGGCTTGTTGAACATCCCAACAACGGAGGACCCAGGAACTTATCTTGGCATACTTAGCATTTGGGGAAAAACTAAGCACCAGGCTTTGGCTTACATCAGAGAACGAGTAGCGAGTAAAATCCATGGATGGAGTCAATCCCTTCTATCTTTTGCCGGTCGAGAAGTAATGATCAAGGCGGTTATCCAAGCAATCACAATCTACCCGATAAATTGTTTCAAATTCCCCCTTAAGACTTGTAAGGAGATCAATAGCCTTATAGCTAACTTCTGGTGGGATGGTAATGCCTTTTGAGGCAAGACTCATTGGAAAGCTTGGGAAGCTATGACCAGTAGTAAGAGTGTCGGTAGTATGGGATTTCGGGACCTATCAATGATGAATGAGGCCCTCCTAGCTAAGACGGCATGGAGGCTTTTGCTAAGGCCAAATGATCTTTGGGCAAGGGTGCTCAAAAGTGTGTACTTCCCTAAACAACACTTCATTAATGCGGAGAAAAGATATAAGGCATCATGGTGTTGGTCTAGTATCTTAGATGGCAGAGATTTTCTCAAGAAAGATCTTAGGTGGGACATTGTTGATGGTACTGCTATCAGAATATGGGGTGATCCCTGGGTCCCTGGAGTTGCTTTCCCGAAGAGACCTCGTACCACTAATGTCCCGATTATTGCAGAGGGTAGAGTTTGTGATCTGATTGTTGATGGGCAATGGAATCTTACGCCTATTAACCATTATGTATCTCCTGAAGTCAAAGAGGCAATATATAAAATCCCCATCCCCTCCAATGGGCTGGAAGACAAATTGGTGTGGACTAGCGCCAAGAATGGAGTGTATACGGTGAAGCTGGGTTATCATTGTCGGAAAGATTGGAAATCTGTTAATGTGGATAGGGCTGGGTCTTCGACTGTCATTCACACTTCTTGCTGGAACTCGATTTGGAAGATAAAAGTGATCCCATGTGTGCAACAATTCATATGGCGGTTTTTAAGTAAAGCAGTTGCCACCAAGTCCGCACTGCTTCGGCGAAAGAGGTCCCAAGATAGCCAATGCCCAATGTGTGCAGATGTTGAGGAAACTATTGAGCATGTATTTTTCCTTTGCTCTGGACGCGATGCGTATGGTTTGGCTGCTCGCTAGGTGCTAGACTTGATGTCTCCAGAACCTCCAACTTCAATGCTTGGTGGATTTTGTTGACAGGTACCCCCTATTGAGTAAGCAAGATCTTTCTTTGATTTGCTGGCTTTTGTGGTTTATTTGGAAGGCTAGAAATGAAATGACTTTTGACCATAGAAAGCCAAATCCGAGTATTGTTATTGATTTGGCTCAGAAAAGTAATTTTGATTTTTGGGATAACTGTGCTAAAGGGGTGAGGGACCCTTTTTTGTCGAGGGACTGTGATAGTCCTGGCACTAAATGGTTTCCCCCAGCACATGGTAGCCTTAAAATTAATTGTGATGGAGCCTTTTCTTCTTATGAGAAAGATGCAGTTATTGGGGTAATTTGTCGAGACTTTGCGGGCTTTTTTAAATGGGGATTTGTGGATAAATTCAAGTCTATTTCTGCCTTCATGACTGAAGCCTTAGCTCTGAAAAGGGCTTTGCTGCTAGCTTTGGACCTTGGTCATGATAAGGTGATCTTTGAATCGGATTGTCTATCTCTGCTTTCTTGTGTTGAGGCCTAGTCACCGGACTTGTATGATTGGAAATGTAGAAGTATTATCCACGATATTATTTGTCTTCTGTCTTCTAAGGTTGGGTTCTCCTTGTCCTTTTCCCCGAGAGGGGGCAACCATGTTGCGGATCTCCTTGCAGCTGATGCTTATAAAGGGGTGTGCCCGATTGGGTGGGTTTCGCAACCAACACCTGCTTTGTTATCTCTTCTAACTCTAGAGGCTCAAAAGACTAGTGATGGTGTTGATAATCCTTCACTTTCCAGTTTCGCTTTGGATGGTGGCTAGTTTACTTGTTTTGTTTTTCTGTGTTTCTGTTTTCGTTGTATTTGCTTTCTTTGTTGTGGTTGTTTGTTTTCTGTTATGGTTGTCGTTTGGTTTTTCTGATTGTTGCTTAGTTCTTCTCTTTGTAATGGTGCTTCTTTGAAGTTTAATTTAATGGAATCTTCTTTGACAAAAAAAAAAAAAAAAGAACACCTTGTAGCTTGATCTCTATGTGACACCCTTCTTCTATTGGTGTCCTCTCAAGTTGAGTACCCAACATTCCCATCTCATGCAACAGGTCTATGGTATACTTTCGCTGAGATACATTGATGCCCTTCTTAGTTCTTTATACTTCCATGCCCAGAAAATACCTTATTTGCCTGAGATCTTTCACCTAGAATTTAGTAGACAAATCCAATTTCAGTTGAGCTATAGATTCTTCATCGTTTCTTGTAATGACAATGTCATCAACATAGATGATCAGGATAGTGAAATTCCCATTAGAATGTTTGATGAACAATTTGCCATCTTCTTGTCCCTGGGTGTACCCAAGTCCTTTCATTGCTTTGGTGAATCTACCGAACCATGCTCTAAGGGATTGTTTTAGTCCATATAAAGACTTGTTGAGTTTACATATAGAGTTTTTAGGAGCTAGAACTCCATCTAGGATCTCTAAGTATACTTTTTCCTCTAAATCTCCATTCAAAAATGCATTTTTCACGCCCAGTTGGTGCAATAACCAATCCAAGCTGGTTGTGATTGATAACAGCACTTGGATGGTATTGAACTTAGCTACTGGAGCAAATGTCTCCTAATAATCAACCACATATGTCTGAATATATTCTTTTGCAATAAGTCTTGCCTTGTATTTGATGATCTTACTATCTGGATTGAATTTAGGGGTGAAGATCCATTTGCATCCAATTGGTTTCTTTCCTTCAGGAAGAATTTTAATCTCCCACATTTTATTCTCCTTATTGAGTTCCTTCAACTCCTCTTCAGCAACTTGTTTCCAATTAGGATTAGCCATGGCTTGCTGAAATGTGTTTAGAATTTTTAACTGTGCTACAACTAAGCTTTGCATTTTTGCAGATAGACTACCAATTAAGACAAATCATTGAATTGGATGTTGAGTATAAGATCTTACCCCTTTTCTAAAATCAATAGGCTAATCTAATTCTTTAGGATTTAATCTCGGATTGGAGTCATGGTCGTTCCTTTGAATGAGAGAGGTAGTTCTATCAGTATTTGATTCCTTTTAGACTTGTTGGCTGGACTCTCCTTCTCGACTTGTTTTAGCATCCACTTTTGAATTGATCTCAACATTTATTTACATTTCATTGGGTGTGGGTTCAAGTTCATGATCAGGTTAGGTAGGACTGGGCTAGTTTATGGGGACAAATGAGGCAAAGTCTATAAGGTTAGTCTGTGATGGTGGTAATATGTTTGGTGGGACTTTGGAATGAAATTCTTCTAAAATTAGCCATTTAACATTAGTATACTCCCCCTAAATGGGTAATTTGGGACAATAAACTTCTTCAAAGAAGACGGTATCTTAGAAAATAAAAAGTTTTTTGGAAGTAGGGCAGTAGCATTTGTACTCTTTTTTAGTAGGGGATTAACCAAGGAATATACATTTTTCAGCTCAAGCAGTAAATTTGTTGCAATAATTTTTGTGATCAAATATAACATAACCAATCACTTTTGGTGGTAAGGAATTGATTAGTAGGTAAGTTGGAAAGTGTTCAAGGAGTTTCTGGATACAAGTGATGTAATTGAGGACTTTGGAGAGCATTCGTTAATTAGATAAGTAGCTGTTAGTATGACATCACCCAGAAGATAGTAGGAACACTTTACTCTATTAACAAGGTTCAGGTTACTTCCAACAAATGACGGTTCTTACGCTCGGCCACTCCATTGAGGGGTGTAAGGGCAGGAAGTTTGGTGATGAATTTCTTGTTGATCAAGGAATTCCTTAAAGACTACGCTCGTGTATTGCTTGGCATTATCACTTCATAGTACCTTAATGGAAGTATTGAATTAGGTTCGCACAAAAGGTATACAAGCTTTGAAATAATTTGGCTACTTCAAACTTTTCTTTTAGTAAGTAAACCCATATGGTTCTTGTGTGATCATCTATAAAAGTAACAAACCATGTAGCATTAGTGAGGGTTTTTATTCATGCAGGTCCCAAAATGTCACTATGGATTAGTATGGATGGTGGGAAAGGGGTGTAGGATTGTTTAGGATATGAGGATCGAGTTTCTTATCCAAGTTGGCAAGTTTCACAATGAAAAGAAACAAATTTTTTATTGAATAAACTTGTAAACACATGTTTCATATAATCAAAACTAGCATAGCCTGAACGATAATGCCATAACAATACATCATTGTTTTGAGAATTGGAGCTAACCAATGCTCTGCTTGCCTTCTATGCATCTTTATTATTCAGAGTCGATCCTTCAAGGTAAAATAGTCCATCGCATTCTATAGAAGCCTCAATCTTCCTCCTCGATCTTAAATCCTAAAAAACACAAAGATCATCATCAAAGATTACTCGGCATATACGACCCTTAGTCAACTTTCTCACAGATATTAGATTACAAGTAAGTGCAGGCACTAACAAAACATTGTGTATTTCCAAGTGATTAGATAATGAGATCGTGCCAATTCCCTCAACCCGTATGAAAATACCATTAGCTACTTTTACTTTGAAGTGTTCATGACAAAATTTAAGGTTGTAGAATAATGTTTTGTTATCGGTCATGTGATCTGTATCTCTTAAGTCAACAATCCAAGTGCCTTCACTAGTCTTCACAGCATTAAGAGCTACAATGGAATTATCTGATTGTACCAGATTCACATTACGAACAGAGTTTGAATTATTTTGCTTCTCAAGTATCTTGCGAAGCACTTGTAGTTCTTATTAGCTCAAGTGATCATCATTCTCAATTTTCTACTCAGTTGTGGTTAGGTGACTCTGGGAGGTCTGTTTTCCATTGGATGGCTTGCAATGTAGCTTCCAACATTCTTCTTTGATATTGCCGCAGCAGTTGCATCATTTGTTATTCCTTCATTCACCTTGTGGTCCTCTCACAGCAAGTGTTGAGTTCTCAATTTGACTTCGACCACTTTGGTTCAGGAGTTTCCTGCTTTCTTCTATAATACCCCAAAAATTGTAAATTATCTTAAATACAACATTTGGATAAATGACACCTATTCTAATAGGAAAGTATGTTGTCTCTAAATATTGTAGCTTATTTATTTTAAATATCATATTTTGATAAATACTACTTATTGAAATTGGTGAATATGTGGTCTCAAATTTTTGTAGTGTATTTATTTTATTTATTGGGCAAATTTTCTTTAGGATTTAATAAGGCAAAATCCAATTCTCTAAATTCAATTAGGGATCATAATATATATCATAAAATTATCATGATTAAGCATAGCCTTAATTTGATCATAAATGACAATAAAATAACATGGAAATGCTTATTCCAATTAGGGGAAAATTACCAACAACTAATGGGCAATTAAATCTACATTAAATGAAATATTAACATTTAGTTCTTATATTATCAAGAATAAACCATAAAGGGTTGTGAAAATGACTAAGGTAATTAAAGAACATTAAAAAAATTATGGGGCAATTAAATTGGTATTAATTGGATTAATTTCATGAATATTCATAATTAATCTAGTAGCAATTTTAATTAAGAGTATTTTACCTTAATTAATAACCAAAGGCTAATAAAGGATAGAGATTAGCATAAAAGGGATCAATAATGATCATGATTAATATAGTAATCAATCATACAATTACAATTAAGCATAATAACAACTAAATTTAATAGCATAGATTAGTTACATAATTAAGGGATAAATCCAATTAAATTAAAAAGAACCTACAAAGGGAGTTTTAAGCATAATCCAATAGGCAAGATTAAAACACAAAATGAAATTAAAAGATGAAGGGAGGGGGACGGTTTAGGCAACTTAGAAGGGAAGGAGGAATTGGCTAGAATGATCTAGAAGAAGTCAACAACTTGTTGGCTAAGGTTGGACAACTTAATGAGGAAGTTTGAGAAGCTTAGAAGACAAGTTGGGGAGTCAATAACTTCTTGAAGAAGGAGAACAACTTGTTGAAGAAGGATAGATCCAATGGGTGAAATTAAAACTTCTTAGTTAAGTAGGATCCAAGGGCCAAAATTCAAGATGGTAAATGCAAATAGTGCCATGACTTTTACTATAAATGGCACCTTGTGCTTCATCAATTCTCACACCAAAGCAAGCTAGAGAAATCTGATTTAGAGAGTGAAAGTGAGAGTGAAGGGTCTTGGAGCAGGAGTAGCAAGGTTCTTCAAGGGTAAGTTCTCAAGTTTTAGCTTTAAGTTCATAGATAGAAGTTGTTTTAAATCTTAAAAATGCTAGAGTAGTTTTATTTTCATGTTTTTATGGTTAGAATTAGCTTTATTTCGAAAAAATGATGAAGAAATTTATAGAGTAAAATTTTTGGAAGAGAAACATCAAAGTAACAAAGTTCTGGCGAAATTTTTCGGTTAGGCGATTTCTGGAATCAGTAGTAAAAACGCCATAATTTTATGTTGAAGATAAAGTTAATTTATTCTGAAATTTTTCATGGTTAAATCAAACATATAGACCTTTCCAAATATACCTAGAGTGTGTCATTTTGAATTTTGTGCTAGGAGATAAAAATTCTGGAAGAAAAGCTACATTTTCTGGGAAACTTTCTGGACAGCGTGAGAAAACATGTAAACTGGGAATTGTTCTTAAGTTCTAGGAAAACCTTAGTATTTTTTATCAAAAATAGACATCCTAAGGAGTCTGGGGAATTTTACGGATCCTCGTTTCTATTTTTTCTAGAATTAATTATGATTTTTCAAAGTTAGGCGAAAAATCAGCCCTAATGCTGTGTCATCAGCGTTTTTCATGAAAATTCATAAATTACACAGGGGTAAAATGGTCATTTGTGACTAAGATATCTATTAGGACATTATTTATGAATTAATAAATGCGATGGTACCATTATAGGCTATCCAAGAACGCATACCGACCGACGTACGTAATCACTATCACCAATGCTCATTGTATACTTTTATGTGATAGACGGACTATGTTAGATATGATTAACTAATATAGAAGCCATTATTAAGAGCAAAAAGTTTACATAATATAATGTTCATTGTATATTATGTTTATGTGATAGTTGAATTATGAAGAATAATCAAGAAGGAGATAAGGTATTGCAAACCAAGCTTCAATGTTTTGAGTATATCTCACAAACTACAAATCTAATTGAGCTGAAATTGGTGGAATATGAAAGTAGAATCACAAAGCGTTCCATCAAGAGTTGAACGAACCAAAACGAGTTCAGACCAAGGAGATATGGTCTTCGAAAGTTGACAGTTATTTCAAGAAAGCTGAACAAAGTCAAAACCTCGAGTTTGCATTGGAAACCTCGAGTTTTCATCAAACAGAGAGCAACGAACTTCTGAGTATCTTCAAAACCTCGAGGTTTGGAACCAAAACCTCGAGTTTTGGTTAGGCAGAGGATCCGGGCTTTCCAAGTTTACAAAACCTCCGGTTTACTCTCAAACCTCCGTGTTTTTGTTTTGGCGCAAAAACTCGAATTTCTCATTTAAGCGAAACCTCGAGTTTTGATACAAAACCTCCAGTTTTGGCATCCAGAGAGCAAACGACTTTTCATTGTTTTTGAAAACCTCCGGGTTTCTGAAAAACCTCTCGGGTTTGCTCTTGGCACGATTTTGCAAGGTTTCATATTCAAAGTGAAACCTCGAGTTTTGATACAAAACCTCCGTGTTTTGGCATCCAGAGAGTAAACGACTTTTCACTAATTTTGAAAACCTCCAGGTTTCTAGAAAACCTCTATGTTTGCTCTTGGCGCGATTTTTTCAAAGGTTTCATATTCAAGTGAAACCTCAAGGTTTCTGATAAAACCTCAAGGTTTCATAACGACTTCAGAATTTCAAATCTGACGAATTTGCAATACCTTCATGTTTGATCTTAATACTTCCTATGATTAATCTCTAATGTTCCTAGATATGTTTAACCACTTTTTTAGTGATTTTCAGATGAATTAGAGAATGTTTATTGAAGGTTCAAAGATAAAGCAAAAAGCATGTCAGAACATTAAATGCAAAACCCAGAAAGTTGCATACTTTTGGGTAATCCTTCTGCACACGCTTACAAAGGATTAATATCTACCTACCACATCCAGTAGCTGCTATTCCAACGGATTGATTTTCAAGAAGTCAACTCTGAACTTCTGCACAGCTGGATTAAGTGAAGATTAGTGAGAGAAGACACCAAAACTGCTTCCAACAGCTATATTCCTCATAAATGCACACAATGACTATATTTTCGAATGGGTTCAAGTCCGAACGGATCTATAACGGTCATAAGCTTCAACTAGCATAAATACCGAAGATTTGAAGACTCCACACGAAATACTGAGTGCACAGGAACGAGAAAAACGTTAGGACACAAGCCGACATCTTCAAGATGCTAATACTCGATTTTCATATCATTTACTCGTGTTCTTAATGTTTACATAGCTTATCAGAGAGAGTGAGATGACTTGTAATTGTACTTCAATGTTTATTCATCTACTTCTGAGAGAGAAGAGTTATTGTATACATCTTACCATACTATCTGAGAGTTACTCAAGATTGGGTGATCTTGAGTGGGAAACACATTGTGTTGATTACAGCTTGTAAGGGGAGTGAATCAGCTTTATCAAACACCCAATTCAGATGACTATACATGTGAATTGTATAGATAACTTTACATGTGATGTGTACTGTTAACATAGATAACTATACATGTGAATTGTATAGATAACTCTAAATGTGATATGTACTGTTAATATATTAATCTTACATCTGTTGTGTGCTTATGTGTTGATTATTGCTATAATGTCATGAATATCTGTCATACATAAATTGTTATACATGAGCATGAGGTTAACCATTACCTGAGGTCCGATGGGCATTGGACCTCAACTTTTATCATAGATTCAAGGTCGGGAGGACCAAGGACCGAAGACAAGGGTAAACAGCACGCATAAGGACCAATCGAAGTTTTATTTTGGAGATGTATTCATATAGTTTAAAATTTTAAATATTCGAATTATTGTACCGTTATTATGAACAACCGGATACACCAAATTTGATATGGTATCACGTATTTTATTAGTTACTCACTCTTTTAAATTGCTCTGATGTTCTACTCTGATCAAAATACAAAATTCGGCTTTTCAAAAACGGGGTGTTACATCTTCAAATTGCACAAAGTTGTCAACATCAAAGAGAAGTGGTAAAGGGCTCAATCCCATGATTATTATGTCCCTTATCTCCTCGAAAGAGCCGTTTAGGCCTAGTAGGAAATCATATATCCTTGTGTCTTTCACTACTTTCTTGTATAGTTGAGCGTCCTTGATGTTCTTCCATGGGTGCACCTCAAATAAGTCTTGCTGTTATCACAATTTTAATAAAGCATTATAATATTCAGTTACCCATGTTACCTTGTCTTAAATCACCAAATTTCCTTTTCAAATGGATCAAGGCAGCGGTGTTATCAAGAGAGGAGTAGGTTCCCCTGACTGCATCCAAGATTTCTTTGGCGGTGTTCGCAAGAAGATAGCCTTCACTAATGTCTGGAGTATCAAGTTGCACAACCAACTCATTACCTGATTATTTTTAGAAAACCAAGTGTCAAAATTGGGATCATTAGGGGCTACTTGAGGGGCTCCGCCATTAATATACTTATCCTTTCTCTTGCCACGCAAATATCTTCGTACATATTGGGACCACTGGAGTTTATTCTTCCCATTAAGTTTATGATTAATAATCATTCCTTGATTTTCTGTAAGGGATGCAAATTCTAATGTCATCTTAAGCATTTTAGAGTGTCCAATAATGGTAGATGAAGAAGAAAAAGTGATGCCTTGTGTTGAAGTACAAGTACCAAACGTGAGGGTTTTGTAGGAATGACTCCATAATTTGTTGGGATGTGAGGAACAGATCCAAAAAGAGGAGGAAAATCACAAGAATCCATGTTCTGGACGAAGAATAACGGCGGCGCGTGGGCAACAGTGGCAGCGTGTGAACTCATACGCGGAGGAAGAGGTGGCACATAAGGCTCACATACATCTTAGATTAGAGTCAAACCGCTGGGGTCACCGATCAACGTTTTCCAGTTGCTGTGGTGGTGGCGGTGAGGCGTCACTCACTCTCGCCGAAACTCGATCTATCTCTCTCTCTCTATATATATATATATATATGAGTCCAGGTCGAACTCAAGGGCTCTTATGTCATGTTAAATAAGAGGCCAATTTCACTTTGAATGTGATTATCTAGTAAACTAGGAAGGGTATAATATATAGGCTAAAGAGAGTAATCAGAGGAGTAAATAAAGGGATTACAATCAAAGATTATTTCCTAAATAGTGAAGCACTAAATCAAGATTACGATCAATGGGTGATAATTATGGTATTCTCAAATCTGAATTGATTTGATTTCCAACAATTAATAAGGTAAGTTTTCTTGAGGATGAACTTAAATTTTGCTGAGTACAAGTTACATACAATTAATTTTCGAAAAATAATTTTAATTATGTTTATATTACAATAAAATATTAAGACTTGTAATCCGTACATCGTTTGGGTTAATGAACTTATGTGACATAATTTTTTAGGAGTCAATTTTTTTTATTGATACGCAAATAACCAACATTTCTTTTAAATTCGACACAATTTGAAAAATTGAAGGCAATTACAAATTTCATAATTATTTTCCGGACACAAAGGAGACAGGTAAATCATATTATTCTGAACTGAAAGACTCAAAATGATTTAACATCAATTATTTTTGTCCATTTCCTTTATAGTGGATCCTAGCTTTCTCTGTCGTTTTACCCTTTTCCCCCAAATCTCTCTCCTTTTTTATATTCCCTTTGGAGATATCCAATAAAACTTTTCTTTTCTTTTCTGATTTTTTTTTTTTTGTTTTTGGGAAAGTGAAAGTATTTTTGTTCCTTTCACGAAAACATCCGCATCAAGCCTTTGGAGATCTGAGCAACCATTTCTGATGAAGAAATGTGAAAGCCAATATGTCCCATGCATGCAACATTATTTTATTAATATTAATAAAAATCACTTGCTTTTTAATTTTTCCAAATAAATAATTCATCTTGTATCCAATAAATTATTTGCAAACCACTTTGTCTCAATAATTATCAAAGGTTTTTTCTTTTTCTTAGTGCGTGAATATAGAGTAATAAAACAAAATAACGATGAAAAAGTTTCAAGGATCAATGCCATTATTACAAACACACACACACACACACACATATATATATATATTGCATTATTCATATATTGTGAATAATACATTTCTTTTTTCTTTTTCTTATTTAACTTTATAAGATGCATGAGCGTCACATAGAGCAAATAGAAATAGGGGAAGCAAATTCGTAAGAATGAGTTATTTGGGAACATGATGTGTATGAGTTCAATAACAGTGAACAACTTGAGATATGAGAAGTAACTTGTGTTGAGAGGGGCAATTATGAGTCTCGAACTAAATACTGAATAATAATATCAAAAAATCTCATATAACTAGAAAAAAAATTTATTTTTTATTTAGATTGAATAGATTTGCAATTCACAATCATTATTAAAGTATTAATTTCTTTTATATTAAATTAAAGCCAGTTTTACAACTGTAGGACATGAATATTAATTTTGATATTAATTACAATGGAGACCATTCTAGCTCAAACCCAATTAGGGTTTTTCCCTAAAATGGAAAACTTTATTGAAGTTGTCGATATGATAATGTTCACCTGAAATTTAAAATTAAGATTCAGTTGAAAGTGAAAGATTATACTTGTACATTCCCATGATTTTTAGATTTCTTTTTCAGGTAGTTAAAGACAGTTATTAATCCTTCCAAATAATCAAGATTATAAAAAAAAATCGAATTGTTGTCCTTAAGGCACTCCACTTGGTTTGATTGGTAGTCTTTTTAATTAATTATAAAAAGAATTTTAAAATTTTGGATAAATAATTAAGTTACTATTTTCAGACCAATTTATAAGAACTAATTAATATTTAAAATCTAATTATAATTAATATATTATAAATGGGAATAACATTTCTGCATTTACGGCAGAAAAATCCATCTGCAGCAGCCCCCAAAACGACGTTGTTTCTTTTTTTTCCTCTTTATATCTGATTTACCCCACTTTTAATCTTCCCTACAAGTACCCCCGACGGCACAATGAAAACCTAGGGGAATATGCCTGTTGTTTCAGATGCTTCTACAACTGCAAAACGCATGAAATGCAGAAGACCAAGAAGCAATTTTGGTCATCTCACTCAAGAAGCATATCCAAATCCAGCTATCCCATCAATAATCGAGTTCACTCACTGCAAGTCAACCATCTCGTCTCTTCTTCTCTCTACTTTCTCTAACAACTCGACAAATGAGAGTATACAGAGCAACGACATCAACATCACCAGCAGTGGTCGTAGCAAGAAGAAGAACAATTTCTCGACGGCTGCAACCTTCAGAGGGCTCGAATGCACTATCGGTGCGTCGCAGCAGGTTTCCGTTCCCGCAAGGATCGCTTTTCTTCCTTTCTTCAAGTTTCAACTTGATCATTTTTTATGTTTGATACCCCTTTTTTTTTACAGTAACCAGCATTACCATCCCTCATTTACGCAACTTTTTTTTAAAAAAATGAAACAACGTTATTTTGGGGGCTGCTGCAGATGGATTTTTCTGCGATAAATGTAGAAATGTTACTCCCATTATAAATAGGCTTGAAGGTAGTATAAATGAATTAAATTGGTGAAAATATTAGTTTACAAGTTATTATTGATTTGATAACTAATTATAAGTACTATAAATATAACATTTATTCAATAAATGTTAAATGAACTTAAAGATATATATTTGTAAGAGTTCTTAAAAACTTCTTAACCCAATTTCTTAGGTTAATCAACTCTAGATAATTAGACCTACTCTAGACCTACAAGGCTACAATATTTAAAAGTTAACCTAATTTAGTCAGTTACTAATAGCACCTAATATCAGTGAAGAAATAAAAAAATGTTAACATAATAATGCAAGATATTAAATATTTTTATAAAAAAAGATAAATTTAAATTTAAAGATTGTACAAATAAATTTAGAATCTAATAATAATTACCATTTTTTATTTTGTTGAATCTCTCTAATAATGTTCTTTTCTTATCTTGGATCCCAAGTTGTACTTTGCCTTATCACTTCACAGATTTTAGGGCAATCGCCTTAACTTTGGTTACATTAGGGCTTCAATGTCCTATATATAATATAAAGTGTATGTGATGAAAAGAAGTCATAATTAAAGCAACTAAAATCATGGATATGTAGTGTAATAGTAGAAATTAAGCATCAAAAGTCATTATTATAAGTGGGACATGTTAGCTAGAATTTTTTTTCACCCCATAAACCAATCCAATAATTTCGAAAGGTAAATTCCTTGGCAAGTAAACATCACAATCATTTTGAACAAAAATAATAATAATAATAATAATTATGATTGGGAATCTTAGTGGATTTTATCTCACACAATGCTGTGGGGTTGTTAAGCACTCATGTATGCTTTTCTACTTGCAAAAAAGATTACAAAATCCTGCTTTAAAAAAAAAACAAAAAAAATCAACGTGCTGTTGTTAAATATATTTTGATATTTATATAAGGCGTTACTTGAGAGTTGCAGTCTAATCTTTTGTGTGAGTGAGTGAGTTTTTTTTTTTTTTTTTTTTTGGGGGGGGGGGGGGTGATTCGCAATGTCTTCAAAATTTTCTCTTGTTATTATTAGTTGAAAGTACCCCTAAAAGAGGAGAATTATACCCAGACTAGATTCACAAATTAATTATTAAGAAGATCCTCAAATTTATCAGTCAAACAATAGCTATTTATCATTAACATAATGTAAATTTACCAGGGTTAATTCGAACCGAAAACTGGAAAACCAGTCGATAAACCGGTCTCATCAGGGAGTTAACCTATTTTTGCTTTTTTTAAAAAAAATCTATTTTTTATATATTCCTTATGATTTCATATTAATAACCCTGAAATCTTCATTTTCTCATCGGTTTGCCCCAAGTTAGTTCCAGTCTAACCCACTGATCCTCGACTCAGTACCCTGATCGGTCTAGTTTTAATAACCTTGAAATTTACCACTAAAAACATAGGGGTTTAAACTTCTCATGTTGCATGAGAAGAGGAAGATTCATATACACACATGAAATGGTGGGACCCATATATATATAATGCTAATTATATATATATATATATATATGTGGGTCTCACCATTTCATGTGTGTGTGACATAAGAATACACTTCTCCTACAACATGAGAAGTATTTTTCCCAAAAACATATTTAACAAACACTATTACTATTCAAACAACATAAATTTATAAATGAAATAATGAGTATTTATAATGTTTCCTTTTAAAAATTGGGTAAAGGAGTAAAAATACACATGTGCTTTATTATCAGGAGCGTCCAACACCATATGTTTTTTTTTTGTGATTAGAAAATAGGTACAAAAGTCACACATAACGGTATCTGAAGGAGACGTCCATTATAATCACCTTCGTTCTGATTCCTTTCTTGCTCTGCTTCACTCTCTGTTTTTTTTATCCAAATTCCAATCTTTCTTGGTTCCTGCTTCTCAATCTCCTTGCTGCTGTTTACACTCGACACCCTTCACTTCACACACACTTTTTTCGTCCAATAATCAAACACCAAGAGAATTGCCCCAGAAGCATCAAGAATTCAGGATCATCTCTATTTAGCAAAAAAAAGGAAAAAGTAAAACAAGATTATTAACGCCAAACGACGATATCTCAAATATCAGCTAGGCTCTATTTGGGCTTGGGGTTCTTGATTTGTTCAACCTCTTCAACGCTGATCTCTGGAAGGTCTTGGCGAGCACATCATCAATCACACTTGGGGTAGCACTGAACAAAGCTGGCTCTACAAACAATGCTCCTGGATTTTGACTATTGAAGGCTACAACATGAGAAGCAGGCGTGTTCCCAATGTTCTTGAGATAGTGAAGCGATCCCTTTGGGAATACAAATACTTCGCCCTTTTTGAGAGTCCTGGTGAAATGCTTGTTGTTGGTAATTATAAATCCAGCCTGTAATTCTCCTCCAACACAAACACAATCTCGGTGGCTTGTGGGTGAATGTGAGGTGCCATAAACCCTCCTACTCTATAATCTGCCCTCACCATTGATATCACTAACGTGTTCAGCCCTGGAAATTCATCCACCGTTGCTAGTTTCACCACCGACCCGGTCGTGTTGTTATCCAGTATCACCGATGGCTCCGCATATGTCTTGAAGTAAGTCTGGATCATAAGCGAAAGCAAGGAGATTGAGAAGCAGTAACCAAGAAAGATTGGAATTTGGATAAAAAAAACAGAGAGTGAAGCAGAGCAAGAAAGGAATCAGAACGAAGGTGATTATAACGGACGTCTCCTTCAGTTGCTGTTATGTGTGACTTTTGTACCTATTTTGTAACCACATGGGTATTTTTGCTCCCAAAAAAAGCATATGGTGTTGGGCGTTCCCAAAGTAAAGCACATGTATGTGTATTTTTGCTCATTTATCCTTAAAAATTTGGCTCAACAAATAAGGATACTCTCTGTTCAAAAAGTTAGTATTTAAAAAGAGGATTGGTATAACAAAAGGAAGTATTCTTTTTTTTTTTATAACACAGAAAAGGAAGTATTCTATTTGCACCAAATGATATTCAAAAATTTTGGATGTTCATAAATTGATTTTGAACAATCATGGATGTTCATTTTGGACAAACATATATTTTTAACAAGATTTGAATATTGACCAATATAATCCTTACAACCTCTTAAACTTGGTTGAGTCTTCAGATAATATGCTCTCTCCCTATCTCTAAACAACGAAAAAAAGGTTTTCGATCGACACATCAAATTATTATAGTAAAAAAATAAATCATTCTAAAATTATATTTAAGATCGATCAAGTGAAAGACATGAGATTCAATGAATGGATTGTTGGACATGTAGCTATAGTTGTAACTCAAGGGTTCCCGCAACTATTGCATAAATGATCCATGGCGTTAACTTATGCTGGAACAAAGGTTTTCAAAAATTAGCTCTTTCTTCTAATTTTCACTACTATAGATTTGATCATTTAGAACGCTTAATACATAAAGATTACATCTAATAAATGTCAGGTATGTCAAGACGAAGATTGCACAAGGACATATAATGCTTAAACGTAATGGTTAATTATGTGCACCATCATACATTGTGAGGTGGAATTCGCGAAAATAAAAACTTAACGGTTGCAACTAATAACCGTCATATATTTAGTGACAAAATGACGGTTTTTAAGAAACAACTGTCATGTAACACTAACAAACAATTTGTCTTTCAACACTTATCGGTTAAAACAAAACATAACGTTTTTCATAAATAGCCGTCATCTAACTATTCCATAACCCTTTCAGACCTTCAATATCATAACTCATAACCCTTCGTAATCCCGTAAGACCTTCATAGGTCATAACTCATAACTCTTCATAATCCGTTAGACCTTTATTTAAACTCAACGATTCCTTGACCCTTATGATTCTTACTACTTTTTTTTATCAACCTCCTCCTTCTCTCCTTCAAATTGTGAAATCTGACAAATGCATTAGCTACCTTGATCGGGTGTGTGATGAAGTATTGGCACATTGCTTTTGGCCTCCCACCCAATCAAGATAGCTAATGAACCTTGTTAGATTTCACAATTTCTCCTTTTTGTTCCATCTCATGGTAAGTTTCCTCCCCTCTCTTTTAATTTGCTTTCTGGACCTCCTTCATGACAATAAAATCCTTCCTCAGTGCTCTTTTCTCTTGGCCATCTCGTCATTTAGTGCAATAGATAGATTGTCGAAGGGGCAGAGGGGCCAACTTAGGCGGAGGGGGCATTGTTGTTAGGATCCTCAATACAAATACATAGTAGTTATTAAGTAAAACCTGTCACTTAATAGAAGACTATGCAAATAAATAACGGTTCAAATTTACTAAAGGCCAAGTTAATAATAAATTTAAAAAATTGTCAAGTATATAATGGTTATTAAGAATTATTAATCATCACCATTTGTAAAATGTAATGATCTTTAATACAAAAAGACGCGATGGCTCGATAATCCATGAAACTATCTCTATATAAACATCTGAAAACTGAACTCTATTTCTCTACTTACACTTCAACTTCTCAAAGACAACTTCTATTTCAACAAAACATCATGGACAAATGCAAGAGAACTTCTGATTCATCATCTGAAAGGAAAAAAAAAATGAACTCCCTCTGCCATCAAGTATTGAAGGTCTCGTCCATGCAAACTATGAGCTCCATCATATAGTCCAGGTTTTCATGCAAGAGCAGGAACACATGGACCAGTGCTTTAAGGAACTTACCTTTTACTCGTTGAACAAGAAGGTGGAGAAGGAAAAATCTTATAATACATCATATTCTTAAAACATCTCCATAATTTTTTATTTTTAGTTTGTTCATTTACTTTGACTTCTTTTGTCGTAAAATGGTGGTTGTATAATCAACCACCAAATTTATTTTTTTAAAATGTATATACATTACGATTATTAAGTAACAACCGTCATTTATTAGATTACCATACAAATACATAACGGTTTTACTTTGTAACCGTCATTTATTGTCTCACAAGACATACAGTTCTTACAGTAAAACCATCATGAAAGGTTAGATGAACAAACAAATGATTTGTCTTCCAATTTCATATCAACAAAACAACATATTGTTTTCTCTTAAATAACCGTCAACTAAACAGTTCCAACATTTCCCCTTCCCCATGCTCATGATGAGAATACTATGTGCTTCTTTGTTTTTCGATGATCAACATGAGAATCAAGTACCCTTTCATTAACCACCACTGCACACAATTGCTCCTCTTAAACTTCCAATGTGTATAACAATGGTTTAAACCCTTCACTTCCAATCTATATAAACTCTCAATTTCCTTATGTTTATCGTACTTTTTCTTCTTCGTCATCCTTTGTTCTTTTAATTGCCAAGATGAAACACCATGTTGGAGACTTACTATAAAATCCACAGCGTCATCCTCCTCCACCACCTCCTTCTCCTCCTCCACAACCTCCACCACCTCCTTCTCCTTCTCCCCCTTCTCCTCCTCCGTAACCTTTGCCTCCGCCTCCGCCTCAAGTAGAGGTAATGATGCAGCATGCAAAATACATTGACCATGATGTGAGGAGGCTGGTCGGATACTATGTAGCATGAACAAGAAGGTCAATCTCATTCTTAATGAGTATGAGATTGACCACCATGATCCTGACACACTCTCAAATGATTCATGCTACTCATCTGGTGATGAGTAGTGTGATGATGTGAGTTGTGCAGCAAATTTACAGCACTCTTGATTCATTCAAATTAAAGGAAACAAAAGTTCCTAAATTCTCCTTAGACCTCGAGATCATCTATCGTGCAACTAGTCACCGAATTAAGGGTGATATTTTTTGTTTTTATTTTTATAAAATATAAAAATGTAATTATCTAAGCATTAGCTGCCCAAGAATTTTTTTTTTTAAAAAAATACCAATATACCTCACTATTCACTACTACAGGAATCGTGATATATGACAGTTATTAACTGCCATACATCATGTTATCGAACCAACATATATGCGGGAGCTATAAAAGCTCGACGCAAATACATTGCGGTTCCCAACCACTTCTCAACTGTAATACCCTGAAAATATTATGATAAATATCATATGGCAACAAATACTGACAAAAACTTGGGAAGTATGTTGTCTCTAATTTTAGGAATTTTTGGGATTATTTCCTTGAAAAATAGAGAAGCATAAATAAAATATTATTAAAAGCACTTTTTGGCCCCATGATTTTTAATATTTTACATGGGATATAAAATACCAATGTAAGTAAAATAGTTGTGAGATAATAATTAATCCTAATTATGAAAATTATCAACAATTAGTAAGTGACTAATTAAGTAATTAGTGGCTAATTGTTTAGATTATGATATAAGTAAATTAATTAGTAAATAATTAATTTAAGGGGAGAAATTCGAAATTATTAATTAAATAAATAATAAAATATTTTATGCTTAGAAAAATAAATAAAAAATAAAAAATAAATATCTAGATATTTTGAATAAAATAATAATATAATTGGTAAAGAGCCAACAGGACATTTGAGAATGGATAGAAATAAAATCCTACACCAAAATATAGGGATATAGTCTAAGTCATCTGGACTTTTTATAAACAAGTGGAATTTTATCCCGGAGTAAGCGGTCTCAGAAGTCATTTCTGAAACCAACAGCGTAATTAGGAGTATCGGATAATTAGGAAAGGGCAGATAGTGCTAAAAGTGACTTATAGAAAACGAAATAGTCGTGACAAACCAGGGATAAGGTTTCTTAGGACAGAACATATTACGAACTAGCGAATTTCTGTCCAGAGGCTGGTTCTGACGGAAGTTATTTCCGTAACCAACGGCGTTTATCCGAAAATCTTCGGCAGACAACGGAATACCCTTAATGAGATCAAAAATTTAGTTAAACCCAGTAGTTTTAAAGAGAAAGAATGGAACTACAAAACCTAGTTCCCGGATTTTTGAGTTTCTTCCAGATTACGCGATTCGGACACCGATCGGGGAAACGCTATCGGTAAGTCAGCACATGACATCATGCATGACATCATCTTCTTCTAGAAGGATGATGTCAGCCAAATAGGTGTAAGGCCAAGATAAAGCCACGTGGTGAAGTGCGATCCGACGGTTGAAATCCGATCTGAAGACATTTGATGAAATTCCCACCTTGTCCCTCCTCTCTTCTATAAATAGCCAAGCCCCTTCTCCTCATTTCTTCACACCAAGAACCGAAATATAGAGAGAGAGTAGAGAGAAGGAGGAGCTCTTGGAAGTTCTAGCCAAGCCGGAGTAAGTTCTTCAGTCCCTAGTCTTAAGTTCTAGTAGTTCTTTCGGTAGTTATAGTAGGAATGTTGTTTTGATCTTTAATCTTCCAATATATTTTAGATATCATGTTTTTGGGTTAAATATGATATATATTTCAAAAATCATGTTGGGGAAAAGAGTTCTGGCGAAATTTTGGAAGATTAGAGTCAAAACAGCGAAGCTCTAGCGAAATTCCGCAGATTAGGGAGTCAGGGGCAAAATGGTAATTTGTACCTAAAATGCCCGTTATGATGCTAAATGTTGATAAATATCATCATTTTAGGATATCTGAGTTAATCGTGCCGCTGTCGTACCGCCGACATCCCGCTGTTTACGCCGCTGTCAAATTTTCTGTTTTTCCGTAAAAGTACCGTTGTACCACCGACAAGGTACGTTCGCGTACTGTAACACTAACTCTGATGGTTATTGTATGCATATATTTATTTTCCTCCGTCATGCGGTATTTTCTCTGTTGTGCCTTAACCTTACATCTGACTGTATTGTTATTGCCGTCCATATCCGATTATGACCAATGTCCGTTGTGCCTTAACCTTACATCTGACTGTATTGTTATTGCCGTCCATATCCAATTATGTACATTGTTCGTTGTGCCTTAACCTTACATCTGACTGTATTGTTATTGCCGTCCATATCCGATTATGTACAATGTCCGTTGTGCCTTAACCTTACATCCGACTGTATTGTTATTGCCATATATATCTGATTATGTATACCCTACTTTGAACGTAGTAAGTGTCGTCAAAATTCCATGTATATCTGTAGTACTTATATGATGTATGTAAACATGAGGTTAACCGTTACCTGGGGTCCGGTGCATTGGACCTCAGCTCTTAACATAGCATCAGGTTCAGGAGGACCGAGGATCGAGGAGAAAGGCAAGCAAGCCGCATAGAGACCCGGCTGAAGACTTTCCTCCATTGTTATCTACTTTTGTAAACACTCGGTACAATGTACCATTACTGTAAACAGCCAGACCTACGACATTTTGAATATAAGTATCAGTTACTCAATCGCTCCGATGCTCTACTCTGATGAAAAAAAAAATTATACTGCTTTTGAAAATGGGATGTTACATCAACGACAGCCGCTCTTGTGAATACCTTCAGACTTGTCTCAGCAACTACCAAGTGAGTTGCTTTTGTTTTACCTAACTTGCATTTTCATCGTTTGTGAGTTCTACATAGGTCGCATTCCTTTGGTGCTTTATTCTCTTTGATAGATTAAGGTGCCTTTGTAAAGTCATGACGTGATAAAGCACTCAAGGTGACATTAACTTACTTTTGTAAAGTTAAATTTTTTTTTGGAAAACCTATCATTACTCTGATCAAAGGTTTATTTCCTATTACAAAAAGTTGTCAACCATTACTTTAACTACAGGTCATACTTTATTGATATTTTTTTATGTAACTTCTAGAGATATGATCCCTAAGTAAATACATCTGATTTTTGGAAGTATCTATATCTCCATAAGTTACTTCAAAAAGTTCAATAGGGATGTGATGGATAAACTAGTTCAATTTTACCGATGAGAGTCATACATGAACAAGCTCTGTGAATAAACTAGTTTAGATGTAGAGAGTCATACACAAACAATCTCTATGAATAAACTAATTCAAGTTACATATTGAATTGTTTTTATAAAGTTATGTTTTTTTTTTTGGAAACCCCATATTACTCTAACTGAAGATTCCTCTCCTATTTTTCTATTGAGAAGGTGGCACCAAATTAAAAGCTATGAAATTCAACATTGTGATTAGTCATGAACTCTTCACGGTGAGAGTTTCTGAGCTACTTTGTCTCGTATCTATATATATAATAAAGTAGTACTTCCTACATCGAGTAGCCATACAATTTGGATGGATCAAGATTTTCTAGACTTTACGGCTAGGATCAATCACACTCCTAATCTGTATATATAGTAATGTAAGTGTTCAAATATACTTTGTGTCTTTTCAGCAATTAAGCCTAAAAAGCAAAGGAAGTTGAGGAAAAACAAGTATCCCTATCAGAAAGGGTACAGGGGTTATGAAAAACCTTGAGTTCAAAGGTTTTCATACCCCCTTCGCCCTTTTTGATAGGGCGATATTTTTTTACCCAAAGTAATTCATGTGAAGAGACATGATTATATATAGGTGACCAGTTACATTATCACTTATATAAGTTCACAGTTGCCATTGATTCTCCTCATAAAGCCTGGAATGTCTTGATACATACCAAATTGCATAGCCACTCGATGTGGAAGATTGATGTTCTATTATATATAGAGAGGAAATCAACTAGCTCAGAAACTCTCACTTGAAGAGTCTTATATCCATACATCACAGTTATTATATCAAAATCGCCATATATATTATAAATGTTCATGGTTCTTATTTATAAATTATTATTTATGTATTTGATGTATAATGGTTGTTTACGTGAGACCGTTATTAATTTTTATTAAAAGTTATGGTTCTTAATTACAAACAAATTGTTATATATGTTATTGAATAAATAACGATTGTAAAATGAGACCATTATGTATAATGCAAGCATTACCATATATTAATTATGGTTGTTTATGTGTGCCCGTTAATTATTATCGATCACATCAATGGGCAGATCATGACCTCACCAAACCTTAATACATTATGGGTGTAATATAATAACTATTATAATAAGTCTAAAATAAATAATGGTTCAAAACTATAATGTATCTGAGTCAAACTTTTATAGCTCCTGCATATATAACGGTTCAGAACCGTAATGTGTGGTAGTTAATAACTATCATATATCACAATTTCTGTAGTGGTATGTATGTAAGCTATTAACTTATTACCTAAGGATGTGATAGTAATAATCCTTTTGGTGACATATGCCAGACTTCCTATCGATAGGGAATGGCAAGTTTTGGTTTAATCACGTATACAAGGATGGTAATACCACGACTAATTATTTAGCAAAATTATCTCATAATATCAACACAATTTTTGTATCCTTAATCACCAGTCTATTTGCCAAGAGACGGAAGGTGATGAGAGAAGTTGGGCTCTTTTGACTAATGTTTTTTGTTGTGATTTTCTTTTGAATTAATGGATTTCAGCATTTTATTTAAAAAGGAGACTGAGGGTTCAAACGATCATGGTAAGGAACAAATCCTCTTGCATATCCTTAAGATGCAAATGTATGGATTTAGTGCCCATTCCCTTCCATTGCAGCTGAAGAAATATTATTGTAAATAATTGGCATAAAGTGTGCAAAGTCAGACTTGTCCCTATAAATAAAAAGAAAAATTTACTAAATATATTATCATTAAAGATAATTTATTCAGTTGATATTACTTACCTTTCACTCCCATCACATTACTACTTTACCAAATATAGTAAAACAAAAATATTTTTATTTTTATATAAAACAAATTAGATGAGATTCTCAATAAGTAGGATATTACACCAAGTAAATATTGTCCATATGTCAAGTGATTATTTTTCCATTTGGTGTTATGTTATTCCCAAAAATGAGATTTTAGGTATAACATTCCATTCCTTTTCCTATATCCTCTAATAATTTATTATAACATACCGAACATATAGGTTGAGTTTCTCTCATAATCCTTTTTCTCATTATCCCTCATCATTTCTAAATCACATTCATCCAATCAATCGCAATATCACTTTAACATTTCTCTCATCTTCCCAATCAATGGCCCAGATGGGCTTATAAGGAAAAATGAGAAAAATCATGAGGAGAGAATCCTCTTCCCGAACATACCATAAGATAGATATGTTTGAAACTTTTATGGGAAGAGAATGGGAAAAAGAGAAAAGAGAGGGTAACCGTTAAATTAGTCTCTATTCCTTGATTAGAACAACTTTCTCCTTTATAATTTCAATCTTATGAAAGAACTTTGGAGATCATTAATTAGAACAACTTTGTCATTTATAACTTCCATGACTTAGGTTTGAAAAGAAATTAAAGTCTACCTTCCATTCCTTACAACAAATACTCCCAAACAAGAAATTAGGTTAGAATTCAAAGGTCTCTTTCATGTCTCCTTCCTTTATCTTGACGCTTGCCTTGTGATTTCTAGTGATGCCTTTGCATGGTGATCCGGATTTTATATCATCTTGTGTAGACACATACATACATTTTACTCCCTAATTCTAAATGCGTGAACTCTATAACTAATTTTTTTTAATATTATCATCTGGTATCCGGTTTGGGGTCTAAAGTTGCCCTTCTCAATTAGGTGTTTCCTCCAATAATCAAACTCGAGACTCAAAGGGATTTAGCGGAGCCTCACACTACTAAACCGACTCGTGTTGGTGCTCAATAACAAATTAATAGATATTAAAAAATTAATTGAATTAGTTAATTATTGAAAGATATGTATGTTAATTTTTCTAAGATACCCCTTTTAATCCTTTGCAATAGAAACTATATACGTCTCCCATTTGAAATATCTTTTATAAAATATGTAGTAAATAGGAATAGTTTAAAAAATAATACATTTTAGAGATAAAGTAACTTGATATTTTACCTTAAGATTAAAGCAAACTTTTTAATTAATTAACACCTACATAAAATATTGCTGCCTTTTGGTGTTCAAAGATTTTAGGGCCCGCACGACATGATACACGATGCTCCTTTTATTTTCTTTCCCGGCCCATTCCTTTTGTAGTGAGATAAACTGAAAAACATAAAATATTTTTTGATGAATATAAAATATTTTAATTTGATATAATGAAATTTTTATTTTTAATTATTTTAAATATTAATTTTTTATCAATTAATAACTCTAAATATCTTTAATTTAATTTATATGTAATTTATGAGTATAATTAATTATTATAAAATGCATTAAATATTTTTCAACATTTAATATATATTGTCATAAGTAATACAATGTTTTTAAATTCATAGAATAATTTAATTATTCATTAATTTCTTATATATTCATTATTAATTAAAAAAAATACATATGTTCTTCAGAAAAACGATCAAGTGGTGAGAGATGTAGACTAATTAAATTATGAATAATACTCCATTCACTGCTACATATAGGAGATCATATATAAATAATTTACAGATTTTTTTAAAAAAAAATAGTTAAGTTAATTAGTTATTTGGAAAAAAAAATGTATATTGGACTCCCAAAATATCCCTTATAATTGTTTGCATTTAACGTTATTCATCCAAAGAAAACCCTTTTAATATGTCCAATTGATAATGGGAGAGTGAAGAAAAAATTATAAATTTAAAAAAAAAAGTTAATTGATATGTCTCGAATATATGATCAAGCAAACTTTTCTATTAGTTTTTACATTTAAGAAATGGGAAAATAAGCGTAGAGAGTGCAAGTAGGTGTATCTAAAGAGAATAATAGAAAATAAGAGAGTTTGATTCACTTATACATACACACAATATATGTGTGTGTATATACACAGACATATATATATAGGTATATATATATATATTGTGTGTGTGTGTGTGTGTGAGACGCAAAATGTAATTTATCTTTTATATTCCAAAAGAAGTAAGGATTTGTTTATTGGTTTAATGAATCGGGAATATATGTGTGTTTGACTATGTACAATGAAACTACTTGCAAAGCAAGCAAGAAAGTGACAACCTACGTACTACGTCTACATATATAGAATCCAATGGCGAACTCTTGTCTTTTGCTTCTACATATACAATTAGTCCTTTATATATATATATATATATATGAGTTGGTCTTCTGTTTCTGCATGCATGTGACAAGTTATAAAGAAAGCTAAGCCACCGTTTATATGATTAGCATCCTTAGTGTTGCATACAACGGTCAAGATATTCATTATATATAAAAGCCATAATGCAATGTCGAAGAGTGAAGACACCACTACTTGTCTCTCCCTTATCTGTCAAATAATATAACTTCCCAAGTTGTAAGAGATACTTTTTTTTCACTTTTAATTTACATGTCCATCATTACAACATTAAGTGTAATGGGATTTTAGAAATCTGGAATTTACGAGATAAAGGAAAATTAATGAATATTTTAATGAAGTAAATTCATGAGATAAAACTATTATAGAAAATTGTTATAATTATAGAGTAAATTGTTGAAAAAGTTACTGGGGAAAATCTAATGAACGAGAATGACTAAAAATGATATAATGGTGATAAAAACAGTCTAAAAGTATTATGATAAATAATTTTGAAAGATCATGAAAAATTATGAGAAAAATATGGAAGTGTTATCCCTAATTATGAGAATTTAATAAATTATTTCAGAGGAAATAACATGAAGAAAAGTTTAAAAAGCATTTCGAACCATAAAGTAACTTTGATGGGGTAAACATTTTTAATATTTTACATAGGATATAAAATGACAATATCAAGTATAGAAGTTTGAAAGATAACAATATACTGTAAATTAGTAAAGATAAATATATGAAGAAACCGATCCCGAAAAGATCACTAAACGAAGAAATTAGGCCCGATTAAGCCCTAACGAAGGCAGGGGTAAAACAGGAATTTTTGGTAAAAAATATTATATTTTTAAAAAATGGAAAAAATTATAGAAAAATAAATAAATCTGAATTTTTAAAAGAGGGGGTCGAAATTATGGTTATTTTTAATTAAAAAGAATTGTTTAAATAATTAAAATGGTAATTAGAATAAAATAATAATATAATGCGGTGAGTCGACTTATAGGCGACCGAGGGAAAAGTTAGAAATAAATTCTACGGGTAAACCAGAGGTAAAAGTCTTTTCAAACTGATCAAATTAAGAACGGGTGAATTTTTACCCGAAGAAAGAATTTACCAGGACGTCGATTCCGCAACCGAAAACCCTAATTCCTAATAAGACGGAAAGCGATCGATAGAGTAGAGCCGGATAGGCAAAGTGAGAACCTATAGAAACAATTGCGTGTTTTCAAACACGGGATTAAGTTAGGCAACCACCGGACGTTTTACGATTGACGAATTATTGTCCGAGAAGTTGGTTCTATCGGAAGCGATTTCCAGAATCGGACGCGTTTGTCCGAATATCTTCCGACGCAGGAGAATACCTGGATATGATCAAAAAGAGGATCAAAATATATAATATGAAAGAGGATGAAAAGATCTTCAAAGTTACATGCCCGGATTTTTGAGTTTCGCGAAATCGCGCGAAACGGACACCGTCGGGTAGCTTTATCGGGATAGGAGGCCATAAAGCAAGATGAAAAATAAATCTTTGACTTTTGGGGGACCAAGAGGTCGGCCAAGACCTTGAATGGTCAAGATTGCATCTTACAAAACCCTAGATCCAACGACGTAATCATTTCGAAGACTTTTTGTTAATACCCACCTTGTCCCTCCCTTTTTCTATAAATAGCACCCTTCCCTTCTTCATTCTTCACACCTTTTCTTCTCTCTACCTTGGCCGAAACTTAGAGTGAGAAGCTCTGCAAAAGTTTTGCCTTAGCTCCGAGTAAGTTCTTCCGTCCTTAGTTTTTAGTTTCCGTAGTTCTTTCGGTAGTTATAGTAGAACCTTGTTGTTTTGATCTAGGAAGTTTTAATTTGTTCCTATGTTTGTTTTTATGCCTCATTGCATTGAAAGATGCCCGACGAGGTAAAAACATAGTGGGGATAATTTTGAAATGGAATACGGTCAAAGTAACGAAGTTACGCGAAATTTCGCCAAATTAAGGGTAGAAGGGCAAAATGGTAATTTTTACCTAAAATGCCGTTATGATGTCAAATCACTAATGAAAGTGATATTACCTCGATAGGGCATCGAAACTCGATTTTTGCCGTTACGCTGTCGAACATTTCACGTTTTTCCGTAAAAAGTACGTTTTCCGCCAGAAGTACCTAACGTCGTCAACGAAGGTACGGACGCGTACTGTAACACTAATCTTGTACTTCTTAAATGCATATATGTGATAGATACGTTCGTAGACCGATATACATACAGTTTTGCACGGGTTATAGTCATGATAACGCCGTATGTTTTTCTAGCGCTGAGAACACGAGTGGTATCGTGGCACTGGTGAATAGTGCAAAGTTGTTATTGTTGTTTTACATTGTGGGGCTTTACATCTTTGCGTAATGCTTATGTTTTGTCGGCATAATGATCATGCATCTGCTGTATGCTTATGTAGTGATATACTTTGTTGTATTGTCTAGAATATCTGGTATCGTATCGTATTGTTTGGGTTTGAGATTAATCGTTACACGAGATTCAATGCGGTGAATTGAATCTCGGCTATAGCATCGGGATCCGGAGGAATACGGATCGAAGATCGAGGCAAGCATCGAGACGTGCAGCCGGAGACTTATCTATCTTTACCGCTTTCGTTATTCACTTTCAAACTCTAGGATTAATGTAATCATTACAATGTTACACCGTGGTTGATGTTTGTTATGAATCAGTTACTCACTCGCTCCAATGCTCTACTCTGACTACTCTGCTTAAAATATTTGGAAACGTTTTTTTTAAAAAAAAAATTCCGCCGTTTTCAAATGGGATGTTACATTAAGGATTCTCATTCAGTGTAAAGTGCTCATCACGCGCTATGATGAGATCTGGATTGTCATTTAAATATAATTTGAACGGTCCAAATTGAATCTAAATTGTTCAAAATCAATTTAGATGGTTCAAATGGGTAAAGAGCATATTATACTCATCAAAATAATGAGCACAAAATGTGGTTGCTAATCATCATGCTCTTCACCATTAATACTTTCTTCTTTAATCTCATACATCTATTGTATTTTCATATAAATTTACCATCCTTCAATAAGATTTTCTATTTTGTGTACAAATTGCCCAACAGGAGAAATTCTTAATTAGTTTTTAAGAAAAATTGACTACCTTGTGTAACACCCCAATTTTCGTAACAAAAGCGCTTAGGTGACACGTGGTTTTTTATAAAAATTCATCGTAGTTTGAGGTGCTACAACTTAGCGTTTTGCGTAAACGAAGAGCATGTACTAAAAATTTGAACAACATGTACAACACCGAGTAAGCGATGTAAAAGTACTCAGACATATGATGAT
Source organism: Acacia melanoxylon (assembly GCA_019022615.1). Classification (NCBI taxonomy): domain Eukaryota; kingdom Viridiplantae; phylum Streptophyta; class Magnoliopsida; order Fabales; family Fabaceae; genus Acacia; species Acacia melanoxylon. Next base: position 5,850,525 of record JAFJYJ010000029.1, read on the forward strand.
GTCTGACGTACACTGATATATTAAAAATTTCCCGAAGGAATGTTTGTGTGATACAGTAATACAAAACTTATAATTACAGTTCTTCTGTGTAACTATACCCTCTTTATCCGAGCCTTGAGTAGACTTGGGGCATAGAACCTAACTCAGTTAAATCATCCCATTTGGCCAGGCTGGGTAGGTCTAGTGGAAGTCTCACCGTGCTAGGGTGACTGATTGACTGAACCACGTAGACGACCCTTCTAGTTTAAGCACCAAATGATATGAAGTAACCTTATTATATTCATGTCATAAGGTAGGTTCTGTTGACTTTCTTCCCGCATTTTCTTTGACCGGTGCCTTCTCATGGCTCCGTCTACTGGTGTATAACTATAGTTTCGTCCCCTGGTGCCTTCTCTGGTTCATGACCCGAACCTGTCTAATCATGCAGACTGAGGTCCAATGCCCATCGGACCTCAGGTAACGGTTAACCTCATGCTTATGTAAACAGTATATGCATGGCAAACATTCACAACATTTCACAGTATAAAAACACATCTCCGTAATCAGGAAATAACACTACACAGCCCCCGCAGAGATGTATGTCATCCCGCCCGCACACTCTCCGGTGCCACGATGTACGTCGTGTCCATAGCGCTAGGAAAACTCTAAACGGTGTTAACAATAACATAACCCGTGTACTCATAACTCCACCATTTTCAAACAAACAGAAACTCCGTATATGAACACAGCAATCACATATATGAGCATACAGCAAGCATCAGAGTCAGTGTTACAGTACACCGCGAACATACCTTCGTTGACGGTACTTTCAGTACGTTTTACAAAAAACTGTACTTTTTGACAGTGGCCCAACAGCGGTACAACAGCGGCTCGACAGCGGTACGAATATATCAGATATCCTATAAGGATAGTATTTATCAGTTTTTAGCATCATAACAGGCATTTTAGGTAAAAATTACCATTTTGCCCCTGACCCCCTAATCGGCGGAATTTCGCCAAAGCTTCGCTACTTTGACCCTATCTCTCCAGAATTTTGACATATCTCTCTTCCCAATATATACCATATTTACCCTCAAATATGATATCTAAACTATCTGGGAAATTTAAAGATTAATCTAGCATTCCTACTATCTCTACTGAAAGAACTACCGAAACTAAAGACTAAGGACCGAAAAACTTACCCAGGGCTCCGCTAGATTTTCTCCGGGCTCCTCCTTCTCTCTAAAACCTCTCTCTAAACACGGTTTTGGGGTGGGAGAAATGAGAGGAGAAGGCTTGGTATTTATAGAGAAATTTACGCACTATTCATGCCTTTATCATATCGCTTTTCGGCCGTTGGATCGCATTTCGCCACGTGGCACATCCTTGGCCCTTGGATGTGTGTGCCAACTTCTCCTCTTCCTTCTTGAGGAAGGTGGTGATGTCATGCATGACATCACCCATGTGCCAATTGAGCCGGTACTGATAAAGTTTCCAGTTCGGTGTTCGAATCGCGCAATCTTGACGAAACTTAAAAATCTGGGAGCAAGGCACTGAAGCTCTATTATTTCTCCTTAAGAATACCTGGGTTAACTAAATTTTTGATCCCACTAAGGGTATTCCGTAGTCTACTGAAGATTTTAAGACAGACGTCATCGGTTACGGAAATGACTTCTGATAGAACCAGCTTCTTGGCAGAAAATCACTGGTTCGTAATATGATCGATCTAAGTAACTATATCCCTGGTTTGAAAAACACGTGCGTTTTCTATAAGTCACTTTTAGCACTATCTCGCCTATCTTAATTATCCTAAGTACCCCTAATTACGCTTTGTTGGTTTCGAAATTACTTCGAGACATTTCACTCCGAGGTAGAATTTCACTTTGGTTTATAAAAAGTCCAGATGACTTAGACTAAATCCCTATACCTTGGTGTAGGATTTATTTTCTATCCATTCTCAAATGTCATGTTGGCTTTTACCATATATAATATTATTTTAATCAAAATATCTAGATATTTTTTTTCTTTTATTTTTTATTTATTTTTCTAAGCATAAAATATTTTATTAATATTTTATTATTTTTACTTTTTTTTTAATTATTAATTTCGAATTTTCAGCCTTAATTATATTTTTTTCTAATTCATTTATCTTATATTTTAATCCAAGTAATTAGCCGTTAATTACTTAATTAGCCATTTACTAATTGTTGATAATTTTCTTATTTAGGAATAATTATTATCTCACAACTATTTGACTTACATTGGTATTTTATATCCCATGTAAAATATTAAAAATAAAGGGGCATAAAGTGCTTTTTAATAATATTTTATTTATGCTCATTATTTTTCCAGGGAAATAATCCCAAAAATTTCTAAAATTCAAGATAACAAACTTCCCAAGTTTTTATAAGTATTTGTTATCATATGACATTTACCATAATATTTTTAGACCATTTTCTCGCCTTATAATATTCATTTCTCCGGATTTTAACTCTTTCTCTTTTCAAATTTTTACAAGTAACTCCCTTAGAAAATAAGGTACTTAAAACTTATTATGTGAGATCCCATATTCACCTATCTTCAATAGGTATTATTTACTAAGATGTGATATTTATCATAAGAATGATTTTTAGGGTATTACACCTTGAATCTCGTAAGGTATTTAATTCCCATTATATACTACCTATAGTTTTTAATACAAGAGTCAAAAATTAAACAAATTAGTTAAATTAGTTATTTTTGTTAAATGTATGTTAGTTTCCCTAAAACATCCCTCTTAATATTATGCGCATTGAAACTACCTTCGATGGAATTAAGCCCCTTAATATATGCCATCAATATGGTAACTTTGCATAAACAATTAAAAATTTAGAAGATAAAGCGGATTAAGATATTATATTTAGAATAAAAATAAATAGCTTGTCTAACTTTTATAGTTAAAACTAGAGGGAGTATGATATAAAATTTAAAAGTATACCTTCTTTTATTATTTTTCTTTTTGGATTACTCTCTTGATTTAAGAATTATTAATTTTCTTCTAGAAAATTGCTAAAAACAATCCCCCATCATAAATTTTATTGCCAAAAAAAATCTAAAGGCCAAATTTCCTCAAGCAGATACAACTTATTTTCAATGAGTGGAACACTTCTTCAGCTATGTGCAATATATTTTTAACTATATACAAATCCCTTCTATTTTGTACATAATTGAAGATAAATTGAACACAACTAAAAAAGAGTTACATTACACCTATTAAAAATAAGTTAGATATAGGTTATTAAATAAATTTCAGGTACCTTTGTATAATAAATTTTGCAATGAAATATTTTTTTTAAGCATTTTTTCCTCTTTTTAAATATAAGTGAGAGTCATGTATTACCATCATCCTCATCTTCTATATCTTTCTCTATTCAATCAAATGCAATTCCAAGAGCACACGACACACCGTTTCTTCTGCTTCTGGTGGGATTCTGACTTTCTCTTTGTCGTTTACTTTTGTTTCCAGTTCTTCCTATCCTTCCTTTGAATCCGAAGTTATCCTCAACTGCTTTGTTCTCTGTAACCAACATATTTTTCTATCTAATAGTTAATTAGTTACTAGCTAGTTTCATAGCAAAAAAAATCTTTTAATTTAACGAATATATATTTTCTGAAAATTTTAATTAAGCAATAATTATATCTTGTCCTTTTAAATAATCGCAAATAATTTTTCTTCCTATTCTTGTTTCTCAGATCTGCATATAATTAATATATATATATATATATATATATATATATATATATATATTCTAGTTCAAATGAGATAATAAAAAATAAAAAAAAAGAATCACATGTTCACATAATAATTAATTGGAGAGTGAAAATTATATATGGAAACTTCTATAATAAATTATATGTGGTCCTCCCACTTAGTTGATGGTGCATATAATGAGCTATCATTTATTTATTTTTTTATCAGAACAGAAAATTTGTATTTATAAATATACTTTTTTAAATATGTTAAAATATTTTATTTGCATAAATTATTCATATCTCGCTTCGAGCATCACATGGGGGTAGAGTTGGGAATCGGGTACGGTCCGCCCCTACAGTGGCTTGAGCGGATAGGGCCCGAGCCGACGGGGCTGAGGTAAGGAAAACGTCTGTTTTTTAAAGCTCGCCCGATAGTGTCGTGGTCAGGCCGGCCCTACGAGCTCGAAAATTACTATTCCAAATTTTAACTATTTTTTCCTTCGATTTTTTCAAAGAAATATAATTAGTAAATTGCAATCATTAAAGTTCTAATCTATCAAATAAATGTTATCAACATTAATATCTAAACAATATAAATCATTCGCCAAATAAACACATTCATTAACTCGTAATAAAAAACAAATAAACACAAAGAATATGTTTTTTCCTTTTTTTCAAAAAATATTAAATAAAGGAATTGCTTTATGTATCGCCACGACAAAACGCTTTCCTTCTCGTAATTTTGTGTGTCCGTAGATTCCTTCATGTATGATTTTTTTACCGACATATAAAAATAATTATACTTATTTTACACAAAATATATTTATAATTTATTACTTATATAATATTGTAATACCAAAATATGTGTGTTTATTTAATATAAAAACATCTCTTCTTTAAAATTTATAATAACTAATTGTCTGTTTTAATACGAATAATAATAAACATAAAAAAAAGTTATAGTTTAAACTATAAAAATCTAAGTAATTACAAATAAAAACATTCATTAAGTGGAAGTCTAAATAATTTTTTTTTAAAAAAAAAAACTACAGTTAAACGGGTCACGTAGGCCGACCCGATAACGCCGAGCGCCTATACAGGCCGCCTGTAGCGCCAAATTCAAATTTTCGACATATTTTTCAAACCCGGTACTTGAGGTCGTGGCTTAAACCAATTTCCCATTCTACATGGGGTAACCTCAATTAAGTGGCCCTCCATATGAATGACCATATATGTCCAAGTGGAAACGATGGTGATATTTCAATAGGTGAATTCAGCACAACCCAGTACCTACGTCTTGTGTCAAAATAATATTTAATTGAATATGACATCATTTTATAATAATTCAATTATTTATGTGTGTGTGTATATAATATATGTATATGTGTGTGTCTAAAGATATATACATATATGTGTGTGTATTTATTTATTGTGACATCCATCCAGTCAGTGATCAAAATATATGGCATATGGGACAATCACTTGAATTTACTGATGCCTTTTATATAAATATAATTATAATATAATTAGATGATGTTATTTTTTATTACAAGGTGTGTGACAAATAAGTCGTGTTATTATAACTCATCAATAATAATAATACAGGTTGTTATTACTTTTTAATTTTACATTAATGGCCTTATACAGTCATACTGATATATACGGGAAAAACAAGATGCCTAAACTAAAAGGAAGTGAAGTTTATATCATTTTAATGTTTTTAATTTAATACTCCCAAATTTATAACTTTTAAAATTACTAATAATGCAAAACCTCTTATTATATAACTTTTTTATATACAGAAAGTTAAAAGACGTTGAATTTTGGTTAAGATACTGTTAGGTACTAAATATGAACATTTTTCTTAACCGACATTGAAATATTATTATGTCGCATTGTGAGTAATTAACCAGTATCTTATTATATTATTTAAGTTTTACGACATAGTGGCATTTTAAAGGTAACATGGAAACTATCTCTCATTGTTGTTGGCTACTCGTATTGTGCATCAAATTAACTAAATTTTCATATTGTAGATTAATGATCAACTATAAGTTATATTCGCTTGTTAGAAGTTAAGATTAATGTGACTATAATTAAATAAGATAATTTAACATAATCACATTCACAGTACAAAATGCCCTAAATAAAATAAATATATGAAAATAATGGGAAACATCACTCACTTCTTATCTTTTCCTCTCTCTTTTTCTTCACCCACATGGATTTATCGAACAAAACATCAATCACTCATAGGTCACAGGAAGGCAATTTATTGTTTTCTTTCTTCTCACTTTTAACCCTCCAAACATTTTATTTTTCACTCAGTCTTTTCATGTTTAAAGGTGATCATGAACCAAATTTGATGATTGAGGAGGAACTTATTTCTTTTAACCAAAAAATCAAATTGAATTCAAAGTAATTTTCATAGCAAAAAGTAAGGTACAAGTGACAGAGGCTTTCATTCTTTAAACAAGTTATTGTAGTTTAAATCACAATTCATACGTCAGATATAGTAGTTATTAGTTATTAATATTTACCTTTCGTTCTCTATATTCAATAAATTAAAAGTTATTACTGCTTCAAAGATAATCCTAATTATAAACAACAACAAAAAAGTGTAGCATACCCTCTTGTAAGTAGTTTCAAACTTTTAACATTATCTCCTTTGGTCTTGTAATTTTCCTTTGACTAATAACAAGGAAGAATCACTGTGAGGTTTCAAGATAAGTATAATCATTAAGAAGGTTTCACAACAAATTAACAGTATGCAATGATAAGTATTGGTATATGAAACGACAACATGTTCATGTTACTTCCTTATTATTGAGACTTTTTTATTATTACATTTTTTCTTTGAAATCTTGTAATAGTACGTTCTTCCTAAAAATAATAGGACACCATTTTTCATGTAAATATTATTCTTTTGAAATATTTATATTTATTTTGCATATTTAGACTTTATTATCAACTCCTAGCTTTTTATAGATTATTCAAATTTGAGCATTATATGATTTGAGATGTAGTTGATAAAAACATGGGAAAAAGACAAATAAATATTATTTGAATTTCTAAAACTCCAAAAAAGTCTGATAAAACTTGAAAATGACAAATAGGACTTAAGGTGGGAATCTAGGATTTTGAAGAGTTGTACTTTTACCAAAATGTCCATCACTATTCCTTTTTATTTTTTATTAAAAAAAAACACTTTGCTCCAAAAACATCTAAGATTCCTGCCTCAAATCTTATTTGTCATTTTCAAGTGTTATCAAACTTTTTGGGGTTTTAAAAACTTTAAAAAAAAAAAATCATCAATTTACAACATATCTCCAGGGTTTTGAAAGTCAGACCGGACCGGCCAGTTCAACCCAGAAACAAGCGGACCGATCTGGTTCGAGCATCAACCCGGTTCGCTATTTTTTATATCGTTTTTTTTTTCCTTATAACAGTTCATATTACTAACCCTAAAATCTTCAATTTGTCATCAGTTTGGCTCTAGGTTAACTCCGATTTGACTATAGTCTGACTTACTGACTCTTAACCCAGTACCCTAGTCAATTTAGTAGCCAGTTCAAATTTAAGAACTGACCTGAGGTCATTCGGGCTCTTCGTGGTGCAAGCATACCCAGACCATAGGCAGCTCTATTTTTTTTATTTCTAACGGGTCTGGATTGGAATCCTGGACCTTGGGACCCACAGATAATATACCATCCCTCCAGAGGCAAGCATCTCATCCTTACCGGCCACCCTGGTTTAAGACAACCTTACATGTCTCACTCACGATTTAACTATTGTTCCTTATTTGTAAGTAGGCACCGGAGTTATGTACTATAGCATTTACTTTATATAATTTCTCAAATTGAAACATCACCACCTGATCTTCAATCCTTATTCTCAAAAACTTTCAAAGACACATCAATTAAGGATGCTTTTCTCAAAAAGGAGTATTTACTTTTTCAAAGTCTTATTGTTTAATGATTATACATCCTCTCATCTTTAATATAAGATATATTTATCTGATTTTATTTTATTTTATTAAAGAAACTAGTTAAGTTAGTTATTTTTTAAAACATTATAATCATCTTTAATTATACCGTCCCTTTTCCTCCTTGATTATTATTGAGGGAGCATCGATAGATGTAAATTAATAAAAGATTGACAAATAAAAAAAATTGTATTATATTTAGCACCAAGACCAACCCCAAATATGTCGATCTTATAGTGAGGACTGGAAGAGTATATACTCTCTCCAGGTTCTAAATATAAAACAAAGTTAACTTTTTTGGAGAGATTAATGTTTAATTAAATTATTTTTTATTTTTTCATCCAAACTAATTAATTTGAATAATATATATATAATCTACGGATACACAACATATGATATGATTAAGTAACTTATTTAGCTTCCTTATCTTTCCAAAAACAAAATTAACTATATAGCAATTAATAAACGAAAGAATGTAACCAAATATATAGTCAAGAAATTAAAATGAGAATACTTTATAATGAGCGTGTCTCTACAAATTTTTAAAATGAGGAATGATAAAACATCTCAACAACTTTAAGTGATAACTCTTCAAATTATAAATGATTTACAAATTTCAAGTGGATCAATTACAAGAGCATGAGCTAAAAAAAAGGTTAAGGAAGCATTGATTATACTAGTTGAAGGAACTTTTACAAAGCAAATTACAATTGGATCAACAAATCTGATTAAAAATGTTGAGGACTTATTTACACTGAAAATGGAGCTTCCAAACATATTTTTGGACTTGGAGACTTCAAGGGATTTGGACCAAATGTTACACATGAATTAAGTCTTTGTTAATATTTTAAGTTATCATTTTCTAAAATTGAAAAAATTGGGTTTTTTTGCATTTTCTCCTAACACTAAAATCAAGTTTTTCTGTACACCACCCCCTTAGGAAAGTAATAACATAAAGGCCAAAGCCAACAAATCGCAAGTTCCAAACTCTTGGTCGTTTGAGGTCAAAAAAAACAAATACTCTTGCTCTTTGATTCACGTGTCCATGCCATTCTTTTTAATAATTAGTAATTTATTATTATATACGATCATATGGCAGGTCCATTAATTATATATGCCTTTATAAATTTCAATGCCAGAGGCAATCCAACGTCATTGTAGTTAGACCAGTATTAAAATTATGAGTATCTTTAACACTGATAATTTTACATACCCAATAGTAACGAAGCATAAGGAAGACTTCAGTGCAATTTTTCCAAAAATAATCTAACAAGATTTTAATCTTGCTACAAAGGTGAGTATTTGATATTTTGGGACAAATTACAAATACATTGTTGTGAGAGGGATAGGTAGGAGTGGGAGGTAAAACTTCCTTGTCAAACTTTAATGTTCAGTACAATTAGAACTAAAATCAATCGCTATTTATTGGGCTATTCCACTTCCACCTTCCAAACAGCCCTCATTAATTAATGTTAACCCCAAATGCATTCACAGTTTGGTTAATAATAATGAATCAGTATTTTTGTGCCATTAATAATGAATCAATATGAATAAGGGAATATTATCATGTGGTCCCTCCTGACCAAATTATAGAAGGGAAAATCATAATAAAAGACCTAAAAATAATAATATTTATTAAGAAGGACTATAAAAATAGTAATTATTTTGAAGGACCAGTAAATAAAAACATTAAAATAGAAAAATTAAATTATGCTTAGCTAGATTTCCTATACGGGCACATCTTCTTTTTCTCGCATCAAATTCCTTTCAATTCATGAAGCACAAATTCCGAAAGTATGTTGTCAAATCTATCCCAGCTCCACCCACCCGACCGAGAAATATATTCTGCAACCCAACACTCAGACTCCCCTTCCGGGATTTTGCCATTAGCGTGTCGATCCAGGGGTTCATGGTTTGGAACCTAATTATCTTTCCAAAACTTCACATCTATCCCACTGTTTACTTTCCATGACAACCCATTTTTTGTATTTTCCCATGAGTTTTTAATTCCCTACCAAGCTTTAGACCCAGCTTTTCTACAATCAATCTTTGGTACAACATCATGACCACACTTGTATTTTTCCCAAATCAACTTAGTAGATTCTAATTCGATCTCTATTTGTCATTTCCATCAACCACTCTAAATTCTCGATTTAATTAGAGAAAATATAGGAAATCCTAGTCTATTTTAAGGACAATTTAGTCTTTCAAAATAATTACCATTTTTATAGTCCTTATTAATTAATATTATTTTTCTTAGATCCTTTATTATAATTTTCCATTATAGAAAGAAATTTTACTCCAAAATTTAGAATGTTGCACGATAATTAATAGTAATTGTTTTTCACTTATACCATTTGTTACAAAATACTACTACTAGGAAATGAACTGAGTTCTAAATAAGAGAAGGGGGCTGGGGGGGGGGGGGAATATGACAAATAATAAAAGTAATTTTATCATTTCCCGATCACATTATTTAATAAGGGTGAAATATGTAAATTTTATCAATTTAAGATATACTACCATGCCATTCTTTTTAATAATTAGTACTACGTATTAATTTATTATTATATACTATCATATGGCAGGTCCATTAATTATATATGCCTCTATAAATTTCAATGCCAGAGGAAATCCAACGTCATTGTCGTTAGACAAGTATTAAAATTATGAGAACGTTCATAAGAATCATTCTTATGTTCAACAAAGAGGAAGAGACATTGGAAACAAAGAGAATTGCGACTCTAGAATAGTGTACCCAGAGATTTAGCATTTTAAAGTTTTTTTTTTTAAAAATATATCCAACATTCTAAAACTACTATTAAAATAATATTTTGGTGTGCTAAATGCATCTTCATTTTAAGGTCTGTTTTGATAGGAAGGATTTGGAGGGGAGGCAGTGGGAGAGGAGGAAAAAAAATTATGAGTTAGATTTAGAAAAGTTTAAAAAGTGGGGCTACAAAATTTTAATAAAGAAAATATCTAAGATTAAAAAAAAAATTAATTAAAAAATTTAACTTCACTTCTCTAATTTTTTTTAAAAATCCAACTCAAAAAAAAAAATCCTTCTTTGCACTTTCCCTCTCTTCCCCTCACACCAAACAAGACTTTTTGGGATTTAATGGCAAGGTTAAAGTTACTCATAAAAAATACTTTATTGGCCAATTTTTTCCTAAGAAATTAATATTTTAAGGGCAAAATTGTGTCACGCACAAAATCCTTTAGGGTGTTTGATGTGCCTAAAAAATACTTCAAGCGGAAGGAACCACAAAATACTTTAGAATACTTTCAGGGTGGTCAATACACATTAACCCCAAAAAAATAATGATAATAATACATGCCCTCTATTTATATATATAGTTTTATAATTAAAAATATTATTATATTAAACACTCCTTGAAAGTTATGCAACTAATTTGTGGAGATTAAAAAAGTGAAATACATTGGTACATTTGAATAAATAAAATATGATATTGAGAAAATTAAAATCAATGACTTAGAGAAAATAATATTTATTATAAGGGACCCTAAAAATTGTAATTCATTAGAAAGACTGAACATTATAATATAAATTTAAAATTACTAAATTACCTCTAATCAACCCTTCTGGGACTGGGAGTGTAACATCCCAATTTAAAAGCGGAATTTTTTTTTTCAATCAGAGTAGAGCATGAGAGCGGAAGAGTAACTGAGTAACTGAACCATTAACAAAACGTTAACCATAGTGTAAGAGTAATGATACGATCGTCCAAGGTTCGTAAGTAAATACGAAAAACAATAAATAAATCTTCATCCGGAATCCTACGCCGTCCGCTTGCCCCGATCACCAACCCTCGGTCCTCCCGACCTCGAAGCTACGGCGAGATCCATTTCTCATATGGATCTCGGGGTAATTAACCTTATACTCAAATAAAACAAGAGTATATGGACAATGAGATATTCATAACAATACAAGAAGCATATCAACACATAAGCACAGAGCATATGTATGAACAAAGCAAAACGATTTAACATAAGCACAAAGCAATATGTAAAGCCCAACAACATGTCCGCACATACCCGGTGCCACGATCACAACACGTGTCCTCGCTAGGAAAACTCATACGGTATTATCAATTCTATAACCCGTGTAAACCGTATGTATGGTTGACAACTCTAACGAGCCTCGTCTATGAACGTATCTATCACATATATGTATATAAGCAGTACAGGATTAGGGTTACATTACGCGTCCGTACCTTTGCTGACGGCACTACGGTACTTTTTCTGAAAAACGATATTTTGACAGCGGCGACGGCGGGGTAACAGCGGAATGACGGCGGTACAACAGCGGACTAACAGCGGTCCGATCAACTCGGATATCCTATAAGGATAACATTTATCAATATTTAAGACTATAACGGGCATTCTAGGTAAAAATTACTATTTTGCCCCCGACCCCCTAATGCGGAATTTCGCGGAGCTTCGCATTGTTTTCACTCTGTTTTTCTCCGTAATTTTGACGTAACTTCTCCGCCAACAATATTTTCGAAAATAATACCTTATATACCCATATATATGATATCTAGACTATCTTGAAAATTTACAGATAAATCTAGCACTTCTACTATATCTACCGAAGAAACTACCGAAGCTTAAGACTAAGGACCGAAGAACTTACCCGGCCTTTGCTCAGACTTTCCCAGAGCTCCTCTACTCTAGGATTTCGAAATAGGGAGAAGAGTTTGGTGTGAAGAATGAAATGAGAGGAGGGTGCTATTTATAGGAAAAAGTGGTGCACTATTCATGCCTTTTTAAGATCAATCTTCGGCCGTTGGATCGCACTTTGACACGTGGCTTCATCTTGACCTTCCACATTTCCCGCTTATGTCATCCTTCTAGAAGAGGATGATGTCATCTTTGCCGACTTACCGATAAAGTTCCCCGATCGGTGTCCTAATCGCGTAATCTTGACGAAACTCAAAAACGGGATCTAGCCTTTGTAGTTCCATTCTTTCTCTTTAGAAATATCTCGAGTTAACTAAATTTTTGATACCGTTAAAGGTATTCCGTAGTCGCTGAAGATTTTCGATCGACGCCATCGATTCGGAAATCACTTAGGAAGTGTCGCCTTTACGACGTAAATTCGCCGGTTTGTAATATGATCGACCTAAGTCACTAGATTCCTAATTCACGGCAACTAATTGTTTCGTATTGACTCTAAATCCTCTATCTGCATTTTCTCTCTCCTACCCTAGGTGTCTTAAATACCCTGTTGGTTCCGAACCGACTTCGGAGACAGTCACCGAGAAGAATTTTCATTTGGTTTATAAAAAGTCCAGGATGACTCGAGCTTTATTCCTATGTTTTGGTGTAGGATTTTATTTTTATCCATTCTCAAATGTCCTATTGGCTCTTTACCATATATATTATTATTTTAATCAAAATATCTAGATTTTTATTTTTTTTATTTTATTTTTTATTTATTTTTCTAAGCATAAAATATTTTTTTATTTTTTATTTATTTATTTATTTCGAAAATTCAGCCCTTAATAAAATTATTTTCAATTAATTTTATCTTATATCTTAAACATCCAATAATATCCTATTAATTACTTAATTAGTCATTTACTAATTGCTGATAATTTTCTTAATTAGAATAAATCATTATCTCACAAAAATTTCTCGACATTGGTATTCTATATCTCATGCATTATTTTAAAAATCATAAGGCCTAAAAGAGTTTCTAACATAATATTAAATTCTCTCTCTTATTTTTCCAAGGAAATAATTTATTAAATTCCCATAATTAAGGACAATATTTTCCCCAATTTTTAATAATTATTCCGCAGCCTTTTAAGATTTATCATAATAGTTACAGGCTATTTTATGACTCAAAGATACCTTTTCGGCCCTTTGGCACCGTTATTACCTCTAATTTCAACAAAATTTACTTTAAATAGTAAAATAATTTAGGCTCATTATTTGAGACCACATATTCACCTTCCCGAAATATTTATTTATTTATAAAATTTCTAGATAAATAATCGGGTATTACAGGGAGTATCTCTTATTTTCATAATTAAAAGAATAACTAAAATCAAAACTAAAACCACCCATTATGATATGATTGTATCTTTTTTTTAAAAAAAATCAATATACTATTTAATTAACAATGGTTAAACTCATATTTTAAAAAATTTATTTTTCACCAATTATATAACCAAGTTGGCTAATTTATTTTATCAAGGTTGATATCAATTAAGCTCTTTTTATAAAAAGAAAAACTAAACTCATTTCATATTTTTCAAAATATATATAATAGGTTACTTAGATTTCTCAATTTTATTAACATTAAATGAATTTCTTAACTAAAATATTTATGCGTAACTTAGTTCAAGAAAGAATATATAAATTTCATGAATTTCCATATGAACATAATTTTGGGAATTGTATTTCTTTAAAAAAGGTAGAATGACATATTAAATATATATTTTTTTGGTCGAAAACATATTAAATATATGGAGAATCACATAAAATACTACTAGTATATTTTTTACCTTACTAGTATCATATTTATAACAATTCTGACATGGTTCTGCTTCTTCTTTCCAATAGTGTGGAAGAGTCGGTGCTGTTCTGGGATGCACTATTTGGTCTCATTACATCACAAGAATATTTTTGGGAAAATTATACTCAGGTCCCAAGGAAGGGAATTAATCACAATAAAATCCATTGAAATCATGAAATTACACAGAAGTCTTAAGGGACCTGGTTGTAATTATTTGTGAATGTAAAATTACCATTTTGCCATTCTCTCTCTCCTGTCTCCCTTTTTCCTCTCTCTTTTCAAAAGTTGTTGTTAAAATATGCATTTGTTGTTGTAAATAGCTTCTGGAAGTGAGAAATAAAAAAATCCAGGTTTTCAAAAGTTGTTGTTAATATATGCATTTTATGTTGTTAATTTAAGCATTTGTTGTTGTAAATAGCTTCTGGAAGTGAGAAATGAAAAAATCCAGGTTTTCAAAAGTTGTTGTTAATATATGCATTTTATGTTGTTAATTTAGCATTTGTTGTTGTAAATAGTTTCTGGAAGTGAAAAAAATACATGTTTTCAAAAGTTGTTGTTAATATATGCATTTTATGTTGTTAATATATGGATTTTATGTTGTTAATATAGAAGTCCAAAATGGTAATTTTACATTCACAAATAATTACGAAGTCCCTAGGGACTTCTGTGTAATTTCATGATTTCAATGGACTTTATTGTGATTAATTCCCTTCCTTAGGACCTGAGTGTAATTTTCCCAATATTTTTTGTTTGCTATGAGCATCCCCTTGTCATGCTCATTATTCTCTGGTTTAGTTGATTATACCCATTAATTAATTTCGAAATTCTTTCGAAGAATTAAAAATTAATAAAATTGATCAAAATCGATAGCGGTGATAATCAATTTTTCTAAAGAATCATAATAATTAATGTATTCCCTTCTGTCCTTTATTTAAGGCATTGAGAGGACGGTGGCAGAACCAGAAAATAGATAAAAAAAAAACATAATGAACTATTTACTAAATAGTATCTGTTATGGACCAATATATTGGGCCAGGCAGATTCCAGTCCAAATGGGGAGTCCACAAAAAAACCCCTTACTTACCCGAGATAAATAGGGAACCGGGTAAATGGTCCCCCACTACTCCATCGTGCCTAATATGTGCAGGACCGTACCGTTAGTGGAGCAGGAGCCTGGAGAACGTGGGACGTGCATAAAGGGCTGAAGGATGGAAGCATTTGCATGGGAGTGAAACCCTAGGTAATCCCTATAAATAGGAGATTACCCACCAGTGCACGCTAGACACTCTATTTCCATTACTTACTATTCGCCACACCGCACACACACCACCCTCTAGGCGAAACGCCTCCCCTGTGTTGCATTGTGATCCGAGCTTCCTCGAGGATATCTTCCCCATAGATATCATCAAGCTAGTGCCCTCCACTGATACTCAAGCAGTGGAAGACCCTTTTGATCCGAGATAAACCATTCCCAGCTCACTAGAGTTGGACATCTGTGTTCTATTACAGAACATTGGCGCCGACCGTGGGGACCGATAAATTTCGATTCCCAGACACTTTAAAAGCCGGTGATACCACTAAGGATGGCGGCAAGCACTAGAAGCCGTAGTCAGGCACTCTGGTCGGGACAGCATCAGGGAGAGCCTCGGCAGCTTGCACGTGAAAATCACACGGTTCAGTATTCGAATTCGGCTAACCCGGCTCCTAACTATGTCATCGAGGTGATGGAAGGCGAGATGCAGGATACGGCGAATTCTCCCCATCCCAGTTTGATGGCTAGACGGCAGCAGACCAGGGTTCAAGATGATTTCTCTCCCTCTCGAGAAGTCCAAGCGGAACACCCCGATACCCGAATTATGCGCATGACGGTGGATTCATTACTCCAGCGAATGGAGAATATGGAAACTCGTCAGCGGCTGCAAAGAGAAGAAGACGTCCGACTTATTCAGGAAGACTTGGAGCGCCGAAACGCTATTTGGCGTCAAGACGAGTCAAAACGTATAAGGCTGGCTAATGGTCAGCACGAAGGACTGAGGGGAACTTTCGGCGGGATTGCAGGACGGGATAAAGCCGGCACCTGTCGGGTAATGACCTCAACCTCGGCGCATACTCACGAAGGGGAGCCCTCAAGAAGTGGCGAAAAAGACGACTTAGCGGAGGATGATTCGGAAGAGCCCACTAAGGAGGAACGTTGGGAGATCGCCTTATTAAAAGAGCGATTAAGGACGCTCGAAAATCCTATCCGGCGTACTGTTCGGGTTGCTTATAAGCCTAGCCGGATTAGCGATATAACGGCTACCGGGGTAGGTGAGGATACTCGAAGGTTAGCGGAGGGCGACATTTCCCGGGCTAAGGGAAAGCAATCAGCTGAAAATTCGGATCGAATAAGCGATGCAACGGTGCCCCCACCTCTTAACGTGCCTAAGGCCTTCGCCGAAGGGCATATGGGTGAGGATTGCTGAATCGGTTCTCTAAAGAGATTATGGCCGCCGTTTATCCTAAGGGTTTGGATTCCCGGGAATTACCGAAATACAATGGTACTCAAGATCCCTTGATTCACCTAAACAACTTCAAGATGGAGATCGGGGTAAAGGGTATTGCTGGACACGTGGTTCCACGGTTGTTTGCGGGAACCCTTCAGGGAGCGGCTCAGACGTGGTTCCACTCTTTGCCGTTCGAGTCCATTCATGATATGAAAACAATGGAGCATAAGTTCTTACTCTATTTTGCAACAAGCCGGAAACTTGACCAAAGACCGAGTTCCGGCTCGATCAAGTCAAGCGGTCCCAATGAGACGTTGCGAAATATTTGGACCGATTTAAGGACACGGCGCTCCGGATCCCCGGTTTGAAAGAAGACGTGCACTTGCATTGCGTGATAGCGGGTCTTAGCAATTTGTCCGGCTTAAGAAGTCGGTCATGAAAAGTCGTCCCCGGACCCGGCCGAGTTCACGGACCGGTCAAAAACGTACTTGGAACTCGAACAAATGGAAATGATGAGCCGTGTACCGAAGGAAAGGGGAAAAGTCCTCATCCAAGGGCGTAGAGCCGCACTATCCCGGCGCAAGCCGGAGTCCCGCGGCCAGTCAAGATTCTAGACCCAGGCGAGAGAAAGCGGAGGGGAGATTTGACAAATATACCCCGTTAAAGATGTCTCAAGCTCAAATTTGGAAGGAGGTAGCAACCACGGACATGAAAAAGGTGGAGAGACCCCGGCCATTACGAAGGGATGCCAGTCTCGATAAAACGCGATATTTCGAGTTTCATGACCAACACGGTCATGAAACCGACAACTGCTGGGATCTGAGAGATGCCATTGAAAAGTTCGTACGAGAGGGCAAGCTCCGTCGATTTGTCATACAAACTCAGGGGCGGCAAGGCAAAAGACGACACGGAGAAAGGAGTAAGAGCCCACCCCCAGAAAAGAGAAAGCGTGAACAGAAAAAGAAGGCGGCTAATAGTGACGACGAATTTCCAGACGCCAAGTACGATTGCACTACGATTAGCGGAGGTTTTGGTGGTGGAGGGGATTCGAATAGTCAAAGGAAAAAGTACCTAAGGGAGGTCTTGTCCATCAGGGATCACCCTGAGTTCAAAAAGGACTCGACAAAGCCGGACCCCCCGGTGCTAAGTTTCTCAGCGCGGGATTTAGAGGACGTTGCGCCCGGACACTATGACGGCCTAGTTATCACAAGAACAGTGGTAAATTGTTGTGTTAAGAAGATCTTGGTCGACAACGGCAGTGCGGTGGATATTATTCGCTGGGATGCCTTTAAGCGCATGCATCTGGACCCGAAGGACTTGAAGCCATGCAAAACAACCTTGACCGGATTTAATGGTAGAGACACGTCCCCGAAGGATTACATAGAATTAAAGTTGACGTTGGGATCCAGAGAGGCCTTCAAGTCGGAAAGGGTGAGATTCATAGTCGCCGACTTCCCATCCCAATACAACATTATCTTGGGTCGTCCTACCATCCATGACTGGGACATACTGGCGTCCTCTAAGCACCAGAAGCTAAAGTTGGTCAACAAGAAAAATCAGATAGTAACAATAAGGGGGGACCAGAAAGACTCACGTCAGTGTTATTTCGACACGGTCAAAGAGCGTAAAGTAAATTCGTCATTACGGAGGGAGCGAAAAGTAAAGTCACCAAGAGCGGACGAGGGCGGCAGGTCGGTGAATCTCGTCGAGTTGGATCTACGCGAGGAACAAAAAATGAAGAAGACCGAACCTAATGGCGAGCTAGATGACTTAGTATTGGGCGGCGAAGCCGCCGGATTACTAAAATTGGAAAGAGTTTAGAACCCGTGCTTCGGATAGAGCTAGAGAGATGCTTGAAAGAGAATCAAGACATCTTCGCTCGGAAACCGTCGAGATACCCGGGGTTCATCCCGATGTATGTTGTCATGAGTTGGCAATATCCCCGAAGCAATCTCGGTATCACGAAGAAAAGAAAGCGGGCGAGGATAGGCGAAAGGCTTTGGCCGCCCACGTTGTAGAAGCTGGCGGAAGCCGGCTTCGTCCGGAGGTGCAAGACACTACTTGGTTGTCGAACGTGGTCATGGTAAAGAAGCCCGGTGGCAAATGGCGGGTGTGTATCGATTATAAAGACCGAATAAGGTGTGCCCAAAAGATTCCTTCCCAATGCCAAGCATTGACCGGTTGGTGGACAACTCGTCCGGCTTCAAATTACTCTCATTCATGGATGCATATTCAGGTTACAATCAAATCGCTATGCATCCGGATGACCGAGACAAAACAGCGTTCATCAGCGACAAGGCCAATTATTGTTTCAATGTTATGCCGTTTGGATTGAAGAATGCGGGAGCCACCTACCGAGCGAATGATGAATCGAGTCTTCGAGGACCAGATTGGAAAGAATGTGGAGGTTTACATAGATGATATGATTGTTAAGTCTTTATCTCGTAACCGACCATATCCGGGACTTACGCAGACGTTCGATAACCGAGAAAGTTCCGGATTCGGCTTAACCCGGCTAAATGCGCTTTTGGCGTTCCGCAGAAAGTTCCTAGGCTTTTTGCGACGCATAAGGGAATTGAAGTCAATCCGGACAAATGCTAGGCCGTCTTAGATATGCAAGCACCAAGGAACAAGAAAGAGGTCCAGCGGTTGATTTGGAAGGTTGGCAAAGATTAACCCGATTTTTGCCGAGATCCGCAGAAAACTCCCTTCCGTTCTTTAAATTATTAAAGAAGGACACCTCGAGGAGAATGGAATGAAGGCGTGAGTCGGCATTTATCAAAATCAAGCAATGCCTATCCACTCCACCGGTACTATCCCGGCCGGATCCCGGGGAAAGTCTAATTTTATATCCGGGCCGTTTGTGGGAAGTGAGGCGTTAGTGCGGTTTTGATTCGAGACGCCCAGGACGGCCAAAAGCCAGTATACTTTGTAAGTCGGGCCCTGCAGGGTGCCGAATTAAATTATCAGAAGTTGGAAAAGATGGCATTTGCCCTTTTAGTGGCGGCGAGAAGGTTGTGTCCCTACTTCCAGAGTCATACGATCATAGTACGCACTAGCCGCCCGATACGCCGGATTCTACACAAGCCGGACGGCAGCGGGACGGATGGTCAGCTGGGCCATCGAATTATCTGAGTTTGACATCATTTATGAAGCTCGGCATGCGATCAAATCGCAGGCGTTAGCGGATTTCGTGATGGAATTCACGCCGGTTAATAACCGGGTTGATAAGTCTGAAGATACATGGAAGTTGTTCGTGGATGGATCATCCAACGTCCGGGGTAGCGGTCTTTGGGGTCATCATCGAAAGTCCGGAAGGAGTATCCTGGAATATTCCCTTCGTTTTAACTTCGGCACTTCAAACAACCAGGCGAGTATGAGGCTCTAATCGCGGGTTTGTTGCGAGGCCAAGGAAAATGGCGCGAGTAATATCCATGTATCCACTGATTCCCAGCTGGTCGCTTCCCAAATAGAAGGTACGTACCAGGCCAAAGGGCCTCTCATGATCAAATATTTGGGAAAGGTCAAACAATTGATGGCAGAATTTGATAGAGTAACCGTAGTCCATATCCCTAGAGGAGACAACATAAGGGCCGACATTCTGTCTAAGTTGGCGAGTACTAAGAGTCCTGGAAACCATCGAACAATCATTCAACAGAATTTGTTGGAGCCAAGTTGCGTGATGATCATCTCAGAGGCCAGTGATTGGAGGAAGTCAATAGTCGATTACCTGGAAAGGGGAATACTCCAGGAAGATGTTTCGGACGCCAGAAAATTGGTCAAAACAGCGGCTTCATATTCCACGATGGGGGACGAGTTATACCGGAAGGGTTTCCATTCTCCATTGATGAAGTGTTTAGATTCAGCTAAGGCCGAGTACGTACTAGCGGAGATACATGAGGGTATCAATGGTCATCACATGGGAGCCAAGGCATTAGCTAGAAAGGCAGTACGAGCGGGCTACTTTTGGCCGACAATGGCGGAGGATCCAAAGAGACACGTTCAAAGGTGCGACAGTTGTCAGAAACACGGCCACCTCCTGCGGACTCCACCATCTCAGTTAACGCCTATCTCGGCTCCGTCGCCTTTTTTCAAATGGGGTATGGACCTTCTCGGACCATTCAAGATGGCTCCGGGACAATTGCGATGGCTGATAGTGGCGGTGGATTACTTCACCAAGTGGATAGAGGCGGAGCCCTTGTCAACCATCACCTAAGCCAGGGTCCAAAAGTTTTTTCAGCGAAGCATCATATCACGTTTCGGAATCCCGGCAGAAATTGTCACCGACAATGGAACCCAATTCATAGACAAGGGCTTCCAAGAGATGATGACGGACTTCCATATTGAGCAGCATTTCGCCTCGGTGGAGCATCCACAATCTAATGGACAAGCGAGGCGGCCAACAAAGTCATTGTGGAAGGGTGAAGAAGAGAATGGAAGAAGAGGTGAGTCAAGTTGGGTGGATCAATTGTACCGGTCCTTTGGGGACATCGGACTACCATCCACTCGGCAACTAATGAGACTCCTTTCAGATTGAATTATGGATGCGAGGCCATGATCCCGGTTGAGATAGGCGAGCCCTCATGGAGGAGAATAAAGGCTCTACATGAGGAAGAAGAGAATAGTCAGGCTATCGCAGTAGAATTAGATCTGATTGATGAGGCCAGGATAACGGCGCACTACCGAGAATTGGCCGCCAAGCAATTAATAGCCAACCGATATAACAAAAGGGTCAAACCCCGAGGGTTTGATAAGGGGATCTCGTCCTACGACGGCCGACATCGGAAACAAGAACGCCGGTCGGGAAAGCTCGCGGCAAATTGGGAAGGTCCATACCGGGTGACTGATAACCTGGATAAATGAGCTTATCGGCTGGAGACTTTGAATAAGAAACCTATAAAGCAAACATGGAACGCGGACAAGCTTAAGGCCTATTACAGTTGAAATGCTGGCCCTGACGAAATACTGCGAGCAAGTGAATAATGTTAATTTCTTATGATGATTCCTTAGGGGAACTTTGTTCTGAAGATTAATGAATTTTGGGTCTAGGAGCCCAATTTTTTTTTCCAAACGTAAGGATCGCCATCAAGTCCCAAAATTAAGGCATGTAGGAGTAGGAGGCATTCTAGCCCGGCTCCAGAGACCATGTTTCAATTAAAACACATAGGAGCCCGAGGCATTCTAGCCCGGCTCCATAGACCGTTCTCCAGCTAAAACATGTAGGAGCACGAGGCATTCCAGCCCGGCTCCAGAGACCATGTTCCAATTAAGACACGTAGGAGCCCGAGGCATTCTAGCCCGGCTCCATAGACCGTTCTCCAACTAAAACATGTAGGAGCACGAGGCATTCTAGCCCGGCTCCCGGAGACCATGTTCCAATTAAGACACGTAGGAGCCCGAGGCATTCTAGCCCGGCTCCATAGACCGTTCTCCAACTAAAACATGTAGGAGCACGAGGCATTCTAGCCCGGCTCCAGAGACCATGTTCCAATTAAGATACGTAGGAGCCCGAGGCATTCTAGCCCGGCTCCATAGACCGTTCTCCAGCTAAAACATGTAGGAGTACGAGGCATTCTAGCCCGGCTCCAGAGACCATGTTCCAATTAAGATACGTAGGAGCCCGAGGCATTCTAGCCCGGCTCCATAGACCGTTCTCCAGCTAAAACATGTAGGAGTACGAGGCATTCTAGCCCGGCTCCGAGACCATGTTCCAATTAAAACATGGAGGAGCACGAGGCATTCCAGCCCGGCTCCATAGACCGTGTCCCAATTAACACATGTAGGAGCACGAGGCATTCTAGACCGACTCCATAGAACGTGTTCCAAAGAAAGCATGTAGGAGCACAAGGCGTCCTAGCCCGGCTCCATAGACCGTGTTCCGATTAAAGGTACGTGTGGATTCTTGGTTGGTTAAACAGTTTCCATCAGTTTATTCGTGAAATGATGGCATGAACTCTTGATTAAACATCCAAGTTTTGAAAGACCACACGACAAGAAAACGGGTAGGAATTGAGATATATTTACCCAATACTATGAACATGTTGACGTTAGAATACAAAAGAATTCATGGACAAGAAACCAGTTTTCAATGACATGCTTGATCAACGATAATGGGAGATGTTTCTACCACCTCGGCGGAAATTCGAAAAATGGAAAGCTAGTATTAATCAAATCATAGTCATACTTACAAGCCGAGTTATTACCACGGCATCAAAAACAGAAAGTTTAACCAAAGTGAACGAAAATTACAAAAAAGTTCAAGAAGATGGGGGGGGGGGCTGTTTCCTCCTCTCTTTCTTCATCTTCGACCCGGAGGTACCGGACGCCCTTGCTCGTTTACATATGCCTCGCAATTAAGACCGTCCGGAGTTAAGGTTGAGGTCGGGATTGAGGGCGCGAATTTGCGCAACGGCGTTGTCAAAAGAGAAAACCGCCGCATCGGCGATACTCGGTCAACCCCATTTTGGCCTCGACCTAGTTCGGCCTCCTTAGCCAAAAGCTCATCTTCTTTGGTCATGCGAGCGGGGCTTTATGATTTTCGGCCTCAGATTGAGCCTTGTCTAAGGCAACGAGACCATCCGCGCAAATTCCCTCCAAGCGACGGACATCCATCTCGGCCCGACGCCTTCTCATCCATCTTACGGAGGTCGGACCTAGAATTTCCCAATTCCTCTTCCAAGGTCCTCTCCCTAGAAATGGAAGACTTGAGTTCCTCTTCCCGCTTGTCCTTGGCAGCCTTTAGGGAGGAGAAATCCTGTTGTAGGCGGGCGTGCTCCGCTTCGAGGGCGGACGGGTTGGCAATGGCTTTATTCCGTCCTCGGTTATCTTGGCCACCCCAGTGTTCTGCCTCAGAGCAGCATTCTCATTTTTCGCCTTGGCCAGCTGGGCGTACGCCATCCCATATTTCACCTTTACAAGGGCATAAGAGCGAATCAAGGCAAGACCGCGGTAGCCCTCTAGCATCATATGATTCAGCATCTTCTTTAGAGGCTCAGTCAGGCCAGACGCGTCATGCAAAAAAACAGGAGGCCTCGTCACGTCCAACACTTCCTGGCTCAACCCGGTCGCCCAAAGTGCACCCTCTGGAAGGTCATTCACACTAAGGTTCCCCAGCACCGAGGTTTCCGCGGCAGAAGCAGGCGATGGGGGGGGCATAAGAAGAGCCGTCGAACCCTGAGAAACCGGCACCTCGCTTGGAATTGACGGTCCCGCTGCAGCGCCTTTTCCCTTGACCTTCTTGCGGGCAGCATCTCCTTCGGGATCGACACGGCGACCGTTTTGTGAAACGTGATCGGAGGCCGGTTGGTCAATGACCGCAGTAGCTGGGCTTTCTTCGGAGAGCCGGGATCGATTCTTGAAGACGGCAAGTTGTTTCGGTCTACCCATAGCTCGGCCTGCAAGCAAAAGAAAAGGGGTGTCAGAGCAATAAAAGAGGTACAAAAATTTACAAATAGCGTATCAATAACGTCATACTCGAGGTAGCTTTCCACGACCAAAGGCGTGGTGATATACTTAGCCGGATCTAGGGGATCCTCCAGAGACCCCACGAATTCCAAAAGTTTCAAAAGGGTATCATCCTCCTCGTCCGAAAACGCTTGTGGAAGGAAGTCGTCAGGCCTCAAGGTATGATGATCCGTGGACCAGTAAAGGGGAAACCTTTCCTCGATTTCCCCACAGTCGGCCCTCCTCACAAACCAGGGGGCCCGGCCGGGAGGCCTCGACCTTGACAAAAGCGATCTTGAAGTTCTTCCGGGACTCGCGAAAAGGCCGAAGAGTCTTCGATCGCGGATGCTTCGGAGAGTGGTCCACGCAAACCACTTCGTCGAGGCGGTCGTGCGGATCCGGTCTCCAATGGGGAAAAGAACGACATAAAGACCGAAACGCTACAGACAAAATCCTTCTCCGCGCACAAGTTCTCAAAGGCAATGGCAAACGCCCAGCCATTGGGATGAAGTTGGGAAGGGGCAAGGTGCAAGTGAGTCAATAACTCGATCGAAAATCGGTAAAGGGAAACCTCACCCCCAAAAGCGCGATCACATCCCGGTAAATCCAAAAGAAGTGAAGGCCCTTCTCGCTTGAGCGCCCGACGTCCACGGATTCTTGTCTCGCGGGTAACCGCGGGACATAACCTACCCCGTCCCCGATCCCGAGTTGCGAGAAGATCCCTCGTGGTCGGGGAATTTTTTTCTCGATAACCTTGTGGCTTATGGCGGGGTTAGCTCGGTGGAAATTGGGGAAGGGGTGGAAGTCTTTGGACCCTTCGTTCGAGGACCGGGCCGGGTGGGATGAAGCCATGAACACCTAGATATAAAACAGCAAAGAGCATTAGAGAGGGGCCGGCGAAAAGTTTTTTCCCAAGCAAGGGATTTAGGAGTACAATGAAACGTAGAGAAGAAATAAGCGCTCTATCTCCGTCGAGGGACAATTCCCAGAACAAGCACCTTCTTGGGTCCGGGATGGTTCCGGGTTTTCCGGAAAGTTTTTGAATAGAAGGATCGATGTCGGAACCTAAAAGAAGATTTTTTGGCAAAGAGCTTCCGATTTCACGAACGAACGGAAAGGCTCGGGCCATTGGGAACACCTAGAAAGGGGCAACGAAACTAAGAACCCACCTGACAAAACGCGAAATGCAAAAGAAAGTCGAAAGCGATAGAAACCCGAAGCGCAACGGAGCATACTCAGAAAAAACCACATGCAATATTATAAGCCTAAGAGCGAAGTCAGAAGCAAGAAATCACTGGGCAAGCGATAATACCTAGTGAAAAAGAGGAAATGCGCAAGGTTGACAGCGAAAGGCAACGGCTTGGATGCAAGTTAAACTCCCGAAGCCGAGAGTATTCGATAATGTCAAGAAGGATTGACGGTTTTCGAAAAAGAGAAATATATATATAGACGTTTGGAATTTGAATAGACGTTTGGAATTTGAAAGGCCAAGAGTCGCGACGCCGTTAGCTTACTCTAACGGAATTGGAAACCCTACGTCTCCCTCGCGCCAAGCGTCGACCAACGGAGCGTTTCGGGGAAACGGCGTGAGCATTAAATGCGCATGAAAACCAAAGGCTGCAATAAGCGGCCAATCCGCATAAAAATGACGGTTGAGTACGCAAAAGCACAAGAAAAGAGAGCACATGGATTTGACCTGTCGGACTTAGCCGGATTGGAGGGCGGTTTGCTAGAACATTAATCCGTTCTTGAGGGCGGTTAGTTTTAACTTAGCCCGGATTATAGGGCGGTTTGCTAGAAGATTAATCCGTTCTTGAGGGCGGTTAGTTTTAACTTAGCCCGGATTGTAGGGCGGTTTGCTAGAAGATTAATCCGTTCTTGAGGGGGGTTAGTTTTAACTTAGCCCGGATATGAGGGCGGTTTGTTAGAATATTAATCCGTTCTTGAGAGTTTCAGCTTATTCCGGCTCATCTGAAAGGGCGGTTAGCTTTTAAGAACGAATGGTCGGAATGAACAGGCGCGAAAAAGAAGCTAGCTTAAAACAAGACTTTCCATTGATAAGTGGATGGTTTTACATAACGTTCATACAGGAAAATAGACCAAATTGGCATTCATAAGCAGGATTACAGCAATCTTGAAGTAAAAGCTCGCCGTCATATACGAAAGGATGAAGAGCCCTCTCCGCCAAAGGAGCTCTCGAAATGCATCCGCAGCATCCTTTTGGAATGTTTGGATACGGTGGACCTATCGACCCGCAGGCGGCACTGCACAACCCCAACCGTGGCACTCCCAGGGGACGATGTTCCCGGGTACCGGCCAATCCACGGAAAGGGCACTGCCTGTACCCAACGGACCTTAGCTGGGACCCAAATGGAAATATTTTGCCAGGCATGTGAAGACTGGCAAATACAGTTGGACTCCCAGAAGCCCGTCGGGGGAGGTGGATGAAGACTGGCAAATACAGTTGAAAGTCACCAATGGAAAGGACCATCGGCGGCACCTCAATGAACCTATGTTCCTTCTTCTTGGGCTTCCGCTTCCTCGCCGGGAAAATCTTTAAAGAGAAAAACATAGGTCTATGGCTTGCTTCAGAGGAAATCCCCATTTGTGTAGAATGGATTGCCATCTGCGAGATTCGCATGCCCTTATATGGGCACTGTGGACATTTATTGCCGGAACAGTTTGCATTCTCGTGACATGGAGAATCGTGAGAGCGGCTGACTTTCTCTCTTGCGAGGGGGCACAACCGTCGAGAGCAATAAATTCCTGCTGTATGGGGCAGCGCAAGCGCCGGCGGTAATAAATGTCCCCTAATAGGAAGGCGTACGATCAACAGCTAATGTGAGCTTTAACTATGCGCAAATTTCGAAGGGGATTATGATCATAAAAAGCGAAAATCGTATCCCTATGAAGATAAAGTCAAAATAAATTATGACTACCAAAGATCTTTTATGACAACCCATATGGGGGGTGATATGTGGGAGACGCCTAATACAGCCGTTATGAAACCAGGCAGGCATACTGGCCAAGAACGTCAATCTCGGTTGCCATAAGGTGGTAGTCATAGAATTGACGAAATAAACGGCCGTGGTATTGGAACGGAGGGAAGTCGGAGAAAGTCGGCAAAGTGGCCAAGGCGAACGGCCGATTATGACCGAGATCATGATAACGGTGCGACCCAAAGATCACTTGTCGACACGAACCCGGTCGCTATCAAGGTCAAGAAAGATTTCTAAAGAAGAAAGCCCATCATCCGTGGTAGAAAGCGAGAAAGGCACAAGGAGCGAGAAGGAGGCTCCTAGAAAAAGGAGGAAAGACCGAGATATAACTCGGAGGAATGATGGCCAGGACTAGTCAACACGCTAATCTCGGCACGTCGGAAACCCGCCATACCGAGCTTGGGGGCAAGCTGTTATGGACCAATATATTGGGCCGGCAGCGGTCCAGTCCAGTGGGGAGTCCACGGTAAAACCCCTTACTTACCCTAGATAAATAGGGAACCGGGTAAATGGTCCCCACTACTCCATCGTGCCTAATATGTGCGGGGACCGTACCGTTAGTGGAGCGGGAGCACGGAGAACGTGGGACGTGCATAACGGTGAAGGATGGGAACATTTGCATGGGAGTGAAACCCTAGGTAATCCCTATAAATAGGAGATTACCCACCAGGTGCACGCTATACACTCTATTTCCATTACTTACTATTCGGTCCACACCGCACACACACCACCCTCAGGCGAAACGCCTCCCCCGTGTTGCATTGTGATCCGAGCTTCCTCGAGGATATCTTCCCCATAGATATCATCGAGCTAGTGCCCTCCACTGATACTCAAGCAGTGGAAGACCCTTTTGATCCGAGATAAACCATTCCCAACTCACTAGAGTTTGACATCTGTGTTCTATTACAGAACAGTATCACATAACATTGAAAATACCAATAAATAATGACTGACAATTATAAATTAAAATAAGATATAAGATAATAATAACATTTTCAGTAGATATCTTAAACAAAAATTTTCCTTTCCTCTCACAACCCAATGAATAATAAACCAAACATTGTCCTTATAGATAAAAATAAAAGATTAGTTGGGGCCAAATAATTGACCAAAATAAAATATTATGTAAAGTTAATACCCTATTTCATTTTTCAATTTAATAACAATTTTATAAAAATTAAAAAAAAAAAGCTAAAATTAATTTTCTCTTATGAATATAATAATTACTGTCAATAAAAATTAGTAGTATAGCTAATTAGTGAGAAAATTTTATAATCAATTAAAAATATTTGGTTACTATGAAATAATTATACGTGGTAGATCATTGTAATAAAGACTGGAGCATAGAGTTAATATATGTTGTGTGTGTCGGCATGTATGCTTGCAGGAGAATATATATGATATCTTGGGGAAAATCCTCATGGGCCCTTTTAAGCAAAAAAAAACCTAAAAGGGGGCCCAACATTCTGAAAATCTCAGAAAAAAGGTCTCGGGACCCCAAGATCTAAATTGGTGCCACTCATACAGTAAAATCTCAGTAGATATGACATTTGTTGTTGTAAATAGCTTATGAGTCGACGGATAAGCAAGAAATTCATATGCCAAAAAACCTGGAGCTTTTTCTGGGATTTTCATAATGTTGGGGGCCTTTTCGGGTTTTTTTTTTTTTTTTACTTAAAAGGGCCCCTATATTGATTTTCCCGATATCTTATGTGCTGACACATGAACCTTGTTTTTTTTCGTTTGACATAATTTTACTGTTATGAAAAAAAGGTTTAATCACAATTATTTTATTTTGACCAATAATTTGGCCCCAACTAATCTCTTATCTTCTCTATAAGAACAATATTTAGTTCATTATTTATTGGGCTATGAGTAACTTGTTTTGATTTATAATTATGGGTTATTATTTATTTTTATTTTTAATATTATGTGATACTATTTAGTAAATATGTCAATATATTTATTTTTTAACCCGGACTAAAAAATATTTTCTGGTTCTCTCACTTCTCTTACCTAAAGAGAGGTGTTGGAATTGTTTGCTATGAGAGAAGCGGAGGGAAAGTGAACAAAAAGGAAAGTTTTTGGAGTTAGAATTTTTTTTTTGTAAAAAAAAGATAGAGAAGTGGAATTAAAAAATTTTAATTAATTTGTTTTATCGTTCATATTCTTTTTATTAAAATTATATAATCACTCACTTCTTCAATTTTTAAATTTAATTTATAAAAATTTTCCTTCTCCTCTAATCCCCACCAAATCCCTCTTACCAATCAGGTTCTTAAGCAAGTATTTGGTTTGGCAAACCACTAAAGTAGTTAATAGCTGGTTTCAAAAACTTAGTTGTGTGGGGGTTTTGAACAAATGATATAATATCATTTTTTATTGCAAAAGTTGCAATAATTTCTCTTTTTAACTAGAAATTAAACACACAGTTAAATTAAAACATATTTAACCACTCAGAAAATTTTATATTTACTACATAAACTACTAAAATATAATGTATTTTATTCTTACAGCTATGTGTATTCATAAAATTGAGTTGAATAGGCTGCTAATATTTAATTCAAAAGCATACGCCATCCTCAGCATGCATGCGCATTTCAATCTTATTGGAGATTGTGAGGGAGGTATTTTGCTAATGAATTAAGAATCACCATTGACAATTAGTTC
Organism: Acacia melanoxylon; assembly: GCA_019022615.1. Taxonomy (NCBI): domain Eukaryota; kingdom Viridiplantae; phylum Streptophyta; class Magnoliopsida; order Fabales; family Fabaceae; genus Acacia; species Acacia melanoxylon. The sequence continues at coordinate 5,880,366 of JAFJYJ010000029.1, forward strand.
TCCACCGCCCCAATTAAAAAAATTAAGAGTTTAATATTTTGTGTTTATTGTTTGTTCTTACTATAGATTATTTCTTATTTTAAACTATAGATTTTAATCTTTCAAGTTTCTTTCTATATAAAACATTAGTTTATTGATTTTAATCTTTCAAGTTTCTTTCTATATAAAACATTAGTTTTCGTTACCGGTGGTGTAGAACACAGGATGACAGCGCCGGTGGGTTGAAATGACGTTGATATTGGATCAATAGGCTCTGCCTGAATATCTATGAGGCAAATATCCAAGAGAGCGTGAGATCACTGTACACAAACTAGGCCTTCGCCAAAAGGGGTGCTGTGTGTGTACAGTGTGACTAAATGTAAATAGTTCAATGTTTAAACATGTGCACCTTAAGGATCGACCCCGTATTTATAGAGAATACCTTGGTCAAGATGTCAGGGCCTATCGTGATCTCAGGCCGTTATATCATATCCAAAATATGGATTCAGATATACCCGGATTGTAAGTAGGATGAGATTTCCTATTATTATAGAAGGATCTCGTGATAGGGTCCGTTCTTTAGTGGGCCACCTCGATATTAAGTCTAATGAAGGTCCGTAACAGTTTCTATTATTAATAAAAACCTGAAGCGTTAGATTGATTACAAGGTTTCACCCATAAATGTCATACAAGCCAAGACCCCTACTATGAGTTGACACATAGACAACAGGCGAATGTACCACTTTTAACTCAGCTTCTGCCTATGAATCGTTCAGTCATAATTCAACCATAATCCTCTTTTGATTTTGATTTTACATTATGATGGGTTGCTTGATTTTTCTTATGATTTGGACATTGATAACCCAAAAATATTATGAATCAAGAGTTTATAATACTAATTTTAGTCGAATTTCAAAGGTAAAAGTATCCTTTAACTCTTAAATTTTTTTAACTAACAGTCAATGCTAGTCAAACGTTACAGTGAGTAATGTGTCCATTTGAATTAACAGTAGAAATTGTTTTTTCAACGTGATTTACGATTTACGAAGTAAATGTATAAGATGAGTTTTATGTTGACTTATGTGAACATATTTTTCTAACTCCAACTCAAATAGGCAACTTGTATCCAGAGGTGAAGCTATGAATTGTGATTAGGGGGCAAAGATTATAGAATAGAACACATATGTCATGAAATTACATTTAAACCCCATAAAAATTTCAAGATTTTCATTTTAATTAGTCCCTCCATGTAATTTTTAGTGGAGACTAAAGTGAAAATATTGAAATTTTTATAAACCTGAAATGTGATTTCCTAAAAATATGGGATCTATTATATAATTTTAGGGGATACTCCTAACCCCCGAATTCCACCTCTGATTGCATCAGTCTTTAAACTTTAAGAAAATAAAATATAATATATATTTTTTTTATAAAAAAAACCCCTTGCGCGAATCGAAAGTTGAAAACACATACCACTTGCACCCATAAAAAGCTTCTAAAAATAATTTTCTATGTAATCATTTAATAATCGCCCAGGATCTCCAGCGACCGCGATACATATATGATATCCTAAAGTGTGTGTCACAGTCACTAAAATGAATCTTAACTTACAATTATTAAAAAAACATTATACGTCGTCATCATGGTCCAAACCAATATGCACGTAATGATTTTTAATAATACTACACACATTTCCTTTTATAATCATACGTACTATCAATTTTTTTCTCGAGCACTCTTATTGGATCTTCTTTTCTTCATGTTGATTTTTTATATCAATTTTTCATATATTATTCTTTTTGTTTCAAGTGACTTATTTGTTTGATTAATTCAATTAGGTAGTATAAGAAAGCAATGGTTGATGTGACATACGAATAGCATAATGCAAATTATTGAAAATATGCATTAATGCTTTTGTTGAAGAAAATCGAAGAAAATAACGTTCTTTATAAGATCATCATTATTTAGTTAATTAAAGGACGACATTCGAAAGAAGACAATAGAACAATGACGTTTGATAACACATTATTTTTTTTCATAAGTCAAATCGAAAAAAGTCTTACTTTCATAATAAGGTATATGTGTTTTTATATTTTTAACTTTTTAATAAATATTTCCAAAAATAAAAATGCTTTGTTGAAATAATTTTCAAAACTTTGTTAAAATAATTTTTTTTATTTTATATCGAAAATCAATCAATATCAAATACAAATTCTATCTAAAATTACATTATTCATACAGACTATAAAATAGTGGAATCTTATTTGTCAAATTGTGTACATAGCTACATTATTATTCATCAACTTCCGATAATTTTCATAAATGCATAAGCTATATATTGATAAATACATGAGAATTAAGGTCCCTTGTGTTCCATATATATCTTGCATTTCTATATATTATATAAAATTTATAAGAAATTATACTATAAATGTATTCTCCACCCTTTTTTGTAAAACATATGTTAGAATGCTTTAGTATTCTTATCAGACATATTAACAAAATTTAGGTAATAAACACTTACAAGTTTTCTTTTAAAAAGTGTCTTTAGAAAAGTACTCTTAATTAAAGTGAGTGAGTGAATTAGAGAAAATACGAAGTAATAATATTAAATATATTAACAACTTTTTTCAATTTGTATAAAATAAATAAACTTATATTACAAAAAGTAAAGTGTAATCCCTATAGCTTATTCTCAAGGTCAAAAAATAAAAATAAATTCCATATCGCTTGTCCTATCTAGTAAGATAACTAGATAAGGCTCATCTTTGTTGTATAGGATGAAGAAAAGTAATTTGGATTGAAGTAATATATTCACACTCTGATTGTGTTATATTCAAGTATTGTTAGCTTTGATTGAGGGTAACTATTGATCTTAAAGACATTTTTTTGTATTGACATGGACTTAAGCTCAAGGTCTTATATTTAAATGGCTAAAGTCTCTTCTAGTAGGATCAACAACTATTAGTTGAAGTAATATACTCCTCCTGGTTTTAATTATAAGGCGCAGTTGATTTTTTTGGAGAGATTAATGAAGCTAATTAAATTAGCTTAGAGTATTTTTATTTTTATTTTTTTCTTCAAACTAAATAGTTTGACTAATAAACTAATATATAATTTAAAAAAACACAACATATGAAATGATTAAGTAACTTATTTAGTTTTCTTAATTTCTTCAAAAAAAGTCAACTAGGTATTACAATTAGGAACATAGATAGTATTAAATTTTTTATATGACTATCTAATTAGCTCAAATTTGAGTTTTATGTGACTATCTATTGTGATAAAATCTTTGGAAGGGGTAGATGGAGTGTGTGTGTGTGTATATATCAGGGCAATTACTAATAGCTTTAATTATTAATAAGATTAAATCTATGACCACTCACTTATATTTAAAAAAAAAAATCTCTTACCACGATATAAGGCTATATGTGTATTTGAATTAGTTTTTGAAGAATAATTTTTATGATTTATGAGGTCAACATATGAGAAATTTTTAATCTTAACTTTAAAAAAAGTTTTTAAAACCACGGTTTGGAAATTACCTTAACAATCATATAGTCGGTGGTTGGTGATGTATATTAATATTAGTAGTTATTTGTACTTTGGGACTCGGGGTAGCATTGTGTAAAATTAATAAAGGGAAAATCATTGTCATGTCCCAAAATACAAAATTAATCATAAAAATATCCCACACGAAATTCTCTAGAGATTTTTTTGTGATTAATTGTGAATAAGTTATGAAATTCCCCACACAAAAAATCCTATTGTCAAAATGACTTTACTAATTATTAAAATATCCTTATGAAAACCTCGTTGTGAAAATGGCTTTTATGATGTTGTCAAAATAGTTTTTCATGTTGCCGAAAATTGTATAGGTTTCTAAAATTCTACACGCCGGAGGATAAACTCGGAGAATTTTTGACAACATGCAAAGTCATTTTGACAACATTAAAAGCCATTTTCATAACAAGATTTTCATAGGGACATTTTAACAACTAATAAAGTCATTTTGATAACATGAAAAACTATTTTGACAACGAGACTTTTTTGTGAGTGAAATTCAGCAATTAATCATTAAAAAAAAAAAAAAACCTTAGTATGAGACTTTTTTATGATTAAATATGAGAACTTTTTTTTAGGGGAATTTAATATGAGACTTTTTTGTGATTAATTTTGTATTTTGGGACATAACAGTGATTTTCCCATTAATAAATTAGCCAAGCTATTGATGGAGAATTGCCTTGGGGCACTCATGAACTTTTGGCAAAGAAATGGTGAGTCAGAACTCAGAACCCAAAATAATGTGAATTTTGTCTTCATTTGCTTTTGGGGTGTGAGGAGGAGTAAGAAACACGAGACAAAAACAAAAACATCAATGTAATGTGATTAATAATTCAATATATAATGCAGTGCAAATGTGCAATCCCCAGGTGGGGGGCCAAAAAAAAAAAAAAGTATAAATGAAGTTTTGTTGTCGGTGCTGCATGCACGACAAATAGTTTTGCCTTTCATTCATAGTACGGATCTGTGATGAATGTTCACGCATTTTCATGTTCATGATATCAGACATGGAAAATGACCACCTTCAGGGGCCTTAAAAAGCATCACAAAAATCACTACAACATACACTTAATAGGATAAGATATATGTTGCAACCAACACTTAATAGGATAAAGATCGAGTGGTAAGGTATTCGTTCTCCCTTAAATAGGTCGTTGATCAGTTTGAAGCTATGAATAAATCGTGTGGAATTGGTAACTCTTCTCTCCTATCAAAGAGACCGGCGACCTCAGACGAATCCATAGTTTAGTCTTGAAAAATCCTCCAAGTTACTGAATGCATATAAAAAAAAAAGATATATGTTGCACATTACGGGATTACATGAAGATGTCATATTTTAGAGGTAAATGGAAATATATTTGCATATAGTTAAGGAAATATTATATACAAGTAAAGAAATGTTACACATATGCTTAAAGACCTTAGTAATAAACAAATTATAGGTATTTCTGGGTAAGAAGTATTTCAATGTGGGATTTTTTAGCAATTTTTTCTGATGAAAATACTGTTTTTTTACTTGTAAAAAATTTCCAGACTCACTATGTTTTTTTATTGGGAAAATTAAAATAAAGGATATAGAGAAAATTATATTTATTATAAAAGAACATAAAAATTATAATTACTTAGAATGACCAAATATCATAATATAAATTTAAAATTACTAAACTTATCCTAACTAAACTTCCTCAATTATTTCTTGTATTCATAATTAAAAAATAACTAAAATCAAAACTATACCCACCCATCATTCCCACATCACATACTCACACGTTGGTATATTTTTTTCCGCCAAGTTTGAATATGCATGTAATCAATACATTATTTGATTAACAACCACTAAGCTCATATTTTTTTAAAAAAAAAATCACTAAGTTTCATATTCATTTCATCAATATATCATTTAATCATCTAGATATAATAAATTATTTATGTTTTTATTCTATTTTATTAACATTAAATAAATTTTCTTAACACCCATAAATTTTCTTCAAAATTAAAAATTAATCATATAAATTTTCTTTGTTTAACATAAATAATAAATTATAAAAGACTTTGAATTTTATTAAAATTATCTAAAATATTTTATTAATTTTTTTACTTTTAAAAAATTATGATTCTTACACAATTAAAATTTTTTTAAATTATTTTTCATAGATATCGATGCAAGTTAAGAATTGAGAATTCTGTGTTAGTTTTGATTGGGGGTGGGGGTGGGGGCAGGGAGTTAAAAATAGAATATGAGAGAGAATGTAAAAGTAAATTCAAAACATTTCGCTAGAGAAATTTAGTATTTTTAATTTTACATTTTTGTATTTGGTCCTCATAAATAACTATATTTTTTATGGTCTTTATCAACAAAAATCTTTTCCTTCACTTCTTTCATTCTAATTTTTCCTTTATTCTATATATATGTGCAAAATAGATTTTAGAAGTGATTTATAAATAAGATGAGGCGAGATAAATGTAGGATAAACCTGACATTGATCTCATAATTATAATAATAGAGTGAGTCCAACAAGTTCTTTAATTCAACATCCTTCTTCAACCTGTCCCCAAGAGAGATTTCTGGTTACATCATTCCAAATTAATTATCATTGCATTTTTATATACTGTGTTATATTTAAGGTTATCAAACTCGAATCGGTCGGATCAGCCCAAAAACCGATAACTCGACCATAAAACTAGTCCGGGCATGTCATCACTAAACTAGATTCTCACGTAACCCCAGGTGACCTGGTCCCAACCTAGGGGTTGATAGGTTGACTCAATTGACTTTTTTTTTTTTTAAAAAAAAAAAGTTATATTTTTTATGGGGTAGATAGCAATATTAGTGAAAGTCATCGATAATTTTTATGTTAATGACTATTAGTTTAATGATTAAAGGTTGTAGGTATAATATTTTGTTATCATCTATCTATTTTGATAGTAATTTGCAAGGATATTTATGATTATTGATTATAGTGTCATTGGATGGTCAATTGATACTTAATATCAATATGTTAAAGAAATTGTAAAGAACGTTGGATAAGTAAAAGGTTATTTTTTTTTTATTGATCAATGTAGTAAACTAATTTTGGATAGTATGATATTATGATGAGAATTTAAATTACTACCTGGGTCTAATTATAAAAAGCAATTTTATAGTGTAAATCTTGACTACAAAAGTGTTTTTATAATTGGGACCTAGGAGTATTTTTTAATATTTTTTATTCCCTACTAGTTTAACCCCAAATTGACTCCGAGCTGATTTACTGACTTTTTACTCTTGTCGATGGTCTTTGATAACCTTAGTTATACTGAACTATTTAAATTACATTTAATTGTCCAGATTCAGAGGTAAATTTTAAAGAATTAAATAATGTCGGATTTTTTTTTGCAAGCTATTTATTGAATTTCACGTTAAAAACCAATAAAAATAATTGTCAAAACCAATCCCTAGCTAAGGAATAGTACATTGAACGGAAACATTTTGGGACTCTGAGTCGTGACCTAATTGATACGGCGGTCAACAAACTTATTTGAGACAGATCCCTTTCCCTCGAGGGGAAACAAAAAGTGTAGTATTTGCATAAAATATATTTTTCTTGGCCCAGGATTTGATGTTTAAAGCTCTTTACATAACATTGAGATTTAAAAAATAATAATAATAAACATTTAATCCCTCTTCTTTTAACCTGGGAATCGCTAAATATTTAGCTCCTAACTCAATGAAAATTTAATCCTTTTATTTTTATTTTGACTTAATATAACTCAATTCTTATAATTTTAACCATTTAAAATGTTGATCTTTACATTTAAAATATAAAATTATAAGAATCTAAATCTATTTTTTTTTAATAAAAAAATTAGGGACTAAACTTTAAACGGCTAAATGTATAGTATTGAGATAATGTTTAAAGACTGAATTTTAATTCAATTAAATTTATTGGGGTGGTTAACGTTAATTCTTTATTATTGTGGGACAATATTCTTACGTTTTACCTTAAACTCAAAATAAAAATAAAAATTGAGACAATATTACTGCTAATAAAAACTTCAAAATAAATTTACCCCAATAACCATTTCTCAACACATTTTTACACACACATATTTTATGTTATAGTGCTTGTTCAAAAGTGCTTATTTAGATATCTCATATAGTTATTTCGTAAATAATAAATCATGATTAAAAAATTGTTTTTGAATGTTTAAATCACTATTCCAAACAAACATAAATATAAAGGGTTTGTTTGGAATATCGATGGGAAATATGACTTTTAGTCAATTTAATTTGTGGAAAAATCATATTGTGAAATGTGATTTATGTTTACATTAACGATAGCATAAGTAGCTTTTGTGAGTTAAATTTATAGTCAATCTAAAATATTTTTAAGGAAACTGACTGATACTAGAAATATACTCCAGGGATACTAAACGGTGTTAAAAAAATATTTAATGATATTGAAAAATTATTTTTAGCATCAGGTTAATACCCTAAAATATTTTTTAACATACCTAATGATATTAAAAATAAATAAAGTATCTTTTAGTTTTTAAGTTTGATAATGATACTTTTGGTCCCTTAACTTTATAAAGTAAACTTTTAGTCCTATAATTCTAACACCGTTAATTTTGCTAACGGAAAATTCAAACTTAAGTGATAATAATGTAATTTTAAATGATGATTGTGTAATTAAATACTATTAAACTTAAATTAAAAATATGGTTAATTGAAAAATATATAAAATTTGTGTAATTAAAATTAATCATTTTAAGTATCGCTTTTTCCGTTAATATTAATATTTTTAGAATTTTGATCGAATGGTATTAAAAATATACTTTATAAAGTTTATGACCAAAAGATCAAAAAAACTCATAAATCCATAAAAATAACTTTAAATTTTTAAAAAATCTCACAAAACTAACTTTTCATACTAAAAAAATATTTTAATTTAAATAACTTTTCAAAAGATTTAAAAGTAACTTTTAATCTATAAGTCGATTGAAACATATTCTCAACGAAAAAAAAAAAAAAAAAAAAGATTCCATAAGTCTGGTCATAAGTCCAATAAGTTCTGCACAAAGATGTGGCTATAAAAGAGGTTTACACCGACACGTTGAGCACACGCCAACATTATTGACCACGTAGCTGAAATATGTACTACCATAGAGGGGGGCCGTCAACTCTGTTTTTTCCACCCAACTCTCATTTTTTCTTTAATGATTATTTCATCTTTTCACACTTTCCAACAAAAGTTGGAATAACCCAAAATCTACATTTTGTATTGGTAAAAAGAAAAAAAAAATTACCCCCTAAAATTACGCTTTTTGCTTGCCCCTCTCTCTTTTACCTCTCTTCTAATTTTTAAGGTGCAAATTATGTTTGAGGAAAAAAATTCTATGCAATTATCTAAATTTTCTTGTCAATTTTAACTTCATGGCATTTTACAAAAAGATCACCCAATTTCCTCTATTTTTTAAACTTACTCCCACCGGATCTTTATTATAATACACAAACTAACAATTGTATTTGATTTTTTTTAAAACACTTACTTGTTTTCAAAATGCATTAATTATTTTTTTCATGTATGATCATAATTAATAAGTATAGTGGGTGAGAGTAATAATTAATATAATATTAGAGTTTAATGCAAAGTAGGGATAATATTGAAAGTTACTTAAATTTTAGGACAATTTTATTGATTTTAACTATTTTTGTTGGTTTATGAGAATTGTTAGTTTTTACTTTATAGGCGTATAAAACAATTCCATATTAAAATAATCACTAAGACTAAGAGTGTTCCTTGGATTTTGTCCTACATCCTATAAGATGTATGTATACTATTAAGATACTTTATATCTTTTAATTACTTTTTCATCATGAATGTAGTTATATTCCATTAAAAAAATAATTAATGGTATTTTTGAATTTGGAACTCATTTTTACATGTTTGTGTAAGAGTACTAGTACCTGAATTAAAAAGCCTAATGAAACAAGGAGAAAAACAAAGTATTAATACTAATAGAGGAAAAACAGTAATTAAAGCTAAATTTTTTTGTCAAGTAATATCAAGCTTATTTTGATTAAATTGAGGTAGTTAAATTATTTAATATGACCTTTATTTTCTAAAATACCCTTACTATCTTCATTAAATTTTTTCTCAATTATTGTTGTGGGAGCATCAATATAGGTAAATTAAAAAAGATTTATAACTATAAAAAGAGATCTTATATTTAAAATGAAAATTCAAATTAGTCAAGATCCAATATTACTTCAAATACTAGATTGATTCGTTACTACTCATAAATAAATAGGAATGGAGGTAGTTAATATTGAATTTCTTTTACAAGTTTTGTTGTGTGAAGAAATAGATGACAAAAATCTCAACGGTTATCTTGCAAAAGCAAATTACACTTTTTGGAGTAAAAAGCAATAAAAACAAGTCACATTTGGTAACGGATAATTGTTTCACAAGCTTCTCCAACATAGATTTTGTCAATATTATCATCTTCCTATATATGTTTGAATAAAACTACTTACTATATATATATATATATATATATATATACCACTATATGCTAATTAATAACATCATTAGTTACATTATATTCCTAGCTACAATTATTATGTTTTTGATAGTTTCTATGTTTTGTTATGTGCTTATATAACTAATTCATTCCTTAAACTTGTCTCTTAGCCAGCTTTTTAACATTTTAACGTTAAACTTGTAATTATCTAGTCTATGACCTTTTTATGTTTCTAATAGCTTCTTCCTTCTCTCATTAACTTGAATAATACGATATCCATATCTTGGTCAAAATTAAACTTGACGAAAACAAATTGACTTTAGTGTTAACAATCTATAATAAACTAGATAAGAAATATATAAATTCATACATAATACTGAACAGAAAATTAAAAAAGAAAAAGAAAAAGAAAGGGATGATTTTGCGGGGACCAAAAAGTTATAGAGGTAAAAAGGTTAAATTATTAATCTTACTAAAATAATTTTGAAATATATATATATATATATATATATATATATTTATTGGCGTTTTTTGACTCTAAGAATTTGACAAGAAATTTTCTAAATTTTACCGTTTGTGCAAATAATATGTTACTGGTAATCATGACTTCATCTGAATTTATATTACCCATTAAATTTTAATATATATATATATATATATTGCAAAACTTAATAATAGATGACTCATATCTAAAAATTAAGGAAAAAAAAAGAATTGTCATTTTTCTATGAGACGCAAGAAAATAAGACAAGTTATAACTAAATTTTACTTCATTTATTGACCAACCTGCACAAACTAATGTAATAAGTAAATGTCCCTAGAATAGTGGCGAAAACGTAAATGTCACTAAAATATTTTTATCATCTTAATTTTAATTTTAATTAAATACAATTGACTTTTTTTGCTCAAAAAATACAATTGACTTGAATGAAGCAAATTAGTGAAGGTCAAGCAAAGACACCTAAAATTTTGTTACGGACCCATGTGTAACAACATATTTTCAGCCAATGAACTTTTTTTCAAAGCGCATTTATTCATAATTGAAGATAGCACACTATTGAAAAAAGAGCTGCATCCGCTAAAAACAAGGATATTTAGGGACCTCTCTAGCTGTGATGAGAAATTTCTAATTATAAGATTAAATTGATTTTTTTGTGAGATTAAAAAAGATAATTAATTTTTTTGAGAATTTTTATTTTTTTCTCTAAATTAATTAGTTTGATTAATATATAATTTAATAATACAAGTAACTTATTTAATTTTTTAATCTTTCTTATAATTAAATCGTGGTATTAAGGAATCAAAGAACATGGGGATTTGACTGAAGCATAGATATGAGAAGTTAAACTTATTGGATGATGCAACCAAATTCTCACAAGACGATGGAAGGGTTGGGGGAAATTGACAAAAGAGGAAGAAAAGAGGAAATAGACGGAGCATGTAGGCCTCATTATAGACTGAGTCCCTCTATTCGTAATAATGTCATAATGCTCACTCACTCCTCACTAGTCACTGCACAACCACCAGCAGAATCTTAGCTGGATGTTTACCTTCTCTCTCTCTCTCCCACCCACATCTTTTCCCCTTTGATTCTACCTTTTCACAGTCCCCTCTCTCTGTCTTCTTTCTTCTGTTCTCCCTGTGACTCTCTCTCCTTCATCACTGTGTCTGTGTACGCCAGTCTCTCTCTCTCTCTCTCTCTCTAGCAGCAGTCCCCACGCAAATCTTCACCCCATTACTCTATCTTCTCTCTTCTCTTCTCAAGTTCTCACATTTCCTTCTTCTTCATTCCCAGAAAGAGAGAGACCCGCATTCACACCGCAATGTGTTTCTTCTTCACGATCTTCTTCCTTCTCTTGACCTGTCTGCCTCAGATTCTCTGTTCAAAACCAGTTCTTTCTTCAGGACGCAGGATCCTTCACGAGCCATTTCAGCCATTGGGTTCTATTCCTCCTTCTCCGCCTCCTAACACTCCTCCTCCTTCACCTCCTGCACCGCCCAACGCCAAATACCCCTTTTCCACTACTACCCCTAACCAATCTCCGTTTTTTCCTTCCTACCCTTCACCTCCTCCGCCTCCTTCTCCTGCTTCTTTTGCTTCCTTCCCTGCTAATATCTCATCTCTCATACTCCCTCACGCATCTAAATCTAAGTCCTCTTCTGGTAAACTGCTCGGAGTTGCCATTGGTGCTGTGGTATGTGCTATTGTTGTTGCTGGCATTTCTGCTTTTGTGTACTGTCGGCGGAGGAGGAAGCGGTACACTGCCGACGAGAAGACTCTCAGATCCGATAGTAGTCTTCGGTTTATCCCGCCCAATGTTGAATCTGGTAATGGAGGTCGAAAGGTGAGGCACACTTCTTCGACTAGCTCTGAGTTTCTTTATCTTGGTACCATTGTTAATTCGAGGGGCGTTGAGGATCGTTCTGGTTCACGCGCAAATGATGCTGGTCGGGGTGGACGTAGTGGAAGCGGCAGAAGTGGTGGTGGTGCTGCTGCAGCTGTGGACCCTCGAAAAATGGATTCGCCGGAGCTCCGTCCGCTTCCGCCGCTTGTGCGGCAAGGCTCGAGGCAGCAGTATGGAGCGGCACGTGACGATGTGGGTTCCAATACGGTGGACGATGAGGAAGAGGAATTCTACTCGCCTAAAGGATCTCTGGGTGGTCCCGAGAGTTCGAATGGCACTGGATCAGGTTCTCGTAGAGTGTTTGCGGCGATTGCGAGCGAGAATTTTGTGGGTCGAAGCAGTGAATCGAGTTCTAGCTCGTATTCTTCTTCCACTTCGGGCTCACCGGATCGGTCACACTCAATTAGCCTATCACCGCCGGCGAGCTTGAGCCCTAAAAGATCGCAGCCGAAATCGCCAGAAGCTACAGTGGTGGACAGCTCTCCTCTGCTGCCATCGTCCCCACCGCTACCACAGGCTCATCTCCAGAGTGAAGAACGCTCAGGCGAGGGATCTTTACAGTCATCTTCAGAGAGAAGCCAGTTTTCTTTATCTCCGGTTCACAATCAGCATGTTCAATCTTCTTCAGTGTCTTCATTATCTTCATCACCAGAGAGAGCTTCTAGTCGAGATGGTAAGTCTCCTTTGCTGTCTCCACTCTCGTTATCGCCAAATAGAGCTGCAGGGAAGAACCCAGATGGGGCACCGAGAGCATCGGGCGTCACATTTGAAAATGTGCACTCTTCTTCTTCCTCATCTCCTGTTTCTTCATCGCCTGAGAGAGTTGTTGAGAAGGATGCGCCAGAGAGACATGATGAGAAGTTTTCTGTGCGCGCGAAAATTTCATCCGGATCACCAAGATTGTCCACTATCTCACCGGAAAGGAATGTGGAGAAAGTTTCATGTGCATCAGCGAGTTTACCAAATGCATCACCTGGGAGAAATGTGGAGAAAACCTTATGTGCGTCACCTAGATTATCCAATGCTTCGAATCAAAGTGAGAAGTCTCTGTCGTCTTCTTCAGCTTTCTCTCTGCCATCATCACCTGAGAAAGTGGTTGAGCATGGTTTGGATCACTCTCCAAGTCTATCAAATGTTTCAGAACGTTATAGGCAATCTCCTATGCCAAACCTGCTTTTATCGCCAGAAAGAGAATCGTTCAACACTTCAGATCATTCTGCTACAGTTGAAAATGCTTTGGATCAAACTAGAGATTCTCCAGCTCCTCCTCCTCCTCCACCTCTCCAACCACAGCGAAAACACTGGGAGATTCCCATTCTCTCATTACTTTTTGGTCAACCAGCAAGAGTAGATAAAGTTTTGGATCAAAATGCGGAATCTCCAGCTCCTCCTGCACCACCACAGCGGAAACATTGGGAGATTCCAGTTTTCTCAACACCCATTGGTCAGCCTAAAGTTTCTCCCCCTCCACCACCACCTCCTCCTCCTCCACCTCCACCTTCACAGCCCCACCAACGAACACGAAAGCAATGGGAAATTCCATCTCCTTCAACACCCACTGATCAGTCAGTTTCTAGGCCGCCAGAACTAATACCACCTTCAAGGCCTTTTGTGTTGCCAAGTCCAACAACAGATGTGTCTCCAGTAGAGTTGCCTCCAAATTCTCAACAACAGAATTTGGGGATAAATGAGGAGACTCCAAAACCAAAGTTGAAGCCATTGCATTGGGATAAAGTGAGAGCTAGCTCTGATCGTGAAATGGTCTGGGATCAGTTGAGGTCAAGCTCTTTTAAGTAAGATACTCAACATTGACTATGTTCTTTGATTCTTTTGTTTTAGCTTTCTGGCTCCCCTTATATGGTAAGTTTTCTTGGATTGAGTGCATTGAATTGGTTGGCTGCAGATTAAACGAGGAAATGATTGAGACATTGTTTGTTGTCAATACACCAACTCCAAAACCAAAGGATACTACACCGCGTTCAGTTCTTCCAACACCAAAACATGAGGACAGAGTACTTGATCCTAAAAAGTCACAAAATATTGCAATTTTACTGAGGGCACTTAACGTGACTGTTGAAGAAGTTTGTGAAGCATTATTAGAAGGTATTTTCAATATAATGTATCAAGTTTTATTTGTGACATTGATTCCTGTATTTTATCCCGGGTACTTGTGGATCATGCATTTTAGTCTCTGGCTCTCTGCAAAGTGCTGCCATATGCCAATTTAGTATGTTTTTGGTTTTGAAAATGGGTTCCAAGGCGTATCAACTTGTGGGGAGGTTTCCTTTTGTGTTGTTATTGGACAGTCACATAAATGTATCCTGAAGGGGGGTGGGGAATTTGGGAAGATAATGGTAATGTAAACATTTACCTAGCCCCCCTTTTTTTTTTTTGGTTACGCTTTAATTGATATATCGTGTCTGCACTTTTTGTGATAGTTTGTGTTTTTTTTTTTTTTTGGGGGGGGGGGTTTGTTGTGGGCAAAGTGTCATGTTTCAAATTTTGTCTGCTAAATCCGTAATTACGCTATGCTGGTATTTCTCTCTAATGCCTTGCATGATGATGTTTTATTGTATCTAAATAGAATCTGAACATGCAACTACAAAAATCTACCATTCTGCAGGTAGTGCTGATACACTTGGAACAGAACTACTTGAGAGCTTGTTAAAGATGGCACCAAGCAAGGAAGAAGAACGCAAACTGAAGGAACATAAAGAGAACTCGCCGACCAAGCTTGGTCCTGCAGAGAAATTCTTGAAGGCTTTGCTTGATGTACCATTTGCATTCAAAAGGGTGGAAGCCATGCTTTACATAGCTAATTTCGAGTCTGAACTGGAGTATCTCAGGAAATCATTTGGAACTCTAGAGGTAATTGTTCTCTCCCACTTTTGTTTTTCAATTTGCCGTGTTCCTGTTCTTTGCATCACATCTGCTGGTGCCAAAGTGAAATTGTAGATGTAGTCAACCTTAAAAGCCTAACTTATTCTTGTAGGTATGATTGTCATTCAACATGGAATGTGTTTAGAATATTATCCAACACTCAATATGAGGTTATGTTTTCTTTGTCATGTTGCAGTAATTGCAGTGAATAATAGATTGTTCTGTGATGGAGACAAGATCTAAACATGCCCTGGGACCTTGTGTGCACCTTTCATCTTTTCTTTAACCCTAAGTTAGTGGAATCATTATGTTATTTGGAAAATGATTTTTGTATTCTTACTCATTGTTTATAAAAATAATAGAAAGGATTCAAAACCTTGAATTACTTGAACAACAAAATATTAGACATTGTAAAATTTAAAGAGAGATGAATTTCCTTTCGTTTGCACAGATGTGTGCCTATGTGCGTGCACATATAGAATTTGCCACGGCTTTCTCGTTGACTCCTTCCTAGCTTCTTGCCTGTACTTTCCATATGGTGCGGCTTATCCCTGTTTTCTCAAAATAGGCCATTCAGAGTTCAATAATCACGTCCTTTTTTTTTTTTTTTTTTTTAACTCCACAACTCCCTCTCGCATAAATTAAAAAATGAAACTCAGTTTTTCTCTGGCACCCAATTTGCAGGCTGCTTGTGAGGAGCTCCGCAATAGTAGAATGTTCTTGAAGCTTCTAGAGGCTGTGCTCAAAACTGGGAACCGCATGAATGTGGGGACAAACCGTGGCGATGCACATGCTTTCAAGCTTGATACACTTCTCAAGCTTGTTGATGTTAAAGGTGCCGATGGGAAGACCACCCTACTGCATTTCGTTGTACAGGAAATTATAAGAACTGAAGGTGCTCGTCTCTCAAGTACTTCACAAACTCCAAACTCCTCTTCGAACGAGGACGCCAAGTGTAGGAAGCTTGGTCTACAAGTTGTTTCCAGTCTGAGTTCAGAGCTAGCAAGCGTAAAGAAGGCTGCTGCAATGGATTCTGAGGTTCTCAATGGTGATGTCTCCAAACTTTCTAAAGGAATTTCTTACATAACAGAGGTGGTGAAACTAAACGAAGCAACAAAGCAAGATGAAAGTGGTAAAAAATTCACAGAATCAATGAACAAATTTATGAGGATGGCTGAGGAGGAGATCCTGAGGATTCAAGCCCAAGAAAGTGTCGCTCTTTCCTTAGTGAAGGAGATTACTGAGTATTTCCATGGCAACTTGTCAAAGGAAGAAGCTCATCCATTCAGAATCTTCATGGTGGTGAGAGACTTCTTATCGGTTCTCGACCGAGTCTGCAAAGAAGTCGGTTTAATCAACGAGAGGACCATGGTTAGTTCTGCCCATAGGTTCCCAGTTCCAGTAAACCCCATGCTTCCACAACCACTAAACCCTATGCTTCCACAACCCCTACCAGGATTATTTGGAAAGAGACAATACAGTTCTTCAGATGATGATAGTCCCTCTCCATAGCCTACAAGGTTCTTATCACTCTGAATCATGGCTGCATCTTTTGTAGAAACAACCTGGTCCCAGGTGTTTTTGACTGGTGGGAGAGCATGTGTGGTCTGCTCAAAATGATGAAACTTTTTTTTGGGTTCTCTCTGTTTAAAAATTGTAAAAATCCATGTAAAAGATTTGAGTTATATGTTATATATAGATTATATGTAGAGCACAAGCTGTTTTTTTTTTCCTGGAAGAATAATCTTGCCGTACTATATGAATAGGATGTGCATTGTAAGGTTGTTATAACCACACGTGTATAAAGCTGTTCAATTAGAGGGATATCCCGTGGCTCGAACCTAGCAATTATTTTTTGTTTGGGAAGCTATTAAACAGGGACTAAAGGAGATAAGCACATCTGTGAGCAGCCAAGGACCAAATGAGTCTGCTTGCTAAACTCTTAACAAATAGCAGCATCTTCAGTCCCTCTCTTGAACAGGACAGCACAATCTGTCTCAATGATCATCGATACTTTAAAATACCTCTTTACAGCCACAACCGAGAAAGATGAAACAAAGAAGAAAGAAGTATGCGAGTTGATTGAAGAAAAAAGGGAATAAAATAATAAAATTATGCAACTTGGACAATGAATTAATGATCTTCAAGCCACCATACTAAGTCAACAACAATATGAAATACCTCTAAACCTGTGTGTCTAGACTTCTCACAGAATGAAGGACATCAAGCATGAAACGGAGGTCAAATAGAACTGTCCTTCGAGCTCTGACTTGCCAGCTTCAATTTTAGCTTGGTCAAGCACCTCACTTGTTAATCCTAGTAGTGCTTTTCCGCAAGCTGGAGCATCTGAGCATAATCTCCTTGAGTTGATTTAAATTCCGTGCATAGAAGTAGACCAAGCATCCCAACACAACATTATGAAATTTAAAATTAAAAAATTACACAAAAGACAAAGTGCAAGCTAATGATGGGCTGTAATCAGATGGGTAAAATCAATCAGCGTTAACGCTTCATGGAAGTGGATATGAAACTCTTGTAGAAACATACTGGTTTCATCTGTAGAAAGTCAAGTTCAAAGTATGTCTCTGTATTCTGTACCTTAAGAATTCAGTTTTCAATTCAGTTTCAGCTGACGAAATCTTCTTCAATTTATTCACAAATTGACACAACAAAAACAGTCTATTAACCCACTTCATATCAATATTTGTTTAGAAAATCATAAACCAAAAGCAAATTATTATCATCAAGACGAAACCCAGATAAAGATATTTTGTTTTTAAGATGCAAAGTTGAGAACACAGCATTGAATTCAAAACGTACCATTAAAAAGAGAATGTACATGAAAGCCAATTCAAAGATCTCAATTGTTTTAAATTGTTTGCGAATGAAATGGATCTTTATTTATTTTAGAAACTTCTTTATATAATTTCATATAAAACAATGCAAAAACAAAGTGAAATCCATAACCAACTATAAAGCGAATTCAAGGATCCAATTGTTTTAAAGTTATGTTTGCAAATGAAATGGATCTTCATTTATTTTAGAAACTTCTTTATACAACTTCATATAGAACAATGCAAAAACAAAGTGAAATCCATAGCCACGTGGTATAGACTCTATGGGCGGGGATCCAGACAAGAGACTATACATGCAAAAACATTCAACCACTAAGTTATCAATCCATCATCTTTTTTCATTTAGTTCAGTTTGCATGTTTCTATATATATATAATTGTTCATTGTATCTTTTCAGAGTAGTGTACAGGTACTGCACGGAGAATGGTCTCGACTGTTGCAATTGCAACCTTACTAACAGGTGCTTCACAGACGCCTTCTAATAGCAATGTCCAAAGGTATATATATTATTTACCAAGGACTATAATATTAAATTGAAGCACACATGTAGTTTATATATCTGACTAATTGACAGTTTTTTTTTTTTTTTCTAATTTCTTTATAGTGCCCAAAGCAACTGGACATGAGCAATGATTGTGGGTATTGTGTGATTCAATACATGAAGGACATAATCATGCACGGTCCTGAAAATATTAATACAAATAAGATATATTATATGCTTAATTCATTCATATATATACTCGGTCAGCTATATATTACAATATCTAATTAACTTCCATCTATTATTTCCTTAATTTGTGCACAATATTTTAATGTATCCTGCATGATGTTTACCAACTCACAAATAGAAGAAATGGCTGAAGAGTTGGCAGCATCCGTGTAACATCAGTTGGAGCATAAATAATACATGATATGACTATAAATTTATAATACTAATGATTTGTATGTTTAGTTTTTTTTAATGTTTTGGTTTTAATAATGTATATATGTACATGAATGACTATAAATATATTTTGATATGTTATATTGTTATGTATAATGAACATTTGAATATATATTGTGATTCGTTCTGTAAATGTTTATGCAGGGAGATCTCAAAAGTAGACCCCCATTTTTTTAAAATTATCTTCTATAAATAACAGTTGTTACCTAACAACAATTATTTATGTCAACTCTATATAACGGTTGTTTGGAAAGAATCGTTATATGTACATATATTATTATGGATTTATGGTTGTTTATGTGTACTTGTTAATTACTATCACAATAATATGCATATCATGGCCTCACCGAGCCTCAATACATAATGTGTGTAATACCCGGATATTTAATACCGGATAATTATTTATTTTAAATATTCCCTTTGAGTCAATATTACCTATTTAAATAGGTGAATATGTGGTCTCAACTATTGAGCAAAATTATCTTATTTCTAAGGTAAAAGTCTGTGGTAATTAGAAGAGATAAAGAGCTAAAATCCATAAAATGTATTTATAGGGCATAAAATGGCCTGAAAATATTATGATAAATCTTAAAGGGCAATTAAATAATTATTAAAAATTAGGGAAAGTATTGTCCCTAATTATAGTAATTTAATAAATTATTTCCTTGAAAATAATAAAAGGAAAATTTTAATATTATTTTAAAGACACTTTTTGGCCCCATTATTTTTAATATTTTACATAGGATATAAAATACCAATGTCAGTAAAATAGTTGTGAGATAATAATTAATTCTAATTAATAAAATTATTAACAATTAATAAGTAACTAATTAAGCAATTAATGGCTAATTACTTAGATTAAGATATAAGTGAATTAATTAGGAATTAAAAAAAATTAATTAAAAAGGGGGGGGGCGAAATTATTAAATAAATAATAAATAAGTATAGTGTGAAAAGGGTTATGGATATTTCAAAGAATATGTAGATATTTATAATTAAATAATATTATATTCGGAAAGAGCCAATGGGACATTTGAGAACGGGTTGAAATAAAATCCTACCTTAAAATATAGGAATTAAGTCTTTAACATCTGGACCTTTTAAAACCGGTGAAATTTTATCCGGGGTGAAATTTGTCCGAAGTCATTTGAAACTAATCGTGTACTTAGGATACATGGTTTTAAGGGAAAATGACAGATAGTCAAAATGAGAACCTATAGAAAACGAAATAGTTGTGACAAGCCGTGAACTAGTTTCCTTAGGTAAGGACATATTACGAACCAGCGAATTATTATCTAGAAGCTGGCACTTCCAGAATTTATTTCCGTAACCGTTGGCGTCTGTTCGAAAATATTCAACAGGCAACGGAATACCCTGAATGGGATAAAAAATTTAGTTAACCCAAGTAGTTTTAAAGAGTAAGGATAGAGCTTCAATGCTATGTTTCCGGATTTTTAAGATTCTCCAAGATTACGCGATTAGAACACCGAACAGGGAACTTTATCGGTACAGTCACATAAAGCAAGAGTGTGACATCATGCATGACATAAGGGGGAGACACATGGATGGCAAGGATGAAGCCACGTGTCAAATTGCAATCCGACGGTCGAAATCCAGTATGAAAAAGGCATGAATAGTGTCATTTTTTCTTCTATAAATAGCCATCACCTCCTCTTCTCATTTCACACCAAAATTTCGAATCCTAGAGAGAGGTTAGAGAGAAGGAGGAGCCGGAGAAAATATAGCGGAGCCCTGGGTAAGTTCTTCGGTCCTAGTCTTAAGCTTTGGTAGTTCTTAGGTAGATATAGTAGAAATGCTAGATTTATCTTTAAATTTCCCGAGATAGTTTAAATATCATGTTTAGGGGTAAATATGGTATTTATTTCAAAAATATATTGGGAAAAGAGATATGTCAAAATTCCGGAGAGATAGGGTCAAAGTAGCGAAGCTCGCGAAATTTCGCCGATTAGTCAAACTAGGGGCAAAATGGTAATTTGTACCTAAAATGCCATTATCTTGCTAGATATTGATAAATAATGTCCTTATAGGATATCTGAGATAATTGAACCGCTGTCGAGCCGTTGTTGTATCGCCGTCGTACCGCTGTTTCACCCGCTGTCGAATATTTCCGTTTTCCCGTAAGAGTTCCTTTATACCGCCGACGAAGGTACAGACGCGTATTGTAACCTTAACTCTTATGCTTGTTGTATGCTATATGTGATTGTTGTGTTCCTATCGAGATTCTGCTTTGTTGAAAATGTTGAAATCATGAATACACGGGTTATGGTCTTGATAACACCGTTTAGAGTTTTCCTAGCGCTATGGACACGACTGTACATCGTGGCACCGGAGAGTGTGCAGACTGGGGTAACATACATACTGCAGGGGCTGTGTAATGTTATTGCCTGATATGATTGAAATGTGATATTTTGTGAAATGTTGTGAATATCTGCCATGCATATACTTTGTTTACATAAGTATGAGGTTAACCGTTACCCGAGGTCCGATGGGCATTGGACCTCAGTCTTAATTAATAGACAGGGAAGAATCATGAACCAGAGAAGGCACCAGTAGATGGAGCCGTGGGAAGGCACCGGTCAAAGTAAACGCTGAAAGAAAGATAACAGAACCTACCTTACAGCATGAATCTAATAAGGTTACTTCATATTATTTGGTGCTTAAACTAGAAAGGGTCGTCTATGTGGTTCAGTCAATCAGTCGCCGTAAATACTCGGTGAGACTCCCACTAGACCTACCCAGCCTGGCCAAATAGGATGATTTAACTAAGTTAGGTTCTATGCTCCAAGACTACTCAAGGCTTGGAGGAAGAGGGTATAGTTACATAGAAGAAATGTAATTATTTAGTTTTGTATTACTGTATCACATGAACATTCCTTCGGGAAATTTTTAATATATCAGTATACGTCAGACATCATCATATGTCTGAGTATTTTACATCAGTTACTCATTGTTCAAATTTTTAGTACATGCTCTCCGTTTCCGCAAAACGCTAAGCTGTAGCACCCCAAACTCTGATGATTTTTTTTTTAAAAAAAAACCACGTGTCATCGGCACGATTTATGCTACGAAAATTGGGGTGTTACATTTTGGTATCAGAGCTAGCTTCACAGCTAGTCTCGAGAGCATTGTATAGACAACAAGGGCAAGAGTACTGATATAATACTAGTTTTGTGATACAATAAAATAAATACCCTAAGGTAAAGGTTAGAATTTTTTAAAGACTCTGAGACTTCTGATATGGAAAATCGGAGTCTACATGAAATTCCCGAACGAAAGTAATAATTGAACTTAGTTGACGATACTACCTAAGTCTTCCCTTAGACAATAACCTATTGTTTAAGTTTGTCTATAAAACACAGTGACTTCTCGGTTAAGAGTCTTCCGGAAAGGGTAATAACTTACTACTTAAATTTCCTTATAGGAACAATAACCTACTAAGTTATCTTATGAGAAAGATCCCTGCCCAGT
This sequence comes from Acacia melanoxylon, assembly GCA_019022615.1. Lineage (NCBI taxonomy): Eukaryota > Viridiplantae > Streptophyta > Magnoliopsida > Fabales > Fabaceae > Acacia > Acacia melanoxylon. Next base: position 5,902,988 of record JAFJYJ010000029.1, read on the forward strand.
AGAGGCTAGATACTATGCATACAAACGGAGAGTGGCTCCGAGAATGAAGGTCTTTAACGAAAATTCTTAACAGTAGTGGTCTGTTACATAGAAACGAGGGTAGAAAAGAGAAGGTCCCCGGTATTTTTATAGGAAGACAGTAATGCCGTACCTATGTATAAAGAGTTATCAGCATATAGTGGTATGTGCACCTACATTAGTACCCAGAACTAATAGAATAACCTGTGAGGGCTGTCAGCACAAAATAATAATTGTGTTGTTAGTAGTGCATAAGATCTAACTGACGCTGTAAAGTTAAGCATACTTAGAATAAAAGTAAATCTCAGGAGAGAAATCCTGATAAGGTAGAGTGATGAGTTTAGATCCTTGGAATAAAGGTCTGAATACCGTAGGGTATGAAACAGAGAAATCCTTTAACACCATAGGAACAGATAAAGTAATGACGACACCTAAATCTAAGTAAAACAGAGCAAATGCTTAAGTCAAAATATGACTGAACGTTATAAACAGAAACGAATCATCATGTGTAGACTATTTTAGGAGAAGGCACATAGCCTGAATATTCGCAAAATAGTCAAACGTATACCTTACTCCCGAATATAAATTTGAGTCGGTCTGTTTTTCCTAAATAAACATGTTGCGTCTATAGATGGTTTGAAATCTGAGTATCATCCAGTATCAGGATAATTCAACGAACAAATATACCACCCTAAGAACTGTGTACCATTCTGAGTCAGTGTATCACCTAAGTCGGTATACCAGTTTGAGTCGAAGAATCACTCTAATCAAATCACCTATACTCATTTATGACATAGATCCTCGGAAGTATATCATCCTGAGATGATAAACAACTTTGAAACTATACCTCAAAATTGATTTGTTGTACCCCACTCCAGAACATATAGTCAGTATATCTTCCTGAAAGTGGAGCTTAATCACCAAGAGGGGGGTGAATTGGGGATTTTTAACAATTCTTCCAGAAAAGCTCTGTTTTTCGAAACTAAAACAGAGTAGACTATGGAGTAGAGAAGAATAGCAAGACACAAGGAATTATACTGGTTCGGTCCAATCTCTTGACCTACGTCCAGTCCCCAGACTCTCTAGGATTTTCACTATCACAATTGATTACACACTCTGTACTCAAGAGTAATTATCTCACTAGAACTTACTCCCCCTTACAAGTTGTAATCAATGAACCCAATCACCAAGTCCCCTGACTTGTGATTCTTTACAATAAATGATTTGTAAGTAGGAAACTCTCTCTAAGAGTAGATAAAGATAAACACTTGAAGCTTAAATGTATCAACATGATACTTAGTACGAGAAAGACTCAAGAGTAGATGAAGGCTTTAATGATTTTCGCTTTCTGAGGTCTTAGTTGTTAAGAGGAATTGAATGCTCTTCTATTTATACTGAGAAGGCATTAAATGACCGTTGCCAACTCCATATATCCGTTGAAGTGTTAATCTAGTCATTTGTAGGCGTTATGGTGTCTTCTCTCACTAATCTTCACTTTAATCCGGTTGTGCGGAAGTTCGAGTTGACTTTCCGCAAATTAATCCGTTGGTAGAACAGTTGCTTGATGAAGAAAACATTCTTTAATACTTTGCAAGCGTGTGCAGACGGATTACCCAAAAGTATGCAACTTTCTGGGTGTAGCATTTAATGTTCTGACATGCTTTTTACTTTTTGCCTTCGTCCTTATTTAATCTTGTTTAAGCAAGCTGAAACTTACTAACAAAGTGGTTAAACATAGCCGGGAATATATAGGAATGATAATTGGAAGTATTAAGATCAAACATAAGGTTTCGCAAATTCATCGGTTTTGAATTTCAAACTTGCTAATGAAAAAACTCGAGTTTTGTTTTTCAAAACTCGAGTTTTGGACTTGGTGTGTAAAAAACGTTTTAAGTCCAAAACATCAAAATCAAGGTTTTCTTCCATAACTGGAGGTTTTCAAATAATGAAATACATCAATCTTTGTTTGGCCAAAACTCGAGTTTTCATTTAAATATGAAAACTTAGAAGAAATGACGCCAAGTCAAAACGGAGGTTTTTGGATGAAACTGCGCGGTTTTCAAATCGAAAATACAAAAACTTTCGCTGAGCAAAACTCGAGTTTTGCAATCAAAACTCGAGTTTTCACTTTACCGTGAAAACTTGGAGAAAACTTTGTCAAACCCAAAACTGGAGGTTTTAGAGGAAACGCGCTTTTCAAAAAGCGAGAAAATGCAAAGACTTTCGTCGAGCAAAACTCGAGTTTTGAAATCAAAACTCGAGTTTTCACTTTCTTGTGAAAACTTTGAGAAAACTTTGCTAAACTCAAAACTCGGAGGTTTTCACAAAACTGGAGGTTTTGAAAAGCGGATGTAAATTGAATCTTCTCGCAACTCAAAACTCGAATTTTGATTCAAAACTCGAGTTTTCACAAATTGAGTGAAAAATTTGAGAATTTCAAGTTAAAATGAAAACTGGAGGTTTTAGCCAAAACTGGAGGTTTTCCAAGTTCAAAAACTTAGGGGACTCTCTGTAAGTCCAAAACTCAAGTTTTCAATGAAAACTGTAGTTTTGTCTTTTCCAAAAATATTGAGAAGTCCTCGTATAGTGAAAACTTGAGTTTTCCGAAAACCGGCGTTTTGCTTAGTTCAAAATTGAGTTCTTCTCTCGTAAGATCAAAACTCGAGTTTTGTAACCAAAACTCGAGTTTTCCTTTGATAACATGTTTTCCAACTTATCAAAGAAAAACTTTATGCTTTGTTTGCAAGTGTTAGTAATCATCAAAAACCTTAGAGAACTAACACTTCCTACTCCTAAACATTATATCATCTTAAAACAGTGAGGAAGTGTGAGTGAGATTGTCTGAGTTTAAAAAAAAAACCTGAAAGTTAAATCCTTAAGCAGAATCATAAAATAGTTAGAAACAAACCCCTGTAAAATACGAGTTATGGTTTCAAGGTGAAACCAATAACCGGAGTAAAAACAGTGTCTAAAAGATAAACCCTAAAAGGTAAGAACCTAATAAGACTCAAGTTCTCATAATTCAGAGACAACAAACTGATGATAGTATTACTTATGGAATGGTGATGGGGAAGGCTACTTACGGGGAGGTTTGATCGGAAAGGGCTGCCTGTGGAGGATTTTGACCGGTATAGCTGCCCAATTGGAGGGGTTGTGTGTGGCACCGAGTGAAGTACTGTAGGGCGAAGCCACCGTGACGTCAAACCGTAAAGTAAAAGCTACCATAACAACAAACCATAAAGTAGAGCTACCAGTGTATCGAGCTCAAGGTAAGTACATCATAACGAGTTCCGTATTTAATAAGTTTCTTAGAGAAAAAGTTTACGTAATCCAACAATAAACACTCCAGTGCTATGTAGCATGTATTGTACGTTAGAATCCAAGAAAAACATTCAAAGAATTGTGAACAAAGCTCCTCGAGATACTTTTAGAAGATCTCAATGGGGTACAAACAAACGGTGAAGTAGAGTTCGCCATTGAAACAAAGTATGAAATTTAGCCAAAAGTCGAAGGTTCCGTATAAAATGGTTCCAGATAACTGAATTTCTATAAAATAGAAGCACACATCGAAACAAACACACCAAAAATTTCAGTCCTACCATAACCAGAATGATATAAATAACTTACAACGATGGTCGGCAACACTAAATCCAAATGATTTAACTCTAATCTGGTAGATTAGGTAGAGTGTGAGGCCAGACAAGCACGATAGTTATGAATATGATAGATTCAACGGTTGCAGTTGAAGCTGCACAGAATTGACTAGGTTCTAGTAAGAACAAATTAGTAAGTTATATTTCTCAAAAAAAAAAAATGTGTAGTGAACAGTAAGACCTTTAGGACTGGTATGTCCTCAGGTCAGTAGATAATATAGTTGGAAGCCCTAAAAGTTTTGTAAGACAGAGTTGTTTATAGGCTAGCAGTAAGCCTCAGTTGTTAGACAAATACCGGAAAGTGTCCCGAGAAGTCTGTGAAGCTAAGAGAAATAAATAATGTCCCAAATTGTCAGAACATTAAGGTAGAATAAAAGCATTCTACGAGATAGTTGGGAGTAGCCGGGACAAGAGGTCCGAACGAATGTCAATAAATCTTCTGAGATTAGTTGCCTGGTTCCCTAGTGAAAATGAAAGTTGAATTTTATAACATGTCAATACACCTGCTATAATTTGTCAAACTTATGAGTTTACAACGTGAAATGATGAAAAAGAAATATTTTCAACAGAGGGTTAGACCACAAGTAATAATGTGGCTATTGTAAAACAATATTATAATAAAAACCTAGAGGTTAAGTGGAGTAAACAACTATTTTATAAAATCAGTATAAATACTGGAAGGACAGAAATTAGTTGTGAAGCAACATGTTTAGTCAGACCAGATATTCTACACATAATTATTGTCATATGTTAAAAGCTCTGTTAAAAAGTTTTTGAAATCTGTTCTAAAGAAAATGAAAATTCACACTAGTAAGAATATGAATACTCATAGTATCAAGTAGTTAAAGTAATAGTGTAAATTGTTAAAGTTTTATGAACAAGTTATTTCCTCAAAAGATAACTTCTGATAGAAAATAAATTTTGAAGTCATGTTGTCAGTAAAATACATTTTCACAAAATTGTTTTAGTATAAATAAAATGTTAAATATGAGAACACTACTACTACGGGTAGTATGAAAGTATTACTACTAGATAAAATGATAAATACAGTAGGTAAGAGATTTCTAGAACCATTTCTACTGTAGAAATATCTTCAGGAAATTGTTTTGATAATAGTTAAAAAGTGATAGCACTAATACTTTTCAATATTGTGCAGATTGTGTATGATATTAAGATCACGAAATTTTTTCAAAATATGGAGAGTTTAAGATTTGATAAACATAAAAACTCTTTGAATAGTGATGACATGTTTGTCAATACTATTGTGTTAAATAAAGAAGCGGTGTAGTTGGAATTTTGACAAGGGAACAGGAACTACAGAGAGATCTAGAACCCTGAATTAGTTTAGTCAGATAGAGGTTGTCAGCAATAGTGCTTAAGTAAGTATGTGTAATCTGAGTACTTGTATGAAAAGACTCGGATGAGGTAGACGAGCAGAAGCTCAAGACAATAACAGCTAGTAAACACAGGGCGGTGTCCCTGAACCATGAGATCGAGTGTGCATGGTAATATGTGAAATACGGATAAGTAAAATGTATTCTGAACATTTTTAGAGTCTTAAAGTCGGGAAAAACATTCTTTGTGCCAGGTAAAACTTGAAATGATTTAGTAAAAGGGCTAGAGTCTCCGGTGCTATAAAATTATAAATCGAGGTGGAAGGCAACAAATGTGTTAAGCCGAGGGCTGAATCAATCAGGCAGTAAGGCCTGTATAACCTAGCACGGAGAAAATGGATCGATGAATCCTGTGATTTGATACTATACCTGATTGCAGTATGAAAGTAGTTCTGGACTAGAAAGAGCCAGAGATAGTAATATAGATATTTAGTTTCTGGATCTAGCGGGATAATACCACAGATTCATATCGAATTTTCTCATAAATTGCTTTACCATCGACAAAACACGCAAATAAAAATTAAATCATTGTGTAGAACAAAGGCTGTAAGACGAGCTTACATAGACTGAGAAAGAAGTTGGTCACAACACCAAAAGTTGGTTGTCTCGGATCCAAGTAGATGTTATAGAGTCTGTCGTGGTACCAATAGGTATGGATCGAGATATGTCTTGCTGCAGCAGGACAGCGTGATGACTTACACCTCTCGTCTATTGAAGCCTCTCAAGTTGAACTAATCTACGCATAACCTGGAATTAGTAATTACTCTATGGTGTAACCATAGAACTGTACTGCTACCACTAGTGCTTAAAATACCATTTTGAGTTGAAAAAAACTCAGTAGTGGATGACATCGCTAGATAAAGTTCCTATAAAATTGTAAGGTAGAGAGTTATTATCATCCATAGAAAATAAACATCGTATAGATACTCTCTATAGGAAGTCAGTTTTAGTAGCTCGTATAAAAAAAAATTCAAAGTCAAAGGCTACTTGCATACTGCGAGGACTTTGTTCTGATAAATCAAAATTTCCTGAAAAACTATAAATACCCCCGACAAAGCTAATTTCTCGAATTTTCATAATCTACACAGTATCTTCTGCATTTCTCGTTGGAAAAATATCATCTTGACGGTGATCATATTATAGAATGCAAGGTATTGAAATACAAGATGACAATATCTATATATAGTCAAACCAAAACAAATTATCGTGTTCAAAAGAAGTAACTCAGGGATAGGAGTATCCTAGTTAGTATAGAGAGGGTTTGTCTCTGAACGAAGCAATTTGGGAAAAATCACTAGTATTAAATTATAGAACTCTAGTTTGTATAGAATAAATTTCGAGGACGAAATTTTATTTAACGGGGGTAGAAATGTAATACTCGGATATTTAATACCGGATAATTATTTATTTTAAATATTCCCTTTGAGTCAATATTACCTATTTAAATAGGTGAATATGTGGTCACAACTATTGAGCAAAATTATCTTATATCTAAGGTAAAAGTCTCTGGTAATTAGAAGAGATAAAGAGCTAAAATCCATAAAATGTATTTATAGGGCATACAATGGCCTGAAAATATTATGATAAATCTTAAAGGGCAATTAAATAATTATTAAAAATTAGGGAAAGTATTGTCCCTAATTATAGTAATTTAATAAATTATTTCCTTGAAAATAATAAAAGGAAAAATTTAATATTATTTTAAAGACACTTTTTGGCCCCATTATTTTTAATATTTTACATAGGATATAAAATACCAATGTCGTAAAATAGTTGTGAGATAATAATTAATCCTAATTAATAAAATTATCAACAATTAGTAAGTAACTAATTAAGCAATTAATGGCTAATTACTTAGATTAAGATATAAGTGAATTAATTAGGAAATAAAAAATAATAATTAAAAGGGGGGGGCGAAATTATTAAATCAATAATAATTAAGTATAGTGTGAAAAGGGTTATGGATATTTCAAATAATATCTAGATATTTATAATTAAATAATATTATATTCGGAAAGAGCCAACAGGACATTTGAGAACGGGTAGAAATAAAATCCTACCTTAAAATATAGGAATTAAGTCTTTAACATCTGGACCTTTTAAAACCGGTGAAATTTTATCCCGAGTGCGAATTTGTCTTAAGTCATTTTGAAACTAATCGTGTACTTAGGGTACAGGGTTTTAAGGAAAATGACAGATAATCAAAATGAGAACCTATAGAAAAAGAAATAGTTGTGACAAACCGTGAACTAGTTTCCTTAGGTAAGGACATATTACGAAGCGAATTATTATCCGTGTTCGGCACTTCAGAATTTATCAGAATTGGCGTCTGTTCGAAAATATTCAACAGTAAACGGAATACCCCGAATGGGATAAAAATTTAGTTAACCCAAGTAGTTTTAAAGAGTAAGGATAGAAGTCTTGCTATGTTTCCGGATTTTTAAGATTCTCCAAGATTACTCGATTAGAACACCAACAGGAACTTTATCGGTGTCACATAAAGCAAGAGTGTGACATCATGCATGACATAAGGGGGAGACACATAGATGGCAAGGATGAAGCCACGTGTCAAATTGCAATCCGACGGCCGAAACCAAATCGAAAAAGGCATGAATAGTGTCATTTTTCTTCTATAAATAGCCATCACCTCCTCTTCTCATTTCACACCAAAATTTCGAATCCTAGAGAGAGGTTAGAGAGAAGGAGGAGCCCGGAGAAAATATAGCGGAGCCCTGGGTAAGTTCTTCTGGCCCCTAGTCTTAAGCTTTGGTAGTTCTTCCTAAGTAGATATAGTAGAAATGCTAGATTTATCTTTAAATTTCCCAGATAGTTTAAATATCATGTTTAGGGGTAAATATGGTATTTATTTCAAAAATATATTGGGAAAAGAGATATGTCAAAATTCTGGAGAGATAGGGTCAAAGTAGCGAAGCTCTGGCGAAATTTCGCCGATTAGTCAAACTAGGGGCAAAATGGTAATTTGTACCTAAAATGCCTGTTATGCTGCTAGATATTGATAAATAATGTCCTTATAGGATATCTGAGATAATTGAACATTTGTCGAGCCATTTGTTGTACCGCCGTCGTACATTTCTGTTTCACCCATCGAAAATTTCCGTTTTCCCGTAAGAGTTCCGTTATACCGCCGACGAAGGTACAGACGCGTATTGTAACCTTTACTCTTATGCTTGTTGTATGCTATATGTGATTGTTGTGTTCCTATACTGAGATTCTGCTTTGTTGAAAATGTTGAAATCATGAATACACGGGTTATGGTCTTGATAACACCGTTTAGAGTTTTCCTAGCGCTATGGACACGACTGTACATCGTGGCACCGGAGAGTGTTCAGACTGGGGTAACATACATACTGCAGGGGCTGTGTAATGTTATTGCCTGATATGATTGAAATGTGATATTTTGTGAAATGTTGTGAATATCTGCCATGCATATACTGTTTACATAAGCATGAGGTTAACCGTTACCTGAGGTCCGACGGGCATTGGACCTCAGTCTTAATTAATAGACAGGGAAGAATCATGAACCAGAGAAGGCACCAGTAGATGGAGCCGTGGGAAGGCACCGGTCAAAGTAAACGCTGAAAGAAAGATAATGTAACCTACCTTACAAAGATGAATCTAATAAGGTTACTTCATATTATTTGGTGCTTAAACTAGAAAGGGTCGTCTATGTGGTTCAGTCAATCAGTCACCGTAAATACTCGATGAGACTCCCACTAGACCTACCTAGCCTGGCCAAATAGGATGATTTAACTAAGTTAGGTTCTATGCTCCAAGACTACTCAAGGCTTGGAGGAAGAGGGTATAGTTACATAGAAGAAATGTAATTATTTAGTTTTGTATTACTGTATCACATGAACATTCCTTCGGGAAATTTTTAATATATTAGTATACGTCAGACATCATCATATGTCTGAGTATTTTACATCAGTTACTCATTGTTAAACTCGTTGTTCAAATTTTTAGTACATGCTCTCCGTTTCCGCAAAACGCTAAGCTGTAGTACCCCAAACTCTGATGATTTTTTTTTTTTAAAAAAAACCCACGTGTCACCGGCACGATTTATGCTACGAAAATTGGGGTGTTACAATGTGTATTATATTATAATCGTTATAATAGGTCCAAAATAAATAACAGTTCAAAAATGTAATGTATCTACCTGGAGCTTTTATTATGACGTGTTTAGAATAGTTTTGTATGACAGTTAATAACTATCATGTATCGTGATTTCTGTAATAGTGAAATATCCCTGGGTCACAAAATCTGTCCAGGAAGGATTAATTTTTTAATTTTATTTGCCAAAACATCTCCATCTATTCATATACCTTGCAATGCTTCATTTACATTTTCATCTCTGTACTTCATAAGTTATGATGGTTGGAGTTGGTATTTCATGTTGCCAAATATAATTTCAATTTTGGCAGAAGTTCAGGTCAATAGGCTTCAACCAACGAAGCTTTTGTTAGATCTAATATTTATATAATGATATTTATTTATTAAAGGCTCCTTTTTTCACATCATCTTCGGTGTTTTATTTTTTCAATGAGACATATCTTAAATTTCTTTTTTCAATCTTGCTATTTAATTTACTTCTTGTTATCAAATGACAAATAAAGCACTAGAATATCATAAGGAGCATAATTAGTGGCCAGGAAAGCTATGGAGAGAATTATATAGGAAAAGGTGATTATAATGGGAGGAGGAGGTTGAGTGAGGAACCGGTTTTGGTGCCTATTCTTTGGATAGGCACCAAACGTTTGTCCCATCTGGACAGTCTAAATGAGTTTTTGACTATCCAGATTTGATTTTGTTTTTTAAGTGCCCAGACTGGGCACTAAATTTAAATTTTAAAAATATATTATTAGGAGCAACAAATGGCAGTAACTAAGATGCCAAAGGCTGAGTCCAATGCTTTATAGTTGTCAAAATCAGGATTAACGATTTTGCGACTTCCCTCAAACCACGGCAAACGACTCTTAGAACTATTTTAATTAAGCGAACATGGAACCAACTAATTATAAATACTTGGATAGCATTGTGAACTTGAAGTCAGCATAATCTGAATACAAAATGGAGCTAATTAACAGTTCACTGAATTTTCTTCACAGGATCCAAGTCTCTCCTTAGGTCCATGTATTCACGGCGAATACCAAAGGCATTCAGGACAACTATTTCAAGTTTATCACCCCGCAAAACATCCATTACAAGTCAAAAGTTCAAAGTGCTGTAGAATACTGACTATTTGACAAGGTTCTTAGACCCGGACCAACCACTAAACTGGTTGGGGTACTGAGTTAAAGGTCAGATCAGAGCTAATTCATCACCAAACCAGTGAAAAATTGAAGATTTCAGAAGTATTATTATGAAATTTTAAAGAAAATAGATTTTTTTAAAATAAAAAATAGTGAACCGGGTTGATGCTTGGACAAGATTGATTCACCAACTAGTTTACTGCTTTTCAGGCCAAACCGACCGGTCTAGTTTGACTTTCAAAACCCTGCTATTTGGAAGTGTAATTTTGAAATGATATATATAGATTCATTTGTGTGTACGTAGAGAGAGATAGAGAGAGAGCATGTCTGAAAGACAAACCTACAGTGTAAATATCTCTCAGAGTTGCAGATGCAAAAACAGTTTTGACCAATTCCACTCTGCTTCAACTTCAGATAAAGGAGTAACAGCATATCCTACAAGGTGTCAAAATATATTGCACACCATGTCATCAGAAGTACAATTGAATATTTCAGGAAAAGCATTCAAAATCATCCATGACAGGATCTTTTTTCTCCAACTTTTATTTTCTACTAACACATCAACAAAATAAAGTAATAATAATAATATATATATATATCATTTAATTATTAAAATAGATATTGGTTCATTTATATCATTAAGTTTTTTTTTTCACAATTGCATTTATATTTTATAATTATTATATAATCTGATATAAACTACTCCCAGTTCCTATATATATAAAAAAGCTCCTTCTCTTCACCAACACAAAAAAATTAAGCACATTTCATATTTGATCATTATTAGTTGTGTAGGGTCAAATGATAAAAATAAAATGTTAGTACTAGATTGTGTAGTGAGAAATTGAAGCATCCTAATATATTAATAAAAAATTGATATAATATTGATATCAATTTAAAATTTATAACATGTCAAATTATCAAAAAAATTATAATATATTAATGGGTAAAGGAGCAATTTTACATATGAAGTTTGCCCTAGGGAGGGCTCAGCACCACGAACTTTTTTTCTGGAGCAAAAGTACACATGAAGTTACGTTTTGAGAGCAAAAATACCATGGACGATTAGTTGACCGTCAACTTGGATGGAACGCTGACGTGACGCTGATTTGGACTGACACGCTGACTAAGAATAAAAAAAAATTCAAAAAAATTGGAAAAAATTCAAATAATTAGGAAAAATTTAAATAATTAGAAAAAAAATTAAAATACCCCTGCCAGTGGGCCCCACCACCGGCCGTTGGCGGCCGGGGGGGCGGCAATGGTCAGATAACCAACTGGTGGAGGAGGAGATGTATATACACGGGCCAGTACAATTGTTGAAGATGCATTAGGGTAAGCTGTTCATTGAAAAAAAAAATTAATTAAGATAATCTTCTTGTCAATTCACCCTACAGAGATAAATATAATTTGATGTGTGAAGTCGACTAAGAACCTAGGATAAGGAAAATTTTAAACTTTATTAATTCTATCACAACATTTAACAATTTTTTAACTTTAAACCTATTTAACTATACATTTTTGTCAAAAAATAATTATCTGATTTTTTTTTCTAATTATTTGAATTTTTTTTCTAATTATTTTAATTTTTTACTAATTATTTTTTTAATTTTTTATTTTTTTCCTAAATTTTTTCTAATTATTTGAATTTTTTCTAAAGTTTTAAATTTTTTTTCTAATTTTTATTTTTTTTTAATTATTTGATTTTTTTTAATAATTATTTGATTTTTTTTATTCCTAGTCGCGTGTTAGTCCAAATCGGCGCCACGTCAAAGTTCTATTTTATTTTTCTTAAATCATTTTTGCCTCATTCAATATTAATTTAATTAATATTTATTAATTTATAACTAATTTGATAAATTATTAACTAATATTCCTTTTTGCAAACATATTCTGTGACAATTTCTTGATAAGAAATTGTGCCAAACAAAGGACAAAATGCTCACAGGTTCTACACAAAAGAATGTGAGTAAAGTAGTAATAATGCGCTTGGGTGTCATAAAAAATCAATTTTTTTCCCACAAAATTATTCTACCCAGAATCTATTCACTCAAATCAATTTTATCATTTTTTTTCTTTAGAAACTATTCTCAAAAAGCTAGTCCAAATGTTATGATAGGCCATTTGAAAGCATAACTAAAGATTATGACATGGATTCTGTTAAGATATTCAACGACTAAACCAAGATAGGTCACAATAAACTTTTGTGTAAAGCATCAATCTCTCCTTTGGTCCATGTATTCCCCGCAAATACCCAAGGCATTCAGAACAACTATTTCAAGTTTATCACTCTGTAAAACATCCATTATAAGTCACAAGTTTAAAGTGGCATGGAATAGTGTGACTATTTGGAATTTTTAACTTGAAGGGTAGGATTAGGGAAGCTTGTTTGAATATAAGTGTGTGTAGATTAATTTTTTTTTTTTTTTTGGGGGGGGGGGGGAATGTCTGATAGACAAACTTAAAGTGTAAATATCTCTCTCAGTTGCAGATGCAAAAACAGTTTTGACCAATTCCACTGCTACAACTTCAGATAAAGGAGTAAAATTTGAACCAGCAAATATTACAGGAAAATCACAAACATAAGAATTTCACCTGAGCAGGCAAAAAGAGTGGATTGGGGGACTTCAGTTGGTTGTCAAGAAATGGCATAATGAGAGTGGAACCAGATCCTTAGAGCTATGCCCAACCATCTCATATGAGCCAACAACATCATATGTGAAAAGACATCCCTTTCCTATTGACTGAGTAGAGAATATCAGGAAATAAATTTATGGGGGGCATACAGATACTAGAATACCTTCATTATCAAGACCACACAAAACATTGAAAGAAGGGTTAAGGTGTATATTTACCAACAAACTATTACGATAGGAGGTAAATGAGAGTACAAGCATCATAGTAGAAAATGTGATCTCGGAGGTAAATGAGACGGCGATCTGCAAACACAAGCTTGAATGGCATCTTCTTCTTCATTGTCGATGGCAAGATGCAGACGGAGGGTGGTGCTTCTTCGAAAACCCAGTTGTGAGGATGATTATGAACCTCCAAGGAGGTACTGTCATTACAGAATGGTGGCTTCGAGATGGATGGCGTGGACTGACGGCAACCCAGGTCGGAGGTTCTACGGATGCCCATATTACTACCAGGTAAGCAATGTTAATCAAAGTGGAATATAATTCAAGTTTGGGTATTTGTTGGCTTCGACACTCTATTATGCTAATTGGTTTTCTGTAGAATATAATTCAAGTTTGGAGAGGTCTAGTGTAGTTATATGGGTGGAAAGTTTTTTAAGACTTGCTCATTGGTTTTCTGCTCCATTATGCTAATTCGACACTCTATTCTGCTCTTTTTTAAGACTTGCTGTGTTGTCCATTCTTGTTTGCAAAATTTTTAAGACATTCTTGTTTGTCCATTCTGCTCATTTCTATACACTCTATTCTTGTTTGTATACTTCAAGTTTGCTGGTTTTCTGCTCATTGTTGTTCTTGTTTGATTTGAAATATTACATGAAGAATTCTAGTTCAAATGTCCATTACTTTGATTTTGCCTCCAATGGGTTTCGCCGGTGATGCCTTCCTTTCTTTTTCTCACTTCTCTCTGCTTTCGTTTTGTGCTTCTTTTCTTTTCTGTCTTTCTCGATTTCTCTCAGTGTTTCTCTATTGCTCTTAACACACAGATAAGGCAAAGTCTAATTTCTTCTGACACAAGATTTTCACATCAACCATTTCTCTTCACCACATCATCAAATAAAGTCAAATAAACAACCATTGAAAAAAACTAACGGCTGTTGTGTTTTTTTTACCTTGTTTTAATTGCTTGTTTGTATTTAAGATACCCTTAATAAATGTTTGTGTAAAATGATCTTATCGTAATAGTTTGTTGGTAAATATGCACCTTAACTCTTGAAAGAATAATGAGGAAAGAATCGCCTATAATAAAGAAAGTTGGAAAGCAATTGAGCCATAGCGAGGCAACTCATTTGTTTGTTGTGTTGATGCTGATATTTTTGTGATTTGTGAATATATGCATATACAATTGTCCAAAGAAACAAGTCTCACATTGTTTGGGAATTAGATAATACAAGCCAATATATATCATTATATTATATTGGGCTTGTAAAGAGGCCTAGAGGAGTAGTGGGCTTGCGCGCACAACAATTGGTCACTAGAAGCAAATGTACTTTGTACCGGTCTTGAGGGATGCATTATTTGGACCATATTGTCATCCTTGGCTGTTCGTGGACCTTGCCTATAAAAGGGGCATAGACAAGTGCTTAGGGTCAAAAGATTAATTCTCTCCTCCTTTGCATAATTTCTTCTCGTTGTGCTTGCTATTATCTTCTGCCAGTTGCCTATAAAAGAGACATAGACAAAGTGCTCAGGGCCAAAAGATTAATTCTCTCCTCCTTTTCATAATTTCTTCTTGTTGTTCTTGTTATTATCTTCTGCTAGTTGTGTTGCCTTGAGTTTCTCAAGAAGGGTTTGTTTAATCCTGGGGAGTGCCACTTCCTTTCTGCCAGTGGTCGTGGAATAACTCTTAAAGAAGTATCCTTGGACGCAACTCAGATAATCCACTTTGGCACTTTTTGTGAAATATTTTCAGTCCTAAATTTTTTTGGTCTTTTGTGAAATCTTTTCGGTTTTGAGGGATGCATTATTCGGACCATATTGTCATCCTTGGCTATTCGTGGACCTTGCCTTTAAAAGGGACATAGACAAAGTGCTCACGGCCAAAAGATTAATTCTCTTCTCCTTTGCATAATTTCTTCTCGTTGTGCTTGCTATTATCTTCTGCCAGTTGCCTATAAAAGGGACATAGACAAAGTGCTCAAGGCCAAAAGATTAATTCTCTCCTCCTTTTCATATTTTCTTATTCTTGTTCTTGTTATTATCTTCTGCTAGTTGTGCCGCCTTGAGTTTCTCAAGAAGGGTCTATTTAATCCTAAGGAGTGCCACTTCCTTTCTGCCGGTGATCATGGAATAACTCTTAAGGAAGTGTCCTTCGACGCAACTTGGATCATCCACTTCTTCATTTTTTTGCAAATTGCTCGTGCTATACAACATTCTTAAGAGTTATTATCCACGGGTATGAACAACGCTGTAGATAGAAACATTCTTGAGAAACACGATGTTGCTAATTCCAATGCAACATCGGTGTCCTTTGCTATGCCACATCTTAGGCCCTACGTAGCACGGAAATGTTGAATTTCCATATCTGAGCATTTTCGATTCGTGAATTGGCCGGAGACGCTGGGATACATAAAACTCACAAATCGGATGGGTCAAATAGTAATAATGGCAATTCTGTAATTTTTCAAAAACTGGAGGGTATTTTGTAGCTGAATTTTTTGGCAACAAAAATGCCCTAATCGACGTTAATACTCAAATCAAATCTGAATTCTAAAATCGCCTTCGTCAAATTGACTCTGAATTTTGAAATTGTCTCTCCGTCGCCTCCGTCTCTCCATTGATGTTATGCGGTTCTTCGTGCGTCTAAGACTCATCGACTGTGAGTGTTTCATTTGTGTTTCTTCTTTTGCTACTCGTTGACTGTGAGTGTTTTTTGGATGTGAATGTTTTGCTACTCTCCTTCACTGTTTTGCTTCTCTAAATGTGAATGTTTAGTTTCTTACTTAGTATTGGTTTCAAAATTGGTTATTTACTAATGGTTATTTGCTACCCCCTTCGGTATACTTGCAAAATTTGTTTTAGTAGGAAAATTCCCATTTAATTCGTATACTGAAAGGACTTTATAACTTTGGAGTTCCCTTTATTGATTTTGCTTTTAATGTGATTGATAGAATGAAGTCAAACACAAATCAAAGCAATAGTTCAATAAACATACAATCTATTACACACCTACCGGCCTCGCCCTTTCGGGTGGTGGGTAGTGTGGTCTTTTACTTTTATTTAATTCTAGTTTATTTTTCCCAAGTTAATTATCGCCACGCATCAGAGTATAAGCAGCAGAGCACACATCGGTTTGGACAAAATATACTGATAAAAATACGGAAAGATAAATTTTCCCCGAAGGGATCAAAATATACAGTCATTCGAATAACGGTGCGAGACAAAGCCAAAATAATAATCCACGTCATCCGATAGTCAAAATAAATTCCCAAAAGAAAATCATCAACATCCACCAAAATACTAGCTCTGCTCCGGAGCCTTACCTCTGTCTCTCTGCTCTGCTCCAGATGAACTGCCAGATGGCTTAAAAGGGGCTGGGATTCAAAATTTGAATCCCAGAGTAACCATTAATCTCATATAAAATGTATAACAAAGCATGTAAGCGAACCACGAATAAAAATAATTCAATCCACATCTCATTCAGTATCATGCACACAGTAAGGTACAAGTCAATCCAGAACTAGCAGTCCTAATAGCACACAGCACAGACTGCAGCAATCCTAATAGCACACAGCACAGACTGCCGGGCACGGCACACAACAAGGCCCGTTTATGCACAAGCATGTTCCGGTTCCATAGCGCTTGGAAAATGAATGATCACCGAATGTATGCAATATATATGGAAAAACATACATACACAAGTCACACAGAGTATATGAAGATTAAGATTACTACCTGGCTGTCGACTACAGATATAAACAACCTTTTCTGTGCAAATTATCACAATTATCCCTAAAATAATAAAATGTAAATATAATTAATTCCACCTCAATAAATATTTTCTTTGGTAAATTAAAATAAGCCTAATTAATGTGTCTATATTCACTAAATTCCTTTTCTTATTAAGGAATTTAATATGAGCTTATATTCCCTTAATTTTCACCCAAATTCTGAAATTTCCAACAACCAATGACTTAACTTCAAAAATTCATAATTAAATCTAGAAAAATCATTTTGTGTTGATTCCAAAGCTCAAATGACCCTTAACATGTCTATTTCCAACCAAAAATACTCATTTGAGTATGTCTATTTCCAACCAAAAATACTCATTTGAGTTAGAACAAGTCGAAAATCCATCCATAGACCAAAATACCCCTTTGTCCGAAATTCATTCCTTCAAGGGCAATCTTGAAACATTTATTTCTCTTAGCAAAAAATTCATAAAAATACAAATTATATACCAAATTAATCTTTGAGATGTCTAATTTCTCTGTGAAATTTCATAATTTTATAAATTCATTTACTAGGGCAAAAAGCATGAAGAATATGACTGACTCTGCAGAAAATTTCCAGAAACAGCACCCTAGTGATCTTCAAACTTCCAATTATGCTTCCAAAATTATGATCCAAGTTCATCCTTATACAAAATGTCATTTTAAACACTTCGGAATCCTCAAAATTACCAAAATCAACTCATATAATCAAGAAAACTCAGCTGCACGAAATTTACTATTTAATCAACAAAATACCAAATTTTATTCTAGCTTCATATCTTCTTATATCATGACTAATCTTTCTTCCTAGACCTTAAATCTTAACCTTAACCCTTTATTCATTCCCTTCCTCAACAAAACAGATCCATTTAGTACATATATGCTCAAGATAACAACCATCATCAACACCAAGAACTTAGAAATCATAAGGGAGTTCCAAGGTATTACTTGTGTGAGCTCTTCAACAACCTTAAACCTCTTGATTCTTGTGTTTCCCTCTTCACCTTTCAGCCTTCCCCCAAACAAAAAAATACCAAGAAAGGTTTCTCTTTAAATCTTAACCTTTAGTAGGAAGAGTAGAAGAAATAAATTGAGAGTTCACCTAACTTCAATCTTCTCTTGCTCCCTGTATTCTCTTGTGTTCTTGAATTCCTTGTGCTCCTTTCTCTCTCTCCCTCTCAACGTATCAGCTGCCCCAAATGGAGGAAATGAGTGTTTTAATGCCAATTAAAATGGTCCAAATCGGCTGAAAAGAATGAAGGGAAAAATGACCTCCAACTAGCCCATAATTTACTAGTTTGCCATTATGCTAAATTCCAACTATTTAGTTAACATGTGGTTGATCATTTTCTTTTCTTTCTTTTTTTTCCTAGTTTGGGCCAAAAATTTAAGTCTCTTTTGGGATGATTTTAGCCCACTTTGTTAACTTATAATCCATGCTCATGTGCCCATAAATTCTAAATAATTATAAGACATGTGGCACAATTTCATGGAAATTATAATTTTAACCTTGCTTCAATGTTTTTCTCTTATTTCCTAAAAATACTCATGCAACTTCTTTTCATTCCTTTCTGGCCAAATTTATTACACATAACTTCATAAAAATTCATATGTGAAAATAAATTCACATTAATGCACATGAAAAATGAGGATGTCATACAATCCAACCCACAAAATGTGGACTCTGAAATTGAAAACTTGAACAACCCATTGTGGAGATATGTGACTAGAGTTGAGGATGGAACAAAGCGGGGAGGGATCGTAGGTTGGAAGTGTAACTTTTGCAAACATGAATACAAAAGTTCATACACGAGAGTAAGAGCTCATTTGTTAAAGATTAAATCTAAAGGGATTTGAGTATGTAAGGGTGTCAATAATGCATCTTTGACGGAAATGGGAAAATTGGAAGAGCAATGTTCTGAAAGGGTGAGGAATAATGCACCGAGACATGTTCCTTTACCACTCACCGGCTTTTCCGCTATAGCTAGTACATTTGCGAAAAGAAAAAAAGTGATGAAGGAACTGCAAGCATGAGTTCTATTGAGAGGGCTTTTAATATTGGGGAGCGGGAAGAACTAAATCATATTATTGCTCAGATGTTTTATTCTGTTGGATTGCCATTTAATTTGGCAAAGAACCCGTACTTTCAACAAGCATTCACTTATGCTGCAAGTCATAACATTGTAGGTATTTAATGTTATAAGATATGTTTCATAATTTATTTTTACCTATTTATTTCCTTTTTTTTTAACTGTTTTTTGTTGTGACTTCAGGTTATCAACCCTCTGGGTATAACTTGTTGCGGACTACGCTTTTACAGCAGGAGAAGGATCATGTTGATAGGTTGTGTATCCCTGCCCGATCTCTTTGGAGATCAAACGGTGTGAGTATTGTTAGTGATGGGTGGTGTGATTCCCAAAGGAGACCAATAATTAATTTCATGGTTGTATGTGACGGTGCAACCATGTTTTTGAAAAGTGTTGATTGTTATGGTGATATCAAGGATAAGTATTTTATCTTCAACTTGCTAAAGGAAGTAATTCAAGAAGTTCGAGTGGACAAGGTGGTTCAGGTAATAATAGATAATGTTGCTAATTGTAAGAGTGTAGGGTAACTTATTGAGCAAGAATATTTGACTATCAGTTGGATACCATGTGTTGTTCACACATTGAACTTGGCTTTGAAGAACATTTGTGCAGCAAAAAATGTGGAGAATAATGAGATCACTTATGGAGAATGTAGTTGGATATCTGAAATTGTTGACCGTGTTTCAACAATCATGACTTTCATCATGACTCATTCTATGAAATTGTCCATATTTAATGAGTTTGTGACATTGAAGTTGCTTTCTATTGCTGACACCCGATTTGCTTCATGATTGTGATGTTAAAGAGGTTCAAGTTGCTAAAGGGTGGCCTCCAAAACATGGTCATTTGTGAAAAATGGAGTATTTACAAAGATGATAATCAAAGAAGGGCAAGACAAGTGAAGGATATGATATTGGATGATGAGTTATGGGCAAACATTGATTAGATCCTTGCTTTCGCTGCTCTCATTTATGATATGATCAGGTTTTGTCACACTAATAAACCTTGCCTTCATTTGGTTTATGATATGTGGGATACAATGATTGAGAATGTAAAGAATGTAATATACTTGAAAGAAGGGAGGATGAATGGTTAGTCATCAACGTTTTATGATGTGATGTATAAAATTCTTGTGGATCGTTGGACAAAGTTCAAATCCCCTTCATTGTTTGGCACATGCTTTGCATCCCAAGTAAGTTTTTTTAAAAAAAAAATAATTGTGACTTGGTTTAATAATTCTATTAATTGAAACCATTTTGATACTTATATTCCCCCCCCTTTTTTGGTAGATACTACAGTGATGAATGGCTTGTGAAGATCCAAGTCGAGTTTCTCTAGATAATGATGTGGAGATTAATTTAGAAGTAAGAAAGTTCTTCAGGAGATATTTTTCTGGTGTGGAGGAAAGGGTTGCGGTAAATTTGGAGTATGTCAACTTTGTTCAAATGAAGGGAGGTTTTTAGAGAGTTTGAGGCTACTGAAAATCAATATACAATGAATCCCAATGATTGGAGGGGAGTTCACGGTTGCAGTGCACCTTTGCTTAAAAACCTAGCTTTGAAACTCACTGCACAACCCTCTTCTTCATCATGTGCTAAACGCAATTGGAGTACTTACTCTTTTGTGCATTCCATGAAGAGGAATAAAATGGATCATAAACAAGCTGAAGACTTAGTTTACATACATAGCAACCTTCGGCTCTTATCAAGAAACACTACAAAATATAATGAAGGAGAAAGTCATTATTGGGACATTAGTGGAGATGCAGTTGATACCTTTAATGATGTTGGAGATTTAGATGTTGCTGCTCTTTCCCTAGATGAGCTAGAGTTGGAGGCAAATGTTATTAATGGAGATGCAGTTTAATTTTGCTAATGATTTTTCTTTTATTATATTTTGTCAATGTGAAATACACTATTTATATTAAAAATATTATTTAATACTAAGATGTATTGGAATGTATCGAAATATTAGTATTTTTGAAGTAACATATTGATGTCACGTATCGGCAACGTATTGAAAATGCCGTATCGGTATCGGTGCATCATAGCCTAGGCCTTTCCTTGATACATCCAAGATTGAAGTATTCGAGGAAAAACTTTATTCTGTTCTTGACATGCACGGGGTGGTTGCTGCTCTTGATCAACCAGAGCCTTTATCAGATTCAGACTAAGCTAAGAAGGATGTTTGGACATATTCCAATAAGGTTCCCTTATAAGCACTCTATATAATGATGTGCGATGTTTACTATGTATATAAGGAGGCACATAAGATCTGAGAGTCGTTTATCCTAAAATACATTGCTAAGAACGCTTGAAAACAAAAGCTCATTGTGGGAAATTTCTATAGATGGAAAATGGTCGAGGACAAAGATATCAAATTGCAGATCAACGAGTATCATAAACTATTGGAGGAACTTAGGGATGAAAAGATCAATTTCCTAGATGAGTTCATGACAAGAGTCCTGATTGAAAAGATGCTAAAAACATGGAACAATTACAAGAAACAATTGAAGCACAAGCAAAAACAGTTGTTGCTATCGAATTTGATTACACAAATCATCATTGAAGACACCAACATAAAAGCGATCCAAGTGGCAAAGGGAAAACAAATGATTGCAAAAGCCAATCTAGTGGAAGCAAAGCCACGCTACAAGAGGTACGACTCCAAACACAAACTCAAAAAGAAATCTGATTACAAACCCAATGATTCTAACCCCAAAATCAAGAAGAAAGGCGGTTGCTTTTTTTTGTGCTAAGCCAGGACATTTTGCAACTCAATGTATGTAGAAAAATGACTAGAGTTGAAAAACATACAAGAGATGAAAATGCTCCAAAGCCAAATGTAAATTTGGTTGTAAGGGATGAAAGGAGCGATGATGAAGTCATTGTCGCGGTAGTTTCTCAAGCCCTTCAGTGTCTTTTGAAGGTTACTTCTATTGTTTTTGCAGGTGTTCCCAACAATATTTTATTTTAATATGTTCCACAAACTTGTGGCAGCCTCTCCAGCTACATATTTATTGGAATTTGTTTAAAATTACCAAAAGGAATGAAAAAAATGATTAATGAAGACATTTTCTTTAACATTGTGTTAAATTAAACATTAAATTAAAAAATTAATACGGGAATTATAGAATATTAACATGAATATAGATATTTTAAGATGTAAAATAATAAAACCTACATGATACTTGAACCAGATAAAAATATATAAAACATTGCAAACATCTATCACTTGCTATCAAAATTCAATTGTGTATCAATATCAGAAAAGAAAGGAGAGGAGAGGAAGAGTTGAAGTCACATCTATCAAAGAGAAAATGGTAAAAAATTGTTTGAGGTGGTTTCAATGCGTACAAAGACTAATAGATCAAATAGTACGGAGTCATATGAAACGGGGTAGAGATAAACCAACAAGAACACTCAATGAAGTTATTAAATAAAACCTACCAATCCCACCTAGTAGAACAAGATTGCTTGTTGTTTAATTTATAACAAATATGATCAGCTATTGACTAATTTTTTCCAACACATTTTGTGATCATCTGATGCAGATAACAATGTCGTAGCCAACTCCAGGAATAAGGATTCATATGCAAATTTTCAAAGTAACAGTTCCTACTATGTAATCAGATAGATTTTGTGCCATTAAGTTAACAGCAAGAAGCTTCATTTGTTTTTAATGGCAAGTGCTAACAACATTATCCACCCTTGAGCTCGTAAAAACATCATCATCCATGGACCGTGGTAAAATAAGCAGGGGAACTACAAATTTTCACCTTAAATTATAACCTCACCCCATTTTCTTTTCCTGCTAATTCTGTTTAATTCACCTACCTATAACTGATCCTTCTCAGAATCATTGCAAGCTATCACTATCAGCATCCATGCGCTCTAATATTAAACGAGCTTCTTCTTCTGTTGCTGGCACTATCTTTCGAAGTTTCAAGCCATTTTTCATTGCCTTTGCCTCAGGGCGTACTGTGAAGATGAAATGGAAAGTATTTGATATCTGTATCAGGCAAAGAAAACAGGGAAGCAAGAAGAATCAATCCACAATCTAATTTTATTGCCCAAAGTGTAGATCGGTAAAACTAACCTCGCTAGATTGCAGCTCAGGCCTAGTAACATGAGCAACAACTTCAACATTGATCAGTGGCTGATCTGGATTGTGAAGTTCGGTGTAAAGAACACAGGACTTGAAACGCAAGAAATCCCCGACGTCAACCTCATAAAATAAATCCTGGTCTTTATTTATGATTACAGGCAAATAGCTTGATTTTCATTCACTTTTAT
This sequence comes from Acacia melanoxylon, assembly GCA_019022615.1. Taxonomy (NCBI): domain Eukaryota; kingdom Viridiplantae; phylum Streptophyta; class Magnoliopsida; order Fabales; family Fabaceae; genus Acacia; species Acacia melanoxylon. The sequence goes on from JAFJYJ010000029.1 coordinate 5,926,330, forward strand.
CATAAAGAGATCAAGTAATCACGTGAAACAACTCATAGCATGAGTTGCATCAGTTTACATCTCATTCAAACGAATAGATGAAAAGAATTGCAAAGCATTGACAGGTTCACTGTGTGAGAACACGCACAAGAACCCCTATAGGCTATAGAACCAAAAAGCACAAAAGCCTATCTTTTTTATCCTCCTCTCTCAAGGTCTTCCAACACAAACAGTACGCCAACTCAATCTCATATATATATATATTTGGGAAAATTAGTCATTTAGTCCTTCAAATATTAACCCAGTCGTAACTAACTCCCTCAAGTTTGCTTCCTTTTATCACTTCATCCCTGCCATTAGTTAATAAACCAGACTCAGAAATGGTGTTAACGGAGTGAAAAGCATTCGTGTCTCTCTCTTCTTCTATGTACACCCTCTTCATCTCGATGATACCCCTCTTTCCAGATTCTTCATTTACCTTTTTGTTCCTTCTCCTTCATCTGTATTATTTCCTCTTCTTGGCTCCACCGTATTCCGCATACCCTGGCTCTTCGTGGGCTTAAGCTTCGTCACATTGCAGTTGACTTGCAGCACCCACTCGTTGGCCTCAGCCAATGGAACATCTCCTGTGAATGGCAGAAAGGCTAGTTCGTTGGCTCCATGATAGGCATTTACTCCCAAATGAGAGACATCTCCCAATGCCTCCAAGGCAGCCGGAAAATTCTTGGCCGACTTTAACTTCAACCAGCCAGATGTTCAGCGACAAAATCCCCACCCTCTCCAACCTCCCGCTCTCACCCTCAAGGACAACAACAAGCTGTGCAAACTCCCCTTTTACTGCCGCAACCGCCCCATCTTAACTCCCTCACTGGACCCGAGCGAAGTTCGATCCATCTTCCAGATAAACATCATGAAGACGCCGCCGAATAATAGCATGGCCACCGCCATTACTCCCCCCTTGAAGTGGCACGTCAAGGGTGTCGTCAGCCTGCAGTACTGGTGACGCAAGTGACCTGCAATATGACGAAGCCTAAGCCCAAGCAGAGCCACAGTATGTGGAATACAGTGAAGCCAAGAAGAGGAAAAGATACAGAGGAAGGAGAGGCAACAAAAAGGTAGATGAAGAATCTGGGAAGAGGGGTACCGTCGATATGAAGAGGGTGTTTACGAAGAAGAGAGACACGAATGTTTTTCATGGTGGGTATCTCGCGGCAAGAAGGACATAATTTTCGGTCTGTTAAGACTGTTTCTGAGTCTGGTTTATCAACTAAGAGCAGGGATGAGGTCATAAAAGGAGTTAAACTTGAGAGACTGAGCCGCGAATGGGTTAATAGTTGAAGGACTGAATGGCTAATTTTCCCTTCTTTTTTCCCCTAGCAGTTATAGTTGAACTCAAATTGGTTACAATATTTTCAACAAAAAAAAAAACTGTGTGTGCATATGCTATAAAATGCTATAGATGAGATAATCCAGGTATGGATTTAAGAAGTATTATAATCGGATTTGCTAATAGAAGTCATTATGATGAAGATATGGTGAAAGTAGAAAACTTAGGACAAAATACTCACAGGTTTTAAGAAATCAACATGATCAACTTGAAGAAAACAAGGAACTAATCCAGCAAAAGCATATGCTGTTGAGAAAGCCAATTCAAATGCTCGATGCATTAAAAATCCTCCAAAGATTCGGCCATGGATATTCCGTTGTTGAGGCTGGCATATTAGAGAGTTCTCAAGGCGGGTATCCCTCAGAAGAATGCTGTCACGATCAGCCAAGGCAGGCATGTCACAGAAAACCCTTCCCTCTGCTAACAGAGACTTGAGTCTGTTTACATTTCCATTCTCCAAATCCTTCCACTCCCCTCCTCTCTTCCTTTTTTTCAAATTATGTGTCGCCTCACTTTGTTCACAAAGTAACTTCTCAAGTTCAGTTTCAGGTGAAAGTCGATTAACTGGAGCTGCCTTCCCAGTTTTCGAGTCCCGTGCAACAAATATGAAGTTGGCTGTTAGTGCTATTGAGTCTGAATCATCAGAGCCCTCTGCAAATATTTTAGAAATGCATCTCAGAAATTCAACTATAAAGAAAATACACAGCAAAACAGAATTTAATCTGGTATATCATATTTATATGAAATAATAAAATTTTAATTAAAGCAAAAAGGAAAAGAAAATAGGTCTGATTCAATTACTTCAGGTCACATGGCCAATAGAATTTTATTGCAAAGAGTGCATTTGTTTGAATTAGGTTGGTTCAATGGACAGTTCATTAGTTGAGTCAGATGGGTTGGACGAGGTCCATATATCATGGATAAGATAATAAGATTCATAACATAGAAAGACCAAGATTTGACACCCTAAAATACTGGTACTCAGATTTTTAGAACCACGAAGTAAGGCACCTTTTTTGGACTGAGAAACCACAAGTTGGAGCACAATTGAGGATCGCCCAACCCATATAACAGAACCAACTATTTTGAGATCAAAGTCAACACTAATTGGCTTCTTCAAGACAATCTTGTCTACAGAAGCAGTGACCAGTAGAAGTGGCCTTGTTGTGCTATCATCATCAGAGCAGTGCTGTTCATACAGGAAAATATAAATTATAAATTAGTTCAGTAAAATTTGGGAGATATGATTTTATTTTTGAAGCTAGCAAGCCATTTAAAACAATGAATCACCGCAAGCAGAGTGGAAAAAGTTGTTGGCTTAAGACTTATAAGCATTGTCCAGTTCAGATTTCAAATGAATATGCCTGTTAAGTTTTGTGAATTTAGATCCTCGGGCAATATTTCGTTCACTCCATTTACATAACAAATAAATTTCAACAGGATCCACCAATAGTTAAAGAACAACTGATTCCAATCATCTCCCACACAAAAAATTCTTATCATAAGAAAGGCCCACAAAATCTATTCCAATGAAATGAAGAGTGTTGGCTGAAAAAGATTATTTCTATTATTTTAAGTATTTTTTTTTTTTTGGTTGTTTCTTAAATTTAACTGTTTAAAGATTAGCTTCATTTTACATCATAATTTTTGTAAAAAAATTATAATTTGAAATACGACACAAAATCGGAATCAGTATGCTGAGTTGTTACAGCAAGACAATCTGATTTCCTTCAAACAGTGATAGTCCAGAAAAGGGGTGATTGCAAAGACCAGAAATTCGGTTCATATACACAACCATTTTAAATACCATTCTCATTTCGCCTATCAAGGATTTAGGCTGGCCAGAAAAGACAGCTTTAGGACTTGGAATTGTGAAAGCAATTGGTAGAAATATAACATCAGCATGAACCATTCTTTGGTCTAATTGCATTTATGTTCGATGAATTTCACACTTTACATATTGTAACTTATATTCGTCTTCTATTTTTAATGCGACATATTGGTGAAAGGGTTTAAGCCAAGGGGTCTTCTAGAGTTTTCAAATTTCAGGGAACATTAAAGTGAAGTCCAGCTCCAGTGAGTGCTTGTCTTTTCCCCAAAAAGTACTAAACGCCAGGGAGAGAATTGAAGACAACGTACCTTGACGGAAATAGTTCCAGCTAGGACGTCAAGATCTTCAAGCAATTTCCCAATTCGAACCTCATTCCATGGATCTCTGTACTGCTCTCTCAGTACAAAATCCGACGAGAAGTTATACAGTATACAAGTCCTGCTCTGCGACGGAGTTTTCCTAAGCAATGTGCTCTGCGGAGGCTTGTCTTTCGGCGGGTCGAACTGTCTCACTAAGAGTTTCGACTTGGCTTCCCACAGAGCAGTTGTCACCGGCGAATGGTACATTCCCGGCCACAGAGAAATGGGTTTCCCATCGCAGGAGGAATCATTGGCCGGAGGCGAAGGGAAATTGATGGAAGGAGATCCGAAAGTTGAAGCCACAGGGATTGTGCCCTTCACGGAGATCGTGTTCGAGGCAGGAGAGCTCGAATCCATCGTCCCCGAGCTATGGACTTTTTTGACCTGAGTGGAGCTATTGACTTGAAAATTGGAATTTTCTTTAGGGTCAAGGGACATCATTGTCGCCGGAGTTTGTAAGCAGGGCAATTTTGTCATAAAGTTTTTAAAAAGAGCAATTTTACTTTTATTGTCCAATTAATTTTAATTATTAGTGGATCAAATCATTGTAGTTTGTAAGCAGGGCAATTTTGTCATAAAGTTTTTAAAAATAGCAATTTTACTTTTATTGTCCAATTAATTTTAATTATTAGTTGATCAAATTATTTTTCTTATCATCTATATTATTTTTCTTAAAGTGCAAATTTACCTTAGATGTTTTAAATCTAACTTTTAAAAAAGATGAAATATATAGATGACACCTAAACTTTTAGAGTAAATTTGTACTTTAACAAAAATAATATATATGACACGTGGCCAGTCAACTTTTCATATTTAATTAACTAATGACCATAATTAATTGAGTTAATAGTTAGGCAAAATTAATCCAAGGAAAAATTTCTAGGTAAAATTGCCCTTTTACCATTTTTTTTATGCTTTCAAAATTTACTTTTGTAACCTAAAGATAGCAGAATTTGGTGTGAAGTGGGTTGATTTTTGACTCGTGATTGACTTCATTTTATGAGAGAATCACATCTGTTAGATATTATTTCCTTGTATTGCGTTGTTGTTTGAATTAGTATCATTTAATTATAAACCCATATAAAAAAAAAAAAGATATGAACAAAAGTTAAACAAAAAAACCTGTTTAAATAATTGTTCTAAAAAAACTTACATTTGAAAATAAATATACTAAGAATCTAAGGGCTAGTTTGATTTGGTTTTTTTTTTTTTTTTTTTTTTTTTTTTTTTTTTTTTTTTTTTTTTTAATTAAAAAAAATGGTTTGAAAAGTTGTTTTCAATAAGTTGTTTCTAAAAACAAAAACCAAAAAAATAAAATAAAAATAAAAATAGCTTTTAGCTGTTTTATTTATTTATTTATTACTACATTTACTATCGACACCATACTTACTATGATGAGCACCACTATACTACCACAAGTGACAGCTGTTGCTACATCACTTTAAAAATATATTTTTTAAAATAACTATTTAAATATATTTGTTTAATTTTTTTATTGAGAAATTATTGAGAATTGGAGTAAACATTTTTAATATTTTACACAGGATATAAAATGACAATATCAAGATAGAAGTTTGTAAGATAACAATATACTGTAAATTAGTAAAGATAAATATATGAAGAAACTTGATCCTAAAAAGATCACTAAACGAATAAATTAGGTCCGATTAAGCCCTAACGAAGGTAGGGGTAAAACGAGAATTTTTGGTAAAAAATATTATATTTTTTAAAAATGGAAAAAATTATAGAAAAATAAATAAATCTGAATTTTTAAAAGAGGGGGTCGAAATTATGGTTATTTTTAATTAAAAAGAATTGTTTAAATAATTAAAATGGTAATTAGAATAAAATAATAATATAATGCGGTGAGTCGCCTTATAAAGCGCACCGAGGGAAAAGTTAGAAATAAATTCTATAGGTAAACCAGAGGTAAAATTCTTTTCGACTGATCAAATTAAGAACAAGTGAATTTTTACCCGAAGAAAGAATTTAGACGTCGATTCCGAACCGAAAACGCTAATTCCTAATAAGACGGAAACGATGATCAGATAAAGTAGAGCCAGATAGGCAAAGTGAGAACCTATAGAAAAAATTGCGTGTTTTCAAACACGGATTAAGTTAGGCAACCACGGGACGTTTTACGATTACGAATTATTGTCAGAAGTTGGTTCTATGGAAGCGATTTTCAGAATCGACGCGTTTGTCCGAATATCTTCCGACGCACCCGCAGAATACCTGGATATGATCAAAAAGAGGATCCAAATAGATAATATGAAAGAGGATGAAAAGACCTTCAAAGTTACATGCCCGCATTTTTGAGTTTCGCGAAATCGCGAAACGGACACCGTCGGTAGCTTTATCTGGACGGGAGGCCATAAAGCAAGATGAAAAATCAATCTTTGACTTTTGGGACCAAGAGGTCGGCCAAGACCTTGAATGGTCAAGATTGCATCTTACAAAACCCTAGATCCAACGGCGTAATCATTTTCGAAGACTTTTGTTAATACCCACCTTGTCCCTCCCTTTTTCTATAAAAGACCCTTCCCTTCTTCATTCTTCACACCTTTTCTTCTCTCTACCTTGGCCGAAACTTAGAGTGAGAAGCTCTGTCAAAGTTGTGCCTTAGCCCCGAGTAAGTTCTTCTTCGTCCTTAGTTTTTAGTTTCCGTAGTTCTTTCGGTAGTTATAGTAGAACCGTTGTTTTGATCTAGGAAGTTTTTTAATTTATTCCTATGCTTGTTTTTATGCCTCATTGCATTGAAAGATGCCCGACGAGGTAAAAACATAGTGGGGATAATTTTGAAATGGAATACGGTCAAAGTAACGAAGTTCTGGCGAAATTCCGCCAAATTAGGGGTAGAAGGGCAAAATGGTAATTTTTACCTAAAATGCCAGTTATGATGTCAAATCACTAATGAAAGTGGTATTACTCCTATAGGGCATCGAAACTCGATTTGCCGCCGTTACGCCTGCCCGACGTGCCATTGTCAAACATTTCACGTTTTTCCGTAAAAAGTAGTACGTTTTCCGCCGAAGTACCTAACGTCGTCAACGAAGGTACGGACGCGTACCGTAACACTAATCTTGTACTTCTTAAATGCATATATGTGTGATAGATACGTTCGTAGACCGATATACGTGAAGCAGTTTTACACGGGTTATAGTCATGATAACGCCGTATGTTTTTCTAGCGCCGAGAACACGAGTGGTATCGTGGCACCGATGAATAGTGCAAGTTGTTATTGTTGTTTTACATTGTGGGGCTTTACATACCGCTTAATGCTTATGTTTTGTCGGCATAATGATCATGCATACGTATGCTTATGTAGTGATATCTTTGTTGTATTGTCAGAATATCTGTTATCCGTATCGTATTGTTTGGGTTTGAGATTAACGTTACCCGAGATTCAATGCGGTCAATTGAATCTCGCCTATAGCTTCAGGATCCAGAGGAATACGGATCGAAGATCGAGGCAAGCAGCTGGAGACGTGCAGCCAGAGACTTATCTATCTTTACCGCTTTCAGTTATTCACTTTCAAACTCTAGGATTACTGTAATCATTACAATGTTACACTGTGGTTGATGTTTGTTATGAATCAGTTACTCTTTCGCTCCAATGCTCTACTCTGACTACTTTGCTTGAAATATTTGGAAACGTTTTTTTTTTAAAAAAATATTCCGCCGTTTTCAAATGGGATGTTACATAATCAAACAAGCCTTGCGATTCAAAATTCAAGCTGGCATAAGAACTCAAATTATAAGTGGAGAAAAAGCCATCGAATTGGGAAAAAAGGCTCTCAATTTTTTCAAAAAAAGAAAAAATAAATGCAAAATCAAAAACAAAAAAACAATTATTTATTTTTTTGGGCTTTTTAGTTTTTTAAAAATAGGTTTATGTTTTTTGTATGTAAAATAATCCAACTAAGAGTCCGTTTGGATGTGCTTTTAAAAAAAGATTCTTTTTTTTTTACATTGCTTTTTGAAAAGTACTTTAGTTAAAAGTTAAAACTATTTTACGTTTGGATACACCAATTACGAGGCACTTTTAAATAAAAAAGCTGTTTGGATGTTAAAATAGAGAAATACTTTTTTATTAATAAAATTGTTAAATTGGACATAACAAAATCATTCTTTGAGATTGTGTTCTTCAACCAGTTTGCAAAATCAAACCCTTGGATTTTCTCAACTTCTCAGCCAGAGACGAAATCAAACCTTGGGGACAGGGTTGTCATTATATTAAAAATCAAGGGTAATTGGTGTCAAAACAAATCACTAAAGAAGAGCCAATCAATTTTTTTTTTTTTCATTCTCTCTCTTTTTTCACACTTGCTTTTTTTTTTTTAAAGCTACAACTTGAAGCTTTAAAAAAAGCATAATTTTGCCTCTTTTTTTTTGTTACTTTTGCTTTTTTTAAAAGCTCTCATCCAAAACATTTATTAATAAAAAAAGCACTTTATTTTTTAAAAAGGCATTTTTTAAAAGAAAAAAGACCATCCAAATAGGCTCTAATTAAAAATAAATTACCAAAAAAGTGCTTTTTTTATTTTTTGCTTTAAGTAAAACCTGTTTTGAAAATATTAAGAAAACAAACTAGTCCAAATATATATATATATATATATATATATATATATAGGGTTTATATATTTATATCATTTAACATAAGGTTTTGTCAAGTCGCCCAAAAACTACGTCGTTTTGGGAGTTAGGGGAATTAATGAAATGTGTTTTGTTTAAATTCATATAATAAATACAAAAATAAAAATTCCAAAATACCCTTAATTAATTTTTCTTAACTCCCAAAACGACATAGTTTTGGAGTTAGGGGAATTAATGAATGATCTTTTGGTAAAAATTTTATAATAAATACAAAAACAAAAATACCAAACACCCTTCATTAATTCCCTTAACCCAAAACAACATAGTTTTGGAGTGACTTGACATAATCTTATGTCAAGTGACATGACTGTAACACCTCTGCTGGCCTCGCCCTTTCAGGTGCTGGATAGAGGGATTCCTTTTCATAATTATGATATATCATCTAATTTACTATTTATTATCATGCATAAGAGTTTATTGCGGAAGAGCATTTCCCGGTTGAATTTCAAACAATACTGATATAATTAAATGCAAGTACCAAAATATAATCCCCGAAGGGTTAAATATACAGTCATCCATCGGTGCCTATGTGGGCAAAAGAATATTCAGTTATCCCAGCACAAAAATAAAATAAAAAATAAATCTTCCTCCGCCACTAACAAAACCGCCTACCCCAGCTCTGCATTCTTACCCTCCTCTCCTGATACAACCCTTGAAGTACTTCCTAAAGCTTTACAAAAATCTGAGATTAAAAAATGAATCCCAAAGTAACCATTAATCTTATATGTAATGCATAAACAATGTATGTATGTAACCATAATCAAGAAATTATCAAATAAAAGCATTCAGTAACAAATGCACAGTAACACAAATACAACATACCAAGTATACTGTGTTAACGGTGGAAGGACTACATGTCCTAGAAACAAACGCACTCAACAAAGCAAGCCCCGAATCCACAGCGCTAGGAAAGACACAGTAGTCGAGCTCCGAACCCAGACCATACTGAATGCACACAAATGCATATCCCTTTTTAGGAGACACGTGTCCACAATCATGGAATAACAAGCATACAAAGCAACACAAGACACATGAGGAATAAGGTTATTACCTGATAGTTGACCAAAATTATCAGTATAATTTTCCCCAGATACGCGAAAATCAAAGTGACCCTTGTTAGTTCTCTAAGGATTTTGATGATTACCAACAATTGCAAACAAAGTATGAAGTTTTTCTGTGATAAGTTAAAAAAACTTGTTGACAAAGGAAAACTCGAGTTTTGATCTTACAGAGAAGAACTCAATTTACTGAACTAAGAAAAACCGCCAGTTTTCAGAGAAAACTCAAGTTTTCATAATACAGAGACTTCTCAATATTTTTGGAAAAAACAACTCCAGTTTTCATTGAAAACTCGAGTTTTGGACTTACAGAGAGTCTCCTAACTTTTTAAACTTTGAAAACCTCCAGTTTTGGCTAAAACCTCCAGTTTTCAATTTAACTTGAAATTTTCCAAGTTTTCACTAAAGTTGTGAAAATGTAACATCCCATTTTCAAAAGCAGTATAATTTTTTTTTCCCATCATATATCATCAGAGTAAAGCATCGGAGCGATTGAGTAACTGATATATTTAATCAAATTGCCGTAAGTCCGGCTGATTTACGAAGCGGTACATTGACCGAGAGTTTTCAAAATGAATAACAACATAAGAGAGTCTTCGGTCGGGACTCAGACGGCCGTCGCCCTTCTCCTCGGTCCTCGGTTCTTCCGAACCCGACGCTATGATAAGAGCGAGATCCAATTGCAATTTGGATCTCGTGTAACAGTTAACCTCATGCTTAAATATGACTACATATACACGATGACAAAGAATCAATACAACATCCACAAAGATGTATGATTAAAAACACATAACCACGTATACAAGATAATAACCACGTATGTAACATAACCTCGTATGATACAACATTAATAACCTCGTATGTGACATAACCTCGTATGTAACATACCGTGTATATAGCATAACCTCGTACACTACTACACAACAATCATATACAATCATATAATAAACATTAGAGCTAGTGTTAAAGACGCGAACGTACATACCTAACAACACATATACGCATATAATAAGCATCGAGTTAGTGTTACAAAGACGCGAACGTACATACCTAACAACACATATACGCATATAATAAGCATCGAGTTAGTGTTAAAGACGCGAACGTACCTTTTGGCGGTACAACGGAACTTTTTACGGAAAAACGTGAAATTCGACAATGGAAAAAAAATGTATGACGGCGGCACAACAGCGGCTCGATTAGCTCAGATATCCTATAAGGACAACGTTTATCAACATTTGGCATCATAACAGGCCACTTGGGCAAAAATTACTATTTTGCCCCTAGTACCCCTATTTGGCGGAATTTCGCGTAGCTTCATTTTCGCTCTATCTCTCCAGAATTTTGACAGATCTTTTCCCTTATCATATTTTCGAAATATGTATCATATTTACCCCTAAATATGATATCTAGAATATCTTGAAAATTTAAAGATAAATCTAGCACTTCTACTATATCTACTGAAACTAAAGACCAGGGACCGAAGAACTTACCCGAGACTTTGCTCGACTTTCTCCGCAGCTTCTCTCTCTAACTTCTCTCTAAGAGGCAGATTTTTGGTGTGAGAAATGAAGAAGAGGAGCTTGGTATTTATAGAAGAGACGGATGGCAGAATCCGGTAAATAATTCGAACTTCGGCCTTGACGAATACGGACCGTAGGATCGCATTTTGAGGACAAAACACTCTTGGCCCTCCATTTCTTGTGCAGACCTCCCCCTCCCCAATAGTCAACAAAATGATGTCATCTTGATGGTGACATCTCGAGCCGGTACCGATAAAGTTTCATCCGAATTGTCCGAAACGCGTAATCTTGACGAATCGCGAAATGCCGACGGCAGAAGTTTCGAAGTTTCTTTCTTTCTCATTAGGAATATCTAGTTTAATGAAATTTATGATCCCATTAAGGGTATTCCGTTATCTCGTGAAGATTTTAGGACAGAGACGTCTTCGGTTAATTGAATTCGGAAAACACTAGTTTGAGGCGTAAATTCACCGGTTCGTAATATGATCCGATCTAAGTGACCTTATTCCGGTTTCCAAAACTCGCTTGTTTTCTCTAAGTCACTTTTAGCACTATCTGCCATTTCCTAATTACCCGGTACTCCTAATTACGCTGTTGGTTTCAGAAACGACTTCTGAGACCGCTCAATCCGAGATGGATTTTCACTGGTTTATAAAAAGTGCTGTTGTTTATGACTTCAATCCTATATCAGGAGGTAGGATTTAAGTTCTAGTTGTTCCCACTTCTCCTGTTGGCTTTATACCGATTATATTATTATTTTATTCAAAATGCCTTCACATTTATTTTTTTCTTTTATTTTTTATTTATTTTTCTAAGCATAAAAATATTTTATTATTTTTATTTTTTATTTATTTAATAATTTCGAATTTCTCCAATTAAAAATAATTATTTAAATTATTTTTAATTTATTTACTTTATACCTTAATTATCCCATTAATTACCAGATTAGCCACTTAGTAATTTTTGATAATTTTCTTAATTAGGATAAATCATTATCTCACAACTATTTTACTTACATTGGTATTTTATATCCCATGTAAAATATTAAAAAATCATGGGGTCACTTATGATCCCAAAATAATACTTAATTTTGCCTCATTAGTTTTCAAGGGAAATTATCCTAAAAAATTCCTAAAATTAGAGACAACATACTTTCTAATTTTTAACAAATATTTAATTGTCTCCTGGGATTTATCATAATATTTTTAGGCCATTTAATGCCTCAAAAATACATTTTATGGATTTTAGCTCTTTATCTCTCCTAATTTCCATAGAAATTACCTTAGAAAATAAGATAATTATTACTTCTTATTTGAGACCACATATTCACTTATTTTCAATAGGTATTATCTATCGAAATATAATATTCCGATAAATAATTATCGGGTATTACATTTCTCCCCGTTAAACAAAATTTCGCCTCGAAATTTGCTCTATAACAATTTAGACTTTTACGTACTAACCTTCGGACTAATCGCTCCGAATTTTTTCTCTATATGTTGGCCGCTTCGCTCGATGATCGAGAATTCGCTCAGGTTTGACCGTCAAGATCTTGTCATGTCGTACTTTGATATATTGTATTTCACGTGGCACCCATATACCTCGGTCACTACCAGATATCAAAATGTCTCCATGGCGCCCATACACCATGGTAACACAAGATACCTTAAATGTTTCCATGGCGCCCATACACCATGACAACACAAGATACCTCCTACTCAATGACACGATCGCGGTCCGGTTGTAGTAACTAAGAGATAAGCATCGGAAACTAAAATTTTCGCGGCAAGTAAGATAACTATTTATCAAACCATAGGGGATTTCTTACTAAACATGTATCTTAACAATTTCTTTTTACCCTCTACTCAGGTATAGTTTTAAAACTCAGGACTTCGCGTCTAATAAAACACATAATTTCTCACTTATTTTAAAAACACAGGACTTCTCGTCCATTTGAAAACAAAGGATTTCCCATCCAGAAAAAAAAACGCAGGACTTCTCGTCCGTTTGAAAACAAAGGATTTCTCATCCATTTAAAAGCACAGGACTTCTCATCCATTTAAAAACACAGACTTTCGTCCATTTAAAAACAAAGGATTTCTCATCCATTTAAAAACACATTTCACATTTTGCATAATCATATGGCTAATACCTACGTCATATATTGCCTAGAGAAGATTCCTTTATAAGAGAGATAGTACCTTGGACCATGTCTCGTTCGTTTGCCTTCATTAGGGAAAACGTTAGATTTAAAAGACAATGATTAGTCTATTGCAGATTTTATCACACTAATACTACAAACGAACGGACACTCATACTATTTCCCTTCGTTCAGGATTTCGTTGATTCGATCTACTCAAAAACGGGTACGGAATTTCGTATCGGGAGTTCCTCTACATGAGTCAAATACTGCATGTACCTATCCTTGTTGGTCTCGGAGTTTCATCCGGCGTGGCCTAGCTCCACATATAAGCTCTGCGCTAGGACAGAATAGTCGTCCGCACAAAGCGACGATTATCGAGTTATCGAGATCGATATCGAGTTATCGAAATTATCGTGGTCCGATATCAAATATGAATATGGACGATGGATTTCTTCGATTCTAGGTTAGAATGATGCACCGACGAGAGGGTGGTACACCGGTTGAGAATGGTATACCGGTCCCGCATCGGGTACATTGACTTAGGGCTATATCGTACTCATTTTCAAAACATGCTCTTTAAAAAGGCGTAGAGCCTAACTCCGTTACTCAACCAATTTGGCCGGGTAGGTGTCTATCATGGGAGCCTCACCGAGCTAGGGTGACTGATTGGCTGATCCATATAGACTAGCCCTGCCTTCGGCACCAAAAGGTTTTTGGAATAACTTAGTCAGATCTATGCCAGGACAACTGCTCTGATACCAAAATGTAACATCCCATTTTCAAAAGCAGTATAATTTTTTTTTCCCATCATATATCATCAGAGTAAAGCATCGGAGCGATTGAGTAACTGATATATTTAATCAAATTGCCGTAAGTCTGGCTGATTTACAGAAGCGGTACATTGACCGAGAGTTTTCAAAATGAATAACAACATAAGAGAGTCTTTCGGGACTCGTACGGCCCGCTCGCCTTTCTCCTCGGTCCTCGGTTCTTCCGAACCGACGCTATGATAAGAGCCGAGATCCAATTGCAATTTGGATCTCGTGTAACGGTTAACCTCATGCTTAAATATGACTACATATACACGACAACAAACAATCAATACAATCCACAACAGATGTATGATTAAAAACACATAACCACGTATACAAGATAATAACCACGTATGTAACATAACCTCGTATGATACAACATTAATAACCTCGTATGTGACATAACCTCGTATGTAACATACCGTGTATATAGCATAACCTCGTACACTACTACACAACAATCATATACAATCATATAATAAACATTAGAGCTAGTGTTACAAAGACGCGAACGTACATACCTAACAACACATATACGCATATAATAAGCATCGAGTTAGTGTTACAAAGACGCGAACGTACATACCTAACAACACATATACGCATATAATAAGCATCGAGTTAGTGTTACAAGTACGCGAACGTACCTTTTGGCGGTATTAACGGAACTTTTACTTTAAAAACGTGAAATTCGACAAAATGGGAAAAAACGGTATGACGGCGGCACAACAAAGCGGCTCGATTAGCTCAGATATCCTATAAGGACAACGTTTATCAACATTTGGCATCATAACAGGCCACTTGGGCAAAAATTACTATTTTGCCCCTAGTACCTATTTGGCGGAATTTCGCGTAGCTTCATTATTTTCGCTCTATCTCTCCGTAATTTTGACAGATCTTTTCCCTTATCATATTTTCGAAATATGTATCATAGTTACCCCTAAATATGATATCTAGAATATCTTGAAAATTTAAAGATAAATCTAGCACTTCTACTATATCTACTGAAAGTTAACTACATCGAAACTAAAGACCAGTGGACCGAAGAACTTACCCGAGACTTTGCTCGAGACTTTCTCCGAGCTTTCTCTCTAACTTCTCTCTAAGAGGCAGATTTTTGGTGTGAGAAATGAAGAAGAGGAGCTTGGTATTTATAGAAGAGACGGATGGCGAACGGTAAATAATTCGAACTTCGTCTTGACGAATATGGACCGTAGGATCGCATTTTGAGGACAAAACACTCTTGGCCCTCCATTTCTTGTGCAGACCTCCCCTCCCCAATAGTCAACAAAATGATGTCATCTTGATGGTGACATCGACGGCATCGATAAAGTTTCGTCAGGTGTCCGAAACGCTGTAATCTTGACGAATCGCGAAATGCCGATCACAGAGTTTCGAAGTTTCTTTCTTTCTCATTAGGAATATCTAGTTTAATGAAATTTATGATCCCATTAAGGGTATTCCGTTATCTCTTTGAAGATTTTAGGACAGACGTCTTGATTACGGAATTGAATTAGGAAACACTAGTTTGTAGGCGAAATTCACCGGTTCGTAATATGATCGATCTAAGTGACCTTATTCCTGGTTTCCAAAACTCGCTTGTTTTCTCTAAGTCACTTTTAGCACTATCTCGCCATTTCCTAATTACCCGGTGACTCTAATTACGTTGTTGGTTTCGTAAATGACTTCGAGACCGCTTTCAATCCGAGATGGATTTTCACCGGTTTATAAAAATCTTGTTGTTTATGACTTCAATCCTATATCGGAGGTAGGATTTAAGTTCTAGTTGTTCCCACTTCTCCGTTGGCTTTATACCGATTATATTATTATTTTATTCAAAATGCCTTCACATTTATTTTTTTCTTTTATTTTTTATTTATTTTTCTAAGCATAAAAATATTTTATTATTTTTATTTTTTATTTATTTAATAATTTCGAATTTCTCCAATTAAAAATAATTATTTAAATTATTTTTAATTTATTTACTTTATACCTTAATTATCCCATTAATTACCAGATTAGCCACTTAGTAATTTTTGATAATTTTCTTAATTAGGATAAATCATTATCTCACAACTATTTTACTTACATTGGTATTTTATATCCCATGTAAAATATTAAAAAATCATGGGGTCACTTATGATCCCAAAATAATACTTAATTTTGCCTCATTAGTTTTCAAGGAAATTATCCCAAAAATTCCTAAAATTAGAGACAACATACTTTCTAATTTTTAACAAATATTTAATTGTCTCCTGGGATTTATCATAATATTTTTAGGCCATTTAATGCCTCAAAAATACATTTTATGGATTTTAGCTCTTTATCTCTCCTAATTTCCATAGAAATTACCTTAGAAAATAAGATAATTATTACTTCTTATTTGAGACCACATATTCACTTATTTTCAATAGGTATTATCTATCGAAATATAATATTCCGAGATAAATAATTATCCGGTATTACGGAAAACTCGAGTTTTGAGTTGGCGAGAGAAGAATCGTTTTTAGCCGTTTTCAAAACCTCCAGTTTTTGTGAAAACCTCCGAGTTTTGAGTTTGGCAAAGTTTTCTCAAAGTTTTCACAATAAAGTGAAAACTCGAGTTTTGATTTCAAAACTCGAGTTTTGCTCAAAGAAAAGTCTTTGGATTTTCTCGGTTTTTGAAAACGCAGTTTCCACCAAAACCTCCGGTTTTGAGTTTGGCAAAGTTTTCTCAAAGTTTTCACAAGAAAGTGAAAACTCGAGTTTTGATTTCAAAACTCGAGTTTTGATTTCAAAACTCGAGTTTTGATTTCAAAACTCGAGTTTTTCTCAGCGAAAAGTCTTTGGATTTTCTCAGTTTTGAAAACTGCCAGTTTCCTCCAAAACCTCCAGTTTTGACTTGGCGCAGTTTCTTCAAAGTTTTCATATTTAAATGAAAACTCGAGTTTTGATTTCAAAACTCGAGTTTTGGCCAAGCAGAAAGGTTGATGTTTTTCAATGTTTTGAAAACCTCGGTTGTGAAAGAAAACCTTCGATTTTGATGTTTTGGACTTAAATCGTTTCTACACACCAAAGTCCAAAACTCGAGTTTTGAGAAACAAAACTCGAGTTTTCATCAGTAAGTTTAAAATTCAAAACTGACGAATTTGTGAAACCTTCTTGTTTAACCTTAATACTTCCAATTATCATTCCTCAATATTCCCAGCTATGCTTAACCACTTTGTTAGTGAGTTTCAGCCTGCTTAAACAAGATTAAATGAGGACTGAAAGCAAAAAGCAAAAAGCATGTCAGAACATTAAATACTACACCCAGAAAGTTGCATACTTTTGGGTAATTCGTCTGCACACGCTTACAAAGCATTAAAGAATGTTCTCTTCATCAAGCAAATGCTCTACCAACGGATTAATTTGCAGAGAAGTCAACTCGAACTTCGCGACATTTGGATTACGTGAAGATTAGTGAGAGAAGACACTATAACTGCCTACAACAGCTAGATTATCACTTCAACGGTTATATGAAGATTACAACGGTCACTTAATGCTCTCTTAGCATAAATAGAGCTGCATTCAAGTCTTCTCAACTAACACACCTGCTGAAAACGCATAGTATTTAAGTTCTTCAACTACCTTTCAGTTTTCACTTGTATTGTGTCTTTTGATACTTAAAGCTTCAGTGTTTATCATTATCCACTCTTAGAGAGAGTTCCCTTTCTGTAAATCATTTATTGTAAGGAATCACAAGTCAGGGGACTTGGTGATTGGGTTCATTGATTGCAACTTGTAAGGGGGAGTAAGTTCTAGTGAGAGAATTACTCTTGAGTACAGAGTGTGTAATCAATTGAGATAGTGAAAATCCCAAAGAGTTTGGGGACTGGACGTAGGTCAAGGAGTTAGACCGAACCAGTATAAATCTTTGTGTCTTGTTCTTCTTCTTCTCTACTCTCTGCTCACCTCTGTTTTTGTAACTCAAAACAGAGTTTCTGGAAAAATTTTAAAATCCCCAATTCACCCCCCTCTTGGTGATTAAGCTCCACTTTCAACCCTGAAATAATCAAAATATAAATATAAATAGTTCCTCTTTAAAAATATTCATGAGTTGACTTAAAAATAAGTCTTCCTCAACCATACCAAAATCTTTAAGTTCCTATTCTATAACATGGTTCATATTTCTCTTCTTATGGACGAAAATAATAAATAATGAGGTAAAATACACATTTATCTTCTCCTCCTTCTTCCATATTCGGCGCATGGAGAATGTGGGGAAAAATTGTGTTTAAACTTTTGCCTTGCTTCACGTGCGCCAACTACTTCTTTCCTCGATTAAGATTGGATTGACACATCTTTGCTCACTCACAACCTGCGGTTTCTTTGGAAAAAATGGGAGCAGTTTGTTTGTTTATTTATTTATTATTATTATTATTATTATTTTTCATTTTATTCTCCAATGCCTCATCCCACGTGCTCTCCCTCCCTCATTTATTAATGGTGTGTTGTCCAATAATTTACATCCCTATTTTAGCTCAATAATACACCTAAGGCTAGATTATGACATTTTGCCTTCCCCTTCTTCTTTAAACACGTGAATGAGAGAAAAATAAGATTTTAAGGTGAGTTTAAGTTATATAAGTCTCATCTAATGCCCATTAGACTTATATTAAAACTCTACTAATTTTTTTATTAGAATTTTCCCCTCCTTTTATTGGACAAAAATTTTAAAAATAATAAAGAAAAATATATTTTTACCTTCTTTGACATTACCATATCAATTTATTTATAACCCAAATTTATTAATCACCTTTTCGAATAATTCCACCTTATTTTTCAATAATTAATTTATCTTGTTAGAAAAATAATATACTATTGACCACTATTTGGTGAAAAATTCATATATTCTCTTAATTGGTTTACATGAAAATTGGGGATGTTACAATGACAAACGATAAACTCATATATATATATAACCAACCTTTATGAGTCTGTGCAATATCTTTTTATTTCATTGAACCAAAAAACTAGAATAGAACCCAAATCCTGAAAACCATAAAAACACAAAAAAGAACGGAAATAAAATGAAATAATAAAGCCTAAATAAATCTTCCAAGTTTATACTCATAGCCAACTTGTTGCTTCCCGCATTTATGAAGGAAGAAGTGTTTTCTTCATATCTACAAAAATAGGGCAAATGCCCCATTAGCAAGAATTTAGACAATGGGAATTGAATCCCAATCACTCATTATCAACTAAGCTCATTATATGAGCCTCCATCAAAGTAGATTTGGACAAACCAATCCCTATTTTGATCTCTACCGAAGGAAAAAGCTCATCAGATAGAAAAATGGCATGTCATTTGCCAGGTCCTCCTCCTTTATTTGAACCTTAGAAGAAGGGTCCGACCCGATGCCCCATTACAAAATTTATTTTCATATTATTTTGATAAAATAATTCAGATTTTTAATTAATTTATGGCTAACCCTTAAAAAATATTAGAGGTTGGTCATATCAGGTAAATTCTAGATGTAAAACGCAAACATATTCTCAAAACAATATCCAGATCATGTAGTCACACAAACTTGCAATAAGTGAGACAGAAATGTCCTAAAATCCAATCATTTATACATATACTTGTGTTCATGTTTGATATAGATGAGACTAAGGTATGCGAATAAACTTGTTTTGAGCATCAAGTCGAAAGACATAAAGATGAAAGACAAGCTCATGAGTTGGTTGGATCAATTCAAAGATGCAGATATCTCCCTCTTTGAGACGATATTCGTTGACCAAGTTCCTATATCCTTTACTCAGTCTTGCTCCGGCTATTTTGTTCCTACCGGCCGGCTCCACAGAAAGACCCAATTCGCATGCGTTTTTGTTGGGCATCTCAACTTTGATCTTTTGGCTTTGACGACTCTCGTTTATATATTGCCTTGCAAAGCTTAATGGTATATTCTGCACACATATGCAGCTTCATATAAATGTCACACCAAAATCGGAATATCTTCAACACCAAAGATATAAATATATATATACTCCATCCCGTCTTAAATATATATAAGACATTCCAATTAATTCATTATAATATTGATGGTAAATCATTGAATCTGTCTTCAAGTGATTTTTTTCCCATCTTTATCCGATATTGAAAGAGAGAGAGAAAAATACAAGAAATCACATTTGAGCATTAATTGCATCGGCAAAAAGCATTAATTACTTTATAAGTAACTTATAGAGTGGACTAAAAAAATTATTTTAGAAGTGACTTATATTGAGGAGTGGATAGAGTAAATATACAAGAAAAAATTAAAACTTTTTTTTTTTGGTAACAAAATTTTAGGAAAGGGGTTGGGTTCACCCAAGATCTAAGGGCAGGACGAAATCTCCTTTTCTCCTAGGTGATACCGATGTTGGGCAAGACGAGCTGTCTATTACCCTCAGGCGTTAACCTAGGCACTTAGGAGTTAGAATACCTCCCCAGCGCCTTGACTAACTCCAGGATGTAACCCCTCCCTTTTGGCGAGAGTGTCCGACCCCTTTACCAGTTGAGCCCAATGACGAGGGGTAAACTTTTTCTTTTTCAAGGTAGAAACAAAACGACAATTCTATTTGAGCCATACACTTGAATTGGATGCAAAAGTGAAATAAAATGAAAACTAATTTGCAGTTTCCTTTTATGATTAAAAGAATCCATTTATTAAGAACATAAATTTTTTAAAAATAAAAGATATTAAGTAATTACCATTATAATTATTTCAAATTAAGGATTATGACAGATTATTACCAGATAGTTACTGTAACTTGTAGATTTGAGTTCGACTCGGAAGTAAGGCCCCTCAGGTTCGAATACTGTTAGGTTATCACTATGCAAACTTTTGGGCTCTCCATTCTCCTTCTCTTCACTCGATGGTTGCTTGAATTACCCGCAATTTTGGATCGTTAACGCTGTAATAAAGTATAATTTAATAATAAAAAAATTATTTTTAAAATGTAATAATGTACTTGTTCTCTAAACATAAAATGGACACAAATTAGGTCCACGTTTCTTTATAAAATTAAGAATAAGAATTTTACATGGTATGATTTATTGGAGACCTAATAAGTAATATAAGGAAACAAAAGTTAATCCTCATAATCTTAACCTAACTTTTTGGTTAAATAAAATTTCTCCAAGAATTTAATGGAATTATTGTTATTATTTTTTAAAATAAAATTATTTGAACCATAATTTTCTTATATTTAAATAATGACTTTTGTCTTTGGTAAAAAATATTACGATTTTTAATATAATATTTGCCCTCATCAATTATTGTTGGTTACTTTTAGTAATTGATTCTATCCATCAATCTTAAATGTGGAAAATTTCTTTATTTTTCTTATAAAATTCAAGCCCTCAAGTCACTTTTTGTTTAAATAAAATTTCTCCAAGAATCTACAATTCTAGCTAATATGTACCTCTTCAATCTTCGTATAAGAGAGAGATTTAAAACATTAGTGATATCGAATAATTTAAGTTACATAACAGAAAATATACAAAATCAACCAAAGAAAACATTAAATTTAACCTAATGTTTTATTCTGAAACCATAAAAAATTAAAATAATATAAATTTCTGAAACTGAATTTGTTGATATATTCTTTCAATTTCAAAGTCAGTTACCAAAGAAAAATTGATTTTTCAATTGATTTTTTATTTAGAACGTTGATTAAGGAGGCATAAAGAGACTTACCGATTTCTTCTTCCACGAAAGGATGAGAAGAACAAGAATCAAGATTGATTGGTTCAGCTTCAGAAACTTCGTCTCCAAGAATCCTTTTTGCAGCTTTAAGAGTTCCATCTTCCTTCACATTATTATCTTGTTCTTTTTCTTCTCTCTTTCTTTTTTGTTCATCTCTCTCATCTTCGTTTTTCCCAGTTTCTGAAGGATAATAATGTTCCTTCTCGCAGCAACTTTTGCCAAAGATTTTGACCTTAAACTTTGAACATTCTGACAAATATTTAAACACTAAAGAATCTTCACTCTCTAATTTGTTTTTCTCCACAAATTTACTCCATCCCTTGCAGAAAAAAAATCGATTCTCATGCTTTTCCACCTCAACTTCTTCAGATTTTCCATAATAAGTCTCAAGAATCACTTTCTTTGGCTCCTCTTTACCAAAGACCTTGTTAAAATCTGGTGGGATTTCCTGTTAATTAACACCACAAAAAGCATGGGAAACAATGAAGAATAAGAATCTGGGGAAAATAACGCGTCAAATCAAGAACATGCATGTTATTATTGACGATCTTTAGTCAAGAGCGTAGTATTATCTTAACTCGGAAAGTGATGATAGGTTATATGAACATTGAAGTTAGGAAGCTAGTTACGCCTCCACCAGTAGGAAACGAAGGAAGGCTATGCTAACATGTTCTAAAGGGGGAAGGTCTGAACTCCATGAGGGAGACTCTATAATAATATTCTGGTATGAAAGAGGACATAAACCCTTCCATAACCCGGATCATGTTCAGCCAACCACTAATTGCCTATCTCAAATTGTTCATATAACCTGGCTGTCTCAGTTATGGATAAAAAAACAGATTAGATAGGGATATAGATATACTAACCAAGCGGGAAGTGAAATCTTGGATTTGAACCTTCAAGAAAGAATGGTTCTTGCGTTTTCTTTGGGATTGTGAAGCTCTATCATTATCCATGGAATCTTTTGGCGAGAAGAGGAAGAAGATGATGATCACAGTGAGATTTGGAAGGTGGAAAGTTTGAATTAGGGGGATGAATGTTGACTGTGGCTACGCATCTGTTCATTAGAAATAAGGAAATAACGTGTCGTTCGCCTGGAATTAGGCTGATTGAGATTTTACCGTCACACTAATACAGAGCATGACTTTTTTGTTACTATTGTAATACCAAAATAATTATTTATCTTAAATATTATGTTTGGATAAATAATATATCTTAAATATTATATTTGGATAAATAATACATATTTAAAATAGGTGAATATGTGGTCTCAATTTTTCAATTTTTATTTTATTTTCTAGGCAATTTCTTCCTAAAATTAAGGTGATTAAAGATTTGATTTTCTAAATCTTATTAGGGATAATAAAATATCCTAAGATTATCATAATCAAATATAATCTTAACTATATCACAAAATTAATCAAAAATAATCACAAGATGCCTAAATCAATTAGAGAAAATTAGCAACAATTATTGGGCAATTAAATTTGCAATAATTGAGATATTTTTGTAATTTTCGAAATTAATTAACAATTAATTTAAAAAGGGCATAATTAAGAATATATCAACTTAATTAACATCCAAATGATATCTAATGGCCAAGATTAGTACACAAGGGGTTTTTAATCATCAAGATTAAATTAAAAACCTATCAAATTTTTACAATTAGGCCTAATAACCCCTAAAACACTATATTAGCAATATTGACCAAGATCAATTAATCTTCCCTTAAACTATTTTAAAATGGCGAAAATCACTAATAAAAGAGGCTAAGAAATTGCATTAATTCTTAATCCTAAATCATTAACAAATATCATCAATAGTGTTTAGATTTTTCCAACCCAAAATCAAAGGTTTAGATTAAATGTAATAAAGCTAATCTAAAGGCTTAAGAATGGATTTCATAAAGCAAAATCCATGTGAAAATTTAACCACCAATGAGAGACTTTTTCTCTTGATAAATTAATACAAATAAAACACAAATCAAAGAGTAAAATGGGGGTGTGATTTCGGTGCATTGCAAGTGGGGAAGAAGAATTGAAATTGTTAATAGTAATTAGCAAAAACACATCGCAATCAAGCATTAAGAGTTGAAGACTTTCAAGGCTTAATTGATAATGACATTTTAGAAGGTAATCAATGAAGTGGAAGAAGATAAGAATTGAGAAAAAGGTGAAGGGGGAGGGGGACGGATTTTTGAGGAAGGAAGAAGCCAAGAATGAAAAATCTAGATATTAATCAAACATGTCTTAATCAAGCTTTTAACTAAGAAGACTTTAGGGGTAAATGGAAGAGGATAATTGTACCTTGAGATTAAGACTTTAATGACAATGGAAGAGGATAAAATTTGAGGAGAGATGAGGGGGGGGGCACACACAAAGGTGTGTGTGTGATGTAAGCATATGTAGGAGGGATAAAAATGGTTAAATTAATTAATGATGAGATAAAAACCATTAGGATAAATTCAAGACACAAGTAAATGAGAACCTATAGAAAATAAATTGTATCTTGAGAATCTTTGATCATAGATCAAATATGAGTAGATATTATGAAAAAACACATTCTAAGCTTGAATTTGGTTATCTTCAAAGTCATTTTGTAACACCCCAATTTCTAACAATTATCTTAATATAAAATTTAAATGATTTTATAAAGGAATCCTGAAATTTCGAATTAAACAACCTTGGGAGTGTTACCGCCGCACTTATCTTTGGGACAAGTGCAAGGCTACTTATTACAATAATGAAAATTCAAACTCAATTAAATGTGACTTATTTAAGAAAATAAAAATAAAGACAATGAAACTAGCTAGAGGCCTTGGACGTTCTTCCTCACTTCTTACGCTTAACCCTTGACCTTGGAACAGTATCCGCAATTCTGCTCCCAGAAGGATCATCGTGACCCATTAACACAAACAAACATCAAGCAAAGTGGTAATCTAAATCAAACACAATTCATATAACTCAATTATAATAGTCAAATCAGATATTATTCATATCAAATAAACTATTATTCATTATCTTTATTAAATTCATAATAGACCCGGAAACCCCTTGACCTATTTAGTTTAGTGGGAAGAGAACCATGGTAGACCCGGAAACCCCCGATCACAAATCATCAAATTGGCCATAAAAACATTTCGTCCTAGTGTGTGCACACCTCTTCCCAAAGTTGCTACTAGTGTCTAAAGGAAACCCCGCGACACCACTTTGGGAAGAACGGATATAATCGGTTCACATCAAATAATATATCGGAGGCATAAAGCCTAATTGTGTTCATCACCTTGGGAGGTACCATCCCAAAGCTATCCTCCCATTTGTTAAGTTATTTTAAGTACACATATAATTAATCCCAAATTATTTCGAATATGTGTTTGAAACACTTGTATTGTAATCAACACAACATACAATTGTTGTGTTGATACAACCAACAACCAACAACATGCATATATATATATATATATATATATATATATAACACAAAATGGATTTTCAAATTAAAATATAAAGTAAATTCTCACAAGTTTCTAAAAGGTTGTCATGAGAAATTCTCATGACTATCATGGTTTTACTCATTATCCCTTTTTAAACTCATGGCTCTACCCATTGTTCATTTTTAAACCCATGACTCTACTCATTATTCCTTTTTAAACCCATGGCTCTACTCATTATCACTCTTTAAACTCATGATCATAATATATTATAATTGATAAAATCTAGAAACCCAGAGGTTCAATCACAAAAAGCATGAGACGTAGAAGGCGTATATATATATATAATTCCCAACACGAAGGCCGAGGCATCCAAGGCAAAAGAAAGAAAACAAAAATAGAAGACGTCCGAGATATGCTCAAGTAATCCAAAATTGGAGTCTTTGTCAATGAATGAAAGGATTATATTATTCAAGCACAAAGATCGAGGCAAAACAATAAAACAATTGTCAAGTGTATTCAATTCATACTTCAGGCATTCGAAACGATTGCAAAGTTACTCACATAATAGATTACATATAATATATTTCATGTATAAGAACCCTATCAAAATTTATATAAAACTAACCTAAGACTCATAGGGATTAGAATTACCTATCAAGATCAAAAATTAACATAAACTCATGGGAATTAGAATTACCTATCAAGATTCATATAAAATTTACCTAAGACTCATGGGATTAGGATTGTCATGTTCATGCGAAATTCCCACATCTACTCATAAAAACATATTAGTGGTTTAGGATTGTCATGTTCGGGGGAAATTCCACGATCTACTCATAAAAACATATTAGTGGTTTAGGATTAAAGGAAATACAATCCTATGAACAAATGATTTTTATTGATATGGGGATTAGAATTACCTGGTCTCCGTTTTGCTAACCTCCTAGGAGAGTAATTGATGAAAGGCGAGAGAAAAGTAACGAGTGTTTTTCTAGGTTAGGTTTGAGCGGCTAACCTATATTTATAATTTAAATTTTAGGATTTTAGCTCAAAATTTGGGCCTTTTAATTATTCCTAATTAATAAATTAACAATACAACCATTATAAATTTTTAGATTTTGCTATATATTATTATATCATTATCATTATTATTATTATTATTTAAATCTATTACTATTATTTTCATTATTTAAATCTATTATTATTATTAATAATAATCGAGGTATTATTATATCATTATCATTATTATTATTATTATATAAATCTATTACTTTTACTATTATATTTATTATTTAAATGCATTATTATTCATAATAATCTGGGGTATTACATTCTACCCTCCTTAAAATAAGTTTCGTCCTCGAAACTTAAAATGGTTGTTTTTTTTTTCCTGGGTCATTACACATTTTCTTAAAATTTTGTGATTAATATTTAAGTGATTAAAGAGTTAAATAAGACCTCTAATTAAGCCATAAAATTGAGATTAGAGAAGTGATGAAGAGACTTGAATAAAACCACCAACTTGCAACTAACTACATAAGCATTTGGGGTAACTAAAAATTGAAACAAACTAACTAGTAGGAGGGGGGGGGTGAAGAAGTCGGTCATAGAGCATAAAAAGAGAGTGAATAATTAGTCACCAATCAAGCATTAATCATAAAGTAAGATGACATTATTAGGGGGGACAAATTGGAATGTACAATTTGACTTAAGAGGTAAAAAAGATGATGATGAGAAAGGGAGAGGGAGGAAGTCGGTTGGAGTATGTGGAGGGGGAAGATGAAACCTCACAAAAACCCTAGTTCCAATGGTTGAAAATGTGGAAGAGGTAAGTTGCAATTAACTACCAAAATGCCATACCATTTTACTATAAATAGGGGGCTTTGGTCTTCACAAATTCTCACACCAAAATAGCAAGCAACATCTGATTCTAAGAGTGAAAGAGTGAGTGAGAGTCTTGGAGAAAGGAGGAGCAAAGTTCTAGGTAAGTTCTTGAGCTCTAGCTTTTTAGTTTATAGCTTAAATGTTGTTTTGATCTTTAATCTTCCAATTATAGTTTTGTTTTCATTTTTTTATGGTTAAAATTGGCCTTATTTCGAAAAAATGATGAATAAGAAGTTATAGCAAAATTTTTGGAAGATTATGGTCAAAGTAGCGAAGCTCCGCGAAAATTTATCGATTAACGATTTCGAAAGCAATTATAAAAACGCTGGTATCTTATGTTGAAGATGATATTCTAAAATTCTGAGACAATTCATGGTAAAATTAGAAACATAGGGATTTTCAAATATACCTAGAAGTTATTATTTTAAGTTATGTGCTAAAAGATAAAAATGTTCAAAGTTAGGCTATATTTTCTGAAAAGTTTATGGGCAGAGGATGCAGATATGAAAACTGAGAATTTTTCATATAATTGGGGAACTAATAAATATTTTTCCTTAAAATTAGACATCCTAAGGTTTCCGAGGAATTTTACGGATCCTCGTCCCGAGTTCTGTGGAATTAGTTATGATTTTTCAAAGTTAGGCAAAAAATCAGCCCATTTGCTGAACAACAGCGTTTGTTTACGAAAATAAGATGAAATTAAATTGAAAGTAATTAATCCAGGGGTAAAATGGTCATACATAGTCAAAATATCTCTTGAAATAATATTTATGAATTAATAGAGGCGATATTACCCTTATAGGATATCCGTGACCGCTTTCCGACCGTCAAACGTACCATAATCATCAACGAAGGTACGGACGCGTATTGTAACCTTAACTCTTATGCTTATTGTATGCTTATATATGATAGTTGTGTTCATATACTAAGACTCTCTTAAAATGTTCTTTATACATTCATAAGTACACGGGTTATGGTTTTAATAATACCGTTAAGTTTTCCTAGCGCTGAGGACACGACTGTACATCGTGGCACTGGTGAATAGTGCAGACTGGAATAACATACATACTGCAGGGGCTGTGTTTTGTTATTTCCTGACATATGATATAAAATTGTGATTTTATACTTTTAAATGTTATGGATATC
Organism: Acacia melanoxylon; assembly: GCA_019022615.1. Lineage (NCBI taxonomy): Eukaryota > Viridiplantae > Streptophyta > Magnoliopsida > Fabales > Fabaceae > Acacia > Acacia melanoxylon. The sequence goes on from JAFJYJ010000029.1 coordinate 5,954,253, forward strand.
TGTCATACATATACTGTTTACATAAGCATGAGGTTAACTGTTACCTGAGATCCAATGGGCATTGGATCTCAGCTCTTACCTTAGCTTCAGGATCCAGGGGAATCAGGATCGAGGACAAGGGTAAGGAGCCATCTTAAGAACCAGATGGAGACGTTATTATTTTTGATATGTACTTCATAATATTAAACACTCGGATGAATGTACTATTGTATGAACAACCAGACATACTGCAAACATTGTTATTCAGTTACTCTTTATTTTGAAAAAAATTTTCTGACGCTCAACTCTGATAAAAAACGCTATGAAAACGTTTACGAAAATAGGGTGTTACAACTATCAATGTCACTACCACTTTTTCACTGTCGGATCAGAATCTTATCTACTTTCATCATTTTTCTCTCCTATTGAGATTCTAATCTGACGGTAAAAAAGTGGTAGTGACATTGGTAGTAACAAAAAATGGTAGTGACAATATCCTATCCCTATAAAATATAGGTTTAATGTTTCTACTTTTTGCTGCAGAAATATTTTTTCCGCCACACTCACATAAAAGTGAGTGGATCCCACTAATATTTTGTCTTTTTTCTGTTTACAATAAGACCCACTCAGTTTTATGTGAGTGTGATAGAAAAAATATTTCTGAACATTAAATCCAAAGATATTCTACAAAAATATTTGGATAGATAATCAATGAATATTAGTAAATTTATTTTTTAGATATGTACAATTTTAGTCACATAGATTTGACTTTTGAGGCTAATAATATTTTTTTAGAGAAGATGTCATATCAGGCCTATTTAGGTTAGCGGTGGGAGCAATGACTTATTTTCTATCTGACTTTTTTAGAAGCCCGGTAGAAAAAAAGTTAGGTTGTAAATATGATTTGTGTTTGAATTGATGGTGGTAGAAGTGGCAAGACCTACATCAAAAGCCGAGAGCTTTTTGGAAAAAGCTACTTCATGGAGCCTTTTCCTTAACTAACTTTTAGGAGTTTTTTTTTTTTTTTTTTTATATAAAAAAAAAGCTCAATGAACTTAAAGCTCAACTTGAACACTCCACTTTTGACTTTTTTTTTCTCTTCTTCGCTACTTTTTTCTAGGTTTAAGCTACTTAAAACTCTCTTCAAAGAGGTCCATCGTAGAAGAAAGCTAAAATAGGAAACAACGCGACTGACGGGAGAAAAAGCAGGTATATTTTTGTTTTCGGTAAAATACATCGGGTATATTTTTATTATAATTAATCTAAATAAAACATTAACATGATATATCTAATATAATTAGAGGGGACATGCCAATTCGATCAGTACTTAATTGGCAAATTGGTTCTTAACTCCACTTTTTAATTTTGTGTTGGTAGGCCTAAAGTATCACCTTTAGTAGCGAGGACTAATCTCCTTGCAATATAGACTTCCTAAAGGAGCCTGACTACAAAACCCTCTACATACACACCGTCGAGAATTGAATCCCGGACTAGATGCTTAGGGTGTGCATGGTAACCATTCTGTTCCCTAGCACTGTTTTTGAGATGAAATAGTTTTTTCTGATTCTGTGCCTTGAAAGAGTTATGAGAATCAGAATCACGTTTGGCGGTACAACAGAACTTTTACGGAAAAACGTGAAATTCGACAGCGGGAAAAAATGCGGTATGACGGCGGCACAACAACGGCTCGATTAGCTCAGATATCCTATAAGGAAAACGTTTATCAACATTTGGCATCATAACAGGCCATTTGGGCAAAAATTACTATTTTGCCCCTAGTACCCCTATTTGGCGGAATTTCGCGAGCATTTGTTTTCGCTCTATCTCTCCGTAATTTTGACAGATCTTTTCCCTCATCATATTTTCGAAATATGTATCATATTTACCCCTAAATATGATATCTAGACTATCTTGAAAATTTAAAGATAAATCTAGCATTCCTACTATATCTACCGAAAGAACTACCGAAACTAAAGACTAAGGACCGAAGAACTTACCTAGACTTTGCTCAGACTTTCTCCAGAGCTTATCTCTCTAACTTCTCTCTAAGGGGCATATTTTTGGTGTGAAAAATGAAGAAGGTGCTCATGCCTTTATATAGGCAAAAATTGTGCCACTTTGGTAATTTCCATATTCCAAATCTTGTAATTTTCTCTTACCTTATAACCAAGTAAAATAAAGCATAATGGTGTTTAATTCCTAGCCATGCAGCATGTTGGTCGACATTCAAGGCTGATTTGGCAGCAAACAATTGGTCCAAAAATGGTGAGTCAACTTACTTTATGGCCGGTTCGGCGATTTTCCCGTTCGGTCTCCGTTTCGCGTCTCTTTGGAGAAATCTCAAAATTCTGGATTCATAACTTTGAAGATCTTCTCTTCCTCATCAATAATATCTAATTTAACTTAGATTTCGGTCCCTTACTGTGGTTCCAACAGTCCAGTTGAAGTTTTCTCGAAAAACGTGTCCGAACACGTCCGTGTCGGAAATCGCTTTCGGAATCATCAATCTCTCGGATAATAATTCACTGATTCCAAATATGTCCAGATAATTATAAACTCATCTCTAGATGTTGAGTTATAATTATTTTCTTCAAATTCCAAAATATGACCATCCGCATTTTTCCCTATTTCGTCTTATTAGGAAAATGCGCTCACCGCCTCGAAATTTACTTAGGAAGAAGTCACTTGAAGGTAAAAACTCACCGATCAATATTTTACCTTGACTTTGGAATTCCTATTCCTGGTTCTCTAGATAGGATCCGTTTCCTATTTATTCCATTACTATTCACTATATTATATAATAATACAATTTTACAAAAATATCATGATATTTATTTATTTTTTCTTTTATTTTTCTAAGCATAAAATATTTTATTAATATTTTATTATTTATTTATTTTTTATTTATTTAATAATTTCGAATTTCTCCAATTAAAAATAATTATTTAAATTATTTTTAATTCATTTACTTTATACCTTAATTATCGCATTAATTACCAGATTAGCCACTTACTAATTTTTGATAATTTTCTTAATTAGGATAAATCATTATCTCTCAATTATTTTACTTACATTGGTATTTTATATCCCATGTAAAATATTAAAAATCATGGTGTCAATTATGATCCCCAAAATAATATTAAATCTTGTCTCAATATTTTCCAAGGAAATTAATCCCAAAAATTACCTAAATTAGAGACAACATATTCTCCAATTTTTAATAAATATTTCATTGCCTCTTAGGATTTATCATAATATTTTCAGGGTATTTTATGGCCCACAATTTCATTTAGGGATTTTTAGCTCTTTATTCACCCTAATTTCAATAGAAATTACCTTAGGAAATAAGATAATTATTACTTATTATTTGAAACCACATATTCACCTATTTTCAATAGGTATTATTTATCGAAATATAATATTCGAGATAAATAATTACCCGGTATTACACCTCTGGAAACATATTTGTCCTTTCCAATTTGTTAACAGAATTTTTAGGGTTTTCCAAATTCAAATAGTATTTTATTGAAATTATCTTATAATTAATTAAAAGTAAAATTAAAAACATGTATTAAATAATAAGACTAAATCAAACTTTATCTTATTATAAAAAACTAGACTCCCTCACACATTTGACTCTTATATGTTGAATAAGAAGTAGTATTTGTTATATATAATTAAAAGTTCAATTATAAAGAGATATGGGAAAAATCTGGCAAAAAATAAAAGATATCCCAAAAAACTTAGCATAAGTTGAATTATTAAATACTCAAAATATAACCTCCCATTTTTCTTCAATCTCTCTCTAGAATCTTTTAGTCATTCAATGTTTTTAATGCCATAGTCAGCACTAATATTTATCATCTCCGAAGTCCAAAATCCCGTAAAAAAGTTGATGATCTTTTTTTTTTAAAATAAATAAATAAATTGAGACAAAGACTATCATGATTCTCGAGAAATGTCAATATGAATATTATTAAAACCAACTTGGATTAAAATGTAAATTAAAAAAATTAAATATGTAACTTATATATTTCTACCCATTATATCCTTGTTTAAATATGTAACTTATATATATATTTCTTTCAAATTTGGAATAAAGAAATTAATAGTCTTTTTTTTTTTATTTTTCGGGATGATTATCCCAAGGAAAAGACATAATTATTGAGAATTCCTAAAAAAAGTAAAGTGTTATCATTAATGAGTAAAAATAAAATTTACACGAGCATTCTCGACAAAATTTTAAGGACCCATTTGATACGCGGAAGATAGGCCGAAAGAAAGGGAAGATTACAAATCTTCCATCACAAAATGCGTTTGACAGCACCGCCTTCCTGGAAGCCATCTTCTAGTAACCTTTGTTCTTCCCTTAAACGTGGTAACCTTCATTCCATCCAAAAATGAAGGGAAAGCTGAAATCTTCCTGGGAGAGTGAAATCTTGTGATGAAATTGGCCCTGAAAAGACCATGTTACCCTTACCTTCACGGAGCCCACGAGAACTGATTTTTGGTGAGCAGAAATGCTTGCAGCAATGTTACGCGATAAGCCAATAAACTGAAGCTCCTCGTTTTTGTTGTAAATGGCATATACGCCGGTACCCAATGGCACTTCCGCGGCAGCATCCTCATTTCCCAGCGGTAGGACTATTGGAACCGTCTCCTCGAGATTCTTGAGAGCTAAAACTACGAGCTGCGTTTGAGGCTTATCTGAACTTGTATTGTAGGGTTCAAGAGAAATAGAACGCAGAGATAAAGAAGGTTTGGCTTTGACATGTGAATTGAATGACAAAACAGGGGTATACCAAGAAGACGATGTGTGGGTCTGTGTTGTGGTTTTTACTGTCTTGTATTTATATTACTATAGTTTATGTCAAAAGTTCCTACTTTGTTTCTGTCATATTGTTGTTCCTCGAATGTTCTGATATAAACAGTTGCACAAGTTTGGTTATTGTCTAATTTTTTGTTTGAACGCGTTGTGAAAGGTGGAATATCACCTAGAGGGGGTGAATAAGTGATTATAAAAATCTTTTGCTAAATGCTCAAGAACACTAAAGTAGATACAGAAGAAGTAAAGGTAAAGGACACAGAGAGATTATACTGGTTTGGTCTAACTCCTCGACCAACGTCGAATCCCCAAGCACCTTGGTATTTTCACTAACTCTTAATCACAGTCACAATTACACACTTCGTACTAGAGATGATCCTTTCACACTAGGACTCACTCCCCCTTACAAGCTGTACCTGTACATCCACACTTAAGGTTCCACAACCTTAAGATTTTACAACTAAACAAGTAATCAAATAAGTGTTTATGAAAAATCTCTCACAGAGCAGATGAATAACAATCACTGAAGTACAAGATATCGAAGATATAAGTGAAACTTAATGAAATAGTAGATTGCAATAAGCTCGAATGGAATGCGCAAAGTTTCGGTAGGTGGCAAATTCAAAGCTTCTGGTATTTATAGTTGTTGCAATTAATAACCGTTGTAGAAGCTTGAAGATATCTGTTGTGATTCTTCAAAATAGCCGTTAGACAGTTGAAGCTTTCGCCATTAATGATCCCAGATTAATCACCGGCTTCAACATTCCTTCATTCCTTTTGTTTTTGATTGTTGAGATACAACAATCAGAACGAGGTTTAGCTTGCCAAAAATGTCTTTCGATTGCTCAAAAGAATGGATGTTGAGATTGTGTTCTCGAAAAGGTAATAGCATTAAATGCTTCTGACACACAAATTGCTTTATCCCAAATTGGCATTAATCTATCTTAAAATCATTTGAAACTCACTAATAAACTTGTTAATAATAGTTAGGAATAGTAATGAGAAATGATTTGAAGTATCAAAATCAATCTTAGTGATTAAAAGATTCAGACACGAGAGATTTTCAAATAGAGAACAATTGGCTCGAGCGAAAACACTTCTTGCTCGAGTCAATTTTACTTTGAAAAACCAAAGAAGACGATCGCGAAGATGCTTAACTCGAGGTAACCAACCTTGGCTCGAGTTTAGAGCAAACCTCGAGTCACGGAAAAGGCGGATCGAGTCAATATTCATTTAAAAAATATGACTGACGATGATACTGATAGACCTTTGCTCGAGTCAAAAAAATATGGCTTGAGTTTAGGTCCAAACTCGAGCCTCCAAATCATGGCTCGAGTCAGATGCTGAGAGGCCTTTCTGAAAACGCTTTGAAAACATCTTTTGACTAGAGTCATTAAATGATGGCTCGAGTCATAGAGATTTTTGAATATAACGGTCATAGCTCAGGCTTGAGTCAAAAGCATTTACCTTGAGGCAACCAGTTCAGAATTTTTGAAATCATTTTTAGTTCGCAGATTTTGGCTAGAGTCACCAGTTCAGAATTTTTGAAATCATTTTCGCAGATTACCAAGAAGTCATTCTGTCTCAAGTCATACAAGACTTGGTTCGAGTCTGATACCCTAGGCTTGAGTCAATCTGATAGTAAATGAAACCAGCTGATATGACCTATGTTTGAACAAGTTAAAGTCATTTTGCCTTGGATCATAAGCCTTAGATTGTTTACAATGGTTAGTTATCATCAAAACATATATAGAGAACTAACACGTTGTCCCTTTAGTGCTTTACGTTCAAACCCAACTCCAGCATTTAAATTGTTTAGGGGCATTGTGGGAATTGCACTTGATCTTCCCAGTTAAGCAACATTCAATTCTTCATATCAAACATTTTATTTTCCCTCAACTAACTTCCATTCCCTAGTATACCAAATGGCTCACATTTTTAAAGTTCCTTCCTAATCTTCCTTTCCTTTCCTTTTACTTCCATTCCTTTCCTTTTCTTCCTCAAATCTTCTGTGTAACAAATAGGGCCTAACAGCCACATGAAGGGAATTCGTAAGTACTAGAGCCAAATTCAGTAATCAATCATAGCGTTGAGGCTAAAGATAAGGGGCAGGCCAGTTTGGAATCAACTTTAAGTTGGCTTTAAGTGAAAAAAAGCTAAAAAAGCATACCAGTGGAAAAAAGCCTTATGTTTCTTGTTTGGACTGCCCATTGCGTTGGCTGGGCTTATTCGAAAAACCAAAAGGCTACTGGGCTTATTGGACGCTCCAAAGTGGAGCTTATCTCGTGACGCACTGAGAAAAATTTGTGACCATCTCGTGCCTTCTAATTTTTCACAAAGATTCTCGTGCTCACTCGCCTCATCCATCCTTAGTTTGACTCGTCCCCTCCATCTTCCTCAGCTTTCCCTTCCTTTCGCAGAGGAATCTCTCAGTCTCGGCCCTTATCTCATCCTCCTGGAACCATCATGTGCATGTCCTCCCACAGCTCATCTCGTCCAATCAAGCCCAGAGATTCCTCCCAGAGCCCGTCTCGTCATCGAAGCGCATAGCCATTCTCGTCTTCAAATAGCGGTCTCGTGTTTCTTCATCCACTGTACCTGTGCTCAATTCGTCCTCTCCGATCTCTCGCTAGTGGAAGACACCGTAGCCATCACCAGTCGCCAGTAGTCATCGTCACTCACTCTAGACTCGTCACACTCACTCGATCAGCCTAAGAAGCTTTTTCAGGTTTGTGATTTCCTTCCATCTGATGTGCCCAAAATTTTGATTAGCTCTAGAATCATGAGTCCAAGTTGGGAATTTGATTTTGAGTTTGATTTCAGTTGATTTTGAGTTTCTGTCTAGTGGAGTACAACATACAATTGGGATTTTAATGTTTGCTTGGATTCTTGCTTCCCATTGTTTTGTTCCTGTGAAATTGACTATGCCTTTTGTGGCTATGATTGATTTGTACATATGGGTTTTTTTTTTCATATTATTGCTCTATCCGATGGCTTAATCCTTCTGTGCATTCCAGATGTATTTGAGATTTTGAAGTGCTTTGGAATGACTCTTTAAGCCATCAAAGTTTCCTATCTGTGCATGTCTATACATATATTTATAGTTTGCAGTTGTTGCTAAATCATGTCCTGGTATTTTGTGATGCATATAGACATGTTAGTCTTGGATGTAAATTTATGCATCTGACTCCAAGTCATGAGTGAGTTGATTTTAATTATATTGGAGTTCAATATGCCCATCACTAGTGGACACAGGTTGGATAAAATTTACAAGTGGTTATATAATGGAGTTCAATATTGCTATGTATATTGGGTTTGATTGGGGTCCCAGTGATGTGGAGCGGAAGATGTGTTAGGTTCAGTCTGTAAATTCGGGATATACACATATTTGTTTTCATGGGACTTTTTTTTTGAACAAAATTTTCACTTTCTTTTGTGTGTGTTTGTGTTTTAGATCAGACAATTTGGAAGATGGAGTTATTTGTTGTATATTGCTCTATTCATGTTCTTAGAATAGGTCCTCTGAATTTCTTTTAGTGCTGCTATGTTGAGGCCTCTATGTATAGCATTGATGGTCTAACTTTTCTTTAAGCTTATTTGGTAATTTCCAATCATATATAACATATAACTTCAGAAGTCTTTTGTTCATTTGAACTACTCGGCTTGTATTGTAACATCAATTTCACCATTGTATTTACCCCAAATATTAGAATTTTATCACTTGTGGAATGATTTGATCTTTTTTATTGGGCCCTTCAAGTAAGTGCGAGAGGAAAATTAATTTCAAGTTAGCATTATTGTTGCTCTGTTCCTGGGTCTTTACTTTCTTTTTCTTTATCCATTTGTAGCAGGATATTGATCTGTCAAACCACAGTTGTGGGGAGCAGATGTTTGGGTATACATTTCAAGCAGTTGGGATATTTTGTATTCAACTGGATCTTACTGTTCGTTCACCATCCAAAAAAATCCTTGCACTCAGGGGTATTGAGAACTATCACTAAACTTCAAAAATGTGTTTTTTATTTGCAAGTTACTTCTTTATTGTTTAACTAGACACATGATTACAAATTGTTCCTGTTCAACTTGGCACCATGTTTATGATCTTCCTGCTCTCTTCTTTATTGCTCTAATGTCATGATAGCCATATATTTGTGTGTGTGGCTAAAAATAGCCATATTTTTTAGTTCTGAGTTCTCTTTTAAAGTTGCTTTGGTGTATACATTGCAAACATTATTGTAGTTTTGTAATTTCTCACGACTCTTTAGTTGTATATTCTCTAACCAATTTTTAATGGAATCCTGATTCATTTAAAAATGTGAAATTGATATGTTATTAAAATATTTTACTTACAAGAAACAAATGGTGGTGGTAGTTTAGGGCTGCCCGGTATATATATGTTGATCATATATATGCTGGTAGATATGATGTTGGGTTCTAATGGTGGTGTAAGTTTAGGGCTACCAAGTTTACCAAAGTAAAAAAAGAAAAGAAAAGAAAAGATCATGTTTCATAAAAGTTTGAATATGGCTGAGCCAGTGTATCACCGTGGGGAGCCCCAGTGCTGTTTGTGAAGAAGAAAGACAGAAGTTTCCGACTCTGTATCGACTATCGTGAACTAAACAAAGTAACCGTCAAGAACAAATATCCACTTCCCCGGATTGATGATCTTTTGGATCAATTATCTGGTTGCACTATATTTTCCAAAATCGATCTACGTTTGGGATATCATTAGTTGCGAGTTAAAGATGGTGATGTTCCCAAGACGGCTTTCAGAACCAGGAATGGACATTACGAATTCCTTGTGATGCCTTTCGGATTGACCAATGCACCTGCGGTATTCATGGATTACATGAACCGTATTTTCCGTCAACACTTAGACCAATTTGTGGTAGTGTTTATTGACGATATACTCGTCTATTCTAAGAGCAGAGGAGAACATGAGGAACATCTGCGACTTGTGTTGAAAATACTTAGGGAGAAGTGACTCTGCTAAGTTGAGCAAATGCGAATTTTGGCTGCCAGAAGTTAGATTTCTGGGCCATGTTATATCAAGCGGTGGAGTTGCAGTTGATCCAGGCAAAGTGGAAGCAGTTCTGGACTGGAAGAGACCAGAAACAGTGACGGAGATACGTAGTTTTCTAGGTCTGGCGGGGTATTACCGCAGATTTATACGAGATTTCTCACGTCTTGCCTTACCATTGACAAAGCTTACGAGGAAGAACCAACTCTTTGTATGGGGAGAAGACTGTGAGGATAGCTTTCAGAGATTGAGGGAGAGGTTGACTACATCACCCGTATTAATAATTCCAGATCCGAGTGAGACTTATGTAGTCTATAGTGATGCCAGTGGGCAGAGATTGGGATGTGTCCTGATGCAGCAGGGCAGGGTGGTGGCTAATGCCTCTCGTTAGCTGAAGTCTCACGAGTCGAATTATCCTACACACGATTTAGAGCTTGCGGCTATCGTGTTCGCTTTGAAGATATGGAGGCATTACTTGTACGGTGCGACCGTAGAGTTATACTGCGACCACAAGAGCCTGAAATATCTCTTTTGTCAAAGGGAACTTAACATGAGGCAACGTCGCTGGATGGAGTTGCTCAAAGATTACAACCTGGAGATCAAGTATCATCTAGGAAAAGCAAACGTCGTTGCAGATGCTCTCAGTAGAAAGAAGGTGCAGGTGGCATACATGATGATACAAGAGTATAAATTACTTGAAGATTTCAGAGATCTGAATCTATCAAACCAAATTTGCGTAGGTCTCAACACACCAAATGATGCCTATCTTGCAACTCTCCTTATGAGTCAAGGGGAATATGACCTGAGGGATGAAGTCGAGGAAGCTCAGAAGCAAGATGATTGGTCTATCTCCATTCGGGAGAAGATCTCTCAGGGTGAAACCCAAGACCATGACCTACCACCTAGTGGTTTGGTCAGGTACAAGAAGCGAATCTACGTACCGCCAGTTGATGAATTAAGGCGGAAGATACTGGATGAGGCTCATAAGAGTAAATATACTCTACATCTAGGAATGGTCAAGATGTACCAGAACATGAAAACTGAACTTCGGTGGCCTGGGTTGAAGAAAGATGTAGCCCAGTACGTGGCCGGGTGTTTGACTTTTCAGAAAGTAAAGATTGAACACCGACGACCCCCTGGTCCTCTTCAAGGACTAGAAATTCCAGAATGGAAGTGGGAGAATGTAACCATGGATCTGGTGGTGGGATTGCCCAAGATCTGGAATCATGATGCGATCTGGGTAATTGTGGACCGATTAACGAAGTCGTCACATTTTATCCCCATCAGTGTCAGCTACTCTCCAGAACGATTGGCGGCGATTTATATCAAGGGGATCGTGAGACTCCATGGTGTGCCTAAGAGCATTGTCTCTGATCGGGATCCACGATTCATATCCTGTTTCTGGTAGGCATTACATGAAGCCCTAGGTACAAAGTTGAAGTTCAGTACGGTGTACCACCCACAGACCGATGGTCAATCAGAACGAATGATGCAGACACTTGAGGATATACTGAGAGCATGTGCATTAGATTTCAAAGGAAATTGAGATCAATATCTTTCGTTGGCAGAATTTGCGTACAACAATAGCTATCATGCGAGCATACAAATGGCTCCGTTTGAGGCATTGTATGGGCGAAAGTGTTAATCACCACTGTGCTGGACAGACTCATTTGAGAAACAATTGCTTGGGCCGGACATGATTGAAAGGACCTCTGAACAAATCGCGTTAAGCAAGAGAAGACTCCTGGCGGCTCAAAGCAGACAGAAGAGCTATGCTGACAAAAGAAGAAGACCACTAGAATTTGAAGTCGGAGATCATGTGTTTTTGAAGGTGTCCCCAGTAACCGGTGTCGGTAGAACGCTTAAGAGGCGGAAACTAAGTCCTCGTTACGTAGGACCTTTCGAAATCTTAGCAAAACGTGGACCCGTCGCTTATCAAATAGCCGTACCCCCGAACTTAAGCACCCTCCATGACGTCTTTCATGTTTCTCAATTGAAGAAATACCAACCAGCTCGTGATCATGTCATTGAATATGAAGACGTTGAGGTACGGCATGATAATACCTTCGTAGTCGAGCCGGAGCGAATTCTCAAACACCAGGAGAAACGTCTTAGGAATAAGATCATACCGATAGTGAAGGTAGTCTGGAAGGGTTTGTCACCGAATGAGGCGACTTGGGAAACAGAGAGAGATATGAAGGAGAAGTACCCGAGTTCATGGCCCATAGTTTAGTCTCGATAGATTAAATTTTGAGGGCGAAATTTTGTTTAACGGAGGGAGAAATGTAATACCTGGATATTTTGTTTATTTGGAATCTTATTGAGATAAATAAATGACTATTTCGATAGGTGAATATGTGGTCTCAAACCTTGAGATATAATTATCTTATTTTCCAGGATAATATCTATTGAAATTAGAAGAGTTAAGGTGCCAAAATTCCTAAAATACCCTTGTGAGACATAAAATGCCTAGAGAATATTATAAAATATTGCAATAGGCAATTAAATAATTATTAAAAATTAGAGAGTATGTTGTCTCTAAATTAGATAATTTTTGGGATTATTTCCCTTGGAAAATAATGAGGCAAAATTAAATATTATTTTGGGGATCATAAGTGACCCCATGATTTTTAATATAATGCATGTGGCATAAAATACCAATGTCAGTGAAATAGTTATGAGAAAATGATTAATCCTAATTAAGAAAATTATCAAAAATTAGTAAGTGATTAATTAAGTAATTAATGGCTAATTGTTTAAAGCTTGAACAAAAGAATATTCAAGGTAAATTATGTAAAACTCTTTAATTAAATGTTTATGACAAAAATTAGCATAAAGTATACTTGCTAATTAATTAGAAAAGGTTAAGAAATATGTATGAGATTAAGTACATGAAAACCCTAAATCTTAAAAGATTGCTAATCATAGGATTAAGGCCCTAATTAAGCTTTCTAATTAAATTAAATTATAATATTAAAGTAATTAAAAAATAAATACAAAAGAAAATAAAAGGGGGGCGAAATTTTAGTGTGAAAAGGGTTAGGGATTTTTGCAAAATATTATCATGATATTTATTAATTAAATAATAATATAAATGAGATATTTGTGGAAAAAGCAAATAGGATAAACGAGAACTGATAGAAATTAAATCCTATCTCAAAATAGGTGAACTAAGTATTTAACATAAGGACTTATTATAAACAAGTATAATTTTATCCTGGAGTGGGCTGTCTCCGAAGTCATTTCCGAAACCGGCGGAATGATTAAGAGATAAGACGAAAAAGGAAAGGGGCAGATAGTAGAAATGAGAACCAATGGAAAATAAATCCTATCTAGAAAACCATGAACTATGTTTCTAAGATCAGGACATATTAGGAACAAGTGAATTTTTATCCAGAAGTTGGTATTAGCGGAAGTCATTTCCGTAACCGACATCGTTTATCCGAAAATGTTCAGCAGGTTACAGAATACCCTTAATTGGATCAAAAATTTAGTTAACCCAGATATTTCCAAAGAGGAAGAATAGAACTTCAAAGCTTTGCTGCTGGATTTTCGAGACTGTTTAAGATTACGCGATTAGGACACCGAACAAGGAGCTTTATCGGTACAAGACCATAAAGCAAGAAGGTGACATCATTGTGATGATGAAAACTTCTTCAAAAAGGAAGGGGAGAGGTCGGCCAACACCAATCAAGGGCCAAGATGGAGCCTTGCAACAAAACCAAGATCCAACGGTTGAAATCCGATATGATAAAACATGAATAGTAGCACAGATTTTCCTATAAATAGATGGCACCTCCTATCAAACTTCCTCACCAATTCCTTGAGCCATTTCGAAATAGAGAGAGATTTTAGAGAGAAGGAGGAGTCTGGAGAAAGTGTAGCGAAGTTCTGGGTAAGTTCTTCGGTCCATAGTCTTAAGCTTTAGTAGTTCTTTCGGTAATTATAGTAAGAATGCTAGGTAGATCTTTAATTTGCCAAGATAGTTTGATATAATGTTTTAGGGATAAATATGATATTTATTTCAAAAATATATTAGAGGAAGAGATATGGCAAAATTTTGGAAGATTAGAGTCAAAGTAGTGAAGCTCTGGCGAAATTTCACCGATTAGTAAAACTAGGGGCAAAATGGTAATTTGTACCTAAAATGCCTGTTATGATGCTAAAATATTGATAAATGTGATATTATCCTTATAGGATATCTGTGTTCACGTACCGCTGTTGTGCCGCCGTTAAACGTATCGTTTTCCGTCACACGTACCGTTTTCCGTCAAACGTACCAAATATCGTCAACGAAGGTACGGATACGTACTGTAACCCTAACTCTGTGCTGCTCATATACATATATGTGATAGATACGTTCATAGACCGAGGCCCTATTTAGGGTTGTCAATTATACTTACAGCTTTACACGGGTTATAGTATTTGTAATACCGTTTAAGTTTTCCTAGCGCTGAGGACACGTGTTGTGATCGTGGCACAGGGTATGTGCAGACATGTTGTGGGACTTTACATATTGCTTTGTGCTTATGTTCTGTCATTGTATTGATCATGCATCTGCTTTGTGCTTATGTATTGATATGCTGCTATATTGTTATGAATATCTGTTGTCCATATACTGTTTTATTTGAGCATAAGGTTAACGTTACTCCGAGATCCAAATGGGAATTGGATCTCACCGTTTTGTGGTCGGGAGGACCGAGGATTGGAGATAGGGGCAAGCAGCAGGAGTAGGCTTCGAGACGGAGATTTACTTACCGTTTATGTATTTACTTTTGGACACTAGGATGACTGTATCATTACTATTACACTATGGTTAACGTTTTTATGGTTCAGTTACTCACTAGCTCCAATGCTCTACTCTGATTGATAAAAAAATTTCCGCTTTTAAAATGGGATGTTACAAAAGGGAATTAGTGGTGAGTGGGGGTAATTACTATAAAGATGTGTATTTAATAAAGGTAGAAAAAGAAAAAAAATATTTTAAATTTTGAGACACAAATAGAAAGTTGCTTATAAAAAGGATGGTCCCTAAAAAAGCAAGTTGCTCATAAAAATTACCATGATTATCTAATAGTGATAATTTACATGTACTAGTTTAACATATATATCTAAACAAAAATAACATATATATGGCAGCGTTAATGCCACCAGGCTCTGTCTTAATGAGGCTCGAGATCGTTTTAACCTTGTGGACGGAAGGAGGAAGGCGAAAAATGTGTCTGGGACCCAGTGGCATCCCCCACCACCTGGGTGGATCAAGATCAACACAGACGGAGCGTTTTCTCGCATGTCTCCCGGAGTTGCTAGTGGTGGCATTCTAAGAGACGAGCATGGCAACTTTATGCGAGCTTTTCTGTTTAAGGGCGATGATGGCGACTACCTGACCGCTGAGCTTTGGGGTTGTCTCCATGGTTTAAAGCTTGCGTGGGAGTTGGGGCATAAGGAAGTTGTCTTTGAAGCAGATTCTGCGGATGTGGTGGATCTAATTAGAAACCCATCACTTGGAGTGCATGAGGACCGACTGCTGATAGAAGAAATTAAAACAGTGGTGGCTAGTGACTGGACTGTTGATGTTCGCCTTATTAGCCGTCGGGAGAATGAAGTGGCGGACCATTTAGCCAAGGCAGCCCTGTCTGCTATGCCTAGGTTCCATCTAATTTCGCAACCGGATGTGGATCTAGGAAGGCTTCTCGAAAAGGATAAAGTCTAGTTGATGTCTGGATGCTTAACTGTATAAAAAAAAACATATATATCTAATAGCAATAGGGTAATTCCACCTTTTTTTATACAGAGTGACTTTTAAAAGGGACTATTATGTCAATTTCTTCAAGAATGAGAGTTAAACGTGGGATCAGAGGGAGACGCTACGCATATTTATATTGGACGAAAATTCATATTTAATTTAATTTAATTTAATTTGATCTTTGTAATTTTACTATTTAGATCAATAGAAATCTAATATAAAATAAAACAATCATTTACTATTAAACTTTAAGAATTTGATATTTTTTGTGTAAAAAACGAAAAAGATTGGACCATTATCAATTAAATATTTACAATGGAAACAATCACAACAAAATCTTGCTAGGTATCACACTATACACACACACACATACAAACATATATACATACATAATGACGAATCCAGAAAATTACTGAAGGGGCACTACTGTACTTGTAATACCCTGAAAACCCTAACTAATGTGAGAAAAATATTTGGATAAATACGTCAAGGTGAATAGGTGGTTTCAATAAATGGTCATAATTACCATATTACTTAGGGAAATTGTGTGAAAATTAGAAAAGGAAAAGAGCTAAGATCTCGTGAAAAATGTATTTTATAAGGAGAAAATGGCACGAAAATATTATGATAAATCTAATATGACAAAGAGATATTGACAAAAACTTAGGAAGTATGTTATCTTTAATTTTAGGAATTTTTGGGATTATTTCCCTGAAAAATAATTGAGCATAAATAAAATATTATTAAAAAGCACTTTATGCCCCTTTATTTTTAATACTTTACATGGGATATAAAATACCAATGTAAGTCAAATAGTTGTGAGATAATAATTATTCCTAAATAAGAAAATTATCAACAATTAGTAAGTGGCTAATTGGGTAATTATTGGCTAATTGTTTAGATTAAAATATAAGATAAATAAATTAGAAAAAATAATAAAAAGGGTTGAAATTCGAAATTAATAAATAAATAAAAATAAAAATAAATAAAATATTAATAAAATATTTTATGCTTAGAAAAATAAATAAAAAATAAAAATCTAGATATTTTGATTAAAATAATATTATATATGGTAAAGAGCCAACATGACATTTGAGAATGGATGGAAATTAAATCCTACACCAAGGTATAGAAATTTAGTCTTTTACCACTGGACCTTTTATGAACCAGTGAAATTCTATCTCGGATTGAGCGGTCTCAGAAGTCGTTTATGAAACCAACAACGTAATTAGGAGTACCGGATAATTAAGATAAAATGAGATAGTGCTAAAAGAGACTTATAGAAAACGTTTGTGTTTTTCAAACCAGGGATATAGTTACTTAGATCAGATCATATTACGAACCAGTGATTTTCTGCCAAGAAGCTGATTCTATCAGAAGTCATTTCCGTAACCGATGACGTCTGTCCTAAAATCTTCAGCAGATAACGGAATACCCTTAATGGGATCATAAATTTCATTAAACTAGATATTCCTAATGAGAAAGAAAGAAACTTCGAAACTCGCGTCGCATTTCCCGATTCGTCGGGATTACGCGTTCGGACACGGACTGGAAACTTTATCGGTACGGCTCAATTGGCACATGGGTGATGTCATGCATGACATCACCACCTTCCTCAAGAAGGAAGAGGAGAAGTCGGCCAAGGCAAGGGAAGGGTGAGGATGATGCCATGTGTCAAAATGTGATCGAACTACGTAAACCGATCGATAAAGTGATGAATAGTGTCTCTTCTTTTCCTATAAATAGGAGCTCACCCTTCACTTCTCTTCACACCCAAAAAACGCAGCCTAGAGAGAGGTTAGAGAGAAGGAAGAGCCCGGAGAAATTCTATCCGACCCCTGGGTAAGTTCTTCGGTCCTTAGTCTTTAGTTTCGGTAGTTCTTTCAGTAGAGATAGTAGGAATGCTAGATTAATCTTTAAAATTCCTAGATAGTTTAGATATCATATTTGAGGGTAAATATGGTATATATTGGGAAGAGAGATATGTCAAATTCTGGGGAAATCGGGTCAAAGTAGCGAAGCTCTGGCGAAATTCCGCCGATTAGGGGGTCAGGGGCAAAATGGTAATTATTACCTAAAATGCTTGTTATGATGCTAAAAACTGATAAATACTATCCTTATAGGATATCTCGAGATAATCGAACCGTCGTACATTTGTTGTACCGTCAAGGCCTGTTGTACATCAAAAAGTACGAGTTTTTCGTAAAACGTACCGAAAGTACCGTCAACGAAGGTACGTTCGCGGCGTACTGTAACACTAACTCTGATGCTTGCTGTATACTCATATATGTGATTGCTGTGTTCATATACGAAGTTTTTGTTTGTTTGAAAATGGTGGAGTTATGAGTACACGGGTTATGGTATTGTTAACACCGTTTAGAGTTTTCCTAGCGCTATGGACACGACAGTACATCGTGGCACCGGAGAGTGTGCAGACTGGGATGACATACATACTGCAGGGGCTGTGTAGTGTTATTGCCTGATTACGGAGATGTGTTTTTATACAATGAAATGTTGTGAATGTTTGCCATGCATATACTGCTTACATAAGCATGAGGTTAACCGTTACCTGAGGTCCGATGGGCATTGGACCTCGCCCGCATGATTAGATGGTTCGGGTCATGAACCGGAGAAGGCACCAGGGGCGGAACTATAGTTATACACCAAAGAGACGGAGCCATGAGAAGGCACCTGGTCAAAGAAAATGCGGGAAGAAGGTCAATGTAACCTATCTTATGGCATGAATCTAATAAGGTTACTTCATATCATTTGGTGCTTAAACTAGAAGGGTCGTCTATGTGGTTCGCCAATCAATCAGTCACCCTAGCACGGTGAGACTTCCACTAGACCTACCCAGCCTGTAATACCCTAAAAATCATCCTTATGATAAATATCACATTTTAGTAAATAATACCTATTGAAGATAGGTGAATGTGGGACCTCACATAATAAGTTTTAAATACCTTATTTTCTAAGGGAATTCTTGTAAGAATTTGAAAAGAGAAAGAGTTAAAAATCCAGGAAAAATGAATATTATAAGGCAAAAAAATGGCCTAAAAATATTATGATAAATCTAATATAACAGCAGATATTGACAAAAACTTAGGAAGTATGTTATCTTTAATTTTAGGAATTTTTGGAATCAGAATTTTTGGACCCATGAATAGTATTTACTATTCAAAAATATGTATTCACTATTCACAAATACGTATTTACTATTCATGTGGGACCCACGTCAAATTATTTCCCTGCCGACGACATTCACGTGAAGTTTGAAAAAAATGTCAGCGGGACCCACTCAATAGTAATTTACTATTTGGATAATAATATAATATTCTTTCTCCCACTTCATTCAAGAACGCTATATGAAATAGTTGTGAAGATATGGAAATCCTGGAGAAAATATAAGGACGTATCTGGAACCCACATAATTTAACCTCGAAAATAAGACCGGTGAAGGTTATTTTTGCTAACACCGAGGAATAAGTTTAGTCCAACTAGGGAAGTCTAATTAGACCATAAATCCCGGTATTTTACTACCATCCAAAAAGTATTCTCAAAATTTAAAAGTATTAGCGATTAGTCTAGTAACTCGGAAATGAATTTCGTTAAAGTAGAACTTTATCGGTACGGTCACATAAAGCAAGGTGCGGGACCCATGGAAAATTATTTCTGCCTTCTTCACGTGAAGAGTCACGGGAGGTTTGAAAATTTGGCACGGGGAAAATTACGTAAAAGGGCCCAAAGGAGAAAATTACACTTAAGGACCCATTTTCCACCATATAAATAGAGGCTTCACTTCTTCTCATTTCTCACACCAAAACCATGTTCTAGAGAGATGTTAGAGAGAAGGAAGAGTCCGGAGAAAATCTAGCGAGCTCGGGTAAGTTCTTCGGTCCCTAGTCTTTAGTTTCGGTAATTTTTTCGGTAGATATAGTAGGAATGCTAGAATTATCTTTAAATTTCTCGGATAGTCTAGATATCATGTTTAGGGGTATATATGGTATTTATTTCAAGAATATCTTGGGAAAAGAGATATGTCAAAATTCTGGAGAGATAGGGTCATAGTAGCGAAGCTCTGGCGAATTTCCGCCGATTGGGGGGTCAGGGGCAAAATGGTAATTTATACCTAAAATGCCTGTTATAATGCTAAATACTGATAAAAACGATATAATTCGTATAGGATATCTGTATTCGAACTGCTATCGTACATTGTTATATCACAGTTGTCTTGCCATTTGTTTACACCGTCAAAAAATTTTTTTTTAAGTAAACGTACCGAAGTACCGTCAACGAAGGATATCCGAGGATTTCGGAGGCAGATTTGATGGACGGGCGTATTACTATACATGAATAGTACCGTATACGTGAATAGTGCCGTATACATGAATAGTAATTACTATTCACATGGAAGGAAGGTACGTTCGCGTATTGTAACACTAACTCTGATGCTTATTGTATGCTGATATATATGATTGCTGTGTTCCTGTACTGAGACTCTGTCTCATTTGAAATTGATGAAATCATGAATATACGGGTTATGGTATTGTTAACGCCGTTGAGAGTATTCCTAGCGCTGAGGACACGACTGTACATCGTGGCACTGGTGAATAGTGCAGACTAGGATAACAAACATACTGCGAGGGGCTGTGTATTGTTATTGCCTTACATATCTGATTATGT
Organism: Acacia melanoxylon; assembly: GCA_019022615.1. Taxonomy (NCBI): domain Eukaryota; kingdom Viridiplantae; phylum Streptophyta; class Magnoliopsida; order Fabales; family Fabaceae; genus Acacia; species Acacia melanoxylon. The sequence continues at coordinate 5,974,506 of JAFJYJ010000029.1, forward strand.
GTTTCCTACATCTGTTATGGGCTTTTGTAGTGATTATTGTGAAAATGTCATGAATACCTATCATACATATATTGTTTACATAAGCATGAGGTTAACTGTTACCGAGGTCCATTGGGTTTTGGACCTCAGTCTGAATGGATAGACAGGAAAGGGTCATGTACCAGAGGAGGCACCAGGGGATGGAGCCGTAGATAAACACCAGTAAATGGAGCCGTGAGAAGGCACCGGTCAAAGGAAATGCGAGAAGAAAGTCAACAGAACCTACCTTATGGCATGAATCTAATAAAGTTACTTCACATCATTTGGTGCTTAAACTAGAAGGGTCGTCTATGTGGTTCAGTCAATCAGTCACCCTAGCACGGTGAGACTCCCATTAGACCTACCCAGCCTGGCCAAATGGGATGATTTAAGCGAGTTAGGTTCTACGCCCCCAAGTCTCGCTCAAGGCTTGGTTAAAGAGGGTGTAGTTACATGTAAGAATTGTAATTATAAAGTTTTGTATTCTTGTATCACATGAATAATTCCTTCGGGAGATTTTGTAATATATATCGTATACGTCGAGGCATCATCATATGTCCGAGTATTTCATATCGATTACTCAAAGTGTTATACCCGTTGTTCAAATTTTTAGTACATGCTCTCCATTTCCGCAAAAACGCTAAGTCGTAGCACCTCAAAACTCGATGAATTTTTATAAAACCACGTGTCATCGGCATGATTTATGCTACGAAATTTGGGGTGTTACACGGCTGGCCAAATGGGATGATTTAACTGAGTTAGGTTCTATGCCCCAGGTCTACTTAAGGCTTGGTTGAAGAGGGTATCATTACATGTAAAATTGTAATTGTAAAGTTTTGTATTACTGTATCACATGAACAATCCTTCGGGAGATTTTATAATGTATATCAGTATACGTCAGGCATCATCATATGTCTGAGTATTTCATATCATTTACTCAGTGTTATATCTGTTGTTCAAATTTTTAGTACATGCTCTTCGTTTCTGCAAAACGCTAAGCGATAACACCCCATCACTCTGAAATTTTTTATAAAACCACGTGTCACCGGCACGATTTATGTTACGGAATTTGGGGTGTTACAGTACTAGTGGTGGGTGTAACACCCCATTTTTGTAAGGGTTTTCTCACTGTTTTTTATCAGAGTTGAGCGTCAAATTTTTTTTTTTTTCAAATTTAAAGAGAGTAACTGAATAACATTGTTTGCAACATGTCTGGTTGTTCAAATAGTAATACAATCATCCGAGGACTTAATGAAGTACATATCAAAATAACTTCTCCGTCTGGATCTTTTGTTGACTCCTTACCCTTCTCCTCGATCCTGATTCCTTTGGATCCTGAAGCTATAGGAAGAGCTGAGATCCAATGCCCATTGGATCTCAGGTAACGGTTAACCTCATGCTTATGTAAATAGTATATGAATGACATATATTCACAACATTTAACAACATAAAATCACATTTCAACATGTCAGGCAATAACAAAACACAGCCCCTGTAGTATGTATGTTATCCCAGTCTGCACTATTCACCAGTGCCACGATATACAGTCGTGTCATCAGCGCTAGGAAAACTCCAACGGTGTTATTAAAACTATAACCCGAATACTCATGATTGTATCAAGAACAATTAAGACATAGTCTCAATATATGAACATAATTATCATATATAGACATACAACAAGCATAAGAGTTAAGGTTACAATACGCGTCCGTACCTTCGTTGATGATTTTCGGTACGTTTCGACGGAAGGCGATCACAGATATCCTATAAGGGTAATATCGCCTCTATTAATTCAAAAATATTATTTCAAGAGATATTTTGGCTATATATGACCATTTTACCCCTGGATTAATTATTTTAAACTTAATCCCTTTTTAATTTCTTAAAAAAGCTATTATTCAATAAATGGGCTGATTTTTCACCTAACTTTGAAAAATCATAATTAATTCTACGGAACTCGGAATGAGGATCCGTAAAATTCCTCGGAAAATTTAGGATGTCTACTTTTAGGGAAAAATATTGGTTCTTTCCCAGATTTCATAAATAATTCCCCGTTTTTGTAACTTCATGCTCTGCCCAGAAATTTTCAGAAAATATAGCCTAACTTCAAACATTTTTATCTCCTAGCACAAAACTCAAAATGATGACTTCTAGGTATATTTGAAAATATCTAAATGTCTACTTTCATCATGAAGTTTCTCAGAATGTTAGCATAGCATCTTCAACATAAGATACCAGCGTTTTTGAAATAGCTTTCGAAGTCGCTAACCGACAAGTTTTCGCCACTTTAAATATTTAAAGGGAGAATTTATTATTCTTTGGTTAATATTGCTAATATAGTGTTTTAGGGGTTATTTAGGCCTAATTGAAAAAATTGGATAGGTTTCTAAATTAATCTTGATGATTAAAAATCCCTTATATGCTAATCTTAGACTTTAAATATCCTTTGGATACTAATTAAGTTGATTTATTCTTAATTAGGAATTTTTTAAATTAATTATTAATTAATTTTGAAAATTACTAAAATATCTCAATTATTGAAAATTTAATTGCCCAATAATTGTTGCTAATTTTCTCTAATTGATTTACACACCTTTTGATGATTTTGATTGCTAAAATGATATAATTAAGATTATACTCAATTATGATAATCTTAGGATATTTTATGATTCCTAATAAGATTTAAAAAATTAAATCTTCAACTATCTTAATTCTAGGAATAAATTACCTAGAAATAAAATAAAAATAATAAGAAAAAATGAGACCACATATTCACCTATTTTAAATTGGTAATATTCATGCAAATAGAATATTTAAGGTATATTATTTATCTAAATATAATATTTAAGATAAATAATTATTCGGGTATTATTTAAGGGCAGTGCCCCCAGATTTTTTTAAAAAGGAAATTTTAAAATGCATTAAAAAACAAAAGAATATAAACAAGAAAAAAAGTATATAAAAAAGTATTCATGAAATCAAGTGAATAATAATGATGCAATAAGAGGAAATTATTTTACAAACCTGTTATTGTAATACCCTAAAAACCCTAATTATCATAAATGATATATTTTGATAAATACTACATTATAGTAAAAGGAGAATATATTGTCTCAAATTTTGGGATATTGTTTATTATAAAATTATGAGCAATTTCTCCTTGAGATTTAAAAGGATCAAGTGTGAATCTTGAGATTTTATTTAGGGATCATACCCTAATATAAATATTGAATTTTAGTAAATAAATACTAAAAATACAAAGGAGAATCTATTAATTATATTTGGGTTAAATATCTAATTTGCCACGGAAGTTTTTTGCTAAGGGGGAGCATCCGGTGTCAGGAAGTTTTTGTGGTATCATTTTTGCCCCGAAAGTTTAAAAATGGAGCAAATATGCACCGGAAGTTTTTTTAGGAGCAAATTTGCCCCAGAAGTTTTGTTTAGGAGTAAATTTTTATAAACTTCCGGGGCAAAAATGATACCAATCCAACGGTCAAGATTACTGATGGGCATATTTGCTCAATTTTTTAAACTTCCGGGGCAATAATGATACCACAAAAACTTCCGAGTGCTGGATGCTCCCTTAGCAAAACTTTCATAGCAAATTAGGACTTTAACCCATTATATTTTCATCCAAATTTCACTTTGGAATTAATTAACCAATGGTTAATTATGTGACTACATATTAGGATCTATAAAATGTGATATTAAATCACATAAAATAATAAATATTTTAGATGATCATAAGACAAAAGAATGACACATAAAACAATGATTAAATTATGATTAAAGGTTATGAAACTACTTAGTTATATTAAAGCAAATTAGTAAATGTAATACCCAAATAATTATTTGTCTTGAATATTTTATTTGGATAAATAATACCTATTTAAAATAGGTGAATATGTGGTCTCAAATTTTTCTATTATGTTTATTTTATTTTCTAGGCAATTTCCTCCTAGAATTAAGGTGATTGAAGATTTAATTTTCTAAATCTTATTAGGGATCATAAAATATCCTAAGATTATCATAATCAAGTATAATCTTAACTATATCATAAAGGCAATGAAATATCATCAAAAGATGCCTAAATCAATTAGAGAAAATTAGCAACAACTATTAGGCAATTAAATTTGCAATAAAAATAATATTTATGTTAATTTTCGAAATTTAATAATAATTAATTTAAAAAGGGCATAATTAAGAATATATCAACTTAATTAACATCCAAATGATATCTAAAGGCCAAGATTAGTACACAAGGAGTTTTTAATAATCAAGATTAATATAAAAACCTATCAAATTTTGACAATTAGGCCTAATAATCCCTAAAACACTATATTAGAAATATTAACCAAGATTAATTAAACCTCCCTTGAATTATTTAGAATGGGCGAAATTTACTACTAAAAGAGGCTAAGTAATTGCATTAATTCTTAATCCTAAATCATTAACAAATATCATCAATATTGTTTATATTTTTCCAACACAAATCAAAGGTTTGGATTAAAACTAATAAAGCTAAAATCCTAAGGCCTTAATTAACCCTCATAAAGTGTAATCCTTGTGAATTAAGCATCAACCAATAAGAGGTTTTCTTCTAGATGATGTGAGATAATTAGAAAACCAAATTGAAGAGCAAGAGGAAGTCTTACACGGTTTTGCAACCTTATAGAAGAAGAATAGATTTGTTTAAATAATTAATTCTATAAAGCACATGCAAACATTAATTAAAGGAGAGCACATGGGCATTAATTGTGGAAGACTTTGGGGGCTAATTGGAGAGAAGGGAGAGGACGGTTTGTGTGTTGTGTGTGTGTGTGTGATAGAGAGAGAGTCGTGAGTGATGTGAACCTAGTGTAGGAGAGAGACAAATGTGTAAATTCATTAATGGTGAGTTAAAAACCATTGGGATAAATTCAAGACTCAAGTAAATGAGAATCTATAGAAAATAAATTGTATCTTGAGAAACTTTAATCATAGATCAAATATAAGGATTTATCATGAACAAGCATATTTTAAGCTTGGAATAGGTTATCTCCAAAATTATTTCCTCAACTTTTGTAAGTAATCTTAAAATGATTAAAGGACTATTAGAGACTTCTAATGAAGCCATAATTTTGAGATTTGAGAAGTGGAGAAGAAAACTTGAATAAACTACAAATAACCCTTAATTAATTACATAAAAGAGCTTAATCCATGAGATAAGTGGAGAACCAATAAGAGACTTATATCCTATTATAAGAGGTACAAATGAAACACAAATTCAATCTAAATTAAGGAAGAAGGCCACGGATTCAAGGTTTCAAGCTATGAGAAGGAAGAGAGAATTGAACAAAAAAATCTAGATATTAACTTCATAAAGCACATGTTGTGATTAAAGTCAAAAAAGAAGAAGGGATTGTGATTTTATATTCTAGTAGCCTTGTTGGAGCAATGAGAGTCAAACATTCTAAACATAATATCTCAAGTAATTAAGCCAATAAAGGTGAAACAATATTTTCATAATTAAACACTAATTCTCATAATTAGTTCATAAATCAATTAACCTTAATCCTTGTAATTGAATTGGCCAAAATCAAGAAGTAAATATTATAAATCCCTAGTTGATTAATTTGGATCAATGAGAAATTTAAATCATAGATTAATGATAGGGATTAATCTTAAACAAATCTACATAATAAGTTTGGGTTAAAGAATCACCATAATTTTACCCAACTTATACATTTAATCTTAAGTTAATAAAAGACAATTAGAGACATGTAAGGAAGGTTATAATTTTCAAAAATTGTGAACCAAATGAGGGACTTGGATAGATTTTATGATTAACACCTAAATATATCTTGTTTAGTTGGTAACTAACTATCACTTTGCATCTAGTTACAAAGAGCACTTAGAGTAACTAATGTCATCATAAAAATCTTCCCCAAAAGTCTTCACACACATGGCTTGAGTTAAGCCAACAATGCAAGAAGATAAGAGTACTTTAGATAAGGCATTAATTGAAAATGGAAGATAAAGGAGAGGACACGATTTAAAGAGGTAGGAGAGGATGAGATTTTAGCCTCCTTCTTAAGTCAAGATCCAAGGGTTTAGATTGAAGATGAAGCTTTGAGAAGTTACCAAGGTTGCCTTTGGTATTTTGCTATAAATAGAGACCTTGGGTCTCTTCATTCTTGACACCAAAACTCAACCAAAGTGATGAGTATAGAGAAGCCATAGTAGAAAGGAAGTCATAGCAAGAAGGAGTAGCAAGGTTCTTCAAGGGTAAGTTCTCTAGTTCTTAAGCTTTAGCTTTGAGTTTCTGACTTAAATGTTGTTTTGATCTTTAATCTTCCAATATATTCTTGTTATAATGTTTTTATAGTTAAAAATGGTTTTATTTCGAAAAATTGATGAAGAAAGTGATATAGCAAAATTTTTGGAAGATTATGATCAAAGTAGCGAAGATCTGGCGAAATTTTGTCTGTTAGCGATTCTTGAAGTCAGGGGTGAAAATGCCAGTATTTTATGTTGAAGATGAGATTCTAAAATTCTGAGAAAATATATGGTAGAAGTAGACATATAGGGATTTTCAAATATACCTAATATGTATTTTTATGAGCTTTGTGCAGTGAGATAAAAATTCTTCACAATGGGCTACGAATTCTGGAAATTTTCTGGGCAAAGGATGAACACATGAAAACTGGGAATTGTTCTTAAACTCTGGGTAAGAACCAGTATTTTTCCTTAAAACTAGACATCCTAAGGATTCCGAATAATTTTATGGATCCTCGTTTTGAGTTCTGTGGAATTAGTTATGATTTTTCAAAGTTAGGCGAAAAATTAGCCCATATGCTATCAAACAACATTTTTTACGAAATTTAGGGAAAATAATTGATAAATAAATACACCAGGGGTAAAATGGTCATTTGTACTAAGATATATACTAGGATATTATTTATGAATTAATAAATGCGATGGTACTATTATAGGCTGTCGGAGAACACAAATTGACAGACAAAACATACCACTATCTACACAGACTAAGGTACGTTTGCGGCGTACTGTAACACTAACTCTAATGCTTATAGTATGGTTATATATGATAGTTGTATTCATAGACTAAGACTTTGTCTTAGATCTTTCATTATACATTCAGATATATACATGTTATGGTTATAATAATACCGTTAAGTTTTCCTAGCGCTGAGGACACGGCCGTACATCGTGGCACTGATGAATAGTGCAGACCGGGATAACATGCATACTGCAGGGGCTGTGTATTGTTATTGTCTTACATATATGATTATGTATTTCCTACATCTGTTATGGGCTTTTATAGTGATTATTGCTGAAATGTCATGAATATCTGTCATACATATATTGTTTACATAAGCATGAGGTTAACCGTTACCTGAGGTCCGATGGGCATTGGACCTCAGTCTTAAACTAATAATTCAGGAAAGGATCAAGGATCCGAGAAGGAACCAGTAGATGGAGCCGTAAAAAGACACCGATGGACGGAGCCGTGAGGAGGCACCAGTCAAAGCGAATGCAGGAAGAAGGTTAACAGAACCTACCTTCTGGCATGAATCTAATAGGGTTAAGTCAACCAGTCACCGTGAATTCGGGGAGACTGCCACTAGACTTTACGCGGCCTGGCCAAATGGGTTGATTTAACTGTGTTAGATCCTATGCCCCAAGTCTACTTAAGGCTTTGTTGAAGATGATATAGTTACATGTAAGAGTTGTAATTATACAAAGTTTTGTATTAATGTATCACATGAATATTCCTTCGGGAAATTTGTAATATATTATTATACGTCAGACATCAGCATATGTCTGAGTATTTTATATCAGTTACTCGTTCAAAATTATAGTACATGCTCTCCATTTCCGCAACACGCTGAGTTGTAGCACCTCAAACGCTGTCGAATTTTTATAAAACCACGTGTCACCGGCACGATTTATGCTACGAAATTTGGGGTGTTACAGTAATTTAGAAAAGCAAAGCAAAATGCTGTTAGAAATGCAGCTACATAAATTACAATGAAGGGTGGACACTCAATAAGTTCAAGTACATATATTTTAATAACAAAATTATATTACAATAAAAATAATTACAATGTCATTCTTCTAGGCCTTATTTTTTGGAATTCCATCATAATTACTTTATTATCAATGCTATCAAATACATCTTTTTCAATATAAGGCACTAAACAATCATTCAACCATTCATCCCCCATTATATTATAAAATGCAATCTTGATGTATTAGGGTGGACACTTAATCAAACATGTAGTAATTCAAGAAAAGTAGACAAATAATACTAATGCTATTGAAAATGTAAAACCATTATATTCAAGTTATTAATTCAAACTCGTTTAACTTAAATAAATAAATAAATTCCCAAATTCAAGTGCGGCACTTGCGCCCCCAATCTACAACGTGGGTCTGCCCTTGTACATACATATACATGGGTTTATGATATATCCTGTCAGTGGATATAAGCTTTTGTCCAATGAAATTATACTATGTCGTTTGGTCCACTTAACAAGTCGGAAAGTTGAGCTTGGCCTTGTTGTCGCGGATGCACTTGGCGGCCTCGTCATAGGCCCTGGTGGCTTCCTCGGCGGCCTCTCTGAAACTGCATTGATTTGGCTTCGCTGGATAATTTAAAAATTGCAAGAGTGAATAAGCGAGTTGAAGAAGGATCTATATGGGCCTGTTTGGTAAACCATCTGATGGACTTATATAAGTCCATCAGATGGGATAATAAGTCCATCAAAAAATTTATGAGTATTTGGGTCAGCTTGTTGTTTGATGGACTTCATGCTTTGATGTTGGTTTTTTTTAAGCTACTTCATGGAGCTTATTATCCCATCAGCTTCTTCTCCATCAATTTTACATGTGGGCCCCATTTGTTAAATAACCGTCCCACCCTTCCCCAATTCATGCCTCGCTCTCCTCTCCTCTCCTCTTTTTTGTCTCGTTCTCTTCGTTCGCAAATTTACTATTTTATTTAGCAAATTTATATTTATTTTTATAAAGCGTTTTTCTTCCTCCTCTTTCTCTCTCTCCTCCGGTGACACACGATTTCTTCTTCATTCGCCGTCGTCTTCTTTTTTTTCTCTTCACAAAGGGGGCTCTATTCTGACCAAACTGCGCCGTATATATAATTCACACACACTCAAATTAGTCTCTAGTATGTATTTTTTGGTGTGCGTGCTTATTAAGTGGACCAAACGACCAAATATATATTTTACTGGAGGATGGAGGATAGGATATATCATAAGCCCTACATACATACTATATATATATATATATATATATATATTCATTTTATCCTCATATGCATGTACTACTAGTTTACACATGTATATCTGTATTTAATAAGGTCAAAATTGTAACATTTTAACATTACTCTGAAAGTCGACTTATTATAAGTCATTCAAAACCCAGAACGCACTTAATAATATATGATACCATACTCAAGAAATAAAAAATAAACACGTAAACACCTATGGATTAAGTATAAATAGAAACAGAAAATTCAGTTTAATTCACATCACAAATGCATATATGATTAAGCTAGCCAATAAATCAAGAAAATTACAAAGCAAACCAAAATACAAATCCATATTCCATTCACATGATCACTTATCTCACAAAGTTCATACATAACCATAACACCAAATAAACAAAACTACTTCAAAATAACTAGTTTAGTCATCCAAATCAATATCTAAATTATCTTGGAAAACTCTGCTTTCTGATGATCCCACCTATATACATGAACATGAAACACAGAATGATCAGAATCATCACATTTATTAATCATTTCAAAGACACAGATATCTCCCTTTTTCAAATGATGTTCTTTCACCAATCTCTTCCATCCGTTAGTCACTCTGGCATCCTTTATTGATTTCTCACATCGTTTATGTTCGTACACATGTACATCAATCTCCATTTTCCATGTTTTCTCAGATACCTGCAACTTGATCCTTTCGTTTTCCTTCATATGTTCCTCGAAAAAAAGTGTGGGTATATACTGTGCAGCAAACATAAATGTATTAAGACCAGACATGAAATATCTTAAATCCGTGATATATGTGGCATTATATGTATTGGATCTGACAAACATTTTTTTAACAACACTCGCGCGTGATGAATTTTGTAAGAACACTTTTTTCAAAGACAGTTTCTAAAAAAATACTTCAAAAAAACAAATTCACATTCTTCTTGTGAAAGATCTGTGCGGTAAAGTTGAGCAAAAAATTAAAGAACTTACCAGATAACTGTTGACACTCGAATACTTGAGTTGGCGATGAAAATACTGATATTCAGATTCGAACTCGATTCTAAAATATTTTTCATTCCATTTGAACTCAACATTTCGTGCTTTTCTTTTCCGGGTCTCTCCTTAATTTTTGAACAAAACACAAACAACTTAATTAGTTTCATACGTATATCAGTTCATAAAATGAATAAATAAATCTAAATAATAATATATAAAGACCTTGACGCATTTTGAAGCTTACCAATTTCTTGTTCATCATCATCGTCGTCATCAAAAGATGAGTAAGAGCCATCAGATTCAAGTTTAGTGACGTCACTTTTGGAAGCTTTGGATTCTCGATCTTTGTTGACATTAGTATCATTTTCTTCATTGCGCCTCTTTCTTTTTCTTCTTGCTTGTTCATTCCTCTGGACTTGTTTACCATTACCATTAAGAGGTTCACAACATCTCTCCCAAGTAACCAAGTTCAATTGCTTCTCACAACAAGTTTTTCCATAGATTTTGACCTTAAACTTTGAATAATCTGCAAAATACTTTAACACCAAGAAATCTCCATTTTCCAGACTATTATCTTGCACAAATTTATCCCACCCATTATTAAAATAAAAAAATTTTCCCCAGCTTTTCCACTCCAACTTCCCAATATTTTAAATTATAAGTCTCAAGTATTGTTCTTTTTGGCACGCCGTCTTTCCCAAACTCTTTGATAAACGATGGTGGGATTTGCTGCTCATATGATCAGCACACACAGAAGAACATATAAAAATTGTTTAAGACTTGACATTAAGTGTTATCCTCATATATATATATATATATATATTGAAGGAAAGGGATGATAAAACTGTAAAAGAGAATAATTAAATGAAGGGAGAAGATAGTATACTAACCAAGCGAGTAGAGAAATCATTGATAAGGACTTTGAAGAATGAAGTCTTCCTTTTATGTCTTCTTATGAATTGTGAAGCCATGAAATACGGTTGAGCAAGATGAAGAGCCCAAGTAGTATAATAAGAATAATACAAAAGCTTGTAATGTGAATCACTAAGTGAGATTCTCAGATTACAAGAGAGTTAGTGTGTTTGTGTGACTGAAACGTAAGTGACAATAACGAAAGGGTACAAGACAAATAGAACTGTGATTAGTCGCTCACTGGTTCCAAATATACAGCGTCAGTTTCTAGTAGGGTGATTAATTAATGAGCAATTTTCAAATTTTTATTGTTCCAAAATACTCAAAGTTAGTTTAATTCAGGTTCAGTGTTAGTAAATGCGGATCCTCGAGCCCTGTATTTCTTTCTCTTTTCTTTCAAAACTTCATTTTCCGTGCAATGAGTCTGTTCAAATGTCACTCTTTTATGAAGGAGTACCTCTGGAACGTTTCTTGAGAAAGGAGGTGAGTTTTGAAAGTTTTTTAAATGACCCATTAAAATTAAGTTTTAATTACGTTTCATACTGTAAATGGTGGGGCTAAATTTACTATTACTCCCTTTGTGTTGAACTACTCTTCTATCTTTATTTATAAATCACTTTTATACTGAGAAAAAATTTAAACTTAATTGATTTTATCATAAAATTCAACAAATTTTCAATTTTATTCCTATATAATACTCCTATAGTTTTATTTGTAGGGCAGAAAAAGAATATTTTTGTGTGTGTTATTTGTAAGGCATCTCAATAAATGTTTTAGGTTAATGTACAATTTAACCCTTCATTTATTATTGTGTTGACTTTATTTTCATATGTTATTCCAAAACATCAAAAAGGAGACAATCATCATGCCTATAGACTATGTGCGTGAAACATCTAAACTACAGAAGAAAATATCTAAATATATAACTTTATTTACAAAAGTTAGAAGCTCTCTGAAAATATATCTACAAACTTTAGTTAGATGAGGGTCTTTGCTATGCAACTAGAGGTGTGAGGTCAACGATTCTATTTGAGACCAAAACAATTTTCCTGTGACTCACGTCCCATTAATGAAAATAACTAAAATACTGAAAGAAATAAATTAATTGAATGAAATTCTATAATAAACAGATAACGTTTAATATGAAATTCCAAAAATCAAAATCATAACCATAAATGAATTTTTATAAATGATTATCAATAAGCATTTTGAAATTGTCACTACTACAAAAAAGAAAAAAAAAACGATCTAAATAAGACCCAATTAACGTCCCTTTAATGAGGGACGTCTTGCCCGAGGTAGTTGTTTTTGAGGATTTTTTGCGACCTAAATAAAATTCAGGTCGCCTTTTATGAGGCGTCCGAAAAAAAAAATTCAGGACGCCTTATAAAAGGCGACCTTAATTTTATTTGTCGCCTTAATAAGGCGACCTTAATTGGAAATTAAGGTCGTCTTAAGGCGACCTGAATCAGGTATTAAGGCGTCCTACTTTCAATTCAAGACGCCTTAATAAGGCGACCTTAATTTTAAATCAGGTCGCCTTATTTAATAAAAGGCGACCTGATTTTCAATTCAGGTCGCCTTATTTGGCACAAAGGCGTCCTTAATATATATTTCAGGACGCCGTTTATGATTTTTTTTAAAAAAATAGGCTACATATTTAAATCTTGCCCAAAAACATGAATCAGTAAATATGCCTGACAAAAATAGCAATGTTTATACACAGAAAATAGTAAGCTATTCTGCAGGTTTGGAGGATTCATTTAAGAGCTCCAAGTAGAATAACAGATTTCATTTTCACAGAACATGATTTGGCATCATCATGTCCCCAACAATATGCATGACAAAAATAGTAATGTTGAAATACACAAGTTCTCTTCTCATCTCTCAACCTTCATACTCATAAATTATCTACCACAATAACACCAAACTTGCAAAGACACAAACTATCTACCAAGTTTTGCATCGCCTAGTCGAATCGTAATATACCCACAATAACACCAAACTTGCAAAGACACAAACTATCAATGAGATATCTACCAAGTTTTGCATCGCCTTAAACCCACCAAGCAATGAAGAAGGTTCATAGTTCCAAGAAAGTTGGTCACAATTGTTGCAGATTTTGAACAGACAATAACACCAAACAAATACAAACGAACAACAGTAGCAAAGAATCACTAACACAATAACATACTAATCATGCTCACTACTAACTAGGCTATGTGTTGAAGAAGATGTCTAGCCAACATATCTCGAACCGAATCGATGTCATCCCGCGAGTACGGATCCATGAGTCCCAAAAATGTAAATTGGACAACAAGGTATAAGATAAACCAATTAAGTGAAGGAAATAATTAACAACTCAAGTACAACAACAAAAATATCATCATTTGAGGATCATAGAGCGATTACGTACATTTTGAAAACCTTGAATACGTCCGCTGGTAACGATGGATTGCATCCAATTCATAACGTAGTATCCGCACTCGGTGCTCCCTGGTTGTTGATGGCACTATAAATCAAAAGCAAATTGTTAAAATGAATAAAGGCACATCGAAAGCTACTATGTCAATGAAATAAATTGAATTGAAACTACTTACCTTAGTTTAAACCACTTCGGTCCACCCTGCTCTTTTGCTCCAACAAGCTGTCTATACGTCTTGAGGCCCCTATCATTAAAATGGAAATTAACAAGACATGTTAAACGGTCATTTAAAAGAAGAATCGATGATTTAGACAAAAATTTACTTACTCGGCAAACATGGTTTTGATATCCTCGTTTGGATTGCCATCTACTGAATCGAACCAATAATAGGAGTTCTTGACGGGACAAACAACACACGGGGTCCAATGACCACTACAACATATACGTATTAATATTAAATTAAGATAAGAAAGCAATTTATTCACAAAAATCTTATATAGACAAAACAAAAGTACGCACCTTTCATGTATTGGCGCTAGATAACAAGACTTGCCTCCGTCGCCCATTGTTAAACCAACATAAATTGACCTCCGGGTAATGTATTGCGAGCCGAAGCCGTGCATCCAGGACATAAGTATCCATACGAACCCGCTCGCTTTGTGTTGGCGCATATTTCACAAGACACTATGAAATGAAATGATAAATGTTATTGAATATATTAAACAAAAAAGAGTACCGACATAATTAAAGGGTTAAAAAACTTATAGGATTGCAACTTGAAGAAACCGTATATCTAAACAATCCATATGCATAAACTCTTTCAAATCTTTCTTGTCAATTGTTATCGGATATGTATTTTCTGCACCGACAATGCCCGAAGGCATCTACAAGCTTATAAGGTCAATGTCCTTGTACAACTCTCGCAGCTGTGCTAAGTAGGGAAATAAGCTCGCAGCTTGTTCATGCTATGAAAACATAAAAAACATATTATGAGTGGGTTAGCAATGAAAATCAATCGGGAACTTACTCATCATCAATCAGTAATGTATTTTCTACCATTGGAGGTGTCGTCCCCATCTCAATAAGATGATGCGGCCAAAGGATGAACCACGAGATGGCAGCGCCTAGTGTGGTAACCTCCTCATCATCAATCGGGATGACTGTCTCTTCTTCCCCCTCTCGCACACTTTTCACAGTCACCCGACGTTGGTCTTCTGGAATTTGCTTGTTATGGTGTGCGGTTTGTTCTGGATAAACAAGACCATCGGCAACAATACGCCGGTGTGGGTCATCCAAATATAGAGTGCAAGGAAGACCTCCCTGTGGTGTGTGAGAAGGATCGCCGTGTCCGCCTGATGGAGGGTGAGAAGGTTCGCCAAGATTTACATCTACAGGCTGAAAACTATCTTTGCTGCTGGGCAAGGCCGAGGATTCTTGGGCTGTATGTTCCGTATTTGCCTTCTCTTGTACCATAGCTCTCATTTCACCCCGTAGTTGTTCCATAACCTCAGCTACGAGGGACGCTCGAATTCTGGCTTCAAGCTCCTTATTGCTCTCTTCGTCATGCAAACGTGAACGCCGTCCGAAATATTTTGCAACACTCACTCCCCTCGTCTCCCCTCGAACAACATCAAGGTAATCCGGCTTCCCAATCGCCGTTGACAAAATGTCCTGCTGTGTACCTGGCGTGAATGAGCCTTGGCTGCTCTGCTACTCAAGTGAATCCTGTACCATAAGATTTTTCATAAATAATAACTAAACTCTTGTATAGTATGAAACAACTGAGGCTATTCAATACTTCAAGGTAATTTAACTACTTACAATCTTTGAAGCAACCTCAGCAACATCTTCATTGATGTATTTGTCACCCTTCATTTTCACAGCTTTCCATTTTTTGTGACGAGGAGGACACTCAGGGGCCTGGATAGCAATGGAAGGATCGGATTGGGAAGCTTCCCGCATTCGCTGTAACTCTTCTTCCATCATCTTCCGTTCAAGCTTTCTATAGCCACCTCTAGACAAGCAATGCGGATACTTATTTTTCACTTGCCTCTCTCTATTGGCTTGACTTGTTTCCTGTGACACGAAAACAAACAAAACTAAGCGTACGAAGTCAAGTAGATTCAAATTAAAGATAAGATATGACCGAAATTTTACCAGAAATTTAGGATTCTGCCGTGAATCAACAAACTCCCTCCAGTTCTCTGGAGAAATGAAATCATAGGTCATACATGGATCCTCATTCCTCTTTGGCCCTCGAATATACTTTTTTGTTAGCTTGTTCTTAAAATCTTTCCAACGGAGCCGAACTTCGCCCATCCAATGCTTGTTCATCGCCTTAGTGTTAGGGACATCAAATGTTTGCTGCAAGGTGAAAGAGAAGATATGAAAGAAATCAAGTAATAAGACTAAAGATACAAATGTAGATATATCAAAAGTGAGATACCAAAATTTGTGACCAAATCAACTCCTTCGTTTTAGGAGGAACCATCTTCCAACTAGAGTATACAATACGCACTTTGCTTCGAGCCAGATAGCCTAAATAGCTAATGAAGTCATCTTCCTCTCTACCGGTTGGATTCATATTTTCATCGAACTCCACATGCGGTTTCTTTTTTTTTTGTCTCGACGAGCAATTAGCGCACCCATGTGTGTGCTACCTCTCCCCTTTCTCACAACGGCACATCAACCCTATCACCCGATGACTCGTCCGAGCTAGACATATTCCCTGTTCATCAAAGACAAATCATTTATGTTAGATAGGTTATTAAATAATAAACAAATTAATAAAATGAACCAACATGTTAAACGACCACAAAAAGAACATAGTACTATTTCCTAACTGAAGATCTTACTTTACATGGTTTCCCATATTCCTTCGGAATGATCCTTTCTTACAGCATATTCTTCATCATCTACCAATTCTACTTCACGTGTTGTAGGTGGATTTGTTGTGAAAGGGAGTGTATCGTCAAGGTTCAAGGATTCTTCACCATACTTCTATTTTTTACTTTGAAGTACAATGGACATTTTTTTATTTGAGTGGTCCGTAACATAAAACACTTGTTTCGCCCGACTTGCTAAAATGAATGGCTCATCTCTATGACCAAGTCTTTGAAGATCAACCGAGACAAATCCAAATTTAGGATCTATTACAACAAAGCATTATTGCTAACCCACTTACATTTCAATAAAGCAACTTTGAACTTGCTGTAGCCGATCTCCCATATTTCTTCAATCACTCCATAATAGGCCATTGATGCTAACACCGGGTTTTTGTCTTTCAAACTCAAAAAGTGCATGGATTCAGCTTCAACCATCACCCCACTATTTTGCACGTAACTTCGTCATCTTGGTCTTTTGTGTAGAAACAATATCCGTTAACATCGTAACCGCACCAAGTGATGACACGAAAAGAAGGCCCCCGGGCTAACCACTCGATTGTATCCGACACACCGGTCTCGTGCAATACCGTCTCCGGAACCACTTTATGAATGTCTTCTTTTTGCTCATTAGCTATCTCGCATGTCATTCTTCCTTGGATTCATATCCTTCAAACTCTTTCGTGTTCATCAATGTATGGTTGAACTTCTTCCGTATTATTCAAGATGTACAGGTGTGCTTGCAACACCTCTTCACGAGGCTTATTCTTCAGTTTGATTCCTCGAGTTCCCTCGCTTATCCCCTCGTCATGCTGAGATTGTATCGTCGCCCCTGATAGATAATCTTTGCAGAACTCCATAGACTCTTCAACTACATATCTCTCAACTATTGAGGCATTTGGCCGATAAGGGCTTTTAGAATACCCTTTTAAGATCTTCATGTATCGCTCGAAAGGGTACATCGACCTTAGGTAAACTGGACCGCAGAGTCTTACCTCCCTTACCAAGTGCACTATCAAGTACACCATGATATCAAAAAAAGCAGGAGGGAAATGCATCTCTAGTTGGGACAAAATAATATAACCCTCATTTTCCAATTCATCCAACTTTTCAATGTCAATGACTTTGTTGCAGATAGCATTGAAGAAAATACTCAATCTTGTTATAGTGGATCGCACTTCATCTTTCATAATGCCTCTAATAGCTATTGGTAGTAGTTGTTGCATCAACACATGATAATCATGGGACTTCATTCCCACTAACTTCAAATCGTTCATTGAGACACACCTTCTCAAATTAGAAGAATATCCTTGTGGCACCTTAATGTCATATAGACATCCACACAAACTTTTCTTCTCCGCTTTTGATAGTGTATGAGTTCGGCTCCATGTATGCCCTCTTACCATCTTCCATTACTCGTGGATGTAACCGTTCTCTTATTCCCATATCAACCAGATCTAGTCTTGCACTAATTCCATCCTTAGTCTTCCCTGGTATGTGCAAAAGAGTACTGACAAGGCTATCACAAACGTTTTTCTCCACATGCATCACATCAAGATCGTGTCTCACATCAAGACTACGCCAATATGGAAGATCAAAGAAAATTGATCTCTTCTTCCATATATTCTTCTCACTCGCCTTCCTTTGCTACTTACCCAATATGACATTGATATGTTTCACCCGACTATAAACGTCCTCTCCGGTTAATGCCTTTGGAGCCGTGCTCTGCTCCAATAAGCCGTTAAAACGCTTTCTTAACTTATGATATGGGTGGAACCGATGAAGAAACCTCCTGTGACCGAGGTAGACCATTTTTTTCCGTGCTTTAGTTGGTGGAAGTTTGTGTCTACTTCACATATTGGACATGCTTTATGCCCCTTCACACTGTACCCTGACAAATTTCCGTATGCGGGAAAGTCGTTTATCTTGGTAAAAATCATTGCACGCAACTTGAAGGAAGGATATGCATCAAACACATCTACGCCTTCCTCCCACAACTTCTTCAAATCCTCAACCAAAGGCGCCAAGTACACATCGATATTGTTCCGGGTTGTTTTGGTCCGAAATCATCATAGAAAGCATCACATACTTGCGTTTCATACATAGCCAGGGAGGTAAGTTGTATATTACAAGGAGAACCGGCCATGCACTATGGGTGCTGCTAAGAGTTCGATATGGGTTGAAGCCATCTGTACAAAGCCCCAGCCGAAGGTTTCTTGGCTCACTGCCAAATTGAGGGAACATTTCATCTATTTTCTGTTAGTTCTCAGATGTTTTGATGATAACTAGATTTAACAAGAAGAAAACAAACTTAGATTTTGAAAATCCCGTTGATATCAGAAGAATTTTCTAACTGTTAGTAAACCTCGAGGTTCTTCTGTTACCTCGAGTCAATGTCCTTCTAAAACGAATTTAGACTCTGCAAAGTAACTCGAGGTCGAGTTACCAACATCAAGTTAGCGACCTCGAGGTAAGCCATCACCAACCTCGAGTTAATATTTTCCAGAAATGAAATTAAAGAAGACAATTAGCCTCAAGTCAGAATTAGTGTACCTCGAGTCATGAACCTCGAGTTAAAGATCGTTCAGCCTCGAGTTTCGTTCTCTCCTGAAGGAAACATATTATAAATTTTCCTCGAGCCTATAGAACACCAACCTTGAGTTCCAAACCTCGAGTTAGTGATTTTTGAGTCAGACTATATTTAAACATATCCATTCGAAGATATTTAACCCCCGATGAGTTATCACCTCGAGTCTTCCTCGAGTTTACATTCCTCTAACCTCGAGTCTGATAGAGTATCGATATATCCTGACTATGTTCCAAACCTCGAGGTTGCAATATTAGTACCTCGAGTTAGTTAACTCGAGTTGGATAAGGACGAACCTCGAGTCAATATCTCGTCTGGATAACTCAGTTTGATTAATTCCAATTGATTAACTCGAGGCTGCAAGAATCTTACCTCGAGGCAGGCCAGTCTCTGATTCTTTAATTGATCATTCTGAAATTGAGAATTCATGGATTATGTTCTTTATTCTTTATATCATTCTTTGTATAATCCTAATCTATCTTGACTAGTTTGCTAAGTGAGTTTCAGATAATTAGAACAAGCTTTAATTCAAAATCGTTGAGAAAAGCAACATTGTGTCAGACGCATTTATTGCAGAACAACCACAAAGCATAAAAGAGGAATGTGGATGTCTAAACCTTGGAAAGCAGTTCGATAGTTTCCAAATAAGTTCTTCTCATATCTCAACGGACAAAAGGAACAAGGAATGTCAAACAAAGAATGTCCAATAAACCTTCGACGCTACGAAGCACGAAGCAACGGATATATTTATGAGTCACAACGGATAACTCATGAGTCACAACGGGCAACTCCAAAATCTTCTCCAACGTTCATCAATGTGCCAACCTATAAATACGAGAAGCATTGAAGTCTCCAACCACCAAAACATTGTGCATTCAATTAGCAATTAAGAGCATTTACTGTTTCGACACACAGAGAGATTATCTTCGGATATATTAAGCTTCAGTGATCATTATTCTACTCTTTTAGAGAGTTTCTCATTGATTATCTTTTCTTGTAAGAATTTCAAAGTATTGGGACTTTGAGATTGGGATACTTGATTAGAACTTGTAAGGGGGAGCAAGTTCTAGAGAGAGAGAGAGAGAATTGCTTCGAGAGTTACAGAGTGTGTAATTAGTTGAAGTTAGTGA
Organism: Acacia melanoxylon; assembly: GCA_019022615.1. Lineage (NCBI taxonomy): Eukaryota > Viridiplantae > Streptophyta > Magnoliopsida > Fabales > Fabaceae > Acacia > Acacia melanoxylon. Next base: position 5,994,742 of record JAFJYJ010000029.1, read on the forward strand.
AAAACCCAGAGAGTCTGGGGACTGGACGTAGGTCAAGAATTTAGACCGAACCAGGATAAATTCATTGTGTTCAATCTCCCTTATCCCTACTCTGTCTATCTCTGTTTCACATTCGGTTAAACAGAGTATTCTTGTGAAAAAATTTATATCCCCAATTCACCCCCCCTCTTGGTGATATTCCTTCTTTCATTTTCTTCCATTGCGAAGAGTCATCCGGGTGCCAAAGATATTTTCCATCGGATATTCTCTCATCAGAATGCCATCTCAACTTCTTCGCAGTTGCTTCACTAGTAAACAGACGCTTAAACCGTGGAATTATTGGAAGATACCACAATGCCTTCAAAGGTTGCCTTTTTGTTGTTTGCTCTACAAAAACACTAACTTTCTTCACTTTGTATCGTGAAGTTTTACACTTCGGACAATTACTGAGGCCTTCGTACTTGTTTCTGTACAATATGCAGTCATTAGGGCAACTGTGTATCTTTTTATACTCCATACCCATCGTAGACAAGATTTTCTTGGCCTTATACATACGATTTGGAAGTACATTATCATCTGGCAACATATCACACAACAATTCAAGCAGCGACGTGAAACTGCTATCGGTCCACCCACAAGTTGCCTTTAAGTTGACCAAATGTAAGGACCCAGTCAGCCGTGTATACTTAGTACACCCAGGGAACAAAGGTATCTTTGCATCACTCCGCACACTTTCATATTCACCCGATTGTGCAAAAGATTCTGCCTCAACATCATGAATCATTTTCTCCATTCCATCATCATCTACCTCAACTTCATTTTCGTGGGATGAACCGATACTTAATTCCTCACCATGCCATATCCACGTTGTGTATCGAAGGTGTATTCCATCACAAAGTAGGTGATCCCTTATATCAGCAATATCCCTTCTACTCCCATTTAAACAATTAACACATGGATAGTAATACATCCCATTTTTTGTAGCCACATTCCTTCTAGCAAATTCAATAAACTCTTCCACCCCATTCTCATATTCTTCACTAGTTCTCAACGCATTCATCCAACTATGACCCATTTTATTACCACCTACGACATTTTCAACAACAGTCAAGTTCATAAAAATTTCAAGAACGACATGTTTTTTCTCAATCTTGTAAAAAAATTTCGGCAGCACTTACATTTCAAAAGTAAGACATCCCAAAATTTCAAGAACAAACAATTTCAGCTTCATTCACCAAAACTGACAAACTATAAAAATTTAGCTAAATTGTCTAAGTCATAAACTATAAATTATGGACTTCTAAGCATCTTTATTCATACTACAAAGTTTACCTAGTTCAATGCACATCAACAAAAAACCAACAATATTTAACTATAATTACCTCAACTTCAAATTTTGATCGATGCTTGAAATTTATATCCTCTATTCAACCTAAAGACAACAACAATACATACAACATTAGAATTATTCAAACTAACATATGGGAGAGAGAAAAATTGTATGACAAAAGGAACATGATTACAAATACCAACCCTAGGACCCCTCAAGCTAGCTCTTGTGGGTTGCTGTTGTGGCCAAGTCACAATAGTCAAAAGGGTTATTAGCTTCCTGTAGTCGAAAAAGAAGTAATCACTAAGAACTTAAAACTACAAATTTGTAGATAGTAAACTTCTATTATATATCCCCACAACCATAAAGTTTCACAGAAATGAAAAATCAAGAAGGAAAATTGATATAGAATGACATCAAGAGGTAGGGAGAACTCTTAAAAGGCAAATCACAAAGTGTAGGAAAAATAAATGGCTCAAAATACATATACACACACTCTTGGCACTAGCATATAGTTTCAACAATAAACTAAAAGCATTATCAATTAGGACGCGATTATACATGTACACACACTAAATACACCACGTATTTAAATATAAGAGAGTTATAATAGAAGGGAAGAATAATCTGTTTCTCTAATGTATGCCTTTTCATATCTACAACTAAACTTCTCATCGTACTCAATTATATTCCACTAGCATACATGTCCTTTTGTCATATGGATATGTTGTATCGTTAAACAACATAACTCATAACTCATAGTAATTGAAAATATCACGAGATATGTATCCAAATTTTTATATTATTTATATTCTAACCCCAATTCTATTGAACTTGGGCCTAATGGAGGACCAAACTATTTTTCAACAATACTCACACACATATATAGCAGAAGAGAAGGATCTCAAAAAAGTGATCCATATATGTGAGCGTGTGTCTCTACTTTCTTTGTGACATGTAAACAAGAAACGAAGGAGAGCATTTAAGACACGATCTTTGGACACTCTGAGGAGCTTGAAACTTTATGACTAATGATGAGAGGAGTGAACAAGTGCATATAATATACATAGCATATATAAAGAAGAAGCTTAATTAACAAGAAAGTTTTGTTCTTTAATGATGAAAAAGGGAAGGCACATGGAAGCAAGGGCGGACCTTAATAGATACTGAGGGGCCATGGCCCCCAAAAAAAAAAATGTTTGAAAAATAATGAAGAGACATGTGCGAGTCAAGGGGGGACCAAGTTTGAATCCAACAATTTGAGCATACATGGATTAGATGAAAAGAGATGATAGAATCTGCACAAGATCAGTTCCAAAGTTCAGTTTATCACGTGAGTTGAGAAATATTAAGACAGTTCCAGAGACCATGTATTCAAGGCAAGAGGCCGGGAAGCTACTCTAGTTCCAAATCTGGTGGCTCAAATTTTAAACAGTAAAACACATCTATGCGGCAAGCCGGCAACTATCTCCTTATGAGATCTATGTAATGGAATATATTCAACCACTGGATTTCCTCACATTCACCTAATTGAATCCATTCACCTAATTGAATATAGTCAAATTTTTTTCCCTTTAAAATAGAGGGGTAGACATTAACAGCTTAAGGTTTCAAACGGAATTGAATCCATGACCTCTACTTATTGAGGAAATTTTATACTACCAGCCGGACTTAATCACACAAAATTTTTAGGGAAAGTTGAGCAATGTTCGCTCAACACCATCATACTATTATGTGACATCAGATTGACTGGACTAAAGGATTTTTTCATCTTAATAATCTTTAATGGCCGGTATGCAACCTACTATCCCTAAAGTCATTTGCAAATTACAAATCTGATAACTTGCTTCAATCTTCATTGTCCACAGACAAACTCATAATACACAAATAAGCCCCTTAATACATAGGTCGTCGTTTCTAGGATTGACATCATCCCTCTAGTGACAAGTTTTATTTTTTTTTACTGTTTTCTAGATTCTTATGTTTGTCTAGGGAATTTGAGTGGTTTACTTTGTCACTCATTTTATGCTTACGCAATAAACATATAGAAATCAATCACAATACATATTCAGGTTGATTTTGATATGCAATCCTTCACAGGCCGCACAACTCTTCAATCAATAATGGCTTCACCTATGCTAATCACGTCTTAGGCTTATCCACCAATCAAATAATGCTCCAATTCAAATACGAGAAAATGTGCTATATGCTACTTCAGGTTGTGCACATACCAGGCAGTGAGAATCATCAATTAGAAATAGTGAAAGGAAAAGAAATTAAAATGAAAGATAAATACCTCTGTCAAGCATATAAAATAGATCCAATTAATTGCAGCAAGGGATTTTACATAAAAAGTTCTCAACTAGGGTCTAAGAAACTTTTACCACATGAATGCCCGAAACAAGTAGTACAGAGACAGAGAAGAGAGGCTATAAAAAAACTAAAAAAGCGACTTTCAAATAGATAGGCATAAAGTCATATCTATTCAACCACTGGATTTCCTTACGATTCAGCTACACGGAGCTTTAAAAAAAACTAAGCAGAAAATGAGTTTGTGCTATCACTGCTGTTACTAGAGAGAATTGATTTGTTCAAGAGGAAAAAAAAATTTCATCCCAGAAACTGAAGGCGGATAATGCGTGGTATGATAGAACCAGAAAAATTAAATACAGGGGCTCAAAAGATTGGAATTGGCTCTCAAAGATCAACACAAGTTTTGTGATTTGCTTTCAATCTTGAAACCATTAGGTCAAATGATAGGCTAATTCTTCATATACAGTTAATTGTATCCAGTTCCCGAACGCCCCCACATGCTTCTTCTTGCTTCATTCATCTCATCTCTAATTAAAATCGAATGCTTGAAGTAGCTAGCTAGTTATAATCTTCTTCTTAGTACGGTTAATAAAATCATAAATAGAATTCCTAATCAGAAGAAAAAATCCAGCTATTAAGGTTAAATGGAATCAAAGAACTTAGAATTACCAATTAATCACCGTTTAAGAACAAGAAGAACGAGCTTACTTGGGTTTTGGTTTCGGGAAGGAGGCGGAGTGAGCGAGAGAGAGCAAGGAGTGTGAGCAACGGAGAACGGCGCGGTGGTGGCGACGGAGGAGACGCTGCGAAAAGGAAAAAATGACAGGGCGGCCGCGAGAGGGAAATGACGAACGAAGGGTTTCGGTGTGAGTGGATGTTTTTAAATGAAAATTGGCGACCTGATTTAAAAATCAGGTCGCCAATTTTGGAGAAGTAGCGACCTAATTTAAAATCAGGTCACCCATTTTGGATAAGTGGCGACCTGATTTAAAATTAGGTCGCCAATTTTGGAGAATTGGCGACCTGATTTTAAATCAGGTCGCCAATTTTCAAGACAAAAGTCACTTAATGCTATAACGAAGGGTTTCGGTGTGCGTGGATTACTCATTTGGGTTTTTTACATGAAAATTGGTGACCTGATTTAAAAATTAGGTCACCAATTTGTGAGAATTTGCAACCTGATTACAAATCGGTCGCCAATTTTCAAAATTGGCGACCTTATTTGTAATCAGTCGCAAATTGTTTAAAATTGGCGACATGATTCGTAATCGGTCACCAATTTTTCACCAATAAAATAAATATCACAAAAATATTGGCGACACGAAAGTATTCATGACGCCAATTTTCGAATATTTACTACCTAAATTGAAAATCGTGTCGCCAATTGTCGAACATTGACAACCCGATTTGTCTTGGTGTCGCCAATTTTTCACGCCAAATTTAATATCATGGCGCAAACAAAAATTCTCCCATATTTCCCTCTGGCGCCAAATTATTTGGCAGATTTTAGACGTCTTGAAAAAATATCAGGACGCCAAAAATGAATTTTATTCCAAAAAAAAATATCATGGCGCCAAACAAAAAATTCTTATATTTCTCATGGCGGGAAGCAATTAAAGGGTCCTGAAAAAATCTTAGAACGCCAAAAATCAATTTTAGAAGTCCTAAACAATAATTCAGGACGTTGAACACTCATTTTTCCATTTTTTACTACCTATTTCTTATTTAGGACGTTGTTTAGAGTAGTAATATCGAATTTTTGTAGTAGTGTGTATAGGAAATTGTTAAATAAATAATACCAGGTACATAATATAACAATTTGTTTTACGACTTCAGCTTAAAAAAAAGATATCAAATCATATCTTATTGTAGGATTTTAGTAGAACAGATAATAAGGGTGGGATACATAGTCCACGAGGGAGAGTAACCAAGCGTAGCTGGAAACCACAAGGAGAAGCGTGGACACACAATCCTAGAGGGTAAATAACCAAGCAAGCGCAGCATGAGGCCACGAAACAAATGTAGGAACAAGACCTATGAATAACAAGTGTGAGAATAAATCCCACGAATATCAATCGTGAGTACCATGCCCACAAATATCATGCGAGCTCAAGTTAACCAAGGCGCCTCAAGGACTGACAATACTGTTGTTACTAACCAGCGTTCTATATTCGGTCCTCTCAAAAACATTTTCAAGCATGCTTGGAGTCAATTTATCAAAGTAATGAAAAGTTCTTCTTTTAATATCATGATAGCTTGTACCAAATACAATATAATAGTATACTCCAGCATGAAAGTTTGCAAACAATATTTTAAACTTTCCTTGAAATTCAATTGTCGACAAAAACCCTTCCGAAATAATAAAACTTCCGTACAAACATTTCAAGATACAAGATTATCTTAACATGGATTTTTGATATATAATCATCAATTATATTATGAAGTAATAAGAGATGAATAAATAACAATAAATATAATCATCAATCTATACTCATTTCAATATCAATAAGAGCAAGAAATCAATCCGATAAACTTTGATTAACAAAATCACACTTGTAAAGATGGTGACTAACATGAAAGTATGGTAAGTAGTAAAAACTTTATTTATAAAAAATATAATGTAACACTAATCACTCACTTGATGTGCTCCCAAATATATATATTACTCTCTGCTTAATATCAACTTCCAACTATGATCACTTCTCAGTCACCTAGTATCCCCAAAAAACCGTTGAGAAGTATATTTTTATATAAAATTTCAATAATGTCTCATTGAAAAATAATTCTTCATTTTTCTTTTTCTTCATAATAATCTTCTATTAACATAATCTTAAGCTTCATGAGATAATAAACATAATACTACCAATACTTGAGATACATGAATATGTCTATCCTCATTATACACCACTGACGTTTCAATTTAGCCCAACGCAACATCATTGCCTTCCTTTAAATCATTTATCAACAATTTCTAACAACTAAGCAAATACTACCAACACCTTGGGCCTGTTTGGGTTGGCGGTAGGAGCGGTAGCTTAAAAGCTATCTGACTATAAAAAAAGCTCGGTAGGAAAAAATCAGGTTATAAATAATGATTTGTGTTTGGATTGATGATGGTAGAAGTGGAGGGGCCCACTTTAAAAAGCTGAGAACATTATAGAAAAAGCTGGATTCTGGAGTTTTTTCCTTAACTGGCTTTTTGAGCTTTTTTGACTTAAAGTTAAGCCAACGGTCTGGGCAATCCAAACATTTGTTTTTCTCACTGGGTCGGTGGCTTAAAAGCCACTGAAAGTTTTACACACCAACGCTGAAAAATAAGTTACTCTAAATAGGCTTGATGGGCTAACATGAAGAACAAAAAACAAAAAAAGCTTAATCATTGTAGTTTCCCAGCTGTCATCTTTCTACCATCAAGTTACCATAGAAACATACAGAAATAAACCACTTTTCTTCCTGACAATCAATCGAACACCTTATGAGCATTTTACACACATACTTAAAAATAATACTAAAATTTCATATTATCACCTAAACAACTTCAAGCATCTAAATATATCACAAGGTCTACAAAAATTAAAACTAAACCCTTAACAACACATTTAATATATAAATAAAATAAACCCATTTTACTATAACCACCAAGTCTACATGAAAATGCCAATTTGAATAAAGAGTAAATACCCTTTCTGGTCCCTGACAAAAAACACGAATCCCATTTTGGTCTCTTACAAAAAAATCGACCCTTATTCGTCCTTTTTATAGACTAAAAAGACCTTTTAGAAATTTGTGAGGGATCAAAATGTCAACCAATCGACCTTTATTCGTCCTTTTTATGGACTAAAAATGACTTTTTTGTGTAAGGGGCCAAAATGAGGATCACGTTTTTTGTCAGGAACCAGAAAGGGTATTTACTCTTGAATAAACTTTTTTCCCATGCTATAGCCAACTCAAAATCCGAATCGGACTTTATCACCACATTACGGGCATCCAAATGTATATAGACAACATTTAAACCTCTCTAAGCTTCAATCATTACAAAAAAAAATTTGTCAATTAGTAGCAGTTGAAAAAAACCTCTGCAAATTAGAGATTTTGTAGTGGTTTAGACCCAAACGCTACAAATTTACAATGAGACAACTCACGCTAAGATGCACGCTATTTAGAGAACGAATTTTGTAGCAATTATCACTAAATAACCGCTACAAATTATGGTGCCATGCTGGCACCAATTTTGTAGCGGTTAATTAAAACCCGCTACACTAACCGCTTTAAAACACAAACCCTGAGTCATTCAATGTGATACTTTGTAGCGGTTATATATAGCTGCTACAAATATGAAGACTCTTTGCATTCTGTAGTGTTTTGTAGTACTAACTCTACAAATTTTTAAGACTTGTTGCATTTTGTAGTGGTCTACCTTATAACTGCTGCAAACTTTCGTTATTGGAATAAAGAATTTGTAGCAAGAAGCTAAACATTGGTTTCAAAGTAATTGCCTGCCTATGACAATTTGCAAATAGATGTGCTTGGTATCATGTTATACATATCATGTTACCTAGCACCACATTTGCAATTTTTCATGTGGTGGTAACTACTTTTAAACCAATATTTAGCTTTTTTCTGCAAATTCTTCATTCCAATAACGAAAGTTTGTAGTGGTTATAAGATAGACTACTACAGAATGCAACAAGTCTTACACTACTAGAAAATGTATAATTTGCGATGGAATTTGCGAGAGAAAAAAATTCCCTCGCAATTTTGGGTAAATTTGTGAGGGAAATAATTTTCCCTCGCAAAATTGACAATGGTCATATTTTGCAAGGAAAAAATTGTTTCTTCACAAAATATGACCATTTTGTGAGGGAAGACTTTTTCCCTCGCAAAATTTATGGAAATTGGGGGAAAAATCCCTGCCAATGTCCCTTCCCTCGCAAAATGGTCATTTTGCGAGGGAACAATTTTTCCCTCGCAAAATATGATCATTTTGCGAGGAAAGCCTTGTTCCCTCGCAAAATGGGGGGAAATTGGCGGGGATTTTCCCCCCAATTTTCGTAAATTTTGTGAGGAAACAAGGCTTCCCTCGCAAAATGGTCATATTTTGAGAGGGAACTATTTTTCCCTCGCAAAGTATGACCATTTTGCGAGGGAAGCCTTGTTCCCTCGCAAAATTGGGTAAATTTGCGAGGGAATTCGTATTCCCTCGCAAAGTTTCTTCAATTTTGCGAGGGAAACATCGTTTCCTCGCAAAGTTTTTTCAATTTGCAAGGGAAACCACGTTTCCCTCGCAAAATTTACCCTCACCACACCCATTGGATTTGACTTCACGATTTTTCGGCTCCACCATTTTTCGCGACCTCTCTGTCGTCTTCCTTCCCCTGTTCACTTCCTTCATCGTCGACACACCACCACGCCCCGTCCCCACTACTAAAAATTTCGGTTTTTGCTACGAAAAAAATCCGTAGCAAAAACCCATTTTTCCGTAGCAAAACATGTTTGCTACGGATTTAGCTACGGATTTTGTCCGTAGCAAAATATCGCGTGGCAATTGCTACGGATTTCAGGAAATCCGTAGCAATTGCGACGGATCTTAAAATCCGTAGCAAATTTGCTACGGATTTTAATATCCGTAGCAAATTTGCTACGGATTTTAATATCCGTAGCAATTGCCACGGATTTTAATATCCATAGCAAATTTGCTACGGATTTTCATATCTGTCGCAATTGCTACGGAGAAAATATCCGTAGCAAATTTTCAAATTTGCTACGGATTTTTTTTCCGTAGCAATTGCGACGGATCTGAAAATCCGTAGCAAATTGCTACGGATATTAAAATCCGTAGCAAATTGCTACGGATATTAAAATCCGTGGCAATTGCTACGGATATTAAAATCGTAGCAATTTGCTACAGATTTTCAGATCCGTCGCAATTACTACGGAAAAAAATCCGTAGCAAATTTGAAAATTTGCTATGGATATTTTCTCCGTAGCAAATTTCACAAATTTCCAGAATTTGCTACGGATTTTTTTCCGTAGCAGATTTGTTTTTCCGTAGCAAATTTCAGAATTTGCGGAGATTTTCTTTTCGGTAGCAAATTTTAAATTTTTTTAATAGAAAATTGAATACAAATAGTAAAGTAATGTACCATGAATATATTAACGATAAAAAAGAGTTTACATAGTGAAAACACAATATATATATAATCCGTAGCAACAAACAAATACAAAAAGTAGTAGCAACAAGCAAATACAAAAAAGTAGGCTAAACAAAGAAACATTGTGATCATCGTCATCACCGATGGTCATCATCACCAAAGATGTTCATCATCACCAGGAGTCGACCGGAACCTCTGTCTTTCATAAGGGACATGATTTGAAGCGCATCACCCTCATCAACTCATTCCCGCGAGTCATCTCCCGTCGCATCACGGCCCGTTCTCGCCGCAACGCCCGCTTGATCGATCTTTTTCTTGCCGCAACGCCTCGCTTGATCCGATCTTGTTCCGAATCATCCGCCTGCCTCATCATCTCGTTTTCCGAGTCGCCGCTGGCTCATCATCTCCCGTTCTCGGGTCATCCGTGTTGCTTGCTCCTCCACCAACGCCTTCATCTTCTTCGGCTCATCTACAAAATTGATTAGTACATTTATTATTTGTACTTCATTTGAATGGACAAGAGAATGAAAATTATCAAAAACAAATGTATTATGTTGACCCGAACAAACCCCTAAAGTGCCGGATGAGAGGCGCTTTGTGCCGCTTGATCGGCGCGAGACTCACCGTATCCAAAGACCCCCCTTCTTGTCAAATCCGCCAAGAGCCTCAAAGAACGGACTCTCGTTGTCGGATATAGAGGATGAGGGGTCGGTCACCACGCCGCGTGGCTCTCTGCGACATGCCTTCTCAAAGTTTTCCTACAAGCAAACAAATACATAACAAATAAGACATGTAAAACTATATAAATATGGTGGTGCATAAAACAAGTAATAAAGGCAATAAATGTCTAACCGCTATTTGTTGCGCCCTTGGATTAATCCATTGCCTCTCACTCCTTCAGTTTGTCGGGAATGGGTCCGCCGAAAGGTAACCCACTCAACCGATCCAGTGGAGCTTCCCCAGAACTCTACCCGCAAACGCAAATGATGACCTTAATTAATTACTTCAAAGTACAAAATATTGAATACGTAAATAGAAAATAACGTGTACTTACAACTTTGCGTCGATGCTCACTAATTGATATGGAGCCGCCAAAGATATGATGGTCCTTCCATTTTGGCCCTATTTTGCTTATTTTTCGCACTTTTGGTCTTAAACTTGTCATTGTTTTCCCAATTGCCAAATAATTCATCTCTAGTGTCCTGTGGAAGCCAATCTATCTTGCCTCTCGACCTTCTCAATGCATAGAGCTTTCGACGCACCATCACGCTGGCCCCGTGGTTATAAGCTTTTTTCGATTTTCAAGATGCTCGTGCAACGTGATATGCTTATCCCGAAAATCAATAACGAACAATTAGTGCTCAAAATTTTAAAAGTACTAAATTAACACGCATAAAAAAATAACTTACCAAGAACTCCTTGAACCACGTGTCTCGTTGCTTCTTAGGAATCTCTCGTCCACGCGGTCCAAGCTTGAGTGTAATTACGGAATATTTGGTCCGACATGAAAGTCGCCACCGGAGTATCGTGCAAAAATCTGAAAACGAGAGATTATCATGAAAATATTAGCATACAAACCAATTAGAAAAGAAAATTGTAACATTACAGGTAACTTTGCATGACTTACTCGTTGTCCGTCGGGACGGATCCAAAGAAACATTGTCTCGGGATCTCTTGAACCCAGATTGGTACCTCGAAGAACTACCTTCTTCCCGACGTGGCTCGAGGCGCGCAGTGTGCTAAGGAAGAAATGTGAAATATTGAAGATATTTGTACATAGATGGTTTCAAGAAACTAAACAAATGTAAATCAATCGAAATGGTAAAGTAAACATGTGGTCCTCCTCTTTCGTGCATCGGGGGGTAGCCGCCGTGACGACGATGTATAAAGTGACGGTGAAGATGACAAATATCCCGACGGTGACGACGAAAAATCAAATAGTGGCACCTGCGGAGAAGAGCCGAGCCCTCTCGCCTCCATATGGAGCAGTTGGCGTCGCCCTACCCTCTTATAGTACGGGGTCGGGCTCGCCGCCACGTCCACTACTTGAACGTCCTCCCGGATGCTCCATCTACGAACACTTATAGACATCATGGCAAAATATATATATATATAAAAAATTAGTTAATATGATAGTAGCAAAGAAACAAAGTATGTAGTATAACATATCGTCATAAACAAAGAACTAACACAAATCAACCGACGATTCCCGTTCATCGACATCTACTTGCATGTCTTCATCTCGAACTCTCATAGTCGTCGAACTCGCATTCACTATCGAGAAGCTCATTTCGCCTCATCCTCATCGTCTCGATTTCTCATCGTCAATTTGTATAGGAATCAACTCTAACTCCGCACGAGAATCAAAGAGATTGCTTGGTACTTCGTCATCGAAGATGTTTATGTGCGCACATGTTCCACATCAGCTTGGAAAGGTTCGGCCATACTTGTCATTTGATTCCGCTCTTTCGACTTTGGTATAATATTTCGTGCTTTGGTTTTAATAACTCCCGTCCACCCTTGGCGAGATGTAGGGTATGGTGTATAGTAAACTTGTTCCGCTTTGTTGAGCAAGGATGAATGGGTCATAACCAACCGAATATCTCCTTGTCCGGTGGATCTCAATATTTCCATGTTTGTCCATTTTTGTCCCACGCGGGACCGTTATCAAACCACTCACACTTAAAAAGGGTCACCACCTTGTCCCACTGGTAACTCGGCCTGAATTATCTCAACTAACTTCCCGTAGTAGTCGAGTCTCCACCCCGTCAATTTGGTCACCTCGACAACATACACCGTAATTGCAACATAGTGTACTGCGTTCGCGTCACGGTTGCAAATCGATACCCATTGATTATATATTTGTTGCATCGGGTAACCTGTCATTGCAGCTCCATAAGATAAACTCCACGCAACTTCATTGGGATCGATGGATTTTCCAAGAAATATGATCGAAACCATTTTGGAAACTCGAATTAGTGAATTGATCAACTTGGGACACCGACATTGAAGGATTTCCCGATCGACCCAATTAGAGAAGTAACAAAAAAAACTTAAGTTAATACTTTAATACTTACCGTAATAGTAAACAAAAAAAAAAACTTACTCTAGGTACTTTGCAGCCTCTTCGAGTTGTTTAGAATGTACCACTCGCAACTTGCTTATCTCTTCCGTCAAGAGTTGACTTCCAACGTTTTCCACAACTCGCCCCGGAAAATTAAATATTGATTTTTGATCCCTCGTATCACCGGCATCATCGTTACGAGGTACCCCTCTCCATCTTGACATCATTTCGGGGGATAATAGTATGACGCAAATTTTGCGGCCTCTTCGACTAGATAAGCTTCGCGATAGATCCTTCAATGTACCTTGTATTTTTGATCTTGTGCTTAAGTGTGCGTAAAAACCTACAATGGAATATCTCGAGCTAAAGTATCATGTCGGTCAATTAATAACATCGCAAATCAATATATATTACCTCTCAAACGGATACATTCATCTATTGTTGCGGGCCTCCTACCTTTGCTTCGTAGGCCAAGTGAACGGGCAAATGTTCCATTGAGTCAAACAAGCTAGGAGGAAACACCATCTCTAACTTGCATAGCGTTATGGGCATGCTCGCCTCCGTGTGCCGTAACTTTTCAACATTAAGCTCGAAGCACAAATTTCTCTAAAGAACATGGACAACTCCGTTAGAATAGACCATACATGCTTCGGTAGTGCTTTGAAGGCCCTGACAACAATCTCGGAAAAAAACATGACAATCATGACTCTTCATCTTGCTCAACTTCACCTCGTGCATGTCGACACATCTTTTCCGGTTTGACGCATAACCGTCGGGTCGGGAGTTTCGATCTTTAACCCATTGCAACAATTCTAAATTCTGCTCTTTATTGAATGTGTACGGCGCTCCGGGTTTGGAAATTCATCCAAAGTGCCACCGTCCACCAAATGTAAACGGGCCTTCTACAAATGGCTTCAACGTCCAATCTTGCGTTGGATCGTGTCTTTCGTCTTGCCCTTGGTGTCCATCACGGTGTACAGAATATTGCAAAACACATTCCTCTCAATATGCATGACATCGAGATTGTGTCTTAACAATTGATCTTTTCAATATGGTAGTTCCCAGAAGATCTGCGTTTGTTCCAATGATGATCAATGCCGTACCCCTCAAGTTCGCTTGAAGCAGCCCCCTCTTCGACACTCGGAATGTGCCTGACCCTGTCCCATATTTCTTGTCCACTTAAACGACGAGGTGGATCTGCTCGTTCGACAACCTTCCGCGTGAAGTCTTTTCTATTTCTCCTAAACGGATGATCGGGGGGTAGGAATCGTCGGTGCCTGTCAAACCAACCGACCTTACGATTTGTGTTCCAAGCTAAAACCCATGTTCTCGTTCAAGACATACCGGGCATGCGAGCTTTCCAGACGTTTGCCCGCCCACTCAACATCCCATATGCAGGGAAATCATTTATCGTCCACATTAAGGCAGCCCCGCATGGTGAAATTTCGACTTAATGATATATCATACGTAAGAACACCTTCACTCTACAACATCTTCAACTCGTCTATCAAAGGCCCGAGGTACACATCTATCTTCTTTTTGGGTTCGACGGCCCGGGGATTAACGCGTTAAGGAAGAAAAACTCTCTTCTCATGCATATAGAGGGTGGGAGGTTGTACGGAGTCACAATGACCGGCCAAGGGAATAATTCATGCCCGTATTGTTGAAAGGAGCGAACCCATCCGAACATAGACCAAGACGAACATTACGGGGATCCATAGCAAAGAAAGGATTCGCCTCGTCAAATTTACGCCAAGCTTCGGCATCAGATGGATGCGTCACATTCGGATGCATACAATCTCGTAAGTCTGGGCACCAGGGGAAAGTACCACATCTTGCTTAATGCATGACGGGTCTTTTTCCTTCCTTTCCCCACAACTTTATATCTGTCATGTCCACAGAATTTGCAATTTGTCAGCTCAGTATCATCCTTGTAATACAACATACATCCTCTGGGGCAGCAATGAATTTTTTCACATCCAAGCCCAAGCTCTTCACCATTTTTTTTGCTTGGTAAAAGTCCTTAGGCAAATTATTGTCTTTGGGAACAACCTTACTCATGATCTGCATCATTTCGTTGTAATTCCTCTCACTCATATGGTGATCAGTCTTCAAGCTTAGTGTTGCTAGGGTAGCCGATAGCGATGAATATTCACTATTTTCAAAGTGTTCGCAACCTTCCCATAACGGACACTGTGCTTCTTGAAGCATTTTATAGAACCTAGCGGCTTCGGATGAGGATCCTCACCCATGTATGATGGTTGAGGATGTGTACGTCTCCTCTCCCATGTATGACGGTTCAACATGAGTAACGGGATCAAAATATTGGCCGATCGACGGACCCGCGGCATCCATAACCAACGCTCATATTGATTAAGGTTTTCTCGATGACTACCGTCCCGTAATAACCACTCGGTGTCCGTCGGACTTCGCCATGAAATTCCCAACATTCATAATCTCTAATGAATCCCTTTTGACACAAATGAATTCGACCGTCTCCGATTCGTAAATCTTAAACACTTACATTTGGCACACGGACACTGATCTCCCTTCTTGAATTATTTGAATTCGCCAAAGCAAATTGACGAACTCTTCCAAACCCGCGAAGAATGCTTGCGTTATTTGTCTTCTATCGTTAGACGATTGTACATCCAACTTCTATCATGGTTGCCTTCCATACTTCCTAGCTAGTTCGAGTTACTACCCTAATTAACTTCTCAACATACCACAAATATATATATATATATATATATATATATATATATATATATATATATATAAGCCGCCTCTTATGCCTACCAATTCCCACTTAATCAAGAAAGTGAAAAACAAACACATGCATTGAACAAAGAACATATTCCAGCAAGCAAACCGGAGAATGAGGATAGCACACCGAACATGGTTACATGCATGTGGAGAGGCCAAACAAAGAATAGAATACTAAGTATTTTGGAGTTTCTAACATATATGGGCTAGATCAAAGAGATTACTTAACATTTAATCAAATTTATTGTATAACTTGTTAAACATAGATTGAAATAAAAAATTTAAATGAAATATTTTTTAAACAAATTACTAACAATCATTTTTATAATAGCCTAAATAGAATAATAAATTCTACTAATTTTTAGAACACATACAAATGTGATTATTCTTCAATGTCACATCTTCCTCCTACCGAGTTGACATTAATTAATTAATTGTCTTATCCCTAAATTTTATTTCCAAACACTTCACTTTTCTAGTTTCAACATCATCATATTTAAAGATTTATGTATCAATACCAAATAATACAAAATCTTAATTTTATCACACCAAAATCAGAATTGAAATTTCTAAATTCCTAAAAAGTGCTAGATAAAAATACTTCACATAAAAAAAACGATTTCAACTCATGTAATTGATAATCTTCTACCAACATACATATTTTCATTATTGCAGCTAAGCAAACATAACATAAATATCTTATAGTGATAAAAAGAAAATATACTTCAAGCTAACTCCGCAAAATAAGAAGTGCTAGGATTTGTTGGCTAATTCCCCTTCCGAAGATCTTAGTCTTGGGATTTGTTTTGTCCGGAAGTGCCTGCACCAATGAAAGTACTTAGAAGTGTTTGAAAAAAAACAAAAATGGAGGTTAAAAAAAAACCTGCAAAAATGGAGGCCAAAAATGAAAAAAAAAAAAAAAAACCCGCAAAGGGAGGAGGGGAGGGGCCGGAGTTGAGGGTGGTTGGGGGGATGATCGACGGAGGGAAGTGTCAGGAGGGGAGGGTCCGACGGAGGGGAGCGGGGAGGGGCGGGAGACGTGTATGGGGGATGAGGGAAGGGTCGGGGGAGCGGGGGGGGGGCCGGAGACGGAGGGTCGGGGTCGGGGAGGGGATGAGTGGAGGGTCGGGGGAGGAGGGGAGGCGTGCGGAGACGGGGAGGGGCGGCGGAGTTTGCGGGGGGGCGGCGAGATCGGGAACGGGAAGATGGGTGTTTTAAAAAACGCAGCTTTTTGCGACGGATCACGGATCCGTCGCAAAAAGCCGCAAATTGGGGGCTTCTGCCCCCTTTTTGCGACGGATGAAGTCATCCGTCGCAAAATGGCAGACTTTCGTCCGCCAATTTGCGATGGATGACGTCATCCGTCGCATTGGGCGACGGGTGACGCGTCATCCGTCGCAAAAAGGCGGACTTCTTGTCCGCCAAAATCGCGACGGATGACTTCATCCGTCGCCCAGTGCGACGGATGACGTCATCCGTCGCAAAATTGCGACGGATGACGTCATCCGTCGCAAAAAGGCGGACTTCTGTCCGCCAAAGTGCGACGGATGACTTTATCCGTCGCATTGCGACGGATGACATCATCCGTCGCACAAGTGCGACGGATGACATCATCCGTCGCAAATAGGACTTTCTTTACGTCCGCCAAAGTGTGACGGATGACGTCATCCGTCGTAAAAAATTCTAATTGGGCATTTTTGCTACGGATTTACAAATCCGTAGCAAAATCTGTTACTATTGCTACGGAAAATGTTCCGTAGCAATTTCCGTAGCAATTTCCTATTTTTCTAGTAGTGCCCCATACTCAACCTCCCCCCATTTGCGAGTTCCTCCATTCAAACCAAACCCTAAAGCAATTTGCCTCACCGTCCGCTCATCACTCTCGGCTTCTCACCGTTCGTCTGCTCATCACTCTCGGCTTCTCACCATCGACCGTCGCACGTCTCAGCGTCGATCAGCCTCTCAGGCTCTCAGCGTCGAGTCGTCGATCTCGGCTTCTCACCGTCGGTCTTCATTCAATGCTCTGTCTGTCCTCCTCCTTCTCATTCTCAGTGAGTGTGACTGCCCTAATTCTCATTTCAGTTCTTCGACACTCACTAACATCACGCTAGTGAATCTGACTGCCCTAAAATTTATTTATGATTTTCTTGTTCGAGATTTGAATTCGTTGATTTAATTAAATTCAACTTTATGCATCTGGGTTTTATGAACTCTCATGTATTCTACAACTGATTCATCCAAAAATTAAGTTCATAGACTCACATTTGAGGGAAAAACTTGTGCTTTAAGCTTCAGATATACATACAAACCTAAATTAGTGGATTTTATACATTTCAACTTCTCTAGTCAAACTGCAGAAACCCAAATGGATTTAACTGCTTTTTGAGTAACTTTATTCAAAAGAGAGAATACTAGGATTATGTTTTTTCATTCAAAGAAAATTGAGAAATTGGATTAGGACAAACAGAACTTGGCGTAGTGATTTCCAACAGAACATAGCTACTTAAAATACTTATGGCTTAAAAATACACAATCAATGGCTTAATAAGAGGGGTTGCTTGGGAACAATGGTTCAAGGGAATATTTTTTCCCTTATCTGAGAACATAAAACTGGTTGGCTGAATGTCCAAGATGAATATAAATAACTGAACTGCCTTGTAGTAAACTCACTAACATATGAAACTGACGTATTATAAAAACTGACTTCAAACTATGAACATGATAATATTATTTGTAACCATTTCTGATCTTAGCTTAGGTTTGCTTGCATACCTTGTATTTTGACTTCTTCTAAACACACATCACCGCTTCAAATGAAGAGCATGAACTTGATTTTTATTACATTAACATACAATTAGGTTTTTAATATATTTCTGTATGAATAAGTCGATCCCATGGTTTTCTGAGAAGGTAATTTAAACCTTACTGGATCAATATAAGTATTTAAACCTGTTTAACATGATGTCCCTTGCCATTCTCTCTTTGCCATGTTCCTATTCCAACCCATGGGCAGTGAGAGTTGGATATTTATGCCAGGCATCTAACTTATCATGCTTGACAAGTTTTGTTTTAGTTTTTCTTAGTTTGTACTTAATGCTTGTACAAGGTTTGTACATCTGAAATGAATGTTGGTTGTATAAAATCATGCTTTATGGCATTTTCTTTGGCTTGTCAATTACCCTTGGTGTTCTTTTTTGTATAAAGGATGTCTCAGATGCCCAATGGAGGAGCTTTCGAGGAAATATACATGTTCTTACTATTGTCTTTGGCATTTTCACTCTTCTAGCAAAATTGATGAGATCGTTCTTTAGTTTAAAAGTGAGGGGAATGTCCGCTGTCTGGCTTTTGTTTTCTTTGATATACCTATCATACCTGCATGGAGCATGGTAGGGTTTATTTAAATTATCATGCATTTATTTTCCTTTCTCCCACTACTGACATTATTTACCTTGTTCACTCTTAACATTTTGTCTTTTTTCCTCTACAGCATAATTTTTGTCCTATCAATAGCCACAGTTAATTTTCTTCTGGTAAAGGTGCGTGTAAAGGACAAATGAACAAATATTACTTTAGTATTAGAAGAACCTTGTATTATTATTTTGTTTAATTTTGTACTTCATCATGGTAATATATTATATGAAGTATCGTTTCCGTGACTGGAGATTTTCTCCAAAGGCTGCTTTATCTTCTGTGGCATGCGATATTTAGAAATTATAAGGAAATACTTGTGGGATATTGTGAGGTATTAGTGACCTTCCTTTGTTGGTTGGATTTTTTTTTGGGTGAGATTTGTTGTTTGGATTTAAATGTATACGTTTCTTTGTGTAATTGTACTTTTTAGTGCACAGGAAGATACAATTTTAGGAGCCCAACACTTAACAGTCAGTTAGTGCTTCTTGAAGAAATCTTAACTTTATTGGCGTTATAACTTATTTTTCCTCCTTTGCAATCGTGTTTATGAAGGATATTCATTCTCTACATTTGGGTGAGAGAGTAAGATATATTATGCTGAAATTTCGTTTGTAATTTATCAGTTATTCCTTCTTAAAATGATCCATTGACAATCCAGGAAACAATTGGCATTTTTGGACAACTACAGAGGCACTTTTAGATGGCACATTTTCTTCAACTTTGGTATGTGTCTTCTTCATTGTTTCTTTATGTTAATATAGTATCTTTATCTCAGAACTTTCTATTAATGTGTCGATCTTAATTTATCATATAGCTTTCAATTGTTATTCTATCACATTATGAGAATTGGAACTTACTATGTTATCAGCATAAACTTGAAACTTTTTAAGTCAAATCTCTTTTAACTCTAAACCAAAGTATCAAGTTACATTATTTGATAATCACTTGTAGGTTAATAACATTTTTTAGGTATGAAATGGGGCTCAAAACCCAAAAAGGAAAAAAACAAGAAGAAAACTAATACATTCCTTTTGGAACATAATTCTCCATCCAATCAGACTAACATCAGATGGCACACTTCCCATTCGTGCATGGCAAGAGAAATCTGTGCTAATATCAACATTTAAAAATTGAATAAGCTTATTTTAGCATACTAAATTACATACGTATTAGATCAAGAAGAAAATATTTATTTGATGTATATAGTTTTATTGCTAAGTTAGTTATTTATGGCAGTTGTTCTGCGCATGATAAGCTTTGGATTGGATTATCACTGGTTAAATCAAGAGTCTCGTATTGATCAGGAGGTATTAGATTCTTTCTGAATATGGTACTTTTTTTCGTTTCTTCAGAGTAATTTGGTTGGATATGTTACATATATATGTTATTTCTACAATCACATATGTGACCTGCTGAGGTTGTAGTGATGGCCATTTAGAAATATAAAGGGCATATGCTATTGTAAAATTTTCAGTATAGAGTAACTTTTGGCGTCATCTTGTAGACATATATTCTCTTTAGCAGCTTATACTATAAATTTTCGTATTATTTAGATAACAACGTATTAAATTCCCTGTAAGGAGTGAAGAGTGTGAGAGAGGATGCTTTGGAAAGTCTTGATATTTTGGGAGGCATTTGTTACGTATTTTTATAGTTGGAAAATGATTTTATAGTTTGAGTTATAACCAACATGTACCTCTTCTCTGATTTTACAACAGAACTCTTTTTCTGTATAAATTTAAGGCTTTGTTCTGTTGGGTATTGATGTGATTCTCAAAAAATAGTTTTGCTGATGTGTTTGTTTTTGGATTATAGAAGCATTCTCAACGTTGCCATATTTGTAAATCAGGAAAACCTTGCTACCAAATTTTACAGGTTAGATCAGCTTTCTAGTTGATCAAGACATAAGTGATTTTTATAATAGTTGCTGAATTCCGCTTTATGCTTTCATTTTGGATTACTTTTATATAATCATTTCTTGTGTTAAACATATGATCTTATTCTTCCTTGTTCAATACTTTGGTTACAATACCAGGAGAGAAGTTTGCAGAGTGACAAGTTCAGATATACCACATACCTTTGTTATCTGCTATATGCACCACTTTACATTGCGGGTCCAATAGTTAGCTTCAATGCTTTTGCCTCTCAGGTTTGTGACCAAGTTACTTTTTTAATATAACCTCGTTTTGGTTGTTTGGTTATTTAAAAATCAAGTAATAGATGTTAAACATATATGTTTTTAAAACTACATTCCGATTGCTGGGTTATTTATAGCCTGATGCATTTGTTATGCGAAGGTGAGGGAGCAAGGAGAGATGATTACTGAGATGCGAGCACTTCTCCACTCCTTATTGAAGGACAAGGGTCCTGGTGGTGATGATGATACTGGTGGAGATTAATGAGCACAAATAATACCATGTTTTCCCTGTATTTCATGACCGAATTGTATGATGAATTAAAGCTAAAATGCAAATAATCCAAGAAAAAAGGCATATATTCATGATATAGGGAACTGAAGGATGTAAATCATTTACATCCTAAACATGTGCTAAGAAGGAGCAAAATACAGTGTTTTAAAGGACGTATAGCAAAGCTGATACGATGCTATAGCATTCCGATCGCAACTCAAAATGCAATAAAAAGCATCACAAAAAGCAATAACAAAGTAAAGGATGCAATGCTATGCGGCATATTTGCTGACCCTTTTATCTAGCTGATTTCAGGAATATAAATAAAAGATCGAGATCAACAGGTAGATAGCTGAAATCAGGAATAGAAGATGCGGAAGATCGAAACAAAAAGATTTGAAGAATCCTGCAGAATCCGCAGAATCCGCAGAATCAATCTACAAACAGAAGATACGATAAATCTCGGCAGATTTGGAAAGCCCAGCTAGCTTAACATATCACACGAAAGTCTGAATATAAAATGAAACAGCAGGACAACCCTAAAAGGAGTCGAAAAAGAGCCAACACAAGATTTCACATTCGGCCGACTCACAAGAAGAGTGAGAGACTTCACTAGCACGAGAATTCAAGGATAACCCAGCATCCTTCTTCGCAGTAAGACAGAGGGAAGAAGACGTGGAGTGGTGACGTGACAGGGCTTCATCCACGCCGTTGGAACGCCGTCAAGCTTTCTATTTTTCATTTGTTTTAATTCAGTAGTTAGACAATGGGTCATTCGGTTATTATCTGTTTTGTGTTTCCCTCGTCATTCATGAACTAACTTTCTGATGGCTGAACGAGGATGAATTCTTAAGCGTGTATGAACCCAGTTGCAAGTTCTTAATTTGATAGATTCGTTTTGCCTATCAGTGAATTAATTACTAGTCGATTAGAGGAATCTAAGGGCTAGACTTGTGGTCTCGACTTACTGGCAAGGAGTCGAGGCTAGACCTCTGAGAAACAGTGTTTGCTTGGCAGCCCATGCACGGCTTGACCTATTTATTGTAGGCTTCAGGAATGGGTCTACCTCTCATAACCAATACACCCTAGGTATAATGCTGATAAAAACTAGAAAGTTGCCATAGGAATATAGAAGGAGTATAGTTAATATGATATGTATCGGACGCAGAAGCTTCGATAGATCATAGCGGTGGGTTAATCGAATAGCTTTGTAGTTAATAGTTATGCTGTAGCAATTGCGGAAGCTGTACATTATAGATGCTATAACAATGGGTAAAGCAACTAGGGGAATTATGCACTTAAGGAGGAGTCCGAGTTCAGCCTAACTTCTCACTGGCATCTTCTTCTATTTACTTTGTTTATTTCTGCTATTAGCATAATCACCAAAAACCTCTCAAACCAATTACATTTACTTTTTAATTGCAACTATCACAGCAATCGAGTGTCACTCTTCGGTATCTCAGTCTATGTGGGACGATACTCTACTTTCACTTTATTACTTGTTCGACTGGTTCACTTGCCATCAAGGAAATCGAGCAACAATTTTTTGGCGTCGTTGCCAGGGACTGTTGTTACCTTTATTGACAACGCCCCTTTTTTGCTTAATAGTTGTAATTTACACAATATACAGCTCAATTTTTTTCTGTTCTTGATTTTCAGGTACATTCTGTAGTGCATGCGCAAATCGCCTTTAGCCAACCTTGAGCCTTACGATCCTGAGATAGAACGCACCTACAAGCAAAGGCGCAGGAAGCAGAAGCAAAGAAGTCAACCTTTTGACTCAAGGAGCATGACGGATATGCCTATCAACCTAGAGCAGGTTTAACGAGAGCAAATACTGATAAACGGGGATAACCAGGTCCCTCCACCTCCAAACCCATATGTGAACAAGGCCATCATGGAGTTTGGAATTCCATATCTAAATAAGCTGAATTCAGCCATCACGCCGCCAACATTCAATACAGGACACTTTGAAATTGAAGGTGTCATGATTCAGATGCTGAATATAGCTGGGCAATTTGGAGGACTTCCATCCAAAGATCCGCACCTGCACCTCAAGACATTCATGGAGATCTGTAATTCATTCATCATACCAGGAGTCAAGTCCGATGCCATTCAAATTAAGTTGTTCCCTTTCTCCTTACGAGACAAGGCTCGAAGGTGGCTCAGCAATCTCCCAGTCAACTCAGTCACCTCCTGGGAAAATCTTGTTAGAAGATTCCTGCTTAACTTCTTTCCACCAATAAGGAATGCACAATTGAGGAAAGAAATAGCCAATTTCAAGCACCAGTCGGCGGAACTGGCCCACAAAGCATCGGACCGATTTAAAAATCTGCTAAGTAGATGCCCACAAAATGGACTGCAAGAATGGGCGCAACTGGAAACCTTTTACAGTGGGCTAAATGGTGAAACACGTTCATTTTGGAAAGGATAACAGCACAAGGTTACTAGTGGATTGACAACAACATAATCACACATAGGGAAGTCGCTAACATCTTCACGTCAGACGCACTAACTGCCCTTACAACCCAGGTGACAGCTTTGACCAGCACCATCGAAGAATTAGTCAGGAATTTCGTACAAGCCAGTCGCCAAGACTTATTAACCCGCAACCACTGTTAGGGAAACTTGGACCCAAAAGCGGACCTTGCCGACATGCTAAAGGACCACATGGCAAGAAATAACTCAGAAATTCTAAGTCAGCAGCTCATCCTTCAAAAGTTAGAAACCCAAGTCAGTCAAATTACAACACTCGCTGAGAAATGCCCAGAACCTTTACTTCACAACAAGACGAGTGCAACGACTGAAAGTAACAAGCATGGGGTAACACCACAACAGGATAACTTGATGGATAAAGCTGCAGCATGCTTTCCATCGGTGGAGATCAGCAAACACATACCAGAGTCACTGGGGAATGGTACTACTGAGTCAACAGAACAGAACGTAACTACCAGACAAGCTCAAGTGCCCCCGCAAACCTCCAATCAGCACTTTCGAGAGTTTATAGAGCTAATACATCAACTCCACATTCACATGGCACAAGCAGCAGCTGTGGGACAAATGCCTACCTATGTGAAGTTTCTTAAAGACACCCTATCCAAGAGGGAAGAACTGGTGGGACTTGAGATAATTCATTTGACTCAGATATGTAGCAATTTTTCAGGAAAACCACTCAAACTGCATGGTACAGGTCACCCTGAGATTCTGTTCATAATAGACGATCAACTCACAATAAGAGCAATATGCGATCCAGAATCTCAAGTAAGTCTAATGCCAAAACTGGTGTCTCAACGACTAACCACCGGTAACGAGAAACTGGCTACGGAAAACCTACAATTAACGGATAGAACCATGATCTACCCAATAGGCGAAATCTAGAACGTCCTGATTCAAGTCAAAAAAATGATGTTCCCCGTGGACTTCGTTATACATGATCAAGATGATGGATACAATTTGCCAGTCATATTGGGACGACCTTTCTTAGCTCTGGGGCAGGCATTAATGGATGTACATGAAGGCAAACTTACACTAAAGATAAGTGACAAGGAAGTCAATTTCAACCTATGCGAAGCAATGCACCACCTAGACTATATAGAAACATGCTCTACGCTAGACACAATGGACAAGGTTATACAAGAGGCCTTTCAGGAATCATATGACAGGGCAATCGGAGAGCTAGGTCTAGCAACATGTGATGAAGTTGTCGGTCAGGCAGCAATGCTAAGAGGTAAGGATCATAGTCACCACAACTTGGTAAAAACCATTATGTTCGAATCATTAGAAAGTGACCAACATCGGAAGAACCCAGTTAAACCATCCATAGATGTACCACCAACTTTGGATCTCAAGCCTCTGCCCGACAACTTGAAGTACGCGTATCTAGGAGATAATCAAACCTTGCTAGTGATTGTTTCCGCACATCTCACCAATGATCAGGAAACCCAACTTCTGGCGGTGCTTACCAAATTCAAAAAAGCTTTCGAATGGACAATAGCTGACATAAAAGGGATCAGTCCATCCCTATGCATGCATAAAATACGCCTTGAAGAAGGATGTCGAAACTCGGTGGAACAACAACGAAGGTTAAACCCCATCATGAAGGAACTAGTGCGGAAGGAAATTATCAAATGGCTGGATGCAGGAATTATCTACCCCATCTCTGACAGTGAGTAGGTAAGTCCCGTACAATGCATACATAAGAAGGGAGGAATTACCATAGTGGAAAATGACAAGAATGAACTAATCCCCACACGCACTATCTCCGGATAGAGAATCTGCATGGACTACCGGAGACTTAATAAGTCCACCCTCAAGGACCACTTTCCATTACCATTCATTGATCAAATGCTGGACCGGCTGGCTGGCAAAGAGTACTACTGCTTTTTGGATGGTTATTCAAGATATAATCAGATCGCCGTAGCACCCCAAGACCAGCACAAAACCACTTTCACCTGCCCGTATGGCACCTTTGCATTCCGACGGATGCCCTTCGGATTATGCAATGCGCCAGCCACATTTCAACACTGCATGATGGCAATATTCTCTAATATGGTAGAAAAATCCATAGAAATTTTCATGGACGACTTTTCAGTGTTTGGGAAATCATACGATGACTGCTTACAAAACCTTGAGTCAGTTGTTCAACGCTGTGAAGAAACAAATCTGGTGCTCAACTAAGAAATATGTCACTTTATGGCAACAAAATGAGTGGTACTGGGGCACAAAATCTCAAAACAAGGGATTGAGGTTGATCGTGCAAAAATAGCTGTCATCGAGCAATTGCCACCACTTACCACAGTAAAGGGAATCAGAAGCTTTTTGGGACATACTGGTTTTTACCGACGCTTTATGAAAGACTTCTCAAAAATTTCCAAGCCGCTATGTGCACTACTCGAACTCAACACTCCATTCAATTTTGACATAGCCTCCATGGAGGCATTCCTCACCCTCAAGGAAAAGCTTATTTCTGCCCCAATCATATTAGCCCCAGACTGGAGTTTACCTTTTGAATTGATGTGCGACGATAGTGATTTAGCAGTTGGAGCAGTACTGGGTCAAAGACATGATAAAATGTTCCACGCCATCCACTATGCAAGCAAAACTCTATCCAATGCCCAGATGAATTACACCACCACAGAAAAAGAAATGTTGGCAGTAATATTTGCATTTGAAAAATTTTGATCCTACTTGGTAGGAACTAAGGTAATAGTCTTCACGACCACTCAGCCATCAAATATCTATTAGCGAAAAATGGATGCTAAACCAAGACTGATCAGATGGGTATTACTACTTCAAGAATTTAACGTGGAAATTCGTAACAAGAAGGGGACAAAAAATCAAGTAGCGGACCATCTTTCACGACTGGAAGGACCCTCCTCAGATAAGCCTAGCATCCCAATCCAGGAATTCTTCCTAGATGAGCAACTTTATGCCATTGAATGCATCCACACCCCATGGTACGCAGATATTGCGAACTTTTTAGTCACGGGGGAAGTCCCTACAGATTTAACATACCACCAAAAGAAAAAGTTCCTTTATGACAGCAGGAAGTTTTTCTGGGACGAGCCATACTTATTCAAACAATGCCTTGACCAAATGCTTCGACGTTGCATACCGGATGATGAATCAGAAGATATCTTGAGACACTGCCATTCCTCCCCTTATGGGGGCATTACGGAGGTGTTCGTACGGCCGTTAAGGTGCTTCAGTCTGGATTTTATTGGCCTACCCTTTTCAAGAATGCCCATCAATTTGTGTCGAAATGCGATAAATGCCAAAGGACTGGGAACATATCTCGACGGCATGAAATGCCTCTAACACCTATTTTAGAAGTTGAATTGTTTGACGTATGGGGTATTGACTTCATGGGCCCTTTCCCTCCATCGAAGGGCAACCAGTACATACTAGTTGCCATTGACTAGTCTCTAAATGGGTCAAAGCAGCCGCCCTGCCAACAAATGACTCCAGAGTTGTTAGCAGGTTTTTGAAGAAGCAGATATTCACAAAATTTGGTACTCCTCGAGCCATAATCAATGATGAAGGGTCTCATTTCTGTAGTCGCCAGATTGCAGCCCTGCTTGCTAAATATGGAGTTAATCATCAAATCACTACAGCTTACCACCCTCAATCAAATGGTCAAGCAGAGGTCTTAAACAGGGAGGTAAAACGTATCTTGGAAAAGGTAGTTCATCCCAATCGTAAAGATTGGTCTGATAAGCTCGACGATTCCTTATAGGCATACCGCACTGCATATAAAAAACCATTAGGGGTCTCACCTTATCAACTGGTGTTCGGGAAAGCCTGTCATCTTCCAGTCGAATTAGAGCATAAGGCCTATTGGGCAATAGCACAGCTGAACATGGACCTCACCACCGTAGGAGACAAACGGCTGTTACAAATGCACGTAATGGAGGAGTTTTGCTTGCACGCATATGAGAATGCAAAGCTTTACAAGGAGAAGTTTAAACGATGGCACGATAAGCGACTGATCCCGCGCACTTTCAAAGTTGGCCAAAAAGTACTATTGTACAACTCTCGCCTGAAATTGTTCCCAGGAAAGCTGAAATCCAGGTGGGCAGGACCCTTTGTGATCGACGCCCTGACATCACATGGCGCAGTTGAGCTCAGAAATCCAAACACTAGGACCATCTTCAGGGTCAACGGTCAAAGAATTAAACATTACTGGTCAGATAAAGTTTTGAGAGAAAAGACGGCTATTGACCTCAAATCACCATAAGCAACAAGCACTATGTCTGGCTGAAGACTTTAAAGCAAGCGCTATTGGGAGGCAGCCCAATTTTGTGGTTCTTTCACACCACAGCAGCAGGGGACGGGTCCAGCAGGAGCCATGGTACGACATATTCAAAAGCATTATGACTACACAACGGCAATACGGGAAGGCCCACAAAACGCTAATCAAGTACGCCCCAACCTTTAAAATAAACATTACGCGCATGAAGTAGATTTGGTAGGCCACTCCTGTGGGCCCACGACTATTGAGTTTAACTCTAGTCAACAGAGTCGTGTCGTTTCACATTCACCTTCATACCTTTAATTGTCTATTTTCTTCTTCATCCCTCCCCATCTACCGACTTCCTTCCAAGTCTCATTCACAAACCCACCATGGTCAGAGTCAAGTGTATGGCGCAACGTGGCCGAGCACCAACTCCGGCCTCTGCTCGACGAACACCCGTCTGCAACCCCCCAAGCACCACCACTCGATGTCATCGATGTATCCTCTTCTTCGTTGGAGCCCTCCTCGGTGTCCGGCACAACAGACTCATCTGATCGATCCTACATCCTCACCCACGCCCCCTCTATTGGCGTTCGAAAGACGACAAAGCCTTGCACAAATTTCTTCGTCGCCTTCGTCGTTTACGAAAGGAGCTTAAAATACTCCGGCGTGACCCTTGGGCTAACATAGAGGCTCATCGCCGACATCTTCCAGCCGCGGTCTCCCTCTCTAGTTCTATCACCGCAATCCCAGTGGTTAATACCCTGGATGACTCATCGGTCGAGGAGGACACCGCTTGCAGTGCTCACGCTCCCTAGTTTCCTTTTCTTTTCTTGTTCTTGTTTTATTTTCTTTTGGGTATTCTGACATTATGCCAATGCCCTGGGCATCAGCCCCAGGGCTATTTTGTGAATGATGTAATTTTAATTTCCTCTTCTTTACATCAACCCCCCCTTGTTTAACGTTTGATTACTACAACTGCAATGAGGGCATTGCATAGTTCAAGTGTGGGGAGGGATTAGTTAGGGGATATAATCTACTATCTGATATTTCTGTGTGTGCGTAAACATAATTACTTTCCATTTAGTTTTTTGGGCACAAGCTGAATTTTTTCAAAATTGCATGATGAAGTATGAACAGAACACTGTAGAAATAGTATGAATGTCTGTATAACGCAATGTATCATGATTGCCTAAGAAAACTGAACCTTTAGGCTTGGGAAATTGACAATGCTAGCTAATCTGATGCGGGGTAAAGTGGCAGTGAGGAAGTTTAAAGGGAAGAACCCCCGATGGAAGGATTCAATTGAGCCTAATTGTTATATCTGTTTAGTGTGCAAGTCTGTTAGTCCATGTTTGATCCTTGATTTGTCTTAGTTCTTTGATAAACTATCTGGCATATGAGTTTGAAGTTTGTAGGATAAAGGCATTCATGTCATACCCATCAATCCCACACACAAACCATTTATCATGATCCCCATTGCTACCCCATTAAGCCACACGAGTATGCTATAGCAGAACGAGAAGAAAACCGTGAAAAATGCTACGGTAGAGTGCTCCATTGAAAGGCTGGGAAAAAGAGCTACTATTACTTATAAAAAAAACAGAGAAGAAGAAGAAGAAAGAAAGAAAGAACCCAGAAAAAGAGCAGCAAGAAAAACAAGTACAAAAAAGAGCACTCGGCTAAGACTAAGATGTCTTGCTACCTAATCTGCTATAGCATTTTCCATCATTTCCCATCTCAAATCCTAACCATCTTCACCATTGTAACCCAAAAAGTCCTTTTGACGAACGAATACTCAGAATGCTAGGAAGCAATCTTAGAACTTTGACAAGGCTATGGAACTTCCAGGGCTCCTATGACAAGAGAGAGAAAAAATTCCCTGAGTGAGAGAGCGCAAACACCGAACTTGAGAGCCTCTTGAGGCTTTTTCATCTAAGCAATACCACGTTTTCTGAGCCGTTAGCATTGGGTAGTGGGATTGCCGAAACAGGGAAGTTAACTGAAAGTAGTAGTGTAAGCAAGGGTTATACAGACAAGAGAACTATGACTATGAGATTATGTTCACTTTATCTTATTTTGCCCAGGAGTACAAAAAGCTAAGTGTGGGGGTATTTGATGAGCACAAATAATACCATGTTTTCCTTGTATTTCATGACCGAATTGTATGATGAATTAAAGCTAAACTGCAAATAATCCAAGCAAAAAGACATATATTCATGATATAGGGAACTGAAGGATGGAAATCATATACATCCTAAACATGTGCTAAGAAGGAGCAAAATACGTGTATTTTAAAGGACGTATAGCAAAGCTAATACGATGCTATAGCATTCCGACTGCAACTCAAAATGCAATAAAAAGCATCACGAAAAGCTATAGCAAAGTAAAGGATGCAATGCTATGCGACATATTTGCTGACCCTTTTATCTAGCTGATTTCAGGAATAGAAATAAAAGGATCAACAGGTAGATAGCTGACATCAGGAATAGAAGATGCGGAGGATCGAAACAGAAAGATTTGAAGAATCCCGCAGAATCAATCTACAAACAGAAGATACGATAGATCTCGACAGATTTGGAAAGACCAGTTAGCTTAACTTACGTCACACGAAAGTATGAATATAAAAGGAAACAACATGACAACCCTAAAGGAAGTCAAAAAAGAGCCAACACAAGATTTCACATTCGACCGACTCACAAGAAGAGTGAGAGACTTCACTAGCACGAGAATTCCAGGATAACCCAGCATAATTCTTCACAGTAAGACGGAGGGAAGAAGACGTGGAGTGGTGATGTGATAGGGCTTCATCCACACCGTCAGAACGCCGTCAAGCTTTCTATTTTTCATTTTTTTTAATTCAGTAGTTAGACAATGGGTCATTCGGTTATTATCTATTTTGTGTTTCCCTCGTCAGTCATGAACTAACTTTCTGATGGCTGAACGAGGATGAATTCTTAAGCGTGTAAGAACCCAGTTGCAAGTTCTTAATTTGATAGATTCATTTTTCTTATCAGTGAATTAATTACTAGTC
Organism: Acacia melanoxylon; assembly: GCA_019022615.1. Taxonomy (NCBI): domain Eukaryota; kingdom Viridiplantae; phylum Streptophyta; class Magnoliopsida; order Fabales; family Fabaceae; genus Acacia; species Acacia melanoxylon. The sequence continues at coordinate 6,025,932 of JAFJYJ010000029.1, forward strand.
GATTAAAGGAATCTAAGGGCTAGACTTGTGGTCTCGGCTTACTGGCAAGGAGTCGAGGCTAGACCTCTGAGAAACAATGTTTGCTAGGCAGCCCATGCACGACTTGACCTATTTATTGTAGGCTTCAGGAATGGGTCTACCTCTCATAACCAATACACCCTGGGTATAATGCAGATAAAACTAGAAAGTTGCCATAGGAATATGGAAGGAATATAGTTAATATCATATGTATCGGACATGGAAGCTTCGATAGATCATAGCGGTGGGTTAATCGAATAGCTTTGTAGTTAGTAGTTATGATGTAGCAATTGGGGAAGCTGTACAATATAGATGCTATAACAATGGGTAAAGCAACTAGGGGAATTATGCACTTAAGGAGGATTCCGAGTTCAGCCTAACTTCTCACTGACATCTTCTTCTATTTACTTTGTTTATTTCTGCTATTAGCATAATCACCAAAAACCTCTCAAACCAATTACATTTACTTTTTAATTGCAACTATCATAGCAATCGATCGTCACTCTTCGGTATCTCAGTCTCTGTGGGACGATACTCTACTTTTACTTTATTACTTGTTCAACTGGTTCACTTGGCATCAAGGAAATCGACCAACAGTTATCATAACTGATTTCTTTGCAGTTTAGACTTTTGTTTAGTTTATTTTAGTCGAAACATTATAATTTGTAAAATTTGTTTTTTCTTTGTAAACTTTATGATTGTTACAATTTATTTTTATGATATACAAGTCTTTTTATTTGCTAATTTTTAATATTTTTTATGTAATTATTTTATTTTATCTAATTTTTATTTTTTAAAAAAATTAATTAGAATTTGCGAGGAAACTTTTTCCCTCTCAAACTATGGATTTTGCGAGGTAAAATTCTTCCCTCACAAATTTCTGAATTTGCGAGGGAAGAAGGCCTTTTTGCGATGGAAAATCATTTTGTGAGGGCTTTGTTTTACGACGGAAGGTTTTCCGCCGCAAATAAGTTTTGCGAGGGAATTTTTCCGCCGCAAAAAACTGTTATTTTTGTAGTGTTAAAAATTTGTAGCGTTAGTACTACAAACCACTATAGAATGCAAAGAGTCTTCATATTTGTAGCAGCTATATATAACCGCTACAAAGTATCACGTTGAACGAGGACGGGTTTGTGTTTTTAACGGTTAGTATAGCGGGTTTTAATTAACCGCTACAAAATATCTTACAATTGAAGTTTAGATTGCTTGGGTCTTCAAAGGTTTCTTGATGGTGAGCACAAGTTTAAATTGTAACAAAATCGTTTCAATAGAAAACAAGAAAAAAGGACATTCTTAGACTTTATTTGGTGCAGATATCTTATAGTAGCTTTAAGATGTTGAAGTCAAGTTTGCGGAAAAAGCAACGATGCAGTAGGAATGAGGAGAAAGAAGCTGCCAGAACTTTTGCTTCTGTGCCTTAGCAACGGCGGGAGATAAGCATTGTCTTTACTCTTCCGCATTGAAAAGATAATTTGCTTCAACAAAGTCTTGATGTCATGCATATTGAAAAAATGTATGCGACAATGTGCTATACACAATTCTTAATGAACCAGGCAATTTAAAAGATCATCTTCAAGCGAGGAAAGATTTATGGGCCATGGGAGTTCATAAAGACACGTGGCCAAATGAGCATGACAAATTTCAAGTAGCAAAATTCACCTTCATAAAACCAAATAAGAAAATCTTCCTTGCAACATTGAAGAAAATAAAAGTTCCTTAGGGGTATTCAAGCAACATTTTATGACGTATTGACATGCAGGCTCAAAAGGTTGCTAGGTTGAAGAGTCATAACTTACATGTTCTTATGAAATAATTACTTCTGCTGGCAATAAAAACATGCTGCCTCCTGATGTGTTGATCGTTATGGTAGATTTGTGTTCTTTCTTTTAGAAGTTGTGTTCTAAGGTTTTGATTGTTGAGGAGCTTGATCAGCTTCAACAGAAAATCATTATTACGCTATGTCATTTGGAGATGATCTTCCCCCATCCTTTTTCATGGTGATGGTTCACTTGACAGTACACCTTATTCAAGAAACAAAACTTGCTGGCCTATTTCAATATCGATGGATGTATCCGATTGAAATGTACTCATGTTACGTATGTGCATCAACATTACTCTCTAAGTTTGCTAGTCGCATATTTCAGAGTTTATGGACATTTTTCCTTCTTTACTTTATAGGTTTCTTAGGAAATTGAAATCTTACATAAGGAATAAGGTGTGGCTAGAAGGTTCTATAGCTAACGGCTATATGGGGATGAAGTCTTGTATTTCTTTTCAATGTACTTTGATGATATTGAGACGTCTTTCAACTAACCGCCTTGTGTAGATGATTGTCCGAACCGAACCTAAGCCATCATCAAGAGAGTTGTCAATCTCTTGTGTTGGTAAACTAATTGGAGGAAATGAGAACTACAAACTGCTAACAACTGAGAAGTTCCAAGCACATAGACATGTCTTGATTAATTGCTCTAAAGTTGAACCCTTCCTTTTGTAAGGATTGTACACTCATAAGTTATTCTATATATTTCCTTACATTTTATACTTACATTTCATGAATTCCCTACCATGATTAATTACAGGGAATTTAGAAGTCATGTGAAGCATGAACTCAAGATCCATACACAAACATCCTTTGAAATTGTCAGAAAGGTTTATATAGAATTCCCAGGTTGGTTTATGCAAAGAATACTAAATGACCACGACTCGCACTCACTAGAATTCAGAGCTTTGCACTTGGCCACCAGGTTTAGAACATATAATGTGAATGATTTCAAGTTTTGCGCTATTTCATGAGATCAATGATTGCTAACCAAAAACTCAGGTGTTTATGGCATCTTTGGGATAATGAGTTATGTGAGCGGTAGGGACAAGAACATGAAATTTGGAGACGCCCCGTATTATGGAAAGGTTCTTGATGTCATCAAAATAAATTACCAAGGTCGTTTCAGCGTGATCAAGTGTTTGTGGGCAAATACAACAACCTCGCAGGACTCACAACTGATGACTTAGGCATCACGTTAGCAATATATTCTTGCCTCAGAGGCACACCAGGTTTTTTGTTTGAAGGACAAGAGGCATATGGATTGGAATATGGTAGTTCACTTAAAGCCTCGGGAGCTTTATGACATGGAGATGATGATAACATTGCCTACGAGACTGAGTCGTTCCAGCCCGCCAATTTTGAAAACTTCTTCCCGGAAAGCAATGACAATTTACCTATAGTTTGGTGCGTTAGGTTACCCTTTATTATCACTTACTTTGAGTTTAATTTGTGTTCAAACGTATTAAACTCACAACTAAAATTTTCTCTCCACATTTTTTGTAGGGATGATGATGAAGATTAATTTTAAAAATTATGGTTATCTTACTGTAATCCTCCATATGTGTGTGTGTGTGTATAAACAACACATTGTTTGTGTGTAGTGGTTTTAAAGCCACTAAAAAGTAAAACCAAACCGCTACAAAAATAAAAACCTCAACAATCAGTGTCGCCTAAACCGCTACAAACACTGTCACCTCAACTGCTACAAGTTTTATGTAGATATCCTTATATATACCACTACTGCACCTCATTTCACACACTCCTTCATTTCTTCCTCCCCACCTTCTCTCTCATTTTCTCTCTCCCATCAGCGTCTTCTGGAGAGGTTAAGTACGGAGCAAGCTTATTAAATATGGTCAATATCTTTTTCAATCTTCATTTTAATTTTTTTTTCTTATAATTCTTTGATACTAATTAGTTTTTTTATCCAAAACGTTAAGGACATTCCCTCAACATTCCTTCTATAATCATCAATATTCATTTCATAATTAAATATCATCTAGTAGACAATATAATAAGTTTATATTATCTATATATTCTCAGTATTATCCATAATTAAAATATATAATCTACAAGTATTATTATTTTTTATATTAAATTTTATCATATAAATTGTCATTTAAATAAAAAATAGACTCCAACTATGGATTTTTTTTTTTAATAAAAAGTGCTATTTTTGTAACGGTTTTATAATTGCTACCAATTTTTTATAACAAATTTTGGCGCAATTGTTCAGATTTCACATAAAATTTGTAGAAGTTCTATAATCACTACACAATTTATTTCAAATTTTGCCATTTTTAAAATTTCATCCAATAGTGTAGCATTTTTATAGCTCCTACAAACTCTTTTCGTGAATTTTTTAAATTGTGTGCCGCCATTCAAACTTTTACTACCAATTTTCAAAAATTTAAAGATGTTCACTACAAAAAAAAATTGTGATTTTGAATTTTTCCGGAGCAAAAAAGGGTGATTTTCGACGGAATTGGTCCGTCGCAAAAAACTTGTCATAATTGCGATGGAAGATGAAAATTCGTCGCAAATTTCAAATTTTGCAACGGAATTAATATCCGTTGCAAATCCCACGGGATTTGCGACGGAATGTATATCCGTCGCAAATCCCAATAGATGGTTTTTCCGTCGCAAATCCATATTTGTGACGGAATTGCGATTCTGTGACGGAATTTTAATTCCGTCGCAAATTTTCAATTTTTTTTTAAAAAATAATTTTTTAAAAATGTTTTTTTTTTACCGTGAATTTTGATTTAATTTTTTTTGAAAAAATAATACAAAAACATATATCAATGACATTTAAATATATAATAATAAACCTGTATATATTATAAAAATATATAAGAACAATCAGAAAGAGTTTACATAGAGAAAACAAAAATATAAATAATATTGTTGCGAAGAAAATCTACTAAAAAATAGTCTAAACGACATCATCATCTTCACTAAGAGCTGACCCTTTATCTTTGTCTCTCATTAGGGACAGGAATTGATGTTGCATCTGCCTCATCATGTCCTGTTGCTGACTCATATGCCGCCTCATCATCTCCTATTCCTGAATCAGCTGCTGCCTCATCATCTGTTCTTGACTCATCTGCTACCGTGTCTCGCTGAGCTCATTTGTTGTTTGACTCCAAAGGTTCTTTATCCGCTCGGCTCAACCGCTTTGACCGACTCATCTGCTACTTGTTGTTGCTCCTCCACCAACGCCTTCATCTTCTTCAGCTCATCTGTAAAAACATTAGGAAGTACATTTATTTTTTGTATTTCATTTAAATGGACAAAGGAATGCAAATTATCAATATCAAATGTATTACGTTTACCTGCAGAAACACCTTCACTGCCGGATGAGGAGCGCTTTGTTTGCTTTAGTCGGCTGGCAGAGGCACCGTACTCGAAGACTCTCCCTTTCTTGTTAAATCCACCTGCAGCTTGAAAGAACAGACTCTCGTTATCAGACTGAGAGGATGCGGCGTTGGTCCCACCCTGTGAGTCTTTATCTTGTGACAACTTCTAAAAGGTTTCCTACAAGCACCAAAATACATAATAAATAAGGCATGTAAAATGAAATAAATATGGTGGTCTATGAAACAAATAATAAATGCAATAAATGTCTCACCGCTATTTGCTTCGCCTAGGGGTTAATCCAGTGCCTCTCACTCCTTTCAGACTGCTGGGAATGAGTCCGCTCAAAGGTAGCCTACTCAACCGATCCTGCAGGAACTTCCCCAGACTCTACTTGCAAACACAAATGATGACCTTAATTAATTACTTCAAAGTACAAATTATTGAATACTTTAATAGAAAATAACATGTACTCACAATTTTCCATCGATGCTCACTAATTAGAATGGAGCCGCCAGCATATGACGGTCCTTCCATTCTGGCCCTATTTTGCTTATTTTTCTCACTTTTGATATGAAACTTCTCATTGTGGGCCCATTTTTGAATTAATTCATCTGCAGTGTCAGGTTGAATCCAATCTTGCTTGCCTCTATGCCTTCTTAATTTATAACACCTCTCAGACAACCACCGGCCTCCCTTGTGGTTATAAGCTTTTTTTTTTCCAGATTTTCACGATGTTTTGGCAACGTCCTATACTCACGCTGCAAATCAATAACGAATAATAAGTGTTCTAAATTTTAAAACTACTTAATCATAAAACACATAACTTACCAAGAAATCATTGAACCAAGCATCCCGATTCTCCTTAGGAATCTGTGTACAATAGCCCTAAGGCTGATTGAAATTACGAAATATTTGGTTCGAGATCCAATCCGAAACCTGATTATAAGGGTAAAATCTGAAGACAGAGGACATGATGCAAATATTAGCATACAAACTAAAGGTAGAAAATCATAACATTACTGGTAACTTTACATGACTTACTCGGTGGTGCCGTCAAGACGGATCCAAAGCTTCCCTATCGCAGGATCTACCGTTCCTCAGATTGGTGTATCGAGGAACTACCTTCTTTCCCGACTGGCTCTGAGGCGACGCAGTGTGCTGAAGGAAGGAATATCAACTATTAAAGATGTTTGTACATAGATGGTTAAAGAAAACTTAACATATGTAAATCAATCAGAAATGGTAAAGTAAACATGTCGTTCCCATTGCTGTGGATCAGTGGAAGTAGACGGTGACGATGACATATAAAGCGACGGTGAAGATGACAAATAAACCGATGGTGAAGATGACATATGATCAAGTGGCGGCAACTCTGGGGAACCGCCGAGCCCTCTACCTACAAAGGGGGAAGATGGCGTCGCCCTACCCCCTCTAATAGGATGGGGTCGGGATCGACCACCACTATGTCCACTACCTGAACGCTCTCCTGTATGCTCCATCTCTGGATACTCATAAACATTATGTCAATATATATATAAATATAAGAAATTTAATTAATATGATACTGGCGAAGTAGGATGTATCATGTATAATATATCGTCATAAACAAAGAACTAAGACAAATCAATCGGATCATTCCTGTTCTTCGGCCTCTACTTCCATGCCTTCCTCTGGAGTCTCATAGTCGTCGAATTCAGATTCACTATCAGAATAAATCTCTTCTGCCTCATCGTCTGATTCCTCATCGTAAATTTGGATAGGAATCAACTCTAACTCCGCAGCAGAATCAAACAAACTCTAACTCCTCTCGATGACTATTGTCCCCGTAATAACCACTCGGTGTCTGTCGGACTTCTCCATGACATTCCCAACATTCATAATCCTTCATGAACCCCATTTTACACAAATGGATTTTGACCGTGCCCGGATATTTAAATCTTAAACACCTACATTTGACACACGGACAACTGATCTAGGTACTTGAATTAGTTGAATTTGCCAAAGCAAATTGGATGAACTCTTCCAAACCCGCCAAGAATGCTTGAGTTAGTTCTCTTCTGTCAGTTAAACGATTGTACATCCAACTCCTATCATGATCGCATTCCATACTTCCTAGCTAGTTCAGTTACTAACCTAATTAACATCTCATCATGCCACAAATATAAGTGGCTAATACAACTGGTCACTTATGCCAACCAATTACCACTTAATCAAGAAAGTGAAAAACAAACACATTTATTGAACTAATAATGAAATTTTATAGTTTTAATAAAATTCAAGGTTAATGAATTATAATTTTTTAAAAATCAACAAAAAATCCGTGTGATTATTTTAGGAACCCTACCGTAAATAATCAAATACAAAAATGATGAAATAAAATTAATTAATACTATATAAGACTTAATCAAGTTTGTATAATATACAAAATCCATTTTACCTTTTTTTATTTAAAATTTCCTTTTAACTACAAAAATATTTATAATTTACAAAATCCATTTATCTTATTTATTTTTAATTACCTTTTAATTAAAAAAATATTTATAATTTAATTTTTCAAATTATCCATGCATATGTATAACTTGTTGAGGAATTTCTCACAAACAAAACAAAGAAATAAACTTAAAATATGAAATTCATATTCTAATTATATATTTAGAATTTTATATTATATATATGAAATTCTATAAAAAATAAAAAAATTATAAATTAGAATACTCTAATACTACTATATAAATTATATAAATTAATAGAAATATAAATTCTATATTAATAGAAACATATTAAAAAATAGAAATATATTAAATAAATAATATTATATTCTTATTCTTATTTAAAAAATAATATACTAATTAAATATTCTAATAAATTGAAAAATGAAATAGAAATATTTATTAATATATTAGATAATATTAAAAGATATATCCTAACCTGACATCTTCCTCAAACTTGGTACATGACTAGTTTAATTAAGATACATATACAAAAGCAATATAATAGTAGTAACTTAAAATATTAAAAGAGAATCAGATGTTCACCCATTATAAGAAAAAAATTTTTTTTTTTTTTTTTTACTATTATCAGATTAAATTTGAGAATAATTAAATCTAGACCTCATAATAATAAGCTATAATGTTTGCTTACAACTAAAGTTAACTTATTAATTTAACAAAAAATTAACTTGTTAGTTTGTATATATTCCTAAGTAATTTTAATATTATAATTAATCCTTAATTATTTCATACATGTACATAAAATAAACAGAACATGTACATCTTAATTCTTACCACAACAGAACCATACAAAAAATTTCCTTATAATTAAAGAGGCATATGAGTAATAAAGACAAGAGCATTATGATTATTTTAACAAGGAAATTTATGACATAAAATTTCATACATGCAATGGCAGTTTTAAGTTTTGAAATTTTTCTACCCAAATTTAGATTGCACAACGATTTCGATTCTAACCATATCATTTAGATTGGGCTTACGGAGGTTGAGACGAAGAGGCACGGTGGTGAGGAGGATGCAAGAGAACTAGAGGCCGGACGTGGGGGAATGGGGACGGAGCAAGAGGAGGAGGAAGAGGCACGGTGGTGAAGGATGTGGAAATTGGGAAAGGAGGAGGAATGAAACGAGTTTTTTTTTTTTTTTTTTAAAAAAAAAAATTATTGAAAAAAGGGACGGGGGCAGATCGGCGACAAAATTGCCGCCAATTTGCGACGGATACTAATTACGTCGACGGACGCCCAATCCATCGCAACCCCACCGGGGGGCCGATGGACTCCATCGCAACCCCCGGCCACCGGGGTTGCGATGGACTCCCAATCCGTCGCAACCCCCAGCTGGGGGTTGTGATGGACTCCCAATCCGTCGCTAATGGGCGGATTTTTGCCGCCCGTTCTCTCCTCCTTTGAGACGGAAAATGTTTTCCGTCGCAAAATAACTTGATTTTGCGACAGAAAAAAATTTCCGTCGCAAAAAACAATTGATATTCATTTTTAAAAAATTTCCTCCTTTGGAAGTTGCGACGGATTTTAAATATCTGTCACAAATTTTTTTTTGGCGACGAAATTGTTTTTCCGTCGCAAATATTTGAATATTTGCAACGGAAAATTTTCCGTCGCTATTTATGTATTTTCTAGTAGTGGTTGTTAGTAGCGGTTAAGAAACCGCTACAAAGTTGTGCAATTTCAACTTGTAACGTTCTATAATCAATACAAAATGTTAACATAGTATCGCATCTCAATGTCATCCTGTTGCGATGGTAACAAACCGCTACAGTAACTGTAGCAGTTTAGTTACATAAGTAGCGGTGTTTATAAACCAATAAAAAACAACTTGCAACAGTGCATTTTGTAGAAGTTTTTACAATCGCTACTAATGTCGTTTGTAACCCTTAAAACCGCTACAAACACAAAATTTTAATTGTAACAAAAGATCCTTTTTTTGTTTGTGTAGTTAATGAGTAATTTAAACAACTTTGATCCAACTAAAGTCTTCACTCAGACATTCTAACAAACACCTGCAACATTAATCAAAGAAGTTCACCAAGAATGTCAATCTATACTTTCAGCTTGTTTAAACTATCATAATTTATTGAAACACAAGTTGCCTCACACACAACGATCACCTATCTCTAGAAAACAGAGCAGAATTCCCAACTTATAACAGAGTAAAACGATTTGAGTCCTTCTTTTCCTTTTTCCTCCATTAAATAACACGAAATATATATGAGAGAGAGAGAAAGAGAAGGCAATTACAATATTCACCTCCATCGTTTTTTTATACTCCCAATTACTAACTTGGCCCACACACACAGTTGCTAAAATTGAAGAGGGAATAATAATACTCACATAATCTAAATAATCTAAAGGCAACGATAGAAGAAGATATGGGGGAAAAACCAAAACTTACAGTACTGGCCCACAACTCATGGCCGATAGAGCAACAAGGAAGGAGTCTTAGAGACCCCATATCACCATCACCATTACCAAAGAGAAGACGGAATAATGGAAGACGATGCTTCACCCACAACCATACACGGCAGCGTCGCAAAACTGAGGAAGAAGAAAATAAACACACAACTACATATAGTGATGCCAAGAAGAAGAATAGAGGACGATGGAGAATCATAGCGTCGATGTCAAGCAAGGAAGAAGCTTTAGTCGACAAGCACTAGTGACAGAATATATAAATAAAGAACATGGATAGTTGTGATTTTATTTGATTTGTAACTCATGTATTTAAGATAGTTAGTGCCTTAGTTCAATTTATTAGTTGCTTTGTTATTTTGCTGTAACTGAGTCACGTGGGTTCCCACTTGTACATAGGGAATGAGGACTATTATAAATGTACTCTGAACACTATACAGGAAGTCAGTTTCAATATTATTTTCTCAATTTATATTTCATTCTTCCTTACTTTCCCTTGTCTCTCTCTCATTCCTTCACCTGCACCCATGACGCCGAACACTTTTTCCTAGTTCTTGAGCTTGATCTCACCTGATTCAGAATTGTCACATGGTATCAGAGCTGAGCTGTCGCCATGGCTTCCGATGCTGGTGGTTCAAACGCAATACCTTCTTCAACTTCGTCCTCCTCTGATTCATCCCCAAATCTATCGAGTCCATATTATCTTCATCCCAATGAGAATCCGTCATTGGTTCTGGTTAATCCGGTTCTCATAGGACCAAATTATCATACATGGTCAAGATCTATGCAGATGGCACTTCAATCAAAGAACAAGCTCGTATTTTTGAATGGATCAATTTTGGCTCCGTTGATGACCAGCCCGACCTACTCGACCTGGTTGCAATGTAACACGATGGTATGGCTTGTTAGAGCAGTTTCTCCAACGATTGCTCAAAGTATTCTCTGGATGGACAAGGCGTATGATGTTTGGATGGATTTGAAAGACTGATTTGTGCAAAGTGATGTATTTTGAGTGGCTGAACTACAAGATGATATGTTTTCATTCAAGCAAGGAGATTTATCGGTGAGTGACTACTACACCAAACACAAAATACTTTTGGATGAATACGTAACTCTTAGGCCTGTTACGCATTGTCCGTGCAATTTTACATGTTCCTATGTCAAATATTGTGAAAATGATTACACTGAGATTTCTGAAAGGTTTGAATGAGTGATTTGCGTTAGTTAAGTCTCAGATTATGTTGCTATATCCACTACCTTCTGTCAATAAAGTGTTTTCTATGCTTTTGCAACAAGAAAGAGAGATGCCAACTGGAATTGGAAGTGAATCTGTTGTGTTGTTTAACAAAGGACCATCGAGACCTTCAAATCCTCCTCATTCTGGTTCTAGTTATAATCCTGGTCGTGGTTCTGCCAATGAGAAATTTTGTACCAACTGCAATCGACCTCATCACACTGTTGACACATGTTATCGTAAACATGGATTTCCTCCTGGATTTAAGTTCCGTAATCAAGCTTCTTCATCAGTTAATCATCTTCAATCTCAGGATCCGGTCACTAATTCTGTTTTAGAGCAGTCGAAGGCTTCTAATGGTATTTTGTCAACTCCTCCTCCATAGTTTACTCCAGAACAATATCAAAAAATTCTTGCTCTGGTTCAAAAGTCTTCCGCTACCTCTGCTCCATCAACATCTGTTCCATCTGTTCATAATATTTCTTCCTCACATAAAGATCCAGGTATATCAGTTCTTCCTCTTACTTTTTTGCCTAAAAATTCCTGGATCATTGACACTAATGCTACAGATCATGTTTGTCATTCCTTAGAATGTTTTTCAGATTATCATTCTATTAACCCTATTCCTATTAAACTTCCTAATCATAGCTATCTCTCTTCTACAATTTCTGGTACTGTACGTATTTCTCATTCTTTAGTCCTTCACAATGTGTTTTACATCCTAGACTTTGCTTTCAATATCCTATCTATTTCTAAGCTAACTCACGCCATTCCTTGCTATCTTATTTTTCTTTCATCTATTTGCTACATCCAAGAGCTTTCTTATTTGAAGATGATTGGTACAGCTGAAGCTTTTGTTGGCCTATATTTTCTTAACCCAACAACACCTGCTCTGATGATGGCCACCACTACTACACCTACTACCACTCCTCTGCCTTCAGCTGAAGCCTCCATTGATTTGTGGCATCATCGTTTAGGTCATACTTCCCCTTATGTCCTAAGAATTTTACATCAGCAATTTCCCTTTATTCCTTATTATCCAAAACTTGTTCCATGTGATGTATGCCATATGGCTAAGCAAAAGCGATTATCATTTCCAGTAAGCACATCTTCAAGTAATAAAGCTTTTTCTTTAATACATACAGATATTTGAGGTCCTTTTGCTATTACTTCTGCTAGAGGTTTTAAATATTTTTTGACCATTGTGGATGATTTTAGTCGTTACACCTGGATTTTTCCTATGAAATCTAAGTTTGAGGTCCGGGTTCATCTTCAGAATTTTGCTACTTTTGTTGAAAATCAGTATAATGCTAAAATCCAGATTCTAAGATCAGATAATGGTCTTGAATTTTTTATGGAATCATTTTATAAATCCAAAGGCATTATTCATCAAACATCTTGTATTGAAACACCTCAACAAAATGGTATTGTGGAAAGGAAACACCAACATATTTTAAATGTGGCTAGAGCTCTTTTATTTCAAGCTCACCTTCTTAAGTCCTATTGGTGTTTTGCGATTTCTCATGCTATTTTTCTGATTAATCGCTTGCCTTCTCCACTTCTTGATCATTCCACTCCCTTTGACTTGCTGTTTAACATAACCCCTTCATACTCTGAATTAAAAGTCTTTGGTTCTTTATGTTATGCATCTACTATTCCGCTCATCGATCTAAATTTGATCCAAGGGCTTCTAAATGCATCTTTCTTGGTTTTCCTGAAAATACAAAAGGCTACTTGTTGTTTAATCTTCACACTCATCAGTTTTTTATTTCTTGTGATGTTATTTTCTATGAATCATCTTTTCCTTATCATATTGTTACATCACATGATCCCCATATCCCTCTTCCAGCAGATACACCTCCTCTAGACTATCATTGTTCTACTCCTCCTCTTTCCCATCACTCTTCCATTCCTGATTCTCTTGCTGCATATACATCCCCTACTAACCATTCATTCCCTACTTTGTCTGTTTTACCTGATCCTATGCCTTCACCTACGCCTGATCCTACCCCTTTACCGACCCGTGTATCGACTAGACCACACAAGCCTCCTACTTATTTGCAGGATTACTATTGCTTGGCCTTCACTACTTCAACTGCTTCCTTCTCTTGTGGTGATAAGTATTCCTTTCCCACTGATTTGCCTTCTTCTTTGTCTCCTTCCTATAAAACTTTTTTGTCTTAATATTTCTTCTGATTTCATTCTTCCTACATATCGCCAAGCCTCTAAATATAAACCTTGGCATGATACCATGGATGCTAAAATTGCTTCTCTTGAACAGAATAAAACCTGGATCCTCACTCCTTTGCCTAATGGGAAACAACCCATTGGTTGCAAATGGGTGTTTACTAGGAAATACAAATCTAATGGGACTCTTGATAGATACAAGGCAAGGTTAGTTACTAAGGGTTTTACACAAACCGAAGGTATTGATTATTTTGATACTTTTTCTCATGTTGCTAAGATAACTACTGTTTGCTTATTACTTGCTCTTGTTGCTGCAAATAATTGGCATATTCAACAACTTGATGTGAATAATGATTTTCTACATGGTGATTTAAATGAGGAATTTTATATGGTTTTACCTCCTACCTTTTATTCTACTGATTCCTTTCTTGTATGTCATATTCAAAAGTCTCTCTATGGTTTAAAACAAGATACCCGCCCATGGTTTCATAAGCTTTCATATGCTCTTGTATCTTATAGTTATGTTGAATCCAAGGCTGATTATACATTGTTTGTTAAGGCTCCTAGTTCTAGTTTTACAGCCTTATTGGTGTATGTGGATGATATATTGCTTACTGGTAATGATTTGACTGAAATTGCTCAAGTTAAGAGTAATCTTGATCTTCTTTTCAAGATTAAGGATCTTTGTTCTGCTAGGTATTTCCTTGGTCTTGAGGTGGCTTGTAGCTCTTCTGGTATTTCCCTATGTCAACGCAAATTTGTTATGGATATTCTCACTAAAATAGGGCATCTTGATTGTAAGCCTGCATCTACTCCCATGGATACGAAGGCTAAATTAAGCATCAATTCTGGTACTCCTTTAGCTGATGTTAGTTCTTATCGTCAACTTGTTGTACGTCTTTTTTACTTAACTACTACTCGACCTGATATTTCTTTTGAAACTCAACAATTGAATCAATTTATGGCTGCCCTCTGATTCACACCTTCAGGCTGCTCACCGTGTTCTCCGATATTTGAAATCTACACCATTTCATGGTCTTTTTTTTATCCACATCTGGTTTGTCTTTAAAAGGTTTTAGTGATAGTGATTGGGCTGCTTGTTTGGACTCTCGGCGTTCTGTTACTGGTTATTGTGTATTTTTGGATAATACCCTTATTTCTTGGAAATCGAAGAAGCAAAGTGTTGTATCTATTTCTTCTTGTGAAGCTGAGTATCGTGCTCTTGCTATGACTACTTGTGATATCAAATGGCTTTTGTATTTGTTAGATGATTTGCATGTTTCCCGGTCTAAGGCTACTCCTTTATATTGTGACAATCAGTCTGCAATTCAGTTGGCTTATAATCCTACTTTTCATGCTCTTACTAAGCACTTTGATTTAGATTGTCATCTCGTTCGGGAAAAAGTCAGAGAAGGTGTTATTCGGTTGCTTCCTGTTCGTTCTCAGCATTAACTTGCTGATGTGTTTACCAAGCCCCTTGGTTCTGGCCCTTTTCGTTCTCTTACTTCCAAGCTGGGCATGATTGACACCAATGCTTCAGCTTGTGGGAGGCTGACAGAATATATAAATAAAGAATATGGATAGTAGTGATTTTATTTGAGTTGTGACTCATGTATTTAAGTTAGTTAGTGTCTTAGTTCAATTTATTAGTTGCTTTGTTATTTGGCTGTAAATGAGTCACGTGGGTTCCCACTTGTACATAGGGAATGAGGACTATTATAATTGTACTCTGAACACTGTACAAGAAGTCAGGTTCAATATTATTTTCTCAATTTATATTTCATTCATCCTTACTTTCTCTTTTTTCTCTCTCTCTCTCTCTCGTTCTTTCACCTGCACCCACGACGCCGAACATTTTTTCCTGGTTCTTGAGCTCTATCTCACCTGATTCAGAATTGTCACAACTAGCACCTCGATGGTAGACTAGAAAAACATAGGAGAATAATAGAGAAGATTGAAGGATGATGACGCTAAATAGGGAAGAGTCGAGCATGATCATGAAACTTACAGAGTTTCTCACCCAGTCTCTGATGCTTGTATTTGTCGATGGAGAAGAAGAGGAAACAAGGGATTTTGAGAATGAATGGAAAAAAAATCTGATGGTTATTTTATTTTTTAATTATATATTTATACATAAGGGTAATATGGTAATTGTAAGGTGTGAAAGTAATAGAAATTTCTCCATAGGAGTACCATCAAGATTTTAACTCAAATACCACTAAGCCAACAACATACTATTGTTAAAACTTGGCAATAAATAAGTAATAATTAATTATCAATCACATATTATTATTATTATTATGCCATTATAGATGTAAACCCTGATTACGTTACACAGCACCAGATTGTGAAGTAGAAGACAACAATTTTTCTATTCTTTTTATTTTAACCCAGATGCAATTTGGCTTTAATCCTAATCCATAAATATCTGAAGAGCGTTTTCACTTCTAGCGGCTTTATCTGCCATTGCAGGGCCTTTTCTCATTTCTTTGTTTATTTCAATGTTAGTGTGAATATTATCAAAAGATTTGAACGTATCACCAAGATCCCAGCATGTCCCAAGCTCCACATCATACCAGGTATTTTTGAGATGCCTCCAAAGATAGGAACAACGTTGATTTCTTTTTTATGGACCTCGATGCTCGTCCCACCCATACTTCTGTCGTAGGACTTGTACCCAAAGGAGATCAGTTCTAGAGCGCAAGAGGAAACCAACCTTCATGAGAAAAGCTTGGTTCTGAAGCTCCACCTTCCTGAAGCCACAACCCCACGTTTTATAGGATTTGCACATCTCCTCCCATTTGACAAGGCAAGGCCTGCGTTCGGTTCCTGTACTACCCCACACAAATTTCTTGATTAGTTTCTCTAGCCTACTACACACTCCTGATGGCAACTTTGTGGTATGCATCGTGTAAGTGGGAACTGCTGATAACACTGATTTAGCGAGCGTGATACGCCCTGCTAAAGACAGGGACTTAGCCGCCCAACCCGACAATTTGCTTTGCACTTTCTCCTCAAGATACTCATAAGTCCCTGCCCGGACACACTTATGAAGCAAAGGAACCCCAAGGTATTTGCCTAAGTCCTCTGTTCTGTCGTAGCCCAATACCTCACTTATCCTCACTTGTGTACTCAACGTAACATTCTTGGAAAAGAAAATGGATGTCTTAGATCGACTTATTTTATGTCCGGAGCATGCACAAAATTCATTCATTACGGAATTAATGAGCTGTGTCTGTGAGTCAGCAGTCGAAAAAAATAAAACAAGATCATCTGCAAAAAATAGATGTGAAAGTCTTGGTGATCATTAGGGAAAGTCTCTCCATACATAAAACAAAAATATATGGAGACAAAGGGTCCCACTGACGAATACCACGTGAGGGAGAGAACTTCCCCGATCATTCTCCATTCCAAACCACTCTCATACTGCAGGTTTTGATACAAACCATCACCGCATGTATAAACTTCACTGGGAGACCAGCATCATGAAGAGTGTCTTCAATGAAATCCCACCTCAACCGGTCATAAGCCTTCTCTAGGTCGACTTTAATGGCCATCCACCCTTCAGAACCTGTTTTCAACCTCATAGAATGAATCACCTCCTGTGCAATTATTACATTGTCAGAAATCTGCCTACCGGCCACGAAGCTAGCCTGAGTTGGGAGCACTAGTCGTGGTAGCCACTTCTTCAACCTATTAGCCAACACCTTGGTAATGACCTTGTAAGGAACCATACGTAGGCTAATGGGCCGAAAGTCTTTCAGCTTCTCCGGGGAAGGAACCTTCAGGATTAAGGTAATAAGACTTTCGTTAAGATCCGACTCAAGAGCACCCTCCTTAAAGCATTGAATAACCAGTTGGCACAAAGAAGGCCCCACAATCCTCCAATGCTTTTGAAAAAAGGCGGCATTCCATCCCCATCAACCCACGGTGCCTTGAAAGGCTTCATCTGGAAAAGAGCTGTATGAACCTCCCCCTGGGATATAGCAGCATTAAGTGACTGAGGCATTGTCTCACCAAGTACAGGGAACAGTCCCCTACAAGGGTACGGTGGGACAAACTCAGTCTCTTTGGCATACAGGGTCTGGTAGAAACCAAAGGCCTAACTTCGAAGTGTCTCCCCATCCGTTCACCATTCTCCCTCATCACCTCTTAAAGCTTTTATTAATTTCCGCCGACTTCTCCTCATAGCTTTCGCATCGAAGTAGGCAGTATTCCGATCCCCCAGTTTAAGCCAATCACACCTCGCCCTTTGGACCCATGTCAAGTTTTCATGTTCACAAATTCATTCAAACTCCTTTCGTAGCTCCCCTTCCAGTCGGTCTAGGTGGGTGGCGGGCCTAGATTCCTGTGCTTTCTGAATCCCCCAAGTCTTGCCATAATCCTGCGCTTTCTCTGATTAATGCTCCCGAAAACCTCCTGGTTCCATACATTGACTGAGGCCATAAGATTCTGAATGTTGCTTCTTAGGGACTCAGTAGGCAACCAATTGTCTTGAACAACTTGCTCAAACGATTCAAAAGTCGCCTAAGCTCCCAGGTATCGGAATGGAGGCCTCCTACTTTCCATGGTCGTACCTCCCCCAAAATGGATGCACATCGGACGGTGATCTGAACTAAGCTTCGGTAAGTGGTGAACTATAGTATCACCAAAAGCATTCAGCCACACATTATTGCCAAGGGTCCGATCAAGTCGTTGGAGAAGGGTTCCCCATTGCCATGTAAACTTAGGACCACTGAAACCCAGGTCCGTTAACCCACAGGAAAAGATAAAGGATTGGAAAAGAGCACAACCCCTCTCTCTCACATCAGCACCACCACTACAATCCCTACTACTCAGAATTGCATTGAAGGACAGCGATAAGCCAAGGTGTCGACACAAGCCTCTCCACCTCACGTAAGGACAACCATAATTCTTTGCGTAGAGTATTATTGGGACTCCCGTAAATTGCCATGAAAAGAAAGGAATTAGGAAAGCCATCATCCTCAACCCTGGTATGGAAGAACTGCGAATGACACAGCTCCACCGACACTCGTACATAATCTCTCCACATCAACCAAATACCACCTGAGTATCCTCAAGCAAATTGTGCCACAAACCTATCAGCTTTTATACCCGAGATCCGTGGTTCAACCAGGGCCACGATTGTAGGCCTATGCTCCTCAACAAAGTTCATAAACATTCTAAAAAAAACTTTTACTTGCTGCCCCCTGACAATTCCGCACAAAAATCTTCATAATCATTAGAAACTTTATAAGAAGAGGATCAGATGCTCACACTAGACCCCAGGGGGCCATCGTCTTTGTCATTACGTGGCAAGGCCTGTACAGTGGAACACACAGGGACCACCACCAGGTCTTTCGGGTTCACAAATTCCTCTTTGAGGGCTGCTATTGCATCCTTAAAGATGTGCGATCCGTGTGGCTTCTTCCGGACATTTTGATTCTTGACAGAAGAAGAATGAAGTTTGACCCCATGCTGAGTATGCTTCGGTATTGCTACATCGGTACCCCTGTACTCTTTGCCTCCCCTTAGACCTCCATCCCCAGCCATTGCCGACTTCTTCCCAAAGGAGTTAGCACTTGCACCCAGACTGATCTCCTCCAACTCAAGCGAGAACGCTGCAACTCGACAACCGTGTGGTGGTTGCTATCGAGGGATGTGGCGGACTTGATGGATGACCATTAGCATTGTCTTCCTTTGAGGACTTCAGAATATAGGCCGAAGATGTGGGCCCCTTCTCAACACTGGCTTCCCCTTTGGTAATATTATGTCCGTCTAGAGGAGGACAGACATTCTTAATGGGCTCAGGAGCAGCAGAAGACGTAGAGCCCTCTTGTGACACTCTGCTCCATTGAGCTTTCGACTTACCTTTGGGCCTGGAAGGGCTCTGCCCAATGGCCTTCATCGACCCAACACGTTGTAGTGTCTCATGGCCCCCATCCTTATTGCCACCTAAATATCCCTTCTCATGCCCAGCGCCAATCCTGCGTGTATCCACCAAATCCTCCCCCATAGGCGGCATCAAGTTTGCCTCCAAATTCTCGCATTCAAAGAGGACGTTATACTGTGATCCACCCTTATTCTGTGATCGCCCATCCTTCACATTCTTTCCCCATTTCTGCTTGTTTCCTTTTTTGGGATATCGGACCTACATCCACTCACCAAAAGGCGCCGCGCCTGGCTCCGATTGCCGCCCTGCCTGTAGCCCTCGCCTTTGTTCCTCCGATTGTGTCCCTTCCGAACCTGTAGCCACTTCCACTGGTAAACCTGTGGATGCCTCCGAACTGGACACCAAAGTCCCCCGTTGGCTTTTTTCCTTAACATGACTGTACCTGCCACACTCAAAACAGATGAGAGGTAATCCCTCATATTCAACTCCATATGTTCGCCCATCCACCTTAATCCATGGCACAAGAGGTTTCTGTAAGTTTACGAGAATAGCAATGCGAGCATACCTTCCTCGTCCGTGAGTTTATGTCATATAATGAATCTTAAAAACCTCCCTTAATAATCGGCCAATTGCCCTTAGCGTGCTCTTGTGATAATATCGAAACGAGAGTCCCGGTATTCTAATCCAAACAACAGCATTCAACAGATTAGCAGTGATGGGGTCAAAATCAATGGACCATGGTTGCACAGTGAGGTAGGCACCAAAGACCATCCACGGTCCCCCAGTCAAAACCTTCGAATAGTCTTCCTCCAAATCAAAGGTAGCGAAGAAGAAACCACCCTCCGCATCAACTAACTGGTAAGATCCCTTCACCCGCCAAAGGGCTCGAGTTCGATGCAATAGATCAAAGTATGTGACCAATCGGCCCAATACTCTGATAATCACAGTACTTCTTTCGAGAATTCAATTGACGGCATATTCCATCACTGCTGATGAGGAAGTCCGCATCAGAGACAACGACTTCATCCAGGTTCTTACTCCCTTCACTAGCACCGATCTGATTAAGAAGCTTGTTTCTATAGGAGATCCCACCTGTGACCACCGACGCCGTTTCCTCCATGACGACGTCATTCTCCACGGATTCACCCTTCCTCAGACTTCCATCCACCCCAGTCGGGCGAATACGTAATTTTTTTGTTGAGCGTAGTCCATTCGCCGACAGCGGCCGGACGTCTTCTTTCACCTGCAGAGGCATCTCCCTTACCGATTTTGGACGGATTCGTGGGTGCCGGAAGTAGGACCTTTAAAACTCTTGGCCACAAAGGATATTACCACGGAGGAGGCGTCTCTTCCGGTCTCAGAAGTTGTTGCGCCCAGAGGCGGATGGGCTTGGGATCTGTTTAACCGAGAGCTCCCGACCATGTGTTGGCGCTCATCTTAGGGATTAAAACTCCTACAATGGAGGACGGTGCTGCCCAGGTGTATTGGAATCCTGCTCCTGATGGTTGCTTCTCTGTAGCCTCGGCGTATGAATTGATTGGTGATACTGGTGCTTCAGACTTGTCACGGCTTTGGGAGGAAATTTGGCGATGGGAGAGGGCGCAGAGGATACGTGTTTTTCTTTGGCTAGCAGCTCGCGAAAGCCTTCTAACAAATTCTGAACGTCAGCGACGGCATATGACGGGAGAAGATGTGTGTCCACGGTGTGGTGTGTGCATCGAGGACGTTGATCATGTGCTTCGGTTCTGCAGGTATGCTAAGGAAGCGTGGAGCGGTCTATTGTCACCGGCAAGTTGCAAAAGTCTGCCCAGTTAGGCCTTCACGAATGGATGCTGCAGAACCTTCTGGATAAGCGCAGGGTCGGAATGGACAAGGCAAGTTGGGCTTGTCTTTTCGGCCTGACATGCTGGAAGCTCTGGACAACAAGGAATATGGTGGTGTTTGAGAATAAGCAGATGAGTGCTGCCAGTCTCATTCGCGAAGTGGTGGTGTATGCAGGTTTTAATGACCAGGTTGCTAAGCAATTTAGTATGGCGAGAGGGGACATTCAGAGGAAGGTGGAAAGAATCATTCACTGGGTTACGCCGCCATAAACCCATGTTGTTTTGAACAGTGATGGCGCAAGGAAGATGGACACTATGAGGGCTGGGGCTGGGTGTCTTATTAGGAATCACGAAGGACGTTGGCAGACTGGGTGTTATAGGAATATTGGGGTGTGTACACCACTTCAGGCAGAATTGTAGGCGCTGATGGATGGTTTAGACTTGGCTTGGTCTCTGGGTTTTAGGGATGTCATAGTCCGGGTGGATTGTTTGGTGGCTGTGCGCATTGTTCAGAACCTGGATGGGGCTCTAAATGCTCAGACGAGTCTTGTTAGAAGGATTCAGTGCCTATTGCAGCAAGATTGGAGAGTCACGGTCTCCCATGTCTACCGAGAAGGAAACCGCTGCGCAGACTTTCGGGCATCTTATGCCCTAAGTTTGGAGGATGGCTATCATCTGTTGCAGGAGCCTCCGGCTGGTGTTGCTGGTTTACTGGACGAAGATGCTGAGGGCGTTGGAAGACCTCGCCTCTGTTGTAATAACCCTTGATCGATGTTGATCAACCCTTATTAACGAAAAAGATTTGAACGTATCGATTTCTTTGACGATAAACGAGTCATGTTCAACCTCCTATTGTGATCACCTTCTTCATCTCCTTCCCAAACATGGCTAGTTTAATAGATGCATGAATAATATTTAACCAAAAAAAAAAAAAAACTATCACGTTTGGCAATTACAACCGTAGTACTACTGTATAGAGATAATTTGTTATGCTTTTTTAAAAAATACTCCTACTATTTAATAATTAAAATAAAAATATAATGAGTACGGATAAAAATGCCAAATTAATAGAAGTACTATAAAAAAGACATAATTAATATATGGAACAAATAAAAAAAAACACAAATGTTTCATATATTTAATTAGGACTGGAGGAAGTAAGTAATACCTTTAGAATTATAAATCGAAAATAGAAACAGCACTCTAAAGTAAGAGTAAGAATGTGAAAAAAGAGACTGGAGCAGGGAAAAAGGGAGCAGAGTCAGAACCTATAGGGGTAGAGAAAAGGACATAAAAAAATAATCCAAGTTTTAAAACTCTTCAAATAAATTGGGAATGAAATAATATAACAAAAATAATATTGTGTTATTTTAGGAGAAGTAAAAAAAAATACGAAGTGGTAATATCATAAGTAGAAATTCTTAGGGTCATGTTAGAGGCCCAATCAAATTTGATAATTCTTTCAGATATTTCTACTTCTAGGTTATAAAACCGTAATTTGGGAGTGTGTGTGATGTTATTAAGAAAAAATCATGGGCATACAAGAACTAATTATTACACTACAGAATTACCATAAGAGTTGCAAATTAAACTAAGTTTTGGCATCACACAAACTTGGAATTTTCACGATCCCTTCTATAAACGTGAACATTGAACACATAATCCGGATCAACACTTTTGACCAATTCAAAAAAGCAAACATCTCCAATTTGCAGATTAAATTTTTCCACGAATCTCTTCCATCCGTTACTTATGGTCGCTGATTTGGCACCAGTTCTTCGTTCTATCACCTGAAGCTTCATATTCCAACTTCTCCGGGATATCTCAAACCTCACCTTTTTGCTTTCCTTCATCATATGTTCACTAAAAAATCTCGCTGGTATGTACTGCACACCATATACAAGAATCCATAATAAGAGCATGGAACATTGTGACCAGATTATTACTTATGGTCGCTGATTTGGCACCAGTTCTTCGTTCTATCACTGAAGCTTCATATTCCAACTTCTCCGGGATATCTCAAACCTCACCTTTTTGCTTTCCTTCATCATATGTTCACTAAAAAATCTCGCTGGTATGTACTGCACACCATATACAAGAATCCATAATAAGAGCATGGAACATTGTGACCAGATTATTTACTTCATAATAGTTCGATGTAAGCTTTAGACTTTTTAGCAGATATCTCGAGGTTGTTTTATGTGAAATCATCACATTATTTACTTTTTAATGTTCTCAATTGTATTAAACATGAAAACTGAAAGAAATGTTTCATAATTTTACGTTTTTTATGGGGGGAAAATTGGTGAGAACGATGTCTATATATAAGGCAGGGTATATTATATTCATGCAACTGTGTATGTATGAAAGCTTGCGTACCAGATAACTTCCAGCAACATATGAAAACTGGAGTTGAACTTGAAAGATAGGATTCTCAGAAGTGAATTATATTTGATCACAATCAGAAACCAATATTATACTCTCGTTTTGACTTCTCTTGTTGAACTGATAGTTTGTTTGTGATTTTTCTTCTTGTTTGCGCATTAACCTTCTCATATGATCAGCTTCTGCACCAAGTCAATATTTGAAGATCTTGTTAATTTTTATCCATGTTAGGAAGAAGGATTAAATATCCTCATTTCAATAATACACCTTAAATTTTGAATAAAACAAAAAAAAAATCACGTAAAATTAAGAGAAAAATGTGTCATTTCTCGTATAGTGTCAATTTGGTGTTAAATTATTATTATTTTTTTTATGACAAATCATATCTAACTTAAATATTTTGAGTGTGTGTGTCTGTGTGTATATAATCAAAGCCAACTGTATGTATGACGAGTCATTGCAATTTCTTTCGACAAAAATTGAAAA
Organism: Acacia melanoxylon; assembly: GCA_019022615.1. Lineage (NCBI taxonomy): Eukaryota > Viridiplantae > Streptophyta > Magnoliopsida > Fabales > Fabaceae > Acacia > Acacia melanoxylon. Next base: position 6,050,073 of record JAFJYJ010000029.1, read on the forward strand.
TCAACATGAAATGCAATTCATTAAAGAAGCCTACCAGTTTCATGATCATCATCATCATCCGAAGAAGAATCAGAATCGATTTTAATTACTTCGGTTGAAAAAAATTCACTCTTCATGAGTTTTGCTTCGACGGAACCTTCAGTATCCACCTGCAGCTTCCTTTTTCTCCCTTCTTCTACTTTCACTGGTTCAGAACACCTCTCTTTGGCTACATTGTTAAACTGCTTCACACAGCATGTTTTCCCATAGACAGTAACCTTGAACATTGAATGATCAGGGAAATATTTGAAGAGTAAAAAGTCACCCAGCTCCAAATTATTAGCTTTTACAAATTTACTCCAACGATTACTGAAATATAATCTCTCTCCAATCTTTTCCACTTTGACTTCTACATTTTTTCCGAAAGCCTCAAGTATTGTTTGGTTTGGAATTACTTCACCAAACATGATCATAAAAGCTGGTGGGATTTGCTGTTAACACAGAGAATACATAAAACAAACTTTTAACCACGATAATAAAGCTTAATGATAAAATGGATCATAAGGAAGAAATATACAAACCAGGCGGGTGGAGAAATGATTGATGAGTATCTTGAAGAACGAAGGCTTAATCGGTTCCATGAGCTTTGTAAGATTGAAAAGATAGAAATACTGGTGGAAATGCAAGTCAAGAAGTGAGATTTGGAGGATATATAAGAGAACTACTTATAAGGTAACCCAGTCGGCATGTTTATGTTGTTAAATATAATTTTATTTTATTTTATTTTAATAATAATATCATAAATAATATAATTAAACTTATTGGACATATATAAAGTTGAGGCAACGATTGCACTTCCCAGAGACAAATAATATTGACTTTGAACTTGGGGAAGACTCTTAATTCATGTGTGACCATCTATAGTAGAATGTTCTTTACCCAAGTTTGAAATTTTTTGGGTCCAAATCCACCTATCTAGGACGTAATCAATGATGGTGTTACAATTTTGCCCCTATTAATTATAATAAAAAAATGAGTTAATTCATGTTGGAAAAAGAGAAAGATGAGAGAGAGTTGAGAATATTATTCATAAATATGCGTAAATTTTGAAAATTGCATCAATTTATGACATATTTAACGAGTTAACTAACTTTCTTTGATATGTGGTAATTAGGTAAATTGAACCCTTTTTTTTGCCGAAGGTAAACTGGATTTGTAAAAAGGACTACAGTGGTATTATTAAAAGAAGTTAATTTGGGGGTATGTGTATGCATGAAAATGTGTCGTACATATGGTTGACTGGGTCAGCGGCAGGTATAACGTATAAGTATATTTGTTACATATAATTAATACTCCTCATGTCTACAATATAAATCACTTTAATTAATTTATCATAATCAAGAAATGATAGTTAACTCATTAAATTCGTCATAAATTGAATGAAATTTTTAACTCCACCCATATTAAATGAGGTATTAAGGGGGAGATAAAAACATAAGGTTTCATATTTCAATATTAATTATATGGGCAAAATTGACAAATAAGCACTATTTCTGTCCAAATGACTATATTGTGCATCAAGTTGTTCTTCTAAAAGCTATATATTATGGACCGGAGTGAGTTGTTTAATAGTTTAATTATCAATTGTTGGCCAAAAAAAATTAGTTTAATTATCAAGAGATATGGCGGAAGACCTAGTGTCGCTGAAAATTATAAAATTCTCAAAATATGATGACCTCCCGTTGTTCTTCCTTCTCTATCTAGAGTCTTTTAATCTTTCCATGTTTTTAATATCACAGCCCTTCGTAGTCAGCAACAATATTCAGTTATTTATAATATCCCAAAGTGCCAAACCCAGAAACGGTGATCTTTATTGGATGAGACTGCAATTGTCATGCATCATGTTTCCCGAGAAACTGTTCATTAATTCACCAGATTCAGAAGAGATAGTTAAATATTGATATTATCTAAAAAGGAAAGAAAACTCTTAAACTTACCCTGATATTCTCTCCTAAGCGGTATTCTCCTCATCCCTCCTTATCCCTCATTAGCTTTAATCATGCAGTATTTTTCAATACTAGTCACTATCCTGAAATATTTTTTTAGTACTGGTTAATATCCTGAAGTATTTTTCTAATACCACTCAGTATTCTAAAATATTTTTTCAAAATCATGAAGTATTTTTTCAGTACCAGTCAGTATCCTAAAATATTTTTTTAGTACCAGTCAATTTCCTAAAATATTTTTTTAAGATCCTAAAATAATTTTTCAAGATCATGAAGTATTTTTTAAAATTCCACTAAGTATTTTGAAGTATTTTTTAGTACCAGTCAGTATCTTGAAGTATTTTTTTAATACTACAGTGAAATATTTTTTTAAGATCCTAAATTTTAGGATCTTGAAAAAATATTTCAAAATATTGACTGATATTAAAAAGTACTTCAGAATGAGACAGTCAAGATTAATTCAAAATCAACGGTCTAGATTGGTTGAGGAGAGATTTCAAAGGTTAAGATTGGATGAGAATGAAAGATGATGAGAGGATCCAATTCCGTTTTTCGCCATCGGAAAAATATAATTTCATCTAGGAGACAAAACTAGCAATATACAATTGAAAGACTCCAAATTAAAAGTTCCAGACCATTGACAAATGAAACACAAAAGCAACTAGTAGACCACGGAGTTTGATTCTCTAGAAATATAATCCACATATATGAGTGGTTTCTGATAAGTTTATTTGTAACAAGGATGCCTTTGGTATCCGGATACCCCTAGTCTTCATATCCTGACTCAGAAAAAAAAAAAAAATTTGCAAAAGGGAAAATTTGAAGGGGAAAAAAAAGTCTATTCTTTTTATATAGAGTGACTTATGAAAAGGACTATCAATTTCTTCATGAAAGTGAGTTAGACATAGGATCGGAGGGAGTATAACTGTATAATGGGCCCATATTCATATTGAACTTAGTTTAATCTTTGTAATTTTACTATGTTACTTTTTCCATTTAGATCAAAAGAAATATAATATAATTACAACAAAACATTCGTTGCCTCTTAAACTATTTGAATTAAATTTTTACAATTAAGATAAGGGCTAGCGCCTCCTTCTACTAATATAGAGTAAAGTTGATGGGCTCGGCCTTTTTAAGCCCTAACCCTTTAAAGGCCGGGTTTATAAAACAGAGCCTCCAAATGAAGTCGGGCCTAAAAGGGTTAGCCCTGTAGGGTTAAGGCTTAAAAGGGCCGACCTTGTTAAACCTGTTTTTTTTTCTAAACAAAAACTTGTCTAATTGGCAGTTGTCCACTTGTCTGACCGTGAAGGAACTTTCATTGTTGCCCAATACTCACTTACTTAATAACTCCCATAGTATCACTCAATTCTGCCATTCATTTCACGCCTCTCGCCTCAGTCTCGCTGTTTCGGCCTCACTAACACATAGTCATACATCAGTGCATCACCATCAGTACTTCACTGCTTCAGTTCGTGAAGTCTGCCACTCCATCGAGGCGCTGACGGTCGATGGATTGTTACTTTGGCATTATGAACTTTTCTGGAGATTCCTTACAGTCACTGATCTGTCCTCAAACCCTTCCCTTTCGACCTACCGAGCTTTTTCCGACAGCTTGGAAGAAATGTTTTATGGATGTATTTATAACGCGAGAGAAGAACTTTTTGATATTTTTGTTTTTCTATTTATAATTTTGTGACACACCACCTATCTACTATCGACAACACACTTACGATGATGACCACCGCTAACCCACCGCAGGCGACAGCCGGTGCCACCTCACTTCAGAGACAAATTTTTTAAAACAACAATTCAGACATATTTGTTTGTTTTTTGTTATTGAGAATATAATCAAACAAGCCTTAAGATTCAAATGTGAAGCTTGCATAAGAACTCAAATTCTAAGTGGAGGAAAAATCATCGAATTGGGAAAAATGGCTCTCAATTTTTTCAAAAAAAAAAAAAGCAAAAGCAAAAGCAAAAACAAAAAAAACATTTATTTATTTATTTTGGTTTTTTAGTTTTGTTTTTTAAAAAAATAGGTTTATGTTTTTTTATCTAAAATTACCCAACTAAAAATAAATGACCAAAAAAGTTCTTTTTATTTTTGTCTTTAAGAAAAACCTGTTTTGAAAATATTTAAGAAAACAAACTATTTCTGTGTCTATATGTGTGTGTGTGTGTATATATATATATATACACACAAATATGTATATGTATGTACATATATGTAGACATATTCATATATATACATATACATACACATATACATATATGCGTGCGTGGGCACATAGATGTATGTATGTATGTATACGCTCGCACACACATAAATATCTATGTGTGTGTGTTTATATATATGTGTGTATATCTATATATACACATATGTGTATGTATATATGTAACATCCCAAATTTTGGGATTTGGAATTAGAAATATTGAATGGGAATTCATTGAGGAAATTGGCCTGCAAATAATCATATAATGAACAATTGGAATGTGAGGCCTATTTTTCTTGAATTTTGGAGAGAAGAATAAATTCAAAGAATATTTGGAAGGAATAATTTATGGGCTAAAATGATTATTGGAAGTTAAGGCATATTTTTCATGAATTTTAGAGAAAGAACTATTGAAGTTTAATTTCATGAGTCAATGATATGTCTGATGGGAATTTTAGAGAAGAGAATTTATTAGAAAGAAAATGTGAATATGGAGTTAATAGTGTTTTGTGTTGAATTATTCTCCATTATTACATGCAACATGTGCAAGTCACGTGGCCACTAGGAATTCAATTGATAAGCATTATGACAGAGACGAGGATGTTATCACAAGAGAATCTTTGGGGGAATATTTAAATGAGAAAAAGGGAATTGGAGCACAATACTTTATTCCTTTTTCTCCCTCAAGTCACGGCATAAGGCATTGCCAATTAATATTGGAAACTTTCTTGTAGCACCCAAGGCAAAAGCAACACGTGATGCTACATGTATATATATACATGCAGCACCCATTTAATGGTCTTTTGCCAATTGAACTTGTAGGGAACTCAAGCACGTGCGGCTCATAGTCCTTTAGTGCGTTTTTACTCTTGATCGGAACCATTTGAACTGCAAAAGAAAACACAAAGCATAATTCCCTTACTTAATTTAATACTCTTGACCTCACCAAAACGCGAGAGAACGAGTTGAGGCGGCAAGAGATCACGGCTGTTGCATGCTTTTGGAGACACCTCAACCCATTCCATACTCCACTATTTCTACGTGTTTCGACAAGCAAGGCGGACATATTCTCCTTGAATTCAACATGACGAGAACCCATTCTACGCACCGTCTCCGAACTCAGGAACTTGTGCGTCATTAGACTCCCTTGTGCTTCTACACTTTTGGTCAGACAACAAGCCACTACCTCTATTTTATTCAACGCACTAAGGGATGCACATGAAAGCACATGCTCATGTTGGCCGGTGTCATATGTGTTTTAAGACGGCTTACTACGTTTATGCAGCGCCCATTCTCCATTATGGCTTGTGTTTGTAGAGTTCCAAAAGCTATGCTCCACTCTATCGTGTTGCGGCAACCATGCGCACATGCTCCCTCATTCATCCATTTAGCCATACCTTCTCATTCTCATTCTTTTCTTTCGCCACTTATCGCGAAACGAGAATGTGAGTGTAAGAGAGGGAGCAAGACCGAGAAGGAGCATTGAAGAAAGAAAGCTAAGACCGAGAGAATGAGAGCAAGACGGAAGACGAAACGCAGAAGTGAGGACCGAGAGAGAGAGAGCGAGCGTTGGAGAAGAAAGATGATCCACATGCAAGCTTGATCTGCATTTGAAGATTGAATGGTGTTGTTTACGGTTGCATGTGTAGGATTACTATGGTTTGTTTCTACACAAAAACGAATTGAAAGCAGAGGAGTCGACTGTTGGAGGAAGAAGGAAATGCTGGAAACTCGAAACTAAGGGTGAGTTCTTTGAATCTCTTTCCTCAAGCTTACGCAAATCCTCACGTTGGTTTTTCTGGTATTTTTGCATTTTTGTTTTGCATGTTGAGATCTGTTTTATGGACACCGAGACAAAGAACTTTGGGAAGTCTAAGTGCATGCAAGAGGTACTGAATTGGTTGAAGTTTGAAGTTTAACATTGCATGCAAGAGAATGTCAACAAAGATGAGCTGCTGCTGTCATATTCTGAAAACTGAACTTGCAGCTGAACAGTGATCTTTGAGCAAGGTAAAACCAGGGTAAATGAACTCCTTTGACCCTGAATTTTTGTGGATAATTAGTACACATCATACTCTTTAATATGAGCCAAAGAACACCCAAATCCGATGTGTACAATGAGAATTATGAATTTCCAAAGTTTGAAAGAAAAACTGAAAGGCTGTCAGTTTTCAGAAATGAACAGTAGTTTTCGTGATCAATTTTGAAATAGTAAATGATCACGTTTTGCTGTGAAAGTTTCCAGATATAAACTAGATATAACAAGGTTTAATTTGATAGGTCACATGCCTTAATCAGAGTTGTATTCAGAGAGAAATGAATTTGTGAAAATGACCTATTAAACTGGAACCTTTTTCTGGACAGCGAAGAAAGAATGAAAAACTGGGAATGATACAGAAAGAAATAGGTCTAGTGATTATTTTTATATGAAACTAGACTTAATTAGTGACAAATGGAAATTTGAACCACCCCAATCGGAGTCTTGTAGAATTAATTATGATTTTTCAAAGTTTGGCCAAAATTTGCTACCATAAGAATTTAAGAAAGAAAAGGCCAAACGAAATAAGAATAAACTCCAAGGGTGTAAGAAAGCCTATGAGGCTAAGATAGCCTATTAGGTATTTATTTCCATGGCTCTAATAATATGAATACGTGTTTAGGGCCATGAGAAGTCAAGAAAGAAAGAAAGAAAAAGAATAGAAGATGCTTCAAGCAACTTCAGTGGTTGGAAGAAAAGGTACAAGCGGAGGACACAGTCTAAGGTAGTGGACTTACCCTACTTGCGTGTATTGATTTATTTGCTTGTGTGTTGATGTGTATGATTGCTTTACTTTCTTGTATAACATATTTGAAAGGTTGAAGCTCTGTTTCTATTGATGCTATGACCATGAGTATATTGTATGAAGCATTGAAGCATGCAGAAATGTCATTATGTTAACATGAGCCTATGTAAGGCAAGCATACATACACTATCATTTATCTTACATGCATTGTTCGGTAATGTTTGCTACTGAGATTCCCCAGAATCTCACCCCCCACAACCAAACATTAGGCAGGTGAGCACGACAGAGAAGTGTTGCATCAGACTGTAGAATGGAGTGTCACTTGAAGACGGCACACTAAAGGGAGTGCTTGAAGTTGCTGTAGAAAGAATGAGCAGAGCAGAGAGCAAAGACACTCTAAATAGCTATGACAACGGCCCTGAAAAATGTTGACGCTTCCGTACGAATAATATAGGGCCAGGTGTCTAATTTTTGAGTATGTGTATAAGAACGCTTCCGCATATGCCAAATAAAGAAGATCCAGATGGGTTGTTAGAATCACACTATCCGCCACCCGTAAGGGGCGAGGCCGGTAGAGGTGTTACAATATACACACACATGAGTATACATATACATATATGTGTGTGTATACACACATATACATACATACATTTGTTTTGAAGGTAAATTCGGCTTTCATGACTCTTGATGACTCCAAGTCTCTTGTGCCATGGTGGCCGTAGATAATAGGGAGTTGTGTGTGCAAATAGTAGGAAGAAGCTTTGACCTGAATCGGAATGTTATCTTTCTTTCCTTTCTTTCTTTTTTTTTTTTTTTAAAAAAAAATTGACTACACCCCTCTGTAGCCATTTAATATCAAACAAACCCAAAACTTTCTAAAAATTCATGGTATCCCATAGGACTAAATTGAAATCAAAATTTGTAGGTGAAAAGACAATTATGTCCTTACTTTATACCACTTTGGTCCTATTTATAAGTCCACTTTGACCAAAAAATTTGGTTCTATTTATAAGTCCAGTTTTATTTAATAAATGAGATTGTGACCATTTTATCCATATTAATTGTATCCATGAAGATAGAGAGAAAAAAAACAGTTTAAAAACACTCAATCATAAATGAGGGCAAAGTTGAAAATTTACCCCCATAATCATTAAGCTAACTACCTCTCTTTGGTATATGAGATTTGGTCAAAATGGACTTATAAATAGGATCAGAGTGGTAAGTCGAATATGCTTCTCTACAAAACAAATAAGTGAAATTACATGACTATCTTGTCCATGTACAAGACAAAGAGCATATTCACAAGAATTTATTTTTAAAAATATATGCGAGGAATTTATAGGTCATGTACAAGATAAGGGCATAAATATCTTTTCAACCAAAGAAAAAAGAAAAAAAAAAACCCCTTAATTTCAGTTTAGTTTAGTGATAAGGGCATTAATATCTTTGCAACTATATTTGAAGTTTGTGTTGTGTAATTGTTTAACAGGTGGAATTTGTTTGGTTTTGTTGCTGTATACTGTTGGTAGTTTTCTGATATTAATAAAATAATTAAAATAGGTGATTTCCCAATGAAATAAGGTGTCAATTACTTTCATATTCTTGTTAATCTCATTACTTGTCAACACAATTTTAAAATTTAAGTGGTATTTTTATGTCATTTTCCTAAAAAATTATAAGGTCCTATTAATCTAATTATTATTCAAGAAAACAATTAAAATTAGTTTAAAGTAATATGTTAGGTGAAAAAAAATGCTGATAGGGAGGGTATGGCAAAATAATATAATGCATTTAATACTCACAAAACCTCACATCACTTCAGATCATGCTCTATACTACAAATATGATGTCATTAATGCCTAGGCTCTATGCCCTTTTCGATGAATGATTTGAAACACTTGTTTATTCCATGTCTTTATGTCAAAGATCATTGGTTTGGTTGCTTCTTGATTAAAATTCTGAATTTCACATTTAATTGTTTTGTTTTCTAAATTAAGATCACTCTATCTCATACACATAAAGATGGAAGCAGTTACATGCTGTATGGAATCATCATTCTCAGCTCATTCATATCATTTTCCTTAAAGGAAACAGTTGTACATGTAGGAAAACTATTATCTCCAAGCCTATAATTTTTCAGGTTATTATAGCGACAATAATAAGGCAACTGACACATAAAGGCATTAACTATGTTAAAGATTTAAAATAAAAGTAATTAAAATCGAGTAGAACGGGCTGCTATGAAATATTGTTCATTGTTCAAATTCTTAAAAAATAAACACAGCTTCTTCTCCATGAAGTGTTGTAAATGCAAGCTGTGGGTTTGGCAAGGGGTGTTCTTCTATAAAAGAGTTAGAGAGCATACGTAAAGTGAAACTATTTATTCATTTTATGTTTATTGGTGTTACTTTAAAATTATAAAATTACAAAACACAAGCAAAAGAAGATAGGTTACAACATATTTAATCAAATATTTATACAAAAATTAATACAAACTTCATAGATTAGTTAAAATAAATGTAATTAATATAATAAAATAAAATAATTACAATTTTAATATATGGTAACAGGTTTATAAAATGAGTATCATAATTAGCAGCGAGGAAAGGTGCAAGTATAGGGAGATCGAGTTATATAGGAAAAAACGTTCATGATAGGAGGGGGAGGTTAAGTGAGAAGCAAAAAGAGAATGGAAGTTAAGGCAAGTGTGAAGTTATCATGCAATTGGAAGGAAGGCAAAGGATATGTGAAGTTGTCATGCAAAATAATTTAGGAGGCAGAGCACTTAAATGTCTTTCGGGCTCAAAGAATGTAGTTGTCATGCGAAATAATCAAGGAGGGAGAGCATTTAAAGACCCTCCGGGCTCAAAGAACGCTTACAGATATACTTATATATTGCTTGCCCACTAACAATGTTCTTATATTGGTAGGGTCTTATAATTATGAGCTAATCTCATTACCAATTGGATCAACCTTTATTAGTCTATACAATATCTTTTTATTTCATTGAACCAAAAAACTAAAACGGCCCAAATCTTGAAAACCATTAAAAAAAACAGAAATAAATTAAAATAAAATAATAAAAGCCTAAATAATTTGCATCTTCCAAGTTTATACTCATAGCCAGCTTGTTGCTTCCCGCATTTATCAACTAAGGTCATTATATGAACCGGGCAAGTGTCCATCAAAGAAGATTTGGACAAAGTGTGAGCTTATTTTGAGAAATATCAGTTTCAGCTTATTTTGAGAAAATAATTTAGGTTCTTAATTCATGGCTAACCCTTAAAAAATATTAGGTCGGTCATTGTCACACAACCCAAAATATTAAAGTGTGAGTGGCACGAAGAATAGCGTCTTTACTTTGTATGCCTATTTAATTTGATATTTTCTAGTTACAATCAACACAAGATCTAATTTGTTAATATAATGACATCATAATATTTATCCATGAACTTTTGTGTAAATAGTGAACAAATATTACTTTAAATGTTGGGCTTTCCAAATATATTTGTAACGATCAAACAACCCAATTCTTAAAAGAATATTAAGACTTTCTCTCAATAGACACACATAGTAAGGTAGTGAACATCATGTCTACAAGATTTTTGAAACAACCTTTCTCTACAACAACCAAATAAATCAAATTCATCTTAAAATTAACTTTACAATTTCAATTCATGCAAACAATTGAGAAGTGATCCATTCCATACTTCGGATGAAGGAGTAGGCTTATTTATGCTCTCTGGAACACAAATAACTTAACAAGTGAACATAGTCTCGATACAAAACTTATTACCAAAATACTTGAAATAAATTTGTACTGATGCAAACCTGTTTATAAAATTTCATGCTATAAATGAGATAAAAGTTATCATTGAAATATTTATAAAAACTAGTTGTCTGACTTAGTATAATATATGCTTGTATTTCAAATACCCCCACCCAATACACAAACACACACACTTTTTCATCGTTTTAAGAGGAGAGCGTGAGAGAAAGAGAAGAGAGAGAAGGAGAGTAAGGTGATAATTATTTGGGAGCCTTGTAGTAGTTGTTTGGTGATTATTTGAGAATTAGCGAGTAACAGGTAACTTTAACTATTCTTTCATATACTTGTGAATTGTGTATGATTATAAATTATATTTGTTTATAGACTGATATATGTGTATATGTATTATATTATTATTTTAATAAAATCTGAATATTACAGTTTTGTACCCATGAAAATTATAGTTTTGTGCCCAGCAAGAATTATGGTTTTGCCCCCAAATTTCAGAAATGACAGTTTAGTCCCGAATTTCAGAAATGACATATTGGTCCGATGAGGTTTTATGAGATGTTCGGTTTACCTTTTGATAATATTTTATATGAATGAGAGCTTGCTTTAATATACTTTATTTTTATTGAATATAATTATCATAGCGGTTGTATTTGTGATGGGTTGGAGTAAGGAGGAATTTGAATGATAAAATTTCTTTATGCCATCACTCGGTGCACAGTGGATGGTACTGTAAGAGCCCCATCTTCCATGTTTTCCTCTGGCCGGGATTACATTGGAGTTGAGGGACATGTGACACCTCCTTAGTTGTTATTTTTAAGGAGGGGAGCTATAGTCCAAACTTTGGCCAAGTGTATCTTAAGTTTTGGTGAGCTTGAAACCATCCAGTCAAATGTATGAGTTTCTATTGAACCATGTGTTAGCCTATGGCTCCAGTCAGCGGTACAAGAGTGGACGGTGATATAAGGGAGGCTGTATATTGCATATTGTATAATTCTATAGTTTATAATTCGACATAATGATGATTACTTTTGCAAAATAATTTTGTATGAGAAAATATGGTATATACTGATATATTCGAAATCAGTCCTTTTTTTGTCATATGTAATTTACTTGTGTACGGTAAAAACTTTCAGTAGTTACTGAGACGTGAAATCTCATCCTATATTAACATTTTTCATGTGAATATTCTAGTAAAGAGCAAGGGAAGACACCTATGGAGTGAGCTTTGAATGCTTTTTTGTACTCCTATAGTTTATGCTATGTTATTTTATTTGTCATGAACCTGTAACATCCCATTTGAAAACGGCGATTTTTTTTTTTTAAACGTTTCCAAATATTTCAAGCAGAGTAATCAGAGTAGAGCATTGGAACGAAAGAGTAACTGATTCATAACAAACATCAACCACGGTGTAACATTGTAATGATTACATTAATCCTAGAGTTTGAAAGTGAATAAGCGAAAGCGGTAAAGATAGATAAGTCTCGGCGCACGTCTCACCGATGCTTGCCTCGATCTTCGATCCGTATTCCTCCGGATCGATGCTATAGGCGAGATTCAATTCACCGCATTGAATCTCGGGTAACGGTTAATCTCAAACCCAAACAATACAGTATACAGATTGAAAAACCAGGCTATCACCCAAGAGGGGGGGTGAATTGGGTGTTTGTTAAAACTTTATGAACTTTGGATAAACTTTTCCCAACTTATTGAAAGCAGTTTGAATGACAATAATAATGATTGATAAAGCAATAGTCAGTCATTCAAACATGTATAGATATTCGGTATATATCTTTGGAAATATAAGAGATAAGGGAAGAGAATATGCAAACAGATTTATCTTGGTTCGGCCCAATCCTTGACCTACGTCCGGTCCCAAGCTTCACTTGAGATTTTCAATCCACTATCTTCTTGTAACTTGATTACACGTTACGTACTTGGAGTAATCCTCTCACTAGGATTCACTCCCCCTACAAACCGTAATCAATACACTTGCTTGATCACACGCTCTGTACTCGAAGTAATCCTCTCCCTAGGATTCACTCCCCTTACAAGCCGTAATCAACACAATGTGTTTCTCACTCAAGATTACCCAATCTTGAGTATCTCACGAATAGAATGATAGGATGTGTACAATAACTCTCTTCTCTCTCGAAGTAGATGGATAAGCAACTTTGAAGCACAATTACAAGTCATCTCACTCTCTATGATAAGCTATGTAAACATTAAAGAGAGTAAATGATATGAAAATCGAGTATTAGCATCTTGAAGATGTCGGCTTGTGTCTCTGCGTTTTTTCCGCTTCTGTGTACTGTGTCCGTATGGAGTCTTCAAATCTTAAGGTATTTATGCTAGTTGAAGCTTATGACCGTTATAGATCCGTTCGGACTTGAACCCATTCGAAAATGTATTTGTTATAAGTGTTTCTCCATGGATATAGCTGTTATGACCACTTCTTTGTTTGAATATAGTTTGTTGGAAGCAATGTGCGATTTGAATATTTGAAATTTGGATCTTCAATAGTGTGGACATTGTATAATGTTGTCAGTTTGTTTTAGATGATGGATGCTAGCTTTTTGTCTTGGAGAATGGTTGTGCTACTTTCCAGGTTGTAATCCATTTTGCTTTGAAAGAGATATAATAAAATATTGCAAGTTTGTCAAAGTAGTTGATTTAATGTTTATCAAACAATCTTTGATCTTTGAAAATCTCATGAGCAAATTGATTAAATCTGGTTAGGAATAATGATATGATATATATATAAATCATAAACAACCATTTTACGAAATGATCTAAACCATGAATCAAAAGCTGAACAATATTATGTCAAATGCGTTTTTAAATACGTCGTTCCAAAACTCGAGTTTTGTACCAAAACTTGAGTTTTGGTCCTTTATCGTGAAACATCACATTTGTCCAAAACATCAAAACTTGAGTTTTTATCAAAGCTGGCAATTTTAAAAACATTGAAAATGCATCAACCTTTACCTTGGCCAAAACTCGAGTTTTGAATCAAAACTCGAGTTTTCATTTGAATATGAAAACTTGAGGAATTCGCGTCAAGTCAAAGCTGGAGGTTTTGGGCAAAGCTGCGCGAGTTTTCAAAAACTCGAGAAAACATGAATGCTTTACGCTCGATCAAAACTCGAGTTTTGAATCAAAACTCGAGTTTTCACTTTTACGTGAAAACTTTGCCAAACTCAAAGCTCGGAGGTTTTCACCAAAACTTGGAGGTTTTGAGATCATCTAAAACCGAATTGTTTTGTCAACTCAAAACTCGAGTTTTGATTCAAAACTCGAGTTTTCACAACTTTGTGAAAAATTGGAAAAATCAAAACTGGAGGTTTTAGGCAAAACTGGAGGTTTTTAGAATTCAAAAACTTAGGAGACTCTACGTAAGGTCAAAACTCGAGTTTTGAAACAAAACTCGAGTTTTCACTTTACGATGAAAACTTTGTCAAAATTTCAAAGGTCATATCTCCCTGGTATGAACTCCGTTTTGGTTGGTTCAACTCTTGATGGAAAGCTCTGTGAGTCTACTTTCATATGCCACTGATTTCAGCTCAATCCGATATGTATTTTGTGAGATACACTCAAAACATTGAGGCTTGGTTTGCTGTGTGGCGTGAATCTCAGTGTCAACTTCCACAATTCATAGCTCCTTGATATGAACTCCTTTGGGCTTGAATTGTATATGAAAATGACGCATTGGAAGTCTATTTTCATATGCCACTGGTTTCACCTCAATCGGATTCTTGGTTTAGGAGATATCATCGAATTACCGGACCTCGCCCAGCTGAAACGTGAATCGAGTGGAGTGAAGAGGCTGATGACCCTTTGGAAACTCGAGTTTTTTGAAAACTCGAGTTTTGCTAGTCGAGAGATGCTAGAGATGCTGAAGACACTTGATAACTCGAGTTTTGATGGTTAACTCGAGTTTTCTCATCCTGAAGCTGATTTTGGCTGACTTTAATTCTTAATTGATCCATTTCAACTTCCATATGGTCTTGGAGGCTTCTAGCATCAATATAAGAACTTGGATAATGATGTCTTCATTCCATTCAGCAAGTTCTTCATTCTCTCATCTCCCAACTTGATGATTCTTCATCATTTAGCTTAGCATCTACATTAAATATGAGAATTAGTCAAAGTAAAAGATAAATGTAGCATGCAACCTTTTTGCTCTCAAGAATGGCATCTATATAAGACATCATCAAAACTAATCATAACCAACATTCTCCCCCTTTTTGATGATGGCAAATACTATAAGAAAAATATGTATGAATATGAAAATATATTAGATGCTCATATTTTTCTTGCCATTCTCTCCCCTTATTTGTCATTAGCAAAAAGTTGAAGTAAAGAAGGAATGCTTAGAGGGACAAATATGAAACCAGATTAGAAGAGTCAAAGAACTGATTTTCTCTCCTCGATTTGTAAGTGTTTTCATTCTAAATATGATGCAATTTGGAATGTTTTTATGAAAACAAATTTGAAAGAATTTGGAGAGGTTTTCAATCAATCTTTCACACTTAAAGCATATAGATATCAAACATGTGCAACATTTCTCTTTGAATATAAAAAGATAGAGATTAGAAATGCTCATGTAGGTTTTGCGAGATTGATGATTGATCTGTGAAATCCATTTGCTAGCTTTGAGATCTGTGATGTGCTCGAATAGCCTTATAGCCTTGGAGATGAGAAATGAAACTAAAGTCTTGGTTTCTTGAGTTGTATCTCATCGAATGAATATGATCAGTAGTTCGGCTTCCATTTCTTTCCTCGGCTTCAATGATTGATCGTCAAAGTATCTTTCCTTAATTGAATAGTTTCTCCTTGTAGTGCATTAAGGAAAGTTGTAACACATAACAAAGTCTTCTGCTACAAATTGAAAACTTTCTTTGCAAAAGAGATTTATTAGTGAAACCAAATATCAAAGTATTCCTTTCCAAATGATATTTAAAAATAATGAAAGGAAAATATAAGATATTTTCAAATATGAAATTAACTCATCATCAAAACTAATAGAAGATAGTGAATATAGATGAGTATGCTTAAAAAGGGTTTTCTTCAAATAAAGGAGATGAGCTTTTAAAGTATAAAACACATATGAATGTGAAGCTCCCCCTTAATGAATGCATGAATAAAACAGTTATAGCTCCCTTTAATGATACCAAATAATGATGTGATACCAAGTGTTATGAGGTCGGAATTCATCTAACTCCAATGGACATAACATGGTATCTCGGAATTAAGAACTTTCAAGTTCACATGGATGGACTTGAAATTGGTATGAAGAAATCACTTATGCTTTTTATGATGATAAAAGAGTTTTAAGGCATAAGGATCATTTTAAATAAATGATTACGCTTAGGCTAAGATTCATGAAATAAAATGGAATGAATGAAATCAAGTTAGCCTAGCATGTTTATGACATATGCATAATACAATACCTCACTTGAGTAATATCGTAATTACTCAAGTTATAATCCTTTGTAGTCCATAGATGCATTCTTTGGATAGCAATTTTTTCAATTTATGCGAATGCATCTTAGAAGCTGAAATCCCAAATGAGCTTCGTATAGGATTTCAAATTAGTTTATGCTCATGACTTATCATCAAGCTAGCATGCTCCTTATCATCTTGGTCTAAGCCTCTTGCTAGTGATGGGATGTCATTCAAGTGATATCACAAAATTTGCGGACATAGCCACCCGAAATGGTCTATTACATTTGTCTATGTTCTTTGTATTCAACAACAGAACAATTTGGTCAACTCCTGCAAAAATATATGTTCTTTGGTACCCAATGATTCTTGAGTCCACAACTGATTAGACATGACAACTCTTAAGCTCATATAATTTAACAATATGATATTGTAGCAAAGAGTATAGCAATCAAAGATCAAAACATAGTTTTACCCAATCAAGTAAATTCAAGCCAATGAATCAAAATAGGGTAACAACTAAATGATATCAAGAATGTTAATTTTTTTAATGACACTTTGTAAATACACTTTTTATGCAGAAAAGATGTCATTGATAAAATGCATGTAAGTTTGATCAAAGAGCATAGAAAATCTTATCCATAAAGATAAGCATTTATCAATTCACGAGTTTATGAGTGAGCTCAGATTTTTCAAGAATGATAATGAAATATGCAAAGTGTTTCAAATCTTGAATGTTCTTTTAAAATATGATAATGCATTATGAAATCAAAATTTTCATGAATGAAAGATTCATTTTTGAAACAAGTTTGAAAACAATGTTCATTTTAAACATGATGGAAGTCAATATATCAGAATATATCAGAATGCTTCAGTTTTGGAGAACATGTTGAACATTGAAGTTAACATGTTGAAGAATTTTCCCAAGAGCAAAAGTCATAATGGTAAAGCATTTTCGAAACATGCTTTGCACAACAGAAATATATGAGCACAATGACTTTGCTATTGTCTTAGAGATGATCTTGCCTTTTAGATTAGAGTCTTGAAGTATATGAATATTCAAGACAAGGGAATATAAATATAGTTACTCGAAATGAATGAAGATAAATGTATATTTGAGTAACTTGACCAATAAGAGTTTATCTAATAAGCATAAGACTTTCACAAATTGAATTCTTTTACGGAGATAAGCTTGAAACTCATATAGATAATCAACTTGTTAGATATAAGATCTAACTTGATTGAGAATGAAGAATGAGGAGTTCAAGCATCATATTCAATACCAAAGGTCAATATGTGAATGATAGGAAAAACTTAACTGGAGAAATTTGAAGCATATCCAACATTCAGCATACAATATTAACTTCCAGTTTTGAAACATCATTTAAATGCATTCAAAGTATGGATATTTTTCAAAACATATGTATGCATTTTCACAAAACAGTGTGAATTGAAATCCAAACAAATTTTACACTTGCGCATTTCAAAAATATAAAATCAAAAAGTTATGAACAAATTCACTTGTTTGATCATCAAGAACTCACTAACTAATTGATTAAAATCCTCAACTCTTCCTAAACTCGAGTTTACAAGTATAAGCTCGAGCTTACTCGAATATGAGTAAACTTTGAAAAACGTTCAAGCTCAAGTTTATGGACCAAGCTCAAGTTTAGAAAATGCAAAATAGCTTGGTTTGCTTTACGTAGTAAGGGCAAGCTCGAGCTTGCATAGCCAAGCTCAAGTTTGGCACGACAATAAAATTTCGATTGAAATTGAATAAGTTTCAAAGCATTTTAACTTAACCAAAGACAAACCAAAAATGAATTTCATATAATCATAGTATGAGGTAAGGATTAGATATCACCGTAATTCCTCTTGTTCTCATAGAAGCTTGCTTGGTTGAGATGGATTGATGTAGATAACTCATTTTCCAATGTTCACCATCAACATCAAGCATAGCTTGTTCAGCTTTCTCAAGATTTGGATCATTTCTCTATGTTACATTCTTGAGAAGCTCTCTCGATCCTACAAAACCTTATAAATCTTTTTCTTTCTTGGTATCCAACCTTACTTGGATCCAATCATCGTTAGCTTGTAGGAACCGAGAATTAAAATCATATGCTTTTATGAATATAGTCAATTCAGAACAGCAAAGCACAATTAATCATGAGTTCATGCACAAAGAAATATTTTCTTTTCAAATCATCATGAATGCATAAAGAGTTCAATCTATTGAACATTGCAATCTGTTTCAAAATATAGATCAGGATGTAAGAACCCAGAAATATAATTTGCAATGCTCATTCCTAAGACTACAATATATAAAACCTCAATGTATAAATAATGGAATAGGAGGTTTTACCATTGTATACATTTGCCTTAGGTACTTGGAGGATTGACTTTGCTTACCCATTGGTTCTTCATATGTTTTCCCATGGGTGTTGGCAAAGCTCTCTCAAGGGATATAGACTTCAAGAGTCTTTTGTTTGATCTTTGAGAGATTCTCCTCTTCTTGTTCTCCTCAAGATAGTTGAATGATACTCTATGGTAGTTTGTTCTTGAGGTGGATGATACCCTTCTTGCTTGTATCCATTGCTTCCTCTGATGTATAAAACTTGTAGTTCCAGCAATGGCTTTTCTCCTAACTGAGGTGAGTTTCCTTTTAGGTTCATGAGAAACTCTTAGATTCTTCTTCATCTTCTCAGTATCCTTATGTCCATTAATTTTCAAATTATCCTGCACACTTAAATCACTAGATGGACATTTTGGTACCCATTTATACTTGGGTCCTTGACTGTTAGTATTGGACCTTGATTGTCCTTTAGGAACCCAAACAAATTTATTTCTCACAGTAGAATTTCTCCTAATATAACATGTGTAAGAAATATGTCCAGATTTACCACAATAATTGCAAATAATAGAATGATGCTTATTGTGAACATTTTTGCAAGTATTGTCTTGGTGATGAGAGTAAGACTTCAAATAATCTTTATTTGAGCATTCATTCTTCCCACATGATTTTCAGCAACATTTTCGAAAATATGTTTGTTTTTCAAAATAGAATCGTAAATGGTTGAAAAACACTTTTAAGCGATTGTTCAAAAGCGTTTTTCTTATCTACACAAGAAGTATTGGAATTGTTTACCTCATGTTCATCTAGAGCTCAGATAGTGATTGATCACAAATGTCAATGAGCTCATCTTGGGAATCCTTTTTCTCTTGTTCTTTTGTGTTGACGAGAATCAAGAAAGTATTCTACGATTTCGCCTTCTTCCATTTGTTCATCATCCATAAATGTGCGGTTTGTAATTTCGATGAACTTTCAACACTTTCAACTTCAACACGGTTGTTAGAAGTATATATAAAATCAAGAGTATCCCAAATTTCTTTAGCACTAGAGCAAGACTTGATTTTCTCACAATCATTTTCGGTTAAGGCCTTTGTATAATATGTTCATTGCTCTAATGTTCAATGAAAACATCTTGAAATCTTTTTTGTCCAATCCTTTCTTGGTTTGAAATCAAAAGCATTTGTAAAAACATTCCACATATAAAAATCGTTGCTTTGATAAAACTAGTCATTCTAGCTTTCCAAAACCAAAAACTAATATCTTTGAAAAGCGGTGGAATGGTAAAATCAAACCCTCGAAAACGTAGAGCACCCAAAATTAGCCATTGAAACTCTTGAGACGGTTAAGTCCTTTAAACAAGAACCAGGCTATGATACCAAATGAAAAACCAGGCTATCACCCAAGAGGGGGGGTGAATTGGGTGTTTGTTAAAACTTTATGAACTTTGGATAAACTTTTCCCAACTTATTGAAAGCAGTTTGAATGACAATAATAATGATTGATAAAGCAATAGTCAGTCATTCAAACATGTATAGATATTCAGGTATATATCGGAAATATAAGAGATAAGGGAAGAGAATATGCAAACAGATTTATCTTGGTTCGGCCCAATCCTTGACCTACGTCCGGTCCCAAGCTTCACTTGAGATTTTCAATCCACTATCTTCTTGTAACTTGATTACACGTTACGTACTTGGAGTAATCCTCTCACTAGGATTCACTCCCCCCTTACAACCGTAATCAATACACTTGCTTGATCACACACTCTGTACTCGAAGTAATCCTCTCCCTAGGATTCACTCCCTTACAAAGCTGTAATCAACACAATGTGTTTCTCACTCAAGATTACCCAATCTTGAGTATCTCACGAATAGAATGATAGGATGTGTACAATAACTCTCTTCTCTCTCGAAGTAGATGGATAAGCACTTTGAAGCACAATTACAAGTCATCTCACTCTCTATGATAAGCTATGTAAACATTAAGAACAGAGAGTAAATGATATGAAAATCAGAGTATTAGCATCTTGAAGATGTCAGCTTGTGTCTCTGCGTTTTTCTGCTCTGTGTACTCTGTGTCCTGTATGGAGTCTTCAAATCTTAAGGTATTTATGCTAGTTGAAGCTTATGACCGTTATAGATCCGTTCAGACTTGAACCCATTCGAAAATGTAGCTGTTATAAGTGTTTCTCCATGGATATATTTGTTATGACCTTTCTTTGTTTGAATATAGTGTTGGAAGCAATGTGCAGATTTGAATATTTGAAATTTGGATCTTCAATAGTGTGGACATTGTATAATGTTGTCCATTTGTTTTAGATGATGGATGCTAGCTTTTGTCTTGGAGAATGGTTGTGCTACTTTCCAGGTTGTAATCCATTTTGCTTTGAAAGAGATATAATAAAATATTGCAAGTTTGTCAAAGTAGTTGATTTAATGTTTATCAAACAATCTTTGATCTTCGAAAATCTCATGAGCAAATTGATTAAATCTGGTTAGGAATAATGATATGATATATATATAAATCATAAACAACCATTTTACAGAAATGATCTAAACCATGAATCAAAAAGCTGAACAATATTATGTCAAATGCGTTTTTAAATTGTCGTTCCAAAACTCGAGTTTTGTACCAAAACTTGAGTTTTGGTCCTTTATCGTGAAACATCACATTTGTCCAAAACATCAAAACTTGAGTTTTTATCAAAGCGGCAATTTTAAAAACATTGAAAATGCATCAACCTTTACGCTTGGCCAAAACTCGAGTTTTGAATCAAAACTCGAGTTTTCATTTGAATATGAAAACTTGAGGAATTCGCGTCAAGTCAAACTGGAGGTTTTGGGCAAAAGCGCGTTTTCAAAAACTCGAGAAAACATGAATGCTTTACGTCGATCAAAACTCGAGTTTTGAATCAAAACTCGAGTTTTCACTTTTACGTGAAAACTTTGCCAAACTCAAAACTGGAGGTTTTCACCAAAGCTGGAGGTTTTGAGATCATCTAAAAACTGAATTGTTTGTCAACTCAAAACTCGAGTTTTGATTCAAAACTCGAGTTTTCACAACTTTGTGAAAAATTGGAAAAATCAAAACTGGAGGTTTTAGGCAAAACTGGAGGTTTTTAGAATTCAAAAACTTAGGAGACTCTCAGCGTAAGGTCAAAACTCGAGTTTTGAAACAAAACTCGAGTTTTCACTTTTCTGATGAAAACTTTGTCAAAATTTCAAAGGTCATATCTCCCTGGTATGAACTCCGTTTTGGTTGGTTCAACTCTTGATGGAAAGCTCTGTGAGTCTACTTTCATATGCCACTGATTTCAGCTCAATCCGATATGTATTTTGTGAGATACACTCAAAACATTGAGGCTTGGTTTGCTGTGTGGCGTGAATCTCAGTGTCAACTTCCACAATTCATAGCTCCTTGATATGAACTCCTTTGGGCTTGAATTGTATATGAAAATGACGCATTGGAAGTCTATTTTCATATGCCACTGGTTTCACCTCAATCGGATTCTTGGTTTAGGAGATATCATCGAATTACCAGACCTCGCCCAGCTGAAACGTGAATCGAGTGGAGCTGAAGAGGCGATGACCCTTTGGAAACTCGAGTTTTGATTTGAAAACTCGAGTTTTGCTAGTCCGAGAGATGCTAGAGATGCTGAAGACACTTGATAACTCGAGTTTTGATGGTTAACTCGAGTTTTCTCATCCTGAAGCTGATTTTGGCTGACTTTAATTCTTAATTGATCCATTTCAACTTCCATATGGTCTTGGAGGCTTCTAGCATCAATATAAGAACTTGGATAATGATGTCTTCATTCCATTCAGCAAGTTCTTCATTCTCTCATCTCCCAACTTGATGATTCTTCATCATTTAGCTTAGCATCTACATTAAATATGAGAATTAGTCAAAGTAAAAGATAAATGTAGCATGCAACCTTTTTGCTCTCAAGAATGGCATCTATATAAGACATCATCAAAACTAATCATAACCAACACAGATAACAGATATTCTAGACAATACAACAGTATATCACTACATAAGCATACAGCGAGATGCATGATCATTATGCCGAAAAAACATAAGCATTACGCAGTATGTAAAGCCCCACAATGTAAAACAACAATAACGGCTTGCACTATTCACCGGTGCCACGATACCACTCGTGTTCTCGGCGCTAGAAAAACATACGGCGTTATCATGACTATAACCCGTGTAAAGCTGTACGTATATCGGTCTACGAACGTATCTATCACACATATATGCATTTAAGAAGTACAAGATTAGTGTTACGGTATGCGTCCGTACCTTCGTTGACGACGTTAGGTACTTACGCGGAAAACGTACTTTTTTACGGAAAAACATGAAATGTTCACGCGGCACGTCGGGCGGCGTAACGGCAAAGCAAATCGAGTTTCGATGCCCTATCGAGTAATATCACTTTTATTAGTGATTTGACATCATAAGCGGCATTTTAGGTAAAAATTACCATTTTGCCCTTCTACCCCTAATTTGGCGGAATTTCGCGGAACTTCGTTACTTTGACCGTATTCCATTTCAAAATTATCCCCACTATGTTTTTACCTCGTCGGGCATCTTTCAATGCAATGAGGCATAAAAACAAGCATAGGAACAAATTAGAAACTTCCCGAGATCAAAACAACGGTTCTACTATAACTACGAAAGAACTACGGAAACTAAAAACTAAGGACGAGAAGAACTTACTCGGAGCTAAGGCAAAACTTTTGCAGAGCTTCTCACTCTAAGTTTCGGCCAAGGTAGAGAGAAGAGGAGGTGTGAAGAATGAGAGGAGAGGAGCGTGCTATTTATAGAAGAAGGGAGGGACAAGGTGGGAATTAACACAAAAGTCTTGGATCGGATTCCGGCCGTTGGATCGCATTTTTGAGGACAAAGCAATCTTGGCCATTCATGGTCAAAACCGACCTCTTGGTCCCCCAAAATTCAAAGATTGAGTTTTCATCTTGCTTTATGGCCTCCGGTCCGATAAAGCTACCGTCGGTGTTCGTTTCTCGCGATTTCGCGAAACTCAAAAATGCGGGCATGTAACTTTGAAGGTCTTTTCATCCTCTTTCATATTATCTATTTGGATCTTCTTTTTGATCATATCCAGGTATTCTCGGTGCGTCGGAAGATATTCGGACAAACGCGTCGATTCGGAAATCGCTTAGATAGAACCAACTTCACGGACAATAATTTGAATCGTAAAACGTCCGGTGGTTGCCTAACTTAATCCGTGTTTGAAAACACGCAATTGTTTCTATAGGTTCTCACTTTGCCTATCGGCTCTACTCTATACGATCGGCTTTTCGTCTTATTTGAAATTAGGGTTTTCGGTTGCGGAAACAACGCCGGTAAATTCTTTCTTCGTGTAGAATTTCACTTGTACTTAATTTGATCAGTCGAAAAGACTTTTACCTCTGGTTTACCTGTAGAATTTATTTATGACTTTTCCCCTCGGTCGCCTATGTTCGACTCACCGCATTATATTATTATTTTATTATAATTATCATTTTAATTATTTAAACAATTCTTTTTAATTAAAAATATTAAAATTTCGACCCCTAAATTTTAAAATTCAGTTTTAATTATTTTTCCATAATTTTTTTCCATTTTTTAAAAATAAAATATTTTTTTACCAAAAATTCCCGTTTTACCCCCGCCCGTTAAGGCTTAATCGGGCCTAATTTCTTCGTTTAGTGATCTTTTCGGGATCAGGTTTCTTCATATATTTATCTTTACTAATTTACAGTATATTGTTATCTTTCAAACTTCTATCTTGATATTGTCATTTTATATCCTATGTAAAATATTAAAAATGTTTACCCCATCGGGTTACTTTATGGTTACGAAATGTTTTTTAAACTTTTCTTCATGTTATTTCCTCTACGAAATAATTTATTAAATTCTCATAATTAGGGATAACACTTCCATATGTTTCTCATAATTTTTCATGATCTTTCGGTATTTATCATAATATTTTTAGACTGTTTTTATCACCATTATATCATTTTTAGTCATTCTTGTTCATGATTTTCCGTAACTTTTTCAACAATTTACTCTATAATTATAACAATTTTCTATAATAGTTTTATCTCATGAATTTACTTCATTAAAATATTCATTAATTTTCCTTTATCTCGAAATTCAGTTGCTAAAATCGGGTATTACATTTCTCTCTCCCCCCTTAAACAAAATTTCGCCCTCGAAATTTAATCTATACTCACTAGACTACGGGCCATAAAATCTGGGTACTTCTCCTTCATGTCACTCTCGGTTTCCCAAGTTTCCTCGTTTGATGACAAACCCTTCCAGACCACCTTCACTATCGGTATAGTTTTAGTCCTAAGCCGTTTCTCCTGGCGTTCGAGAATTTGCTCCGGCTCGACTACAAAGGTGTTATCATGCCGTACTTCAACATCATCGTACTCCATGACATGATCTCGCTCACGGAAGGTATTTCTTTAGTTGTGACACGTGAAAAACATTGTGGAGATTACTCGGGTTCGGGGGTAACGCTAGTTGATACGCAAGCGGGTCCTCGCTCGGCTAACACTTCAAATGGTCCAACGTAACGCGGACTAAGCTTTTTCTCTTCGGTGTTACGCCGACACCGGTTCTTGGAGATAATCTCAGAAACACATGGTCTCCGACTTCAAACTTCAACGGTCTTCTCCTCTTATCTGCATAGCTCTTTTGTCTACTGTGTGCAGCAATGAGTCTCTTTTTTATCAGAGCGATCTGCTCGGAGGTCTCTTTTAGCATATCCGGTCCAAGCAAGCGCTTTTCGAGACGCATCTCATCCCAGCATAAAGGCGATTGGCACTTTCGCCCATACAAAGCCTCGAACGGGGCCATTTGTATGCTTGAATGATAACTATTGTTATACGCGAATTACGCTAGTGAGAGGTGTTCGTCCCAATTTCCTTTGAAATCCGGGGCACATGCTCATGACATATCCTCCCGTACGTATTGTCCTCTACGATTGACCGTCGGTTTGAGGGTGATAAGCCGGCGAACTTTGCTTGGTACCCGTTCCTTCATGTAGTGCTTGCCAAAAGCGGGATTGGAATCGAGTATCCGTCGAGAGATAATACTCTTAGGGACTCCGTGCGGTCTCACGATCTCTTTGATGTAGATTGCGGCCAATCGTTACGGAGAGTAGTGGATGCTAATGGGTATGAAATGTGCCGACTTGGTTAATCGGTCAATGATCACCCAAATGGTATCGTGATGCACGATCTTAGGTAGACCTACCACAAGATCCATGGTCACATTCTCCCATTTCCACTCCGGCGGTTCTAGTCCTTGCGAGAAGACCGGGGGTCGCCGGTGCTCAATTTTTACTTTACGGCAAGTTAGACACCCAGCTACGTGCGAGTTACGTCTCTTTTCATTCCAGGCCACCAAACTTTGGCCTTCAAGTTCAGTACATCTTGACCATTCCTGGATGCGAGTGTACTTACTCTTATGAGCCTCATCCGGTATCTTCCGCTTCGGTTCATCGGCGGCGGTATGTAAATGCGCCCCTTGTGTCGACCAATCCACTCGATGAAAGGTCGTGGTCTTGGGTTTCACCTTGAGAGATCTTCTCCCGCATGGAGATTGCCCAATCATCTTGTCTCGAGCTTCATCAACTTCATCTCTCAGGTCATACTCCCCTTGACTCACAAAAAGATTTGCAAGGTAGGCGTCACTTGGTGCGTTGAAATCCATGCGAGATTCGGTTTGAAAGATTCGGGTCTACGAAATCTTCAAGTAATTTCTGCTCTTGTATCATCATGTATGACACTTGCACCTTCTTCCCGCTTAGAGCATCGCAACAACATTTGCTTTCCCCGGGTGATACTTGATCTCCAGGTTGTAGTCTTTCAGCAATTCCATCCAACGACGTTGCCTCATATTCAGTTCCTTTGATCAAAGAGATACTTCGGGCTCTTGTGGTCGCGGTATAGTTCTACGGTCGTACCGTACAGATAGTGCCTCCATATCTTCAAAGCGAACACGATGGCAGCAAGCTCCAAATCGTGTGTAGGATAGTTCGACTCGTGCGGCTTCAGCTGACGAGAGGCATAAGCCACCACTCTGCCCAATTGCATTAGGACACAACCCAATCCTTGCCCACTGGCATCACTGTAGACAACATATGTCTCATCAGGATCTGGGATTATCAATGCGGTCGTAGTCAACCCTCCCTCGAGTCTCCGAAAGCTCTCCTCGGTCATCTCCCCATATGAAGGGTTGATTCTTCCTCGTAAGCTTTGTCAATGGTAGGGCAAGACGCGAGAAATCCGTATAAATCTGCGGTAATATCCCGCTAGACCTAGAAAACTACGTATCTCCGTCACATCTCGGCCTCTTCCGGTCGAGGCGCTTCCACCTTACACAGGTCATGGCAACTCCGCCGCTAGATATCACATGGCCCGAAATCTCACTTCCGGCAGCCAAAATTCGCATTTGCTCAACTTTGCGTAGAGTTGCTTCTCTCTCGTATGTTTAATACTAAGCGCAAATGTTCTTCATGCTCTTTTCTGCTTTTGGAATAGACGAGTATATCGTCAATCAACACCACCACAAACTGGTCTAGGTGTTGTCGGAAGATACGGTTCATGTAATCCATGAATACCGCAGTGCATTTGTTAATCCGAAGGGCATCACAAGGAATTCATAATGCCCATATCGGTTACGAAAGCCGTTTTGGAAATATCATCGTCTTTGACTCGTAAGCGATGATATTTCCGAACGCAAATCAATCTTTGAAAAGACGGTGGAACGAGATAAGCGATCCAAAAGATCATCAATCCGGGAAGTGGATATTTGTTTTTGACCGTCACTTTATTTAGTTCACGATAATCGATGCGAGTCGAAAACTTCTATCTTTCTTTTTCACAAACAAGACCGGGGCTCCCGGGGTGATACATCTTTGGGTCGAATGAACCCCTTCTTGAGAAGTTCTTCCAGTTGTTTCTTCAAATCTTGCATTTCATTTGGAGCCATACGATACGGCGCCTTTGATATTGATCTGTGCCAGGCATCAATTCGATATTGAACTCCACCTCTCGGATAGGAGGTAACTCGGTGAGATCCTCCGGAAATACATCGGGAAAATCATTCACCACAGGGATATCCTAGAGTGATAGTTCAGCTTCTGCTTTAACCGAAAAGAATACCATGAAGGCATGGCATCGCTGTTTCACACATTGATCAACTTCTGTAGCGGAGAGAAAGCTCAGGCTCACATCAACCTTGTCTCCGGGAAATGATATCTTCTTCTTGCCACAATCGATCATTGCACCGTTGGCGGTTAGCCAATTCAAACCGAAAATGACGTCGATACCGTGAAGAGGTAATCGGATAAGGTCTACATTAGACTCACGCCCATTCACACTCGCCACGCAGTTTAAACATGCATCGAAGCTAAGGATTTCACGCCAAGTGGTGTAGATACTACTAAATCATAAGGTAATCTAGAGGCATGCATTCCTAATCGATTTCAACTTGTACCCAGGTATAGAATTTAAACACAAGATCCATTGATCCATTTTCTTAGTGCTTGGTTATGTAGGCCTCACTACCTGACTTAACCTTGTTCTAGACCTTTCTAATAATCTCTGTTCCTATAACGAAATTTCCAACTACACCGCTTTTCAACACAAATATGTCATCGTTACACAAAACCATTTATGTTGTCTCATCTTCAAATTTTCAAACATTGAAAATTTTATGTGGTCACAGTACATTTCACAATCTACACTATACCAAAAATAATAGTGCTATAACATTTTCAAATTTAATCGCTGCCAACACAAATTTGTGAAAACATAGTCACTGCCGAATTAGTTTCAAAAACTTTAACTATCGACACATATCTTTGAGGGAATAATTCATTTTACAAAATTCTTTAACAATTGAGAGCTCACGCCACCACTTCAACCACTTGGTACAAATGGCGACTTATCCCAAATCCCCAAATCCGGCCTCTGCATCAGCAGTACCGTCAAACAATGTGGGAGAACCTCCGCCCCTCCCATAAGAGACCCAGTGTTCACACTGGCACACAAAGTAGCAACCCTCAGGTTCTGCTAGACAAAACATACGCCCTCGGCGAAATGTTATGGATTGGGTATGTTCACTGCTGGTGCGATTTTCATTCAAACAACCAAAATTCCTAAAAAAACTCTTTGTTCAAAAAGAACCTTCATCAAAGGCTAGCGATTTCAAACATTCTAAAACATCTGGCAAGACCCAGCAAACCGTGTACATCTACAATGCACGGCCTTCCAATTACGTCGACTTTACCACAACATAGTTGAAAATACAGTTTCAAACTCGGGTTCTAACAAAAACCCCCTCTTATAAGACAATAGTATTTCAAAATAACCATCACCGTGGTCTTAAATTCTGTTGAAAACATTTCATTCGAAAACTCATTTTCAAAATTCACAAGTTTGAAAAATCAATTCCGAAAATTTCAAATATAGCGAGGTGTATTGGCAAGTTAAAAATTCAATTTTTAAACCTATTCAGGAACCAGACAACTAACCTTAGAAGGTCATTACTAACTAACGCGTTCGGACTATACGCTCCGGAACTTTACTCTATCCGTCGGCCCGCTCCTCTTGGTGATCGAGAATTCGCTCGGTTTGACCACAAAGATCTTGTCATGTCGTACTTTGATATATAGTATTTCCCGTGGCACCCATATACCGTGGTCAAACACTAGATATCAAAATGTCTCCATGGCGCCCACACACCATGGTAACACAAGATACCTTAAATGTTTCCATGGCGCCCATACATCATGACAACACAAGATACCTCCTACTCAATGACACGATCGCGGTCCGGTTGTAGTAACCAAGAGATATGCATCGGAAACTAAAATTTTCGCGGCAAGTAAGATAACTATTTATCAAACCATAGGGGAAAACGTTAGATTTAGGAAGACAATGATTAGTCTATCGAGACTTTATCACACTAATACTACAAACGAACGGACACTCGTACTATTTCCCCTCGTTCGGGATTTCGTTGATTCGGTCTACTTAGAAACGGGTATGGAATTTCGTATCGGGAGTTCCTCACATGAGTCAAATACTTGCATGTATCTATCCTTGTTGGTCTCGGAGTTTCATCGGCGTGGCCTAGCTCCACATATAAGCTCTGCGCTAGGACGAGAATAGTCGTCCCGATTATAAACCGACGATTATCGAATTATAAGAAGCGATATCAAATATGAATATGGACGATGGATTTGCGATTCTGGGTTAGAATGATGCACCAACGAGAGGGTGGTACACCGGTTGAGAATGGTATACCGGTCCCGGACCGGGTACACCGACTTAGGGCTATCTCAGTACTCATTTTCAAAAATGTGCTCACAATTTAAAAGGCTTTTTGAACATAACTCCGTTATCCGAACAGAATGGCCAGATAAGTGTCTATCATGGGGACCTCACCAACTCTATGGCGACTGATTGGCCACAACCACATAGACTAGCCTTAACTGTCCTACCATACTATCCGTAATAACATAGTCATATCAATGCCAGGACTACTGCTCTGATACCATAAATGTCTCCGTGGCGCAACCACGCCGTGACGACAAAAGATACCTCAGCCGCTAGTTTTACGCACCGCATCACTGCGCATGCAACCATCTCCTCTGAGGGAAGCTTGGCCATGTCGGGGTAAGAGCCAATGCTTCGTCACAGATCACACTGTGAGAACCCCCGATCATGGTTAACTTAACCAGCTCTGATACCATAAATGTAACATCCCATTTGAAAACGACGAATTTTTTTTTTTAAACGTTTCTAAATATTTCAAGCAGAGTAATCAGAGTAGAGCATTGGAACGAAAGAGTAACTGATTCATAACAAACATCAACCACAGTGTAACATTGTAATGATTACATTAATCCTAGAGTTTGAAAGTGAATAAGCGAAAGCGGTAAAGATAGATAAGTCTCGGTTTGCACGTCTCATCGATGCTTGCCTCGATCTTCGATCCGTATTCCTCCGGATCCTGATGCTATAGCGAGATTCAATTCACCGCATTGAATCTCGGGTAACGATTAATCTCAAACCCAAACAATACGGTATACGAATAACAGATATTCTAGACAATACAACGGTATATCACTACATAAGCATACAGCAGATGCATGATCATTATGCCGACAAAACATAAGCATTACGCGGTATGTAAAGCCCCACAATGTAAAACAACAATAACAGCTTGCACTATTCACGGTGCCACGATACCACTCGTGTTCTCGGCGCTAGAAAAACATACGGCGTTATCATGACTATAACCCGTGTAAAAGCTGTCGTATATCGGTCTACGAACATATCTATCACACATATATGCATTTAAGAAGTACAAGATTAGTGTTACAAGACGCGTCCGTACCTTCGTTGACGACGTTAGGTACTTCGCGGAAAACGTACTTTTTTACGGAAAAACATGAAATGTTCACGCGCACGTCGGGCGGCGTAACGGCAAAGCAAATCGAGTTTCGATGCCCTATCGAGTAATATCACTTTCATTAGTGATTTGACATCATAACGGCATTTTAGGTAAAAATTACCATTTTGCCCTTCTACCCCTAATTTGGCGGAATTTCGCGGAACTTCGTTACTTTGACCGTATTCCATTTCAAAATTATCCCCACTATGTTTTTACCTCGTCGGGCATCTTTCAATGCAATGAGGCATAAAAACAAGCATAGGAACAAATTCGAAACTTCCTAGATCAAAACAACGGTTCTACTATAACTACCGAAAGAACTACGGAAACTAAAAACTAAGGACGAAGAACTTACTCGGAGCTAAGGCAAAACTTTTGCAGAGCTTCTCTCTCTAAGTTTCGGCCAAGGTAGAGAGAAGAGGAGGTGTGAAGAATGAGAGGAGAGGGGCTCTCTATTTATAGAAGAAGGGAGGGACAAGGTGGGAATTAACACAAAAGTCTTCAGATCGGATTCCGGCCGTTGGATCGCATTTTTGAGGACAAAGCAATCTTGGCCATTCATGGTCAAAACCGACCTCTTGGTCCCCCAAAAGTCAAAGATTGAGTTTTCATCTTGCTTTATGGCCTCCGGTCAGATAAAGCTACCGATCGGTGTTCGTTTTCGCGATTTGTTCCTTGAGAAACTCAAAAATGCGGGCATGTAACTTTGAAGGTCTTTTCATCCTCTTTCATATTATCTATTTGGATCTTCTTTTTGATCATATCCAGGTATTCTCCGGTGCGTCGGAAGATATTCGGACAAACGCGTCCGATTCGGAAATCGCTCCGATAGAACCAACTTCTACGGACAATAATTCGCTGAATCGTAAAACGTCCGGTGGTTGCCTAACTTAATCCGTGTTTGAAAACACGCAATTGTTTCTATAGGTTCTCACTTTGCCTATCGGCTCTACTCTATCCGATCAGCTTTTCGTCTTATTTGAAATTAGGGTTTTCGGTTGCGGAAACAACGTCGGTAAATTCTTTCTTCGTGTAGAATTTCACTTGTACTTAATTTGATCAGTCTGAAAAGACTTTTACCTCTCGGTTTACCTGTAGAATTTATTTATGACTTTTCCCCTGGCCTGCCTATAAGCCGACTCACCGCATTATATTATTATTTTATTATAATTATCATTTTAATTATTTAAACAATTCTTTTTAATTAAAAATATTAAGAATTTCGACCCCTAAATTTTAAAATTCAGTTTTAATTATTTTTCCATAATTTTTTTCCATTTTTTAAAAATAAAATATTTTTTTACCAAAAATTCCGTTTTACCCCGCCTTCGTTAAGGCTTAATCGGCCTAATTTCTTCGTTTAGTGATCTTTTTAGGATCAGGTTTCTTCATATATTTATCTTTACTAATTTACAGTATATTGTTATCTTTCAAACTTCTATACTGATATTGTCATTTTATATCCTATGTAAAATATTAAAAATGTTTACCCCATCAGGTTACTTTATGGTTCTGAAATGTTTTTTAAACTTTTCTTCATGTTATTTCCTCTGAAATAATTTATTAAATTCTCATAATTAGGGATAACACTTCCATATTTTTCTCATAATTTTTCATGATCTTTCAGTATTTATCATAATATTTTTATTTGTTTTTATCACCATTATATCATTTTTAGTCATTTACATTCATCAGATTTTCTGTAACTTTTTCAACAATTTACTCTATAATTATAACAATTTTCTATAATAGTTTTATCTCATGAATTTACTTCATTAAAATATTCATTAATTTTCCTTTATCTCATAAATTAGATTTGCTAAAATCCGGGTATTACGAGAACCTAAGACTTACGCTTTGCATTAAACTCTGAAATATTTTCAGAAATTTATTTTGATTATGTGTTTTGAATTTTATTTTAGGGTTAAATGCCTAATTTTCCTCGGAAGTTTTGATAAGGGGGCACTCATCACCCTTTAGGAAGTTTTTTTGGTACCAAAATTACCATGGAAGTATTAAAAAGGAAGCAAATTTGCTCAGGAAGTATGAAAAAGGTAGCAAATTTGCCCCCGTTAATTTTGACCGTTAAATTTAACTGAGTGTACACGTGGCATGCCACCTCATCAAACCAATAAGAGTTAAGTATCATTTTTGCCCCGGAAGTTTTCACTGAGAGCAAGTTTGCCTTGGAAGTTTTCACTCAGGAGCAATTTTGTCCCGGAAGTTTATAAAAGTAGCAATTTTGCCCTTCTTTCTCCCAATATTAAATTTGACTATTAAATCAGACAAAAACTATACATGTCATGCCTTGAAAAGGTCAAACTTGGAGTTAGAGAAGGAGATCTTTGAGATGTTGAGCTCAAGGCGGCCAAAATTTGTGAAGTTCGAAGGCGGTCACGGAAGCATCACTTATGATCTAAGCAAATGATCGGTTTATACAAACGTAAATATTATCACTATTGATTTGTTTTACTGAACCAATTTTTGGAACAATTCATTTCTCGTTTTGCGTTTCATTTACTTAGATTATAAGTGATGCTTCCTCTGGGTTTTGTGACAGACCTTTCAGTCCCTGTGACCAGTTCGGCTTTACAAATTCTAGCTGCCTTGAGCTCAACATCTCAAGGATCACCTTCTCTGACTCCAAGTTTGACATTTTCAAGGCATGCCATGTGTGGTCTTTGTCTGATTTAATAGTCAAATTTAATATTGGGAGAAAGAATGGCAAAATTGCTACTTTTATAAACTTAGGGGCAAAATTGCTCTCGATGAAAACTTCGAGGGCAAACTTGCTCTCGTGAAAACTTCCGGGCAAAAATGATACTTAACTCTTATTCGGGTTGATGAGGTGGCATGCCACGTGTCATGAGGTGGCATGCCACGTACACACGGTCAAACTTAATGATCAAAATTAACGGAGGGGCAAATTTGCTACCATTTTTCATACTTCGGGGCAAATTTGATACCAAATAAACTTAGGGTGATGAGTGCTTTTTTATCAAAACTTCCGGGGCAAATTAGGCATTTAACCCTTTATTTTAAATGGTTATGTAATTTAATGATTTGGATATTGATTATCCTTGTTGGAGATATTTCAAATATTTTGGTCAAGTTTTCGGATGTTGAATTTGAGGTGTTACAAGAACACTTAATGAAGTTATTGAACACGACCTACCAATCCTACCTTGTAGAATAAGACTGCTTGTCTAATTTATAACAAATATGATCAGCTATTGACTAATTTTTTCCAACACAGATTTTGTGATTTGTTCTTCAGAATTTGTGCAATGCACGAGACAGTTTGTTATATCTTTGATCATCTGATGCAGAGAACAATGTCCTAGCCAACTTCAGGAATAAGGATTTATATGCAAATCTTCAAAGTAACAGTTCCCTATTATGCAATCGGATAGATTTTGTGCCATTAAATGAGCAGCAAGAAGCTTCATTTGTTTTTAATGGCAAGTGCTAACAACGTTATCCACCCTTGAGCTCTAAAATAAGCAGGGGAACTACAAATTTTCACCTTAAATTATAACCTCACCCCATTTTCTTTTCCTGCTAATTTCTGTTTAATTCACTTATCTATTACTGATCCTTCTCAGAATCATTGCAAGCTATCACTATCAGCATCCATGCGCTCTAATATTAAACGAGCTTCTTCTTCTGTTGCTGGCACTATCTTTCGAAGTTTCAAGCCATTTTTCATT
Source organism: Acacia melanoxylon (assembly GCA_019022615.1). Lineage (NCBI taxonomy): Eukaryota > Viridiplantae > Streptophyta > Magnoliopsida > Fabales > Fabaceae > Acacia > Acacia melanoxylon. Next base: position 6,084,827 of record JAFJYJ010000029.1, read on the forward strand.
GCCTTTGCCTCAGGGCGTACTGTGAAGGTGAAATGGGAAGTATTTGATACCTGTATCAAGCAAAGAAAACAGGGAAGCAAGAAGAATCAATCCACAATCTAATTTTATTGCCCAAAGTGTAGATCGGTAAAACTAACCTCGCTAGATTGCAGCTCAGGCCTAGTAACATGAGCAACAACTTCAACATTGATCAGTGGCTGATCTGGATTCTGAAGTTCGGTGTAAAGAACACAGGACTTGAAACGCCAGAAATCCCCAACGTCAACCTGGTCAAATAAATCCTGGTCTTTATTTATGATTACAGGAAAATAGCTTGATTTTCATTCACTTTTATCATAAAGAGATCAAGTAATCATGTGAAACAACTCATAGCATGAGTTGCATCAGTTTACATCTCATTCAAACGAATAGATGAAAAGAATTGCAAAGCATTGACAGGTTCACTGTGTGAGAACACGCACAAGAACCCCTATAGGCTATAGAACCAAAAAGCACAAAAGCCTATCTTTTTTATCCTCCTCTCTCAAGGTCTTCCAACACAAACAGTACGCCAACTCAATCATATATATATATATATATATATATATATGGGAAAATTAGTCATTTAGTCCTTCAAATATTAACCCAGTCGTAACTAACTCCCTCAAGTTTGCTTCCTTTTATCACTTCATCCCTGCCATTAGTTAATAAACCAGACTCAGAAATGGTGTTAACAGAGTGAAAAGCATTCGTGTCTCTCTCTTCTTCTATGTACACCCTCTTCATCTCGATGATACCCCTCTTTCCAGATTCTTCATTTACCTTTTTGTTCCTTCTCCTTCATCTGTATTATTTCCTCTTCTTGGCTCCACCGTATTCCGCATACCCTGGCTCTTCGTGGGCTTAATCTTCGTCACATTGCAGTTGACTTGCAGCACCCACTCGTTGGCCTCAGCCAATGGAATATCTCCTGTGAATGGCAGAAAGGCTAGTTCGTTGGATCCATGATAGGCATTTACTCCCACATGAGAGACATCTCCCAATGCCTCCAAGGCGGCCGGAAAATTCTTGGCCGACTTTAACTTCAACCAGCCAGATGTTCTGCGACAAAATCCCCACCCTCTCCAACCTCCCGCTCTCACCCTCAAGGACAACAACAAGCTCTGCAAACTCCCCTTTTACTGCCGCAACAGCCCCATCTTAACTCCCTCACTGGACCCGAGCGAAGTTCGATCCATCTTCCAGATAAACATCATGAAGACGCCGCCGAATAATAGCATGGCCACCGCCATTACTCCTCCCTTGAAGTGGCACGTCAAGGGTGTCGTCAGCCTGCAGTACTGGTGACGCAAGTGACCTGCAATATGACGAAGCCTAAGCCCAAGCAGAGCCAGAGTATGTGGAATACAGCGAAGCCAAGAAGAGGAAAGGATACAGAGGAAGGAGAGGCAACAAAAAGGTAGATGAAGAATCTGGGAAGAAGGGTACCGTCGATATGAAGAGGGTGTGTACGAAGAAGAGAGACACGAATGTTTTTCATGGTGGGTATCTCGCGGCAAGAAGGACATAATTTTCGGTCTGTTAAGACTGTTTCTGAGTCTGGTTTATCAACTAAGAGCAGGGATGAGGTCATAAAAGGAGTTAAACTTGAGAGACTGAGCCGCGAATGGGTTAATAGTTGAAGGACTAAATGGCTAATTTTCCCTTCTTTTTTCCCCTAGCAGTTATAGTTGAACTCAAATTGGTTACAATATTTTCAAAAAAAAAAAAAACTGTGTGTGCATATGCTATAAAATGCTATAGATGAGCTAATCCAGGTATGGATTTAAGAAGTATTATAATCGGATTTTCTAATAGAAGTCATTATGATGAAGATATGGTGAAAGTAGAAAACTTGGGACAAAATACTCACAGGTTTTAAGAAATCAACATGATCAACTTCAAGAAAACAAGGAACTAGTCCAGCAAAAGCATATGCTGTTGAGAAAGCCAATTCAAATGCTCGATGCATTAAAAATCCTCCAAAGATTCGGCCATGGATATTCCGTTGAGGCTGGCATATTAGAGAGTTTTCAAGGCGGGTATCCCTCAGAAGAATGCTGTCACGATCAGCCAAGGCAGGCATGTCACAGAAAACCCTTCCCTCTGCTAACAGAGACTTGAGTCTGTTTACATTTCCATTCTCCAAATCCTTCCACTCCCCTCCTCTCTTCCTTGTTTTTCAGATTATGTGTCGCCTCACTTTGTTCACAAAGTAACTTCTCAAGTTCAGTTTCAGGTGAAAGTCGATTAACTGGAGCTGCCTTTCCAGTTTTCGACTCCCGTGCAACAAATATGAAGTTGGCTGTTAGTGCTATTGAGTCTGGATCATCAGATCAGAGGCCTCTGCAAATATTTAAGAAATGCATCTTAGAAATTCAACAATACAGAAAATACACAGCAAAACAGAATTTAACCTGGTATATCATATTTATATGAAATAATAAAATTTTAATTAAAGCAAAAAGAAAAAGAAAATAGGTCTGATTCAATTACTTCAGGTCACATGGCCAATAGAATTTTTTTGCAAAGAGTGCATTTGTTTGAATTAGGTTGGTTCAATGGCCAGTTCATTAGTTGAGTCAGATGGGTTGGACGAGGTCCATATATCATGGATAAGATAATAAGATTCATAACATAGAAAGACCAAGTTTTGACACCCTAAAATACTGGTACTCAGATTTTTAGAACCACGAAGTAAGCTGGCACCTTTTTTGGACTGAGAAACCACAAGTTGGACCACAATTGAGGATCGCCCAACCCATATAACAGAACCAACTATTTTGAGATCAAAGTCAACACTAATTGGCTTCTTCAAGACAATCTTGTCTACAGAAGCAGTGACCAGTAGAAGTGGCCTTGTTGTGCTATCATCATCAGAGCAGTGCTGTTCATACAGGAAAATATAAATTATAAATTAGTTCAGTAAAATTTGGGAGATATGATTTTATTTTTGAAGCTAGCAAGCCATTTAAAACAATGAATCACCGCAAGCAGAGTGGAAAAAGTTGTTGGCTTAAGACTTATAAGCATTGTCCAGTTCAGATTTCAAATGAATATGCCTGTTAAGTTTTGTGAATTTAGATCCTCGGGCAATATTTCATTCACTCCATTTACATAACAAATAAATTTCAACAGGATCCACCAATAGTTAAAGAACAACTGATTCCAATCATCTCCCACACAAAAAGTTCTTATCATAAGAAAGACCCACAAAATCTATTCCAATGAAATGAAGAGTGTTGGCTGAAAAGATTATTTCTATTATTTTAAGTATTTTTTGTTTTGGTTGTTTCTTAAATTTAACTGTTTAAAGATTAGCTTCATTTTACATCATAATTTTTGTTAAAAAAATTATAATTTGAAATACGACACAAAATTGGAATCAGTATGCTGAGTTGTTACAGCAAGAGAATCTGATTTCCTTCAAACAGTGATAGTCCAGAAAAGAAGGAGTGATTGCAAAGACCAGAAATTCGGTTCATATACACAACCATTTTAAATACCATTCTCATTTCGCCTATCAAGGATTTAGGCTGGCCAGAAAACAAAGCTTTAGGACTTGGAATTGTGAAAGCAATTCGTAGAAATATAACATCAGCATGAACCATTCTTTGGTCTAATTGCATTTATGTTCGATGAATTTCACACTTTACATATTGTAACTTATACTCGTCTTCTATTTTTAATGCGACATATTGGTGAAAGGGTTTAAGCCAAGGGGTCTTCTAGAGTTTTCAAATTTCAGGGAACATTACAGTGAAGTCCAGCTCCAGTGAGTGCTTGTCTTTTCCCCAAAAAGTACTAAACGCCAGGGAGAGAATTGAAGACAACGTACCTTGACGGAAATAGTTCCAGCTAGGACGTCAAGATCTTCAAGAAATTTCCCAATCCGAACCTCATTCCATGGATCTCTGTACTGCTCTCTCAGTACAAAATCCGACGAGAAGTTATATAGTATACAAGTCCTGCTCTGCGACGGAGTTTTAGTAAGCAATGTGCTCTGCTGAGGCTTGTCTTTCGGCGGGTCGAACTGTCTCAGTAAGAGTTTCGACTTGGCTTCCCACAGAGCAGTTGTCACCGGCGAATGGTACATTCCCGGCCACAGAGAAATGGGTTTGCCATCGCAGGAGGAATCATTGGCCGGAGGCGAAGGGAAATTGATGGAAGGAGATCCGAAAGTTGAAGCCACAGGGATTGTGCCCTTCACGGAGATCGTGTTCGAGGCAGGAGAGCTCGAATCCATCGTCCCCGAGCTATGGACTTTTTTGACCTGAGTGGAGCTATTGACTTGAAAATTGGAATTTTCTTTAGGGTCATGGGACATCATTGTTGCGGAAGTTTGTAAGCAGGGCAATTTTGTCATAAAGTTTTTAAAATAGAGCAATTTTACTTTTACCGTCCAATTAATTTAAATTATTAGTGGATCAAATTATGCAACTAAACTAACAGTCTACATATCATCTATATTAATTTTCTTAAAGTGCAAATTTACCTTAAGATGTTTTAAATCTAAGTTTTAAAAGATATGAAGTAGATGACACCTAGACTTTTAGAGTAAATTTGTACTTTAACAAAAATGACATATATGACACGTGGACCAAGGTTGTTAAATTCACAAGTTTGAATAAACTCGTATAGTGAACTTCAATCATAAACACGTAAGAGTTTACTTTACTATTAAATAGATATGAATAGTATATAATTAAATAAATATAAAAAATAACAATAAATTAATTTAAATATTTTTGAAATCCAAATAATTAAAATTAAATCTATCAACATTCATTATTTGTTAATTTAACAGAAATTTCTACAAAATTTATATTTAAATCATTGAAGTATGATCAAATCGAAGAAGTTAATACGAGTTTAAGAATGAGTAAACACAATTTTGTAAGTTGGAAGCGTAAAAATGGTAAACTTCGGTATATAAACTCGTGAGTTTAACCAGAGTTTATAATGATCATGAATTTACTAGTATTTCGACTTCGATTTTGTAACCTAGAAAGATAAAAATGTTAAACTGAAGAAATAATTTCGCGAAGTTTACAACAATGACAACGAAAATCAACTTTTCATATTTAATCAACTAATGATCATAATTAATTGGGTTAATAGTTAGACAAAATTAATCTAAGAAAAATTTTCCGGTAAAATTGCCCTTTAACCATTTTTTTATGCTTTCAAAATTTACTTTTGTAACCTAAAGATCGCAGAATTTGGTGTGAAGTGGGTTGACTTTCGACTCATGATTGACTTCATTTTATGAGAGAATCACATCTGTTAGATATTATTTCCTTGTATTGTGTTGTTGTTTGAATTATTATCATTTAATTATAAATCCATATGAAAAAATAAATAAAACATTAACAAAAGTATATATAAAAAAAAAACCGTTTAACTTATTGTTCTAAACAAACTTACATTTGAAAATAAATATACAAAGAATCTAAGGGCTAGATTTGGTTTTTAAAAATAAAATAAAAAATGGTTTGAAAAGTTGTTTTCAATAAGCTGTTTCTAAAAACAAAAGTTTTTCTTAAAAAGAATCAAAATAAAAAACAGCTTTTAGCTGTTTTCTTGTTTTTGTTTATTTATTTATTATTTTTTGACACCACCACCTATCTACTATAGATACCATACTTACGATGATGACCACCACTATATCTTTCTTTGTAGGCGACAGTTGCTACATCACGTCAAAAAAATATTTTTAAAATAACTACTTTGTTTAATTTTTGTATTGAGAATATAATCAAACAAGCCTTACGATTCAAAATTGCATAAGAACTCAAATTCTAAGTGGAGAAAAAGCCATCGAATTGGGAAAAATGGCTCTCCATTTTTTCCCAAAAAAAAAAATGCAAATGCAAATGCAAACGCAAAAGCAAAAAACAAAAAACATTTTTTTTGGGCTTTTTAGTTTTTTAAAAATAGTTTTATGTTTTTTTTTATGTAAAATCATCCAACTAAAAACCCGTTTGGATGGACTTTTAAAAACATAACTTTTTTTACATTGCTTTTTAAAAAAGTACTTTAATTAAAAGTTAAAGCTATTTTATATTTGGATACATCAATATAATTACAAAGCACTTTTAAATAAAAAAGATATTTGGATGTTAAAATAAAGAAATGTTTTTTTATTAGTAAAATTGTTAAATTGGACATAACAAAATCATTCTTTGAGATTGTCTTCTTCAATTGGGTTTGCAAAATCAAACCCTTGAATTTTCTCAACTAGAGGTGAAATCAAACCTTGGGGACATGGTTGTCATTTTATTAAAATTCAAGGATAATTGGTGTCAAAACAAATAACTAAAGAAGAGCCAGTCATTTTTTTCATTATCTCTCTTTTCACACTTGCGTTTTTTTAAAAGCTACAAATTGAATCTTAAAAAATAAAGCATAATTTTAGTTTTTTTTTGTTACTTTTGCTTTTTTAAAAGCTCTCATCCAAAGCATTTATTAATTAAAAAAAAACACTTTTTTGTTAGGAAAAAAATCCATCCAAATGGGCTCTAATTAAAAAAATTACAAAAAAAGTTCTTTTTTATTTTTTGCTTTAAGAAAAACCTGTTTTGAAAATATTAAGAAAACAAATAGTCCAAATATATATATATATATATATATATATATAAACCTCTTTACCAACTAGATCAACCTTTTATGAGTCTGTGCAATATCTTTTTATTTCATTGAACCAAAAAACTAGAATAGAACCCAAATCCTGAAAATAAAAACTCAAAAAAGAACAGAAATAAAATAATAAAGCCTAAATAAATCATCTTTTTTTTTGGGGGTCAAGAAGCCTAAATAAATCTTCCAAGTTTATACTTGTAACATCCCATTTTCAAAAGCAGTATATTTTTTTTTTCATCAGAGTAGAGCATCAGAGCAATTGAGTAATCGATACATTTAATCAAATTGCCGTAAGTCCTCGGCGATTTATAGAAACATACATTAATGAGAGTTTTCAAAGTGAATACCAACGAAATGGGTCTTGATCGGGACTCATACGGCGCTCGCCTTTCTCCTCGGTCCTCGGTTCTTCGAACCTTACGCTATGATAAGAGCCGAGATCCAATTGCAATTTGGATCTCGGGTAATTAACCTCATGCTTAAATACGACTACATATACACGACAAAGCATTCAATACAACGGTCACAACGGATGTATGATTAAAAACACATAACCACGTATACAAGATAATAACCACGTATGATACAACATTAATAACCTCGTATGTGACATAACCTCGTATGTAACATACCGTGTATATAGCATAACCTCGTACACTACTACACAACAATCACATACAATCATATAATAAACATCAGAGCTAATGTTACAGTACGCGAACGTAACTTTTTGGCGGTACAACGGAACTTTTACGGAAAAATGTGAAATTCGACAGCGGGAAAAACGGCGGTATGACGGCGGCGGCACAACGGCGGCTCGATTAGCTCGAGATATCCTATAAGGACAACGTTTATCAACATTTGGCATCATAACAGGCCATTTGGGCGAAAAATACTATTTTGCCCCTAGTACCCCTATTTGGCGGAATTTCGCCAGAACTTCGTTACTTTGACTGTATTCCATTTCAAAATTTTTCCCACTATGTTTTTACCTCGTCAGGCATCTTTCAATGCAATGAGGCATAAAAACAAGTATAGGAATATATTCTGAAACTTCCTAGATCAAAACAATAGTTCTACTATAACTACCGAAAGAACTACGGAAACTAAAAACTAAGAGCAGAAGAACTTACTCGGAGCAAGGCGGGAATTTTTGCAGAGCTTCTCTCTCTAGAACCTCTCTCTAGGTTTCGAATTTGGTGTGAAGAATGAGAGCAAGAGAGCTTGCTATTTATAGGGAAAAATAGGGACAAGTGAGAATTTCCACAAAAGTCTTCGGATCGGATTACGCCGTTGGATCGCATTTTGAAGACAAAACACTCTTGGCCATCTATGGTCAAGATCGAAATCTAAGAGCCCAAAAGTCAATGGATGAGTTGTCATCCATGATGGCTCTTGCTTTATGGCCTCCGATCCGATAAAGCTACCGTCGGTGTCCGTTTCGCGATTTTGCGAAACTCAAAAATGCGAGCGTGTAACTTTGAAGGTCTTTTCATCCTCTTTCATATTATATATTTTGATCCTTTTTTTGATCATATCCGGGTATTCTCCGGTGCGTCGGAAGATATTCGGACAAACGCGTCGATTCGGAAATCGCTTAGATAGAACCAACTTCACGGACAATAATTCGCTGAATCGTAAAACGTCCGGTTGTTGCCTAACTTAATCTTGTGTTTAAAAAGACGCAATTGTTTCTATAGGTTCTCACTTTGCCTATCGACTCTACTCTATCGATCAACTTTTCGTCTTATTTGAAATTAGGGTTTTCGGTTGCGGAAACAACGCCTGGTAAATTCTTTCTTCGTGTAAAAATTCACTTGTTCTTAATTTGATCGATCGAAAAGACTTTTACTTTACAGTTTATTGTAGAATTTATTTCTAACTTTTCCCTCGGTTTGCCTATAAGATTGACTCACCGCATTATATTATTATTTTATTCTAATTACCTTCACATTTATTTATTTTTTCTTTTATTTTTTATTTATTTTTCTAAGCATAAAATATTTTATTAATTTTTTATTTTTTTATTTTTTTAATAATTTCGAATTTCTCCAATTAAAAATAATTATTTAAATTCTTTTTAATTCATTTACTTTATACCTTAATTATCCCATTAATTACCATATCAGCCACTTTCTAATTTTTGATAATTTTCTTAATTAGGATAAATCATTATCTCACAACTATTTTACTTACATTGGTATTTTATATCCCATGTAAAATATTAAAAATCATGGGGTCACTTATGATCCCAAAATAATACTTAATTTTGCCTCATTATTTTTCAAGGAAATTATCCCAAAAATTCCTAAAATTAGAGACAACATATTCTCCAATTTTTTATAAATATTTCATTGCCTCTTAGGATTTATCATAATATTTTAGGGCATTCTATGACTCACAATTGCATTTAGGGATTTATAGCTCTTTATTCACCCTCATTTCAATAGAAATTACCTTAGAAAATAAGGTATTTATTAAACTAGTTTCGAGACCACATATTCACCTATTTTCAATAGGTATTATTTACTAAACTTATGATATTTATCATAAGTCAGATTTTAGGGTATTACAATACTCATAGCCAACTCGCGGGAAAGAAATTAGACAATTGGAATTGAATCCCAATCACTCATTATCAACTAAGCTCATTATATGAGAGCCTCCATCAAAGTAGATTTGGACAAACCAATCTCTATTTTGATCTCTACCGAAGGAAAAAGCTCATCAGATAGAAAAATGACATGTCATTTGCCAGGTCAACCTCCTTTATTTGAACCTTAGAAGAAGGGCCCGACCCGATGCTCCATTACAAAATTTATTGTCATCTTATTTTGATAAAATAATTAAGATTTTTAATTAATTTATGGCTAACCCTTAAAAAATATTAGAGGTTGGTCATATCAGGTAAATTCTAGATGCAAAACGCAAACATATTCTCAAAACAATATCCTGACCATGTAGTCACACAAACTTGCAATAAGTGAGATAGAAATGTCCTAAAATTCAATCATTTATACATATACTCGTGTTCATGTTTGATATAGATGAGACTAAGGTATGCGAATAAGCTTGTTTTGAGCATCACGTCGATAGACATAAAGATGAAAGACAAGCTCATGAGTTGGTTCGATCAATTCAAAGATGCAGATATCTCCCTCTTTGAGATTATATTCGTTGACCAAGTTCCTATATCCTTGACTCAGTCTTGCTCTGGCTATCTTATCATCAACTCCCCGCTTCACAAAAACACCCAATTCGCATACTTCTTTGTTGGGCATCTCAACTTTGATCTTTGGGCTTTCATGACTCTCCGTTATAAATTCCCTTGCAAAGCTTATTGGTATATTCTGCACACATATGCAGCTTCATATATATGTCACACCAAAATTGGAATATCTTCAACACCAAAGATATAAATATATATATACTCCATCCCGTCGACATTACAATTAATTCATTATAACTAAAAAATTATGGTAAATCATTGAATCTGTCTTCAATTGATTTTTTCCCCATTTTTATCCGATATTGAAAGAGAGAGAGAAATACAAGAAATCACATTTGAGCATTAATTGCATTGACAAAAAGCATTAATTACTTTATAAGTAACTTATAAAGTGGACTAAAAAAATTATTTTAGAAGTGACTTATATTGAGGAGTGGATAAAGTAAATATACAGGAAAAAATTAAACTTTTTTTTTTTCAATGTAGAAACAACACAACAATTCTATTTGAGTCATACACTTATTGGATGCAAAAGGGAAATAAAATGAAAACTAATTTGCAGTTTCCTTTTATGATTAAAAAAATCCATTTATTAAGAACATTATATTTTTTTTTTTAAATAAAAGATATTAAGTAATTACCATTATAATTATTTCAAATTGAGGATTATGACAGATTATTACCACATAGTTATTCCTACTTGTAGATTTGAGTTTGACTGGGAAGAAAGGCCCCTCAGGTAATAAATTTGTTAGGTTATCACTATGCAAACTGTTGGACTCTCCATTCTCCTTCTCTTCACTCGATAGTTGCTTCGAATTACCTGCAATTTTGGAGCGTTAATGTTGTAATAAAGTATAATTTAATAATTAAAAAATATTTTTAAAATGTAATAATGTACTTGTTCTCCAAACATAAAATGGACAAAAATTAGGTCCACGTTTCTTTATAATTTTTTTTTTGCCCAAACGTTTCTTTATAATTGAAGAATAAGAATTTCACATGGTATGATTTATTGGAGAATTGGCCCTAATAAGTAATATAAGGAAAATAAATTTATTCCTCAGAATCTCAACCGAACTTTTTGGTTAAATAAAATTTCTCCAAGAATTTAATGGAACAATCAACCACAATTTTTTTTTTTTTTTTTTTTTTTTTTTTTTTTTTTTTTTTTTTTTTTTTTTATATATATATTGAGAACGTTAATTAAGGAGGCATAAAGAAACTTACCAATTTCTTCTTCCACGATAGTATGAGAAGAACTAGAATCTGTATCAGAATCAAGATTGATTAGTTCATTTTCAGAAGCTCCGTCTCCAAAACGAGACTCAGAATCCGTCTCAATCATTTTTGCAGCTTTAAAAGTTCCATCTTTCTTCACATTAGTATCTTGTTCTTTTTCTTCTTCCCTCTTTCTTTTTGTCCATCTCTCTCATCTTCGTTTTTCCCAGTTTCTGAAGGATAATAATGTTCCTTCTCGCAGTACCCTTTGCCATAGATTTTGACCTTAAACTTTGAACATTCTGACAAATATTTAAACTGTAAAGAATCTTCACTCTCTAATTTGTTTTTCTCCACAAATTTACTCCATCCCTTGCAGAAAAATAATCGATTCTCATGCTTTTCCACCTCAACTTCTTCTGAGTTTCCATAATAAGTCTCAAGAATCGCTTTCTTTGGCTCCTCTTTACCAAAGACATTGTAAAAATCTGGCGGGATTTCCTGTTAATTAACACCACAAAAAGCATGGGAAACAATGAAGAATAAGAATCTGGGGAAAATAATGGGTCAAATCAAGAACATGCATGTTATTATTGATGATCTTTAGTCAAGAGCGTAGGATTATCTTTAACTCAGAAAGTGATGGTCCTATAAAGGGGATTCATGGTTATATGAACATTAGAGTTAGGAAGCTAGTTACGCCTCCACGCGTAGGAAATGAAGAAAGGCTGTGCTAACATCTGAAGGGGAAGGTCTGAACTGGGAGACTCTATAATAGTATTTTGGTATGAAAGAGGACATAAATCCTTCCATAACCCAGATCATGTTCGGTCAACCACTGGTTGTCTATCTCAAATTGTTCATATAACCTGGCTGTCTCAGTTATGGATAAAAGAACAGATTAGATGGGGATATAGATATACTAACCAAGCGGGTAGAGAAATCTTCGATTCGAACCTTCAAGAAAGAATGGTTCTTGCGTTTTCTTCTGGATTGTGAAGCTCTATCATTATCCATGGAATCTTTTGGCGAGAAGAGGAAGATGATGATCACAGTGAGATTTGGAAGGCGGAAAGTTTCAATTACGGTGATGAATATTGAAATCAGAAGTAAGGAAATAACTGTCGTTCGCCTGGAATTAGACTGATTGAGATTTTATCGTCACACTAATAAAGAGCATGGCCTTTTTTTTAAAAAATAAAATAATAAAGTTTAGATTTTCTTATAAAATATTCTACAAAAATATTTAGATATAGATAATTAATGAATATAAGTAAATTTATTTTGTAAGAAATATATATTTTTAGATATATACAACTATTAGTCACATAGTTTTAAGGCTAACAATATATTTTTACAGAAGATATCATATCATAAAAGAAAGCTAAAATAGGAAACAACGCGACTGACGGGAGAAAAAGCTAGTTTTTTTGGGGGGGGTAAAAACGAAGGCATATTTTTATTATAATTAAGCTAAATAAAGCGTTAAGATGATATATCTAATATAATTAGAGCGGACGTGCCAATTTTTTTATTTGATAGAAAAATTTAAGAAAAGGAGCCGGGCTCACCCTGCGATCCTAAGATCTAAGCGGGCGGCTTGGGCCCGTCCACAAGCATCGGCCAAAGAAAGCACACATGCCTCCACCTCTACCAGCGTTTCCACGGCTTCCAAGACCCATAGGATGTCTCTCCCAACGCCTTGACCAACGCAGGGATCAAACCCCCTCATTTAGGTGAGGAAGTCCAACCCCTTCGCCAGTTGAACCCAAAGACGAAGGGTCGGACGTGCCAATTTGATCCGTACGTAATTGGCGAATTGGTTTTTAACTCCGTTTTTTTTTTAAAAAAAAAAATTAGGCCTAAGGTGTCCACTGCAGTAAAGGTGTGAGAGAGATGTAAAGACAAGAACGTAAACTGGTATCTGGTATCGTACCTATGTTAATAAATAAAATTAAAATTATATGGTAAAATAATTAAAATACTAAAAATGACAACAATTTGATTTAAATTTATTTTAAATCTAAATATATGAAATTAAGTTCATTAACACTCATAATTTATCATACTTAACATAAAAATTTATACGAAATTCATGTATAAATAAAATTCACTAAACATAATTAAATACAATAATTATAAATTCAACAAAGATAATCGAATGTTGGATTATCATTATATCCACTGTCTTCAAATTCTTCGCCTTCACCATTATAACCTCCATTTGCATTATCACCCACGTCATCATTATCATTATAATTTTCCCTAACATCATCAATGTTAAAATCAACGTTAAGGTCAATGCCAAATAATGGATTAGCCATATTCTCATTAATTTCATGAGGTTGAAGAACCTCATGATCCTCTTTCTCTACATCGTCTCCCTCTATCATTCCTTTAGTAATTCATTCATCATCAGAATATATATTATCAAAATCATAATTGAAAGTTATACTATTTTGCTTCCTTGTGAGTTTCAAATTGCACATGACCAATGCCAAATCATTCATCTTCTTTTGATACAAACACTTTCTTTTTTTTTTTCTTTTTTTTTGGGTCTGAATCTGAAAAAAAATTGAAGAATGAAAAAACTTCATTAGTATTCTAACATTCATGCAAAGTTAGGTTGATTTTTTTTCCCCAAAAAAGTGAAAACCTTATAATCTCAAAAGCACTTTAATTACGTTCACAACAAGAAGAGCTGCAATATAAGCTAAGAATACGAATTGCAATTCTTTTAAGTTTTGGAGATCCTTCTCCATAAGAATCCCACCATTACATTGGAGGCAATTTTTTCTTAATGCTTGTGCAATTTCACACCGAAACATATCTCTTACATTATGAAAGTCGATCAATTGAAACTCAATTTTGTTAAGCTTATATTGATCCCCAACCATCCTTGACAAACAATCAAATATTCCTTGTTTAATCATATAATGAGGCTTGAAATATACTCGAGTAACCTTCAAGAATTTACACAGGAATTAGCTTGCGAGAGTTACTGAGATTGTGCAGCAAACAAGCTTACTCGAGTAAACGAATACCCATACTCGAGTATAGCTTATATGTACTTGAGTAATAACCTTAAAGAAACTCATTGCATTGTATATAATCGAACTTACTCGAGTATAATATTCCTTACTCGAGTAGTGTATTCGAGTAACCCATTGTTATACTAGAGTATCACTTCACAAAAACCAGCTGAGTATCGTGATTGTGTAATCCTGGAAAATAATAAATAAATATTATAATAAGCAAATTAATATTTTAATTATACGATGTAGTTTAACAATAAAGAAAAGCTTGTAGATTGGTGACATTCATTTTGTTTTATCATTATGAAATTACCACAATGCCCTCCTCTTAAAGAATAAGCACCAGATTTTTTCCCCACCTCTCTTAGGCGCCGTTTGTTATAGAGAATATTTGGGAAGGAAAGGGAAGATGGCGAATATTCCGTGCGGTTGGCCGTTTGGTTGCGTCGTCTTCCGGATCGATTTCCAGCGTCGACAATCTTCCCACGTTTAAGGGAAGATGAGATCCCTCGCATATTGGTGGGATCTCATCTTCCTTCTCGGCAAATTACAATTGTATCCTAATCTTCTTCCATATCCTCGCAACTGGCTCTCATGATTGTGGCGCCGCTTGCCTGCTCCTTCATTGTTCTCATCCCCTTCCTCATTCTCATTGTTCGTTTTCATCGTCGAGACAGATGGATGAAGTTGGGATCTGATTTTTTTTTAGTTTTTGTTTTAGCGATCGCCGTCGAGAGAGAGGAGTATGAGGAGGGATCACAGAGAAGGATGAAGGAGGGATGCGTCGAGAGAGATAGATGGATGAAGGAGGAATCTGGTTTTTTTGTTTCCTGTTTAGAGTGTCGGCCGCGAGAGTGAGAGATGATGGAGGCGGAAAGATATTTTTTTAGGTTAAGGGGTATTTTAGACAATTCATATTTTTTCTTTATATTTATATTATTCTAAATTATCATCTTCCTTCCCATTTTCTATGTTTACCAAACATCTCATTTTTTTTAAGTTCCCTCTCAATCTTCCCTTCCATTCCTTTCCCTCCTTCGAGTTCCTTTCCCTCTTTAAATCTTCCCTGTACCAAACGGGCCCTTATTTTCCCTTCCCATCGTTAGACACGTAAAAAAAGAGAGAGAAAATTTTCTAGAGACTTCTTAGGCATCTTGGATCTTCTCCTTCAGTAATACCCGGATAATTATTTATCGGAATATTATATTTCGATAAATAATACCTATTGGAAATAGGTGAATATGTGGTCTCAAATAATAAGTTATAATTATCTTATTTTCTAAGGTAATTTCTATTGAAATAAGGGTGAATAAGAGCTAAAAATCCCTAAATGCAATTGTGGGTCATAAAATGCCCTGAGAATATTGTGATAAATCCTAAGAGACAATTAAATATTTATTAAAAATTAGAAAGTATGTTGTCTCTAAGTTTAGGAATTATGGGAATATTTTCCTTGAAAAATAATGAGGCAAAATTAAATATAAATTTGGGGAGCATAAGTTGCCCTGTGATTTTTAAAATAATATATGGAGCATATATATGACCAATGTCAGTAAAATAGTTGTGAGGTAAAGATTAATTCTAATTAAGAAAATTATCAACAATTAGTAAGGGACTAATTAAATAATTAATGGCTAATTGTTTAAGCATGAGAAAATGAGATATTCAAAGTTAATTATATGCAACCCCTAAGTGGAGATTAATGACCAATGGAGGGTCAAGGTTAGCATAAAGAGTGTTGCTAATTAATTTGGCATAATTAAGAAGTATATAAGGTGAATTACACTTAAATATGGAGCATATATGACCAATGTCAGTAAAATAGTTGTGAGGTAATGATTGATCCTAATTAAGAAAATTGTCAACAATTAGTAAGGGACTAATTAAATAATTAATGGCTAATTGTTTAAGCATGAGAAAATGGGATATTCAAAGTTAATTATATGCAACCCCTAAGTGGAGATTAATGACCAATGGAGGGTCAAGGTTAGCATAAAGAGTGTTGCTAATTAATTTGGCATAATTAAGAAGTATATAAGGTGAATTACACTTAATCCCTAAAGCTTAATTGACTAGCAAGGGATTAACCAATGAGATAATTGTAACTTATTATTTGAGACCACATATTCACCTATTTTCAATAGGTATTATTTATCGAAATATAATATTCCGAGATAAATAATTATCCGGGTATTACACCTTCTCTCCTCATTGGCCGCTAATAGTAGGTGGGTGCAGAGATAATCGATTCCTGCTTATTCCTTCTCTGCTTAGCGTGTTCAATGGCTTGAGGGAGGATTGAATTTTGTTTCTCGTTTTTTTTCCCGGAGGAACTACTTTGGCTACTCCGCCTGCTTGGGTATGTCTAAAATTTCTTTTCCTTGTTGCTGCAAGGAGAATTGAAGCTATCCTTCTTCCTCTTTTGTCTGTGTGTGTGAGTTTTAGTATGGGTAGATTAAATTTAGTTCTTCCGTCTGTTCAAAGAATTTGTGCGTGAAAGTAGGAGGAAGTTTGGAATTAATTAAAGGAGCTGAAATTAAAGTTAAGGTGCTTACTTAGGTAATTTTTTTTTATTGTTCGGTTGTTGTAATAGGACGAAGATGAATCTAAGTTTTGAGTTTCGTTGCTTGGAATGATTCTTGGTAAATAATAGTATTTAGGAAGAATGAAATTTTTATTCATTATTGTTAAGAAAATTGTTGGGCAAAGGATTTGAAGGTTGTGAAGCTTGATAAACTTGTTGAATGGCAATGCACCCAAGGTGTAACATCCCATTTTCAAAAGCAGTATACTTTTTTTTTCATCAGAGTAGAGCATCGGAGCGTAAGAGTAACTGATACTTATATTCAAAATGCCGTAAATCTGGCTGATTACAGAAACGGTACAGTGACCGAGAGTTTTCCAAAAGTAAATAGCAGTAGAGGAAAGTGTCTCTTCGGCAATACTCATGCCGTAGCGACAAGGGATAGTCTTCAGCTGAGTCTCTGTGCGGCCTGCTTGCCTTTCACATCGGTCCTCGGTTCTCCTGAACCTGACGCTATGTTAAGAGCTGAGGTCCAAATGCACATCGGACCTCAGGTAATGGTTAACCTCATATTTATATACACAGCATATGGAAGATCAAACACAGTGTTAATCAACACATAAGTATATAGCAGATGGAAGATTAATATAACAACAAGACACATCTCATGTAAAGTTATCTATGCTAACAAGACACATCTCATGTAAAGTTATCTATGCTAACAATACACATCTCATGTAAAGTTATCTATACAAATCACTCGTATATTCGTCTATCACATATAGGTATACAGTAAATATCAGAGTTAGTATTACAGTACGCGAACGTACCTTCGTCGGTGGTATAACGGTACTTTTTCGGAAAACGGTACTTTTTGACAGCGGGTGAAACAGCGGTATGACGGCTGTACAACAGCGGTCCGATTATCTTAGATATCCTATAAGGATAACATTTATCAACTTCTAGCAGTATAACAGGCATTTTAGGTACAAATTACCATTTTGCCCCGAACCCCTAATCGGCGGAATTTCGCGGAGCTTATTTATTTTCGCTCTATCTCTCTAGAATTTTGACAGATCTTTTTCCTCATCATATTTTCGAAATATATATCATATTTACCCCTAAATATGATATCTAGACTATCTTGAAAACTTAAAGATAAATCTAGCATTCCTACTATATCTACCGAAAGAACTACCGAAACTTAAGACTAGGGACCGAAGAACTTACTCCGGCTTGGCAAGAACTTCTGAGAGCTCTTCCTTCTCTCTAACTTATCTCTAGGCTGCGTTTTTGGGATGGAGAAATGAAGAGGGGAAGGCTTCTATTTATAGAAGAAAGGAGGGACAAGGTGGGAATTTCATCAAATGTCTTGGATCGATTTCAACCGTCGGATCGCACTTCGCCACGTGGCTTCATCTTGTCCATACACCTCTTATGCGACATCATCCTTCTAGAAGAATATGATGTCATGCATGCTTGACTTACCGATAGCGTTTCCCCGATCGGTCCGAATCGCGTAATTTTGCCGAATCTCAAAAATCCGGAACTAGGTTTTGTAGTTCCATTCTTTCTCTTTAAAACTACTAGGTTTCATTATATTTTTGATCCCATTAAGGGTATTCCGTTATTTGTCGAAGATTTTCATAATGACACCAACGTTGATTCTGGAAATCACTTAGATAGAACACTTCTTGCGAGAAAATCGGTTCGCAATATGATCGATCTAAGTAACCATATCCTTGGTTTGAAAAACACGGTACGTTTTCTATAAGTCACTTTTAGCACTATCTACGCCTTATCTTAATTATCCGGGTACTCCTAATTACGTTGGTTTTCGAAACGACTTCGAGACCGCTCAATCCGAGATAGAATTTCACTTTGGTTCATAAAAGGTCCGGTGGTAAAAGACTAAATTTCTATATCTTGAGGTAGAATTTCATTTCTATATGTTCTCATATCTCTGTTGGCTCTTTACCGATTATATTATTATTTTATTCAAAATATCTAGACATTTATTTATTTTTCTTTTATTTTTCTAAGCATAAAATATTTTATTATTATTTTATTATTTAATTAATTAATAATTTCGAATTTCTCTTAAATTAATTATTTACTAATTAATTTACTTATATCATAATCTAAACAATTAGCCACTAATTACTTAATTAGCCACTTACTAATTGTCGATAATTTTCATAATTAGGATTAATTATTATCTCACAACTATTTTCTTGACATTGGTATTTTATATCCCATGTAAAATATTAAAAATCATGGGGTCACTTGTGATCCCAAAATAATATTTTCGTGCCATTTTATGACCCACAATTGCATTTAGGGGTTTTTAGCTCTTTATTCACCCTAATTTCAATAGAAATTACCTTATAAAATAAGATAATTATTACTTATTATTTGAAACCACATATTCACCTATTTTCAATAGGTATTATTTATCGAAATATAATATTCAGCGGAGGAAGTCGAAGAAGAAGAAGAGGTAGAAGAAGAAGCGTTTATGAGGAGAACGGAAAGAAAAGCCATAATAAAATTTCAGAAAATAAAGCACAATAATAAAATTGCTTAATAAATAAAGCAGAAATTTAAAAAACTTAACCAAATAATTTAAGTCTCCCTTGACTGATATCTTCACCATTGGATGAAGTAGTGGTATGTTGATTAAATATTTGCGTAATTTACCAATCATAATATATATAGTTGGTCATTCTAGAGGGTCTTTAGATCATATGCTCCTTTAATAGTGAATATGGGTCTTATTAATCGAAAATCTAAGATCATTCAATTCACATTAATCTAGATAGCTCAAGAATCGACCTTTGCCCAGGTGCAACCATCTTAAACATCTGAACATTACTATGAATGAATCTTATCCTTTTCTCGAGATCGGACGAAATCCCATAGTCGGGAATTAACCTAACCATTTCACTTAAACGGGAAAATAAAAGTGATACGAAATTAAATGTGATAAGTCATGAATTCAAGTAAGAAATCTTATGTTCGGGATTCACATATGACGAGTATTTCATGCGGGGCACACTCGCCACTTTTGTGAGCGGATCGCACTTTGCCACTCCTTGGGACTTACGGCCTTAGACATCCCCAACCATGGCCTTAGACATCCCACATAAGTATTTGTCATATGCAAAAATCGAACATAAAACTTCTTAGGAGAATTACTAGACTATGATATATATATACTTAATTTTAAATTTTTTTTTTTTTTTTTTTTTTTTTTTTATATTGGAGCATAGATCCGAAGCATATCTCATTATTTCAAACCATATATCATGATTAAGCAACCTTACGGTCCGGATCTAATCAACACGTCTCTACTTCCCCTACGCTCGATACCAATGCGGGAGAGACCCTAAGGATCGGATAGGAGAGGGTGAGAGACGAGAGAGAAGTAGAGAAATCAATAATTAAAGTTCTTTGGCAAGAGGGAAGTAGAGATGTGTTGATTAGATGCGACCGTAAGGTTGCTTAATCATGATATATGGTTTGAAATAATGAGATATGCTTCGGATCTATGCTCCAATATAAAAAAAAAAAAAAAAATTTTAAAATTAAGTATATATATATCATAGTCTAGTAATTCTCCTAAGAAGTTTTATGTTCGATTTTTGCATATGACAAATACTTATGTGGGATGTCTAAGGCCATGGTTGTGGGATGTCTAAGGCCGTAAGTCCCAAGGAGTGGCAGTGCGATCCGCCCTCACAAAAGTGGCGAGCGTGCCCCGCATGAAATCGTCATATGTGAATCCCGAACATAAGATTTCTTACGGGAATTCATGACTTATCACATTTAATTTCAGTTATCACTTTTATTTTCCCGTTTAAGTGAAATGGTTAGGTTAATTCGACTATGGGATTTCGTCCGATCTGAGAAAAGGATAAGATTCATTCATAGTAATGTTCAGATGTTTAAGATGGTTGCACCTTGGCAGTGTCGATTCTTGAGCTATCTAGATTAATGTGAATTGAATGATCTTAGATTTTCAGATTAATAAGACCCATATTCACTATTAAAGGAGCATATGATCTAAAGACCCTCTAGAATGACCAACTATATATATTATGATTGGTAAATTACAGTAAATATTTAATCAACATACCACTACTTCATCCAATGGTGAAGATATCGATTGAAGGAGACTTAAATTATTTGGTTAAGTTTCTTTAAATTTCTGCTTTATTTATTAAGCAATTTTATTATTGTGCTTTATTTTCTGAAATTTTATTATGGCTTTTCTTTTCCGTTCTCCTCATAAACGTTCTTCTTCTACCTCTTCTTCTTCTTCGACTTCCTCCGCTCCAAACTCTTTCATAAATACTTTTACAAATTCGAAGATCAAACGTCCTCAACCCATAACATTTTCAATGAAGAAATTCAATTTAACAACATAAACCAACATGTTGATAATTGGACTCTTCCTAAAATTGACCCAAAAACTCTTTTTCATAAAAATAAGGAATGGTTTTTCGATCGATTACATAATCAAGACCGTTGAAGAATCTGTCCTATCCATCCGAGAAAGAAGTCTTTCATCTTCTTTCCACCAAATCCATTGAAAAACATAAACAAAAGTACAATTTCTTACACATTGGTTGTGTACGCATTGCACTTAAACCTCTTACTCGTAAAGGGTTAAATGTTTTGGTCTTGCTTGCTTACGAGATCAAAGACATAACATTTACGAAGATTCTCTTTGGCGTGAATTGAATTTGGACTGCACAATGGACCGAGTCTATTTCAACTTTTTTCCAAATCAAACCATTGATCTTAACGATAAACATGCTTATGAGGCTTTAGATCTTAATCTTAAGTTCTTTGGCTTCAACATGAAACCAGGATCTATACCGTTACCCTAATTTATAGGATACAAGTATAAGGTCTCAAAATCTTCTTCCTCCTACCTCTTTCAAAATCACGAAGACAATGGTCAAACTATTGTTTTCCTCACCGATCATACAAACACAAACATCATGGTTCCAAGGGTAATCCATTGGAAAGATGTTAATCTTCCGGACACATGGGTCATGGATAAAGGCGTAAAGGCTATACCCAAACCCGTCCCACAAATCACAAGAATTACACAAACACCTACACGGAACTGTCCTTCTTTCTTTTGACGAGATCTAGTAGAACAAATTCTTCTTACGGATCTACTTCTTCAAGATATGAAAGTTGTAGGTCTCCAAACTCTTCCAGAAGGTTATTTGAATATCCTGCTTCTCCTCCCCCTGCAGTTATTCATTTACCTCCTCCTCCTCCTTTACAACCTATAACACCTCCTCAACCAACCGCACCTCCCTAGGCAAGATGAGGATAAGCCTAATGTTGAGATGCAAGGAATAGATAATTCGGTACAATTCCTCATGCAAACTATCAAAGAGAGGATGACCAAAATTCAGAAATACCGCAAATTATTCTGAATTAGGTGAACCTCAATCAATTGGAGTTCTTTTACAAGAATTTCAAATTGATAAAAAACGTTTGCAAAAGGAATTCTATTCGGAACATAATACTTTGAAAAGAAAGCTGGTTTTTAGAAAACTTCAAAGGAAATCTGCACAGCGAGATCCAAGAAGAATTCTACGGTTTCCTTACAAAGCAAGAAATAAATATTTTATTTTTTGACCGGTTTGAGGAATACACTCTCCAACAAAAAATAGAATATCCATTTTATAAATCTATTAATATGATCAAAAAGGATTGGAAGCTTTGTGACAATCAAACAATTTCTTCTCAACTTCCACCTATTAGATCATTCCAACTTGACATCAATGACGGTAAAGGAAATCCGTTATTGCCTCCCTTTCAAAGCAAAAACACCTTCCGATGATAATCCTCCGCTCGGGATATTGTCAATATTATAGAGCAAAATAATTATACAAATCAGTATCTTCAAGTTCTTGGAGGTCATATCATAAATGCATCTTCTTCTTCTTCTTCCTCACAAACAACTTCTGTTTCTCAACCTAACTCAGAAAAACAAAAACAGAAACAACCTTTATTCAAACCATTTCAATTCGATCCTAAGGTTAGATCTGATCTTCAAACAAAAACAAATGCTAGTATGATTCAGTATATTGACCAACAATTACAACAGTTAAGAAACAAGAATGATCTTTCAACACCAACAAATGATTTAAGAAGAAAGATTATTCCGAAACCCCTTCTACTCCCCAAAAATCAGCTCATGATTCATCATCTCAATTATACTGGTAATGATCATGAATTTAAAAAACCTTTCCGAAAAAGATTTGAATCGATTCAAAATCTAATTTTCAAATAAACCATCAACAATGGCAAAAACCCTCTTGGAAAAATCCCTCTTTTCAAAGTTCTTCAAAGTTATACTATCCTAGGGCTAGTCCTTTGGATATTCTAAGCGAGGAACGCCATAATCAAACTTTTAAGTCTTTTAACTCAAATGACATCTATGAATGGAATATAGATGGTCGAGTGAGACTAATATTCTTCAAATTCTTTCAACGAGATGACAATGGTAAGCTCGCTTACTATATTTCAAAGAATTACACAGATCGTGATATTACTGATCTTTTAATTTCCGGATTTTACGGATGAGTTAAAAGGATGGTGGGATTTTTATCGATTGATTCGAGAAACAACAAATTTTTTCATACATTAAAACGAAGTACGATGGAACTCCGATAACTCACAATGGAGAACCAATTCAGTTCTCGTTAATACTCTTATTTTTTCAATAGTTAAACATTTTATTGGCGATCCGTGAGATTTGGAAAGATCGCTCTTCCGACCTTTATCAAACATCAAATGTCGAACATTATCCGAATTTAGATGGTATAAAGATACCTTCATGACTCGGGTATTGACAAGAGATGATGCCAACCAAGGTTTTTGGAAAGAAAAATTTCTAGTTTGGATTACCAAAATCTTTTGGTGATAAAGTTAGAGATAAACTTAGAACCTTACATAACGGCACAATCCCTTATGATATATTGACATATGGTGAATTGATTTCCCATGTTCGGAAAAGCTGCTTTAAAAATATGTCAAGATGATGGAATCAAACATCAACTTGCCAAAGAAAAAGAGTATAAACAGAAAAAGAATTAGGTACTTTTTTTGTGAACAATTTGGTCTACCTTCTTGTTCTAAACCAAGGCCAAAGACTCACAAATCTTCTCATTTTCAAAAAACTTTTAAACCTTATAAATCATCTTCTTTTTCAAAACGTCCTTATTTTAAGGATTATTCTCGAGACTTTTCATAAAAAACCAAGAAAAGGCTTTCGTCAAATTTTAAATCTAAATCCAAACCTAATAAATCTTTCAAAAAACCTTTGAAAGATCAGTCTTGTTTTAAATGTGGTAAAATTGGTCATTATGCTAAATACTGCAGAATCTCCAACAAAATAAACAACATTGACCAACTCGAAGAATCTCTTCGAAACCAAATAAACAATCTTCTTCTTGATACTTCCTCCGATTCGAAGAAGAAACCAGCTCAAATTCCATCGAGGATATTAATCAAGTACAAGATGATGAATACTATTCATCCTCTCGACTCGATAATATTGCTCAAATAAATATGATCACCAGGAGCAAGATCTACTCCTTGATGTTATCAACAAACTTCCGCATTGTGATAAAGGTGAGTATTTTTCAAAGTTGAAAGATATTTTATCACAATCCTCCCAACCCTCTTCTTCTACTCCTTCCAAAATAAATATTCCACAGAACCATTATGATCTTACCAAAACCATAGAAAGATTTAAACGTTCGTAAAACACGTTACTATAAATGATCTTGATTTGAGATTAATACACTCAAATCGAAGTTCAACAACTTCAATCCTCTCACAAAATTCATGAGGATGCCATACTTCAAATCCATCAAATCTTATCTTCTTCTCAAAATCCTTCGATGAGAATAATGATCAGGTTTCAAACAATGAAAATCAAGATGAAAATTCTCTTGAGAATCCGATTTTAGAAACACCCTTTCTAAATGAGGTATCTCAATGTTTTGTACAAAAATTTTATATAAACGTCAAGATTATAATCGGTGATTATGTTCTTGATCAACCAGCTTTATTTGACACGGGATCCATGGTCAATTGTATTTTAGAAGGCCTGGTTCCTACAAAATATTTTGAAAAAACAACGAACGATTTGTAGGTGTTTCCGCATCTTACCGTCCGTTCGGTATAAAGTGTCAAAGGCAATTATCCAAAATGGAAATTGGAAGGTAAAAACCCCTTTTATTCTTATGAAAACTATGGCATCTAATATTATCCTTGGAGCACCATTTGCTACAATGATAACGCCTTACAAAACTCTTTACGAGGGGATTACAACCAAACATTTAGGTTTTGGACAAAAGATATTTTTTCCTTTTTTTCGAAAAACCAAGAGTTAGAGAATTGAATCTTGTTTTCATGAAACAAAATCAGATCAATTTTCTTAAAGAAGAAGTCTCCTTTAAACGCATTGAGCATCAACTTCAACAACCTTTTATCCGGAAACAAATCCATTCTTGTCCGGATAAAATTCACCAAACCGTTTGTGCGGATTTACCTAATGCTTTCGGAATCGAAAGCAACACATGGTAGATCTTCCTTACGAACCAAACTTTTCTCGAAAAACATATTCCCACAAAAGCCCGCGCTATTCAAATGAATCAAGAAATTCTTGAAACTTGCAAAAAAGAAATTCAAGATCTTCTTGACAAACGTTTGATACGCAAAAGCCAAAGCCCTTGGTCTTGTGCGGCTTTCTACGTTAACAAAAATGCTGAGATTGAACGAGGAACACCTCGCTTAGTCATAAATTATAAACCACTTAATGAAGCTTTGCAATGGATTCGATATCCAATTCCAAATAAATCGACTTACTAAAACATTTACATTCGCAAAAATCTTTTCTAAATTTGACATGAAATCTGGATTTTGGCGAGATACAAATTCTAAAAAAGATAGGTATAAAAGCGCTTTTCATTTGTCCCATTTGGTCGAGTATGAATGGAATGTTATGCCTTTTGGTTTAAAAAAATGCCCCTTCCGAATTTCAAAAGATTATGAACGACATATTCATGCACCAAAGTCAATATATCATTGTATATATTGATGATGTTCTAGTCTTTTCAAATTCAATAGAAGATCATTTTAAACATGTCAATAAATTTATTAGAACTGAGAAATAAATGGTTTAGTTGTTTCAAAACCAAAAATCAGTTTATTTCAAACAAAAGTCCGATTTCTTGGACATTGGATTAATCAAGGAACTATCACGCCAATTGAAAGAGCAATTCAATTTGCGGATAAGTTTTCGATCAGATCCTTGATAAAAATCAATTGCGAGATTTACGGGTTGTTTAAATTATGTGGTGAGTTCATTCCTCAACTTAGCAACTTTCTTAAACCACTCCATGAACGTCTTAAGAACAATCCATCTCCTTGGACGGATGTTCATACAAAGATTGTTCAACAAATCAAAAACAGGTTAAGGATCTTCCATGCCTTAACCTTCCTCTTCCTATGGCCTTTAAGATTGTCCAGACGGATGCTTCGAATTAGGCTATGGAGGAATTCTTAAACAACGTGTAGGAAATAAAGAGCAAATTATCTCTTTTACATCCAAACACCGGAATCCCGCTTTCGAAAAATTATTCTACGATCAAAAAAGAAATTTTGGCCATTGTTTTATGTGTTTCAAAATTTCAAGCTGATCTCGTTAAATCAAAGGTTTTTAATTCGCATTGATTGCAAATCGCAAAAGATGTTTTACAAAAAGATGTTAAAAACCTTGCATCAAAACAAATTTTTGCCCGATGGCAAGCAATTTTGAGTGTTTTTGATTTTGATATTGAATTTATCAAAGGCACTACAAATTACCTCCCAGATTTCCTTACCCGAGAATTCCTTCAAGGAAGTTCTAAGATGAGTGAAACCTAACCATAAATATTTTTCTCTTCCTTTAGCCTATGAGAAAAAAAAGAAACCAGGAGATGATCAAAAGAATAAATCATGTCCTCTCCCATGATGAGGATGATAAACAAAGCATTTTCCAAGATGCTCAAGGCCCCATTCCGGCGATTTGGCCAAAATTATAAAACAACCGCTTCAACAACAAACGGCTTCTCGGGAAGCATCTTCATCAATGAGTCAACCTATCCCACAAACACGGGGAATGCGTCGACTCGTTCACAAACAAGATCGGGTCTTCTACCCCAAAACCGGAGTCATCTACTCCAATAAATCAGTCTCAATCCCAGGGACTAATTTCTAAAAAATCTTTAAAGCCCGAACCAAAAACCATTGATTCCTACGTCAAAAAACTTCCTTCTCAAAATTGGAATGAAGTATTGACAAAAAAGGATCCAAAAATCCAGGCTTTAGAATATGATAAATTGGCTTTATCTTTAATTGCCTCTTCTTCCCAGTGCAATTACAAAAGGAGAGTATGATTCAGCAAATAAAGAATTTGCTCTCCAACTAGCCCGAGAAAAAGCCACCTCGGGTATCACGCCCATTAGCAGTTCTTCCAAGTTGTTAATACTATAGATACTCCATACATCGAAAAACAAAATGTTGT
The DNA here is from genome assembly GCA_019022615.1 of Acacia melanoxylon. Classification (NCBI taxonomy): domain Eukaryota; kingdom Viridiplantae; phylum Streptophyta; class Magnoliopsida; order Fabales; family Fabaceae; genus Acacia; species Acacia melanoxylon. Next base: position 6,112,102 of record JAFJYJ010000029.1, read on the forward strand.
ATTGGATATCTTACAGATTGAACCCGAGTTTTTCTTTGAAACTCCAAACCAAGTAGCATTAAATGTTTTCCCTTCTCCGGATTTCATTTTGTGCCTACTAGTTTACAAAAAACACAAGAGTTTTATGAGTTAATTTTAGTTGATTCGAATCCATAAAGTTGACGAGACATATCTCTAAACCTAAGGATCAAGAACAACAATTTATAACTCATTCAACTTTACAAATTTTAAAAGTTCTTACGCCTACAAACCGGGGTAAGAATCTCAATAAATGGAAACCTTTTTCTAAAAGAGTTTTCGATGCGGAAGGATATACATACCGGGATTATTGTCTTGCTGGTATAATGTCTTTTGGGATCAAAATAAAATTTTCAAACATACTTGGTTTATTTATTTCAAAAATAAAACCGAGTATATCTTTCCCAAAGTGGTTTTTGAAATGGTGGCGAATTTTGGACCAATATAAAATACTTCCGCCCACGGCTTCAAAAGGCATTGATTCTTTTTCAACATAAATTCCAGAATAATGGAGATCCTTTTCCCATAGATCTTCATTATTTTTCAAAACTATCTGTATCTTGGATTTTTTCCTGGCAATACAGATTTTCTCATATAAACAAAAACATACCAAATTTACCAATTTTACAAAGACAAATCTTTGTTCGTTGGTGGGGAAATTATAAAACGACTTTTGCCGATCGCAAAGCGGTTGATAAATGGTTCAAGAAAACCCAAAGTATCTTTGTGCCCTTTGAACGAGCAGATTCTTGAATCAAAAGAATCTTTGTTCAACATACCCCTTGCCGCGCAAAAGATAAACAAGATTGTATCCAAGAACTTACTCTTCTTCTCAAACAACTCCAAGAAGATAAAGCTGGACCATCAACACGTCCGAGTCCAATGATGATGAAGACGAAGATGAATTCATTGTCAATTTGGAAGAAGACTCGAACTCTTGCAACTTTTGACGGAGACAATAAACACATTCGTTTCCATGTATAAAGTTGTAGAATTATAAATCTCTTTGTATTATGATAATTTATTGTAATACGTAGAGTATTTCTTTGTAGTTTACGTATAAAGAAACAAGATCGGTCACCAACCGGAAGCGTAGCAAACCGGCGTTCAGGTTACCATTAACCGGAACTGTACAAACAGTGACTCGAACCGATCTATATAAACAGACATTCAGTCTGTTTCAAGTAGGTTCGAAACCACTACTCTCTTCTCTCTCTAGCTTCCCTCTGCCTTCTCTCTACAACCTTTCCCCTTCTCCTCTCTTTAAGCTTTCTTCTGCCTTTCCTTTCCATGTAAGTGTGTTTACATTTCAATAAACGTTTGTTTCTTTATGTCTTCCTACATCTGCATCTCTTACTCTTCTCTCTGCTTATGAACTAGATCTGCGTAGTTTACTACCGATCTTTTAATTTCTTTCTTTCTCTTTAGCACGTTTACTCTTTTGTTCTTATGTTTTAAACTTTAATTATTGATTTCTCTACTTCTCTCTGTCTCTCACCCTCTCCTATCTGATCCTTAGGGGTCTCTCCCCCAGATTCGAAATATAATATTCCAGATAAATAATTATCCGGGTATTACACAAGGTGTTTGTGAAAATGTGTAGGAGAAGAATTTGATGGGAATAAGATAGTTAACTATTTTCTATATATTAAGGACTAAAATTTAAGAGTAAGGTTGTTCAATGTCTATGCTAAATTTAAAATGCTATGGTTATTGTTTGAATGTGTGTGTAGATGAGGCCGGGGTTAAGTTTGAGCCAATAGATGGATTCTTAAAGCAACAATTAGTAAAATTGTAGGTTAAGGTCTTTTAGGCTTCTTTGGAATCTTGTTGAGATTGTAAGTTAAGGTCTCTATTCCTGAATAGCTTCTTTCAAAAGGGCTTCTGCTTCCTGAGTGAGTGTCTTGGTAGAAGTATGATTTCTTGGAATTGAGGTTTATTCGTTTTTAAGTAAGCATGCACATGCTATTGATTAAATTCAATGTTATATCTCATATGAGGGAGATTGAAATGAAGATTATTTTATAATTTTTCTGTATTGGCATGGATTTAGATTGATGAGATAGTCAATATGAAGTGAAAGCATGCTTTACTAAAAGGAAGACTATGGTCTTATATAAAGCTTTTTCGATGGATATGACTTTATTTCTTTACATGCTTGATGGATGTGTCGAAGTATATTTTAAACAGTGATGGTAGCAAATGAGTGGACAAAGCACGTTCCCTTATTCTTTTTCTTTTACTTATTTTGGTGGTTATATGTGGAATTTCCTTTATAAAAAAATAAAAAAATAAATGAATTGGGGTTGAATTGATTGTATTTGGTGTTATATATATGAAAGTGAAAAAAAGTTGATAAGGTTCTTTCCAATTAAATTTTAGATTATATACTTCAGTTGTGTTCATTAGGTTGTTGTGGATCGTTGTTAATCCAAAGAGGTTGATAAGGATTAAATATTAAGGGTGATAGTTATGTGATTGTTGATGTTTAAGAATCAAGGAGTAAGGATTGTTACAAAATTCAAGGAATGGAGTAAGTTATATATGTTTGGGAGCATAGCAGGTGAGTGAATAATATCCTAATTAATTTCTGAATAAGTTTTTCTTTAATCTCAATATACGGTTTAAAATAGTTTCACATATATTTTAATATAATTCTTCTCGTGATCTCAATTATTGTATCATTTGAAGTATATTCCAATTATTTTAGTTTGTTTTTGAAACAAAGTTGTATTTATTAATATTCCTTGTATCTTAATTATAATATTTGAATCTATAACCTAGTTAGTGAAATACTTGATCAATGTATTTTATGTATGGATACGGTGAAAAGTTTTTCCAAATGGAAAATATGACAGATTATGACGAAGGATAAAGAATGTTTATATATGAAATTTGGAAAATTATAGTTTTGAGATATTATTTGTAAACCTTTATGCTGGGGCACTTTATTACAAAGTATTTGTTACAATTGATCTTTAGCTTAAAAGTAGACATTTTCATTGCTTTTGATAAATTAGCCTCAGGTATACTTGTAAATATTTTTGAGAGGACTAAATACAGAACGCTGGTTACTAACAATGAAAGATCGTTAGTCCTTGGTGCACCATGGTTAACCTCGAGCTCGCTTGATATTCTTGGGTATAGTACTCACGCTTGGTACTCGTGGGATTCGTTCTCACGCTTGTTATTCGTGGGTCTTGTACCTGCATTTGTTTCATGGCCTCGTGATGCGCTTGTTTGGTTACTTACCCTCGTTATTTCGTGTGTCCACATTTGTTTCGTAGCTTTGAGCTACGCTTGGTTAGTTACCCTAGGGGACTGTGTGTCCACGCTTGTCATCCGTTCTGTAGAAGTCCTATGTTTAGACGAGCTTTGAGATTTATTGTTTTAAAATGATTTTGTTAAACAAAATGATTTATTACGTGTTTGGATTTATTTAATTGATAATCCTATATAGAGTTTTATTGTCATATCATTGTTATTTAAAATTAAATATGTTTAAATTATTTTCTCTTGTATTTCACTAAATTATATAAATGGGACGTTATTCACCGGAAAATTTTTGGCCTCGGGCAACATTGCAGACCTTGCACTTTCAGTTGAACTGTGAAGACTGTCATCGCTAACCAAGCTTGTAGATATACTTTGGAACAACTGCTAGCAGATGTAAAGCTAAGTTTTCATTTACTTATTATCATTTGTAGCTTAGATGCTCCACGTAGTCTATGGGTAGGATCTTTGTCTTTCCTTGTAAATTCGAATATATGTACATATAAATGCTATAGTGGAACATAGATCCGAATATTATTTTGAGTATTATTTAATGTTCATATATAAGTTTAAGGCTTAAGGAATATGAATCTACTCATATTCTGTGCTCGTCACCCCTAAGTTTTCAAGGCGTGACAGTGATCATTTGAACATGTTAGATATGATTAGTTTTGATTATGTCTTATATAGATGCCATTATCCAGAACAAAAAGTTTGCATACTACATTTATCTTCTACTTTGACTAATTTTTATATTTAATGTAAATGAGAAGTTTAATACAATGAAGAATGATCAAGAATGGAGATTGAAGAAAGAAGAACTTGTTAAATATTATGAGAATATCAATATTCAAGTTTTTGTGATCAAATAGAAGTTGTAACGGCTCAATTCAGAGTTAAAATAAGCAAGTTCAAGCTTCCAGATAAATAGTAGTTTGCTACAGTAATTTTCGCATGAACAATGTCATGCTCGAGCATAAAAATTGTCATGCTCGAGCACAAAAATTGTCATGCTCGAGCAACAACGTTTTTTAGCACCCTGTTCACCTATGTTTTGCGTTTCAGCTGACGACCTCTGGTAATTCGATGATATCTCCCAAACCAGGAATCAGATTGACGTAAAACTAGTGGCATATGAAACTAGACTCCCAATGCGTCATTTTGATATAAAATTTAAGCCCAAAGGAGTTCAGATCAAGGAGCTATGAATTGTAGAAGTTGAAACTGAAATTCACGTCACACAGCAGACCAAGCTTCAATATTTTAGGTATATCTCACAATCTACAAATCCAATTGAGCTGAAACCGGTGCCATTTGAAACTAGACTCAAATACCTTTTCAAAAAGATCAAGATCACAAAAAAATATCGATTGAAGGAGATATGATGTTTTGAAGTTGACAGTCAGTTCAGGATGTTGCAAAAAATGCTGGTCAAGAACAACATCCATTCTTCTGATGATAACAGACGAAATACAACAAGTTTGGAGCTGATTCTTCTTGTATTGGAAAGAAGACTTAAAGAGATTTCTGAGCATGGATGGATTGACCATGAATGCTCGAGCAAGGAGACTGGCATGCTCGAGCATCATCGGGCTGATAGCAGAACTCAGAAATAGATGGAGACCATGCCCGAGCAGAGTGAAAGGCATGCTCGAGCATCACAGGCAAAAGCGTGCCCGAGCAGCATCGATGAATCTCTTAGTCCTCCCTCTGTATGCCCTGTGCCCGAGCACGTTATTGACATACCCAAGCATGGTGCTCGAGCAACAGCATTTTGATGCTCGAGCAAGCTTACCTCAATGCTCTTAATTCCTCTCGGTTTCAACCATGCTCGAGCATGGCCTCTGGGTCGCCCGAGCATTAGAGATGGTAAATGTTTCTAAATTCCTTATTCTAAGCATGCCCAAGCAAGCACAAATTAGTGCTCGAGCATGGTGCTCGAGCAGTAGCTTGATGTTGACCGAGCATAGGAAGTTTTTTTTGTTCTTTCAAAGTATTTCCTCTATAGGTTGCCCGAGCATACTGGTAGTCATGCTCGAGCATGATCATCCCTGTTTTTCAAAATCTCCGTCTTCATAAATCCTAAATCATCGTGTGTGATTTCATTTCTATATATTATTACTCATTACTATTGCTAATTGCTTTTAATAAGTTTGCTAATGAGTTTCAGATGATTTTATCATGGATTAACAACAAATTTGTATAAAGCAATTTGTGTGTCAGAGAATCATTAAATGCAGTTGCCAAAACCAGTGATATCCTCGGCAACCTCGTCTCTGATTAATGTAAAGCATTTACTGATATTACGCTCGCACATTAAATGTATCTCTCAACAGGAAAAACAAAAGGAATAAAAAATGTTTGTGAAGACCAAAATCATTAACCGAGAAAGTGACCAACGAAGCTTTATCTGTCTAACGGCTATATTCATGAGTCACAATGATTAATCTTCAAGCTTCTCCAATGGCCATTAATACAACACTCAAGACGGAGTATTAACGAAGTCAATGTTAAACATGTTATGATTAAAGTTAGATTAGAGCTCAACAGGCAAAAAACAACAAAAGATTCAACGGCTACTTCTAACTGATCTCCAACGGTCGAATTCTCGCAATGGTCGAAACACAAATACCTATAAATTGCGAAGTCTTCAAATTGGAAGAGGTGACGATTGATGAATGAATCGACAAATCCAACGAAATGATTTTACTACTTCACCGTCGATAGTTCATACACTTTGTTTCTAAATGTTCATATAGTTTATAGTAGAGAGTGAGATGAATGATTATGTACTTCAGTGTTTATTCATATACTTCTGAGATAGAAGAGTTATCTGTAAACATTCTATCGAGAGAGTTACTCAAGATTGGGTGATCTTGAGTGGGAAACCTATTGTATTGATTACGGCTTGTAAGGGGGAGTGAATCCTAGTGAGAGGATTACTTCGAGTCCGAAATGTGTAATCAAGTGGGTGTATAGATTACAACTTGTAAGGGGGAGTGAATCCTAGTGAGAGGATTACTTCAAGTACAGAGCGTGTAATCGGATTGTAAAGGCTTTTCTTGTGCCTGGATTAAACAAGAGGATAATGGATTGAAAATGTCAAGTGGAGCTTGGGGTCTGGACGTAGGTCAAGGATTAGGCCGAACCAATATAAATCACAGTTTGAATATTCTCTTCCCTTATCTCTTATATTTCCAGTATATGCTTATTCGAATATCAAACTGTTGATTTAAAAGACATGAAAATATTTTCAAAGTTTCAAGTTTTAAATCTTCACCCAATTCACCCCCCTCTTGGGTTCAGCTGGTTCTTCAGAACACACTCGAGTAATAAGATTCCTTACTCGAGCATAGAACTTGAGTACCACAATTGTGTCCTCGGGTATCAACGATAAAGGCAACCAAATCACTTTTGTGATCATTTTTTCGACATACTCAAGTATCTTATTTCCTTACTCGAGTATTGTACACAAGTAAGACAACTTCATACTCGAGTAACATTCTAAGAAATCAACATTGTATCGTGATCAAACATGTGTATTCGAGTAAGCTTCAATACTCTAGTATATTGAGATATACTCGAATAACATCTTCACTTCCTCAGATTTCACTAAATTAAATCATTTTTCCTTTTCAAGTTTATTATCATTAAAACATAAATCCGAGAACTAACAAGTACTTGTAGCAAGTGCCCTGTAGATGATGGACCGAGAATCAAAGCGATTAGATGTCTAAGCAATATGAGCAAAATCACGTTGTTGATCAAGCCGTTATTTATTCAACAATTTACGACAATTTTTCTTGATGTGACCAGGTTCCTTACAGTAATTGCAAATAATCTTTCCGAAAGTCAGGTGTGGGACATCCTTCAAGGGACGACCCTGCTACTGAGAGCGATAGAATCCTTTACACAACCAATTTAAATACCATTCTCATTCCGACTATCAACGATTTAGGCTGGCTAGAAAACAAAGCTTTAGGACTTGGAATTGTAAAAGCAATTTGTAGAAATATACATCAGCATGAACCATTCTTTGGTCTAATTGCATTTATGTTCGATGTATTTCACACTTTACATATTGTAACTTATACTCGTCTTCTATTTTTAATGCGGCAAATTCATGAAAGAGTTTAAGCCAAGGGTCTTCTAGAGTTTTCAAAGTTCGGGGAACATTACGGTGAAGTTCACACTTTAGCATTTGGAATTGTAAAAGCAACTCGTAGAAATATAACATCGGCATGAACCATTCTTTGGTCTAATTGCATTTATGTTCGATGAATTCTACACTTTACATATTGTAACTTATACGTCTTCTATTTTTAATGAGACAAATTGATGAAAGGGTTTAAGCCAAGGGGTCTTCTAGGGTTTTCAAAGTTCAGGGAACATTACAGTGAAGTCTTTTACATACCTACCGACCTCGCCCTTTCAAGTGGCGGGTAGTGTGGTCCTTTACTTTAAAAAAAAACCATTTTCTTATATTCTTTTTAAAATCCATTCCCTAGGTTAATTACGTCGTGTATCAGAGTATAAGCTGCAGAGCACGCACTGATTTGGACAAAACATACTGATAAAAATAAAATGCAGTAAGTAAAGGTTTCTCAGTGGGATAAGTATACAATTATCCCGAATAAAGTTCCCAACGGCCAAAATAATAATTATATAGTTATCCGGGTAACCCAAAATAAACTTCCAAAATAAAGTCACTCCTAGCTCAGTCTTGCAAAAGCCTAGGATTCATAATTGAATCCCAGAGTAACAATTAATCTCATATAACATGTGTATGCAATGCATGTATGTCACCATAATCGGAAAATAAGCATAAATCACACAACTTTCAATAAACATGTGCAATAATATAAAAGCATACCACACATATGTAACACTTATTGTGGAAGGACCAAGTCCTAATAAACACAGGATTGCTCAACCTAGGAAGCCCCATATCCATAGTGCTAGGAAAATCACAGTGGTTTGGCTTCAAACCCGGACCACACTGAATGCACATACAAACACATGTCTCACACGAGACACGGATCCACAGTCATGGAAAAACATACATACAAAGTAACACAAGGAATATGAAGATTAAGGTTACTACCTGTTGGTTGATCAATCTTATAAATAATAATTTCCTATCCTGGTGCACAATTTCTCAAATAGGCCTAAAATAATAATAAAATATAATATAATTAATTTCCTTCTCTAGAAAAATATTTTCGAATTCTATCATAAAATAAGCCCTTTTTTAAGTATCCATATTTATTATATTCCTTTTCTTGTTAAGGAATTAAATATGGGCTTAAATTCCTTTCATTTTCGTCCAAAATATGAAATTTGCAGCAGAAGTAAAGACTCAACTTCAAAAGTTCATAACTAAATCTAGAAAAATCCTTTAGGGTTGGTTCCAAAGCCCAATTAACCCTTTATATGTCTAGTTTAAATATATAAAAAATACTAATGTGGGCCAACCATATTCGAAAATCCATTTGTAGCCCAAAACATCTCTGCTGTCAGAAATAAAGTCCAGAAACATAGGTTATTTTTCAAAAATTTATTTCTCCCAATGTAGAACTCATAAAATTAAAATTAATATACCAAAATAATATTTGAGATGTCTACTTTCTCCCTGTAAAATTTCATAATTTTACAAGTCCATTTACTAGGTCAAAAATCGATTTGAACCCAGCTGACTCCACATGAATTCCACAAATCAGCAACCCAACGTTTTTCAACTTCCATGTATACTTCCAAAAATTATGGTTCAAGTTCAAACTTATACAAAATCTCATTTTAAACACTTTAGAACCCTCTAAAACACTAAAATCAATTCATATCCACTTGAAAAATCAGCTGCACGAAATTCCTTAATTAATCAACAAAATACCAAACTTCCATTCTAGTTTCGTACCATTCATATACTAAGTTTAATCTATCATTTAAGACCATGAAACTTTACTTTGAACCGTTGTCCCTACTTTTCATGAGCTACTCAACCAAATATACATGCATCTTCAAGGAGATAAATATTTTTTTCTAGCTCAAACAACCAAGAAAAATGGTAGAAAGGTTCAAAATGGCTTACTTGATAGCTTCCCAACATCTTTGACCTACTTATTGAAGGTTTATAGCAAAAACAAAAAGCATGTCAGAACATTAAATGCTAAACCCAGAAAGTTGCATCCTTTTGGGTAATCTGCCTGCACACGCTTAGCAAGGGATTAAAGAATGTTTCTACATCCAGCAGTTGCCATTCCAACGGATTTATTCTCAAGAAGTCAACTCTGAACTTTTGCACAGCTGGATTAAGTGAAGATTAGTTAGAGAAACCTCCAAAGTGCCTCCAACAGCTAGATTAATATTACAACGGTCATAATGGAAGTTGCAACGGATCTTTAATGCTCTATTGGTATAAATAGAGCAGCATTCAATTTCTCTCAACACGAAGACTACATAAAACAAAAATTCATTAAAGTTTCCAACTACTCTTGAGATTTTTCTGTGCTAAGTATCTGTTGATACATTAGAGCTTCAGTGTTTATTTTTATCCACTCTTAGAGAGAGTTTCTTACTTGCAAATCATTTATTGTAAAGAATCACAAGTCAGGGGACTTGGTGATTGGGTTCACTGATTACAACTTGTAAGGGGGAGTAAGTTCTAGTGAGAGAATTACTCTAGAGTACAGAGTGTGTAATCTTTTGATATAGTGGAAATCCCGGTGTTTTGGGGACTAGACGTAGGTCAGTGGTTGGACCGAACCAGTATAAATCTTTGTGTCTTGCTCTTTTACTCGTCTCTGTTTATCTCTTTTTTTATTCTACAAAAACAGAGCAAGTTTCAAAAAGATTTTTAAACATACCCAATTCACCCCCTCTTGGGTATTTTGCTCCATTTTCATTTGGTATCAGAGCCAGGTCTTCTCTGAAGAGATTAACATCTTGAGAAGGATCACTATAGAAGGTATTTTACCTGATGGAGCTTCGATCAACTGACCACCGAGATTCACCGGAGAGCACTACTCATTCTTGAAAGGAAAATTCAGAATCTTTGTAATGGCTTCTGAGTATGGGCTTTGGAGAATATTCGAAAGAGGAAATTATGTCCCATCAACTACTGAAGATGGAGTAAGAACTCCAAAGCTTGAAGAAGAATATGATGAGAATGACAAGAAACTAGTCACTCTCAACAAAGAAGGCCATTCTTATGCTCGAGTGCTTTAAGTCAAAGTGAATACTTTCGAGTATGCACATTAACTTCTCGCAAAAGCTATGTGGGATGATTTGGAGCTAGCTCATGAAGGAACCATTTAGAGTCAAAGAAAATAGAGTCAACACTCTCATGACTGAGTACGACCTTCTTCGTATGAATTCAGGGGAATCAATTGGTGAGTTCCAACTCAGATTCACTCATCTCATCAACCAACTTGCTGCATTGGGAAAAGTCTTTGATCAACCAGTTCAAGTCAGAAAAATCTTGAACATTCTCAGCAAGGAATGGGAAGCTAAGGTTACCACCATCGAAGAAGCCCATGGCGCATCAATGGCATCTGTAGCAGCCTTGTTCGGCAGCTTATCTGAATATGAAGGAAAGATGAAGTTCAAAAAAGGACTAGATGAAATCAACAGCAAGAACAAAGGCATAGCTCTTAAAGCTATCAAGGAAGCTAAAGAGTCTGATGATGATGAAGAAGAAGATGAAGAAAAAGAGCTTGGCATGATCGTTCGAAGATTCAAACGATTCTATCGAAAGGATCAAGGATATAAGAAATTTCACAAAGGTAGCTCCAGCACCGAGGCAAAGAAGCCAATTATCTGCTACGAGTGTGAAAAGCCTGGCCATATCAAGTCTGAGTGTCCCCAGCTGAACAACAAGGGCAAAGAAAAGAAGAAGTTCAACTGATTCAAAAAGAAAGCTTATGTCTCAGCTATATGGGGAGATAGTTCATCTGTTGAAGATGAAGATGATGAGGAAGAGAAAGCAAATATTTGCTTAGTTCTTTGAGGAAGAAGAGCAACTTGGCAAGGACGATGAGGTATATGATTCTAAACCATCATACGATGAACTGTTTGCTAAATACCTTGTTGTCCAATCTGAATTTGAAAAACTTACTGAGAAATATATATCTTTGAAAAAGAAAAATGTGACTCTTGAACAGCAAGTCAAAAACTCTTGTGAAAATGATGGTTGTGAAAATTGCCTTGATCTTGAGAAAAAGAATTTACATCTCACAAAAGCACTTGAGAAATTCATTAGAGGTAGTGAAATGCTCAATGTCATTTTGAAACAACAAAGGTTTACAAATAACAGATCAGGGTTTGGTTACAAACCAAATTTTGATAGAAAGAAAGGCAAAAAGAAATTTGGAGAAAAGAATTATATGAACTATTTTAGAAAATCTGTTCATTCTACTTCTTCCTGTTTTCATAAAAAGGAGAGAAAGAATAAACCTATAGGTAATTATCAATGGGTGCCAAAAGGATCTTACAAGATTCCTAAGACATAAACTAACCTCAAAGGACCCAAAAAAAGATGGGTACCTAAGACCTGATTGGTCATGTTTTGTAGGTTTGTCTAAGAGCATCAAATCCCAACAAGTGGTACACCGATAGTGGATGCTTAAGACATATGACGGAGACCAATCCAAGTTTGTCTCAATCAAGCCCAAGGATGGTGACAAGGTGACCTTTGGTGGAAATCAATCGGAAAGATTCTTTGGCATTAGTGAAATTGGAAACAATGAAGGACCACAAATCAAAGATGTCTACCTTGTGGAAGGACTTTGCCACAATTTCCTCGGTGTAAGCCAAAGCAGCGATAAAGGTAATCTAGTTATCTTTGATTCGAGGAGTGCTTGATTGTAAGTAAAGACAATCTCCCTTTGGAAAATATTAAATCTAAAGCTTTATTGAGCTCCTAGAGATGAAAATTGTTACACACTTAATCTCTCTAGAAATGGCTCTGCTTCTGAAAAATGTTTTGTTAGTAATTTGGATGATAGTTGGTTATGGCACAAGCGATTAGCTCATGCCAATATGATCTGTGATGCTTGTCAAAAAGGAAAACAAACCAAATCTTCTTTCAAATCTAAAAATGAAATTTCAACTAATAGACCTCTTCAACTACTTCATATGGATCTAGTTGGACCGGCTAGAGTAAAAAGTCTTGGTGGAAATCTTTATTCCTTGGTCATAGTTGATGATTTTTCTATATTTTCTTGGACTATTTTCTTATCCTCTAAAGACGAAAAATTTGATCAGTTTGTCTGTTTTGCCAAGAAGGTCTAAAACAAGAAAGGGTTCTCAATTTCAGGAATTCGAACTGATCATGGAGGAGAATTTGAAAACCATGCATATGCCGAGTTACGTGACAACCATGGTATAGATCACAACTTCTCGGCCCCAAGGACTCCTCAGCAAAATGGTGTTGTAGAAAGGAAAAATCGAGTCCTCACCGAGATGGTAAGAGCTATGCTCAATGAGAACAACACTTCTTAAGTGTTCTGGGCTGATGCAATGAGTACGGCTTGCTACATCTTGAATCGGGCATATCTCAGGAAGAAGTTGAGCAAAACTCCCTATGAGCTGTACAAGGGAAGAAAGCCAAACTTGGCTCATCTGCATGTTTTCGGTTGTAAGTGCTTCATCCACAATAATGGTAAGGACAATTTGGGAAAGTTCAATCCCAAAGCGGATGAAGGTATATTTTTAGGCTATTCAAACAGGAGTAAAGCTTATAGAGTCTTTAATACTCGTACTTGAATTGTTGAAGAGTCTATGCATGTTGTTTTATGTGAATCCAAATATGATAAATCCTTGGATGATGATGAGAAAAATGTTTTCAAAAATCAATTCTTTTTGAAAACTACTCTCGCGTCTATTGAAAACCTTGAAAATGTTTTTGAGGCTGATCCCCAAAACAATATTGAAAATCCAGATCAGTCTCAGCCTAGAGCTTGGAAGTTCATAAGGAATCATCCTTTGGACCAAGTAATAGGTGATGTAAATCAAGGAGTAAGAACCAGAAACAACACGTTAAATGAAGTAACTTTTTTTGCATTTATATCTCATATTGAACCCTCTAAAATAAATGAAGCCCTTTCAGACAATGATTGGGTGATAGATATGCAAGAGGAGTTACATCAATTTGATAGAAATCTAGTTTGGGATTTGCTACCTAGGCCTAAAGACCATCCGATCATTGGCACCAAATGGGTATTCAAGAACAAACGAGATGAATCAGCAATTATTGTCCGTAACAAGACAAGATTGGTTGCTAAAGGCTATAATCAAGAAGAAGGAATTGATTATGAAGAAACTTATGCTCCAGTGGCAAGATTGGAAGCCATAAGAGTTCTTCTAGCCTATACCTGTGTAAAAGGTTTTAAACTCTATCAAATGGATGTAAAAAGTGCTTTTCTAAATGGTTTTATTCAAGAGGAAGTTTATGTAGAACAACCTCCCGGCTTTGAAAATGATCATCATCCAGATCATGTAGATCGTCTCAAGAAGGCCCTATATGGTCTTAAACAAGCTCCTAGAGCTTGGTATGAGCGATTAAGCAAGTTCATTCTTGAACAAAGATTTATTAGAGGAAAAACAGATACAACTCTCTTCATAAAGAGTAATAAGCTTGGTGAAATCTTAATTGTTCAAATTTATGTTGATGACATCATATTTGGTGCTTCTAATGATGCTTTGTGTGAAGATTTTGCTAAGAATATGCAGGGAGAGTTTGAGATGTCCATGATGGGAGAACTCAACTATTTCCTTGGTCTGCAAATCAAGCAAAGAAAATATGGAATCTTTATATCTCAGACCAAATATCTCAATGATTTGCTGAAGAAGTTTGGAATGGACCAATGCAATGGAGCTGATACTCCAATGAGCTCAACTACTTCATTGGATGCTGATGAAGAAGGCAAGGACTTCAACATAACAAGATATAGAGGAATGATTGGATCATTGCTCTATCTTACTGCAAGTCGCCTTAACATCCAATTCAGTGTGGGGATGTGTGCAAGGTTTCAATATGCTCCCAATGAGTCTCATGCTGAGAATGTGAAGAGGGTCTTCAGATACCTTGCTGACACAAAAACCCTTGGATTGTGGTTTCCCAAAGGTCAACCTGAACATTTGGTGGCATATTCAGATTCGGACCATGCCGGCTATAAGACATGACGTAAAGAGTACAAGTGGTCAATGTGAATTTTTTAGTGGCTCACTTGTCTCCGGTTGACGAAGAAGCAAACAAGTGTGGGTATGTGTCATCACGAAGCTGAATATGAATCGCTTTAAGTTGTTGTGCTCAAGTCCTATGGCTCAAGCAACAACTATCTGACTTGGGAATCAACCTGAAGGAGATCCTAATATTTTGTGACAATACAAGCACAATAAGCTTGGCCAAAAATCCAGTTCAACATACTCGAACCAAGCATATTGATGTGAGACATCACTTCATAAGGGATCATGTTCAAAAGAAGGACGTCAATGTTATGTTCATCCCAACACATCTTCAACTTGCTGACATCTTCACCAAACCTCTAACTAAGGAACAATTTAATTTCATAAGAAGAGATTGGGAATGGTAAATCCCAATGAGTTGTAAGCATCTCTCTCTCTCTCTCTCACTCACTCAATGTTAGTCATGTTTTTGATGATAATTTTAAACTAATTTAAGCATCGGAGTATCTAGCCATGTTTTATGCAGGATGCTTAAAAAATAATTTGAGTATTTGCTGATAAGAGAAGCAATACTCGAGTATTGGGGAGCAATACTCGAGTATGCGAAAGTCGAGAGCAACCTTGAGGTTGGCGAAGCAATACTTGAGTGAATACTTGAGTATCCAAGTAAAGTATTGAATACTCGAGTATGTAAGTTGTATACTCGAGTATTGGTCGGGAATCTCAAAGGTTCACCTCACACCTTTGAAGTCTAGGTAAGTGAAATTTTTACTTCAATACTCGAGTATTGAAGTGAATACTCGAGTATAGCTTTGCATATATATATGTTCACTATTCATGTTCCTCATTACTTGACCCAATACTCAAGTTTTCCCTAAATCTTCTCTCTTCCTTTTTCTGATTCTCGCCATTATAGTCCAAAACCTTCCCTCTAAACATAGAAATGTCCTCCAAATCAACATCCAAAGCCACTCACGACGCTGATTCCACCCAGGAAGGGGCGAAATCCAAGTCTCCACCTCATTCTTTACCTCCTCAATGCCCCCCAAGGATGAAATCAATCCCCAATCGTTTTCATCATGGAGTTGATCGATCAATCAGAGGAGTTAGCGAAAATATACCTGAAGCTTCATCTCCTATCCCTAAGAAGAAAGGGGTCTCATTTGAGCAATCAATTCCAACCCTCCAAGGAAGAAGAGGTCCGCACATGAACTGTCACCGAAAAGGGAAGAAGAAGGTGGCTGGGACATCCAAATCAAATCCTGCAAGGAAGAAAAGAGCCACTACTTCATCTCAACATTCTTCAAGGGGTCAATCCTCTTCAAGAGCTACCTCTTCTACACCTACCCAATCAGAACAAGAACCCTCATTAATGCCCAATGTTGTAGAAAATATCTATCGTAATCCTGATCCTCCCACAGGTTTTACCACTGCTAATACTTTTCTTTCTACTGAACTAAATGCCAAGTTCAAAGAGAAATATATTCAGAAAGATTTCTGTCATGTGGTTGCAGTAGACTTGGTTCAATTACACCAAGATTGTAATATCAATCTATCTTCGTGGTTGGCACCCTATGAGACCTTCATTTCCATATCAGCCCCCTATATTCCCAATCTAGTTAGATTATTCTATTTCAATATGGAGTCCGCCAACATTCTTGATTCAGATGAGGAATTAATTGAGGAAATAGTGACTACTAGTGTCAAAGGTGTCAAATTCACCTTGTCTGCTTCAATCCTAAACACAATTCTAAAAATTACCAATCCTCCTCCCGTCTCCACTCCAAACTATAGCAATCGATAAATCTTCTCTACCTTGAGACCTAATGAAGAGTTTCGAAAACCGAGTCATACGCTTTCCTTTAAACCCGGATCCATGTCACCTATCAATCAGGTTCTCTGGTATATCTACTCTAGAAAGTTTATTCAAAAAGGGGGGGGGAGCTTCACCCACTTTTCACAGAAAGATTATCGCTTCTTCACTGCATTTGTGAAAAAGCATCCCTTAAACCTTGGTCATTGGCTTTTTCAAGAAATGATCAAATTCAAATTTTCATCCAGGAAGAATTCCTACATACCTTTTCCCTCACTCATATCAGTCATCCTTTTCTACCATAAGATATGGTATCTTGGTCCAGCTGAAAGCCTAAAATATCCACCTTTCTTTGGTAAGGCTCAACTGAATCTGATGAAGATCAATTTTGAAGCAGAAGGCTCTGGCCAATCTCAGGCACCTTCAAGATCACAAGCAAGAGCCTCTTAGTCCAGAGCACAGGAAGCTCAGTCTGCTCTACCTCCACAGTCACCTCTTCCCCCAAGCTTTGATGAAAGAGTCAAAGCCATTGTGGATGCTGCCATTGCCTCGCTGTCTATCAGATTGGAATTTGAAATTGGCAAGCAAGTGCATGAGGTTCGACAAGGAAATCATGATATGGTGGATGCTCGGGATGCTATGAAGGAGCAAATTGACAATCTCCTTGGTCATAACAAAGAATTGTAGAAGAAAGTAGATGAGCTCACTAGCAAGAATGAAGAACTTGTTAGTTCTCAATGTGTTTTGATGATTAATAAAAATTGTAAACATGAGAGAATGCTTTTGTTAAAGATTGGTTAAGCTTGTTGATTTCAATCCAAAAACATTCATCGGCGCCAAACTCGAGCTTGACTCTACGAGACTCGAGCTTGACTCTTCTGAGAAAGCAAACCAAGCTATTTTGCATTTCCTAAACTTGAGCTTGGTCCATAAACTTGAGCTTGAATGGTTTTCAAAGTTTACTCATATTCAGAGTAAACTCGAGCTTACTCTGGAAGCTCGAGTTTACGAAGGTTTGAGGATTTTATCAAGTTACACAAATCTCAAACTCAAGCTTGGCTCTTCCAGAAACTTATTTCAAAAGGTTTACAAATGTGTAAACTCGAGCTTGGCTATGCAAACTCGAGTTTCCATCTGGCAGAATCAAATGTCAAGTGAAAACCTTTGCATCAGCCAGAAAGTTTTCCAAAGTTTTCATGTTTTAAGTAAACTCAAGTTTGGAGTTGTAAACTCAAGCTTAGGTCTGACAGAAACCTTTCAAAGTTTTTAACCCTTTAGCAAACTCGAGCTTGCCCTTGCAAAATCAAGTTTGGGTCAAACAGAGAGCATTGTCATATTTTGAGCTTAACAAACTCAAGTTTACATCTCTAAGCTCAAGCTTGCACTTTGTGAACTAAAATTATTTTTGACATGAATAGTGTCAAACTCAAGCCTACTCACTAATAGACTCGAGCTTGCCATTTTTCCTTTTTGGCTCTCAAAGTGATTTCAAATATGTTTCCCCGACAATAGCCCAAACTCAAGCCACGCTTACTTATAAGCTCGAGCTTGTGACTTACAAAGGCAAAACTCCAAGTTTAAATGAAGAGCAAACTCGAGCTTACCTGGGTAAACTCGAGCTTGGAACTTCATAACAGATGAACACATCTGAGTATATTTTGTTCATTTTGATTTATGCTTTAGCTTGTTTCTGCGAATTGGTTGCTTATGATTTATATGATTCATATCAATATTTCCTAACCAGATTTAACTAGTTTGTTTATGAGATTTCAGAAGATCTAGGTTTGTTTTAAAGAAGACTTTAAGACAACCACTTGACAACTTGCAATATTATATTATATCTTCTTCTCTAAAGCTATGGTTTACAACTGGAAAGTAGGACAACCATTCTCCAAGACGAAAGCTAGCCTCCACTATCCTAAATCATCTGAACAACATTATACAATGGCGTCCACTAGGCACAACAGCATGGGAGACACTATTGAGGAGCCAACTTTCAAATAATCAAATCTGAAGCTCTCTCAACAGCTATATTCAACAAACCTAGACTCAACAGCTAGTATTTCGAATTCATCCAAGTCTGAACGGATCTATAACGGTCACAAGCTTCAAATCAGTTTAAATACTTGAAGATTTGAAGTCTGCAAGTAGAGAAGACATACACGAGAAAATGCATACAAGAACATCAGTCTTTTTTTATCGCTCATTATATTCATTTGTATCTTTGATACATTGTGCTTCAAATGGTTATCTTTATTCACTCTTTGAGAGAGTTCATTTACGTAAATCATTCTTTGTAAGAATCTCAAAGTTGTGGGACTTTGAGGTTGGGTTATCGATTACAACTTGTAAGGGGAGTGTATCCTAGAGAGAGGATAACTTTCGAGTACGAGTGTGTATCTGATTTGAGTGATAGTAGAAAAAGCCAGAGAGTCTGGGGACTGGACGTAGGTCAAGAGTTAAGACCGAACCAGTATAAATCTTCTGTGTCAAGCTCTTCTTCTCTATCTCCATCTTATCTTGATTAAGTATCTGTTGTGTAGGTGATTTAAAAATAATTTTTAAAATCCCCAATTCACCCCCCTCTTGGTGATTTCCTTCACTTTCAGAACTATATGACAAGTTGATTGACCTTGATGCCAGAATGTCCACTCAGCCAGTCACCACTGGCCTGATAAGCAATGGCGTGGATAAGATACTGAAGCATCTCCACAGTGGATCTACATCCACTTTTTGCACCACTACTGGTTATGTCAAACCTGAATCCTTACCATCTTTTGTTTTTCATTCTTCACCCATCTCTACCTCTCCACCTGAGGCTTTCACTTCTATTCCTGACCCTTCACCTATGCCCGCCTCTACTCCTACTCACCTTCGAGATTCTAGCCTCTCCATCTCCCACTACACCTACAATTGAGATTCTTCATATCTTACAAACACCTACAACTGAAATCTTTCACCCTACACCTTCTCCTATCTCAGCCTTCATCCCCATTTGAAGATAACAAAGGGGAGAGAAAGGCAAAGAAGAGTAGAATTTGAGAATAGGAAGTGTAGCTTGTTAGTTGTGTAGCATTTGAGTATAGGAAGTGTAGCTTGTTAGTTGTGTAGTTTGTTAGTTGTTAGTTGTTATACACTCTGTAGTATAGCTTGTTGGGTTGTTATGCTTTGTATTCTGTTATGCATTAAGTGTAGCTTGTTAGTTGTGTAGCATTTGAGTATAGGAAGTGTAGCTTGTTAGTTGTTAGTTGTTATGCACTCTGTAGTATAGCTTGTTGGGTTGTTATGCTTTGTATTATGTTATGCATTTTATGCTTTTTGACTTATCAATGAAGTGTATAACTTTATGCAATCTTACATGCTTATGTTATCTCTGATGTCTTGACATTTTTTAAAACATTTCAAATGTGTAAACTTATGTTTGTTCCAGATGGTTAAGTTTTTCAAAATGTCAAAATGCCCACTTAAATGACTTGAAATTTCTGTCAAATGCAAACATCAATCCAAGACACAAACTTTCTCAAATTCTAGTAAACTTGGTTTACAAGTGTTGTCATCATCAAAAAGGGGGAGAATGTTAGTTCTCTATGTGTTTTGATGATAACTGGCAATTGTAAACACAAGTTAAAATTTGTCTTGATAGGTTAAAAAACTTAATGTCAAGTGAATACTCGAGTATTGGTTTCAATACTCAAGTATTGAGTTGACAGAGAATGGCTCATTTTCACAAAGTTGAGCAATACTCGAGTATTCCCCTTAATACTCAAGTATTGAGCTTACAGAGAGCATTCCAAGTTTTTCACCATGAGCCATACTCGAGTATTGGTATAAATACTCGAGTATTGATCATACATAGACTCTTTCACAAAAAGGATAAATTATCAATACTCAAGTATCCATTTGAATACTCAAGTATTGGTTATACAGAGAGTCACCAAAGTATTCCAATATGTGAATACTCGAGTATTGGTTTGAATACTCGAGTATTGAACTGACAAAGGGTTTCAACCTTTACACATGTTTATGTATCAAGTATTGAAATGGAAACTCAAGTATTGAATTGGCAGAAACTTTTCAATATTTTTGAAAACATCTGAATACTCTAATATTGAGGTGATTACTCGAGTATTGGCCATACAGAAAGTTTTGCTATTTTCAAGTGACTTGAATACTCAAGTATTAAAATGATTACTCAAGTATTGAGTTGGAAAAGTTTTCACAAAGTTTTACAAATGATATGAATACTCGAGTATTGAGTTGAATACTCGAGTATTGGACATACGAGAGAGCTTGGCTTCTTTTTCAAATGTTTTGAAAACTCAAGTATTGATTTTAATACTCAAGTATTGAGATTTTGGACTTAAACTTATTTTCACATAAAAGGTTCAAAACTCGAGTATTGATTCCAATACTCGAATATTGGTCTTATTCATTGAAATAGTCCAAAGCTCAAAACATGAATTACTTCTCTAGAAGATGAATACTCGAGTATTGACATGTATACTCAAGTATTCATATTAGTGCATAGTGACATACTCGAGTATTGGTCGCAGGTTTTGAAAATCAAGTCTGACAATTTTGTGAAACCTTCTTGTTTGATCTTAATACTTCCCATTATTAATCTCTGATATTCCCAGCTATGTTTAACCACTTTGTTAGTAAGTTTCAGATGAATTAGAGAATACTTATTGAAGGTTTATAGCAAAAGCAAAAAGCATGTCAAAACATTAAATGCTAAACCCATAAAGTTACATCCTTTTGGGTAATCCGCCTGCACACGCTTAACAAAGGATTAAAGAATGTTTCTACATCTAGCAGTTGCCATTCCAACGGATTTATTCTCAAGAAGTCAACTCTGAACTTGTAACACCCCATTTTCATAAATATTTTCTTGCTGTATTTGATCGAGTTTGAGCGTCGGAAAATTTTTCAAAATAAAAACGAAAGTAATCGAATAACATTCATATCAATATGCGGTAGTCATATAGTACAATCATCCGTAGTCTTAATAAAGTACAAAACAAATTTATTTTCTCCGTCTGCTTCCTTAAGCCGGCTCCTTACCCTTCTCTTCGATCCGAGCACCTCGGGATCCTGAAGCTATGGTAAGAGCTGAGATCCAATGCCTATTGGATTTCAGGTAACGGTTAACCTCATGCTTATGTAAACAGTATATGCATGGTAGATATTCACAAAATTTCACAACATAAAACACATTTCAACATATCGGCAATAACATTACACAGCCCCTGCAGTATGTATGTCATCCCAGTCTGCATATTCACCGGTGCCACGATGTACAGTCGTGTCCATAGCGCTAGGAAAACTTTCAACGGTGTTATCAAGACCATAACCCGTGTGTTCATGATTTCATTAATTTCAAACAAGACAGAGTCTCAGTGTAAGAACACAGCAATCACATATAGCATACAACATGCATAAGAGTTAAGGTTACAATACGCGTCCGTACCTTCGTTGACGGTACTTCGGTACGTTTTACGAAAAACAATATTTTTTACAGCGGTACAACAGCGGCACAACAGCGATACGATTATCACAGATATCCTATAAGGATAATATTTATCAACATTTAGTATCATAACAGGCATTTTAGGTACAAATTACCATTTTGCCCCTAGTTGGACTAATCGGCGAAATTTAAACGAGCTTCGCTACTTTAATCCTATCTCTCCAGAATTTTGACATATCTCTTTTCCCAATATATTTTCGAAATAAATACCATATTTACCCCTAAAACATGATATCTAAACTATTTCGAAAAATTAAAGATAAAACTAGCATTTCTACTATAACTCGAAAGAACTAGCAAAGCTTAAGACTAGGGACCGAAGAACTTACCCGGGGCTTCGCTATACTTTCTCCGGGCTCCTCCTTCTCTCTAACCTCTCTCTAGATTCGGTTTTGATGTGGAAAGAAATGAAGAGAGGTGAAGCCTATTTATAGGAAAAATTGTGACACTATTCATGCCTTTTCAGATCGGATTTCAACCATCGGATCTCGCTTTTACACATGGCTCCATCTTGGCCATTCAACCCCTTGGCCGACCTCCCCCCATGTCATCTTCCAAAAGATGATGTCATCCAGGTGATGTCATCACCTGCTTTATGAGCCGGTATTGATAAAGTTCCCTGTTCGGTGTTCGAATCACGTAATCTTGGAGAATCTTAAAAATCCGGCAGTAGAGCGCTGACGATCTATTCATCCTCTTTCAAAATACTTGGGTTAGCTAAATTTTTGATCCCATTAAGGGTATTCCATTGCTTTGAACATTTTTGGACGGACGCCATGATTCGGAAATAACTTCCGGTAGTACCAACCACGGACATAAATTTACTTTGGTTTATAATATGTCCCGACCTAAGAAACCTAGTTCATGGTTTGTCACAACGGTCTTGTTTTATATTGGTTCTCATTTCTACTATCGCCCTTTTTCTTTTTCATCCTGTCTCTTAAGTACTCATGTTGGTTTCGAAATGACTTCGGAGATAGCTCACTCCGGGATAAAATTTTACTTGTTTATAATAAGTCCAGATGTTACAGACTTAGTTCCCATATTTTGAGGTAGGATTTAATTTCTATCGGTTCTCATTTATCCTGTTGACTCTTTACAAAATATCTCATTTTATAATATTATTAAATTTTAAATATCTAGATATTATTTTTGAAATAACCACAACTCTTTTCACACTATTTTCTTTATTATTATTATTATCATTATCATTATTATTTATTTTAATATTTTCGGCCCCCCTTTTTGTTGGTTATGATTAGTTTTGATGATGTCTTATATAGATGCTATTCTTAAGAGCAAAAAGATTGCACACTACATTTACATTATACTTTTACTAATTCTTATATTTAATGTAGATGCAAAGTTTAATAATGGAGATTGATCAAGAAATGAGACTAAAGAAAGACAAACTTGCACTATATGTGACACTGGGAGTCTCTATGATCAAACAGAAGATGAAATGAAGCTTCATCATATTTGAGCTACAGTGGAGTATAAATGAATAGTATTGATACGGGAAGCCGACTTATGAAATTCTGGAACAAGTTCAGTATATGCTCGACTTTATGGATATTGAAGAATTATGGAAAATGATCAAGAGAAGAAGAGAAAAGAAGAAAGAAAGAGTTGAATGATGAAGAATGATCAAGTTGGGAGATGGAAAAAGGAAGAACTTGTTGAATGGAATGAAGATATCATTATTCAAGTTGTTATATTGATGCTAGAAGCCTCCAAGATCATATGGAAGTTGGAATCGCTCAATTAGGAGCTAAAGTCAGCAAAACATAGCTTCAGGATGAGAAAACTCGAGTAAAGAACTCAATACTCAAGTTTAGAAGTCAAAACTCGAGTATGTTCATCAATACTCGAGTATTGAAGTATCTTCAGCATCTACGGGGTCTCGGACTTGCCATACTCGAGTATCCAAGTCAATACTCGAGTATGCAGTGTTTTCAGCATCTCTGGCCTCTCTGGACTTGCAATACTCGAGTATCCAAGTCAATACTCGAGTATGTAGCGGTGATCAGCTCTGTTTCACGTTCAGCACGGGCGATGTCTGGTAATTTGATGATATCTTCCAAACCAGAAATCAGATTGAATTAAAATAAGTGGCATATAAAACTAGACTCCCAATACGTCATGTTGATATAAAATTCAAATCCAAAGGAGTTCATATGAAAGAGTTATGAATTGTGGAAGTTGATAGCAAAATCCACGCCACACAGCAAACAAAGCTTCAACGTTTTGAGTGTAATTCACAAACTAAAAATCCAATTGAGCTGAAATTGGAGGCATATGAAATTAGACTCACAGAGATTTCCATCAAAAGTTGAACCAACCAAAACGGAGTTCAGACCGGGGGAGATATGACCCTCGAAAGTTGATGGTTTGTTCAAGAAGTTGCAATACTCGTGTATGTAAGTTCAATACTCGAGTTTCCATCGGTGAGAGCGCGAATGTTAGAGCATCTTCCAATACTCGAGTTTCCATCTCAATACTCGAGTATTGATTAGACAGAGAGGAACTTGGAGTTACCCAACAACCTCAATACTCGAGTTTCCAAATGAATACTCGAGTATTCGACGCTGGTTCAGAAAACGAAGTTCTAATGGCTAGTTTTCATCTGAGTCTAACGGCTATATTTCTTTCTCCAACGGTCATATATTGATCTCTACCTATAAAAGAAGTCAGATTCAAGAAAGAAGGGGCAAGACACAAGCATACAACTTCAAAATGCTCATACTCTGATCTTCATCTCATTTACTCTCTGTTTTTCAAATGCTTACATAGTTTATCAGAGAGAGTGAAATTATTTGTAATGCACTTCGGTGTTTATCTTATTCACTTCGAGAGAGAAGATTCATTATAAACATTCTATCTGTTTATTATCGAGAGTTACTCAAGATTGGGTGATCTTGAGAGGAAACAGATTGTAACCTTACATTGAGTAAGGGGAGTATCTCGGTGAGAGATTTGGCTTCACAAGTGCCTAGGTGAACTTGTGGGATTGTAAAGGCTTCTCTTGTGCCACGGATTAAACAAGAGGATAGTGGATTGAAAATCTCAAGTGGAGCTTGAGGATTTGGACGTAGGTCAAGGATTGGGCGAACCAAGATAAATCTCGGTTTGCATATTATCTTCTCTTATCTCTTATATTTCCAAAGACATATATATATATATATATATCTGAATATGCATACATGTTTGAATGACTAACTTTTGCTTTATCAATTATTATTGTCATTCAAACTGCTTTCAATCAGTTGCGAAAAGATTTTCAAAGTTCCTAAAGTTTTAATTAGGCACCCAATTCCCCTCTCTTGGGTGATAGCCGGGACTTTCACCTTTTTAATTAATTTTTATTTATTTCCTAATTAATTTACTTATATCTTAATTATCTTATATTATCCCATTAATTACTTAATTAGTCACTTACTAATTGTTGATAATTTTCTTAATTAGGATTAATTATTATCTCATAACTATTTCAACGACATTGTATTTTATATCCTATGCATTATATTAAAAATCATGGGGCCTAATTAGGGTTTCTAAAATAATATCAAATTTTCCCCTTATTATTTCTAAGGAAAAAATTTATTAAATTACTATAATTAAGGACAATATTTTCCCTAATTTTTAATAATTATTTTATTACCCTCTAAGATTTATCATAATATTTTCAGGCCATTTTATGCCCTATAAATACATTTTTGGGTTTTTGGTACTTGTATACTCTAATCTCGACAGGTTTTTACTTTAGAAAATAAGATGATTATGCTTAATATTTGAGACTTTATATTCACCTATCAGAAACAATCATTTATTTATCTCAAATATAAGATTCCAGATAAATAAATATCCGGGTATTACATTTCTCCCCCCGTTAATTAAAATTTCGTCCCCGAAATTTACTCTAATCTAATCAAATTATCAGTCATGAACTCGGGGTATTTCTTCAACATATCTTCTTCCGTCTCCCATGTCGCCTCTTCAGGTGACAATCCCGTCCAGACCACTTTCACCATCGGAATACTCCGGTGCCTAAGCCGTCTCTCTTGACGCTCAATGATCTGCTCCGGTATGACTTCGAATGTGTTATCATGTCGTAACTCAACGGTTTCGTATTCAATGACATGATCGTGGTCGGATTGGTACTTCTTTAGCTGGGAAACATGGAATACGTCGTGAAGTTTACTAAGGTTTGGGGGTAAGGCTATCTGGTACGCAACTGGTCCACGTTTGGCCAGGATTTCAAATGGTCTTATGTAACGAGGACTCAACTTCCGCCGTTTCTATGTTCTACCAACACCGGTTACCAGGGATACTTTAAAAAATACATGGTCTCCGACTTCAAATTCTAGAGGTCTTCTCCTCTTGTCTGCGTAGCTCTTCTGTCTGCTCTGGGCTACTAAGAGTCTCTTCTTGATCAACGCAATTTGTTCGGAGGTCTTTTCAACTATATCTGGCCCAAGGAACTCACGTTCTGATAGTTCCATCCAGCATATAGGTGACTTACACTTCCATCCGTACAACGCTTCAAATGGTGCCATATGTATGCTCGCATGGTAGCTATTGTTGTACGCAAACTCTGCCAACGGTAGATATTGGTCCCAATGGCCTTTAAAGTCCAACACACACGCTCAAAGCATATGTTCTAACGTCTGTATTGTCCTTTCAGATTGACCATCAGTTTGAGGATGATAAGCTGTACTAAATCGTAACTTAGTATCCAACGCTTCATGCAACACTTGCCAAAATCGAGATGTAAATCGCGGGTCGCGATCAGAGACAATGCTCTTTGGCACACCATGGAGTTTCACGATCTGTTTGATGTAGATCTCCGCCAACCGTTCTGGGGAATGATTGACGCTGATAGGGATAAAGTGTGATGATTTAGTCAGTCGGTCGACAATTACCCAGATTGCATCGTGATTCCTGATCTTGGGCAATCCCACTACCAGGTCCATGGTTACACACTCCCATTTCCATTCCGGAATCTCATGTCCTTGAAGAGGACCAGCGGGTCGTTGGTGTTCAATCTTAACTTTCTTACAAGTTAAGCATTTGGAAAGGTACTCGGTCACGTCTTTCTTCAGTCCGGGCCACCAGAATTCAGACTTGATGGTTTGATACATCTTAACCATTCCAGGATGCAAGGTATACTTACTCTTGTGAGCTTCATCCAGAATATTCCGTCGTAACTCATCGATCGGGGGTATGTAGATCCACTTTTTGTATCTGACCAAACCACTAATGGATAGGTCATAGTCTTGAGTTTCGCCTTGAGCGATCAACTCTCGCATAGTAATAGCTCGTTCATCTTGTTTCGAGCTTCCTCGAACTCGTCGTCTCTCGGATCGTATTCTCCCGACTAACAAGGAAACTCGCAAGACAGCTTCTCTAGGCGCATTAAAGTTTACAAAAACTTGAGTTGACAAGTTCAAATCCCCGAAGTCCTCAAGCAACTTCAGTTCTTGAACCATCATGTGCGCTACCCGCATGCATTTTCTACTAAGAGCATCCGCAACAACATTGGCTTTACCTCGGGTGATATTTAATCTCCAGGTCATAGTCTTTGAGTAACTCCATCAGCCGACGCGCCATCGTTGAGGTCGCAAGATACAATTGTACGGTTGCACCGTATAGATAATGCCTCCATATCTTCAAAGTAAACACGATCGCCGCAAGCTCTAAGTCATGCGTAGGATAATTCAACTCGTGAGGTTTCAACTGACGAGAGGCATAGGCCACCACTCTGCCTTGTTGCATCAGGACACATCCCAATCCATGCCCACTGGCATTACTATAGACCATATAAGTCTCACTCGGATCTGGGATTATCAATACTGGTGCTGTGGTCAACTTCTCCCTCAGTCTATGAAAGCTATCCTCACAGTCCTCACCCCATACAAAGGGTTGGTTTTTCCTCGTGAGCTTTGTCAATGGTAAGGCAAGATGTGAGAAATTCTGTATAAATCTGCGGTAATAACCCGTTAGACCCAGAAAACTACGAATCTCCGTCACTGTCTCTGGTCTTTTCCAGTCTAGAACTGCTTCCACTTTGCTGGGATCAACAGCAACTCCGCCTCGTGATATGACATGGCCCAAAAATCTAACCTCTGGTAGCCAAAACTCATATTTGCTAAGTTTAGCAAAAAGTCACTTTTCCCTGAGTATACTCAAAACTAGTCGCAGATATTCTTAATGCTCCTCTCTACTTTTAGAATAGACAAGGATGTCGTCGATAAACACCACTACAAACTTATCAAGGTGTTGATGAAAAATGCGGTTCATGTAGTCCATGAATACAGCAGGTGCATTTGTCAAACCGAAAGGCATCACAAGGAATTCGTAATGCCCATACCTGGTTCTGAAAGCCGTTTTTGGAATATCACTAGCTTTAACTCGCAGCTGATGATATCCTGAACGCAGATCAATTTTTGCGAAGATATTGGAACCAGATAATTGATCCAAAAGATCATCAATCCTGGGAAGTGGATATTTATTTTTGATTGTCACTTTGTTCAACTCACGATAGTCGATACAAAGTCGAAGACTTCCATCTTTCACTCCTGCATTTCGTTTGGCGCCATGCGATATGGAGCTTTGGATATTGATCCAGTGCCGGGCATCAATTCAATGGCGAACTCAACTTCTCTTTTCGGAGGTAGTTCGGTGAGGTCATCTGGAAATACGTCGGGAAATTTGTTTACAACAGAGATGTCTTGGAGTGAAGGTTCGGCTTCCACTTTGATAGAAAAGAATACCATATATGCTTGGCATCCATGCTTAATACATATCTGAGCCTCCGCAATGAACAAAAAATTCAGTTTTACGTCAATCTTGCCTCTGCTATGAGAAGGTGCAAAAGAAATCCTCTTGCTTCCACAATCAATGATCGCATTGTTCGCATGACACCAATCAAGACCGAGAATGACATCGATGCCATGAAGTGGCAACCGAATAAGATCAATGTTTGAATCTCGTCCGTTCACACTCGCGACACAATTTAGACTTGCATTAGAAGCTAAGGTCTTAACACCGAGTGGTGTAGCTACTAACAAATCATAAGGTAGACTAAAGGCATGCATCCCTAAACGTTTAGCACATTCGTAGGAAATGAACGAGTGACTAGCACCTGAATCATACAATGCTAGAAGTGGACTTCTGTTTAGAGATATAGTACCTTGGATCATGTCCGGAGACTTTCTGGCTTCTTCATTGGTCAAGGCAAAAAATTGACCAGGGTTCTGCTGCTTCTGCTCTGTTGCTCTCTGCGAGCAATTCATGCTGATATGTCCCGGTTTAAGACATTTATAGCAGGTCAATTGTCCCTCGCAGTTACTACCCTGATGGTACCTTCCGCATTTAGGACACGGTCGGGATGCCTGGATCCTTGGGACATTTTGTTGTCCAGGTTGATAGGGTCTCTTGTTTCCTCCTCAGAAATTATTCCAAGGTAGCCTTCTCTTATGGCCAAAGTTCACACGATTGACATTGTTACGACTTGGGCCACTGTTGTTGAAAGGTCTGGGCCTTCGCAATTCCTTCAAATTCCGCTCAATGAGCCGACAGGCTTCAACAGCATGAATGAGCTATTGGAATTGCAGAGAAAAAAGTTTCTCCCTAATTTCATATTTGAGCCCATACACCAGTATGTTTGCCATATGCTTCCTTCTTCGTCTCTTCTAACATGTGAAGAGTATCGGGATAAATTGGTAAAACGAGCAAAGTAGTCATCTACTGACTCTTCTTGGCCTTGTCGGATATGTAGGAATTCCGACTCCTTCGTGATCTACACAGATGCAGGGAAATATTGTTCGTTGAATTTTTCTAAGAATTTCTCCCAAGTAATGGGACAAAGAACGGAGACGTAAAGATGCCGCCACGGTCCTCCACTAGCGATCCGCGTCACCTTCTAGCTTATAAATTGCTAGTTGGGCCTTGCGATCTTCCGGGCACTCCATAACTTCAAAAATCTTTTATAATCTCATAAGCCAGTCCTCTGTTGAGTCTAGCTTACCTCGGAAGGCTGGGGGTTTCAGCTTGCAAAACTGAGCTACCCAATACTGTGTAGTCTTAGCCTCCCTACGGGGTTGTTGAAGATACACAATTGCCCTTTCGAGCCTGTGTGGGGATTGTGATCGTTCAGGTTCCTCTTCTCCTTCAGCTTGCCTTTCTTCTTCTTGTTCCTCCTTTGTTTCTTGTTCAGCTTGCCTCTCTATCTGTCATTCGGTACGCAACTCCTCAATCATTGCCCATTGCTCATGCAACATCGCCATGACTTCCTGCCACGCATTCTGGTTTGGCAGGTTCTGTTTTTGAGCTTGTTACTTAGGCTCTTGCATTGGGATAGGAGTCACTCGAGGTTGTCGGCCTCGGCCCCTTCCTCTACCTCAGCCTCTGGGAGCACCAGCTCCTCTTAAGTTTACCATTTTAGTTCTATTTTCATTCAATTACGAGAGACGTTAGTTATGTTATAAGAACATAAACAAGACGTACATAAATATTTCATTTATTTATCACCAATATTCAAACCATACAAACAACTATAGTAGGATAGTATGCATCATTATACGACCCTCATATCAATGGGTCTTTACTCACATAGTTTCATCAATGTAACTAACAATTCAAAACACACTCACAATTAAAAATGCATGATTTGTAGTTTACAACAGTACTACTACTACTATTTCTATTTTTGTGACTTTTTTGTTCGTTCACCCGAATCCCTCCATCCTCACATACTTTGACAAACCCAACGTCTAAGGTTCCAGATAATCGCACAGACATTATCCAAATTCCCTTCATTTAATAGGTCATTGGTTTTCTGGATCCAATAAGGGGTCCTGGGAAAATGATAGAGAATGGATCTGACCCAATCATCATTAGCATATTGAACCGAGGAAGTCATAGTGGCAAGGTAGAATTCCTTGACACGGGTTAAGTAGTAAAGGTACTGGGCCTTAAGGTTGTTGGTGGATGCCTCAGCGAGTTGTAGGTCTAGTAGGGTGGTGTAAACAAGGGTGGCATGATTGTCCAAGACATATTGCAGACCATCATCTACACTGTCTAAATTTTGAATGTCAAGGTAGTCAAAATTATCACCCACAGAGGAGTGATGTGAACCGTCGGGGTGGCTTACGGGGTAGCAGCCGAACATGTAGCTTGGGGGTTCCGTTTGTACAGGTAAAGGGTCATACATATTATCTGGGTATGCCTGAAATTCTGGGCCAGGGTGGTGTTCTGGCTCTTCCTCAAGAGTGGGGGTATAGTATGGTACATACATTGGATTAGGTGCAGGATGGAATAGGTTTATTGGATCAGGGGGTGGATGTTCGGGTTCTGGGTTCCTTCTTAAACTGACCCTGCATGGATAAGGCCGTCGCGCCACAATCATCCATAGTCTTAATAAAGTACAAAACAAATTTATTTTCTTCGTCTGCTTCCCTAAGCCGGCTCCTTACCCTTCTCTTCGATCCGAGCACCTCGGGATCCATACGCTATAATAAGAGCTGAGATCCAATGCCCATTGGATCTCAGGTAACGGTTAACCTCATGCTTATGTAAACAGTATATGCATGGCAGATATTCACAACAATTCACAACATAAAACACATTTCAACATATCGGCAATAACATTACACAGCCCCTGCAGTATGTATGTCATCCCAGTCTGCACATTTACTGGCAATACGATGTACAGTCGTGTCCATAGCGCTAGGAAAACTTTCAATAGTGTCATCAAGACCATAACCCGTGTGTTCATGATTTCATTAATTTCAAACAAGAAAGAGTCTCAGTGTAAGAACACAGCAATCACATATAGCATACAACAAGCATAAGAGTTAAGGTTACAATACGCGTCCGTACCTTCGTTGACGGTACTTCTAAGACGTTTTACGAAAAATGGTATTTTTGACAGGTGACAGTACAACAATGCCAAGCACGATTATCACAGATATCCTATAAGGATAATATTTATCAATATTTAGTATCATAACAGACATTTTAGGTACAAATTACCATTTTGCCCCTAGTTGGACTAATCGGTGAAATTTCGCCGAGCTTCGCTACTTTGATCCTATCTCTCCGTAATTTTGACATATCTCTTTTCCCAATATATTTTCGAAATAAATACCATATTTACCCCTAAAACATGATATCTAAACTATTTCGAAAAATTAAAGATAAAACTTGCATTTCTTCTATAACTACTGAAAGAACTAGCAAAGCTTAAGACTAGGGACCAAAGAACTTACCCAGGGCTTCGCTATACTTTCTCCGGGCTCCTCCTTCTCTCTAACCTCTCTCTAGATTCGGTTTTGATTTGGAAAGAAATGAAGAGAGGTGAAGCCTATTTATAGGAAAAATTGTGACACTATTCATGCCTTTTCAGATCAGATTTCAACCATCGGATCTCGCTTTTACACGTGGCTCCATCTTGGCCATTCAACCCCTTGGCTGACCTCCCCCCCATGTCATCTTCCAAAATATGACGTCATCCAGGTGATGTCATCACCTGCTTTATGAGCCGGTACTGATAAAGTTCCCTGTTCGGTGTTCGAATCGCGTAATCTTGGAGAATCTTAAAATTCGGCAAAGCAAAGTGCTGACGATCTATTCATCCTCTTTCAAAATACTTGGGTTAGCTAAATTTTTGATCCCATTAAGGGTATTTCGTTGCCTGCTGAACATTTTTGGACAGACGCCATCGGTTACGGAAATAACTTCCGGTAGTACCAACTTCTGGACATAAATTTACTGGTTTATAATATGTCCCGACCTAAGAAACCTAGTTCATGGTTTGTCACAATGGTCTTGTTTTATATTGGTTCTCATTTCTACTATCTCGCCCTTTTTCTTTTCATCCTGTCTCTTAAGTACTGTTGGTTTTAAATGACTTCGAGAGATAGCTCACTCCGGATAAAATTTTACTTGTTTATAATAAGTCCGGATGTTACGAGACTTAGTTCCCATATTTTGAGGTAGGATTTAATTTCTATCGGTTCTTATTTATCTTGTTGGCTCTTTACAAAATATCACATTTTATAATATTATTAAATTTTAAATATCTAGATATTATTTTTGAAATAACCACAACACTTTTCACACTATTTTCTTAATTATTATTATTATTTATTTTAATATTTTCGCTCCCCCACTTTTTAATTAATTTTTATTTATTTCCTAATTAATTTACTTATATCTTAATTATCTTATATTATCCCATTAATTACTTAATTAGTCACTTACTAATTGTTGATAATTTTATTAATTAGGATTAATTATTATCTCATAACTATTTCACCGACATTGGTATTTTATATCCTATGCAATATATTAAAAATCATGGGGCCTAATTAGGGTTTCTAAAATAATATCAAATTTTTGTTGGTTATGATTAGTTTTGATGATGTCTTATATAGATGCCATTATTGAGAGCAAAAAGGTTGCATACTACATTTATCTTCTACTTTGACTAATTCTTGTATTTAATGTAGATGCTAAGTTAAATGATGAAGAATGATCAAGTTGGGAGATGGAAAAGGGAAGAACTTGTTGAATGGAATGAATATATCATTATTCAAGTTCTTATATTGATGCTAGAAGCCTCCAAGATCATATGGAAGTTGGATTGGCTCAATTCAGAGTTAAAGTCAGCAAATATGAGGTTCTATATGAGCAAACTCGAGCCTTCAAGTATTAAACTCAAGTTTACTACCTTGTCAAGTAATTTGCCTATATCGATATGATCAAACTCGAGCTTAGCACTCCAAACTCGAGTCTATAAGTGTCTTCAGCAGCTTTGGTGTTTCTGGACTAGGAAAACTCGAGCTTAGCACTCCAAACTCGAGTTTACAGCGGTGATCAACTCTGTTTCACGTTCAGCACAGGCAACGTCTGGTAATTTGATGATATCGTCCAAACCAGAGATCCGAATGAGATGAAACCAGTGGTATATGAAACTAGACTCCCAATGCGTCATTTGGATATAAAATTCAAGTCAAAAGGTCTTCATATCAAGGAGTTATGAACTGTGGAAATAGACATAGCAATCCACGCCACACAGAAAACCAAGCCTCAATGTTTTGGGTTTATCTCCCAAATGACAGATCCAATGGAGCTGAAATCAGTGGCATATGAAAGTAGACTCAAAGATATTTCCATCAAGAGTTGCACCAACCAGAACGGAGTTCAGACCAGGGAGATATGGCCTTCTAAAGTCGACTAAGTTGCAAGCTCGGCTTACAAGTAGCAAACTCGAGCCGACTAGTAGCAAACTCGAGTTTACGGGTTACTGAGAGGAAATGCTGATTTTTGAAGAAGTCCAAACTCGAGCTTGAAGTTACAAGCTCGAGCTCGAGAGTTCCAGAGAAGAAATGAACTTTTGGAAAAAGCCAAACTCGAGCCTATAAGTGACCAAACTCGAGTTTAGCTCAGACAGAGTGCAATCAGGTCTCGAAGAACACCCAAACTCGAGTCTATAAGTCCGAGCTCGAGCTTACCTATGTAAACTCGAGCTTGGAACACCAGAACATATTTACACATCTGATTCAAGAAAAATCACCATGACTGAAATATTGTTTCTCATCAACAACATCCAGATGATTACTCAAATGATTTATACTACTTCTTAACATCATTTATATCATTTTTGTATAAGTTTCAGGTGATTAAAGTTTGAGATAACATCAACTTGACATAAATCAAAATCTGTCAAGAGTATGAAGATGAACTTTGCTGCAGAATTTCAGAAACAGCAAAGAAGACAGAATTCAATGAGGAAACAAAATTGAATACTCAGCAGTAATGCTCTCTAATGGATTCGAATGTCCAATGTCTTTGATATGCTTGAACTTCAGACTTGAGAAGATTTGAATTTGCTTTAAAGTCAAATAAAGCAACTCCAGGAGCCACTTGTATTATTTTATTATATCTTCTCAAACAAAGCAAATGGAAGATGACTGGAAAGAAGACCAACCATTCTTCAAGGCGAGATAGCAAGGCTCACACCAACAAAAGCCGAACATCATGGGAGACATTCTTGAAGAGCCAAATATTCAAATATGCAAATGTTCTCATGACTATATCTCAATGACTATATTCCCAACAAACTATATTCTCAACAGCTATTTTTCCACGAATTCAAAGTACTCTAAAAGTCATCAAGCTTCAACCAGCATAAATACCTGAAGATTTGAAGACTCCCATACGAAATACAGAGTACACAGAGCATAAAAACGCAGAGACACAAGCTAACATCTTCAAGATGCTAATACTCTGATTTTCATATCATTTACTCTCTTGTTCTTAATGTTTACATAGCTTATCATAGAGAGTGAGATGACTTGTAATTGTGCTTCAGTGCTTATCCATCTACTTCTGAGAGAGAGAAGAGTTATTGTACACATCCTATCATTCTATCTGTGAGATACTAAAGATTGGGTTATCTTAAGTGGGAAACACATTGTGTTGATTACAGCTTGTAAGGGGAGTGTATCCTAGGGAGAGGATTACTTCGAGTACAGAGTGTGTGATCAAGCAAGTGTATTGATTACGGTTTGTATGGGGGAGTGAATCCTAGTGAGAGGATTACTTCAAGTACAGATCTTGTAATCAAGTTGAAAGAAGATAGTGGATTGAAAATCTCAAGCGGAGCTTGGGACTGGACGTAGGTCAAGGATTGGGCCGAACCAAGATAAATCAGTTGCATATTCTCTTCCCTTATCTCTTATATTTCCAGCATATATATATCCGAATGTCCATACATGTTAGAATGATTGATTGTTGCTTTATCAATTATTATTGTCATTCAAACTGCTTTCAATAAGTTGCGAAAAGAATTTCAAAGTTCCTAAACTTTTATCAAACACCCAATTCACCCCCTCTTGGGTGATAGCCGGGTCTTTCATTTGGTATCGAGCTAGGCTCTTGTTGAAAGGACTTAACCGTCTCAAGAGTTTCAATGGCTAATTTTGGGTGCTCTACGTTTTGAAGGGTTTGATTTTACCATTCCACCGCTTTTCAAAGATATTGATTTTTGGTTTTAGAAAGCTAGAATGACTAGTTTTATCAAAGCAACTGATTTTTATATGTGGAATGTTTTTTCAAATGCTTTTGACTTCAAACCAAGAAAGGATTGGACAGAAAAAGACATGAAGATGTTTTCATTGAACATTAGAGCAATGAACATATTATACAGTGTCTTAACTGAAAAATGATTTTGAGAAAATCAAGTCTTGCTCTAGTGCTAAAGAAATTTGGGATACTCTTGATTTTATATATACTTCTAACAATTGTGTTGAAGTTGAAAGTGTTGAAAGTTCATCAGAAATTACAAACTTCACATTTATGGATGATGAACAAATGGAAGAAGGCGAAATCATAGAATGCTTTCTTGATTCAGTCAACACAAAAGAACAAGAGAAAAAGGATTCCCAAGATGAGCTCATTGACAATTGTGATCAATCACTATCTGGAGCTCTAGATGAACATGAGGTAAACAATTCCAATTCTTCTTGTGTAGATAAGAAAAACGTTTTTGAACAATCGCATAGAAGTGTTTTTCAACCATTTACTGATTCTATTTTGAAAAACAAACATATTTTCGAAAATGATGCTGGAAAATCATGTGGGAAGAATGAATGTTCAAATAAAGATTATTTGATGTCTTACTCTCATCACCAAGACAATACTTGCAAAAATATTCACAATAAGCATCATTCTATTATTTGCAATTATTGTGGTAAATCTGGACATATTTCTTACACATGCTATATTAGGAGAAATTCTACTATGAGAAATAAATTTGTTTGGGTTCCTAAAGGACAATCAAGGTCCATTACTAACGATCAAGGACCCAAGTATAAATGGGTACCAAAATGTCCATCTAGTGATTTAAGTGTGCATGACAATTTGAAAATCAATGGACATAAGTGGTGCGAGAAGATGAAAAAGAATCCAAGAGTTTCTCATGAACCTAAAAGGAAACTCACATCGATTAGAGAACTTGTGGAAAAGCCATTGCTGGAACTACAAGGTTTAAACATCAAAGGAAGCAATGGATACAAGCAAGAAGAGTATCATCTACCTCAAGAATGAATTACCACAGAGTACCATTCAACTATCTTGAGGAGAATAAGAAAAGAAGGATCTCTCATGCTCCAAGGAAAAGATTCTTGCATTCTGAATCATATGAGAAAGCATAGCTTGATCCCAAGACTAAATTCAAAATGACAAAGTATCAACGAAGGATACATTGGGTGAGCGAATGCAATCCTTCAAGTACCTAAGGCTAAGGTATGCAAAGGTAAAACCTCCTATGCTATCATTTGAAATATTCATTGAGGTTTTATATCTTGTAGTCTTAGGAATGAGCATTGCAAATTATATTTTTGAGTTCTCATTTCCTGATCTATATTTTGAAAGAGATTGCAATGTTCAACAAGCTTAATTCTTTATGCATATATGATGATTTGAAAAGAAAGTATTTCTTTATGCATAAAATCATGATTAATTCACCGTGCTTTGTTGTTCGAATCGATAAGAGCATGTGAATTTAATTTTGGTTCCTACAAGCTAACGATGATTGGATCCAAGTAAGGTTGGATACCAAGAAAGAAAAATATTTATAAGGTTTTGTAGGATCAGAGAGAGCTTCTCAAGAATGTAACTAGAGAAATGATCCAAATCTTGAGAAAGCTGAACAAGCTATGCTTGATGTTGATGGTGAACATTGGAAAATGAGTTATCTACATCAATCCATCTCAACCAAGCAAGCTTCTATGAGGACAAGAGGAATTACGGTGAAATCTAACCCTTACCTCATACTATGATTATATGAAATTCATTTTTGGTTTGTCTTTGGTTAAGTTAAAATGTTTTGAAACTTATTCAATTTCAATCAGAAAATTTACTGTCAGTGCCAAACTTGAGCTTGGCTATGCAAACTCGAGCTTGCCCCTTACAGAATGCAAACCAAGCTATTTTGCATTTTCTAAACTTGAGCTTGAAAGTTTTTCAAAGTTTACTCATATTCTGAGTAAGCTCGAGCTTACACCTGGAAGCTCGAGTTTAAGAAGGTTTGAGGATTTTACCAAGTTACTCAAATTGCAAACTCAAGCTTATTAGTTTTAAGCTCAAGCTTGCCTCTTCCAGAGTCTTTTCTCAATGAGTTTAGAAATATGTAAACTCGAGCTTGTCGTTACAAGCTCGAGCTTACCTCTGCAGAAACTATTTGACAAGTGAAAACCTTTCCCTAAACTTGAGCTTATCATTTTTACAGTAGAGTTTGTGAGTTTAAAAAAGTTGTAAACTCGAGCTTGGCATCCCAAACTCGAGCTTACATCAGGCAGAAACTTTTCAAAGTTTTCCTAAATAGCAAACTCAAGCTTACCTTTCTAAGCTCAAGCTTACATTTTGAGAATTAAAATTATTTTTGACATGAATAGTGTCAAACTCGAGCCTGCTCACTAATAGACTCGAGTTTGCGTTTTTCTCAAAATGATCTTCAAGATGGTTTCACGATAGTTTCCTCGACAAAATTCTAAACTCGAGCTTAGAGATGGAAGCTCGAGCTTGGTATCTGAATAAACTTTCCAAACTCAAGTTTGTGTCAACCATGTTTTTGAAATAATCTTTCTCGAATTTTCAAAAACTTCATGTATGATCTATATACTTCATATCATCAATCACTAATATTCCTAACTCGTGTTTAATCAATTTGTTAGTGAGTTTTTGATGATCAAACAAGTGAATTTGTGCATAACTTTTTGATTTTATATTTTTGAAATGCACAAGTGTAAAATTTGTTTGGATTTCAATTCACACTGTCTTGTGTGAATGCATACAAATGTTTTTGAAAACATATCCATACTTTAATTGCATTCAAATGATGTTTCAAATTGGAAGTTAATATTGTATATTGAATGTTGGATATGCTTCAAATTTGTCAAGTTGAGTCTTTCCTATCATTCACATATTGACCTTTGGTATTCAATATGATGCTTGAACTCCTCATTCTTCATTCTCAATCAAGTTAGATCTTATATCTAACAAGTTGATTATCTATATGAGTTTCAAGCTTATCTCCTTTAAAAGAATTCAATTTGTGAAAATCTTATGCTTATTGGATAAACTCTTATTGATCAAGTTACTCAAATATACATTTATCTTCATCCATTTTCGAGTAACTATATTTATATTCTTGCTTTGAATATTCATATATTTCAAGACTCTATTCTAAAAAGCAAGATTATCTCTTAGACAATAGCAAAGTCATTGTGCTCATATATTTCTGTTGTGCAAAGCATGTTTCGAAAATGCTCTACTTTCATGACTTTTGTTTTTGAGAAAATTCTTTTACATGTAAACTTCAATGTTTCACATGTTCTCTTAATCTTGAAGCATTCTGATCTATTCTTTAACATGTTGATTTCCACCATGTTTAAAATGAACATTGTTTTCAAGCATGTTTCAAAAATGAATCTTTCATTCATGAAAATTTTGATTTCATAATGCATTATCATATTTTGAAAGAACATTCAAGATTTGAAACACTTTGCATATTTCATTATCATTCTTGGAAAATCGAGCTCACTCATAAACTCGTGAATTGATAAATGCTTATCTTTATGGATAAGATTTTCTATGCTCTTTGATCAAACTTACATGCAGTTTATCAATGACATCTTTTCTACATAAAAAGTGTATTTACAAAGTGTCATTGAAAAATAACATTCTTGATATCATTTAATTGTTACCCTATTTTGATTCATTGGCTTGAATTTACTTGATTGGGTAAAACTATGTTTTGATCTTTGATTGCTATACTCTTTGCTCCAATATCATATTGTTAAATTATACGAGCTTAAGAGTTGTCATGTCTAATCAGTTGTGGACTCAAGAATCATTGGGTACCCAAGAACATATATTTTTGCAGGAGTTGACCAAATTGTTATGTTGTTGAATACAAAGAACATAGGCAAACATAATAGATCATTTCGGTGGCTATGTCTGCAAATTTTGTGATATCACTTGAATGACATCCCATCACTAGCAAGAGGCTTAGACCAAGATGATAAGGAGCATGCTAGCTTGATGATAACTTATGAGCATAAACTAATTTGAAATCCTATACGAAGCTCATTTGGGATTTCAGCTTCTAAGATGCATTCAGTACAATTGAAAATTGCTATCCAGTAATGCATCTATGGACTACAGAGGATTATAACTTGAGTAATTACGATATTACTCAAGTGAGGTATTGTATTATGCATATGTCATAATCATGCTAGGCTAACTTGATTTCATTCATTCCATTTTATTTCATGAATCTTAGCCTAAGCGTAATCATTTATTTAAAATGATCCTTATGCCTTAAAACTCTTTTATCATAAGTGATTTCTTCATACCAATTTCAAGTCCATCCATGTGAACTTGAAAGTTCTTAATTCTCCGAGATACCATGTTATGTCCATTGGAGTTAGATGAATTCCGAGACTTCATAACACTTGGTATCACATCATTATCTGGTATCATTAAAGGGAGCTACAAATTTGTTTTAATCATGCATTCATTAAGGGGGAGCTTCACATTCACATGTGTTTGATATCTTAAAAGCTCATCTCATTTATTTGAAGAAAACCCTTTCTAAGCATACTCATCTGTATTCACTATCTTCTATTAGTTTTGATGATGAGTTAATTTCATATTTGAAAATATCTTATATTTTCCTTTCATTATTTTTAAAATATCATTTGGAAAGTAATACTTGATATTTGGTTGCACTAACCAATCTCTTTTGCAAAGAAAGTTTTCAATTTGTAGCAGAAGATTTTGTTATGTGTTATAATTTTCCTTAATGCACTACAAGGAGAAACTATTCAATTAAGGAAAGATGCTTTGACGATCAATCATTGAAGCTGAGGAAAGAAATGGAAGCTGAACTACTGATCATATTCATTCAGATGAGATACAACTCAAGAAGCCAGTACTTTAGTTTCATTTCACATCTCCAAGGCTATAAGGCTATTCAGAGCACATCACAGATCTCAAAGCTAGCAAATGGATTTCACAGATCAATCATCAATCTGCAAAAACCAACATGAGCATTTCTAATCTCTATCTCTTTATATTAAGTAGAAATGTTTCATATGTTTGGTATCTATATGCTTTAAGTGTGAAAGATTTATTGAAAATCTCTCCAAATTCTTTCAAATTTGTTTTCATAAAAACATTCCAAATTGCATCATATTTAGAATGAAAACACTTTCAAATCAAGGAGAGAAAATCAGTTCTTTGACTCTTCTAATCTAGTTTCATATTTGTCTCTATAAGCATTTCTTCTTTACTTCAACTTTTTGCTAATGACAAATAAGGGGAGAGAATGGCAAGAAAAATATGAGCATCTAATATATTTTCATATTCATACATATTTTTCTTATAGTATTTGCCATCATCAAAAAGGGGGAGAATGTTGGTTATGATTAGTTTTGATGATGTCTTATATAGATGCCATTCTTGAGAGCAAAAAGGTTGCATACTACATTTATCTTCTACTTTGACTAATTCTTGTATTTAATGTAGATGCTAAGTTAAATGATGAAGAATGATCAAGTTGGGCGATGGAAAAAGGAAGAACTTGTTGAATGGAATGAATATATCATTATTCAAGTTCTTATATTGATGCTAGAAGCCTTCAAGATCATATGGAAGTTGGATTGGCTCAATTCGAGTTAAAGTCAAGCAAATATGAGGTTGGATGAGCAAACTCGAGCCTTCAAGTATTAAACTCAAGTTTACTACCTTCAAGTAATTTGCCTATCGATATGAGCAAACTCGAGCTTAGCACTCCAAACTCGAGTCTATAAGTGTCTTCAAGCAGCTTTGGTGTTTCGGGACTAGGAAAACTCAAGCTTAGCACTCCAAACTCGAGTTTACAGAGGTGATCAACTCTGTTTCACGTTCAGCACAGGCAACGTCTGGTAATTTGATGATATCGTCCAAACCAGAGATCCGATTGAGATGAAACCAGTGGTATATGAAACTAGACTCACAATGCGTCATTTGGATATAAAATTCAAGTCAAAATGACTTCATATCAAGGAGTTATGAATTGTGGAAGTAGACATAGCAATCCACGCCACACAGAAAACCAAGCCTCAATGTTTTGGGTTTATCTCCCAAACGACAGATCCAATGGAGCTGAAATCAGTGGCATATGAAAGTAGACTCAAAAATATTTCCATACAGAGTTGCACCAACCAGAACGGAGTTCAGACCAGGGAGATATGGCCTTCTAAAGTTGACCAAGTTGCAAGCTCAGCTTACAAGTAGCAAACTCGAGCTTACAAGTAGCAAACTCGAGTTTACGGGTTACAGAGAGGAAATGCTGATTTTGAAGAAGTCAAAACTCGAGCTTGAAGTTACAAGCTCGAGCTCGAGAGTTCCGAGAAGAAATGAACTTTTGGAAAAAGCCAAACTCGAGCCTATAAGTGACCAAACTCGAGTTTAGCTCGACAGAAGAGTGCAAACAGTCTCGAAGAACACCCAAACTCGAGTCTATAAGTCCCAAGCTCGAGCTTGAGACTTACAGAGGCAAAACTCCAAGTTTAAATGAAGA
This sequence comes from Acacia melanoxylon, assembly GCA_019022615.1. NCBI lineage: Eukaryota > Viridiplantae > Streptophyta > Magnoliopsida > Fabales > Fabaceae > Acacia > Acacia melanoxylon. The sequence continues at coordinate 6,154,555 of JAFJYJ010000029.1, forward strand.
CCAAACTCGAGCTTACCTATGTAAACTCGAGCTTGGAACACCAGAACATATTTACACATCTGATTCAAGAAAATCACCATGACTGAAATATTGTTTCTCATCAACAACATCCAGATGATTAATCAAATGATTTATACTACTTCTTAACATCATTTATATCATTTTTGTATAAGTTTCAGGTGATTAAAGTTTGAGATAACATCAACTTGACATAAATCAAAATCTGTCAAGAGTATGAAGATGAACTTTCTTTGCAGAATTTAAAAGCTTGAAAGAAGACGAGTAATTCAATGAGGAAACAAAATTGAATACTTAGCGTAATGCTCTCTAATGGATTCGAATGTCCAATGTCTTTGATATGCTTGAACTTCAGACTTGAGAAGATTTGAATTTGCTTTAAAGTCAAATAAAGCAACTCCATGAGCCACTTGTATTATTTTATTATATCTTCGAAACAAAGCAAATGGAAGACAGCCTGGAAAGAAGACCAACCATTCTTCAAGGCAGATAGCAAGGCTCCCACCAACAAAAGCTGAACATCATGGGAGACATTCTTGAAGAGCCAAATATTCAAATATGCAAATGTTCTCAACAGCTATATCTCAATAGCTATATTCCCAACAGCTATATTCTCAATAGCTATTTCTCCACGAATTCAAAGTACTCTAAAAGTCATCAAGCTTCAACCAGCATAAATACCTGAAGATTTGAAGACTCCCATACGAAATACAGAGTACACAGAGCATAAAAACGCAGAGACACAAGCTAACATCTTCAAGATGCTAATACTCTGATTTTCATATCATTTACTCTATGTTCTTAATGTTTACATAGCTTATCATAGAGAGTGAGATGACTTGTAATTGTGCTTCAGTGCTTATCCATATACTTCTGAGAGAGAGAAGAGTTATTGTACACATCCTATCATTCTATCGTGAGATACTCAAGATTGGGTGATCTTGAGTGGGAAACACATTGTGTTGATTACGGCTTGTAAGGGGGAGTGTATCCTAGGGAGAGGATTACTTCGAGTACAGAGTGTGTGATCAAGCAAGTGTATTGATTACGGTTGTAAGGGGGAGTGAATCCTAGTGAGAGGATTACTTCAAGTACAGATCGTGTAATCAAGTTGAAAGAAGATAGTGGATTGAAAATCTCAAGCGGAGCTTGGGACCTGGACGTAGGTCAAGGATTGGGCCGAACTAGTATAAATCAGTTTGCATATTCTCTTCCCTTATCTCTTATATTTCCAGCATATATATATACGAATGTCCATACATGTTAGAATGATTGACTGTTGCTTTATCAATTATTATTGTCATTCAAACTGCTTTCAATAAGTTGCGAAAAGAATTTCAAAGTTCCTAAACTTTTATCAAACACCCAATTCACCCCCCCTCTTGGGTGATAGCCAGGTCTTTCAATTTTCCCCTTATTATTTCTAAGGAAATAATTTATTAATGTAGAAAGGAAAGAAAGAGTAAACCTATAGGTAACTATCAATGGGTGCCTAAGGGATCTTACGTGGTTCCTGAGACACAAACTAACCCGAAAGGACCCAAGAAAAGATGGGTACCTAAAACCTGATCTCTTGTGATTTGCAGGTTTGTCTGAGAGCATCAAAATCCAACAAATGGTATATTGATAGTAGATGCTCTAGACACATGACGGGAGATCATACTAAATTTGCTACTCTCAAGACCAAGAATGGTGGCACTGTGACTTTTGGTGGAAATCAATCCGGAAGGATTGCTAGAATTGGTGAAGTTGGCAACAACGATGGACCTCAAGTCATGGACGTCTACCTTGTAGAAGGCCTGTGCCATAACCTCCTCAGTGTGAGTCAAAGTACAGACAAAGGTAACTTGGTTATCTTCGACTCAGAGGAATGCTTGATAGTCAGTAAGGATGATCTGCCCTTAGCCAATATCAAATCAAAAGCCTTATTTAGGGCTCCTAGAGAAGGTAACTATTATACTCTAAACCTCTCTAATGATTTCAATAGAATGTCTTCTGAAAATTGCTTTATCAGTAACTTGGAAGAAAGTTGGCTTTGGCACAAGCGTTTAGCTCATGTCAATATGTTTCAACTTGACAAGTTACAGAAAAAGGATTTAGTCATTGGTTTACCAAAACTTAATTTAAAAAATGATATGATATGTGATGCGTGTCAGAAAGGTAAACAAACTAAATCATCTTTCAAATCTAAAAATGAGATTTCATCTAACAAACCCCTTCAACTACTTCATATGGATTTAGTTGGGCTTGCTAGAGTAAGAAGCCTTGGTGGTAATATTTATACTTTAGTGATTGTTGATGATTTCTCAAGATTTTGTTGGACTATATTCTTATCATCGAAAGATGAAACTTTTGATCAGTTTGTTGTGTTTGCCAAAAAGGTCCAAAACGAGAAAGGTATCTCTATTTCAGGTATAAGAACTGATCATGGTGGAGAATTCGATAATCATGCCTTTGAAGAATTTTGTGAAGCCCATGGGATAGACCACAATTTTTTTGCTCTAAGGACTCCCCAACAAAATGGTGTCGTGGAGAGAAAGAATCGAGTTCTCACTGAGATGGCAAGAGCAATGTTGAATGAGAATCAAACTTCTCAAGTCTTCTGGGTAGATGCAATGAGTACATCATGTTACATATCAAATCGTGCATACATCCGGAAGAAACTTAAGAAGACACCCTATGAGCTGTACAAAGGAAGAAAGCCAAATCTTAGCCATCTACGCATCTTTGGGTGCAAGTGCTTTGTGCACAATAATGGTAAGGATCATTTGGGTAAGTTTGACTCAAAATCTGATGAAGGTATATTTCTTGGCTACTCTAATAGAAGTAAAGCTTATAGAATTTTCAATACTCGTACTGCATCGTTGTTGAAGTGTCTATTCATGTTGTGTTTAGCGAAACCAAATCTGAAAAACCTTTGGATGATGAAGAAGAAAATGTTTATAGAAATCAGTTCTTTTCAAAAACTACCCCTGCCTCTCTTGAAAATTTTGAAGATGTTTTTGAAAATGCTTCTGAAAATGATTCTCACTCATAGCCTAGAGCTTGAAGATTCATTAGGAATCATCCCGTGGATCAAGTTATAGGTGATGTGAATGAAGGAGTTAGAACTAGAAATAACACTTTGAATGAAGTAACATTTTCTGCATTTATATCTCACATTGAACCCTCTAAGATTGACGAAGCCCTTTCAGACAATGATTGGGTGATAGCAATGCAAGAGGAGTTACATCAATTTGATAGAAATCAAGTTTGAGATTTGGTACCTAGGCCTAAGGACCATCTGGTCATTGGCACTAAATGGGTATTCAAGAACAAACGAGATGAATCGGAATCATTGTTCGAAATAAGGCAAGATTGGTTGCTAAAGGCTATAATCAAGAAGAAGGAATTGATTATGAAGAAACTTATGCTCCAAAGAGCAAGATTGGAAGCCATAAGAGTTCTTCTTGCCTTTGCCTATGTAAAAGGTTTTAAACTATATCAAATGGATGTAAAAAGCGCTTTTCTAAATGGTTTTATTCAATAAGAAGTTTATGTGGAACAACCTCCCGGTTTTGAAAATGATCATCATCCAGATCATGTGTATCGTCTCAAGAAGGCCCTATATGGTCTTAAACAAGCTCCTAGAGCTTGGTATGAGCGATTGAGCAAATTCCTTCTTGATCAAGGTTTTATTAGAGGCAAAGCTAACACAACCCTCTTCATAAAGAATAATAAGCTTAATGAAATTTTAATTGTCCAAATATATGTTGATGATATCATATTTGGTGCTACTAATAATTCTCTTTGTGAAGAATTTTCCAAGAAAATGCGGGGAGAATTTGAAATGTCCATGATGGGAGAATTGAACTACTTTCTTGGCCTGCAAATCAAACAACGGAAGGATGGAATATTTATCTCTCAAACAAAATACCTTCGTGATTTGCTCAAGAAGTTTGGCCTGGAAAATTGCAATGGTGCAGATACTCCAATGAGTTCAATAGCTTCTCTGCGGATCTTTGATGAAGAAAAGGGGAAGAACTTCAACATAACTAAGTATAGAGGAATGATTGGTTCCCCTGTTGTATTTAACTCGCTAGTAGACCGGACATTCAATTCGATGTAGGAATGTGCGCAAGATTCGATCAGCTCAAAAGAGTCACAAGCGAGAACATGTCAAAAGGATCTTTCGTTATCTTTCGACACAAAAGAATTGGGTCTTTGGTTCCCAAAAGGTCAACAAGAATTTCTAGTTGCATATTCGAGACTCGGATCATGCGGGCTATAAGACCGATAGAAAAAGTACAAGTGGGCAATGTGAGTTCTTTGGAGGTTCACGTTTCATGGTTTAGCAAGAAGCAGACAAGTGTGGCAGTATCTTCAACTGAAGCCGAGTATGTAGCTGCATCAAGTTGTTGCGCTCAAGTTCTCTGGCTCAAGCAACAAATATCTGATTAGGGAATCAACTTGAAAGAGATTCCAATCCTCTGTGATAATACAAGCACAATAAGCTTGGCCAAGAATCCTGTTCAACATACTCGAACCAAACACATTGATGTGAGACATCACTTCATAAGGGATCATGTTCAGAAAAAGGATGTCAAAGTGATATTCATCCCAACTCATCTGCAACTTGCTGATATCTTCACCAAACCTCTAGCCAAAGAGCAGTTCATGTTCATAAGGAGAGAATTGGGAATGGTAAATCCCAATGAACTGTAAGTTAATTCTTTCCAAACAATGTTAGTTACATGTTTTTGATGATTTAAAGTTACTAACTTAAGTTTCGGAGTGTCTAAATAGTGTTTATGCAAGAGTGTATAATTGTGGCATTGATACATGTCAAGATTCTTCTGCAAATTCGCTTTTGTCAAAGACATATATACTGATGTAACTCGAGTTATTTTTCAACCAACTTGAGTTATCAAAGTCACAGAAGCAAACAGAATCGAAAAGCTTAGAAAGAACTCGAGTTCTTGGAGGCCACTCGAGTTACACACCTCGAGTTATCAAGAAAAACTCAAGTTCCAGGTATGTCCTTCGCCCTCTAGTGTTAATTTTCTTATTGTGTAACTCAAGTTACTTATTAAATAACTCGAGTTTTGCTATCTGATATATATATCTGTCGCGTATGGAAACTTCATTTCTCACGACTCTCAAACCCTAACCTGAGTTCCTTCGTCCTCTTTCATCGTCCTATCTGGTTCTTTTTCTCTAAATCCTCAACAATGTCTCCAAAATCTTCCAAAAATCCTAAAAATCAGAAGGAATCTTCATCTGACTACGATCCAACAGCATCCTCATTTCCTCCACTTGCCTTGTCGCGACCCAAAAGGAAGAGAAAACCTTCAGTTAAGGTTTCTGAAACACTTACTGAGAAACACAAAAAACTCCAAATCGAAGAACCTCCTGAAGTTCCTATTCGAAAGGAAATTGACCCAGAAGCTGCAACTCGTTGAGACAAGGAACCAATAGTTGCTCCACACAAGAAGAAGAAGAAAGTTGTGCTCACTGATGCTCAGGGGTCCAAAGTTCATGCTAGCTCAACAATAGGAGTTTCTGGCTCGAAGGATCAAGGTGGTCCTAGTCTGAGTGGTTCTGTTCCTAAGGTATCTAGACCCCAACCTTATGTTTTCAATCCTCCTAATTTGATTAAGCCTCCAAGTCATGAGTTCAACTGTAATCCAACTCCTATGTCCAATGCCCAACTCATGGATTACAAAGAAAAATTTTTCGTCTCGTGGTTTTTGTCCCACAGTGTATGTGGATTTGATCAAACTAAAGGAGCAGTGCAATCTTGACTTGTCTCCTTGGTTGAATCAATTTAGAAATTTATTAGCTATCAACACTTCTTGTCCTTCCTTAGTTAGACATTTCTATTATAACATGTCTATGGCTAATGTAGTTGGTAGGAAGGGTGCAATCATTGAAGATAAATGTATCACTTCTGTTAGAGGTCAATCAATCACTATCTCTGCAGATGTGATTAATTCTCTGTTGTTCATTGAAAATCCTCCTCCCGTTCCCCACATCAAATACGATAAAGAGCCATTTTTCAAAATTCTCGGACCTAACAAGACATATGAGGGTAAACTTAATTTTTCTCCCGTTGATATGCCTCCTATCCATAGAATTTTGTGGTACATTTACTCTAGGAATGCAGTACGTAAAGGCAAGAATTTCACCCATTTCAACACCACTGACTATGCTCTGTTTGCCTCTCTGGTTGCCAAAATACCATTCAATATAGGACACTGGGTCTATCAGGAAATGAAAAAATTCGGATTTATGTCACCTAGTTCAAGAGCCATAATACCTTTTCCTAATTTGGTGTCACTCATCCTGTATACCAATAAGATCTGGTATCTTGACCTTCATGAGAAACCTGTCTCACCCAAAATGTTTGGTCAAACTCATCTGAATTACATGAACTTGTCCTTTCAAGAAGGATCAGGCCAATCTAGAGCACCCTCCAGACCCAGAGCATCCATCTCCAGACCAACTGAAGCTCAATCATCTCCTGCACCATCAAAGTCCCAGCCTGCTCCTCAATCATCTAATCTGAGTGCTACCATCAAGAATATTGTGGAGAAAGCTATTCAAGAAACCTTTAGTACTCTCCAGACAACTCTCACTGCACAATACTATGAGTTGTCTGATAAACTAGAATCTGAAGTTGGAAAATTGGTTGAGTCTGTCACCTCTACCAATGAGAAGATTGATTCCTTGGATGATCGACTGGAGAATATAGAAGGCCATTTTAAAGATCTTGATCAAAGATTTGTGAGCATGCATGATTTATATCACATATTGGATTCCAAGCTCGACAGGCTTCTGAAGCATGACAATGCTGGCTCCTAGGGGTAATCCCTTCCCCCAAACACTCTCCTATTTCTTCTCCCAAACACTCTCCTATTCCCTCTCCCAGACACTCTCCCATTACCTCTCCTGTTCATCATTCACCACCTCACATTTCATCTATTCCACCCTCTTCTACACCCATTCTGTACTCTCCCCATCCATCTCCACCTCATCCTAAAGCCTCACCCATTCTACCCACTCCACCTCTCTCTGCCCCTTTTATCTCTTCTGCTCCACCTACTGTTACCTCCTCACTTCTACCTATTCCTCTTCTGGAGATACAGCAGATCTCTTTGATGAACATTCTTCTGGTACCTCCTCACCACCACACTCTCCCATAACTTCCTCATCTTTAACTCTCACTCTACCACTAGAACCTCCTTCTTTATCTCTTACCTTATACTCACCACTGCCTATTCTTCAAGCTCTACGTGCATCTCTGACTCCCACTCCTCCCATTTTGCCTGATGACAAAGGGGGAGAGAATGTTAAGAAATGAAGTTTGCAGTTTGTTTAAGTTTTTTTTATCTTCTGAATTATGCAAGTAATTTAGCTAATGTGTTTAAGTTATTACGCAAGAACTTCATTATAGCTAGTTTATTTTCGTATTCATGAATTACGCAAGTATCTCAAGTATTTTGATAGCTATTGATAATGAATGCAAATGTTTCTATGGGCCTCTGATATGATTCTGCTTACTGATAGCTTGACAAGTAGATTAACTGCAAATTCATTTTCATTAAAAAATTACAAGTGTTGTCATCATCAAAAAGGGGAGAATGTTAGTTCTCTATATGTTTTGATGATGTCTAACAATTGTAATATCTAATGAGTCGGATTTGCTACATTAAATATCCTTGGAAAATTATTTTGACTTTTTTGTAACTCAAGTTGTTTTTACGTAACTCAAGTTATAAAACTCGAGAAAATCAAATTGAACAAAGACAATAACTCGAGTTGCCACTTAACAACTCAAGTTATGTGTTGTACTTCAGTTCCCAAATGCTTCATCGCGATATCGAGTTTGGGAATGCGATATAACTCGAGTTACAAGCAATAACTCGAGTTGTAAAATCGCCGAGACCTTCCATACTGCTTTAGCATTAGAAAAACTCGAGTTATATAGTATAACTCGAGTTACATAACTCAAGTTATTTTTATAACTCAAGTTGTATTATTTGCGAAAGTTTTCTGAATAATTTGAATTCAAAAGAAACTCGAGTTGGTCAGTGTAACTCGAGTTGGACAACTCCAGTTGCTACGATAACTCAAGTTATCTTATGTGCGAAAACTTTCGTATGATTTGAATTCCAAAGAAACTCGAGTTAATCAATGTAACTCGAGTTGGACAACTCCAGTTATTACATAACTCAAGTTATACCATCTGCGAAGAATTTCCTGGATAATTAATTTTCAAAGTAACTCGAGTTCTGTATAGTAACTCGAGTTAGGCAACTCAAGTTTTCCATGATAACTCCAGTTATGTTCTTCATGCGCTTATTTATTGAACTCATAATAACTCGAGTTACATATATCAGCTTTTGATTTCTTTGTCTGGGCAATCTGATTCTCATTTGATTAAGCCTTGGGTATTTTATGTAATTGATTATTATTATTCCTAACCAAGTTTAATCAGTTTGCTAGTGTATTTCAGATACTTCTAACATGATTTTAAACTTGAAATCACAAAAAAGCAAATGTGTGTCAAAAGCATTAAATGCGTTTCCAGACTTCGAAGCTGAAAGAAGAAATAATCCTCTGGACATACAAAAAGCATTTCGACGACTTCCCAAACAACATTCTCACTGGGTCTCAACGGAAAAATTAATTAAAAGAATGTCAATGGAGAATAACGGTCGAATGTCGGAAGAATACGAGGAAACGAGCAAGTGATTACAATGGATATATTGATTACTCACAACGGCTCATTAAGTTCTTCTCAACGGTCATCAATGCTACAAAACTATAAATAGGAGAAGCATTCAAGTCTTCAACTACCAAAACTCTGCGCATTCAATTAGCGATTAAGAGCATTCACAGTTTCAACACACAGAGATAATATCTTCAGATATATTAAGCTTCAATGATTATTATTCTACTCTTTTAGAGAGTTTTCATTGATCATACTTTATTGTAAGAATCTCAAAGTATTGGGACTTTGAGATTGAGACATTTGATTACAACTTGTAAGGGGGAGCAAGTTCTAGAGAGAGAATTGCTTCGAGAGTTACTGAGTGTGTAATCATTTGGAGTTAGTGAAATCCGGAGAGTCTCGGGGATTGGACATAGGTCAAGGATTTGGACCGAACCAAGTATAAATTCATTGTGTTCAATCTCTCTTACCCTTACTTTGTTTATCCCTATTTTGCATTCGGCTTACAGAGTATTTTCGCGAGAAAATTTTATATCCCCAATTCACCCCCTCTTGGTGATATTCCGTCTTTCATATCTCAGAAGAAGATAGGGAAATCCTCGATCGTGTTCCTGGACGGACTAAACTTTGGCTTTGGTCCATTCTTCCTAGTGATAAGGAAAGGATGGAAAGCTTACTTGGTACTTCTCGGGGGAGTAGAATTATGGGGGGTATCCCAGTTCCTACTTCACCAATTTCTAGGCCATATGCCATTCCTTCAACTCCTTTGCCTGCTTCTCCTCCAGCTTCCGAAGTTCCTAGACCAACTTCGCTGACTCAAAACTTTGGCCCATGCGAAGAATGCTGTTACAAAGCAATTGATCTTGCCAATCTCGGTCATGACAGAGAAGCCGACTTACTCTTGGATAAGTGTCGTTGTAATCTCGGATCCGAGAATACTTTAGCTGTCGCTTCGCGGACTCATTCTGTTCCCATATCTTTCAATGATCGTCATGATATTCCTGTTATTCCAGGTATAACTCATAGTTCTGACTCAAGCCTTTTGTCTATTTGTTCTAGGTATTAAATGTCTTCATCTTCTGAACAACTTAATCAATCCGAGACTGAAGAAACCGCTCTTTCTGGGTCTTCACGGATGTCACTCATCAAAGAGTACGCTGTGAGCCGCGTCGTTACCCGTATAACAAATAAAATGTTTGCAGAAGAGCTTGTAGGCACTATCCGCGGTGGGGAAGGATACGACATATGCTTACCTTTAGTAAGCGAATCAGTGGCCTTTAGCCGATCAAGTGACGATGACTGCCATTTCTTTTATTTCTATCAGGACGTAGTTACCTGGCTCAGTCTAGGATTTCCATTTTTCAACTTCCAGATGTGTCTACTTCGCCATCTACATCTTGCCCCTTCACAATTGCACCCTAATGGCTGGTCTTTTGCCGTAGCCTTTGAAAATTATTGTAAAAAACACAAAATCAAATGCTCCGTCACTGTTTTTTGTAGCTTTTTCTCCTGTTTAGAAACCAATGTCATCATAGAGGGGGGAAAAATGTTTTTTGGTTGGACCTCTCTTCGCGCTTCTCATGGACGTAAATTTCTCAAGCCCTTTACCGATTCTTGGAAAGGGTTTAAAGATTCATTTTTCAGAGTTGTAGCAAAACCCGGTGAAACACCGTGGTTTTGGCAAACCTTGCCATCGGGAGAAGTTGAGGAGTGATTCCCGTTATACTGGTGTATTGGGCATCACAAATTATCTTCTAAAGATTTTCAACCTTCCCTTTCCCGATGTTCTGACTCTTAGGATGACGCCAAAGTTGCCCTTACCAAGCTTGCCAGTAAAAAGGATAAACTGGTGAACTCGGCTGATTACATTTTGGCTGCTATTAAAAAACGACCCATCTCGGGTATGCTAACTTCTTATGTAGTCTCATATGTTTTTTTTATATCGGTATCTGACTCTTAGGATGGGAAAAAGACTTGGTTATCTTGACGTGACGTGCCGTCCAGAGGAAACGACAATTCCTGTGGACCACTCAACGACTCTTGGTGGAAAACGAAAGGATTCCAGCGGAGAGCCCATCACACAAGCTGCAGCCAAGAAGGCAAAAACTTCAAAGAAGAAAGCTTCTGCTCCGTCTATTGAGGTTACTACCATTCCGCCTTCTCCCACCGCTGATCCCGAACCCGAACAACCTCGGGGAGAAGGGCCGCCCCAAAGTTTCATCCGAATCCCGAATTCTTACCTCGGGAAAACAAAGTTCCCAGTAACCTTCGCAAAGCTATTCGCCCACCTCCTCATTATTTTGATGGAAAGGGATTGACGCCTGCTGAGGCTAAAGAATTGAAGGAGATGGAACGGCTGAATTTGAAGAATGCTGGACTCAGCCAACTCGTCGCTCATCTTTAAGAGAAAGTCGGTCTTTTGGAAGATGACTTAGACTCTCTTGATGCTGACAAGAGCAAAGCTGACGAGGCATTGGCCCAAAGCCTTGACGACCTTGAAGTGTCTAAGGCGGAGAAAGCGAGTCTTGAGGAAGAACTACGCATTACTCGCGAAAATCTAAATCAAGCCGAGTCTGAAGTTGCTCGGAGGATAAAGGTTTATGAGGGCGCCGTGGATTCCATGGCTAGACATAGCCTTTTACAAAGGGTTGTTGCCGCCGCCAAAGCTGACGTTTCCAAGCTGAAATCTGGTGTGACTGACGCCTTTAACAATGCTTTGGAGCAAGTTCAATTCCTGAATCCTTCGGTGACCTTAGATCTAGAGGGCGTGCATTTTAATGCCTATGTTGAGGATGGGAAATTTATCCTGGCTCCATCTATTCCAGATCCCATGGTGATTCCCAAGACCGGCGTTCCAGACCCATCTCTTCCTCCCAATCAGCCATAGAAATTTGTATTTGCTTTGCCTGTCTTTTTGTAACTGTCACCTTAGGGTGACTTTATTTTGTGAAGACTTTGACATGCCTTGCAGGCTTTATAAAATTATTTAACTTTATTGTCAATTGCTTGACCAAGTTAAACTTTTCTTTCATAACAACTTCTATGCTTATCCGAGTTATAATTCTTCTCGGGAAATGAAGGTTTTAAATCTAACGTGATCATGGTTAGAGAAACACTTCTTTTTTTATTTATCATGTTAGAATACATGATATCGAATTTGACGGCTATGCCGTTATTTCATGATTCACAAAATTGGGCGTTTGCTCAAATTCGCGCATGTTTATTATTTTTGGCCATTGTTTTGATGAACACGAATTAAGTAATCCGAGTTTCCATCATTTTGTTTTTGCCGGCTTCGCCGCTACATGATCTATGAAAGAGTTTTTCACTTCAATTCATACATGTTTCTTTCTGTTGTTGCAATACAAAAACTACGAATTTAATAACTCAATTTTTTGCCTACTTCAGATTGCGAAATGCGAGTTCTATGACCCTGCACTCTTTATTCATTCAGTCATCCGTATACATCAAGTAGAATTCCCATGGGAAATTACTTTTACTCGTGACTGAGTTGTCTGAAAATAAAGTTAACAAAAGGAATTGCGCAAACTAAATAAATAACTAAAAATAACGATAAAACTTGACACACTTATCCCTTAGGACTTCAACTGTAGTATGCTTTTATCTTATCCGCATTCCAGGTCCTTTTAATTGTCTTTCCCTTCAAAGATTCCAACGTGTATGCTCCACGTCCGAGTTCATCTTTGATACGATATGGACCCTCCCAGTTGGCAGCGAGCTTTCCATCCTGTGCATTTTTGTTGCCTATGTCGGCTCTTCGAAGCACCAAATCGTTTTTCTTAAACAATCATGGTTTTACCTTCCTATTATATCGAGCAGCAATAAGTTGCTTTGAGGCTAAGTTTTGAAAATGAGCCATGGCTCTGACTTCATCAATCAAGTCCAGTTCTACTGCAATAGCTTCATTGTTCTTTTGCTCTTCCTGTGAATTTTTCAATTTCCTCCAAGGGGGTTCGCCGAGCTTGACTGGGATCATGGCCTCACATCCATAGGTTAATCTGAAAGGAGTCTCTCCAGTGGATGTTTGGATAGTAGTCCGATATCCCCATAAAACTGAGTAGAGATGTTCCACCCAACTATCCTTGGCCTCCTCCATTAGTTTCTCAATCCAGTAACAATTACTTTGTTTGCTGCTTCCGCTTGTCCATTGGATTGTGGGTGTTCAACAAAAGCAAAATGATGCTTTATGTGAAAGTCGGATATCATTCTTTGGAAACCCTTATCCACGAATTGGGTTCCGTTGTCCGTGATAATCTCGGCTGGGATTCCAAATCGTGATATTATGTTTCTTTGTAAGAATTTCGCACTCCGGCCGAGGTAATTGTTGCCCGGTTCGGCTTCAATCCATTTCGTGAAATAATCCACTGCCACAATCAACCACTTCAACTGTCCTGGAGCCGCTTTAAATGGTCCTAAGAGGTCCATGCCCCACTTGTAAAATGGCCATGGAGATGAGATCTGGGCGAGTTCTGTCGAAGGAAGCTGCATTATTTTGCCGTGTTTCTGGCAACTGTTGCATTTTTGGACATGGTCTTTGGCATCTTGTGCCATTGTTGGCCAATAATATTCGGCTCGTATTGCTTTTCGAGCTAACGCTTTTGTGCCCATATGCTGTCCGTTTATGCCTTTATGAATTTCTGCCAAAACATATCGGGCCTCCTCCTTATTAAGGCATTTAGCCATTGGGGAATGTATACCCTTACGGTACAACTGGTCATCGACCATTACATAAACAGTCGCCATTCTCATCAATTTCCTTGACTCAGTAGCATCTTCAGGGATTTTTCCTCTTTCCAGATAGTCGGCAATCGGTTTTCTCCAATCGCTTGAATCTGAAATAAGCATCGTACAACTCAGCTCTGAAAGATTCGGCTGAATTATTGTTCGAAACTTTCCTGGACTTTTTATGCTGGCTAATTTGGAAAGTATGTCGGCTCTAGTGTTTTCCGTCCGAGGTATATGCACAACTGTCACCTTGTCAAGGTTTGCAATAATATCTTTCACCTTTACCAAATATTTGGCCAACAATAGCCCTTTTGCTTGATAAGTTCACTGGAATTGAGAAGCTACCAATTGAGAATCAGTGGACACACGTACTTGCCGAGCTCCATTTTCTTTTGCACGGCGGGCCGGCAATTAAAGCCTCATACTCGGCTGGTTATTTGACGTTGGAAATTCTAGTCGGAGGGAAAGTTTCAGCGCCACTCCTTCGGGGCTTTCTACAATTACTCCTGCTCCGCTTCTTTTCACATATGAAGAACTATCTACGAATACTTTCCAGGGCTCCATTTCTGTTTTCTCCCCCTTTCTCGAGGGAGTCAACTCCATCAGGAAATCAGCCAACACTTGTGACTTTATAGCTTGTTGGGCTTCATACATAATATCAAACTCATACAATTCAATTGCTCAACTTGTCATTCGTCCGGCTAAATCTGGCTTATGTAGAACTTGCCGTATGGGCTGATCTGTTCTTACAATAATCGAATAGCCGTGGAAGTAGTGGCGTAGTCGCCTCGCTGTAGTCAGCAATGCAAAAGCCATCTTCTCAAGCTTCCGGTATCTCAACTCAGCAGCTTGTAAAGCCCGACTTACAAAATATACTGTTTTTGCCCATCTTCAGTCTCTCGCACCAACACGGTGCTTACTGCTTCTTCACCTACCGACAGGTATAAAATCAACTTTTCTCTAAGTTCAGGTCTGGACAAAACCAGTGGGGATGCCAAACATTGCTTGATTTTTACAAATGCCTCATCACATTATGAGTTCCATCCTTCCCCAGCTTGCTTCTTCAAGAGTTTGAAAAAAGGAAGTGACTTCTCCGCAGACTTCGGCAAGAATCTGGTTAAAGCAGCTAACCGCCCAGTCAATTGTTGAACCTATTTCTTATTGGCTGGAGCCTCCATCTCCAGCACTGCCTTGCATTTTTCCGGGTTGGCCTCAATACCCCGGTGAGTCAATAGAAAACCTAGAAGTTTTCCTGACAGAACTCCAAAAGCACCTTTTGCTGGGTTCAATCAAATCTGATATTTTCGTAGCTTTTCAAACTTCTGTTGCAGATCACGGATGTGAGCTTTCTGCTCTCTAGACTTTACTATCATATCATCTATATATACCTCCACGTTATTTCCCAGTTGGTTTGCGAATACCTTGGTCATCATTCTCTTATAAGTTGCCCCGGCATTCTTGAGGCCAAACGGCATCACATTATAACAGTAATTTTCCTTATCCGTGATGAAAGCTGTCTTCTCCTGATCATCAGGATGCATGGGAATCTGATTATACCCTGAGTAGGCATCCATGAAGGATAAAAGTTGAAAACCAGAAGATTTATCAACCAAATGGTCTATATTGGGCATTGGGAATGCATCCTTTGGACATACCTTGTTTAGGTCAGTGTAATCCGTACAAACACGTCATTTTCCACTTAGTTTCTTAACCATAACCACATTGGAAATCCAAGTTGTATATTGTACTTCCCTGATAAATCCAGCCTCTATCAATTCTTTGATATGCAATGTTAATGCTTGACTTCGGCCTAAACCTTGCTTCCTCTTTTCTCGCGCCACTGGTATTGAATCGGGATAAATTGCCAATTTGTGACAACAAAACTCGGGATCAATACCCAGAATTTCGGAAGACTTCCATGCAAAGACGTCTTTGTTGTCTAGTAAAAACTATTCCAAGTCCAGACGGATCTCGGGATCTAGCCTTCTTCCAACTTTGATAATTTGATCGGGCTCATCTCCCAAAACATAGTCATCAAGCTCGTCATTCGGTTCTGCCCACTGGATTTTCTCTTCTTCCCTCAAGTCCAGCTCGACTGTATGAACGGATTTGTTATCCGACTTTTCTATCACCTTATCCGCAGTTCCAGTTTTGGAATTCTTGTTCTCTTTGACCGCCTCAAAATAACATTGTCGGGAATCTTTTTGGTCACCTTTAACGGTAACTATTTGATTTTTCTTGTTAACGAACTTGAGCCTTTGATGCTTTGAGGATATCAACATGTCCCAATCATGAATAGTCGGACGCCCTAAGATTACGTTGTATGGGGAAGGAAAGTCGGCCACAATAAACCAAACCATTTCAGATTTAAACGCCTCCTTTGTTCCCAAAGTCAACTTTAACTCAACGAACCCTTTAGGACGAGTATCTTGCCCGTTAAATCCCGATAAAGTGATCATACACGGCTTCAAATATTCAGAATCAAATTTCATACATTTGAACGCATCCCAAAGGAGTATATTAACCGCACTGCCATCATCTACAAAGATCTTCTTAACACGGAAGTCCACCATTATCCCCGTGATGACCAATCCATCATGATGTCCTGGGACCACATCTTCCAATTCTTCTTGAGAGAACCCAAGCATCGGCGACTTTGACTTTGAAGAGTCCTTTTTAAATTCTGGCCTATCCCGGACAAGGAGAATTTCTTTAAGGTATTTCCTTCGTCGATTAGTGGAATCTCCTCCTCCACCGAAACCTCCCACTATCACGTTGCAATCATACTTTGATTTTGGGAATTCATCATCACTTGCTTGCGAACCCTTCTTCTGCTCCCGTCTTCTCTTGTCCGGAGGTGGGCTTCTACTTCGGTCCCCTGGACGTTTGTTTTGCCGTCCTTGTGTTTGAATCACATATCGACGCAATTTGCCTTCTCGGATGAACTTCTCAATTGCATTCCTCAAGTCCCAGCATACATCGGTTGTATGACCATGCTGATCATGAAAATGGCAATATCAATATTTGTCTAGATTAGCTTCGTTCCGTAATGGTCGTGGTCTCTCTACATTTTTCATCTCAGTCATCGATACCTCCTTCCAAATTTGCCCTGGAGGAATCTTTAAAGGAGCGTAGCGGTCATATCTTCCTTCCACTCGCCCCCTCTTGGCCTGTTTCGGGAGTCTTGTCTTTTTTGACTGTACTGCTCCTTATCACGAGTAGGTTAATTTCTACCCTTCTCCTTTGGTGCTTGACTCATGATTTCCATATGTTCCAGTTCTATGTATTGTTTGGATCGATCTCGAAATTCGGCCAAATTTTTGGGACGACGTTTCATGACTGACTTTTTCAAATGCGAAGATTTGTCTAACTTGACCATGATACGGTGTAGATGAATCTCCTCCTTCAACCCCGGCACTTGCAATGCCGTAACGTTAAAGCGCTCCAAATATTTTTGTGATGTTTCTCCAGGTAGTTGTTTCACCTGATCAAGTTGGAACTCTGTTTTGGGTTGCTTCCTACTGGTGGCAAAATTTCGCAGAAACTTCTTTTCCATATCCTTTATGTCCGGGATTGAATCAATTGGTAAGGAATTAAACCAAATTTGAGCCACCCCTCGCAATGTTCCTGCGAATAACCGAGGTATCACGGGCCCAGTGTATCCTTTCACCATAATTTCCATCTTGAAATTCCCGACGTGCACTTGTGGATCTTGACTCCCATCATACTTCGGGAAATCCTTTGTGTCTAATCCTTTAGGATATGCGTCTGCCATGATTCTGGCCGAGAATTGACAAGGAATGTTGTCCTCAACGTCGGAATCAGAACTCGGGACTCCGTTTCTTTTTGATGAACTCCGTGTTCCGGTTATCCCTCTCCTTTTCTCTTTTGAAGTTCGATTTCGCTCGTCTTGAACAGTTGTAGCCACAATATGACTAGGTCCATTTAAGTTTTTAACCCCTTTAATGATATCACCAGCCGGGTTGCTCAATAATTGTATTTTTAATGTATCATCCCCAACACCTCGAGAACCTCGATTTGATCATCTTCTTGCATCTCATTTTCACGAGGATCCGGTGTCAATGTTTCGACACTTGTTGACATTGAAATATTGGTTCGCTAGGGCCAGCCACGTCTTTGTCCTTCTCTGCATGCCGACTTGGTTGATCAACTCGTCTAGCATGTTCGTCAAACAATTGTTTCCAATTCATATTTCTGTGGTCCATCTCTTCCCTCATTCGTCGAATATTATCTTGTCTTTGGAGGTGGTTACGAGTTTCCATTTCCTCCATCCGACTCATTACAGAACCGAGGGTGGTTTGTAACATAAGGATATTGGGATTTGTCACCTGAAATTCTAACAATGGGTCTTGTGCGACGACTTCTGGAACCACTTGTTGAATTACCACGTTATCCAGAAGAGGAGAGTAATCTGATTCTGAGGTCTCTTCTTCAGTTTGTACGGGAACCTGCTCCTTCTCCGGTAAGTGATCTTGAGATGGTTGTTCTTTTGACACCTGACTTGCCGTATTGATGGGTTACAACTCCGAGTGTTCGCCATTTTCAGCAGTGAGCCTATGTCTTTTAGTGATCTGGGAATCGAAATTTATAGATCCCCACGGTCGGTGCCAATGTTTTGTACTAGAACATAAATGTCTAACCTCTATGGGCTAGTATAATGTTGATATAGGATTAAATATCTATCAGACAATATCTATGGAAGAGATATCACCGGACAAATGAATCACCAAGCTACACTGAGACGGGATTTCCGTCAATGGGGTGGTGTGTGCGCTTAGTGTGTAAGGCGTAAATATTCAGAATGAATACTTGTGTACCTTTCACTCGAGAGATTTCTTCCTATTTATAGTAAGGAGTAGGGGGTCCGTTTAACACGTTTCCCACCTTAGCACGTTTATTTCCTGTGTAGTGGGCATTATCCGGTCATGGGGTCATGGAGCTATCATGGGTACTCAATGATAATTGTCTCGGTATGCTTATTATGGGCCTTAACTGTCTAAGGCCCATTATAAAGATCCATAACACACTTCATAAGCATTCAAAAGTCTAGCACAAAGTAAGCAAATTCAATCCTTGAAATTTATACTCAACTTCTCTCCAAAATAGCATATCATCGATCATCATGAAGTTATAGGGATTCCAGATTTTATCTTTGAACAAGATTTAAATCAAAACAATTCAAAACAGTTTCTAAATTATTTTTCAGCAAAGAGATAAGATAGGAACACTTATCCAAATAAACTTTTTGTTCAAACCTATCATCACATTTCATTTAGACACACTCCTAGAGTATTCATTTCTCCTTATCATAGCCTCAAAATTCATGCGTTCCAACTATAAGTAAAATTATATTTAATCACAACTTTCCAAACCAGATCATATACAAGAAGGAAAAATAAAAATAAAATAAAAATTACAGTAAATATTCAACAAAGTTATTTTCTTTTCTTTTTTTATTCCCCCATAATAACCTTTCCTAGTTTCCAAAATCAAGATACTTTGACTGCCATCCTCTTGCAACCTCCAAGTTACATAAAAATACAAATTTGAGTCAGCTTCCTTCCTATAATATCCTGAATTTTGGACCTAGTAATTTGAGAATTAGCTTGTGATAGGATTTTCATGTTAATTATTATATGAAGCTAATTAATATTATATTATTGAGATATATGGAATTTTCATTAAATCTAAGGAAATAGATATTTGTTTCCATCTAATTGGCTAATAAGGGATCATTATTATGAGATGGCATAAGAAGGCAAGAGATGATTCAAGAACATGGACACATGGCAAGTAGGAAGACTATTAACAAAAAAAACATTTTTGCCTTTGAAAATGATACATACACATGGCAAGATTAAAGTGATTATTAGCAAAATATCTTTGACTTTAAAGATAATAGCTTTATTGATGATGCTATTATCAATTGACATATGAGCATGGATCTACGATATGAATAAAAGAACTTATATACCCTTCTGGTTCTTGAATGTGGCACATACATAGGAAAAAGGAGAAAACAAAGCAATTACACAAGGATGAAGACAAGAACTATATTAATTAGTATAAGTTGGAAAACATAATTATTTCTTGAGAAGGCTTATAATTTTGAATTAAATAAGGCAAGATGGAATGAGATAAATTATCACATGATTAACAAGAGGGTATCTAGAATATTTCCACATGTCCTCTTATTAATAAAAGATTTACTAGAAGGAAAACTTGGACATCTTCATCAACCACACAATTAAAGTAATGGACATCTAAGAGGACACATGGAAAGGTGGATAATTATAGAAGCACACCTAAGCACTATATGGAAATTTAATAGTCAAAGAAGAAAAGTTGAGGACACACATGCAAATTAATTAATTAAAGGGGGACACCTAAGCTACTAAGGTGGCAACATGCAATTTAAAGAGGAAAAGCTAAGGACAATTGTGTAAAATTTATTGACAAGTTATACCACCTAATCACCCAAATCATTTCCACCACAAGAATAAGCATGTGACTAGTTAATATTTTGGGTTACCAAGTGGCGTGACATGCATGCAAGGAAGGAGGAGAAAAATCAAGACCATCTAGAAAATGAAAGAAAATCCTAGAGAGTTATTAGGGATAATTACAAGGGCAAATTGGTAAACTCCAAGGGAATATTCTTGGGAGCTTTATCTCTATAAATAGGACCACACTCTCCTCATTTTTGGCAAGCAAGAGGCACCACCCACACTAAATAAAAGAGAGATAAGAAAGTGTTGTGAGAATAACAAGCAAAGAGAATTTCAAGAGAAGAAGGGGTAAGGAAGTTATGGAAATTTTCTTACTCCTTTCAAATTCATACAAGTATGTTTGAGACTTCAATTAGTGATCTTGTATAATATTATGGAATTTTTAGCTACAATCACAAAGGAGATCAAGGAGAAGTGACAAAGAAGTTAGAACTTTGAGCAAGTAAGTTCTCTTCTCAAACTTCTTGGAATATTGCAAAAGTTTAAGGAAATTTTGGTCAATAGCTAGAAATTGGTAATATGATTTTATTTTTTTGATTTTTATAGTTTAAAAGTGTTTAAAATGGAATTTTGTATAGGAAAGGGTATGAAGAATAATTTTGGAAGAATAGAAGTATGAATATATACAAATTGAGAAGCTGAAAAACCAACGGGGGCATTTTTTGAAACAGGGAATAAATCTCGTGTCACTGGCCTTGACAAGTATTTTTAGTCAAAAATAGACATGTCAAGGGTCATGTAGATTTTTGGAACACCTTACTCGGATTTTTCTACAATTAGTTATGAGTTTTTGACGTCGAGTCAAATTTATGAAATTTCGGACCTTGTGCGAAAATTAAGGAAAAATAACTAATGATGGGATATTCATTAATAAAGAGAATTAATGAGTTTTAAATAGTAAAAAGACCATTCATACAAGTGTATAGTTACATATTTTAAAGGAAAAGATTATACTGGCAATAACACTGTTTATATTACATTACTTTAGGTCTATCATTCCTATTTAGTAGGTGGGAGTTTGTTATTCGACTGATCAGTTGTTTGCATGTAAGTAACATTAATCCTCATATACTTTGTATGACTTTGTATGTATGTTTTACCATTATTGGTTATGCATTCAATGTTATGTGTTACAAGCGCTTTGGGTACCGGAACCCTGCGACCCCCGGCATGGTTATATGCCTTATTGAGCAGTATATGTTATGTATGACTGCTCGTTCCAGTTTAGGTTGTATGCCTCACTATGTGCGACATTTGAATGCGGTATGATTATGGTTTTCTTACATACTCTGGATATGAGATTAACGGTTACTCTAGGATCCTTCGGGGTTCCAGCCTCTATTGTTACCTGTATGGTGTACAGTTTATTGGATATAGCTCCCAGGCAGATATTAGTATATGAAGGCGTTGGGCTAATTCTAGAATATTCGAAGAATTATTGTAGAGATTTTATGTAATTATATTTTAACCAAGGTTTGTAATTTATTATTAGTATACTACGCCCAAACTGTTTTACCACTGCACTGTGCTATATTGCTCTGATTTGTGATATTATTGGAAAAGTGCACCAGTTGGATTTAATAAATAAGAAGTATCACACTACCCGCCACCTGTAAAGGCGAGACCGGTAGAGGTGTATGTAATACCCGAATATTTGTTTATTTGGAATCTTATTGAAAAAAATAAAAGACTATTTATGATAGGTGAATATATGGTCTCAAATAGTGTGTATAATTATCTTACTTTTCTAAGGAAAATACCATGGAAATTAAAGGACATAAGGTGCCAAAGGGCTAGAAAATACATTATGTGACAGAAAATAGCCTGAGAAAATTATGATAAATCTTAAGGGGCAATTAAATAATTATTAAAAATTAGGGAGAATATTGTCATTAATTATAGCAATTTAATAAATTATTTCCTTGGAAATAATAAGAGGGAAAATTTAATATTATTTTTGGAAACCCTAAATGGCCCCATGATTTTTAATATAATGCATGGGACATAAAATACCATTGTCAGTGAAATAGTTATGAGAAAATGTTTAATTCTAATTAAGAAAATTAGCAACAATTAGTAAGTGATTAATTAAGTAATTAATGGCTTATTGTTTAAGCTTGAACAAGAGAATATCCAAGGTAAATTATGTAAAACCCTTTAATTAGATGTTTATGGCTAAGGTTAGCATAAAGTGTACTTGCTGATTAATTAGAAAAGGTTAAGAATAATTGGTGAGATTAAGTACATGAAAACCCTAGATCCTAAAAGATTACTAATCATAGGATTAAGGCCCTAATTAAGAATTCTAATTAAATTAGACAAATTAAACAATGGTCAATGGTTAGGATGTAATCTAATAAAGCAAGATCAAGGGCTACAAGAATTTCTAACAATTTTAAATGCCTAAATCCATGTAATTAAGTAAGAACCAATGGGATAATTTTGTGAATTATATAAGATAATTAAAATATAAAGTAAATTAATTAAAAAACAAATAAAACAACATTTAAAAGGGGGAGGCGAATTTGGGAGATTTTTGGTGAAGATTTTGTGAAAAAAAATAATATCATAATATTTGTATTATAATAATAATATAAAATGGGATATTTTGTAAAGAAACAGATAGGATAAATGAGAATCGATAGAAATTAAATCATATCTAGAAAACCATGAACTAGGTTTCGAGATCAGGACAAATTATGAGCAAGTGAATTTTTACCCAGAAGTTGGTGTTACCGGAAGTCATTTCCGTAACCGACGGCGTTTGTCCGAAAATGTTTAGCAGGTTAGGAAATACCCTTAATGGGATCAAAAATTTTGCTAACACGAGTATTTTGAAAGAGGAAGAATAGACCTTCAGAGCTGTGTTGTTGTATTTTTGAGACTGTCTAAGATCACACGATTAGAACACCGAACAGGGAACCTTATCGGTACAAGATCATAAAGCAAGTGTGTGACATCATCTTTGATGATGTCATTCTTGCATAAAGCAAGGGGGAGGTCGGCTAGGCCATCCAAAGGCCAAGAAGAAGCCTTGCAACAAAACCAAGATCCAATGGTTGAGATTCGATATGAAAAAGCATGAATAGTAGCACAAATTTGCCTATAAATAGAAGGCACCTCCAATCACATTTTCTCACCAATTCCTCTTGCTTGAGTTTGAAATTTTGGAGTAGAGAAGGAAGGAAGAGCTCTTGAGAAAGTTGTAGCAAAGCCCTGGGTAATATCTTGGGTTCCTAGTCTTAAGCTTTAGTGTTTCTTTCGGTAGTTGTAGTAGAAATGCTAGATTAATCTTTAATCTTCCAAGTTAGTTTAGATATCATGTTTTAGGGGTAAATATGATATCTATTTCAAAAATATATTGGAAAAAGAGTTATGTCAAAATTTTGGAAGATTAGCGTCAAAGTAGCGAAGCTCTGGCGAAATTTATTGGATTAGTAAAGCTAGGGGCAAAATGGTAATTTGTACCTAAGATGCCTGTTATGATGTTGGACATTGATAAATATGATATTATCCTCATAGGATATCGTGATCACGTACGCTGTTGTTGCTTTCTTTGTATCGTCAAACGCCGTTTCCGTCAAAAGTACCGAATATCGTCAACAAAGGTACGGACGCATACCGTAACCCTAACTCGTCTTTGCTCATATAGATATATGTGATAGATACGTTCATAGACTGAGGCTCTGGCTAGGGTCGTCAATTATACATACATCTTTACACAGGTTATAGTATTGGTAATACCGTTTGAGTTTTCCTAGCGCTGAGGACACTTATTGTGATCGTGGCACAGGGTATGTGCAGATATATTGTGGGACTTTACATACTGCTCTGTGCTTATGTTCTGTCATTGTATTGATCATGCATCTGATTTGTGCTTATGTATTGATATGCTGCTGTATCGTTATGAATATATGTTGTCCATATACTGTTTTATTTGAGCATAAGACTAACCGTTACCTGAGATCCAAATGGGAATTGGATCTCAGCTGTAGCTTCGGGGTCGGTGTAACACCCCATTTTCAAAAGCAGTATTTGTTTTCATCATAGTAGAGCATCGAAGCGTAAGAGTAACTGATACATATATTCAAAATGCCATAAGTCTGGCTGATTACAGTAACGGTACATTATACCGAGTGTTTTCAAAAGATAATAACAACAGAAGAAAGTCTTTAGCCGGGTCTCTATGCGGCCTGCTTGCCTTTCTCCTCGGTCCTCGTTCCTCCTAAACATGACGCTATATTAAGAGCTGAGGTTCAATGCCCATTGAACCTCAGGTAACGGTTCACCTCATATTTATATATACAACATATGGACTACGGACGTTCACAATATTAACTGCACATGAGCCCAAAAACAGATATATTACACACACAACTGATACAGATATATTGCTCCCAGCATTATCACACACAACCAATGCACATATATCGCTCCCAACATATGGACATATCGCTCCCAGCATTACAGACGCATCGCTCCCAGCTTGCATACAGTTATACTCTAACATCTATATGCACTCAAGCAACATAACAACTATACACACACAATACACATATCACATATACGCATACCATAAATATCAGAGTTAGTGTTACAGTACGCGAACGTACCTTCGTTGTCGACTACGGTACGTTTTACGGAAAATAGCGGTATTTTTGACAACGGTGCAACATCGGCACAACAGCGGTACGACAGCGATACGATTATCACAGATATCCTATAAGGATAATATTTATCAACATTTAGCATTATAATAGGAATTTTAGGTACAAATTACCATTTTGCCCCTGACTCCCCTAATCGACGGAATTTTGCCAGAGCTTCGCTACTTTAATCCTATCTCTCCAGAATTTTGACATATCTCTTCTCCCAATATATTTTCAAGATAAATACCATATTTACCCCTAAAACATGATATCTAAACTATCTTGAAAAATTTGAAATAAAACTAGCATTCCTACTATAACTCGAAAGAACTACCAAAGCTTAAGACTAGGGACCGAAGAACTTACCCGGGGCTTCGCTATATTTTCTTCGGACTCCTCCTTCTCTCTAACATCTCTCTAGGGTCGGTTTTGGTGTGAAGTTAATGAAGAGAAGGGCTTGCTATTTATAGAAAAATTTGGTTACTATTCATGCCTTTTTCGGATCAGTTTTCAGCCGTCGGATCTCGCTTTGACAAGTGGCTCCATCTTGTCCATTCAAGGAGCTTGGCCGACCTCCTTGGCCTCCAAAGTCAACAAAATGATGTCATCCCATGTCACAAAGGTGATGTCACAACTTGCTTTTTGGGCGTCGATAAAGTTCCGGTTCGGTGTTCCAATCGCGTAATCTTGGGGAATTTTAAAAATCCGGAACAACGCTCCGAAGTTCTATTCTTCCTCTTTAAAACTACTTGTGTTAATTAAATTTTTGATCCCATTCAGGGTATTTCGTTGCCTGTTGAACATTTTTGGACAGACGCAATCAGGTACGGAAATAACTTCAGGTAGCACCACCTTCTGGACAAAAATTCACTGGTTTATATTATGTCTGTCTAAGCAACCTAGTTCATGGTTTGTCACAGTCATGTTTTACTGGCGGTTCTCATTTCTACTATTTGTCCCTTTTCCTATTTATCCCGTATCCTAAGTACACGATTGGTTTCGAAATGACTTCGGAGATAGCTCACTCGGGATAAAATTTCACTTTCCCATATTTTGGTGTAGGATTTAATTTTCTACCCGTTCTCAAATGTCTGTTGGCTCTTTACAAAATATCTCATTTTATATTATTATTATTATACAAATATCTAGATATTATTTGAAATAACCACAACCCTTTTCACACTATTTTCTTAATTATTTATTATTATTATTTACTTCATAATTTTGGCCTCCTCCCCCTTTTTAATTAATTATTTAATTATTTCCTAATTAATATCTTAATTATCTTATATTATCTCATAATTACTTAATTAGCCACTTACTAATTGTTGACAATTTTCTTAATTAGGATAAATTATTATCTCACAACTATTTCACTAACATTGGTATTTCATGTCCTATGTAAAATATTAAAAATCATGGGGCCATTTATGATCCCCAAAATAATATTTAATTTTGCCTTAATATTTTTCAAGGGAAATAATCCCAAAAATTCCCTAAATTAGAGACAACATATTCTCTAATTTTTAATACATATTTTACTGCCTCTTAGGATTTATCATAATATTTTCGGGCCATTTTATGACCCACAACCGCATTTAGGGATTTCTAGCTCTTTATTCACCCTAATCTTAATAGAAATTACTTTAGAAAATAAGGTTATTATAACTTATTATTAGAGACCACATATTCACCTATTTCCAATAGGTAATATGTGCTAAAATATAATATTCCAGATAAATAATTATCCAAGGTATTACAATTCGGGAGGTGTAATACCTAAAAATCGTATTTATGATAAGTATCATAATTTAGTAAATAATACCTATTGGAAATAGGTGAATATGAGGTCTCAAAACTAGTGTAACATTTATCTTATTTTCTAAGGTAAATTCGCCGAAATTAGAGGAAATAAAGTGCCAAAAGACCAAAAATGCATTTATGGGCCATACAACATCATGAGAAAATTATGATAAATCTTAAGAGGCAATAAAATATTTATTAAAAATAGGAGAGAATATTGTCTCTAATTTTGGCAATTTAATAAATTATTTCCCTTGGAAATAAAAGAGGGAAAAATTAAATATCATTTTGGGGATCATAATTGACCCCATGATTTTTAATATAATGCATGAGACATAAAATGCCAATGTTAGTAAAATAGTTGTGAGGTAATGATTAATCCTAAGTAAGAAAATTATCAACAATTAGTAAGTGATTAAATAAATAATTATTGGCTAATTGTTTAAACATGAACAATGGAATATCCAAGGTAAATTATATAAAACCCTTTAATTAAATGTTTATGGCTAGAATTAGCATAAAATATACTTGCTAATTAATTGGAAAGATTAAGAAAAATGTATGAGATTAAGTACATGAAAACCCTAAATCCTAAAAGATTGCTAATAATAGGATTAAGGCCCTAATTAAGCTTTCTAATTAAATTAGACAAATTAAACAATCGTCAATGGTTAGGATGTAATCTTATAAGGCAAGATCAAGGGCTACAAGAATTTCTAACAATTTTAAATGCCTAAATCCATGTAATTAAGAATGGACCAATAGGAGAATTTTGTGAAATAAAATAAGATAATTAAAATATAATATTAAAGTAATTATAAATAATTATAAATGAAAAATAAAAGGGGTTGGCTGAAGTTTTGGGTGTGAAAAGGGTTAAGGGTTTTTGCAAAATAATATCATGATATTTGTTAATTAAATAGTAATATAAATGAGATATTTTGTAGAAAAACCAAGTAGGATAAATGAGAACCAATAGAAATTAAATCCTATCTAGAAAACCATGAACTAAGTTTCTAAGATCAGGACATATTATAAACAAGTATAATTTTATCCTAGAGTGGGCTATCTACGAAGTCATTTCCGAAACCGGTGGAATGATTAAGAGATAAGAAGAAAAAGGAAAAGGGCAGAGAGTAGAAATGAGAACCAATAGAAAATAAGTCATATCTTGAAATCCTTGGCTTAGATGGTAAACATCTGGACATATTACGAATCAATGAATTTTTGTCCCGAAGTTGGTTATTCCGGAAGTCATTATCCGAAAATGGTTAACAGGCTATGAAATACCCTTAATGGGATCATAAATTTTGTTAATCCAAACATTTCTCAAGAGAAAGAATAGATCTCCAAGGTGACATCGAGGAATTTTTGAGATTGTTTAAGATTACGCGATTAAAACACCGAACATGGAACTTTATCGGTTTAAGATCATAAAGAAAGTGTGTGACATCATATTTGATGATGTCATTCTTGCATAAAGCAAGGGGGAGGTCAGCCAAGCCATCCAAAGGCCAAGAAGAAGCCTTGCAACAAAATCAAGATCCAACGGTTGAGATTCAATATGAAAAAGCATGAATAGTAGCACAAGTTTGCCTATAAATAGATGGCAACTTCAATCACATTTTCTCACCAAATCATCTTGCTTGAGTTCGGAATTTTGGAGTAGAGAAGGAAGGAAGAGCTCTTGAGAAAGTTGTAGCAAAGCCCTGGGTAAGTTCTTCGGTCCTTAGTCTTAAGCTTTAGTAGTTCTTTTGGTAGTTATAGTAGAAATGCTAGGTAGATCTTTAATTTGCCAAGATAGTTTAGATATCATGTTTTAGGGATAAATATGATATTTATTTCAAAAATATATTGGAGGAAGAGATATGGCAAAATTTTGGAAGATTAGAGTCAAAGTAAGCGAAGCTCGCGAAATTTCGCCGATTAGTCAAACTAGGGCAAAATGGTAATTTGTACCTAAAATTCCTGTTATGTTGCTAAATATTGATAAATGCGATGTTATCCTTATAGGATACCTGTGATCACGTACCGTTGTCGTACCGCTGTCAAACGTATCGTTTTCCGTCAGAAGTACCGTTTTCCGTCAAACGTACCGAGTACCGTCAACGAAGGTACGGACGCGTACTGTAACACTAATGCTAATGCTAATAGTATGCTTATATATGTTGTGGATAGTTTCATAGAGCCATGAATGGGACTCTGTCCTGGACATGCACAGTGACTAAGGTATGGGGACTTATATCACTATTTACAGCTTTACGGGTTATAGACATGATAATGCCGTTATGTTTTCCTAGCCCTGAGGACACGACCGTACATCGTGGTATAGATGTTGCAAACCGGAAATAACTTTACATGTTAGTGTAGTTGTTATTAAATGATCATACGACGTACTGTATTGATCAATGCTGTAATATTAGAAATATTTGTTATACATATTGTTTATATAAGCATGAGGTTAACCGTTACCTGAGGTCCGATGGGCATTGGACCTCAGCTCTTAGCTTCAGGGTACAGAGACCTGAGGATAGGAAATGAGAGTAAGCAGAGTAGCAGCATGCGTGAAGACCGCGTAAAAGACAGACTGATGATATTTAAGATTGGAACATATAATGTATTATTCTTTATGAACAGGCAGCTACGCCACAGTTAAAGTTGTATCAGTTACTCAATACTCTATTTGCTTCGATGCTCTACTCTGATATATGAAAAAAAACAATTGTTTTTGAAAATGGGATGTTACTTTTTTGGTATCAGAGCCTTCATTCTGGCATGAAGTTAACGAAGTTATTTCGAACATTTTGGTGTCGAAGGCAAGACTAGTCTATGTGGGTAAGCCAATTAGTCACTGTGAACTCGGTGAGGCCCCCATGATAGACACTTACCTGGCCATTCTGTTCGGTTAACAGAGTTAGGTTCAAAGTCTTTCAATTTTGAGCATATTTTGAAAATGAGTACTGATATGACTCTGGCGTTGTGTTCTAAAGATGAACAGGAACGATGTTCCCTACATAAATTAGTAGGGTCAAAGAAAATGTACCGCGCGTATGTCCATAATTCCTGAAATGATAGGTTTAGGACTGAACCCGAGCCGGTATATCCACCATTTGAATTTATGCTGATATCAGTATCTGATAATCCTGATAACTCTGATAATTCTGATAACCTCCAGTTTGTACTGGATGGAAATTCTATCCTAGTACAAAGCTTATATATGAAGCTGGGCCATGCTAGACGAAATTTTATTACCGACAAATACATGCGGTATTTGACCCATGT
Organism: Acacia melanoxylon; assembly: GCA_019022615.1. NCBI lineage: Eukaryota > Viridiplantae > Streptophyta > Magnoliopsida > Fabales > Fabaceae > Acacia > Acacia melanoxylon. The sequence goes on from JAFJYJ010000029.1 coordinate 6,184,299, forward strand.
TGAGAACTTCTATCAGAGGAACCATTATGAACTTCCGTACTCTTCTGGAGACTGGATCAGATCTACTCCTCATCATTTTCCTCGAAATCGCTTTAGGGTGGAAAGCACAAACAAGCTCTTAGGAGAAGGTCTATCCAAAGTTTTCGTACATTCCTTCGTCGTCTCAAGTGGCGGGTAACCCACAATATCTAGAGAAACAGAAACGCGAGTGACTTATAGAAGATAGATGAGGAATAGAGGAAACTTAGTTGTGGTGTTAAGATCCCTGAGAAGTTGTATAATAGCTGATATAACCAAGTAGGGTCTGTATAGACGAACTCCTAGCAGAGATGTAAGAAAGACAAAGACAATTACAAGAACGGGAAGAAGAAGAAGAAGAAGGCGATCAGAGTGAAGCCGAAGAAGCCGAGGAGTCTGATATGTCGTGGTCACCTCCTCGACGAGAGAGAGCTGGGTAGACCACACAATATTGGGTCACTCAGTTCTGCAAGCTCAAGCCACCTGCATTCCGTGGTAAGAAAGAACTAGCTGAAGATTGGCTGATGAGCCTGGAGAAAATCTTTAATGTGATGGAATGCCCGGAGAACCGAAAAGCTCAACTTGCTATATACAAGCTTGAGGGAGACGCTAATAGATGGTGGAGGAGTATTGCTGCGATGCTGGGAAACCGTTATTTCCCTATCACTTGGGAGAAATTTTTAGAGAAGTTTAATGACCAGCATTTCCTCCATCGACTCAAGTGAACAAGGAGTCGGAGTTCCTTCACATTCAACAAGGGCGGGAGGAACCGTTCGATGACTACTTTGCTCGTTTCACCAACCCGTCACGGTATTCATCGTATTTAAAGCGGGAAGATGACGAAAGGTTTGGAAGGCACATAGGTTGGTTTATGGGCTAAGGTACGAGATCAGGGAGAGGCTAGTATCTCAGCAGTTCCCTGACTTGGCTCAAGCTGTGGAATCTTACCGGCTGATTGAGCGAAATCTAAAAGAATTGCGTGGATTCCGGAACTCCAACAACAATAGTGCAGGACGTGGCGGGTTTAACCGTGAAATTTTCCACGAAAAGGAAGGCACCACGGAATAACCCCGAGGCGGGAACAAAAGACCATTTTAGGCCGGGCAACATGAGAACTATCCCGGCCGATGGGAACCCAATCATGCCCAAAATGCAGGAAGTACCATCCGGGAGTCAACCGTGATAGGAAGAAAATCTGTTTCAAATGCCAAAAGCCCGGGCACTACGGTAGGAATTGTCCCGAGAATCTGCAGGCAAGACCCAGAACGCAGCCGGATCTTTGGCGACAAATACGGAGGCCGAAAGTCTCCGGAGATGATCCAAGGTACTATTTACTTGAATGGGAATCTATTGCAGGCGTTGTATGATTCGGGTGCCAGTCATTCTTTTATTTCCTATGATTGTGCAAGTCGCCTAGGAATGCATGCCTCTAGATTACCTTATGATCTTATAGTATCTACACCGCTTGGCGTAAAATATTTAGCTTCTGATGCATATGTTAATTGTACTGCAAATGTGGTTGGACGAGTTTCTAAAGTGGACCTTATCCGATTACCACTTCATGGCATCGACGTCATACTCGGTCTAAATTGGTTAACGATGAACGGTGCAATGATTGACTGTAGTAGCAAGAGGATATCATTTCCCGATTCACCTAGTAGAGACAAGATTGACGTGAGCCTAATTTTCTCTCTGCTACGGAAGCTGATAGATGCATGAAGCAGGGATGCCAACCATACATGATATTTTTCTCAGTCAAGGCAAAAGCCGAACTTTCACTCAAGAATATTCCTGTGGTACATGAATTTCCTGACGTGTTCCCGGAGGATCTCACTGAGCTACCTCCTATGAGAGAAGTGGAGTTTGCTATTGAATTGATGCCTGGTACATGGTCAATATCAAAAGCGCCGTATCGTATGGTTCCAAATGAGATGTAGGAGTTGAAGAAGCAACTGGAAGAACTTCTAAAGAAGGGGTTCATCCGACCCAGTGTATCACCGTGGGGAGCCCCAGTGATGTTCGTGAAGAAGAAAGACGGAAGCTTCCGACTCTGTATCGACTATCATGAACTAAACAAAGTACCCGTCAAGAACAAATATCCACTTCCCCGGATCGATGATCTTTTGGATCAATTATTTGGTTCCATTTGTATTTTCCAAAATCGATCTACGTTCAGGATATCATCAGTTGTGAGTTAAAGATGGTGATGTTCCCAAGATGGCTTTCAGAACCAGGTATGGGCATTACGAATTCCTTGTGATGCCTTTCGGATTGACCAATGCACCTGCGATATTCATAGATTACATGAACTGTATTTTCTGCCAACACCTAGACCAATTTGTGGTAGTGTTTATTGATGATATACTCGTCTATTCTAAGAGCAGAGGAGAACATGAGGAACATCTGCGACTTGTGTTGAATATACTCAGGGAGAAGCGACTCTATGCTAAGTTAGGCAAATGCGAATTTTGGCTGCCGGAAGTTAGATTTCTGGGCCATGTTATATCAAGCGGTGGAGTTGCAGTTGATCTAGGCAAAGTGGAAGCAGTTCTGGACTGGAAGAGGCCAAAAATAGTGATGGAGATACGTAGTTTTCTAGGTCTGGCGGGGTATTACCGCAGATTTATACGAGATTTCTCACGTCTTGCCTTACCATTGACAAAGCTTACAAGGAAGAACCAACCCTTTGTATGAGGAGTAGACTGTGAGGATAGCTTTCAGAGACTGAGGGAGAGGTTGACTACAGCACCGGTGTTGATTATCCCAGATCCAAATGAGATTTATGTTGTCTATAGTGATGCTAGTGGGCATGGATTGAGATGTGTCCTAATGCAACAGAGCAGAGTGGTGGCTTATGCCTCTCGTCAGCTGAAGCCTCACGAGTCGAATTATCCTACACACGATTTAGAGCTTGCAGATATTGTGTTCGCTTTGAAGATATGGAGGAATTACCTGTACGGTGCAACCGTAGAATTATACTGCGACCACAAGAGCCTGAAATATCTCTTTGATCAAAGGGAACTTAACATGAGGCAACTGTTGGAAATATTTTACCTGGAAAGATGCAGCGATCTGAAAGCCTCTTCAAGAACAATCATAGTCCGCTAGGAGCAGCTACATGTCTCAGATCAAATGGTACTTCCTCTGTATGTGTTTTTATCTCTTGTGATACCTTGGTTCCTTGGACTGTGCTACTGCCCCACTGTTGTCACAGTAAAATGTGATAGGACAATTAACACCTGGTATCACCTGAAGGTCCGTTAGGAACTTCTTTAACCATGCAACTTCCTTTGCAGCCTCAGAAGCAGCTACATACTCAGCCTCTGTGGCAGAGTCAGCCACACATGATTGTTTTACACTTCTCCAACAAATGGCACCGTCATTAAGGGTGTACACATATCCCGAGGTGGACTTACTTGAGTCAATATCTCCTTGGAAATCTCGAGTTCGTATAACCAATGGTTTCAAGACTCCCACTAGAATAGACCAACATATAATCTCTCGTTCTCTGTAGGTACTTGAGTATATGTTTGACCGCTACCCAGTGTTCCTCTCCAGGATTAGATTGGTACCGGCTTACTACTACCACTGCATAGCAGATATCTGGTCTGGTACAAAGCATAGCATACATGAGACTACCTACTGCCGAAGCATAAGGTATCCTACTCATGTGTTCTCTCTGCTCAAGAGTTTTAGGAGATTGCTCCTTAGAGAGATGAATCCCATGCCTGAACGGTATAATTCCCCTCTTGGAATTCTCCATGCTAAACCTTGCAAGTATTTTGTTGATGTATTTAGCCTGGGATAATGCCAAAACCCTATTCTTCCGGTCTCGCAAGAGTTTAATACCAAGAATATAATTGGCTTCCCCAGGTCATTCATAGCAAAATGCTTGCTCAGCCAGGTCTTTATGCCTAACAATACCTCTGTATCATTTCCGATAAGGAGTATATCATCCACATAAAGTACCAGAAAAGATATTGCATCACCTTTGATCCTTTTATACACACACGGCTCAACAATACTTTTCTCAAAACCATAAGACTTAATGGCTTGATCAAATCTGATGTTCCATGATCTGGACGCTTGCTTTAGTCCATAAATGGACCTTTGCAACTTGCATACCGTCTGTTCTTGCCCTTTGGCTATAAACCTTTTTGGTTGCTGCATATAGATTTCCTCTTCCAAATTTCCATTTAGAAAAGCAGTTTTGACATCCATTTTCCAAATCTCATAATCAAGATTTTCTTGCAATGACTAAGAGAATCCGGATGGATTTAAGCATGGCAACCGGTGAAAAGGTTTCTTCATAATCCACACCTTCTATTTGGGAGTACCCTTTCGCCACCAATCTAGCTTTGAAGGTTTCAACCTTCCCGTCTGATCCTCTCTTTCTCTTGTAAATCCACTTGCACCCAATGGGTCTTACCCCTTGAGTGCATCTACAAGAGACCAAAGCGAGTTGGAATACATAGAATCCATTTCACGATTCATAGCCTCAAGCCATTCCCGAGCATCAACATCTCCCGGTGCCTCATCATGGCTCGTGGGATCATCATCTTCATCAATGATGACATCCCGATATGACTCACCCAACAAGAGAAATCTTGCGGGTTTACGAATCAATCTCCACTACGACTTTGTCGCACTTGATGTTGTGCATCTACGGGTGGGTCCGTATTTTGTGTGTTAACAATTTCTAGATGAGGACCCTCATTAGGTGGATTAACCAATTCGTGATTTTGTTCTTCCATAAGAATCGAGAAAGTAGTGGTCAAGAACAGGAAGTTGACATTATCCATGCCTCATCCTTGACGAAATTATTGCGTGACAAAAGGGACGTAACATGGTTGGACGATAGGTTGCATCGTATCATCGATCCCCACATGAATTGGGTAGTCACAATATCTTGCTAGAGGCCACTTGCGACCTGTGGGCTGATACAGTATTGGCCCACTGCCAATCTCATGTGGGCCTGCAGGTTCACATATAAGAATAGTCCAACACGAGTATTAGTGTCCAGATTCATTGAATCTTAGATATGTCTAAGATTTAATGAATGCAACGTTTAATCTAGGAAGAATATATATATAATTCAAAATTAAATGTTATTAGTTTTGTATTTAATTTATTTGATAAATTAAATACCTAAAATGAATAGAGATATAGTATCTCACATTTAATTTTTGAAGAGTGATATTATATCTTGGATTTAATTTAATTGAGATGGAGTATCTCGATTTAATTAAATAGATATATATATCATATCTTAGATTTAATTTATAACGATAAATTAAATCACAAGGCTTTTAATTCGGATTGAATGAATAGATTAGATTAGATTAGATCTGTTTGACAGATTTAATTGATATATTACTTAATCCAAATTCGAATTCAAAAATTAATTAAGATTAATTTTGAATATTTTAATACGGCTCATTAGGGTTTTAGAAACTCTATAAAAGGATGATGATCTAGTCGTATTAAGTTGCTGAAAACAAATTGAGACAAGCCGCAAAAAGAATAACCTAGAGAAAACGTGTGACACTGAGGAAGAGGGTGCTAGCACGCTACCACCCGTGTTCGAAGGCTATTCGTGTGGATACCGGTAGAGGAAGGAGACTCGAAAAGTACGCTTCGTTTGATCAAACGCGATGGCACCACGTTCAAGACGTACGACGGCCGAAACACATCAAGAAGGAGATGCGCACTTAATCGGATCGAACGCAACTCTCAATCCTACGCATAGGTACGGTTTTCTAACGAACCTTGATTTAAACGCCGTTGATAGATCCTCTTCTTTGGGATTCGTAAAAGTTTTATAATTCTGCTGCGTGTACGGATCCCAACAGCAACGTCACTGGATGAAGTTGCTAAAAGATTACAACCTGAAGATCAAGTATCATCCAGGAAAAGCAAACGTCGTTGCAGATGCTCTCAGTAGAAAAAAGGTGCAGGTGGCATACATGATGATGCAAGAGCAGAAATTACTTGAACATTTCAGACATCTGAATCTATCAAACCAAATTTGCGTGGGTCTCAACATACCAAATGATGCCTATCTTGCAACTCTCTTTGTGAGTCAAGGGGAATACGAACTGAGGGATGAAGTCAAGGAAGCTCAGAAGCAAGATGATTGGGCTATCTCCATGCGGGAGAAGATCTCTCAGGGTGAAACCCAAGACCATGACCTATCACCTAGTGGTTTGGTCAGGTACAAGAAGCGAATCTACATACCGCTAGTTGATGAATTAAGGTGGAAGATACTGAATGAGGCTCATAAGAGTAAATATACTCTGCATCCAGGAATGGTCAAAATGTACCAGAACATGAAAACAGAACTTTGGTAGCCTGGGTTGAAGAAAGATGCGTGGCCAGGTGTTTGACTTGTCAGAAAGTAAAGATTGAACACCGGCAACCCCCTGGTCTTCTTCAAGGACTAGAAATGCCAGAATGGAAATAGGAGAATGTAACCATGGATCTTGTGGTAGGTTTACCTAAGATCAGGAATCACGATACAATCTGGGTGATCATGGACCGATTAACCAAGTCAGCACATTTCATACCCATTAGTATCCATTATTCTCTGGAACGATTGGTGGAGATTTATATCAAAGAGATCGTGAGACTACACGATGTCCCTAAGAGTATTATCTCTGATCGGGATACGCGGTTCCAATCCCGTTTCTGGCAAGCGATACACGAAGGTATGGGTACAAAGCTGAAGTTCAGTTCGGCTTATCATCCTCAGACCAACGGTCAATCTGAGAGTATGATACAGAGCTGGAGGATATGTTGCGAGCATGTGCCCTAGATTTCAAAGGAAGTTGGGATCGACATCTTTCGCTAGCAGAATTTGCATACAACAATAGTTATCATACGAGTATACAAATGGCCCTGTTTGAGGCATTGTTTGGGCGGAAGTGTCAATCACCTTTATGTTGGACGAATCATCCGAAAAGAAATTGCTTGGACCAAATATGCTTGAACGAGACCTACGAGCGGATCGCGTTGATCAAGAAGAGACTCCTCGCAGCACATAGTAGACAGAAAAGTTATGCTGATAAAAGGAGGAGACCGTTGAAGTTCGATGTCGGCGACCATGTGTTTTTGAGGTTATCTCCAGTAACCGGTGTTGGCAGAACACTTAAGAGGAAGAAGATCAGTCCACGATATGTGGGACTGTTCGAAGTTTTGGCCGAGCGAGGATCAGTCGCTTATCAGATAGCCTTACCCCCGAACCTGAGTAATCTCCATGACGTTTTCCATGTGTCACAGTTGAAGAAATACCTACCAGACCGTGATCATGTCATTGAATATGAAGACATTGAAGTACGACATGATAATACCTTCGTAGTAGAGCAGGAGCGAATTCTCGAACACCAGGAGAAACGGCTTAGGAATAAGACCATACCGATAGTGAAGGTAGTCTGGAAGGGTTTGTCACCTAATGAGGCGACTTGGGAGACAGAGAGAGATATGAAGGAGAAGTACCCAGAATTCATGGCCCAAAGTTTAGTCACGATAGATTAAATTTCGAGGGCGAAATTTTGTTTAACGGGGGGAGAAATGTAATACCCGGATATTTGTTTATCTGGAATCTTATTGAGAAAAATAAATGACTATTTCTGATAGGTGAATATATGGTCTCAAATAGTGTGTATAATTATCTTATTTTTCTAAGGAAAATACCATGGAAATTAAAGGACATAAGGTGCCAAAGGGCTAGAAAATACATTATGCGACATAAAATAGAATTTGAGAAAATTATGATAAATCTTAAGGGGCAATTAAATAATTATTAAAAATTAGGGAGAATATTGTCCTTAATTATAACAATTTAATAAATTATTTCCTTGGAAATAATAAGAGGGAAAATTTAATATTATTTTTGGAAACCCTAAATGTCCCCATGATTTTTAATATAATGCATGGGACATAAAATACCATTGTCATGAAATAGTTATGAGAAAATGATTAATCCTAATTAAGAAAATTAGCAACAATTAGTAAGTGATTAATTAAGTAATTAATGGCTAATTGTTTAAGCTTGAACAAGAGAATATCCAAGGTAAATTATGTAAAACCCTTTAATTAGATGTTTATGGCTAAGCTTAGCATAAAGTGTATTTGCTAATTAATTAGAAAAGGTTATGAAAAATTGGTGAGATTAAGTACATGAAAACCCTAGATCCTAAAAGATTACTAATCATAGGATTAAGGCCCTAATTAAGAATTCTAATTAAATTAGACAAATTAAACAATGGTCAATGGTTAGGATGTAATCTAATAAAGCAAGATCAAGGGCTACAAGAATTTCTAACAATTTTAAATGCCTAAATCCATGTAATTAAGTAAGAACCAATGGGATAATTTTGTGAATTATATAAGATAATTAAAATATAAAGTAAAGTAATTAAAAAACAAATAAAAAACATTTAAAAGGGGGAGCCGAATTTGGGAGATTTTTGGTGAAGATTTTGTGAAAAAAAAAATAATATCATAATATTTGTATTATAATAATAATATAAAATGGGATATTTTGTAAAGAAACAGATAGGATAAATGAGAACCGATAGAAATTAAATCCTATCTAGAAAACCATGAACTAGGTTTCTGAGATAAGGACATGTAACATCCCATTTTAAAAGCAGATTTTTTTTATTAATCAATCAGAGTAGAGCATTGGAGCGAGTGAGTAACCGAACCATAATAAAATATTAACCGTAGTGTAATAGTAACGATACGATCATCCAAGTGTTCAAAAGTAAATACAATAAACGGTATGTAAGACTCCATCCCGACCTACTCATGCTGCTTGCCTCTATCTCCGATCCTCGGTCCTCCCGAGCTGAAGCTACTGGTGAGATCCAATTCCAATTTGGATCTCAGTAATGTTAACCTTATGCTCAAATAAAAAACAGTATATAGACAACGAGATATTCATAACAATATAGCAAAGATATCAACACATAAGCACAAAGCAGATGTATGATCAATACAATGACAGAACATAAGCACAAGCAGTATGTAAAGTCCCACAACATGTCTGCACATAACCAGTGCCACGATCACAACACGTGTCCTCAGCGCTAGGAAAACTCATACGGTATTACCAATACTATAACCCGTGTAAACTGTAAGTATGATTGACGACCCTAGACGAGCCTTAGTCTATGAACATATCTATCACATATATGTATATGAGCAAAGACGAGTTAGGGTTACAGTACGCGTCCGTACCTTCATTGACGGTACTTCGGTACGTTTGACGGAAAATGGTATTTCTGACGGAAAGCGGTACAACAGCGGTACGACAGCAGTACGAGATCACAGGTATCCTATAAGGATAACATCGCATTTATCAATATTTAGCATCATAACAGGAATTTTAGGTACAAATTACCATTTTGCCCCTAGTTTGACAAATCAGCGAAATTTCGCCAGAGCTTCGCTATTTTGACTCTAATCTTCCAAAATTTTGCCATATCTCTTTTTCCAATATATTTTTGAAATAAATATCATATTTACCCCTAAAACATGATATCTAAACTATCTTGGCAAATTAAAGATCTACCTAGCATTTCTACTATAACTTTCGAAAGAACTACTAAAGCTTAAGACTAAGGACCGAAGAACTTACCCAGGGCTTCGCTACACTTTCTTCGGACTCCTCCTTCTCTCTAAAACTTCTCTCTATTTCAAAAATAGCTCAAGGATTTGGTGTGAGGAAATGAAATGAATGGAAGGGCTATTCATAGGAAAATTTCAGTTACTATTCACACTTTTTCGATCGAATTTCAAACGTCGGATCGTGTTTTGATTGCATGGCTTCATCTTGGCCTTCCATTCCCTTTGGCCGACCTCCATGCCCCATTTTTCAACAAAAAGATATCACCAAGGTGATGTCATCTAGTTGCTTTATGGTCTTGTACCAATAAAATTCCCTTTTCGGTGTTCTAATCGCGCAATCTTAATGAATCTCAAAAATACAGCAACACATCATTGAAGGTATATTCTTCCTCTTTTAAAATACTTGGGTTAACTAAATTTTTGATCCCATTAAGGGTATTCCGTAGCCTACTAAACATTTTCGGATAAACGTTGTCGGTTACGGAAATGACTTCCGGTAACACCAACTTCTGGGTAAAAATGTTAGTTCTCTATGTGTTTTGATGATGTCTAACAATTGTAATATCTATTGGGTCAAATTGAAAAGTTTAAGCTCAAACAATTTGTATTAGAACTCTTTGGAAAATGATCTTGATATTTAGTAACTCAAGTTGTTTTCTGTAACTCAAGTTATAAAACTCAGAAAATCAAATTGTACAAAGACAATAACTAGAGTTGCCACTTAACAACTCAAGTTATAGGTTGTACTTCAGTTCCCAAAAAGCGTCATCGCGATATCGAATTTGGGAATTTGATATAACTCGAGTTACAAGCAATAACTCGAGTTGTAAAATCGAGAGACTTTCGTTTGTTTTTAGAATTAGAAAAACTCAAGTTATAGAGTATAACTCGAGTTACATAACTCAAGTTATTTTTATAACTCAAGTTGTATTATTTGCGAAAGTTTTCGAATGATTTCAATTCCAAAGAAACTCGAGTTACTCAGGATAACTCGAGTTGGACAACTCAAGTTTTTCTTACAACTCAAGTTATCTTATGTGCGAAAACTTTCTGTATGATTTGAATTCCAAAGAAACTCGAGTTAGTCAATGTAACTCGGGTTGGACAACTCCAGTTATTACATAACTCAAGTTATACCGTTTGCGAAGAATTTCCTGGATAATTGATTTTCAAAGGAACTCGAGTTCCGTATAGTAACTCGAGTTGGCAACTCCAGTTCTGTTCTTCATGCGCATATTTATTGAACTCATAATAACTCGAGTTAACTCATGTAACTCGAGTTACATATATCAGCTTTTGATTTCTTCGTCTGCGCAATTTGATTATCATCTGATTAAGCCTTGTGTATTTTGTGTAATTGATTATTATTATTCCTAACCAAGTTTAATCAGTTTGCTAGTGTATTTCAGATACTTCTAACATGATTTTAAACTTGAAATCACGAAAAGAAAATGTGTGTCAGAAGCATTAAATGTGTTTCCAAACTTCGAAATTTGAAAGAAGAAATAATCCTCTGGAAATACAAAAAGCATTTCGATGACTTCCCAAACAACATTCTCACTAGGTCTCAACGGACAAATTGAATAAAGAATGTCAATGGAGAATAACGGTCGAATGTCGGAAGAATACGAGGAAACGAGCAAGTGATTACAACGGATATATTGATTACTCACAACGGCTCATTAAGTTATTCTCAACGGTCATCAATGCTACCAAACTAGAAATAGGAGAAGCATTCAAGTCTCCACCTACCGAAACTCTGCGCATTCAATTAGCCATTAAGAGCATTTACAGTTTCAACACACGAGAGATAATATCTTCGGATATATTAAGCTTCAGTGATTATTATTCTACTCTTTTAGAGAGTTTTCATTGATCATACTTTATTGTAAGAATCTCAAAGTATTGGGACTTTGAGATTGGGACACTTGATAACAACTTGTAAGGGGGAGCAAGTTCTAGAGAGAGAATTGCTTTGAGAGTTACGAGTGTGTAATCATTTGAAGTTAGTGAAATCCTGAGAGTCCGGGATTTGGACGTAGGTCAAGGATTTGGACCGAACCAGTATAAACTCATTGTGTTCAATCTTCCTTACACTTACTCTGTTTATCTCTGTTTTGCATTCGGCTTACAGACTATTTACGCGAGAAAATTTTATATCCCCAATTCACCCCCCTCTTGGTGATATTCCGTCTTTCAAAAAATTCACGATTCGTAATATATCCTGACCTTAGAAACCTAGTTCAAGGTTTTCTAGATAGGATTTATTTTCCATTGGTTCTCATTTCTATTATCTGCCCTTTTCCTTTTTCGTCTTATCTCTTAATCATTCCACCGGTTTTGGAAATGACTTCGGAGACAAAGCCCACTACGGGATAAAATTACACTCGTTTATAATAAAGCGATGTTAGATAACTAGTTCACCTATTTTGAGATAGGATTTAATTTCTATCGGTTCGATTTATCCTTTTGGTCTTTCTACAAAATATTTCATTTATATTATTATTTAATTAATAAATATCATGATATTTTTTTTGAAAAAACCTTAACCCTTTTTCACACTATAATTTTCCCCCCTTATTAGTTTCTTTTATATTTATTACATTAATATTATATTTTAATTTAATTAGAAAGCTTAATTAGGGCTTAATCCTATGATTAGCAATCTTTTAGGATTTAGGGTTTTCATGTACTTAATCTCATACATTTTTCTTAATCTTTACCAATTAATTAGCAAGTATACTTTATGCTAACCTTAGCCATAAACATCTATTTTAAGGGTTTTACATAATTTACCTTGGATATTCTTTTATTCAAGCTTAAACAATTAGCCATTAATTATCTAATTAATCACTTACTAATTGTTGATAATTTTCTTAATTAGGATTAATCATTTTCTCATAACTATTCCACTGACATTGGTATTTTATGATTCATGCATTATATTAAAAATCTTGGGACCATTTAGGGCTCCCAAAAATAATATTAGATTTTCCCTTTTATTATTTTCAAGGACATAATTTATTAAATTGCCAAAATTAGAGACAATATTCTCTCTTATTTTTAATAAATATTTTATTACCTCTTGAGATTTATCATAATATTTTCAGGCCATTTTATGCCCCATAAATGCATTTTATGGATTTTAACTCTTTATCTCTTCAAATTTCCATAGAAAATAAGATAATTATAACTTATTATTTGAGACCACATATTCACCTATTTCCAATAGATATTATTTACTAAAATATAACATTTCGGATAAGTAATTATCGGGGTATTACATTTCTCCCCGGTAAACAAAATTTCGCCCTCGAAATTTAATCTATCGTAACTAAACTTTGGGCCATGAATTCCGGTACTTCTCCTTCATGTCTCTCTCTTGTTTCCCGATCGCCTCATTACCGACAAACCCTTCCATACTACCTTCACTATCGGTATGTTCTTATTCCTAAGCCGTTTCTCCTGGTGTTCGAGAATTCGCTCCGGCTCGACTACGAATGTATTATCATGCAGTACTTCAACGTCTTCATATTCAATGACATGTTCACGGTCTCGTAGGTATCTCTTCAACTGTGACACATGGAAAACGTCATGGAGATTACTCAGGTTCGGAGGTAAGGCTATCTGATAAGCGACTGGTCCTCGTTCGGCCACAACTTCGAACGATCCTACATATCGTGGACTGAGCTTCTTCCTCTTAAGCGTTCGCGACACCTAAGTTCATCGGAGATAACTTCAAAAACACATGGTCGACGATATCAAACTTCAACGGTCTCCTCCTTTTATCAGCATAGCTTTTTTGTCTACTATGAGCCGCCAGGAGTCTCCTTTTGATTAACGCGATTTGCTCGGAGGTCCATTCAAGCATGTCTCGGTCCAAGCAATTGCTTTTCAGATGATTCTGTCCAACATAAAGGTGATTGACACTTCTGCCCATACAATGCCTCAAACGGGGCCATTTGTATGCTCGCATGATAGCTGTTGTTGTAAGCAAATTCTGCCAGCGAAAGATGTCGATCCCAACTCCCTTTAAAATCTAGGGCACATGCTCGCAACATATCCTCAAGCGTCTGTATCGTTCTCTCAGATTGACCGTCGGTCTGAGGGTGATAAGCCGAACTGAACTTCAGCTTTGTACCCATACCTTCGTGTATCACTTGCCAGAAATGGGATTGGAACCGTGTTTCCCGATCAGACATAATACTCTTAGGGACACCGTGTAGTCTCACGATCTCTTTGATATAAATCTCCGCCAATCGTTCCGGAGAGTAATGGATACTAATGGGTATGAAATGTGCTGAGTTGGTTAATCGGTCCACGATCACCCAGATTGTATCACAATTCCTGATCTTAGGTAAACCTACCACAAGATCCATGGTTACATTCTCCCATTTCCATTCTGGCATTTCTAGTCCTTGAAGAAGACCAGGGGGTCATCGGTGTTCAATTTTAACTTTTTGACAAGTCAAGCATCTGGCCACATATTGGTTCACATCTTTCTTCAATCCAGGCCACTAGATCTCAGATTTCAAACTCTGGTACATCTTGACCATTCCTGGATGTAGAGTATACTTACTCTTTTGAGCCTCATCTAGAAACTTCCGCCTTAATTCATCTACTGGCGGTATGTAGATTCGCTTCTTGTACCTGACCAAACCACTAGGTGATAGGTCATGGTCTTGGGTTTCACCCTCAGAGATCTTCTCCCGCATGGAGATAGCCCAATCATCTTGCTTCTATGCTTCCTCAACTTCATCTCTCAGGTCATATTCTCCTTGACTAACAAGAAGAGCCCCAAGACAGGCTTCGTTGGGAGCGTTCAGATTCACACGAGACCGATTTGACAAGTTCAAATCTATGAAATTTTCAAGTAATTTCTGCTCTCCCGCATCATCATGTATGCCACCCGCACCTTCTTTCTCGAGAGCATCTCGCAACAACGTTTGCTTTTCCTGGATGATACTTGATCTCCAGTTTGTAATCTTTTAGCAACTCCATCCAGCGACGTTGCCTCATGTTAAGTTCCCTTTGATCAAAGAGATATTTCAAGCTCTTGTGGTCGCAATATAGTTCTACGATCGCACCGTACAGGTAATGCCTCCATATCTTCAAAGCGAACACGATAGCCGCAAGCTCTAAATCGTGTGTAGGATAATTCGACTCGTGAGGCTTCAGCTGACGAGAGGCATAAGCCACCACTCTACCCTGCTGCATCAGGACACATCCCAATCCCCGCCCACCGGCATCACTATAGACCACGAAGTCTCATTCGGATCGGGATAATCAACACCGGTGCCGTAGTCAATCTCTCCCTCGATCTCTCGAAAGCTCTCCTGCGTCTACTCCCATACAAAGGGTTGGTTCTTCCTCGTAAGCTTTGTCAATGGTAAGGCAAGACGTGAGAAATCCCGTATAAATTTGCGGTAATACCCTGACAGACCTAGAAAACTATGTATCTTCGTTTCTGTTTCTGGTCTCTTCCAGTCCAGAACTGCTTCCACTTTGCCTGGATCAACTGCAACTCTACTGCTTGATATAACATGGCCTAGAAATCTAACTTCCGGCACCCAAAATTCGCATTTCCTCAACTTAGCATAGAGTCGCTTCTCCCTGAGTATATTCAACACAAGTCGCAGATGTTCCTCATGTTCTTCTCTGCTTTTAGAATAGACGAGTATATCGTCAATAAACACTACCACAAATTGGTCTAGGTGTTGGCGGAAGATACAGTTCATGTAATCCATGAATACCGCAGGTGCATTGGTCAATCCGAAAGGCATTACAAGGAATTCGTAATGCCCATACCTGGTTCTGAAAGCCGTCTTGGGAACATCACCATCTTTAACTCGCAACTGATGATATCCCGAACGTAGATCGATTTTGGAAAATACAGTGGAACCAGATAATTGATCCAAAAGATCATCAATCCGGGGAAGTGGATACTTGTTCTTGACAGTTACTTTGTTTAGTTCACGATAGTCGATGCAGAGTCAGAAACTTTCGTCTTTCTTCTTCACGAACAGCACTGGGGCTCCCCACGGTGATACACTGGGTCGGATGAACCCCTTCTTTAGAAGTTCTTCCAGTTGCTTCTTCAACTCCTGCATCTCATTCAGAACCATATGATACGGCGCTTTTGATATTGACCCTGTACCAGGAATCAATTCAATAGCAAACTCCACTTCTCACGTAGGAGGTAGCTCAGTGAGATCCTCTGAGAACACGTCAGGAAATTCATTCACCACAGGAATATCCTTGAAAGTTCGGCTTCTGCCTTGACTGAGAAAAATATCATGTACGCTTGGCATCCCCGTCATGCATCTATCAGCTTCCGTAGCAGAGAGAAAATTCAGGCTCACGTCAATCTTGTCCATGTTAGGTGAATCGGGAAATGATATCCTCTTGCTACTACAGTCGATCATTGCACTGTTCGCCATTAACCAATTTTTACCGAGTATGACATCGATGTCATGAAGTGGTAATCAGATAAGATCCACTTTAGAAACTCGTCCATCCACATTTGTAGTACAATTAACACATGCATCAGAAGCTAAAGATTTTACGCCAAGCGGTGTAGATACTATCAGGTCATAAGGTAATCTAGAGGCATGCATTCCTAGGCGACTTGCACAATCATAGGAAATAAAAGAATGACTGGCACCCGAATCATACAACGCCTGCAATAGATTCCCGTTGAGGTAAATAGTACCTTGGATCTTCTCTGGAGACTTTCTGGCCTCCGTATTTGTTAGCGCAAAGATCCGGCCTGTGCTCTGAGGTCTCGCCTCTACAGTATTCTCAGGACAATTCTGGCTGTAGTGCCCAGGCTTCTGGCATTTGAAGCAAATTTGCTTCCCATCACAGTTGACACCCGGATGGTACTTCCTGCATTTCAGGCATGATTGGGTTCCCGTCAATCTGGGATAGTTCTGTTGTCCGGCCTGGAATGGTCTCTTGTTCCCGCCTCGAGGGTTATTCCATGGTGCCTTCCTTTTCTGTGGAAAATTTCCACGGTTAAACCCGCCACGTCCTGCATTATTGTTGTTGGAGTTCCGGAATCCACGCAACTCTTTCAGATTGCGCTCTATCAGCTGGCAAGATTCCACCGCTTTGAGTCGTCGTGAACCGCCGAGATACCAGCCTTTCCCTGATCTCGTACTTTAGCCCATAAACCAACCTATGTGCTTTTCAGCTCTCGTCATCTTCACGCTTTAGATACGACGAATATCGTGACAGGTTGGTGAAACGATCAAAGTAGTCATTGAACAATTCCTCCTACCCTTGTTGAATGTGAAGGAACTCCGACTCCTTGATTACTTGAGTCGATGGAGGGAAATACTGGTCATTGAACTTCCCTAAGAATCTCTCCCAAGTGATAGGGCAATAACGGTTTTGCAGCGTCGTAGCAACACTCCTCCACCATCTATCAGCGTCTCCCTCAAGCTTGTAGATAATAAGCTGAGCTTTCTAGTTCTCCGGACATTTCATCACATTGAAAATTTTATCCAGGCTCATCAGCCAATCCTCAGCCAGTTCTTTCTTACCGTGGAACGCGGGTGGCTTGAGCTTGCAGAACTGAGCGACCCAATATTGTGTGGTCCTCCCAGCTCTCTCTCGTCTAGGAGGTGACCGCGATCTATCAGACTTCTCAGCTTCTTCAGCTTCACTCTGTTCGCCTTCTTCTTCTTCTTCTTCTGCTTCCCGTTCTTGTATTTGTCTTTGTCTTTTCTGCCTCTCTGCTAAGAGTTCGTCTCTCAGGGCCCTATATTCTTGCAGAGTTCTCCTCATCTCCTGCATCTCGTTTTGTTCCGGTTGATTAGGTTCTTGGTTTGGTTCATGTTCTGGTTTTAGTATTATCTGGGGTTGTCTACCCCTTCCTCTACCACGGCCTCGTCTTCGGCCTCTTCCCCTAGGTACTCCCGCGCCTCTTATGTTTGCCATTCTTTTAGTTTTTTCCCTTTACTTAATAAGGACAGATATAAATATTAGTATTAGCACAACAATAGGCACCAAAAACATACATTTATTTATATCACATCATATTCGTAAAAGTTGACCTAGTAGTCGGTCATGTCATAAACTGTGTCATAAAAGTCAATATATTACAACCCCTTTATTCTACAGATATTTTACAATCCCTCAGGGTTTCTAGAGAGATTTTATACACACTATACTATCTAGCTTCTACTATTCTTCCCACAGCTTTCTTCAACAGCTTCTCCCCATCTACATGTGCCGGCGCACCAAGCATTTCAGATAGCAGAGGTAAATGCTGACATCCAAGATAGGACCTTCGTCATGCAGCTCATTTATCATTCTAGCCCAGAGGCGGGTTCGGGGAAAATAGAATAGGGTGGATCGAATCCAGTCCCTGGGTGGATGTTGGTTGTTCAGGGCTTGGTAACTCTTGACTCATTTCATAAGGCATAGTCAAGAAGATAGTGAAAGTATGGATCAAAGATTTATCAGTTAATTTTACCCCTAAACTTTTTTAAATTTCACAACATTTTCTATATTTCTCGGTTGAAGAAATATTATCTTGACGGTGATCATGTTATAGAATACGATGTATAAAAAAACAAGATGACAGTATCTATACTGATCAAACCAAAACAAATTCTTGGTTTCAAAAGAAGTGACTCGAGAGATAGGAATATCCCGGTTGTAAAGTTAGTTGATGGCGGGATTGTCTTCAAATGAGACAAATTGGAAGAAACCACTAGTAGGTATATTAAACTGTAGACTAGAAGTTTAGTTGGGGTAGAGTAAATTTCGAGGACGAAATTTTATTTAATGGGGGAGAAATGTAATACCCTGAAAACCCTAACTAATATGAATGATATATTTGGATAAATATTTCAAAGAGAGTATATTGTCTCTAATTTTGTAACTTGATTGTTATAAATTTAAGAGCAATTTCTCTTTGAGATTTCATATAGGGATCATAACACACCCTAAAATATTGAATTTTAGTAAATAAATACTAAAAATACAAAGGTGAATATATGGTGTCAAATTTTCTAAATCTTATTAGGAATCATAAAATATCCTAATATTATCATAATTAAGTATAAACTTAATTATATCGGTTTAGCAATAAAATCATCAAAGGATGACAAAATCAATTAGTGAAAATTATCAACAAGTATTGGGCAATTAAATTTGCAATAATTGGAGTATTTTTCTAATTTTCGAAATTAATTAATAATTAATTTAAAAAGGTCATAATTAAGAATATATCAACTTAATTAGTGTCCAAAGAGTATTTAAAGGCCAATATTAATACACAAAGAGTTTTTAATCATCAAGATTAATTTAAAAACTTATCAAATTTTAGTGATTAAGCCTAATAACCCATAAAACACTATATTAGCAATATTTAAATAAAGATTAATTAATTCCCCTTTAAATATTAAAAATGGCAAAAATTGGTAATTAAATTGTATTAATCCTTAATCCTAAATCACTAACTAATATCACTATTAGTATCTAGATTTTTCCAAACCAACATTTGTGGCTTGGATTAAGTTTATTAAAGCTAATCTAAGGGTTTAAGAATTTATTTAATACAGCTTAATCCATGAGAGAATTAAGCAACCAATGGGATAATTTTTACATGGGATTTGTGAGATAAATAAAACACAATTCAAGAGCAAAATGAGGGTGCAATTTCGGTTCATGTATTGGAGGAAGAAGAATAAATATTTTATTAATGAAATTAGCAAAGAAAACATCACAATCAAGCATTTAATCAAAGAGGTCTTTCAAGGAAAATTTAAGATAAATGAAATTCAAATAAGAGTATAATTTGAAGGGGGCACGGTTTGTGTGGTATGGAAGATGAAGCAAGTAAAAAATCATGATATTATGCTAAACATGTCATTATCAAGGGTTTAATGCATGAAGACTAATTGGTAAATGATGATGTAAGCTTGTGTAATAAGTGATTAATGTTTAATTAAGTAAATGGTAAGATAAGAACCATTAGGATAAATTCTAGACACAAGTAAATGAGAACCGATAGAAAATAAATCGTATCTTGAAATCCGTGAACTAAGTAACAAATCTAAGTAGATATTATGAATAAGCAAAACCCAAGCTTGAACATAGTGGTTTCCAAAGTGATTTTGGAAAACTTTTGGGGATTCATACTATTGTGAAAACCAAGTTTAAAAATACCATAAATCAAGTCATAAAATGTTGATTACAAAAGTATAAGTGAATCCTCAAGAAAAACACCAACACACACCTAACTAGATTAGGATTTAGGGTTGGAAGAAAGATGAAGAGAGATATGAGAGAGGGAGGTCGGTTTAGGAGGATGAGAGTGAGAGTTAAACTTGATTAAATAAGTTTTTGGAATCCACCAATTAGAACCACCTTGAAATTTCTATAAATAGGAGGCAAAGCCTTCAAAAATTCCTCACACCAAATAAGCCTAAGAGTGATCTGATTTTAGAAGTTCTTGAGTGAGTAGAGAGAGTTCTTGAGGCAAGAAGGAAGGAGGAGCAAAGTTCTAGGTAAGTTCTTATGCTCTAGCTTTTAGTTTTTAGCTTAAATATTGTTTTGATTCATAATCTTCCAATTAGAGTGTTATTTACATGTTTTTATTGAATTTATTTCAAAAAAAATGATGAAAAATAAGTTATAGCAAATTTTTTGGAAGATTATGGTCAAAAGTAAGCTCTGGCGAAAATTTGTCGGTTAGCGACTCCGGAAGCAATTTCAAAAACGCTGGTATCTTATGTTGAAGATGCTATGCCAAAATTCTAAGAATATTCATGGTGGTAGTAGACATATAGAGCTTTTCAAATATACCTAGAAATCATGATTTCTAGTTCTGTGTAAAAATATAAAAAATGTTCGAAATTATGCTAAAATTTCTAGAAAATTATGGGCAGACCTTGTAAACGTATAAACTGGGAATTGTTTATAATTTCTGGGAAACAACTAATATTTGTATCTAAAACTAGACATCCTAAGGTTTCCGAGAAATTTTACGGATCCTCATTCCAAGTTCTGTAGAATTAATTACAATTCTCCAAAGTTAGGTTAAAAATCAGCCTATATAATGATTATTAGCGTTTTTACGAAAATTAGAGGTAATAAATTGTAAATAATTAATACAGGGGTAAAATGTTCATATATAGCCAAAGTACCTCTTGATATAATATTTAAAAGAGCATATTTTGAAAATGAGTACTGATATAAGCCTAAGTCGGTGTACCACCTTATTTGAGTGTACCAGTCCAAACGGGTATACCATTTTGAACCGGTGTACCACCCTCTGTCGGTGCATCACTCTAACCCAGAGTCAGCAAATCCACCGTCTGTACTTATATTGATATCGGTCCCTGATAATTTTGATAACCCTGATATCAGTCTTTGATAACTCTAATAATCGCCAGTTTGTACTGGACGAAAATTCCATCCTAACCCAGAGCTTCTATGTGGAGCTGGGCCACGCCGGATGAAACTCTAAACCAACAAGGATAAGTGCATGCAGTATTTGACTCATGTAGAGGAACTCCCGATACGAAATTCCGTACCCGTTTCTGAGTGGACCGAGTCAACGAAGTTCGAATGAGGAAAATATTGCGGGTGCTGTTTGTTTGTAGTGTGAATGCTAAGTGCGATAAAGTCTATGTGCAGTATAAATGCTAGGTGCGATAAAGTCTATGTGCAATATAAATGCTAAGTGCGATAAAGTCTGTGATATACTACTTGTTGTCTTCCTTGTATATCTAAACGTATTCCCTCAAAAAGAAAAAGAACGACACATGGAGAATTTAAGAGGAGTCGGAGCTCCCGAGGCCGAGTGCGAGGCACAGTAGAGGTAGAGGCGATGACCACGAATGATACCAATACCGGACACGAACCCGAACAACAAGAACCACAACAACCAGAACGAAATGAGCTGCAAGAAATGCGGCGGATGTTGCAAGAGCAAAGGACTCTTATTGATGAACTCCTTGCTGAGAGGCAGGAGAGAGAAGTGGAAGGTGGCCGAGCCGATGAGGAACGACAGAATGCTGAGGAAGAGGATAAAACCGAACAAGAAGATGAACGTGAAGCTGAGGAGTCCGATAGATCTCGACACCCCTCGACGTAATAGGGCGATGGTAGTGCTACCTCGACCCAACAGAGTGGTTGAGACCACGCAGTATTGGGTCACCCAATTCTGCAAGCTAAAACCTCCAGTTTTTCTTGGTAAGCTCGATTCGGCTGAAGACTAGCTAATGAGACTAGACAAGATCTTCGAAGTAATGGATTGTCCGGAAAACCAAAAAGCCCAACTTGTAATCTATAAGCTGGAAGGGGATGCAGATAGATGGTGGAAAAGCATTGCAGTAACATTGCGGACCCATTATTGTCCCGTGACTTTGGAGAAATTTCTGGAAAAGTTCAACGGGCAATATTTTCCTCCCTTGATACAAGTGATCAAGGAGTCAGAATTCCTCCACATTCGGCAAGGTCACGAGGAGTCATTCGATGACTACTTCGCTCGGTTTACCAATCTGTCACGATATTCATCATATTTGAAGCGTAACGATGACGAGAGCTGGAAGGCAAGCAGGATGGTAGATGGGCTAAAGTACGAGATAAGAGAAAAACTGGTATCTCAACAGTTCCAGGAATTAATTTAAGCTATGGAGTCTTGCCGACTAATTGAGTGGAACTTGAAGGAAGTGCGGAGCGCTAGACCTTCCAACAGTAGCAGTGCGGGTCGTAGCGAGGTCAACCATGAAAATTCCTCGTGGAAGAGAGAGGCACCATGGAGTGACTACTAAAGAGAAAGCAGGAGGCCATTCCAGCCTGGGCAGCGGAACAACTCAAGAATGTCGGAGACCCGACCATGTCCAAGATGCAGAAATTTCCAGCCTGGTGTGAACTGTGATAGGAGACAGATTTGCTTCAGATGTCGAAAGCTGGGACATTTCATCGCAGACTGTCCTGAGAAACCTGCGGAATTGAGGTCACAGAAACCAGGCCGAATGTACGCACTAACCGATACAGAGGACAGAGAACTTTCGGAGATGGTCCAAGGTACTATCTCTTTTAGAAGGAATTTTCTCTAGGCAATATATGAACTAGGTGTTAGCCATTCGATTAAATCATATGACTACGTGAAAAACCTCCGTGATGTGTTCCATGTTTTCCTAATTACTACAACCGGACCGCGATCGTGTCATTGAGTAGGAGGTATCTTGTGTTGTCATGGTGTTTGGGCGCCATGGAAACATTTAAGGTATCTTGTGTTACCATGGTGTATGGGCGCCATGGAGACATTTTTTTGGTATTTGTGGTGTTGACCGCGGTGAATGGGAGCCACGGGAAACACTATATATCAAAGTATGACATGACAAGATCTTTGTGGTCGGACCCGAGATAGAGTAAAGATCTGAAGTTAATAGTCCAAAGTTTAGATAGTACGGAGTTTAGATGGTAGAGTACAAATTTCGAGGGCGAAATTTTGTTTAACGGGGGGAGAAATGTAATACCCGGATAATTATTTATCTGGAGTATTATATTTCGATAGATAATACCTATTGGAAATAGGTGAATATGTGGTCTCAAAACTAGTGTAATAATTATCTTATTTTCTAAGGTAATTTCTATTAAAATTAGGGTGAATAAAGAGCTAAAAATCCCTAAATGCAATTATGGGTCATAAAATGCCCTGAAAATATTATGATAAATCCTAAGAGGCAATGAAATATTTATTAAAAATTAGAGAGTATGTGGTCTCTAATTTAGGTAATTTTTTGGGATTATTTCCCTTGGAAAATAATGAGGCAAAAATAAATATTATTTTGGGGATCATAAGTGACCCCATGATTTTTAAAATAAGCTATGGAGCATAAAATACCAATGTCAATGTAATATTTGTGAGGAAATGATTAATCCTAATTAAGAAAATTATCAACAATTAGTAAGTGATTAACTAGGTAATTAATGGCTAATTGTTTAAGCTTGAATAAGAGAATATTCAAAGTAAATTATGTAAAACCCTTTAATTAAATGTTTATGGCTAAAATTAGCATAAATTATACTTGCTAATTAATTGGAAAAGATTAAGAAAAATGTATGAGATTAAGTACATAAAAACCCTAAATCCTAAAAGATTGCTAATCATAGGATTAAGGCCCTAATTAAGCTTTCTAATTTAATTAGATAAATTAAACAAATAAAAAATAATTAATTAAGGGGGAGCCGAAATTTAGTGTGAAAAGGGTTGTGGATTTTTACAAAAATAATATCGTGATATTTTGTAATTAAATAATAATATAAATGAGATATTTTGTAGAAAGACCAGTTGGATAAATGAGAACCGATAGAAATTAAATCCTATCTCAAAATAGGTGAACTAATTTTCTAACATCGGGACATTATAAATAAGCATAATTTTTTCCCGGAGTGGGCTATCTCCGAAGTCATTTCCGAAACCGGTAGAATGATTAAGAGATTAGAAGAGAAAGGAAAATGGCAGATAGTAGAAACGAGAACCAATGGAAAATAAATCCTATCTAGAAAACCTTGAACTAGGTTTCTAAGATCAGGACATATTATGAATCAGTGAATTTTTACCCAGAAGTTGGTGTTACCGGATGTCATTTCCATAACCGACAGCGTTTATCCGAAAATGTTCAGCAGGCTACGGAATACCCTTAATGGGATCAAAAATTTAGCTAACCCAAGTTTTTTGAAAGAGGAAGAATAGACCTTCAGAGCTATGCTGTTGTATTTTTGAGATTCGTTAAGATTACGCGATTAGAACACTGAACAGGGGACTTTATCGGTAGAAGTTCATAAAGCACATGGATGACATCATGTTGGTGACATGGGATGACATAGGGGGTGAATTTGTGGTAGATAAGAGGAAAATGAATGGTTTGCAAGAGACCACATCTTCGTCTTCTTAACCGTTGATACAAAAGTTGATCCAAGGGTTGAGATCCATAGAAATTCTCTATAAATAGGCAACCCCTCTTCACTTCATTCCTCATCAATTCCCTTGCATATTTCGAAATAGAGTGAGAAGTTAGAGAGAAGGAGGAGTGCGGAGAAAGAGTAGCGAAGCCCTGGGTAAGTTCTTCGGTCTCTAGCCTTAAGTTTTAGTAGTTCTTTCGGTAGTTATAGTAGAAATGCTAGGTAGATCTTTATTTTGCCAAGTTAGTTTAGATATCATGTTTTAGGGATACATATGATATTTATTTCAAAAATATATTGGCAAAAAAGATATGGCAAAATTTTGGAAGGTTAGAGCCAAAGTAGCGAAGCTTTGGCGAAATTTCGCCGATTAGTCAAACTAGGGGCAAAATGGTAATTTGTACCTAAAATGCCTGTTATGATGCTAAATATTGATAAATGCGATATTATTCTTATAGGATATCTGTAATCACAAACCGCTGTCGTACCGCTCTCAAACGTACCGTTTTTTGTCAGAAGTACCGTTTACCGTCAACGAAGGTACGTTCGCGTACTGTAATACTAACTCGGATGTTTATTGTATGCGTATATGTGCTATGTGTATGGTATGCTTATGTGAGGTAGTTGATAGCTCTGTGGTATGCTCATTGTACTGTTATTATGCCTGCTGGGTGTCGGGATACATTTGCTAAGTGTGAAATGCTAAGTGCGAAACGAATGCTAAGTGCGAAACGTATGCTATGTGCGACATATCTGCCAGGGGGCTTATATTATGTTGGGATATGCTTGTTAGTATGCTCATATACTTTCTATGTGGTGTATATAAACATGAGGCTAACCGTTACATGAGGTTCAATGGGCATTGAACCTCAGCTCTTAACATAGCAGCAGGTTAAGGAGGACTGAGGATCGAGGAGAAAGGCAAGCAGGCCGCACAGAGACCCGGTTGAAGACTTTCTTATGTTGTTATTTACTTTTGAAAACACTCGGTATAATGTACCGTCACTGTAAACAGCCAAACTTACGGCATTTTAAATATATGTATCAGTTACTCAATCGCTTTGATGCTCTACTCTGATGAAAAAAAATATACTGCTTTTGAAAATGGGATGTTACAAATTCACCTTTGTATTTTTAGTATTTATTTACTAAAATTCAATATTTATTTTAGGGTATATTATGATCCCTAAATGAAATCTCAAGATTCACCCTTGATCCTTTTAAATCTCAAGGAGAAATTGATCATAAATTTATAATAATCAAATTACAAAATTTGAGACAATATACTTTCCTTGAAGTATTCATCAAAATATATCATTTATGATAATTAGGGTTTTTAGGGTATTACATTAGTTAGCATTTGATTTAATTGCATTCTTATTTTAGTTTATTAATTTTAAAAGCCAAAACCTATTTTCCCCTTGTTTTAATTGCATTTGCATGTCATTTAGATTACTTAGGATTCAATAAAAGGCTCCTCAAGAGAGAGAACGATCCTAGGTTTTCCTGTACGCAATCCTTGGTTAATTTTTGATTATGGACCCCAAGGCTAAAGACAAAAAGACCCTCATCACCCATTTTACCTATCCTAGACCAAGGCCACCTTATTTCACTCCTTTCCAAACCTATGACCCTGGATCTCATTCAGGTTCTCAAGGTATTCGAATAAATGAACCATCCTCTAATACCTCTACACCTGCACCGCCATCCCAAGAAAAACTTAAGCAAGCTGTTAACCCTCCTCAGACCACTCAGCCACCTTCATATTCAACCATCACTTATACTACATCCTCCTCACAAACCTCTACACAGTCAACCACTCCAATCATTCCACCTCCTCATACCTCAACTATGGGTATTCTCCAAAGCCCTAACCCTTTCACACCTTTACAAGACTCATCTAGTTCAGAGGAAACTCAGTCTGATAGTTCCTTACAGACTTATTCAGATGCTAGCTCTGAAGCTGAACTTGCTGATATATCAAGAATTGCTATGGTTAGACCAGGTAAAGAAGAAGAGTATGATGAATCATATGTTGAACATCTTGATGATCAAAATCAAAGATAAGACCACAACTACAAGCCTAATAGTGGTCCATGGTTCACTTTTAATGATGTTCCTTATGAAAAATGGAGATTTCGCCTCCAAGAATTTAGTGCCTGGATAGATTTGCAAATTTCTACCCAGCAGATTCCTCTTAGAATTTGTCTCTAGATTTACTGGTACTCTTCGAGAATGGTTCCAGAACCTCTCCCCATACCAGAAACTCCAAGCAGTCCAAGTTGAAGAAGCTGTTACTCTTCTTGGCGTTACTCACAAAGAACTTATCGGTGATTTTAATATCATCCGAAAAAGGGAAAAGAAAGAATTCATTGAAATGAAGTGTTGCTCGTTGAACATAACAGATCTTCAAACTCATTGTCAAAGAATGATACAAAAATACCACATATTGAATGGTGGTAATGATGTGAACCTCCGCCTACCTTTATTGCCTCACTTCCTGATGAACTTCAATCAGAGCTTAATCGAAGCATTAATGCTCTTTAAAGAGACATTGTTGACATTTTAATAGGTGAATTGTACCAACTTACTCTCAATGCCCTTGATAAAGTCTGTGAACAACATAAGTTTTTCAAGGACATGCAGAAAAAGGCTTCAAAGTTCAAGCCTGCGTGCAAGAAACTCTATCTGAAGATTAAATGCAAAGACCATAAGGATTGTTCTTGTCCTTCAAAAAAGAAGTCCCATTATCACCATTTTTCTCAACCTTTCCATAAATCTTATAGGAAACCAAGCTGATCAAGATTCATAAAGAAATCTATATTTTTTTAAATCTAGAAAACCTTTCTCCAAAGGCTCCAGATGTTTTATTTGCAGAAAGCCAAGACATTTTGCAAAAAAAATTCCTAAAAAGACTAAAGGAGATATTAAAGTTATGCAGAAGCTCCAAAAGATTCTGATGATTTCAGATAACACAATAGACATTGAAGACTATCTTGAAGAACAAGATGAGCAGAATGAAGAGACACAATATGTCATTCCTTCTTATAAGGAATCAACAGACTCATCTTATTCCGAATCTGAAGATTATCAGTTTGAAGAAGAAGATTACTCCCTAGGAATCATCAATCTTGTCCAACCAATTTCTCCCCAGACTTCATCCATTGGGTGTCTTGGATCTTTGAATTCCAATCCTGAAATTAATCTAAAGACTCCATTGCCTAACATCCAAGTTCAGATCCTACCGAAAAATACTCTAAACCCATTCGCAATAGCCTTCTTTGATACGGGCTCGTCTCATACGTGATGAAACTTCACATCCTTCCACCGAGAAGAATGGGTGCCCCACAACCAAGTATTTCTTAGCGCGATGGAATTTTTTAGGATTGATCTGATTACTAGAAGAAAGATCAACATTAAGTTCTTTCCGGGATGTACTTTAAAGATTAAGGTACTAGGAAGTGAACTACCAGGAAAAGTATCCTTCTTGGTTTTGATGCTTTTTTATCATACCAAGAACTTGACAATACTCCCCAAGGGAATCCGATGGAAATCCAATTTTAGCCCCTGGACATAAATTCCCTCTCTCTATGAACTACAGAATGCTCCACCACAGTACTCAGATGTCAAAGAGCAATTACTCCAATCTTGTCCGTGATCATGACTAGTTTCCACATCCTTCTCCATTATGGAAAAACAAAGATTTCTTCATCAGCCTTCCTTTTAAAAGGAATGAGGATATCAATCCAACTAAATCTTCATACCCAAGAATGAATCCAGATGATCTGAAGCTTGCTAGAGATGAATGTGCTGCTTTACTCAAACAAGGTCTTATTGAACCAACCAAGTCAGAATAGGCATGCCAAGCCTTCTATGCTAAGAAAAGATCTGAGATTAAAAGAGGAAAGAAATGGCTCGTGATTGATTATAAGCCTCTTAATCATTTTCTCCAAGATGACAAATTTCCTCTTCCTAAGCCCACAGCTCTGTTTGCTCAATTGAAAGGATCGACCCATGTTTTTTTTTCTAAGTTTGACCTCAAGGCAGGTTTTTGGCAACTCGGAATCCAATCACAGGACCGACCCAAAAAACCATTTTGCATACCCAATGCTCAATATCAATGGACCGTAATGCCCTTTGGACTCAAAGTGGCCCCTTCACTGTTCCAAAAGGCCATGATAAAGATATTTGAGCCCATCATCAATAATGCTCTCATTTATATTGATGATATTCTCTTATTCTCACCAACTGAAGCAGATCACCAGTTATTACTGGCCCAGTTCTACCAGATTATAGCCCAACATGGCATCATGCTTTCCTCCAAGAAAAGTGACATTGGTATTACAGAAGTTGATTTTCTTGGAATGCATTTTAAAGATGGTAAATACAGCCCAAGACCGCACATTGCCCAGGATTTATTGAAGTTTCCTGATGATAATCTCTCCTAAAAACAAGTTCAACAATTCCTCGGGATTGTTAATTTTTTGAGAGACTTTATTCCTCAGTTGTCCCATCATACCAACCATCTGTACAAAATGTTAAAAAAGAATCCACCACCATGGTATCAAGTACAGACAAATGCTGTAATTACTCTCAAAAGGATTGCTCAAAATCCTCCACCATTGAAGATCCCTGATCAAGGACAAAGGATCTTGCAAACTGATGCTAGTGAAGATTATTGGGGTGCAATACTTCATGAAGAAGTTAATGGAGTACGAGACTACTGTGGACATGCTAGTGGACAATTCAAAGACTCAGAAAAGCATTATCATGCTACCTATAAAGAAATCCCTGTTGTCAAGCGAGGAATTGAAAAATTTAGCTTACATCTGAGCCCCTACTACTTCACAGTAGAAATGGACAATACATCTTTTCCAAAGATGTTAGACCCAAAGAAGAATTTACTGCCAGATGCCCAGTTACTCCGGTGGAAAGATTGGTTTTCCCGCTATAAATTCTCAATTAAACACCTCAAAGGTCCTCAGAACATCATTGCAGATTTCCTTTCCAGACCTCAAAAGACCCTTCCTCCTCATCCACAAATTATCTCTTCCACACTCTTGTACATCCTCACCATCTCAGAAAGTTATCCTCAGATCACCATGACCTATCACATAAAAGCAGATGTCTTTCCTCCCAATGCAAACCTTCACTGTTTCACTGACTTCCAGCGATATGCTATTGAGCACCTCCACTCTTGGCTTCATATCCTTTTCAATAAAATTGATCTTATTCCAAAAGCCCAACACTTTAGTCCCATATGTCCATATACCACCATCCCGTTGATTCAAGGTCCTATACCTGATGAACTCCTTTGGTATGTTTGGTCCATGACCATCCTCCACACCAGTACCATTGCCCTTGCCCCTTTACCCATCTACCACTATCTCTAATGAATCATAATGTGGACTCGGCTCTTGTCAAGCTCCTCACTCTCGTTGCTCCTCTTCATGTTTGGAGAGGCACCTTATATAATATATTAACTGATAATAAACTCTGGGATTTAGAAAAAGGAAAACAAAAAAGATTTTCTTCTGTGTTTTTTTTAGCAGGAAATATCATGCACATAAGTCCGATGGTATTTACTTGGAAACCAGTGCACAACATTGGCCACAGTCACTCGATTGGGTTCAACCAGACCCAGTGCAGTTTAAAGAATTCGGCCTCATCCTTGCCAGCTACAATAGGTACTCTTTGAAGGAATGCACCATCCTTGGCCCCATACCTGGTGAAGACAAAGCTTATGATGAACTGTACCCGCCAGACCCTCGCTATGTCTCATCCTACTATGCCACATCCTCGCCAGCAACTGAACTCCCTCTTGACTCTCAGGGAAATATTCTCCAAGACTCTCACACTACTACAAAAACCCAAAAAGCGTCCTAAATAAGACCTAATTAACGTCATTTTTTAGAGGGACGTCTTGAAGGGAGTAGTAAAAAATATCACTTTTGGCGTCCTAAACTAAGTTCAAGACGCCTTATGTAAGGCGTCCTGAAATTTAGTTCAGGACGCCATATTAATTTTTTTTAAAAAAAAACCCCAAACCTCAGGTTCGAGGCTAATGAGCGAAGCCATCGAAGAGCAGCGTCTCGTCTCAGCAAGCAACAATTTGGACAAACGAAGATCAGCATCTCGGCGCTCTCCACGACGGCGCAAACCTTGGTCTAGATCGGTAGTTCTCTAAGAACCAACCCAGAAAAAAAACAAAAAACATGCAAAAGAATCGGAGGCTTAAGAAGAAGGTAACAAAAGCAAACCCAGAAAAATATAAGAAGTCATAGAACAAACCCAGAAAAATCACAAATAAAAAACAATAAAGAGAACAAACCCAGAAAACCAAATCTGCAATGAAAGAGAAGCAGAGAGGAGACTCAGATCTACAATAAGGGCGGTTTTCGGCATCTCTGCGGCGGCATCTGGTGTCACTGGTTTTCAGATCTCGGCGGCGAGGGGAAACTCAGATTTGTTTTCCTCTGAACTTCTCATGGCGGGAAGAGGCGGACGAAACTAATGACAGCTTGAATCAGAGGAGGAGAGTGGGAGGGTAGATGGAGGGAGGACGAGGCGCGAGATGAGTGGAAGAGGAAAGGAGTTTTAGCCCACCGTGAGAGATCGAATAGCTAGTCCAATGATAAATACAAAAATAATATTTTTGGCGTCCTGAAATTTGTTTCAGGACGCCAAAATAACTATTTGTGGCGTCCTGAACTATATTCAAGACGCCACAAATATTAATTTTGGCATCCTGAACCTAATTCAGGATGCCACAAATGCCACAAATAATATTTTGGACATCCTTAACCATATTCAGGATGTAACACCCCAAGTTCTGTAGCATAAATCGTGCTGGTGACACGTGGTTTGAGGTGCTACAACTCAGCGTGTTGCGGTAACGGAGAGCATGTACTAAAAATTTGAACAACGAGTAACTGATATAAAATACTCAGACATATGCTGATGCCTGACGTATACTGATATATTACAAATTTCCCGAAGGAATATTCATGTGATACATTAATACAAAAGTTTGTATAATTACAACTCTTACATGTAACTATATCATCTTCAACCAAGCCTTAAGTAGACTTGGGGCATAGAACCTAACACGGTTAAATCACACGAAAGGCTGGGTAAAGTCTAGTGGCAGTCTCCCCAAATTTACGGCGACTGATTGACTGAACCAAATAGACGACCCTTTCTTAGTTTAAGCACCAAATGGCTTGAAGTAACCCTATTAGATTCATGCTAGAAGGTAGGCTCTGTTAACCTTCTTCCTGCATTTTCTTTGACTGGTGCCTCCTCACGGCTCCGTCCATCGGTGTCTTTCTACGACTCCATCTACTGGTGCCTTCTCTTATCTGTTGAATATGATTAGTTTTTATGATGTCTTATATATATGCCATTATTTAGAGCAAAAAGTTTATATCATATACATTGACTAACTGAAAGTCCTGGCTATCACCCAAGAGGGGGGGTGAATTGGGTGTATGATAAAACTTTAGTTAGTTTGAAAATATTTTCGCAATTTATTGAAAGTAGTTTGTATGACAATAATAATTCATAAATCAATAATCAGTCATTCAAACTTATATGATGGAAATGTAAGAGATAAGGGAAGATAATATGCAACCGAGATTTATCTTGGTTCGGCCCAATCCTTGACCTACGTCCGGTCCCAAGCTAAAGCACTTGAGAATTTCCACTATCTCCTTGTTTAACCAGGCACAAGAGAAAGGCCTTGACAACCTCACAAGTTTAGCCGGGCACTTGTGCAGCCTTTACAATCTCTTTCTGAGATATCCTCTTACAATTACCGACTCTGTACTCAGGATGATCCTTTCACACTAGGACTCACTCCCCCTTACAAGTTGTAATTGTATCCCAATCTCCAAGTCCCCAGACTTGAGATTCTTTACAATAAATGATTTACAATCAGTGAACTCTCTCTAAGAGTAGATAATGATAATCACCTGAAGTACAATACAAATCATCTCACTCTCTATGATAAACTATGTAAACATTTGAAAAACAGAGTAAAATAAGATGAAAATCGAGTATGAGCATTTTGAAGTTGTAGGCTTGTGTCTTACTTCTTACGTCTTGAATCTATCCTCTTTTATAGGTAGAGATCATTATATGACCGTTGGATGAAGAAATATAGCCGTTAGACTCAGATAGAAACTAGTCGTTAGAACCTCGTTTTCTGAACCCGCGACGAATACTCGAGTATTGAGTTGGAAACTCGAGTATTCAATACTTTACTTGGATACTCGAGTATTCACTCAAGTATTGCTTCTCACCAACCTTCAAGTTGTTCTCGTATGATGGAAACTCGAGTATTGAACTTACATACTCGAGTATTGACCTTTGTTGAACTAACCTTCAACTTTGGAAGGTCATATCTCCCTGCTCTGAACTCCGTTTTGGTTCTTTTAACTCTTGATGGAAAGCTCTGTGAGTCTACTTTCATATACCACCAATTTAAGCTCAATCGGATTTGTATTTTGTGAGTTACACTCAAAAAATTGAAGCTTGGTTTGCTGTGTGGCGTGGATGGTTCTGTCAACTTGTACAATTCATAGCTCCTGCATATGAACTCCTTTGGGCTTGAATTTTATATCAAAATGACGCATTGGGAGTCTAGTTTCATATGCCACTGATTTCACTTCAATCCGATCTCTGGTTTAGAATATATCATCAAATTACCAGACATCGCCCATGCTGAACGTGAAACAGAGCTGATCAACACTGCATACTCGAGTATTGACTCAAGTATTCAATACTTCACTTGCTACTCGAGTATTGACTCAAGTATTCAATACTTCACTGGATACTCGAGTATTGACTCAAGTATTGCTAGTCTAGAGAGGCCAGAAATGCTGAGAACATTGGATACTCGAGTATTGACATTCCAGAGAGCCCAGAGATGCTGAAAACACTAGATACTCGAGTATTGACTTGGATACTCGAGTATTGACATTCCAGAGACATCAGAGAAGCTGAAGACACTCCAATACTTGAGTATTGATGAACATACTCGAGTTTTGACTCCTAAAGCTGATTTTTCCTTGTTTTAACTCTAAATTGAGTCATTCCAACTTTCATATGATCTTGGAGGCTTCTAACATCAATATAAGAACTTGAATAATGATATCTTCATTCCATTCAACAAGTTCTTCATTTTTCCATCTCCCAACTTGATTATTATTCATCATTCAACTCTTTCTTTCTTCTCTTCTCTTCTTCTCTTGATCATTTTCCATAATTCAATTCTTTATTTCTTCTCTTCTCTTGATCATTCTCTGTCATTCAGCTTGTACTCATCATTCTTTACAAGTTCTACCTTCTTCAACATTTCCTCTTCTTCTGATTATTCTTAAAGCTAAGCCTATGTTGAACTTGTTCCAGAATTTAATGTGTCGGCTTCCCGTATCAGCACTATTCATTTATACTCCATTGTAGCTCAAATATGATGAAGCTTCATTTCAACTGTTTGATCATAGAGACTTCCGTGTCACATATAGTGCAAGTTCATCTTTCTTTAGTCTCCTTTCTTGATCAATCTCCATTATTGAAGTTCTACTTGGAATAATCTTCTTCAATATCTCCTTCTTGATTAATCTCTATAATTCAACTTGGATTAATCTACATTAAATACAACAGTTAGTCAATGTAGGAGATAACTATATTACTCAATCTTTTTGCTTTTAAGAATGACATCTATATAAGACATCATCAAAACTAATCAAAACCAACACTAACTACTGTATATTTAATATAGATTAGTCTGAGTTGAATTATAGAGATTAATCAAGAAGGAGATAAGAGGTTACGGAAGGAAGAACTTGCAGAGAATGTCAAGAAAACAAGAAGTTATGAAAATATTTTGGGAATAATCAAGAAGAAGAAAAGATATTGAAGAAGGTGGAATTTCAAGAGAATAATGAGTCCAAAGAAGAAAGATTATGCCGAGATGGGCGAATGTATCTATGCACATTGTTTATCTGATCGTCGTATATGTTCGAACTGGGATGTTAAGTTCAAACTAAAAAGTGAAGTTCGAACTGGGATGTTAAGTTCAAACTAAGAAGTTAAGTTCGAACTGGGAAGAATGATCTAGTTGGGAGAAGGAAGAAGGAAGAACTTGCTAAATGGAATGAAGATATCATCATTCAAGTTCTAATATTGATTCTGGAAGTCTCCATGGTCAAATGGAAGTTGAAATGGCTCTATTCGAAGTTAAAATAAGCTATAATTGAGTTCTTGAAGTCATGCTCGAGCAAAAACAATGTTATGCTCGAGCAAGGTGCATTTTTAGCCCAAAACCGCTCTTGCTTGAGCATGAAAAGAGATACTACTCGAGCAAGGTCGATTTTTCAGCACTCTGTTCAGCGCTGTTTCGTGTTTTAGCTGGCGACCTCTGGTAATTCAACGATATCTCCGAAACCAGGAATCAGATTGACGTAAAACCAGTGGTATATGAAACTAGACTCCCAATGCGTCATTTTGATATAAAACTCAAGTCCAACGGAGTCTAGATGAGAGGGATATGACTTTTGCAAGTTGGCACAAAAATCACCGTCACGGTCCAGACCAAGCTTCGGTAATTTGAGCATATCTCACAAACGACAAATCTGATTAAGCCGAAGCTATTGCCATTTGAAACTAGACTCACGTACCTTTCCAAAAACATCAAAATCACTAAAAAAAATATAAAGTGAAGGAGATGTGATGTTTCGAAGTTGATGGTCTGTTCAGAATGTTGCAGAAAACTCTGATCAAGAACAACCTCCATTCATCTAATGTTAATGGACGGACTACAACTAGCTTGGAGTTGATTCTTATTGAAATGGAAAGAATATTTGAAGAGCTTTCTGAAATGGGATGATTTGCTAAACTTGGATTTATACCAGAGACGTTATATGCTCACTGGAAATTGCTTCTTGTATTGTCAATGAGTTTACTTCTTGAAAATCTGATTTTTACGCAAGATCATGTTAGGCAGCAGCCTGACACTCAAGGATAGCCTACTCAAGCAAAGTAATTGGGATGCCCGAGCATCAACGAGTTCAGAGTGAAGATTTGCAATTTGGAAAGTCATGCTCGAGCAGCAAATTAGTCTTGCCCGAGTATCAACGAAACATAAGTGAGAATTTCAACTATGAAGAGTCTTGCCCGAGCATAGAAGGAGTCTTGCCCGAGCATAGAAGAAGTCTTGCCCGAGCACCATGCTCGAGCAGACCATTTATGATGCCTGAGCATCATCAAGACAGAAGCAAAATATTACAAGTTAGAAAGTCATGCCCGAGCAACGAAGAAGGCTTGCTCGAGTACCATGCTCGAACAAAGGCAAAAGGTTGCTCGAGCAGCATCTATCAATCTCAAGTTCTCGTCTCTGTCTGTGTCTTGCTCGAGCAAGAACGTTGGTTTGCTCGAGCAACAACGAGTAGAAGCATTTTTCACTGCATACAGAAAAACTTGCCCGAGCATGAAAATTATCATGCTCTAGCACCATGCCCGAGCAAGAGAAAAGTCTTGCCCGAGCAAGCATATGTCTGAACCCATTTCGCTCTCTGTCTCAGCGTTGCCCGAGCACGATATCTGCCATGCTCGAGCATCAGCGAATTAAGTCAGGATTCCTAAGATAACCAAGAGAAGCCTGCTCGAGCAAGGGTAGATGGTTGCTCGAGCATAACATATTCCTTTGAATTCTCAATATGGCTACTCGATGGTTGCCCGAGCAGATATAGAGTCTTGCTCGAGCAGGGTTCTGATGAATTCAAAAATCACAGTGTCCGTAAATCTTATTCCATCTGAATATGATTTGATTTTTACATATCATTACTCATTACTATTCCTAATTGCTTTTAATCATTTTGCTAATGAGTTTCGAAGAATATATCATGGATTAACAAGAAATTGTCACAAAGCAATTTGTGTGTCGGAAGCATTAAATGCTACGTCGGAAAAACGAGAGGACACGGCTTCATGCGTCTAACGGCTATATTCATGAGTCACAACAATTAATCTTCAAGCTTATCCAACGGCCATTAATACAACACTCAAGACGGAGCATTAACGAAGTCAATGTTAAACACTTTATGATTAAAGTTGGATTAGAGCTCAACGGACAAAAAGCAACAAAAGCTTCAACAGCCTACTTCCAACTAATCACCAATGGTCAAACGCTCGCAACGGTCGAAACACAATAACCCATAAATTGAGAAGTCTTCAAATCGGAGTGAGTGACGACGATTGATGACAAACCAATGAAATGATTTTACTACTTCACCGTCGATAGTTCATACACTCTGTTTCTCAATGTACGTATAGTTTACGTAGAGAGTGAGATGATCGATTATGTACTTCAGTGATTATTATTCATCTACTCTGTGAGAGAGTCCAAACACTTATTTGATTATCTATTTAAGTGATCAAATCTTAAGGTTGTGGAACCTTAAGTGTGGGTGTATCAATTACAACTTGTAAGGGGGAGTGAGTCCAAGAGTGAGAGGATCATCCTTCGTTTACAGAGTGTGTAATTGTATCTCGGAATGAGATTGTAAAGGCTGCGCAAGTGCTAGGCTAAACTTGTGAGGTTGTAAAGGCTTTCTCTTGTGCCTGGTTAAACAAGGAGATAGTGGAAAATCTAAAGTGTAGCTTGGGGACTGGACGTAGGTCAAGGATTGGGCCGAACCAAGTATAAATCTCTGTTTGCATATTCTCTTTCCTAAACTCTTATATTTCAGCATATATGTTTTGAATGACTGTCTATCGGTTTATAAATTATTACTATCATTCAAACCTTCTTCAGTAAGTTGCAAAAAGATTCTCTAAGTTTTCGAAAGTTTTATCCAACACCCAATTCACCCCTCCTCTTGGGTGATAGCCCGGTCTAACATTATCCTTGATCATTTCCTGAACTATTAGTTTAAGACTGATGTCCAATGCCTATTGGACCTCAGGTAACAGTTAACCTCATGCTTATGTAAACAATATATGTATGACATTTCAGCAACAATCAATACATAAGCACACAGAAGATGTATCCCAACAGTACATAAGCACACAACAGATGTATCCCAATAGTATGTAAAGCACACGCGAGATGTATCCCAATAGTACGTAAGCACACAAATGCGAGATGTATCTCAATAGTACGTAAGCACACAACAGATGTAAAGTATCGTCTATCACATATAAGCATACAATAAGCATCAGAGTTAGTGTTACAGTACGCACACGTACCTTTCACCGTGTAATAGCCAACTTACCCGACTTTTGAACCCGACCCCGAACTTCCTAGATATCCTATAATTATTGTCGGATTATTTCCTTTTTCCATGATATCATAATTAATATCATTTCTCTTTAAATAATATCAAAAACGATATTTTCACCCATTTTGACATTTCTACCCTTGGTATATTCATTATTACAATTTTGCCCTTACATTTTCTTAAAAACGCAATACTGAATTTCTGGGCAGAATTTTTTATTAACTTTGAAAAAGCATAATTAAATCTATAAAAATCGAAACGAGGATCCGTAAAATTCCTCGGAATCCTTAGGATGTCTAATTTTGATGAAAAATACTGGTTCTTTCACATATTTTAAGAATAATTCCCAGTTTTCATGTGATCATCCTTTGCCCAGAAAATTTTCAGAAAACGTAGCCCAACTTTGGACATTTTTATCTTCTAGTACAGAAATTGAAATAATTCATTCTAGGTACATTTGAAAATCCCTATATGTCTACTTTAACCATGAATTGTCTCAGAATTTTAGAACATCATCTTCAACATAAGATACCAGCATTTTTATCACTAACTCCAGAAATCGCTAACCGACAAAATTTCGCCAGAGCTTCGCTACTTTGATCCTAATCTTCCAAAAATTTTGCTATAACATCTTCTTCATCAATTTTTCGAAATAAAACCATTTTTAACCATAAAAACATGATAACAAGAATATATTGGAAGATTAAAGATCAAAACAATATTTAACTATGAAATTGAACTAGAACTTCAAGAACTACCAAAAGCTAAAGACTAGAAACTCAAAGCTTGCTTACCTCTTGAAGAACTTCCTCCTCCTTCTTGCTTCCCACTATGATTTTCTATCTACTCTTGCTTCTCTAAAACTCATCTACTTTGGTTGAGTTGGTGTGAAGAATATGAAGAACTAAAGCCTCTATTTATAGTGAAAGGTCATGTCACTTTGGTAATTCTTTCAAACCTACCTCTTATTCAATTAAAGCCATAGGATCAAACCTTAGTTAAGAAGTTTTAATCTTAACCATTGGATCTATATTTAATGAAGAAGTTCCCATTTAATTAAAAGCATTTCTCTTGATTTTTCTTATTGGTGGATTTCCAATTATATTGGATTAAGCCTATTTTCTTTTCCTTCCTTGTAACACCCCAAATTTCGTAGCATAAATTGTGCCGGTGACACGTGGTTTTATAAAATTTGTCAGAATTTTAGGTACTACAACTCAGCGTTTTGTGGAAACGGAGAGCACGTACTAAAAACAATTTGAACAACGAGTACCTGATATAAAATACTCAGGCATATGCTGATGCCCAACGTATACTGATA
This sequence comes from Acacia melanoxylon, assembly GCA_019022615.1. Lineage (NCBI taxonomy): Eukaryota > Viridiplantae > Streptophyta > Magnoliopsida > Fabales > Fabaceae > Acacia > Acacia melanoxylon. The sequence continues at coordinate 6,223,488 of JAFJYJ010000029.1, forward strand.
TATTACAAATTTCCCGAAGGAATATTCATGTGATACAATAATACAAAACTTTATAATTACAACTCTTCCATGTAACTATACCATCTTCAATCAAGCCTTAGGTAGACTTAGGGCATAGAACCTAACTCAGTTAAATCATCCCATTTGGCCAGGTTGGGTAAGGTCTAGTGGAAGTCTCCCCGATGTTAACGACGACTGATTAACTGAACCACATAGACGACCCTTTCTAGTTTAAGCACCAAATGATATGAAGTAACCTTATTAGATTCATGCCATAAGGTAGGTCCTGTTCACTTTCTTCAATTTGACCGGTGCCTTCTCTTGGCTCTGTCCATTGGCGTCTTTCCACGGCTCCATCTACTGGTGCCTTATGTGATCCATGATCCTTCCCTGACTATTAGTTAAGACTGAGGTCCAATGCCCATCGGACCTCAGGTAACGGTTAACCCCATGCTTATGTAAACAATATATGTATGATAGGTATTCATGACATTTCAACAATAATCACTACAAAAGCCAATAACAGATGTAGGAAATACATAATCATATAAGTAAGGCCATAATAGTACACAGCCCCCGGTAGATGCATGTTATCCGATGTCGCACGATCTACCGGTGCCACGATGTACGTCGTGTCCTCGCGCTAGGAAAACTCAACGGTATTATTAAAACCATAACCCGTGTTTATCTGAATGTATAATGAAAGATCTAAGACAAAGTCTTAGTCTATGAATACAACTATCATATATAAACATACTATAAGCATCAGAGTTAGTATTACAGTACGCCGCGAACGTACCTTCGTTGTTGTTCACGGTACGTTTGGATGATCAAACAGTGATCCCGGATATCCTATAAGGTAATATCGCCTCTATTAATTCAAAAGTATTATCTCTAGAGATATTTTGGCTATATATGACCATTTTACCCCTGGATTAATTATTTCCCCATTATTTCATTTAATTTTCGTAAAAACGCTTATTTACTCAATAAATGGGCTGATTTTTCGCCTAACTTTGAAAAATCACAATTAATTCCACAGGATGTCTACTTTCAATGAAAAATAGTGGTTATTGCCCAGATTATATAAACAATTCCCAGTTTTCATATCTTCATCCTCTGCCCAGAAAATTTTCAGAAAATATAGCCTAACTTTGAACATTTTTATCACTTAGCACAGAAGTCGAAATAATAACTTCTAGGTATATTTGAAAATCCCTATATGTCTAATTTTACCATGAATTTTCTCATAATTTTAACATAGAATCTTCAATATAAGATACCAGCGTTTTTGAAATAGCTTTCGGGAGTCACTAACCGACAAATTTTCGCCAGAGCTTCGCTACTTTGACCATAATCTCCCAAAAATTTTGCTATAACTTCTTCTTCATCATTTTTTCGAAATAAAGCCATTTATAACTATAAAAACATGAAAATAACACTATAATTGGAAGATTATGAATCAAAACAACATCTAAGCTATAAATCACAAAGCTAGAGCTCAAGAACTTACCTAGAACTTTGCTCCTTCCTTCCTCTTGCTTCAAGAACTCACTCTACTCACTCTCTAGCTTCTATAATCAGATCACTTTGGGCTGATTGGTGTGAAGAATTGTGAAGGCCTTAGCTCCCTATTTATAGCAATTTGGCCATTAACTTCATAACATCTTTTCTTCATTTTTAGCCCTTAGATTAAACTTAGTTGAGAAGTTTAAATCCCCACCTTACACCTAAGAAACTGACTTCTCCTTCTTCTTCATTTAGTTAGTTTGTTTCAATTTTTAGTTACCCCAACTGCTTATTTAGTTAGGTGCAAGTTGGTATTTTTCCACTTTCCAAATCTCAATTTTATGGCTTATTTAAAGGTCTTTTTAAAAATCTTAAATAACTTAAGTAAGAATCATAAAAGTTTGTGAAAATCACTTTGGAGATAATAAAGTTCAAGCTTAAATTGTGCTTGTTCATAATATCTACTTATATTTGTTCTATGATCAATGGTCTTCAAGATACGATTTATTTTCTATTGGTTCTCATTTACTTGTGTCCTGAATTTATCCTAATGGTTTTTATCTTACCATTAATTAATTAACCATTTAATACCTTTATTACCTATGCTTGCATCATCATTTACCACCAAGTCTTCTTGCATTTAAGTTTGATTATGACCGATTTAAGTTAATATCTAGATATTACTTTGCCTCTTCTTTTCCCCCCTTGCAAAACCGACCCCCTCCCCTAATTCACCTTTAATTTGCATTTCATTTCATCCTAATTTACCTTGAAAGTCTTTGTTTAATTATGGCTTGATTAAGACTTGTATTTGGAAAAGATCTAGATATTATTTTTGCTTCTTCTTTTCTCCCAAAAACCAAATTCATACTCCCCTCTTTACTCTTGGATTTGTGTTTCATTTGTCTCACAAAAACCATGGTAAAATTCTCCTATTGGTTGATTTTAATTTCACAAGGAGTAGGCTTTATGAAACCAATTTTGAAACCTTTAATTTAGCTTTATTAAATTTAATCCAAGCCTTTGATTTTGGGTTGGAAAAATCTAAACACTATTAGTGATATTTGTTAATGATTTAGATTAAGGATTAAGGATTAATACAATTTCTTAACTCTTTAATTAACAATTTTCGCTACTTAACTTAATTAAAGGAAGAATTTATAAATATTTTGTTAATATTACTAATATAGTGTTTTAGGGGTTATTAGGCCTAATTGCTAAAATTTGATAGGTTTCTAAATTAATCTTGATGATTAAAAATCCCTTATATGCTAATCTTAGCCTTTAAATATCATTTGGATACTAGTTAAGTTGATTTCTTCTTAATTAGGACCTTTTTAAATTAATTATTAATTAATTTCGAAAATTAGAAAAATATCTTAATTATTGCAAATTTAATTGCCCAATAATTGTTGCTAATTTTCTCTAATTGATTTAGACCTCTTTTGATGGTTTTGATTTCTTTTGTAATATAGGTACGATTATATTTGATTATGATAATCTTAGGATATTTTATGATTCCTAATAAGCTTTAGAAAATTTAAATCTTCAACTATATTAATTCTAGTAAGAAATTACCTAGAAAACAAATAAAAATTATAAGAAAAATTGAGACCACATATTCACCTATTTTAAATAGGTAATATTCATTCAAAAAAAATTATTTAAGGTATATTATTTATGTAAATATAATATTTATGATAAATAATTATCTAGGTATTACATTTCTTCCCCCGTTAAATAAAATTTCGTCCCCGAAATTTATTCTATCCCAACTAGACTTATAGTCTATAATTTCAGAATATATCTACTATTGTTTTTCCCCAAATTGTCTCATTCGGAGACAATCCCTCTCTCAACTAACTTTATAATTGGGATACTCCTATCTCTGAGTTACTTCTCTTGAAAACGAAAATCCGTTTCAGCTTGACTATAAAGGTATTGTCATTTTGTATTTCGATACTTCGTACTCTATAACATGATCACGGTTTAGATGAAATTTCTTCAACTGAGAAATATAGAAAATGTTGTGCAATTCATTAAAGTTTGGGTAAAACTAACTGGTAAGTATTTGATCCATTCTTTTACTAACGTCTCGAACGTGCCCTATGAAATGAGGCAATCGACTGTTTTATCATAACTTTCAATCATTCATAATGATGACAAAATTCGAACTAAATATGACATATACCATCACAGCAACAAAAAAGAAAAGGATTCTCTAGAAAATTTTTAGAAATGTGATCAACCATATCTGGCCTAAGAAATTTTTTGCTTTGATAGTTCCGTTGAACATATAAGTGATTTACATTCTTGCCTGTACAAAGCTTCAAACAGTGCTATCTCGATTATTCGAAAAATAGGCTTCATCAGATGTATTTACAATTTTTTGGGGAATTTGATTTAACAGGACTAAGTCTTCATAATATTCAAGCAGCCTTTGATCTTGAATCATCATATGAGCTACTAATACTATCTTTATGTGGAGAGCACTGATCAAACCATATTTTTATATGATTTTTCATCATTAAATTGGGATTCATAATGCATTTTATCATAGTTATTGGGTTTAAAATGCTTCTCTTTATGATAAATTGAGATTAGAGTAAATATATTTAATTAGGGCTAAAAAGGGCAAAATTGTCAAAAAAATGTAATTACTCTTAATCATTGATTTTTCTGAGAATATTTGATGCTAGATTAATTATTTTGACTATGGATGGTTGAAAAGATTAAATCAAATTTGAAAATGAAAGTTTTGAGCTCAAGTTATAAACTTTGCAATTTAGTCCCTCAAGCAGAACTTTTTTAAATGTTCACTTAGGTCCCTGTTGTAGCTTTTGCGTTTTGACTAAAGATAATTAGGTCAGCATTCAGGAGCTGAGGGCTGGATATTGGGAGACCCGAAAGAAAGAAACAGGACCCGACATATTAAATAACCAGAGAGACAGCGCCGTGAATTTTATTCCTGGTTGAGCATTCACGACCTGGACGCAGACGTCGGACATTCACCTTCGTCTCCATCTTCCACCTTCACCCTCGCCGGCGGCTTCCTCATCCACCGTGGTCGCCGGCGAGCAATCTCCCTCAACCACCGTGGAAGACGCGTACAGGAGCTGAGGCGAGAAAACAGAGCCCTGGAGATATCAGCAACGCGAATGGGGATCTGATGATTCCTCCACCTTCCTTCCCTTCCGTCGTCGGTGTTTTCCATCCCCTTCACCATTTTCGCTGGCAACCACAACCTCTCTATTCTTTTTCATAGCTTCCATCATTCGTCCCTATCTCTCGTTCACCATCATCATCTTTTTCATCGCTGATCACTACGTCACCATAAATACCATTGCTCCTCCTTCTTTTCATTATTCCATCCCTTATTTTTCATCCATCATCTCATTAGATTTTCTTTTCACTCCTTCATTTCTTTACAGAATCCACCTTCTTCCATAATCTCTTCATTTTTATCTTACTCTTTTCCATGGATGCTGCAATTTCAAGATTGGTGGCGACGAGAGAGTTCAATGCGTGGCTAATTCCATTTGCTTCTTTGGTGATGGAGACTTGTGGCTTGAGTTTCAAAGCTTCAAAGGGGAGTTATTTTGTTCAATTTATTTTCTCTAATTACATTTTAATTTCCTAGTTTTAGGAATATTGTTTTGTAATGTTGAGACTTAGTTTATCCGTTTGGAAAACTTTGTGGATTGAATCTATGTGATTGGATTGAATTTTGTGGTTTGTTGAATTTATAAATTTATAAATTTATATTTCCCTATTGATTCGGTGAAATTGTGTTTTCTACGTGGTATTGTTAGATAGCATGATTTAATTGGATTAATTGAGTGGTGTGGTATCGCATTCATATCAAGAGGAAGCAAGCTACATTAATTTAATCTTAATCACACACTAAGTGGTTTTTAACAATATCTCATGAGGTAGTTGTTAGCTACGGTAGTAGGAGCTATTATTAATTGGGAATATTGGACTCAAGTGGTATCTTTGGGTTTTTCATCTAGACTTAGTGAAAACTTACTTTCATATTTAATTGAACTATGATAGTCACTATTCCATTTCCAAGAGCATCCATACTCATTTTCATACTCCATCCCATTTTATTAAAAATACCAAAAATAATAGTTTAACATTTAATTTAATTGCATTCTTATTTTACTTTATTAATTTGAAAATCCAAAACCTATTTTTCCCCTTGTTTTAATTGCATTTGCATGTCATTTAGATTACTTAGGATTCAATAAAAGGCTCCTCGAGAGAGAGAACGATCCTAGGGTTGACTATACGCAATCCTTGGTTTATTTTTGATTGTGGACCCCAAGGCTAAAGACAAAAAGGCCCTCATCAAGTACCTACACGATATTTACTTTATACGGATGATACTTATTCTCTAAATCGTAATTTTATATTAACTCCAACTAGCGATGTTATCTATTATCGAGTTCCTTTTAACCCAAAAGGTATTTTAAGCACTCGTGGAAGCAGTACAATTCTATGGTTACATCGTAGAGGTAATGCCTCCTATTCTCAAAGAAAATACGATAATCACTAACTCTAGATCATGCGTAGAATAGTTCGACTTGAGAGGCTTTAACGAACAAGAAGTGTAAGTCATCACGCTGTCCTACTACAGCAAGACATATCCCAATCCATACCTAATGGTACCACTACAGACTATATAATATCTACTTGGATCTGGGATAACCAATTCTTGGTGTTGTGACCAACTTCTTTCTCAGTCTACGTAAGCTCGTCTCACAGTCCTTGTTTCACGTCGGGTCCACCACCAAATGAAAGTGAAGCTAAATACCCAAGAGGGGGGGTGAATTGGGTATGTATAAATTTTTGAAAACTTGCTTTGTTTTTGAACACTAAAAACAGAGATGAACAGAGATATGAGTAGAAGAGCAAGACACACTAATTTATCCTGGTTCGGTCCAACCACTGACCTACGTCCAGTCCTCAAACACACTGAGATTTTCACTATGTCAAAGAATTACACACTCTGCACTCAAGAGTAGTTCTCTCCCTAGAACTCACTCCCCCTTACCAGTTGTAATCAATGACCCAATCACCAAGTCCCCAGACTTTTGATTCCTTACAATAAATGCTTTACAAGAATGAAACTCTCTCTAAGAGTGTATTATGATAAACACTGAAGCTTTGTATCAAAAGTCACTTTCACACAGAAGAACTAGAGAGTAGTTGAGAGCTTTGAATGATTTTCGTTTTTCAGCAGATGTGTTGGTTGGGAAACTTGAATGCTGCTCTATTTATGCTCAGAGATCATTTAATGACCGTTGCCAACTTCATATATCCGTTGAGGGATTATTCTAGCTGTTGGAGGCAATTCTGGGCTTTCTCTCAGTAGTCTTCATTTAATCCGGTTTGTGTAGGAGGTCGAGTTGATTTCGGACAAATCAATCCGTTGGTGTAGCGTGTTGGAAGTGGAGAACATTCTTTAATGCTTTGCAAGCGTGTACGAGATGGATTACCGAAGTATGCAACTTTTGGTTGAAGCATTTAATGTTCTGACATGCTTTTTGCTTTTCCACTAAATCTTCATTTAATCTTGTTTAAGCAAGCTGAAACTCACTAACAAAGTGGTTAAACATAGTAGGGAATATGCAAGAATGATAATAGAAAGTATTAGGATCAATCAAGAAGGATTCACAGATTCGCCAGATTTGAATTTTAAACTCTGTAATGAAAACTCGAGTTTTGTTTCTCAAAAACTCGAGTTTTGGACTTTGATGAGTAAAATTGATTTAAGTCCAAAACATCAAACCGGAGGTTTTCTTGCAAGATGGAGGTTTTCTAATAGTTCAAAAACATCGGACTTTTCGCTTGGCCAAAACTCGAGTTTTGCTATCAAAACTCGAGTTTTCATTTAAACATGAAAACTTGGGTAAATTTGCGCCAAGACAAAACTGGAGGTTTTGTGAAGAAACTGGCGGTTTTCAAAACTCAGAAAAACTCAAAGATTTTTCGACACATCAAAACTCGAGTTTTGAATCAAAACTCGAGTTTTCACTTTTGTTGTGAAAACATTGTGAAAAGCCAAAACTGGAGGTTTTGTTGAAGACTGGAGGTTTTGGAGTTTAAGAAAATCCAAGAACTTTCGTCGATCAAAACTCTAGTTTTGAAATCAAAACTCGAGTTTTCACTTTTCGTGAAAACATTGTCCAAAACCAAAACTGGAGTTTTCTTGAGAAACTGGAGGTTTTGAAAATGTGCCAAAGACGAAACCTTTCGCAACTCAAAACTCGAGTTTAGCCTCAAAACTCGAGTTTTCACTTGTTGGTGAAAACTTGGAATATTTCAAAGTTAATTTGAAAACGAAGGTTTTAGCCAAAACTGGAGGTTTTCAAAATCTCAAAATGTAGGAGACTTTCGTGAGTCCAAAACTCGAGTTTTCAATGAAAAATCGGAGTTTTGACTTTCTCAAAAATATTGAGAAGTCTCTGTGTAGTTAAAACTTGAGTTTTGCCGTAAAACTCGGCGGTTTTGCTTTGATCGAGAGAATTGGTTTCTTCTCTGTAAGGTCAAAACTCGAGTTTTGAATCCAAAATTCGAGTTTTGCTTTGACAGTAAGTTTTTTTTTTTAATTTACAAAGTAAAACTTTATCCTTTGCTTACGACCTGTTGGTAATCATCAAAACCTTTAAAGAACTAACATTCTCCCCTTTTTGATGATGACAACAAATGTAAACAAACGTAATTTGATTTTGAGGTTAAGTTTGCGAATATCAAGTAGATTGCATTTTGAAATTCAGAATTGTAAAGCCCGAGAATGAATTTACACAAAAATGACGGAGATGAGCAACGAAGCACGAAATCACAAGTTGTATCTCATACCCAAAGTTCAATCATAAATTGCACTTGAAATACAACTAACAAACATAAGGACGGAAGCATGGTTAACATTAAAATTTGCAAAATACCAAAGATCAAACATCATAGCTATAACTTAATCTCTCAATTGCTTTTAACTTTGGTCTTGGCCTGTCGCTTTCTCTCCCCCTTTGTCATCTTCAAAAGAGAGTGGAGCTGAGAGAGAGGACTCATGGAGAGTGAGTATGGGAGTAAGAGGAGGTGAGGCAGGGTGAAGAACCTCAGTAGAGGGGTTGGTTGGAGTTGGATCAGGAGAAAGGGGTGCAGTCGCTGGGGTAGTGGGAGATGGAAGAATCTCAGTTGCTGGGGTAGATGCAGGAACAGGTGAAGAAAGGATTGGAGTAGTAGGAACGGTGAGGAGGTGGGAATCGGGACCTGGTGAAAGTGAAGGAAGGGGATGAGGAAACCGGGACCGATGCGCTTGGACGATAAAAGGTACCAATATGAAGATGCTTTAGAATTTTATCCACTTTGTCACCGAGATCCAAGTTGGAGACAAGCCGAGTAGATAATTTAGCATCAAGATCCTCAACCTTGCCCTTCGAGTTCATCCCGCTCGAGACTCCTTCAATTTGAGTTTTCATTGCTTCTTGTGCATCCACCATTTCGTGGTTCCCACTTCTGACCTCAGCTACCAACTTACCAATTTCGAATTCCAATCTAATTGACAAGCCATCAATGGCCCTCTCTACAATGCTGTGTACTTTTGATTCAAAGTCTGCAGGCAAAGAATGAGAAGGGGGTGCAGATTGAGCTTCATGAGCTTGAGAGTAGGCACGGGCTTGAGATGCTCTAGGCTGAGACCTTGAAGGGGCATGAGATTGCCCAGAGCCTTCAGCTTCAAAGGTGATGTGCATTAAATTCAATTGAGCTTTCCCAAAGAATGGAGGGTACTTGAGAGTCTTGCAAAGACCTACATACCAAATCTTGTGATAGAACATAATGATCGAGATTAATGAAGGAAAAGGTATGTGAGAAAGCCTCCGACGAGCAAACTTGAACTTGGTCATTTCTTGGAAGATCCAGTGACCGAGATTGAAAGGCACTTTATTGACAAAGGCAGCGAAGATAGGGTAATCTTTTTGAGCAAAATGGGTATAATTTCCACCTTTCTGGATGAAATTTCGTGAATAGATATACCACAAGACTCGATTTGTATTGGACATTGACCCGGGGTTGAAAGTGAGCAAGTGAAGCTGATCTTGAGGAAAGGGCTCATTGGGTCTGAGGGTCCAAATATTTCCTGATTGCTATAGGAAATGTCGGGAATAGGAGGTGGATTGTCAATCTTTAAGATATTGTTGAGAATGGTAGGAGACAAAGTGAATTTGACACCCCTAACAGTAGTAGTGATTCGTTCCTCAACTATGTCACCACTAGAATCCAATTCATTGTCATATTCCATATTAATGTAAAATAATCTGACAAGATTGGTAGCAAAAGGAGCAGATATAGAAATGAAAGACTCATAGGGTTTTAGCCAAAGAGATAAATCCAAATGACATTCCTTGAGAAAGTCCTCAAGAATGACAGCTACTACGGGACAAAATTCTCTTTTCATATATTGCTCCTTGAATTTGTTGTTTTGTTCAACAGAAAGACCATCAGAGATGATTCTAAAACCTGGAGGTGGGGAAGGATGAAGATAAATGTCTGATATGGCATTGGCCATGATTGGAGAGGCTACTGCTTCTTGGTGATTAGAAGACGATGAAGGAGCTTTGGATGAAGATTGACCGGGTTGTGATACAGAAGCTCTCTTTGTTCTTGCAGACGTCGCAGCCTTTTTCTTTACGGGCTGAGAATCTTCAGAAATCTTCTTTCCTTTGCCCTTTGGTTCAGGTTCCTTTCTCTTCGTTGCTTGCGACGATACGAGTCCTGAAATGACACGCCTTTGGACTTGGAGGAACCAGTGGGAGCTTTCTTTTTCCCTTTTGAGAGAGGCGAATCGAGGAAGGAATTTCCGGGCTAATTCCTCGATTGAGTGATCTACCCCTTGATGAAGTCGCTTGGGTACCGCCTTCGCCCTCACGGGTCGGCGAGGTGGAGGAGGTGGAGGTGGAGACCATGATTTTGAACCTTCGTTGCTTGAATCAGTGTCGGAATCCCCAAGAGAGTGTGATTTCGAGGCCATGAGAGATTTTTGAGTAAGGGTTTAGGTTGAGAGATGAGAGAATCAGCAATATGAGAGAAACCCTAGATAAAACTTGAGTTTTAGGTCGAGTTTTGAAGAACTTAAAACAGTGACCTATATATATAACCTTGACAAAACTCGAGTTTTCAATTCAAAACTCGAGTTTTAATAGTCACTTAGCAGTTAATCTGGATGACAGGTGTTATGTGACCCTTTGAGTTTCCATGGCCAAAACTCGAGTTTTCACTTCAAAACTCGAGTTTTAAATTTTTTTTTTTAAAAAAATTTGGTTAGTTTTTGATCCTGACTTACCAAAATCAACACTCGAGTTTTGATATCAAAACTCGAGTTTTCACTCTTCGACAGTGAAACTCAGATTTTGAATTATCCTGCATACAACATGTCTAGACACTCCGATGCTCAAGTTAGTTCTTTATAATCATCAAAAAAAATATAACTAACATTTAGATAGAGAGAAATACTCACAACTTATTGGGATTGACCATTCCCAATTCTCTTCTAATGAAATTGAATTGTTCTTTAGCTAGAGGCTTCGTGAAGATGTCAGCAAGTTGAAGATGTGTTGGGTTGAACATAACTTTGACATCTCTCTTCTGAACATGATCCCTTATGAAATGATGCCTGACATCAATATGTTTGGTCCTTGTATGTTGAACTGGATTTTTCGCCAAACTAATCGTGCTAGTATTATCACATAGTATTGGGATCTCCTTCGAGTGATTCCCAAGTCGATAGTTGTTGCTTGAGCCATAAGACTTGAGCACAACAACTAGAGGCAAAGCAACATATTCAGCTTCGGTGGATGATACGGCCACACTTGTTTGCTTCTTGTGAACCAGAAACAAGTGACCCACCGAAAAATTCGCATTGGCCACTTGTGCTCATCCTATCTGTCTTATAGCCGCATGGTCGAATCGAATATGCCACCAAATGTTCGGTTGACCTTTGGGAAACCATAAGCTAAGAGTCTTTGTGTCGGCAAGGTATCTGAAAATCCTCTTCACATTCTCAGCATGAGATTCCTTGGGAGCTGATTGAAACCTTGCACACATACCCACACTAAATTGGATGTCCGGGCGACTTGCTGTGAGATAGAGCAATGATCCTATCATTCCTCTATATTTCGTTATGTTGAAGTCCTTGCCCTCTTCATCAGCATCCAGTGAGGTAGTGGAACTCATTGGTGTGTCAGCTCCATTGCAATGATCCATCCCAAACTTCTTCAGATCATTGAGGTACTTGGTCCGAGATATGAAGATTCCATCTTTTCTTTGCTTGATTTGCGAGACCAAGGAAATAATTGAGTTCTCCCATCATGGACATCTCAAATTCTCCCCGCATTTTCTTAGCAAAATCTTCACACAAAGCATCATTAGAAGCACCAAAAATAATGTCATCAACATAAATTTGAACAATTAAAATTTCACCAAGTTTATTACTCTTTATGAAGAGAGTTATATCTCGCTTTTCCTCTAATAAATCCTTGATCAAGAAGGAATTTGCTCAATCGCTCATACCAAGCTCTAGGAGCTTGTTTAAGACCATATAGGGCCTTCTTGAGACGATACACATGATCTGGATGATGATCATTTTGAAAACCAGGAGGTTGTTCAACATAAACTTCCTCCTGAATAAAACCATTCAGAAAAGCACTTTTCACATCCATTTGATGAAGTTTGAATCCCTTGACACAAGCAAAGGCTAGAAGAACTCTTATGGCTTCCAATCTTGCCACTTTGGAGCATAAGTTTCTTCATAATCAATTCCTTCTTCTTGATTATAGCCTTTAGCAACCAATCTTGCCTTGTTACGGACAATGATTGCGACTCATCTCGTTTGTTCTTGAATACCCATTTAGTGCCAATGACCGGATGGTCTTTAGGCCTGGGTACCAAATCCCAAACTTGATTTCTGTCGAATTGATGTAGCTCCTCTTGCATAGCTATCACCCAATCATTGTCTGAAAGGGCTTCATCTATTTTTGAGGGCTCAATATGAGAAATAAAGGCAGAAAAGATAACTTCATTTAAAGTGCTATTCCTAGTTCTTACTCCTTGATGTACATCTCCTATTACTTGGTCCAAAGGATGATTCCTTATGAACTTCCAAGCTCTAGGCCGAGACTCGATTTAATTTTCAATATTGTTTTGAGGATCAGCCTCAAAAACATTTTCAGGATTATCAATAGATGCGGGAGTAGTTTTTGAAAAGAATTGATTTTTGAAAACATTTTCTTCATCATCCAAGGATTTATTAGTTCGGATTCACGTAAAAACAACATGCATAGACTCTTCAACAATTCGAGTACGAGTATTGAAAACTTATAAGCTTTACTTCTATTTGAATAACCCAAAAATTTACCTTCATCTGCTTTGGGATCAAACTTTCCCAACTTATCCTTACCATTGTTGTGGATGAAACACTTACATCCAAAGATGTGCAGATGAGCCAGATTTGGCTTTCTTCCTTATACTGACTCATAGGGAGTTTTGTCCAACTTCTTTCGGAGGTAAGCCCGATTTGAGATGTAGCAAGCCGTACTCATGGCATCAGCCCGTAACACTTGAGAAGTGTTATTTTCATTTAGCATAGCCCTTGCCATCTCCGTCAGAACTCGATTCTTTCTTTCCACAACACCATTTTGTTGAGGAGTTCTTGGGGCAGAGAAGTTGTGATTAATTCCCATATTGTCACAAAACTCAGCAAATGTATGGTTTTCAAATTCTCCTCCATGATCAGTTCAATTCACGAAATAGAAAGACCTTTCTCGTTTTGGACCTTCTTGGCAAAAAACAAAGAACCGATCAAATGTTTCATCTTTAGAAGATAGGAAAATAGTCCAAGCAAATCTAGAAAAATCATCAACTATGACCAAAGTATAAAGATTGCCACCAAGGCTTTTTACTCTAGCTGGTCCAACTAGATCCATATGAAGTAGTTGGAGAGGTCTATTAGTTGAAATTTCATTTTTAGATTTGAAGGATGATTTGGTTTGTTTTCCTTTTTGACAAGCATCACAAATCATGTCATTTTTAAAATGAAGTTTTGGAATACCAATGACCAAATCCTTTTTAAGTGTCTGTCAAGTTGGATCATATTGACATGAGCTAATCGCTTGTGCCATAACCAACTATCATCTAGATTACTAACAAAAAAAAATTCAGAAGAAGAGCTATTTCTAGAGAGATTAAGAGTATAACAGTTTCCATCTCTAGAGGCTCTGAACAAAGCTTTAGTTTTCAAATTTTCTAAAGAGAGTTCATCTTCTCTAACAATCAAACATTCTTCAGAATTGAAGATAACTATGTTACCTTTATCGGTGCTTTGGCTTACACGAGAAGATTGTGGCAAAGACCTTCAACAAGGTAGACATCTTTGATTTGTGGTCCTTCATTGTTTCCAACTTCACCAATTCCAAGAATCTTTCCAGATTGGTTGCCACCAAAAGTCACTTTGCCACCATCTTTGGATTTGATTGAAGAGAATTTTGAATGATCTCCGTCATATGTCTTGAGCATCCACTATCAATGTACCATTTGTTGGGATTTGATGCTCTTAGACAGACCTACAAGACATAACATATCAAGTCTTAGGTACCCATCTTTTCTTGGGTCCTTTGGGGTTAGTATGTGTCTTAGGAACCTTGTAGGATCCCTTAGGCACCCATTGATAGTTTCCTATGGGCTTACTCTTTCTTTCCCTTTTATGAAAACATGAAGAAGTATTGTGACCCTTTCGATTACAATAATTGCAATGTGCAAAAGGATTTGAGGAATGAACTGATTTTTGAAAATAATTCAAATAATTCTTTTCTCCAAATTTCTTCTTCCCTCTCGCTTTTATCAAAGTTTGGTTTGTAACCGATTCCTGATCTATCGTTTGTAAATCTTTGTTCTTTTAAAATAACATTGAGCATTTCACTTCCTCTAGTGAATTTCTCAAGTGCTTTTGTAAGGTGTAAATTCTTTTTCTGTAGATCAGAACAATCTTCACAAACAATGGTTTTAATGAAGGAAGATTTTTCAACTTGCATTTCAAAAGTCATGTTTTTCTTTTTCAAAGCAAGATATGTTTCAGCAAGTTTATCAAACTCTTCTTGAACAACAATGTATTCAGCAAATAACTCATCATAAGATGGTTTTGAATCGTATACCTTATCATTGTTGTCATGTTGCTCTTCCTCCTCAGCAACTAAGCAAATATTTGCTTTGTCTTCCTCATCGCCTTCATCTTCATCGGATGAGCTATCTCCCAAATAGAGACATAGGCTTTCTTTTTGAATCGATTGAACTTCTTTGTTTCTTTATCTTTGTTCTTCACTGGGACACTCGATTTGATGTGGCCGAGCTTCTCACATTCGTAGTGAGATGATAGGCTTTTTGGCCTCATAACTAGAGCTACCCTTGTGGAACTTCTTGTATTCTTGGTCCTTCTTATAGAACTTTTTGAACCTTCGAACTAGCATGCCCACTCTTCATCCTCATCTACTTCTTCATTATCTATTGTCTCTTTTGCTTCTTTGATGGCTTTGAGAGCTATGCCTTTGCTTTTACTATGAATTTCATCAAGTGCTTGTCTGAACTTGATCTTGCCTTCATACTCTGACAAACTTCCAAATAACGCTGCTACCGATTGCATTGACGCGCCATGAGCTTCCTCGATGGCAGTAACCTTAGCTTCCCACTCCTTGCTGAGAATATTCAAGACTTTTCTGACTTGAACTGGTTCATCGTAGACTTTTCCCAAGGCAGCAAGTTGATTAATCAAATGAGTGAATCTAAGTTGGAACTCACCAATTGATTCTCCTGACTTCATACGAAGAAGATCATATTCAGTCATAAGAGTGTTAACTCTATTTTCCTTGACTCCAATGGTTCCTTCGTGGGCTATCTCCAACGCGTCCCACATTTCCTTAGCCGAGGTCTTTGAGCATATTCTGAAGTATTCATTCTGACTTAGAGAACTCTGGAGCATGAGGATTGCTTTGCTATTCAGTGTGATATTTCTCCTATCATTGTCATCGTAGGTGTCTTCATTTGGAATTCGAGACCATTTTCGAGTATGGTTGGATTATAGTCACAAATTTCGAAAACTCTCCATAGTCCATATTCTGAAGCTATAACGAAGACTCTGAACTTATTCTTCCAAAAAGAATAATGTTCTCCAGTGAATCCAGGTGGACGGTTGATTGATGCTCCATCAGGTAGGATTCCTTCCATAGTGATCCTTCTCGAGATGTTAAGCTCTTAAGAGAAGACCGAGCTTTGATACCAAATGAAAGTGGAGCTAAATACCCAAGAGGGGGGGTGAATTGGGTATTTATAAATTTTTGAAAACTTGCTCTGTTTTTTAACACTAAAAACAGAGATGAACAGAGATATGAGTAGAAGAGCAAGACACACGAATTTATCCTGGTTCGGTCCAACCACTGACCTACGTCCAGTCCTCGACACACTGAGATTTTCACTATGTCAAAGAATTACACACTCGCACTCAAGAGTAGTTCTCTCCCTAGAACTCACTCCCCTTACAAGTTGTAATCAATGACCCAATCACCAAGTCCCCAAACTTGTGATTCCTTACAATAAATGCTTTACAAGAATGAAACTCTCTCTAAGAGTGTATTATGATAAACACTGAAGCTTTGTATCAAAAGTCACTTTCACACAGAAGAACTAGAGAGTAGTTGAGAGCTTTGAATGATTTTCGTTTTTCATCAGATGTGTTAGTTGGGAAACTTGAATGCTGCTCTATTTATGCTCGAGATCATTTAATGACCGTTGCCAACTTCATATATCCGTTGAGGGATTATTCTAGCTGTTGGAGGCAATTTCGGGCTTTCTCTCACTAGTCTTCATTTAATCCATTTGTATAGGAGGTCGAGTTGATTTAGACAAATCAATCCGTTGGTGTAGCGAGGTGCTGGAAGTGGAGAACATTCTTTAATGCTTTGCAAGCGTGTACGAGATGGATTACCGAAGTATGCAACTTTTTTCCGGTTGAAGCATTTAATGTTCTGACATGCTTTTTGCTTTTCCACTAAATCTTCATTTAATCTTGTTTAAGCAAGCTGAAACTCACTAACAAAGTGGTTAAACATAGTAGGGAATATGCAAGAATGATAATAGAAAGTATTAGGATCAATCAAGAAGGATTCACAGATTCGCCAGATTTGAATTTTAAACTCTGTAATGAAAACTCGAGTTTTGTTTCTCAAAACTCGAGTTTTGGACTTTGATGAGTAAAATTGATTTAAGTCCAAAACATCAAAACTGGAGGTTTTCTTGCAAGACCGGAGGTTTTCTAATAGTTCAAAAACATCGACTTTCGCTTGGCCAAAACTCGAGTTTTGCTATCAAAACTCGAGTTTTCATTTAAACATGAAAACTTGGGTAAATTTGCGCCAAGACAAAACTGGAGGTTTTGTGAAGAAACCTGGCGGTTTTCAAAACTCGGAAAAACTCAAAGATTTTTCGACACATCAAAACTCGAGTTTTGAATCAAAACTCGAGTTTTCACTTTTGTTGTGAAAACATTGTGAAAAGCCAAAACTCGGAGGTTTTGTTGAAGACTGGAGGTTTTGGAGTTTAAGAAAATCCAAGAACTTTGTCCGATCAAAACTCGAGTTTTGAAATCAAAACTCGAGTTTTCACTTTACTTGTGAAAACATTGTCCAAAACCAAAACTGGAGTTTTCTTGAGAAACTGGAGGTTTTGAAAATGTGCCAAAGATCGAAACCTTTTCGCAACTCAAAACTCGAGTTTTGCCTCAAAACTCGAGTTTTCACTTGTTGGTGAAAACTTGGAATATTTCAAGTTAATTTGAAAACCGAAGGTTTTAGCCAAAACTGGAGGTTTTCAAAATCTCAAAATGTAGGAGACTTTCGTGAGTCCAAAACTCGAGTTTTCAATGAAAATCGGAGTTTTGACTTTCTCAAAAATATTGAGAAGTCTCGTGTAGTTAAAACTTGAGTTTTGCCTAAAAAACCGGCGGTTTTGCTTTGATCGAGAATTGGTTTCTTCTCGTAAGGTCAAAACTCGAGTTTTGAATCCAAAACTCGAGTTTTGCTTTGACAGTAAGTTTTTTTTTAATTTACAAAGCAAAACTTTATCCTTTGCTTACAACCTGTTGGTAATCATCAAAACCTTTAGAGAACTAACATTCTCTCCCTTTTTGATGATGACAACAAATGTAAACAAACGTAATTTGATTTTGAGGTTAAGTTTGCGAATATCGTAGATTGCATTTTGAAATTAGAATTGTAAAGCCGTAGAATGAATTTACACAAAAATGACGAGAGATGAGCAACGAAGCACGAAATCACAAGTTGTATCTCATACCCAAAGTTCAATCATAAATTGCATTGAAATACAACTAACAAACATAAGGACGGAAGCATGGTTAACATTAAAATTTGCAAAATACCAAAGATCAAACATCATAGCTATAACTTAATCTCTCAATTGCTTTTAACTTTGGTCTTGGCCTGTCGCTTTCTCTCCCCTTTGTCATCTTCAAAAGAGAGTGGAGCTGAGAGAGAGGATTCATGGAGAGTGAGTATGGGAGTAGGAGGAGGTGAGGCGGGGTGAAGAACCTCGATGAGAGGGGTTGGTTGGAGTTGGATCGGGAGAAAGGGTGCGTCGGTCATTTGGGGTAGTGGGAGATGGAAGAATCTCGATTCTTTGGGGTAGATGCGAGGAACGGGTGAAGAAAGGATTGGAGTAGTAGGAAAGGTGAGGAGGTGGGAATCTGGGACTGGTGAAAGTGAAGGAAGGGGATGAGGAACTGAAGCGGGACTGAAGCGCTTGGACCGATAAGAGGTACCAATATGAAGATGCTTTAGAATTTTATCCACTTTGTCACTAAGATCCAAGTTGGAGACAAGCTGAGTAGATAATTTAGCATCAAGATCCTCAACCTTGCCCTTGAGTTCATCAGTCTAGCTCGAGACTCCTTCAATTTGAGTTTTCATTGCTTCTTGTGCATCCACCATTTCGTGGTTCCCACTTCTGACCTCAGCTACCAACTTACCAATTTCGAATTCCAATCTAATTGACAAGCCATCAATGGCCCTCTCTACAATCTTGTGTACTTTTGATTCAAAGTCTGCGGCAAAGAATGAGAAGGGGGTGCAGATTGAGCTTCATGAGCTTGAGAGTAGGCACGGGCTTGAGATGCTCTAGGCCTGAGACCTTGAAGGGGCATGAGATTGCCCGAGCCTTGACTTCAAAGGTGATGTGCATTAAATTCAATTGAGCTTTCCCAAAGAATGGAGGGTACTTGAGAGTCCGGGCAAAGCACCTACATACCAAATCTTGTGATAGAACATAATGACCGAGATTAATGAAGGAAAAGGTATGTGAGAAAGCCTCCGACGAGCAAACTTGAACTTGGTCATTTCTTGGAAGATCCGTGGACCGAGATTGAAAGGCACTTTATTGACAAAGGCAGCGAAGAGAGGGTAATCTTTTTGAGCAAAGTGGGTATAATTTCCACCTTCTCGGATGAAATTTCGTGAATAGATATACCACAAGACTCGATTTGTATTGGACATTGACCCGGGTTGAAAGTGAGCAAGTGAAGCGATCTTGAGGAAAGGGCTCATTGGGTCCGAGGGTCCCAAATATTTCCCGATTGCTATAGGAAATGTCGGGAATAGGAGGTGGATTGTCAATCTTTAAGATATTGTTGAGAATGGTAGGAGACAAAGTGAATTTGACACCACAAGAGTAGTAGTGATTCGTTCCTCAACTATGTCACCACTAGAATCCAATTCATTGTCATATTCCATATTAAAGTAAAATAATCGACAAGATTGGTAGCAAAAGGAGCGAGATATAGAAATGAAAGACTCATAGGGTTTTAGCCAAGGAGATAAGTCCAAATGACATTCCTTGAGAAAGTCCTCAAGAATGACAGCTACTACGGGACAAAATTCTCTTTTCATATATTGTTCCTTGAATTTGTTGTTTTGTTCAATAGAAAGACCATCAGAGATGATTCTAAAACCTGGAGGTGGGGAAGGATGAAGATAAATGTCTGATATGGCATTGGCCATGATTGGAGAGGTGCCGCTTCTTGGTGATTAGAAGACGATGAAGGAGCTTTGGATGAAGATTGACCGGGTTGTGATACAGAAGCTCTCTTTGTTCTTGCAGACGTCGCAGCCTTTTTCTTTACGGGCTGAGAATCTTCAGAAATCTTCTTTCCTTTGCCCTTTGGTTCAGGTTCCTTTCTCTTCGTTGCTTGCGACGATACAGGTCCCTGAAAATGACACGCCTTTGGACTTGGAGGAACCTAGTGGGAGCTTTCTTTTTCCCTTTTGAGAGAGGCGAATCGGAGGAAGGAATTTCCGGGCTAATTCCCTCGATTGAGCGATCTACCCCTTGATGAAGTCGCTTGGGTACCGCCTTCGCCCTCACGGGTCGCGAGGTGGAGGAGGTGGAGGTGGAGACCATGATTTTGAACCTTCGTTGCTCGAATCGGTGTCGGAATCCCCAAGAGAGTGTGATTTCGAGGCCATGAGAGATTTTTGAGTAAGGGTTTAGGTTGAGAGATGAGAGAATCGGCAATATGAGAGAAACCCTAGATAAAACTTGAGTTTTAGGTCGAGTTTTGAAGAACTTAAAACAGTGACCTATATATATAACCTTGACAAAACTCGAGTTTTCAATTCAAAACTCGAGTTTTGATAGTCACTTAGCATTTAATCTGGATGACAGGTGTTATGTGACCCTTTGAGTTTCCATGGCCAAAACTCGAGTTTTCACTTCAAAACTCGAGTTTTTTAAATTTTTTTTTTAAAAAAATTTGGTTAGTTTTTGATCCTGACTTACCAAAATCAAAACTCGAGTTTTGATATCAAAACTCGAGTTTTCACTCTTCGAAGTGAAACTCGATTTTGAATTATCCCGCATACAACATGTCTAGACACTCCGATGCTCAAGTTAGTTCTTTATAATCATCAAAAAAAATATAACTAACATTTAGATAGAGAGAAATACTCACAACTCATTGGGATTGACCATTCCCAATTCTCTTCTAATGAAATTGAATTGTTCTTTAGCTAGAGGCTTCGTGAAGATGTCAGCAAGTTGAAGATGTGTTGGGATGAACATAACTTTGACATCTCTCTTCTGAACATGATCCCTTATGAAATGATGCCTCACATCAATATGTTTGGTCCTTGTATGTTGAACTGGATTTTTCGCCAAACTAATCGTGCTAGTATTATCACATAGTATTGGGATCTCCCTTGAGTGATTCCCAAGTCGATAGTTGTTGCTTGAGCCATAAGACTTGAGCACAACAACTAGAGGCAAAGCAACATATTCAGCTTCAGTGGATGATACATCCACACTTGTTTGCTTCTTTGTGAACCGGGAAACAAGTGACCCACCGAAAAATTCGCATTGGCCACTTGTGCTCTTCCTATCCGTCTTATAGCCGCATGGTCCGAATCTCGAATATGCCACCAAATGTTCAGGTTGACCTTTGGGAAACCATAAGCCAAGAGTCTTTGTGTCGGCAAGGTATCTCGAAGATCCTCTTCACATTCTCGCATGAGATTCCTTGGGAGCGATTGAAACCTTGCACACATACCCACACTAAATTGGATGTCCGGGCGACTTGTTTGTGAGATAGAGCAATGATCCTATCATTCCTCTATATTTCGTTATGTTGAAATCCTTGCCCTCTTCATCAGCATCCAGTGAGGCAGTGGAACTCATTGGTGTGTCAGCTCCATTGCAATGATCCATCCCAAACTTCTTCAGCAGATCATTGAGATACTTGGTCTGAGATATGAAGATTCCATCTTTTCTTTGCTTGATTTGCAGACCAAGGAAATAATTGAGTTCTCCCATCATGGACATCTCAAATTCTCCCTGCATTTTCTTAGCAAAATCTTCACATAAAGCATCATTAGAAGCACCAAAAATAATGTCATCAACATAAATTTGAACAATTAAAATTTCACCAAGTTTATTACTCTTTATGAAGAGAGTTGTATATGCTTTTCCTCTAATAAATCCTTGATCAAGAAGGAATTTGCTCAATCACTCATACCAAGCTCTAGGAGCTTGTTTAAGACCATATAGGGCCTTCTTGAGACGATACACATGATCGGGATGATGATCATTTTGAAAACCAGGAGGTTGTTCAACATAAACTTCCTCCTGAATAAAACCATTCAGAAAAGCACTTTTCACATCCATTTGATGAAGTTTGAATCCCTTGACACAAGCAAAGGCTAGAAGAACTCTTATGGCTTCCAATCTTGCCACTGGAGCATAAGTTTCTTCATAATCAATTCCTTCTTCTTGATTATAGCCTTTAGCAACCAATCTTGCCTTGTTACGGACAATGATTCTTTGACTCATCTCGTTTGTTCTTGAATACCCATTTAGTGCCAATGACCGGATGGTCTTTAGGCCTGGGTACCAAATCCCAAACTTGATTTGTCGAATTGATGTAGCTCCTCTTGCATAGCTATCACCCAATCATTGTCCGAAAGGGCTTCATCTATTTTTGAGGGCTCAATATGAGAAATAAAGGCAGAAAAGATAACTTCATTTAAAGTGCTATTCCTAGTTCTTACTCCTTGATGTACATCTCCTATTACTTGGTCCAAAGGATGATTCCTTATGAACTTCCAAGCTCTAGGCCGAGATCGATCGAATTTTCAATATTGTTTTGAGGATCAGCCTCAAAAACATTTTCAGGATTTTCAATAGATGCAGGAGTAGTTTTTGAAAAGAATTGATTTTTGAAAACATTTTCTTCATCATCCAAGGATTTATTAGTTCTGGATTCACAGAAAACAACATGCATAGACTCTTCAACAATTCGAGTACGAGTATTGAAAACTCTATAAGCTTTACTTCTATTTGAATAACCCAAAAATATACCTTCATCTGCTTTGGGATCAAACTTTCCCAAGTTATCCTTACCATTGTTGTGGATGAAACACTTACATCCAAAGATGTGCGAGATAAGCGATTTGGCTTTCTTCCCTTATACTGACTCATAGGGAGTTTTATCCAACTTCTTTCGGAGGTAAGCCCGATTTGAGATGTAGCAAGCCGTACTCATGGCATCGCCCGTAACACTTGAGAAGTGTTATTTTCATTTAGCATAGCCCTTGCCATCTCCGTCGAACTCGATTCTTTCTTTCCACAACACCATTTTGTTGAGGAGTTCTTGGGGCGAGAGAAGTTGTGATTAATTCCCATATTGTCACAAAACTCAAAGCAAATGTATGGTTTTCAAATTCTCCTCCATGATCAGTTTGAATTCCTGAAATAGAAAGACCTTTCTCGTTTTGGACCTTCTTGGCAAAAACAGAAAACTGATCAAATGTTTCATCTTTAGAAGATAGGAAAATAGTCCAAGCAAATCTAGAAAAATCATCAACTATGACCAAAGTATAAAGATTGCCACCAAGGCTTTTTACTCTATTTGGTCCAACTAGATCCATATGAAGTAGTTGGAGAGGTCTAGTAGTTGAAATTTCATTTTTAGATTTGAAGGATGATTTGGTTTGTTTTCCTTTTTGACAAGCATCACAAATCATGTCATTTTTAAAATGAAGTTTTGGCATACCAATGACCAAATCCTTTTTAAGTAATCTGTCAAGTTGGATCATATTGACATGAGCTAATCGCTTGTGCCATAACCAACTATCATCTAGATTACTAACAAAACAATTTTATGAAGAAGAGCTATTTCTAGAGAGATTAAGAGTATAACAGTTTCCATCTCTAGAGGCTCTGAACAAAGCTTTAGTTTTCAAATTTTCTAAAGAGAGTTCATCTTCTCTAACAATCAAACATTCTTCAGAATTGAAGATAACTATGTTACCTTTATCAGTGCTTTGGCTTACACCGAGAAGATTGTGGCAAAGACCTTCAACAAGGTAGACATCTTTGATTTGTGGTCCTTCATTGTTTCCAACTTCACCAATTCCAAAGAATCTTTCCAGATTGGTTGCCACCAAAAGTCACTTTGCCACCATCTTTGGATTTGATTGAAGAGAATTTTGAATGATCTCCGTCATATGTCTTGAGCATCCACTATCAATGTACCATTTGTTGGGATTTGATGCTCTTAGACAGACCTACAAGACATAACAGATCAAGTCTTAGGTACCCATCTTTTCTTGGGTCCTTTGGGGTTAGTATGTGTCTTAGGAACCTTGTAGGATCCCTTAGGCACCCATTGATAGTTTCCTATGGGCTTACTCTTTCTTTCCCTTTTTGTGAAAACAGGAAGAAGTATTGTGACCCTTTCGATTACAATAATTGCAATGTGCAAAAGGATTTGAGGAATGAACTGATTTTTGAAAATAATTCAAATAATTCTTTTCTCCAAATTTCTTCTTCCCTCTCGCTTTTATCAAAGTTTGGTTTGTAACCGATTCCGATCTATCGTTTGTAAATCTTTGTTCTTTTAAAATAACATTGAGCATTTCACTTCCTCTAGTGAATTTCTCAAGTGCTTTTGTAAGGTGTAAATTCTTTTTCTCGTAGATCGAACAATCTTCACAAACAATGGTTTTAATGAAGGAAGATTTTTCAACTTGCATTTCAAAAGTCATGTTTTTCTTTTTCAAAGCAAGATATTTTTCAGCAAGTTTATCAAACTCTTCTTGAACAACAATGTATTCAGCAAATAACTCATCATAAGATGGTTTTGAATCGTATACCTCATCATTGTTGTCATGTTGCTCTTCCTCCTCAAAGAACTAAGCAAATATTTGCTTTGTCTTCCTCATCGCCTTCATCTTCATCGATGAGCTATCTCCCCAAATAGCTGAGACATAGGCTTTCTTTTTGAATCGATTGAACTTATTTGTTTCTTTATCTTTGTTCTTCAGCTGGGGACACTCTGATTTGATGTGGCCGGGCTTCTCACATTTGTAGCAGATGATAGGCTTTTTGGCCTCATAACTAGAGCTACCCTTGTGGAACTTCTTGTATTCTTGGTCCTTCTTATAGAACTTTTTGAACCTTCGAACTAGCATGCCCAGCTCTTCATCCTCATCTACTTCTTCATTATCTATTGTCTCTTTTGCTTCTTTGATGGCTTTGAGAGCTATGCCTTTGCTTTTACTATGAATTTCATCAAGTCCTTTTTCGAACTTGATCTTGCCTTCATACTCGACAAACTTCCAAATAACGCCGCTACCGATCGCATTGACGCGCCATGAGCTTCCTCGATGGCAAGTAACCTTAGCTTCCCACTCCTTGCCGAGAATATTCAAGACTTTTCTGACTTGAACGGGTTCATCGTAGACTTTTCCCAAGGCAGCAAGTTGATTAATCAAATGAGTGAATCTAAGTTGGAACTCACCAATTGATTCTCCTAACTTCATACGAAGAAGATCATATTCAGTCATAAGAGTGTTAACTCTATTTTCCTTGACTCCAATGGTTCCTTCGTGGGCTATCTCCAACGCGTCCCACATTTCCTTAGCCGAGGTCTTTGAGCATATTCGAAGTATTCATTCGACTTAGAGCACTCGGAGCATGAGGATTGCTTTGCTATTCAAGTGTGATATTTCTCCTATCATTGTCATCGTAGGTGTCTTCGGGCTTTGGAATTTCGAGACCATTTTCGAGTATGGTTGGATTATAGTCACCAATTTCGAAAACTCTCCATAGTCCATATTCGAAGCCATAACGAAGACTCGAACTTATTCTTCCAAAAAGAATAATGTTCTCCGGTGAATCCAGTGGACGGTTGATTGATGCTCCATCAGGTAGGATTCCTTCCATAGTGATCCTTCTCGAGATGTTAAGCTCTTAAGAGAAGACCGAGCTCTGATACCAAATGAAAGTGGAGCTAAATACCCAAGAGGGGGGGTGAATTGGGTATGTATAAATTTTCGAAAACTTGCTCTGTTTTTGAACACTAAAAACAGAGATGAACAGAGATATGAGTAGAAGAGCAAGACACACGAATTTATCTGGTTCGGTCCAACCACCGACCTACGTCCGGTCCTCGACACACCGAGATTTTCACTATGTCAAAGAATTACACACTCTGCACTCAAGAGTAGTTCTCTCCCTAGAACTCACTCCCCCTTACAAGTTGTAATCAATGACCCAATCACCAAGTCCCCAAACTTGTGATTCCTTACAATAAATGCTTTACAAGAATGAAACTCTCTCTAAGAGTGTATTATGATAAACACTGAAGCTTTGTATCAAAAGTCACTTTCACACAGAAGAACTAGAGAGTAGTTGAGAGCTTTGAATGATTTTCGTTTTTCATCAGATGTGTTAGTTGGGAAACTTGAATGCTGCTCTATTTATGCTCGAGATCATTTAATGACCGTTGCCAACTTCATATATCCGTTGAGGGATTATTCTAGTGTTGGAGGCAATTTCGGGCTTTCTCTCACTAGTCTTCATTTAATCCAATTTGTATAGGAGGTCGAGTTGATTTCGACAAATCAATCCGTTGGTGTAGCGTGTTTGGAAGTGGAGAACATTCTTTAATGCTTTGCAAGCGTGTACGAGATGGATTACCGAAGTATGCAACTTTTCCGGTTGAAGCATTTAATGTTCGACATGCTTTTTGCTTTTCCACTAAATCTTCATTTAATCTTGTTTAAGCAAGCTGAAACTCACTAACAAAGTGGTTAAACATAAAGGGGAATATGCAAGAATGATAATAGAAAGTATTAGGATCAATCAAGAAGGATTCACAGATTCGCCAGATTTGAATTTTAAACTCTGTAATGAAAACTCGAGTTTTGTTTCTCAAAACTCGAGTTTTGGACTTTGATGAGTAAAATTGATTTAAGTCCAAAACATCAAAACTGGAGGTTTTCTTGCAAGACTGGAGGTTTTCTAATAGTTCAAAAACATCGAGACTTTCGCTTGGCCAAAACTCGAGTTTTGCTATCAAAACTCGAGTTTTCATTTAAACATGAAAACTTGGGTAAATTTGCGCCAAGACAAAAGCGGAGGTTTTGTGAAGAAAGCTGGCGGTTTTCAAAACTCGAAAAACTCAAAGATTTTTCGACACATCAAAACTCGAGTTTTGAATCAAAACTCGAGTTTTCACTTTTGTTGTGAAAACATTGTGAAAAGCCAAAACTGGAGGTTTTGTTGAAGACTGGAGGTTTTGGAGTTTAAGAAAATCCAAGAACTTTTCGTTCGATCAAAACTCGAGTTTTGAAATCAAAACTCGAGTTTTCACTTTACCGTGAAAACATTGTCCAAAACCAAAACTCGGAGTTTTCTTGAGAAACTGGAGGTTTTGAAAATGTGCCAAAGACCGAAACCTTTCGCAACTCAAAACTCGAGTTTTGCCTCAAAACTCGAGTTTTCACTTGTTGGTGAAAACTTGGAATATTTCAAGTTAATTTGAAAACCGAAGGTTTTAGCCAAAACTGGAGGTTTTCAAAATCTCAAAATGTAGGAGACTTTCGTGAGTCCAAAACTCGAGTTTTCAATGAAAATTGGAGTTTTGACTTTCTCAAAAATATTGAGAAGTCTCGTGTAGTTAAAACTTGAGTTTTGCCGTAAAACCGGCGGTTTTGCTTTGATAAGAGAATTGGTTTCTTCTACAGGTCAAAACTCGAGTTTTGAATCCAAAACTCGAGTTTTGCTTTGATATGAAAGCGGTACTAAGCTTCCCTTTTTTTTTTTAATTTACAAAGCAAAACTTTATCCTTTGCTTACAACCTATTGGTAATCATCAAAACCTTTAGAGAACTAACATAGTCCTCGATGGTCCTTTTCGCATTCTAAACACCGTCAGAGTTTTGGCATCCTTGGATAGTTATGCTATCCAGACTGGACTGGCTTCTTGCCCTTTCCTTGATGGTTGATCCAGGGTGCCTTCCTCTTCTGTGTGTAGTTTCTGCGGCTAAATCCGCCACAACTTACTCTACTGTTGAAATTTCTGGCTTTACGCAGTTCTTTTAGATTACGTCTATTTAACCGGCAAGATTCTTCTGGTCTGTTGACTTGTCTTTCCTGTCTTTCAATAAGGAGTTCATCAATAAGAAGCTATTGTTCCTGTAGCATTCTCTGCATCCTCTGCAACTCATTCTGTGTTATCTGTGGTTCTTGTTGCTCTGGTTCGTGTACTGGTATCATTCGCGGTTGTCTAACTACATCTCTACCTCGACCTCGGCCTCTAAGGAATCCGATTTCTCGCGAATTTTCCATCGTATCTTTCTATGAAGAATGACAATTTAATCTCTTAACAAACATATACATAAAACATAATGTTTATAGCAAAATATATCATATTATTTAGCTGGATTTAACACCAGTAATTTATATCTTACATACCTTGCATCATCGTTTACCTACTTGTTTACATATTGTCTAAAACTAGCCCTTGAAGATAATTCAGAAAAGAATGAAAATCGGTTGTATGTTCTCCTTCTAAGAGTTCATTCGTCTTCTCCATCCAGAAGCGATCTCGAGGAAAAAGGTATGGCATTGACATTACCCAATCGTCTAGTGGGTAGGGAAGTTTCTTGTGTTTTCTCTGTCTGTAGGTCATCTTGACTTGCCCTATCCATTGAAAATATGTTTCTTTCATAGTTGTATTGTAATATTATGCCATTCCGTAATAATCCGTTCGTAGAGCACTTATTAGCTCTTTGTTCGTATCCAAAACATGTCGCAGGGTATTTGGTTCATAACAAGATTCAATTTCAAGGTCATCTTGGTAGCTCAACAACTGGAAATACGCACGGTTATCAAGCTCGGATGAATGATCCGATCCTATAGGTCTCTCTCCGCTCGGAAAGGTATAGTAGCCATTGGTTCAAAGTGTACACTATGCTGAGAGGTTCCGAAAAAGGTTCTTGATTATTTATGATCCGATAAGGATATTCGGTCCAGGGTGATATTCAGGTTCATGATCAGTTATCGGGGCGATATGATGTGTAGGAGTAGGAAGATATGTTGGCTCAAGGTTAATTTCTGGAGTGAGATATAACAGATCAGTTTGACGTACAGGTTCAGATTTGTATACTAACTCGGGATGGTATTCCTTTGAGGTTTTATGGTTATGAATAGGTACTAGGGATCTCTCAGGGTTTGGATGATATGCCGACTCTAGGTGATATACTGGTTCAAATAGATATACTGGTTCGGAAAGGTACTTCGGTCTAGGGTTGTATAGGCACTCGTTGAAACTCATTTGGTTTGAAATGATACTCCGGTTCTTGATTGTTCTCAGACACAAGAGGGTAGTTTGAAATGTACACCGGGTCAGACTAGTATTCAGGAGCGGAATAGATTGACTCAAGTGTAGCTATAGGCACAGGAGGTGGGTATGTCGGCTCAGGGTTCAGTCTCAATCCTATTATATCGGGGACTACATATCTTTGCGCAGTATGTCTCTCTTCTCCGTAATAATCCGTATATGGAAACTCGTAACTGTCTATAACTACAACATAACACCATGGTTATATTAGTACTTATTTTCAAAATATACTTAAATGTTAAAAAGACGTAGAGCTTAACTCTGTTAATCAAACCGATTGGCCATATAGGTGTCTATTATGGGAGTCTTACCGAGTTCACAGTGACTGATTGACTTACCCATATAGACTAGCCCTACCTTCGGCACTATTATTTTGTTATGAACCTAAGCAATAGGTTACTGTCTATAGGAAGACCTAGGTAGTATTGTCATCTAAGTTCAATTATCGCTTTTGTTTCGGGAATTTCATTCAGACTCCGATTTTCATATCAGAAGTCTTAGAGCTTATCAAAAACTCTAACCCTTTTTCCTTAGGGTATTTGTTTTATTGTATCACAATATCAGTATTATATCAGTACTCTTATCCTTGTTGTCGATACAATGCTCTTGAGCTAGCTATGAAGCTAGCTCTGATACCAAAATGTAACACCCGAAATTTCGTAGCATAAATTGTGCCGGTGACACGTGGTTTTATAAAATTTGTCAGAATTTGAGGTGCTACAACTCAGCGTTTTGTGGAAACGGAGAGCACGTACTAAAAACAATTTGAACAACGAGTAAATGATATAAAATACTCAGGCATATGCTGATGCCCGACGTATACTGATATATTACAAATTTCTCGAAGGAATATTCATGTGATACAATAATACAAAACTCTATAATTACAACTCTTCCATGTAACTATACCTCTTCAATCAAGCCTTAGGTAGACTTGGGGCATAGAACTTAACTCAGTGAAATCATCCCATATGGCCAGGCTGGGTAAGGTCTAGTCGATGTCTCCCCGATGTTAATGGCGACTGATTGACTGAACCACATAGACGACCCTTTCTAGTTTAAGCACCAAATGATATGAAGTAACCTTATTAGATTCATGCCATAAGGTAGGTCCTGTTCACTTTCACTACTACAAAAAAGATTAAAAAAAATGACCTAAATAAGACCCGATTAACATCCCTTTATTGAGAGACGTCTCGGTGGGGGTAGTGGAAATTGTGGCTTTTGGCGACCTGATTTAAAATTTAGTTCGCCTTAATAAGGCCAAAATTGAACAAAGGCGTCCTGATTACATAATTAGAACGCCTTTGTTGAGTTTTTTTAAAAAATTATGTTGCATATTTTAATTTTGCCCGAAAAAGAAGAACAGACAAACGATATATACATACATGAATCAGTAATATACATACCCACAATAACACCAAACTTTCAAAGACACAAACTAACAATGAGATAGCAACAATGAGATATATATCTACCAAGGTTTGCATCATCAGCTAGCTGAACCAGTACCTTGGGATCAAGCCACGAGCAAAGCGCTTAATAAACAATTTTCAATGACAATGTAGTTGGAAATGCAAGCAATTTTAACATACTTAGTATGAAGGCAATACTTATACAATCAAATTCAAGTAGTTAACGAAAGAAACAAGCATTTGGTTGTTAAAAATAGTATTGCACACGCTTTTACCATCGGGAAGGGGAAAACCATTAATTATTACCTGGTATAGCAAGGTTCGCACCGATGACCCACAAGATTATGTGCAACTGTGAACTCTAGATCATAACTGATGGAAGGAAATATAAATATTTTAAGATCATGGTGTAACTAAGGATGGTGAATATTATTACATTCAAAATTCATACGGGTAGTTACACACAAACATATGAGTATTGAACAATCCATACCAACATCGTGAATTGTCATCGATGCAAGGAAACCAACATCTTGCTCTCCTTATATGGTTATCGCATGAAGAACACTATCATTGAAGTGGATCCCGTTTTCGCCTTGGCTATCCAATAATCAATCCGTACAACTGTTATAGATTTTGCCATTGTTATGAACAACTTATATTTCTTTCTCCTAAGACTTGAGTGTGATTCTTAATAAAAACAACACAAAATTCAACATGTAGACTAACACAAACAAGACTAAAGACCTCATTGGGCAAGAAAATTTTCCTTTTAATGTTAATTCCATAATTTTTTATTTTTTTCCTTCAAGTGGCACATGGTTTCATCCAATTTGAGGACAAATTCAAGTAACAATGGAATGTTATAATAGTAATGCAATTTAACGCAAAACTAATAGCCTAACAACAGTAGTTCGAAGCATAGTCTGATTTATTTCAAAGGTGAACGATAAGTCTAGGAAGTTCTGTGAGACTGATGGATTGCTTTCACTAGATTTTTCTTATTTTCGCTGAACTTTTAATTTAATTATTAATTAATTACGAAAATTAACATAATTACTTTAATTATTGCTAATTTAATTGCCCAATAGTTGTTGGTAATTTTCTCTAATTGGAATAAGTATTTCTATGTCATTTAATTGCCACTCATGATTTAATTAAGACTATGCTTAATTATGATAATTTTATGATGTTTTATGATCCCTACAAGAAATTAGAATATTTGGTCTTTAGCTTATTTAATTTCAAGAAGAAATTACTTAACATAATAATTAATAAGCTTTTAAGGTTTGAGACCACATATTCACCTATTTTCAATAGGTATTATTTGTTAAAATATGATACTTATAGTAAGTGAGAATTTTAGGGTATTACACAGACGCCAAAAAATACCCTAGCGCCAAATTTTTTAAAAAATTACCTAGGCCCCAAAAAATTTCCCTTGTAGGCTTCTTAAATGTAATGTCTTTTTATTTGATTTGATTAATATTATTTTCAATTTCTTTGATTTGATTAGTATTATTTTCGATTTCTTTGATTAGATTAGTATTATTTTCGATTTCTTTGATTTGATTAGTAAAAGTTTCGATTTCTTTTATTTCATTTGATTATTTTCAATTTCTTTGATTTGTTTAATAAAAGTTTCGATTTCTTTGATTTGATTAATATTATTTTCGATTTCTTTGATTTGATTTGATTATTTTCGATTTCTTTGATTTGATTAGTAAAATTTTCGATTTCTTTGATTTGATTAGTATTATTTTCAATTTCTTAGATTTGTTTAGTAAAAGTTTCGATTTCTTTGATTTGATTAGTATTATTTTCGATTTCCTTGATTTGATTTGATTATTTTCAATTTCTTTGATTTGATTAGTAAAAGTTTCGATTTCTTTGATTTGATTAGTATTATTTTCAATTTCTTTGATTTGATTAGTAAAAGTTTCGATTTTGTTGATTTGATTTCATTATTTTCAATTTA
Organism: Acacia melanoxylon; assembly: GCA_019022615.1. Classification (NCBI taxonomy): domain Eukaryota; kingdom Viridiplantae; phylum Streptophyta; class Magnoliopsida; order Fabales; family Fabaceae; genus Acacia; species Acacia melanoxylon. The sequence goes on from JAFJYJ010000029.1 coordinate 6,255,688, forward strand.
TTTGATTTGAGTAAAATTTAATTTTGGCGTCCTAATTTAAATTTTAGGACTCCAAAAAATTTCCGGTGTCAAAAAATTTATCAAAATGTGCCAAAAATTTCCCGGCGCCAACAAATTCATGAAGACGCACCAAAAAAAAATTAATTTTAGACGTCCTAAATATATTTTAGGACCTAAAATTCAATATTGGAGTCCTGATTTTATTTTCAAAACGCCAAAATATTTCCTGGCGCCAAAATATTTCTCAAAACGCGCAAAAAAATTAATTTTAGGCGTCCTTAATATATTTTAGGACGCCTAAATTAATTTTAAACGTCCTAAAATTATATTTAGGACGCTTAAGTCTCAAAATTCAGCCAAATAATTACGAAATTGCCACCACCTATACTTTTTACTTCCTTTTGTAAAATAAGGACGTTTTTTAGGGAAGTAATATTCACTTTTTGTAGTAGTGTCAAGATCCTTTTGAAGATGATTGTGGAGATGAATTCACCCAGCTGTCCTTGTCACTTCCAAGCTCATCCCAATATCCGGCCCATTGCACTCAGCCACAGGACCAAAGCCCAAAAGATGAACCACCGCCCAGATCCATGTTACCATGACCCGCTCGTTACCTCCAATTCTACGATGTGATGGATGTGACAACAATAATCTCTCTCCAAGTCACGAACCAATTTGCAAAGGGTGGTCCCCATAGTTAGTGTCGGTAACCAGTTCCAGCCATTTTCCAGTTTTAAGTCATGTGTTTTATATGTGTATTACGTGTCCACTACTTTTTCAGGCATGATATGTTTTCCTTACTTTTTCTATAATGGTGTCTGTACTAGTGTGCACTGTTGTCTGATGCCTTTTATTTTCGTCCACTGCTTTTACTAGTGCGTTCTATCCTTGGTTTGTACCGATATGGCTCTGCTCCTCTATATAAGCAGGCCTTGTATTAAGTTGTAACGATATCGCAGAATCAATAAAAACCTTTCAGTGTGTTTTCTATTATGGCTTCCTTCTAAGTTCTCTCTTTGCTTCTGAAAGCCCTAGTTCTTAGTATGTTGGTATTATCTGCTCCTTAGATTCCAAGTATGCTCGTACTTGCCTCTACATGAGGATCTTGTGCATCGAGAACAAAATCAAGATCACGATCCAAGATGAGAAGTATCAAAATCAGGATACTGAATATGCCAGTATTGTATGCCTCGATTGGGAAGATGTTTGAATCCTAAAGTGTCCTTGAGCGTGGGCAAGAGGTAAGTCCGGAAGGCTCGGACTGTCACGGGATTAAGCATCTTCTAATCAATGTGTGTGTTTCCGGTAACCGTTCAAAGTATAATAATTTTTGTTTATTAAGCTTTCGGGTTTCCGATCGTAAGTAAGATAGGATTGATCAAGGTCCCAATGACTTTGTTGGTGTACGTATCCGAGATCTTCTAGCCCTTGGTTCAAGAAATTATATTGGGCTTCTTAAATTTTGATTTATGGCTACGTCTCTTTTTCTTCGTGCATGAGTGTGTCTCGCGTGAATCTCCGTGTGCGAATGTGTGGTCATTGCGTCCGATGTGTTTCAGCTCTCGGATCCTCGGCGTGAATATGCGGCTCTTAAGGAGAGCGTGAATGAGTCCTCTTCTCTCAGTATGAAGTTAGGTCAATTAATAGGGAGAAAGAGATAGATTTTTGGATAACAACTTGAGCCCATCAAAATTTAAGAAGCCCAATATAATTTCACCATTAGATTTCCTTTTAGCTTCCCGAAAAATTCTGCACCATAGGATTTTCTAATATGATAAAATCGTAATATATCATATCGTAAGAAATATTATTTAATCACAAGATAACAATCAGGATATTGATAATTTAAGCCCAACAATCTCATAATTAAATCTGATTTATATTATTTCCTAAAATTGGCTAACAATTCAAATATTATCTAATATATCCAAATTAGCCTAAAATAATCCCCAAAATAAATGAATAAGGTGGGATAAAATATATGAAAATTGGCATTTATCAACTCCCCCACACTTATCATTTGCACTCCCAGGCAAAACAAATCAAGACCAAGGGAAAATAAACAAAAAAAAAAAAGTAAAGTAAAAATTCAAAAGTGAATGTTTCAATCACAAGCAATAAGTAAACAAACGCATTTCAACACCTATTATATCCAAATGATCTTCTCATGAATTAAGAAAGCAAACATCATGACAATTTACTTGACAAAGGGGAACCTAAACTAGAAATCTCTCACCAAGGATAATGTGTATGTCACTCTTCACTCAAAGATGTATAGGTCTGTGTTTACACTCAATTTCATCCCTATCAAATACTCTCTCCATAAGCTTGACAAGAATCTAAATTCTCCACCACTAATAAAGCAAGTGCATCCATAAATCCAAAGGTTTTTATTAGGTTGTTATGGGGCTAATTTTAAGAAAAGAAGGGTACGATGTGTAGAAAAACAAAGTTGAATATCTTCAAAGTTGAAAAGAATGATACAATAGAGAATATGGGATGCAAAGAACTAAACCAAACCTGAACTGAGTCATCATTCATTTTTTCCTTCATTTTTGTCTTTTCTTCATTTTTTTTTTCTTTTTCAAGATAACCTACCATATTTTTCACAATGACCCAATTCCTAACTTTTTACATGTTCTTCCATCCAAAACATATATAATGCAATACTCTTCAACTCCCAAGACATTCAAAAGGGTAGAGATTTATTTTTTTTTGGTAGACATAAAGGAAATAATAATAATAACATATTGGCTCAAAGGGGCTAAACAAAGGATATATTATGAAAAAGGTCGGCTTTTTGGCTTATCCGGCTAAAATGAAATGAATCCCTTTATCATTTTTATGAATACACATGCATAAAATGCGGCCTCAAATAAGATTCAAGTCAAGTTCTAGATCAAGTAAAGAGATAGGGGTACACGTAAACAAATGTATTAGGCTCAAAATCTCACTAGGAATATGATCACTAGCCTAAATTCACCAAAATCAAATTCATTGCCACTAGGTTCACCAACTCAAAACATGATCAATCACTTTTCAAATCAAGAATGCATCATACTAAAGTTACTTAAAACTTGTAGTTTTCACATTACTTTTTTCTTTCTTTTCTTGAAAACAAGGAACAAAAACCAAAATAAAAACCAAAATATTTTTATTTTTATCATTTTAAAAACAAAGAACAAAAACCAAAAGTAAGAACAAAATCCCTCCCCCACACTTAAATCATGCATTGTCCTCAATGCAAAATATAAGTCTTACCAATAACAACCAGCAATGCAAGTAAAAGAGTAAGGAAGGAATACGACCAGACTATTAACAGCTTGGAGGCTCAAATGAAGTAGCATAATTGGCTTCTCTCCCTTGTCTGGTTGTAAGTCACATGAAAGCACCGGTGATGTCCTCTTTTGACATTCAGCAAACATACCAAATTTTAAGCTCCGCAGATAACATTTCAGCTCAAGTATAGAAGGTGTTTGGATGGGAGGAATCAATCCATATACCTGCATAAAATCATTGCTCATATAAATATAATCAATAAAATTTGATTGGTCAAGAATAAAGGAAGATCCCAAAAGAAATTGATCAATAGAAAGTATTGGAACTTCCAGGTATTTTGAACAACCCACATAGTCAATATGACTCTCCTCAGTAAGAGTCAAATTCTCTAAAGAATGAATCGAGTGATCACTCAAAATGGTCTCACTATGCTTGCTCAAATCATCACACAAGACAAATTCTACCTGTGAAACATTATGATTCAATATGGTTGTATCCTCTAAATGAATATTTAAATCAAGGCTTCGCCCACACTTATCTTTAATAGTATCCCCACTAACAATAGTCATGTCAATATAATGAGTAGTATCAATAAAATCAATAGAGATATTACTTTCATCATTCAAAGCATAATCATGATTAGAGTTAAGCTGGGTGTCTTCGAAATCAATAGTGTCAGGGGAGTCAACAACAATTTCTTCATCAACTTCCTCATCAGAATCAATGGAATTTATAGGACCAGAGGTATGAGAAGAAATATCAATGCATGCACTATAAGATTCAGTATAATTTAAGTTACCAGAACTAGTCAATTTAGAAACAACATCAGTGCATGCATACTCAGCTAATGTACCGATCATCTTGTTAGTTATGATTAGTTTTGATGATGTTTTATATTAATGCCATTATTCAGAGCAAAAAGTTTGCACACTACATTTATCTTATACTTTGACTAATTATTATATTCAATGTAGATGCAAAGTTTAATACAATGAAGAATGATCAAGAATGAAGTCTGAAGAAATAAGAAATTGTTAAATATTATGAGAATATCAATATTCAAGTTCCTATGATCAAATAGAAGTTGGAACGGGTCAATTTTGAGTTAAAACAAGCAAGTTCAAGCTTCCGGATGAATACTGGTTTGTTGGAGGGCACTTATGTAATTTTCGCTCTTGGATATCAATATTCAAGTCTCCGTGATCAAATAGAAGTTCGAACGGCTCAATTCAGAGTTAAAACAAGCAAGTTCAAGCTTCCGGATGAATCTTTTGGTTAGTTGGAGGGCATTTATGTAATTTCAGCCCTTTTTTCTCACTTGAACAAGTGTCTTGCTCGAGCAAATTGAGTTTACGAAGTCATGCTCGAGCAACAACAATGTTATGCTCGAGCAAGGTGCATTTCCAGCCCATAATCCGCTCTTGCCCGAGCATGAAAAGAAAGCTTGCTCGAGCAAGGTCGAATTTCAGCACTCTGTTCAGCTCTATTTCGCGTTTTAGCTGGCAACTTCTGGTAATTCGACGATATCTCCCAAACCAGACGTTTATGAAACTACACTCCCAATGCATCATTTTGATATAAAATCCAAGTCAAAAGGAGTTCATATGAGAGAGTTATAATTTGTAGAAGTTGCAACTGAAATTCACGTCACGGTCCGAATAAGCTTCGGTATTTTGGGTGTATCTCACAATCTACAAATCCAATTGAGTTGGAACCGGTGCCATTTGAAACTAGACTCACATACCTTTGCAACAACATCCAAACCATGAAAACAAAGATCAATTGAAGGAGATATGGTGTTTTGAAGTTGACGGTCTGTTCAGGATGCTGCAGAAAACTCTGATTAAGAACAACCTCCATTCATCTGATGTTAATGGTCGATCTACAACTAGTTTGGAGCTGATTCTTCTTGCATTGGAAAGAAGACTCAAAGAGCTATATGGGGATAAGTGTTTTGCCAAAATTGAAGCTGTATTAAAGACGTTATCATTAGAAATTGATCCTTGTGTTGATGATATGCTTGCTTCCCCGAAGGCGCAGAACAATTCATGTTGAATTGAATTATTGCATCGAGTCAAGAAGAAGCAGAAAGCTTGCTTGAGTAAAGAATTTGTGATGCCCGAGCATCATCGAGCTCAGAGCAAAGAAGTACAAGTTTAGGAGCCATGCTCGAGCAGAGCATTTGGCATGCCCGAGCATCATCGAGACAAAAGCAAAAATCTGCAAGTCAGAAAGTCTTGCCCGAGCAGCGAAGAAGGCTTGCTCGAGCACCATGCTCGAGCATAGGCAAAAGGTTTCTCGAGCAGCATCTATCAATCTCAAGTTCTCGCCTCTGTCTGTATCTTGCTCGAGCAAGAACGTTGGTTTGCTCGAGCAACAACGAGTAGAAGCATTTTTCACTGCATAAGGAAAAGCTTGCCCAAGCATGAAAATTATCATGCTCGAGCACCATGCCCGAGCAAGAGAAAAGTCTTGCCCGAGCAAGCATGATTCTGAACCCATTTCGCTCTCTGTCTCAGCGTTGCCCGAGCATGATATCTACCATGCTCGAGCATCAGCGAATTAAGTCAGGATTCCTAAGCTAACCAAGAGAAGCCTGCCCGAGCAAGGGTAGATGGTTGCTCGAGCATAACATATTCCTTTGAATTCTCAATATGGCTACTCGATAGTTGCCGAGCAGATATAGAGTCTTGCTCGAGCTAGGTTCGATAAACTCAAAAATCACCGTGTCCGTAAATCTTAATCCATCTGAATATGATTTGATTTCTACATATCATTACTCATTACCATTCCTAATTGCTTTTAATCAGTTTGCTAATGAGTTTCAGAAGATTATATCATGGATTAACAACAAATTGTCACAAAGCAATTTGTGTGTCAGAAGCATTAAATGCTACGTAAGAAAACAGAGGAAAGCTTCATCTGTCAAACGGCTATATTCATGAGTCACAACAATTAATCTTCAAGCTTCTCCAACGGCCATTAATACAACAGTCAAGACGGAGCATTAATGAAGTCAATGTTAAACACTTGATGATTAAAGTTGGATTAGAGCTCAACAGACAAAAAGCAACAAAAGCTTCAACGGCTACTTCCAACTGATCTCCAACGGTCGAATGCTCGCAACGGTCGAAACACAGTAACATATAAATTGTGAAGTCTTCAAATCGGAAAAAGTGACGACGATTGAAGAATGACTCGACGAACCCAATGAAATGATTTTACTACTTCACCGTCGATAGTTCAAAAACTCATACACTCGGTTTCTCAATGTTTGTATAGTTTAGAGAGTGTGATAATCGATTATGTACTTCAGTGATTATTATTCATCTACTCTGTGAGAGAGTCCAAACACTTATTTGATTATCTGTTTAAGTGATCAAATCTTAAGGTTGTGGAACCGTGGGTGTATCAATTACAACTTGTAAGGGAGTGAGTCCAAGAGTGAGAGGATCATCCTTCGTTTACGTAGTGTGTAATTGTATCTCGGAAAGAGATTGTAAAGGCTGCACAAGTGCCCGGCTAAACTTGTGAGGTTGTATAGGCTTTCTCTTGTGCCCGGTTAAACAATGAGATAGTAGAAAATCTCAAGTGCAGCTTGGGGACTGGACGTAGGTCAAGGATTGGGCCGAATCAGTATAAATCTCTGTTTGCATATTCTCTTCCCTAAACTCTTATATTTCAGCATATATGTTTTGAATGACTGTCTATCGGTTTATAAATTATTACTGTCATTCAAACCTTCTTCAGTAAGTTGCGAAAAGATTTTTTGAAAGTTTTATCCAACACCCAATTCACCCCCCCTCTTGGGTGATAGCCAGGTCTTACACATCCCATCAATTGAAGTGGTAGAAGAAAAAGGGGATGAATCATTAGGGGGTGAAAGTATATTACCACATGGAAATTCACTTTGAAATTCTAAATCTTCACTCGATTGTTAGTTGCATTTGAACACTCCTTCAATTTAGTTTCTAGAGCTTGAAGCTTCACTCCATTTTCTTGAATCTTCACTCCATTTTCTTGAATGAGTTTCATCATAACATCTATCTTGTTTGATGATCTTGAATACTCATCATGAACTGGAACAATTTGATTGACATATCCAAAATTTGAGTGATCATGCCATCCAGGATTATATGTGTAATACCGGATTTTAGTAAACGGAATTTTTGAGATAAAGGAAATTAACGAATATTTTGATAAAGCAAAATCATGAGTTTAAAACTATTACAAAAAATTGTCATAATTATAGAGTAAATTATTAAAAAAGTTACGGAAAGATCAGATGAAAAGAATGACTAAAAATGAAATAATGGTGATAAAAAAAGTCTAAAAATATTATGATAAATACTTTGAAAGATCATGAAAAATTATGAGAAAAATATGGAAGTGTTATCCCTAATTATGAGAATTTAATAAATTATTGCAGAGGAAATAACATGAACAAAAGTTTAAAAAGCATTTCGGAACCATAAAGTAACTTTGATGGGGTAAACATTGTTAATATTTTACATAGGATATAAAATGACAATATCAAGTATAAAAGTTTTCAAGATAACAATATATTGTAAAATTGGTAAAGATAAATATATGAAGAAACCTGATCCTAAAAAGATCACTAAACGAAGAAATTAGATCTGATTAAGCCTTAACGGCGGGGGTAAAACGGGAATTTTTGGTAAAAAATATTATATTTTTAAAAAAATGGAAAAAATTATGGAAAAATAATTAAAACTGAATTTTTAAAAGAGGGGGCCGAAATTATGGTTATTTTTAATTAAAAAGAATTGTTTAAATAATTAAAATGATAATTAGAATAAAATAATAATATAATGCGGTGAGTCAGCATATAGACAGGCCGATGGGAAAAGTTAGAAATAAATTCTACAGGTAAACCAGAAGTAAAAGTTTTTTTAGACTGATCAAATTAAGAACAAGTGAATTTTTACACGAAGAAATAATTTACCGTGCGTTGTTTCCGCAACCGAAAACCCTAATTTCAAATAAGACGAAAAGTTGATCGAGATAGAGTAGATTCGAGATAGACAAAGTGAGAACCTATAGAAACAATTGCGTCTTTTTAAACACGAGATTAAGTTAGGCAACAACGGACGTTTTACGATTCGGCGAATTATTGTCCGTGAAGTTGGTTCTATCGGAAGCAATTTCCGAACCGGACGCGTTTGTCCGAATATCTTCCGACGCACCGGAGAATACCTGGATATGATCAAAAAGAGGATCCAAATAGATAATATGAAAGAGGATGGAAAGATCTTCAAAGTTACACGCCGATTTTTGAGTTTCGCGAAATCGCGCGAAACGGACACCGTCGGTAGCTTTATCGGTAGGAGGCCATAAAGCAAGAGCCATCATGGATGACAACTCATCCATTGACTTTAGGGCTCTTAGATTTCGATCTTGACCATGGATGGCCAAGAGTGTTTTGTCCTCAAAAATGCGATCCTACGGTCCATATTCGTCAAGACTGAAGTTTGAATTATTTACCGTTCTGCCATCTGTCTCTTCTATAAATACCAAGCTCCTCTTCTTTATTTCTCACACCAAAAATCTGCCTCTTAGAGAGAAGTTAGAGAGAGAAGTTAGAGAGAAAATCTGAGCAAAGTCTGGGTAAGTTCTTCGGTCCCTGGTCTTTAGTTTCGGTAGTTCTTTCGGTAGATATAGTAGGAATGCTAGATTTATCTTTAATTTTTCAAGATATTCTAGATATCATATTTAGGGGTAAATATGATATATATTTGAAAATATGATGAGGAAAAGATCTGTCAAAATTCTAGAGAGATAGAGTGAAAAAAATAAGCTCGGCGAAATTCCGCCGATTAGGGGTTTGGGGGCAAAATGGTAATTTGTACCTAAAATGCCCGTTATGCTGCTAAAAGTTGTTAAATATTATCCTTATAGGATATCTCGAGATAATCGTCCCATTGTCGAGCCATTTGTTGTGCCGCCGTCACACCGCCGTTTTTCCATTTGTCGGAAATTTACCGTTTTTCCGTAAAAGTTCCGTTGTACCGCCAAAAAGATACGTTCGCGTACTGTAACACTAACTCTGATGGTTATTGTATGATTATATATGTTTGTTGTGTTCTGTTTGTTGTGTAGTAGTGTATGAGGTTATGCTATATACATGGTTATGTCACATACGTGGTTATGTCACATACAAGGTTATTATTGTTGTATCATACGTGGTTATGTTACATACGTGGTTATGTGTTTTTAATCATACATCTGTTATGGACTGTTGTATTGATTTCTGCTGTCGTGTATATGTAGTCGTATTTAAGCATGAGGTTAACTTACACCCGAGATCCAAATTGTAATTGGATCTCGCTCTTATCATAGCGTCGGGTTCGGAGAGAACCGAGAACCGAGGAGAAAGGCGAGCGGGCCGCACAGAGACCCTACCGAAGACTTTCTTCGGTGTTATTCATTTTGAAAACTCTCAGTCAATGTACCGCTTCTGTAAATCAGCCAGACTTACGGCAATTTGAATAAATGTATCAGTTACTCAATTGCTCCAATGCTCTACTTTGATGAAAAAAAAATATACTGATTTTGAAAACGGGATGTTACAATATGCACTTGAATATGGATCATATATCTGCTCAACTCCATAGTCATAATGATAAGGCATATAAGTATAATAGTTATTTCCATAAATTGAAGCATGCCAAGTGTAACACCCATCATAAATACTCCATTAAATCGCGTACACGGAAGCATATTAAAACTTACAACTTACTATTCATGCATACGTCACTATTCACGTATACATACTATTCACTATTCACATATACGTTACTAAACACTATTCACGTATACGGTTTACAATTCAATAGTAGATGACTGACGGAAATAAAATTCTAAATTCTTTCTTCCATCTTGAACTACTCGTCCACATTGACTTCTTCGTTCTTGAGCTTTCTTACACGAAAGCCTGCAAATTAGTTAATTCAAAAATAATTCGGGATTCAAATGAATCCCGTAGTAACGTTAATCATCGCTCACATAAAATGCATACAGAACATGCAAGACAACCATCATTTATACATACAATTCATTCAACACATTCGCCATTCAAAACATTCATACATTATATATATATAAATACAATGGTAAATACATGCATATAAAGGCACACATAGTATGTGAGGGAAGCGTTACTACCTTACGATCTTTCCAATTCCTGATCTGGTTCTCTAACTTCTTGTCATCTCGGATAAATATCAAATCCTATATTTACATATTCATTGACTGTAAGTTATTACTTATCCAAAATCTCTATTTTTCTTATTCTCGAACAAATTCTATAAAGTAGCAGAATTTTCAATTAACTTTGAAAATTCATATTTAATTGTACAAAACTCCAAATGGCGTGCTTCCAAAAATCACATGTTCCTTATTAAGTCTACTTTCATATAAAAATATACTCATCTGTTAAATATACACATACTGTTCCCATAATTTTCGTTCATCTTCACTGTTCCAGAAAAACGTTCAGATTTAACACTTAACTTCAAAAATGCATAATAAATTCTATAGAAGTCCGATTATGATGGTTCGAATTTCTATCCGAAGCTCCTTAAATATATTTTAAGTGAAAAATAATCACCAAACCAATTAGTGGCTGTATAATTCCCAGAAATTCGAATAATGAACGCCACTTAAATCTGGAAATAGGATTTTCCAGTGTTTCTAAACAAACTTAGAAAAATCATAACTTGAGTTCTAGACGTCGGATTAATACGTTCTAGTACTCATTTTAAAGCTTAAGAAGTGTAATTTATTCTTACCAAATTTCGAAATCAGTTGAAGTCATTTGCCCAATCAAAAGCTTGAATCAACCTGACTGACTTCTTAGAAATCTTCAGAAATCAGCTTACATGTAAATTTCGAACATTCTTCTTCCTTTTCTTTGATGGTCTCCTTCTCTTTTGCTCACTCTCTTTTTCTTTCTCAATACTTCGGACTCTCTCATTCTCTCTTACTCTCTCGGACTCTCTTTTAATTTCATGCCAACCGAATTGAATAATTGGAGAGGTATAAGTGTATTTCATTGACGTGAGAGGGAGAGGTGAATGCATATGTTAAGAGAGCCGTGAATAGACAAGAGTGAGCGAATAAGACATGCATCCTTCACCCGTGAATGCATAAGGAAAACAAATGAATGGTTCCATATGTATGTGTCATGCATTGAGAAAAAAGAAGTGGGGTAGATGTATTGACTTGTAGAATATGATGGAGTGCATGTGATTGAATTCTTGGCAGCATATGATCGTGATTTGGCCATTAATAAAGTGAAGAAAAGAGTGGCAAACATGATGGCCCATAGTATAAAATAATAGAGAGTATTTTATGCAAGAGAAAATAGGTGTTGTCCGGATGGAGAAATGAGGATTAAGGGTGATTAACTTTTATTAAAGTGGAACATTGAATAAGCTTAGCCATTGTGAATAAAAACAAATGAGTAAGTGCACGGCTGTCCCATATGTCTCTCTAATGCTCAAAACAATATTAGAGATGAGAGATGTATACGTGTGCTATATATCTTTCACCCAATAAAATAATAATAGTGAACATGTTTGTTCCAATAAAATAATATAGTGTGTTCCATGCATATTATATATTCTATGGCTCACTACCTTGCTCATATTCACAATATGAACCCTTTTCGTGATTATGTTTGCAAGCATAAATACCTTGAAATTAAAACCTTAATATCCTATAAGGATTTTTCTTCTTCAATTAGCTTCGACAAGCCATAAAATATTAACTCCAAATTTTATAGTCCATTATTTATTTTTCAATTATTTCTCCTTGTATTTATTCTTTTTCCCAAAAATTCAAAGGAAAATAGGCCTTAAATTCCAAATAATATCTTTAACACTATTTAGGCCCAGTTTTCATAATTAGTCTCCTTAAAATACAATTTCATAATTTTTCCCAAATTTAAAGTCTAAAATAATTTTAGTATTTATCTCAAGCTTTTCTCATAATAAGCTTAAGACATTGGACCTTTACCGGCTTAGAAGCCTATTCATCTATGTCTTATTCCTAAACTCCTTGTCCCAAAATTTGGGATGTTACATTACTCCCCCCGTTTAAATAAATTTCGTCCTCGAAATTTGAATATCCATACCTCGGGGAATTATTCTAGACTTTCAGTATATCCTTTTCTATGTATGCTTACTAAGCACACAACATACTTTTCGCAACTTTCTTAATCAACTTGTACCCAGGTGTATTGTTCAAACACAAGACTTACTGATCTAATGTTAATGTTACCATACTAGGCAACAAACACAAGTCTTTCAGCCTAGGGACAACGCCCTTATGCAAATTTGCATATTGGCTTTTACAGCCTCGAGTCTCTACTCGTCCATCTTGTGTCTGAGCTTCTTCAATTAAAGCTTTCAGACTATTACTATCAGACCTACTTGATTCAGATCTCTAGAACATTCTAACAATTCTTGTTCCTATATCAACATAGTCACTATTTGCACCACTTTTCATTTCAAAAACATTAGTGAAATCAATCACTCCAATGTTTTTCAATTCAAAATATCAGCAATGATAATTACATCATTACTTTTCAATTCTTCTATGTTGTCTTAAATTCAACTTTCTGATTTTCAAATAAAAATATTCGAAATTAGTTATGTGGTAGCAGTACATTTTCAAAATTTCATTATACAGAAAAAGTTCTTCTATATTTTCAAAGAAAGACCTATTCGCTGCCAGCTCAAGTTCAAAGAAACACATTCATTCTACGGCAGACCATATTGGTCGCTTCGTCACAAACTGTGACAGTTCTCTTGTCGAATTACCACACCCGGCTTCAACCGCTATGGCATTCAGGGTTACCCCACATTCTAGGGCACTACCTCCTGGCCTCGACCAGCGACAAGGTTACAACGTGCAAATGATCCCCTCATCGGACTACCACCCCCGGCCTCAACCGTGATGGCATCTAGGGTTACCCCTCATTCTAGGGCACTACCTCCCGGCCTCAACCGGCGATAAGGTTATCTTCATTCTTGATTTGAGGGTATTCAATTCTTTCTTTCAAAATTCTTTGTTCAAATGAGCTTTATTAATGGCAAGCAATCCAATAACATTTCACATACATCTGGTAGGATTCAACAAACTAAGTATTTCTACAACAGTTTTTGGCCTTTTCCAGTTCTGTACTGCTTTCAAAACCACATAGTTCAAAATTCAATCTCAAATTTTGAGTTCTACCGAACCCCTTCTACGAGACAACATCATTTCAAAAGTGACCATTACCCTGGTCTCAACTTCTGTTGAAAACTTTCCATTCAGGAATTCAATTCGTAAAATTCAAAAATTCAATTCAAGTTCTGGGTTCCACCAGGATCCCTTAAATGAAACAATATTGTTCAAAAACAATCACTTCAAACTGATTTTTTTAATTCAGTTGAAAACATTTTATTCGAAATTTTTATTCAGAAAATACAGCAGGTGCATTAGTAACTTCAAAATTCTATCTTTTAAACATACACTACTCTTGGCTACACAAGCCATTCATAGGACATTTTGTCCATTCTATAACTATCGTGCTTACCACGATTCTAACGCGCACTCGATTGGTTAGCCCCTCCGGTTAGGATTCTCCGTAGGTAGCCATCATACATGTTGGCACAACATCTAATACCTTAAGGAATCCATCAACCACCAATATCTCTACGGTTATCTGTCCCAATCATAAGACATAACCTGTAGTTACTATGGTTTTATCTATCATACGGTTCCATCGAGGAACTAATTCTCTACCATACACTCTAAGGGAATATTCTATATCAAGATCTTTCCCCTAGGTTAGACCAATAGCTAACAACCCTCAAAATACCTCATCACATACAGATATCATATCATAATAGCTCAATTCATTCAAATCAATCTGTACTATATTCTACTACCATAATTCATTCAGGTCAATTCAAACACCTAAAGAATCACTCAACTATTATCTGATTCCTAGGTCACAATTCGATTGGTAGCAATCCCTCTGGATGCCTACTCAACACTTAGGTTCATTAACCTAATTCTGAAACCTCAACCATAAACAACAAACATGCTAAAATCATCATGATTTATAGCTTATATTATTCAGGTATTATCCTCAAATAATCCCAAACAACAATCCTCAAATTCGTTTTCAACTCATAAAATCTTAATATCGCCTAAGCGAGAAATCACATTTCCCAACAATACCATAATACATACTAGGATCATGATTCACAACTCCTAGTCGATCCTTGAAACATTCAAGTAACATTCTCATAATGTCACATTATCTCAAGGTTCTAATTCAACCTCATTCCTCAATATCACAAAGACATATTCTATGCATCATTCATTCACCTCAAAGGTAACATCAATGAAAATTTACAAGGTTCCTACTTTTAAGTATTAAAACCTAAAGTACAACCTCAATCACATTACAACCTAAACACTATTTCAGTTTAGATCAGATTCAAGCTTATGCTCAATCTTTAACATATTCATTCTAATGTTCTCATGGCATCCCTAAGGATCACCATATTTCATATCCCAAGGTATTCAAACCTTAAATCAAAAGATTTCAAATTCCTATTCACCCATTCCGGGGTTACTCTAACCTGATTACTCTTAATCACAGAGTTTCATCAGAATCCGGATCACAAGCCAACTTAGCATCAAATTCTCTGGAGCTCATATAATTTTTTTTTTTCAACTCATTATACTTCACGAATGCTCTGTTTCATTCTCTAAGTATAGTTCTACCTCTTCCCTTGTACTAGCATACCAACTAGTGATCGGGAAAAATTCTATTTTCTGAGTTTGTCTATCATTTCTATTTTCTTAATCCTGGAATCACTCAGGATTATCCAAGTATCGACACAGCTACTATTCACATCATCAGAGCATACTAGCCAAATGCCAGAATACTCTGCTCTGATACCACAAATGTAACACCCATCATAAATACTCCATTAAATCGCGTACACGGAAGCATATTAAAACTTACAACTTACTATTCATGCATACGTCACTATTCACGTATACATACTATTCACTATTCACATATACGTTACTAAACACTATTCACGTATACGGTTTACAATTCAATAGTAGATGACTGACGGAAATAAAATTCTAAATTCTTTCTTCCATCTTGAACTACTCGTCCACATTGACTTCTTCGTTCTTGAGCTTTCTTACACGAGCTGCAAATTAGTTAATTCAAAAATAATTCTGGGATTCAAATGAATCCCAGTAGTAACGTTAATCATCGCTCACATAAAATGCATACACAGAACATGCAAGACAACCATCATTTATACATACAATTCATTCAACACATTCGCCATTCAAAACATTCATACATTATATATATATAAATACAATGGTAAATACATGCATATAAAGGCACACATAGTATGTGAGGGAAGCGTTACTACCTTACGATCTTTCCAATTCCTGATCTGGTTCTCTAACTTCTTGTCATCTCGGATAAATATCAAATCCTATATTTACATATTCATTGACTGTAAGTTATTACTTATCCAAAATCTCTATTTTTCTTATTCTCGAACAAATTCTATAAAGTAGCAGAATTTTCAATTAACTTTGAAAATTCATATTTAATTGTACAAAACTCCAAATGGCGTGCTTCCAAAAATCACATGTTCCTTATTAAGTCTACTTTCATATAAAAATATACTCATCTGTTAAATATACACATACTGTTCCCATAATTTTCGTTCATCTTCACTGTTCCAGAAAAACGTTCAGCTTTAACACTTAACTTCAAAAATGCATAATAAATTCTATAGAAGTCCGATTATGATGGTTCGAATTTCTATCCGAAGCTCCTTAAATATATTTTAAGTGAAAAATAATCACCAAACCAATTAGTGGCTGTATAATTCCCAGAAATTCGAATAATGAACGCCACTTAAATCTGGAAATAGGATTTTCCAGTGTTTCTAAACAAACTTAGAAAAATCATAACTTGAGTTCTAGACGTCGGATTAATACGTTCTAGTACTCATTTTAAAGCTTAAGAAGTGTAATTTATTCTTACCAAATTTCGAAATCAGTTGAAGTCATTTGCCCAATCAAAAGCTTGAATCAACCTGACTGACTTCTTAGAAATCTTCAGAAATCAGCTTACATGTAAATTTCGAACATTCTTCTTCCTTTTCTTTGATGGTCTCCTTCTCTTTTGCTCACTCTCTTTTTCTTTCTCAATACTTCGGACTCTCTCATTCTCTCTTACTCTCTCGGACTCTCTTTTAATTTCATGCCAACCGAATTGAATAATTGGAGAGGTATAAGTGTATTTCATTGACGTGAGAGGGAGAGGTGAATGCATATGTTAAGAGAGCCGTGAATAGACAAGAGTGAGCGAATAAGACATGCATCCTTCACCCGTGAATGCATAAGGAAAACAAATGAATGGTTCCATATGTATGTGTCATGCATTGAGAAAAAAGAAGTGGGGTAGATGTATTGACTTGTAGAATATGATGGAGTGCATGTGATTGAATTCTTGGCAGCATATGATCGTGATTTGGCCATTAATAAAGTGAAGAAAAGAGTGGCAAACATGATGGCCCATAGTATAAAATAATAGAGAGTATTTTATGCAAGAGAAAATAGGTGTTGTCCGGATGGAGAAATGAGGATTAAGGGTGATTAACTTTTATTAAAGTGGAACATTGAATAAGCTTAGCCATTGTGAATAAAAACAAATGAGTAAGTGCACGGCTGTCCCATATGTCTCTCTAATGCTCAAAACAATATTAGAGATGAGAGATGTATACGTGTGCTATATATCTTTCACCCAATAAAATAATAATAGTGAACATGTTTGTTCCAATAAAATAATATAGTGTGTTCCATGCATATTATATATTCTATGGCTCACTACCTTGCTCATATTCACAATATGAACCCTTTTCGTGATTAGCTGCAAGCATAAATACCTTGAAATTAAAACCTTAATATCCTATAAGGATTTTTCTTCTTCAATTAGCTTCGACAAGCCATAAAATATTAACTCCAAATTTTATAGTCCATTATTTATTTTTCAATTATTTCTCCTTGTATTTATTCTTTTTCCCAAAAATTCAAAGGAAAATAGGCCTTAAATTCCAAATAATATCTTTAACACTATTTAGGCCCAGTTTTCATAATTAGTCTCCTTAAAATACAATTTCATAATTTTTCCCAAATTTAAAGTCTAAAATAATTTTAGTATTTATCTCAAGCTTTTCTCATAATAAGCTTAAGACATTGGACCTTTACCGGCTTAGAAGCCTATTCATCTATGTCTTATTCCTAAACTCCTTGTCCCGAAATTTGGGATGTTACACCAAGCCATCATAGGAGGGATCAAGTTCAAGTTTTCAAGAGTGGATTGGATCCAATAAATAACTACTTAAATCACCTAGACTCTAACCTAAAGCCTAACCATTGCTCCCCGGCAACGGCACCAAAATTGATGAGCTTGCTTTTGTCGATAAAGCAATCAATTAAACTAATACCTAATTAATTATGCGGTTTAGTGTCAACCTAGGTCATTCTCTCAAGGAGCAATCTGTTGGTTTTTCTTTAGGTTGAATTTAGGTGATGAAAAATGCAATGAATTGAAACTAAACTAACTAAATGCAAGATAAGAATGACTCTAAAACTTATATGAGAATGAAACTAATCTAGATGCGGATGCAAATTTGGGGGTTTTGATATGAGAGAATTGACTAAAATTAAATCAATATAATTAACAAAGATCTAGTTCAGTTATGAGAAAGGAGGGGACAATTTAGGATTCACATGGAGTTAACTTTCTTAGCCTAACTTAATTAATTAGACCAAAGGGAGATTATTGAAAAATTGGAATTAATGAATTTAATTAACTAATTGAAACATGAGAAACCCTCAAGTTCAATAACACCTAATCCACTAGAAAACTCATTATGGAATGAGTGCTAGTTAATTAAACTTATTAAAACCCAATCACGATTAATTTATAAATATTTGGAATCTTGTTTACAATTATCTAATTAAACAATTAGACATTTTATCCACTCAATTAAACAATTAAATCGATAAACTCAATTGACAATTAAATTAATAACGAAAACTCAATTATTAATTCAATTGACAATCCAAAGGTTGCAAACAAGAATCCAACAATAAGCATAAAAACTTCAAATTATCAATCTAATCCAAAAGAAATAAGTTTACAATCTAAAACTAGATTGTTCTCAATTAACATAACTTGAAATCCTTTAAAACTAAATTAGCTCAAGTCTTGAATTAAAAAGATAAAAAGAACAACACTCTCTTGTAATGTTCAAGTGTAAGTTCCTAGGCCTTAGCTTTCTCCATGCTCCTCCCAAGTTGCCTTCCAAAAGAGCTTAAGCTTCCATGAAAATCATTCCTCCTCCAAGCATTAGACAAGTCGCCGCCATTAAAATTGATGAGTAATTGATGCGCAGGAAATAATGGCCGGTGGGTCCCGTGCTTGGAAGGATAAGAAGAATTGATGATTAAATCAAACTCCTTGTCTCTGCGCACGTACTGGATAAAGTAGCAATTGAATTAATTGATGGAGTTGAAATAGTGATCTATGGCTGCGTCTCTTTTTCTTCGTGCATGAGTGTGTCTCAACGTGAATCTCCGTGTGCGAATGTGTGGCTGCGTCCCGGTGTGTTTCAGCTCTCTGATCCTCAGCGTGAATATGCGGCTCTCAAGGAGAGCGTGAATGAGTCCTCTTCTCTCAGTATGTAGCTAGGTCAATTAATAGAGAGAAAGAGATAGTTTTTTGGATAACAACTTGAGCCCATCAAAATTGAAGAAGCCCAATATAATTTCACCATTAGATTTCCTTTTAGCTTCCTTGCAAAATTCTACACCATAGGATCTTCTAATATGATAAAATCGTAATATATCATAGCGTATGAAATATTATTTAATCACAAGATAACAATCTGGATATTAATAATTTAAGTCCAATAATCTCATAATTAAATCTGGTTTATATTATTTCGTAAAATTGGCTAACAATTCAAATATTATCTCATATATCCAAATTAGCCTAAAATATCCCCAAAATCAATGAATAAGGTGGGATAAAATATATGCAAATTGGCATTTATCATTGGGTTGCTTGCTTCTTTTTATATTCTTCTCCCATTTAATTATTTTCCTGTCCAATCTCATCCTCTTCTTCTATTCATTAGCTTGTTTCTGAGCTTTTAGACCGTCCAGTTTTGAACAGCAGAACAGATTCTAGCCTAAAATCGACCCAAAAAAAAATATACAGACTCGGTCGGTTCACACAGAATCGACTGGGTTAGCTCCGGTTCAGGGGTGTGACTCCGGTTTCTCTGCCTAACCAAACTAGTTTCATGTCCGGTTCACTGGTGGTCTGAACCAAGCCATCGATCCGGTATTAATAACCATGCTCAAATGCCACTAAGCCAACAACTTACTATTGTTAGAATTACTATTGTTAGAACCTGGCAATAAATAAATAAAAATTAATTATCAATCACATTTTTTTTATTTTTTTTATATTATTTTGGTCACACATGTAAACCCTGATTACGTTACACAGCACCAAATAGGGAAGTAGAACATTTTCACTCCTAGTGGCTTTATCGCCTTTGCGGGGCCTTTTGCAAGATGCCGTGTGCGGGGTTAGATTGAAATATTAACCGTTCGATTTAATGTTTTATAAAAATATTATTTTTATATATTTTTTAATAATTTAATATTTTTATTAATATAAAAATAATATTTTTATAAATTATTAAATCTGAACCGTTCAGATTTCAATCCAACGGTTGAGAAGAGGAAGAGGATGGGAAGTGGATGGTAAGAGAAGTGGACCGTAGCCAAATCCTGCGGGGACTGCATACCCCTCTCATTTCTTTGTTCATTTCAATGTTAGTGTGAATATTATCAAAAAATTTGAACGTGTCGATTTCTTTGACGATGAACGAGTCATGTTCAACCTCCTATTGTCATCACCTCCTTCCAAAACATGGCTAGTTTAATAGATGCATGAATAATATTTAACAGAAAAAAAAAAAAAAAAAAAAAAACTATCATGTATGGAAATTATAACAGTAGTAATACTGTATAGAGATAATTTGTTACGCTTTTTTTTTTTTAAAAAATATACTCTTACTATTTAATAATTAAAATAAAAATGTAATGAGTACGGATAAAAATGCCAAATTAATATAAGTACTCTAAAAAAAAGACATAATTAATATATGGAACAAATGAAAACCAAACAAAAAAACACAAATGTTTCATATATTTAATTAGGACGGTAGGAAGTAATTAAGTAATACCTCTAGAATTATAAATTGAAAATAGAAACAGCACTCTAAAGTAACAGTAAGAATGTGAAAAAAGAGACAAGAAAAGGAAGAGGAACGACTGGAGCAGGGAAAAAAGGGAGAAGAGTCAGAACCTATAGGGGTAGAGAAAAGGACATAAAAAAATAATCCAAACTTTAAAACTCTTCAAATAAATTGGAAATGACAAAATAAAGAAAAATAATATTGTGTTATTTAAGGAGAAGTGAAAGAAAATACAAAGTGGTAATATCATAAATAGAAATTCTTAGGGTCATGTAAGAGGCCCAATCAAATTTGATAATTCTTTCAGATATTTCTACTTCTAGGTTATAAGAAGGATTAAATATCCTCATTTCAATATTACACCTTAAATTTTGAATAAAACGCAAAAATTGTCACGTTAAATTAAGAGAAAAATGTGTCCGTTCTCGTATAGTGTCAATTTGGTGTAAAAACACAGAAATCCACATCAAACTATTAAAAACACAGTACAAGAAGTAGCATAATGAAAAACAAATCCACATCGAACTGGCAAAAAGCCAACACAAACACTGCGCAAGAAGTAGCATAGTAAAAAAGTAATTCCAACAAAAATAGAAAACTAGACCAAAGAACGACATTCACAGGAAGTTTTACTACCGACGTGAGCCAGGAACACAGCAATCTCGAATTGCGCTTAGAAAACATATTCTCGAACTGATAGGTCTGGAAGTAATCGGTAATCGTCACACAATTTCAAATTGCTCAGACAAAGAATAGCGAAGAACATAAGTAATCTCGAATTGCTCAGATGAAGAACAGCAACTGCCGACCACCATAGATTGAAGACGAAGTTGAGGAGAAACTTGCGACCACCGAAGATCGATTTGGGAGTGACGGGGGACGAGATCGATTTAATCGGGAATTTCAGAGTTCAAAGTACAAGGCGATATCAATTTATGTCTCGGGTTTTAGGACAATTTTTTTCATTTATTTAATTAAAAAAAGCACACAGATTTTATGTCTGCACGTGCAAACGTTTGCACTAACGTGGCTCCGCCACTATATATATATATGTGTGTGTATGTATATATATCTATATATACACATATGTCTATGTACACACACATGTGTATACGGACACATATCTACACACATATATGTATTGTGTGTGTGTATATATATATTAAGGTAAATTCAGTTTTCGTGATTCTTGATCAGCTCCAAGTCTCTTGTGCCATGGTGGCCGTTGATAATAGGGAGTTGTGTGAGCAAATAGTAGGAAGAAGTTTTCAGCTGAATGGGA
Source organism: Acacia melanoxylon (assembly GCA_019022615.1). NCBI lineage: Eukaryota > Viridiplantae > Streptophyta > Magnoliopsida > Fabales > Fabaceae > Acacia > Acacia melanoxylon. Next base: position 6,277,654 of record JAFJYJ010000029.1, read on the forward strand.
ATGTTGTCTTTTTTTAAAAAAAAAAGAAAAAAGAAAGAAAGAAAGTTTGACTACACCCCTTTGTAGCCATTTAATATCAAATAAACCTAAAACTTTCTAAAAATTCATGGTATCCCATAGGACTAAACTGAAATCAAAATTTGTAGGTGAAAAGACAATTATGTCCTTATTTTATAAGTCAAATATGCTTAGACAAATAAGTGAAATTACATTACTATCTTGTCCATGTACAAGACAAGGAGTATATTCACAAGGGCATAAATATCTTTTCAGCAAAAAAAAAAAAAAAAAAAAAAAAAAAAAAGAACTTCATTTCAGTTTAGTCATAAGGGCATAAATATCTTTGCAACTATATTTGAAGTTTGTGTTGTGTAATTGTTTAACACGTGGAATTCGTTTGGCCGTTTTGTTGCTGTATACTGTTGGTAGTTTTCTGATATTAATAAAATAATTAAAATAGGTGATTTCCTAAAAAACGAGGTGTCAATTACTTTCATATTCTTGTTAATCTCATTGCTCTTGTTGTCAACCTGATTTTAAAATTTAAGTGGCATTTTTATGTCATTTTCCCAAAAAAATTTAAGCTCCCATTAATCGAATTATTATTCAAGAAAACAATTAAAATTAGTTTAAAGTAATATGTTAGGTGAAAAAAATGCTGATAGGGAGGGTATGGCAAAACTAATATAATGCATTTAATACTCACATAACCTCAAACAAAAGAAGATAGGTTACAACACATTTAATCAAATATTTATACAAAAATTAATACAAACTTCATACGATAGTTAAAATATATATAATTAATATAATAAAATAAAATAATTACAATTTTAATATATGATAATAGGTTTATAAAATGAGTATCATAATTAGCAGCGAGGAAAGGTGCAAGTATAGGGAGAGTTATATAGGAAAAAACATTCATGATAGGAGGGGGAGGTTAAGTGAGAAGCAAAAAGAAAATGGAAGTTAAGGCAAGTGTGAATATATCATGCAATTGGAAGGAAGGAAAACGATATCTGAAGTTGTCATGCAAAATAATTTAGGAGGGATAGCACTTAAATGTCTTTCGGGCTCAAAGAGTGCAGTTGTCATGCAAAATAATTAAGGAGGGAGAGCATTTATATGTCCTCCGGTCTCAAAGTGTGTTAGTATTTAGGTGTCCTAGAGACAATATGCAAGGATAGATCAACACCAGTTCTACGTTGTAGTATTTCATTATTAATAAATTAGCACATTTTATCTTTATCATATTTATGTCTCGCCTTTATTTTAATGTAAATATGTGTTTGAAGATAAAAGCTCTAGGAATGGAACATGTGTTATGCTTGAGGATCAATGATAGAAATCATGATCATGAGGACTTGAGAATACTGGATATTTATTGCCTAAAACTTGTTCCTAGTCTTGAATCACCCAGAAAAGGCATTGATGATCTCAATAAGACTAATACGACATCATCTACATGTATGAGGTACAAGGTAAGGACCTCATGGAATACAGGCATGGTAATGCCTTAGCTGATGTCATGGGTGGATTTGTTGGAGAACAAATAGCACCGAACTGACCTGCCAAGAGACTCCACAAAGATTCATTGTAGACAGTATCATTGGATATGTAAAGTTTCTCATTGTTTGATAGTGCGGATCGTCCTAGACTTAAGGATTTCATCGAACACTATGTCCTAGGGTTATACTTTGACTATACAACTCTATCCGCTTGAAAATAGGGAGAACAGTGAACTCTTAGGTGTAACTCGAATACATGAGTATAGATAGATATCTTTGAGAAGACTCACGAGTCCTCTACAAAGGATTAGTCATTCGCACGTAGGTAGACCTTGGATAGCTTCTAATTAACTCGAGAGTTTGTACGCATAGCAAGTGATCATGAAGTGTAATACCTAAAATTCTTATTTATCATAAATAATATATTTTGATAAATAACACCTATAAAATGAAGGTGAATATGTGTCTCAAATTTGTGTAATTTGTTAATTATAATTTTAGGCAATTTTCTCTTGAAATTAAATAAATTAAAGGCCAATTTTGAAATTTCATTTAAGGATTAAAAAAAAACAATATAATTATCATAATTAAACCATGGTTCTTAAATAACCAAAAGGAGTAAGAAAATGATATAAAAACACTTAATCAAATTAAAGGAAATTAAAAAAAAAAAATTAATGGGCAATTAAGTTTTCACTAATTAAATAATTTGTGTAAATCTTCATAATTAATCAATTGGCAAATTAAGAAGCATCAATTAGAGAATGTCTTCATTAAAAGTGAAGAGCCAATAAGAAGACAAGATTAGCCTTGAATGAAGCACTAATTATCATAATCAATTAAAGAACCAATCACACTATATGGCAATTACATCTAATAATATATAAATCACTACATTAGGGATGTTAATTAAGATTAAATATTCAGCCCCTAAAGTCATGGTGAAGGACAAAATTCACATGGGAGAGAGAGTGTGGAATTATTTAATAACTCTTAATCAAAGCACATGTGTTATAAAATAAAGATCTTCAATAGTAAGTAGGATTTTTCTAACACAAATGGAAGGCCAAGATTAAGTTCAATAAAGTTAAATCCAATGGTTTTAATTAATTACACAATTAAGCTAAATCAATGTGAATTTGGGAGAACCAATAGGAATCTAGAGTCTTTATTTGTTAGACTTAAAGAGAGCACAATTTAAAGAGCCAAGGATAAGGGGTGGGGACGGTTGGCTTGTTGAGAAAGAAGGAGAATAATTGTTTTATATTATCTAAAACACACACATGGGATAAGAGGCACATGGGATAATGGGACAATTTGGAAGAGGATAGGATAAGATGGTTAATGAAATGGAAGAGGATAAGAGAGAGAGGGGGAGGACGAATTGAAGAGGGAAAAAGAGAGGAAAAAGAAAGCTTGGAGGAGGAGTTAAAGGGCATTTTGGGAAATCCATATGCAAGGGCATTTTGGTCCTTTCTCATGTGGAGTTTTTCCTATAAATATGAGGGCTTGCTCTCTTCATTCTTCACACCAAATCAGCTCCAAGAGGTGATTTCTAGAGAGTAGAGAGTGAGTGAGGAGTAGCTTGAAGGAGTAGAAGCAAGATCAAGTAAGTTCTTGAAGTTTTAGTCTTTAAATTCATAGTTAGATTGTGCTTTGATCTTGAATCTTCAAGAGTAGTTTTGTTATCATGTTTTTATGGTTAAAAATAAGATTATTTCGAAAATTTGATGAAAAATATGGTAGAGCAAAATCCATGAAAGTTGAAGATCAAAGTAGCGAAATTCGGTAAAATATACGGTTGGAATTTTTGGAGTCGCAACGTTGAGGCCATGATTTTATGGAGAATATGAAGTTATTAAATTCTGAAATGTTTCATGGTTAAAGTAGACATCTAGGGCTTTCTAAATATACCAAATTCGTAGCCATTTGAGTTCTGCGCAAAGAGAAAACAAAATTCTTGAATCTGGGCTACGTTTTTTAGAAAACTTCTGGACAAAGGTTGCAAAACGTTAAACTGGGAATGATTCATATATTTCCAGAGGAAACCATTATTTTTCCTCAAAAAGATACATTCTAAGGATTCCGAGCAATTTTACTGAACCTCGTTTCGATTTTTTTGGAATTAATTATGATTTTTCAAAGTTACGAAAAATATGCCCAGAAATGCTGAATCAGCGTTTTTTAAGAAAATGAAAGGATATAATTGGAATAACAAATCCACCAGGGGTAAAAAGGTCAATAGTGGCTAAGATATCTCTTAGGATATTATTTATAAAGTAAATAATGTGGTGATATTATCATAGGACATCCGGGAAAAATCAGGAACCGTAACAAGCTGACAAATGTACCACTAGCTCTACGGACTAAGGTACAGACGCGTACTGTAACTCTAACTCTGGTGCTTCTTGTATGCTTATATGTGATAGATTATTTCATAGAGTCATGGACAAGACTTTGTCTTGGGACATGCACTGTGGCTAAGACTCTGTCTTAGGTCACTGTTTATACATTCAGCTATATACGGGTTCTAGTCTTGATAATGCCGTGAGATTGTTTTCCTAGCGATGAGGACACGAGGAGCTGTCGTGGCACTGGTTAGTGCAAACGTAGATAGACTTTACATGTGTTGTGTGCTATGTACTGTTGTGTTGTTATAAACTTACATCTACTGTGTGCTATGTATTGGTTAATGCTGTAATGTTATGAATATCTGCCATACATATATTGTTTTACTTAAGCATGAGGTTAATTGTTACCTGAGATTCAATGGGCATTGAATCTCAGCACTTATCATAGCTTCAGGATCCGGAGGATCGGGAGCCAGTGACAAGGGTAAGCAGCACACGTGAGGACTCAGCTGGAGTTTTATTTTGGAGATGTATTTATATTTCTACGTAGTTAGAATTTTGAATACTCGGATAAATGTACCGCTATTGTAACCAACCGGATACGCCACAGTTAGTATTTTGTCACATACTTATCAGTTACTCACTCTCTTATCTGCTCTAATGCTCTACTCTAATAATATTATCTTATTCCGCTTTTGAAAAATTACTTGTTACATGAAGAGTCATGATCTGTTATAGTGTTAACATAAGAAGATTCATAGTTATGTGAATTAGCTACATTTAGTCAATTAAGATAGATGATACTCTATCTTTTCTCTCGACTAAATGTTAATGACGATGTGAGGGATGATTCCTGCACGGTATCCAAATATGAAAGATATATCACTTGATCAACTCAATTAGTTCTGGGTCCGCAGAGCATTGCTAGTGTCTTATGAGGACATTAAATAAATTGGGTCGTTTAAAGGAGTTTTAATTGGTCCAAGTTTATTTATGCCGGTGACTAATTGGGCCTAATGGGTTACACACAAAGGTTATTCCTGATTGTTTAAAATAGCAAACTCGGGCCAATAATTGTTATTGGCCTTTTTTAAGAGTAAAGGTGTAATTGGGTTGGAGTGAGATTCCAAGCCCAATAAGAAGCAAAATGACGTCATATATGTGGTGTTCAATGGGAAATCAGTTTCTCCACAAAAGGGTCCTATTGTGTTGGAAGACCCAATAGGGTCTTAAGCCAAGTTGAATTTGGATTTTGAATTTTGAATTTAAGTTTGAAATTTAAATTTAAATTTTAATTCAAAAGGTTAGGTTATAAAAGATAATTCTGAACTATCTAATATATGTGTGTGTGTGTGTGTGTCTACGTGTTAAACCCAATTCTCAATTTACCAAAAATCTTGTATTTTAAGGAATATGTTACCATATGAAATTGGTTAACATATGTGACAACAAGTCACATTAAATAATAGATATTTTAAATGCTCATAAGACAAGATCGAAAAGGGATTAGGAAAACACTTAGTTTAATTGTTATCTATCAACAATTATCCTTAGCAAAATAAGCTTGCACTAATTAAGATTAGTTGCATAATTCTTCAAGATGATTAGAGGTAGATTAAGATCATCAAAAAGAGGGCTGATTATATTTGAAAATAATTAAAGATAATGAAATAATGCTTGTCTAAATAAGCGCTAATTACCATAGTTAAGTTAACAAATCAATTATGCAATGACACATGTAATTAGTGGCCATTTAAACACTTGATTAGGGAGTTAATTAAGCGTCTTAATCAGCCCCAAAATTCATATATAAAAAACATATAGTTGATTGCGGAGGAAGAAAAGAGATAATAACATTGTTAATTAGAGTTGAAAAGTCAATATTTTCAACTAACCAATAAAAATCCATGAAATAATCAATATGTTTTTAATAAAAAAAACACATTAACTGGTTAAAAAAAGGGAGTATGTCGACTAGCCATGGAGGAATGGGATTGGAGTTTGAAAAGTGCATTTTGATCCTAAGGTGAAGAGGAAAGAAGAGCAAATGGATTTCTTGTGAATTACCAAATTGACATTGGAGTTTTCCCTATAAATAGAGGGCTCCTCTCTTCATTTCTTCACACCAAAATCAGATCAACATAGCTGAGTATAGAATAGTGAGAGTGAGTGGCAAAATTCATAGGAAGGGAGAAGGAGTTGAAGCTTCAAGGTAATTCTTGATCTTTAACTTTTAGTTCTTAGTAAAATTGTAATTTAATCTAGAAAATTGGTAGGTAAATTCCTTTACATGTTTTTAGGCCTCCATTGCATTTAAAATGCTGAATGAGGTAAAAACATGTTGGGAAATATTTTTAGAACAGTGGATCAAGATTGTGAAAGTTGGAAAATTTACAGTTTTAAAGCCTATTAAAGTCGGTCGCATTGAGGCTATTATTTTATGTATAAAATGAACTTTAAAAATCTTAAAATTTTATAGAATAAAGTAGACATGTAGGGATTTCTAAATATATAAAATATGTAACGTTTTGACCTCTGGACAAGGAGATAGGAATTTTTGAAGATAGGCCTTGTTTACTGGATTTAAATCTGAATAGTGTTTGAAAACCTAAACCTGGGAATGATCCGTGATGTTCTAGCTTCTAGGAATATTTTTCCTTGAAAATATACATGTCAAAGGTCATGAGGAATTTTGAATCACTCAAAAATGATTTTCGTAGAATTAATTATGATTTTTCAAAGTTACTGAAAAATCGGCCTAGAAAATCCAGCATTGCATATTTGAGAAAATGTAAGGATAGAAATGGAAATAATAAATCTACGGTTAGATATGATTAGTTTTGATGATGTCTTATATAGTTGCCATTATTAAAAGCAAAAAGATTGAGTAATATAGTTATCTCCTCATTGACTAACTGCTGTATTTAATGTAGATTAGTCCAAGTTGAATTATAGATCAAGAAGGAGATAAGAGATTACGTGAAAGAATAAATTGGAGAAAATGTCAAGTTCAAGAAGATATATTGAAGAAGGTAGAACTTGCAGAGAATGATGAAGCCAAGTTAAATTATGAAGAATGATCAAGAGAAGAAAAGAAAGAAAGAGTTGAGTTATAGAGATTTATCAAGGAGAAGATAAGAGTTCACAAAAAAAGAACTTGCGAGAGGATGTCAAGGAAGCAAGAAGTTAATTTCAAATTGGGATGTTAAGTTCAAACTAAGAAGCTAAGTTCAAATTGATATGTTAAGTCCAAAGAAGAAAGAAAGAGTTAAATTATGGAGATTGATCAAGATGGGAGATACAAGATGGAAGAACTTGATAAAAGGAATGAGAATATCATTATACAAGTTCCAAGATTGATTCTAGAAGTCTCCATGATCAAATGGGAGTTGGAATGGGTCAATTTGGAGTTAAAATACGTAAAGGGAGCTTCACGGATCGACATAACTCGAGTCATGAGGTTGCAACTCGAGTTAACCACTCTGTTACAGCGTTTCGAGTTTCGGACTGATATAACTCGAGTTATACTAAGTAACTCGAGTTGTGTAACTCGAGTTATCACTAAAAACTCGAGTTAAGGTGTATATCAGCAACTCTGTTCACCTCTGTTTCACGTTTCAGCTGAGCAAGGTCTGGTATTTCGATGATATCTCTCAAACCAGAGATCGGATTGAGGTGAAACCAGTGGCATATGAAACTAGACTCCCAATGCGTCATTTGGATATATAATTCAAGCCCAAAGGAGTTCATATAAAGGATCTAGGAATTGTAGAAGTTGGGACTGAAAATCACGCCACAGTGCAGACATAGCTTTGGTGTTTTGAGTGTATCTCACAAACTAAAAATCGGATTGAACTGAAATTTGTGGCATATGAAAGTAGACTCAAAGGGCTTTCCACCAAGATTTTAACCAACTAAAACGGAGTTCAGACCGTGGAGATATGGCCTTCAAAAGTTACTATCAGTTCAAGATGGTTCAAGCACGCTCAACATACAATGAGTTTGAAATGAGTTGTTAACTAGGCTTGGATAACTCAAGTTAGGACTGGAAACTTGAGTTAACATCAATCAAAGAGGCAGGCAGAGAAGAATGGATATTGGGAAGAGATTTTACCTCGAACGAACAAAGTAGCAGGGCACTGTTCCACAACTCTTCGGAGAATTCTGAAATTAATGTTATCAATTGATTACTACTTGTTGTACTCTTCAATGTTATTAATAATCTTTGTAAGGAAGTTTCAGTTGATCAAGAGCTCGGATTGAGGATCAATGCATAAGTGAATGAACTGGTTTAACTCGAGTTGGGCAAGATAACTCGAGTCTTCAGACAGAAAGCAATCAGAACGTTGGCGCTCAAACATAACTCGAGTTACAAAGGGTAACTCGAGTTACGCAACTCGAGTCACATGGAATAACTCGAGTCAACCTCTCTGCTTCAGAAAATCACCGTTGTCCAAAATCTCAAAATCATTGTTTGTGATTTCATTAATCTTTACCATTACTCATTACTATTCCTAATCATCTTTAATCGGTTTGTTCGAGTTTCAAATGATTATGTGAAGGATTAACATCGATTACAAAAAGCCGATGATTACGTCGAAGCTTCAATGGCTATATTTGTTTATGCCAACGGTCATATTCAAAACTGAAGGAATTGCTCAACGGTCATAAATTACAACTAACTATAAAAGGAGAAGCATTCAAGATAAAAGAGGTTGAAGATGAGAGCTTGCACTGTCGAAATGCCGATATTCGAATCCAACATTTAGCTCACACGCTCTCTTGTTCTCAATGCTTGTATAGTTCATCTTAGAGAGGAGATTATTTGTATTGTACTTCAGTGTTTATTCATTTACTCTTTTAGAGAGAACATTTCGAGTATTAAATCATTGTAAGAATCTCAAGTCGTGGGACTTGGAGATTGGGTTATCAGTATACAACTTGTAAGGGGGAGTGTATCCTAGTAAGAGGATAACTTCAAGTACGAGTGTGTAACGATTGAAAGGAGTATCTCGGTGAGAGATTCGGCTTCACAAGTGCCTCGGGTGAACTTGTGCGTGTGTATAGGCTTCTCTTGTGCCTGGTTAAACAAGAGGATAGTGGATTGAAAATCTCAAGTGGAGCTTGGGGACTGGACGTAGGTCAAGGATTGGGCCGAACCAGTATAAATCACAGTTTTCATATTCTCTTCCCTTATCTCTTATATTTCCAATATATGTTTATTTGAATACCAAACTGTTGATTTAGAAAACGCGAAAAGATTTTCAAAGTGTCAAGTTTTTAATCTTCACCCAATTCACCCCCCTCTTGGGTTCAGCCGGTTCTTCATCTACCAATGGTAGAAAGGTAAATTAAACCTTTGGAATATTATTCTAAGTAATATGATATTTATCACAATTTCATATAATAATCCAACGATAATGTATAGGATATCCGGGAAGTCCGAAGCCGAATCCAAAGGACGGGCAACTTGGTAACTACGTGGTGAAAGGTACATCCGCGTACTAGTAACTTTAATCGCATATATCTTGTAGGATTATATATGATTGAATGATTCATTAAGTGATGGACAAGACTAGGTCTTGGGTCATGCACCGTGACTAAGTTATGGGGCTTAGGTCACATGTTTATATATATTTAGCTTTGTGTGGGTTATAGTCATGATAATGTCGTTTGGTGGTTTTCCTAACGCGAGGACACAAGGAGTCGTGGCACTTGGTTAGTGCAAACATTGTTGACAATACATATGCTGTTTGTAGGGTGCTATGTATTGTTGGGTTGTGAACCTTATATTTGTTGTGTGCTATGTTTGGTTGATACTGATATGTGATGAATATCTGTCATTTATTATTATATCTGCTATAGAGGTTAACTGTTACATTATATTCAATGGGTATTGAATCTCAGTCTTGACTAAAGGTTCAGGACAGGAACCTAGATCTAAGAAAGCACCGATTAGAGCCGGGAAATCGAGCCGAGCCCGTCGGGCCGGCTCGTTTAAGCCCTGGCCTTGCAGGGCTCGAGCTTGAAAAATAGGCCAGAAATTTGAAATTAGCCCTACAGGGCCTCGACTTAATCGACCCGGCCTCGCAGGGCCTCAGGCCAACCTGTTAGGCCCGTTTAACTGTAGCTTTTTTGTTTTAAACAAAAAATTAATTACTTAGACTTCCACTTAATGAATGTGTTTATTTGTAATTACTTAGATTTTTTTTTAGTTTAAACTATAACCCTTTTTTATGTTTATTATTATTTTGTATTAAAACACATAATTAGTTATTATAAATTTTAAATACGGGATGTTTTCATATTAAATAAACACATACTTTGGTAATACAATATTATATAAGTAATAAATTATAAATATATTTTGTGTAAAATAAATATAATTATTTTTACTGTCATAAAATCATGCATGAACCGAAGGAATTGAGACAAACACAAAATTATGAGAGGGAAAGGCATTTTGTCGGGGCATACATAAAGCAATTCCTTTTTTTAATATTTTCTGAAAAAAAAGGAAAAAAAAAACATATTCTTTGTGTTTATTTGTTTTCTATTATGAATTAATGAATGTGTTTATTTGTTGAATGATTTATATTGTTTAGATATTAACGTTGATAACATTTATTTGATAGATTAGAACTTTAGTGATTGCAATTTACTAATTATATTTCTTTGAAAAAATCGAAGAAAAAATAGTTAAAATTTGGAATAGTAATTTTCAAGCCCTGTAGGGCCGGCCTTGGCCCGGTACTATCGGCCGGGCTTTGTAAAATAGATGTTTTCCTTATCCCAGCCCCGTAGGGCGCCCGATTCCCAGCTCTAGCACCGATGGGCGGAGCCGTGAAGAGGTATTGATGGACGAAGCCGAGAAGAGGCATCGATGGACAGAGCATGTGAAGAGGCGCCAGTCAGAGCGAATGCCGTTAGAGGTTCGTTAGAGCGTAGTTTTTTGGCATGAATTCAATAAAGTTAGTTCATAACTATTGATGCTTAAACTAAGAAAGGTTTGGTCAGTTTGGTTTCAATAATTAGTCACCGTGAAAGACAGGGAGACTCCCACCAGACTAACATCGGCCTGGCCAATAGGTATGATCAGCTATGTTGTGTTCCTAGCTACAAGTCTAGTTAAGGCTTAATTTAAGATTGTATGATTATTATGTCAAGATTTTTAATTATACAAGTTCCGGATAATTGTATCACATGAATATTCTTTCGGGATATTTAATTTACCAGCTTATACCTAGGAATTTTATATCAGTTACTCATCATCCAAACATTAGTGCAAGCTCTCAATTCCGCTTTACTCTAACCTATAACAACGTATTCCTAAATACTACATGTCACCAGGCACAATAAGTGGTATGGAACTTGGGGTGTTACAATATATATAAAGATCCAATAATGATTTGATAAAGATAGGAGAAATAATGAATGAGGATTGAATTAAAAATGATTTTGAATTTTAGTTTAAGGATGAATGTGATCTATGATCTTAAATTATTATTCAATTAATCAATTAAGATATAAATGTCACTAGTGCAAAAAGGGCTTTAAGACCGGACGAAAAAGAGGCATCGTAAGACCGGACAAATGACCGGTCTTGTTCCAAATGCCAGTATTAAAAGTCCACATTTAAGACAGATTACAACCGGTCTTAAAGAACATCTTCCGACCAGGACATTTAAAACATTAGGTCTTAAAAGTAGTACTACATAAGGTTGAAATATGTTTTGTTCGGTCCTAAAACTCAACTTTTAAGACCGGGGAAAATATCAGCCGCTCTTAAAAGATCAAATTTATAAGACCGGACAATTATAAAGCCGGTCCGAAAAATATCGGCTTCTAGGACACGACGACTAATTATACGCGGTCTTAAAAGACCGACTTTCAAGACTGGACAATAAATTCTCCGGTCTTAAAAATTGAATTTTAAGACCGGACTTATAAACACACCGGTCTTAAAAGAAAAACTTTTAAGACCGGCTTAATATCAAATATGTACACACGACCTTTAAGAAATAGGATATATGAACACCTCCGGTCTTAAAAGTTGAACATATAAGAGCGGCCTATTTATTACCGGTCTAAATTTTCCCGTATTTTATCCCGATTCTGTTCTTCCCGATCATATATACATATATATATATTCATTCACAAATCCACCAACCAATCCAGCACATAAAAGTCGAATATGCAACCACAACTCCTCGCGACGTATAGGAGATGGCTGATCAACTACGGCTGAAGGATTGGATTCAGCTTCATCTTCCAATCTCTTCCGCTTGGCCGCCATCAATTCTTTTTCGGCCATTTCATATCCGCCGAGAAGCCTATGCGGGCAATCATTCTTTCTCCCTAGCTCCCTGTGCTTTTGCCCTTATCTTATCCGTGAATCGAAATGAAAAAAAAAAACTATTACTTATGAATTTCAGCCATTGATGTCTAACGTAAATTAGAACACTTCGCTTCATATGAAGGTCAAACATTAGTCAAATTCACTTCATCAAGTTTCAACATTTTATTTAAGAAAAATGTAGAATTGTAGAAGAAATTGGGATAAACAGAGGAAAGGAGTTGCGTAAATCCGCCAACTCGATCAATTAATTCATTCATCCTAACTCGGTTCCACACATATTAGACTAACCTCTTACATATAGTTAGAGGCTTGACTCATAACAGCTTGCTCGAAACCATTACGAGTTAACATACTAACATCATAACACCAACGTCTAACAACCGCCTACTATAACATAACTAAGACTATATAATTGAGACTTGACTCTTATGCCATCATTATTTCCTTAATTTACTTAATTTCTTTATCGGGTCTACATATCGACTTGCATTGACAAAGGCAGGAAATGTATACTTCTATTCACAAACCAAACCATTTAACTAAAAGGATTAGATGAACACAATAACATTCAAATATCCGCACAGGTTAATAAGCACACAAAAAAGGCAAACTAAACTAAATATAAACTCACCAGAGCTTCAGGAGTGGTCGCGAAATTTGAACAAATTGTTGCCAAGTTTGTTCATCAATATATGGGTACTTATTCCAAGGTTGTTCTTGAGGCGAGAACCTCGGCAAAAATATAGGTGTTAGCTAGAAAGGTCTTAAACTTCCTCCACCGATCAAAGACAATAAGACAATGTCTTCTCTTTCAACTTCGGACGATCGGGGACGGTGTAGGTAAGCCGGATAGTGTCCCAAATAGGATCCTTTACTTTAGAATCGTCCACACTTTTCCACTCATCTATCAAGATGCTAACATGGCTGCGTGCTTGATAGCCAACAAAACTATTATATTTGGATTTCATGGGACCGAAAGGTTGCAACTTTTCATTAAACCGAATCTCCAAACTTTGACCCGGAAGTCCGACTTAGGGTTACATCCCGCATTCGTGTTCCTCTTCTACCACGATGTGCACGGCGGTTTCGAGGCTCATTGACAGATGAAGACGGTTCGTTCGAGACTCACACCACCAAAGCGTGGTCGGCGTTCCGGAACAGACTAGAATCGTTTTCACCGTTCATTTTCGAGACGGGAAGAGAGGTAATGCAACGGGGAAGGGTTTCGCAACGTAAATGAGGCTCTTCGGTGTTAGTAACAAAAGCTTACGCGCGAAGAAATGTATATTTGGCGATTCATTTTTAAGACCGGACATAAAAAGAGACGGTCTTAATAATTAACATTCAAGACCTGGTCATACTACTGATCCGGTCTTAAAAGTAATTAATTTTTTATCCGAACTATTTTTCTATATTTTATACCGGCCGCATTTTATGTCCGGTCTTAAAAGAATAACTTTTGAGACCGGTGATTATTTACATTCGGTTTTAAAACTTTATTACCTTTATATTTAAATTTTTCCTTATTCTTTTGGCCCGCATAAAATATTAGTCCAGTTGTGTGAGATTTCTCCATAAAGTAATTGATATTTGAATATTTTTTAATCTTTTTTAAGACCGGCCTTGTTTTGAACTGGTCTTAATAATATATTTAAGACCGATGAAAAAATGATCCGGTATAAGAAGTTCTTTATATTTACAAAACGCCACCGGCATACATAAGAAGTTCCTTTTATTTACAAAAGCGCAATCGGTCATACCTTTAAGACCGGGTGCTTCCAATGTCCGCTCGAATGAGGTGGTCTTAAAGCCCTTTTTGCACTAGTGTTTGTAACAAATATACTTCAAAGAATTATAGTTGTAGCATTGTTAAGTATTAGTATCTTAACTTATTAAATAAATTAAATAAGTTATAGTGTGATCCATAATCTTAAATGGTTGACTCAATCAATCAATTAAGAAAGGTTTAAGGTGCAAATTGGCCAACGAAGTGTTACACTAGGAGCATCTGGCACAAAAATGTTTTGAAGGTATAAAAAATACCAATGAACGATTGAAAGGGAGCAAAAATACCAATGAAGAAATAAATTCAGATGAAAGTAGCACAATCCCGCTTTGGTCTTTTCGTTGACGTTTTAAATTCTTCATTGCTATTTTTACTCTTTTTCAATTGTTCATTGGTATTTTTTATACTTACAAAACATTTTTGTGTCAGATGCTCCTAGCATAACACGTCGTTGGACAATTTGCACCTTAACCCATTAAGAAATAAATGTGATCTATCATCTTAAATGATTGATTCAATCAATCAATCAAGATATGAATGTGATTCATCATCTTAAATTTAATCAATCAATCAAAGTATGAATTTAATTCATTGTGATTTGAATTTTCCAATTCAAGCTTGGATTGGACCTTTCTTGTAAGCACTTAAATTAGGGTTAGACTCTTATAAAGTGCTGAGTTTTTGTGTGCCCTTTTGTTGCACGTTTTTCTAGGAGAAAACCAGAGGTTTTTGTACTCTCTAAATTTCGGTCTTCACCAAGGTTTAGAGAGAAAAGGGCGCCATCCACAAGGGCAAGGTTCCAATGATCTTGTTCCTCCTATCTTTAACCTAATCCTAAGAAACCACCATCTTCTTGAAAAGATAAAAACCCAAGGAAACCAAAACTTAACCTTGTATTCGCCTAGCAAGCATCCAAGGAGCAGAAGGTCTCAAGAGAAGGAGTTCTCGTTGCAATCGAGTGATAGCCGTGTGGATCAACGTTAGAGGACATCAACAATATTGATGTTTTCAAGTGATTTAAGGTAATCATAATCTCCAATAGTCGTGTTATTAAGTTATCTTAATCCCCAATAGATGTTTTAACGAGTAATCCTGAAGCTCATGAATATTATAAATTGTTATGAATTCTCATGAGCACCGTAAAGAGTTACGAATTAATTATTAATAAATAATTAACGTAATGAGTTAAGGTTAATAATTCATGAGGACCGTAAGGAGTTGCGAGATTCCACAACGATTAAACAAAATTTTTGTTTTCACCTTATGAAACTTTGCATGAAAGTCACATAATAGACAAAAAATTAATCAACAAAGAACGCTTATAGATATACTTATATATTACTTGCCCACTAACAATGTTCTTATATTTGTGGGATTTAAACCTACAACCTTATAGTTATGAGCTAATCTCATAACCAATTGGATCAACCTTTATTAGTCTATACAATATCTTTTTATTTCATTGAACCAAAAAACTAAAACAGCCCAAATCTTGAAAACCATAAAAACACAAAAAAGAACATAAATTAATTAAAATAAAATAATAAAAGCCTAAATAATTTTCATCTTCCAAGTTTATACTCATAGCCGGCTTGTTGCTTCCCGCATTTATCAACTAAGATCATTATATGAGTCGGGCAAGTGTCCATCAAAGAGGATTTGGACAAACAAATCTTTATTTTGAACTCTACAAAGGAAGAAGCTCATCAGAAAGAAAATGACATCTCATTCGCCGGGTCCCTCTCCTTTAGTTAAACCTTAGAAGGGCCCTTTAGTCAAACCTTAGAAGAAGGTCCCAACCCGATGCCCCATTACAAAATTTATTTTCAGCTTAATTATTTTGAGAAAATAATTCAGATTCTTAATTTATGGCTAAACCTTAAAAAATATTAGGTTGGTCATTGTCACACCCCAAAATATCAAAGCCTGGCACAAAGAATAGCGTCCTTACTTCGTAAGCCTATTTATATTGATATTTTCTAGTTACAATCGACAAGATCTACTTTGTTAATATAATGACGTCATCATATTTATCCATGAATTTTTGTGTAAATAGTGAAAAAATATCACTTTAAATGTTGGGCTTTCCAAATAAGTTTGTAACGATCAAACAACCCAATTCCTAAAGAATATTAAGAATTTCTCTCAATACAAACACACCTAGTAAGGTAGTGATGAACATCATGCCTACAAGATTTTTAGAACAACCTTTCTTTACAACAACCAAATAATTCAAATTCATCTTAAGATTAACTTTACAATTTCAATTAATGCAAACATTTGAGAAGTGATCCATTCCATAATTCGGATGAAGGAGTAGGCTTATTTACGCTCTCTGGAACACAAATAACTTAACAAGTGAACATAGTCTCCATACAAAACTTATTACCAAAATACTTGAAATAAATTTGTACCGATGCAAACCGGTTTATAAAATTTCATGCTATAAATGAGATAAAACTTATCATTGAAATATGTATAAAAACTAGTTGTCTGACTTAGTATAAAATATGCTTGTATTTCAAAAACAACGAAATTTAAGAAAATAATCATAAGTTCGACACAAATAAAAATTCGATAAAGTAGTTTCTTTTCATTAATAAATAATGATAAAAACATTTTCTTTTCCCAACAACTTGTTTCAATAGACGAACCATCACAAAGTGAATAACAAGCGCGGCGCAAAGGCCACGAGTAACAAGCGCAACTCAAAGGCTATGAAACAAGCGCAGATTGAAGCCACGAACACAATCGTGGACACACGGTCCACGAGGGTAAATAACCAAGCACAACATAGAGCTATGAAACAAGAGCAGTACGGAGTTACAAAACAAGTGCATCACGGAGCTACGAATAACAAGCGCAGTACAAAGGCCACGACACAAGCATGAACACGCAGTTTACGAGGGTAAATAATCAAGTGCAGCTTAAGGCCACAAAAACAAGCGTGAACACACAATCAACGAGGGTAACTAACCATTCAGGCGCTTTGTGTTAAGTTCCTCCAATAAAAGTCCTTCTTTCAACTTATGAAAACTTGCACTTGTACATTATGAAAATTCAATCTCATAAAAGATTCTACAACATGTTATAATTCATATCTTGCAACGGACTTTATAAGCACTTTATTTAGAAGCATATCTAAAAAAAGTTTGGTTGTTAAACAAGGAAAAACAATAATCAAATCAAGTTTTCAATTAGAATGCTTTGTTGTAAACTTCTATTATAACTCTGTACCTCAAACATTTTCATCCGCAAAATAGAAACTCATTTCAAGCACGTACATCAATTAGTCAAATACTTACAAGAATCAAGATAAAGTAGTCATGCACTCAAGTTTAAAGATCAATATTCTTTATACATTCCATAAGTCTGATCAAATCTATTTCATTATTCAATCCCACAAAATTCCTTCCTCAACGGTTCCATTGAACACTTCATGAGCATTCAAAAGTCTAGCACAAAGTAAGCAAATTCAATACTTGAAATTTCTACTCAACTTTTTTCCAAAATAGCATATAATCGATCATCATGAAGTTATAGAGCTTCCAGATTTTATCTTTGAACAAGATTTAAATCAAAACAGTTTCTAAATTATTTTTCAGCATAGAGATAATATAGGAACACTTATCCAAGTAAACTTTTCGTTCAAACATATCATCACATTTCATTTAGACACATTCCCAGAGTATTCATTTCTCCTTATCACAGCCTCAAAATTCATGCGTTCCAACTATAAGTAAAATTCTATTTAATCACAACTTTCCAAACCAGATCATGTACAAGAAGGAAAAATAAAAAATAAAAATAAAAATAACAGTAAATATTCAACAAAGTTCTTTTTTTAATAAAAAAAAAAAAAAAAAAAAAAATCCCCCATAGTAACCTTTCTTAGTTTCCAAGATCAAGATACTTTAGACTTCCATCCTCTTGCAACCTCCAAGTTACATAAAAAATACAAATTTGAGTCAGCTTCCTTCCCAATTTCACTTCTTCACTAAATTTAAACAAATTAAGAAATAACGAACTCTTGTATTATAATTCCCATAAAGTTTCTTTCTTAACTATATCATAAAACCTTACAACATCCAAATTTCCTATATAGAAGAGAAAATGATTCTTGTTTCCTTCAAGCATCTCATGGTCTCATGGAAACCTAAGCATGAATCATTATCAATTGAAAAGAGTGTCTAAATTATTCTCCACAATCAAAATATTATACAAACACATAACTAAATGAACCTTTTCTCTATAGAGCATTTCACCAAACATCTTAAGGGCACTCAAAATAACCCAACAAGCATGCATCTTAATTATCAAATTAGAAATCATAAACATTCAAGCTCCACATTCAAATAAATTCACCAAGCTTAGCAGAGTACTTTTTTTTTTTTTTAGAAACCACCACACCCTCCCACATATATTGAGTATAGGAAAAAGCTTGCACATATACCACCACAACGACAACAACAAGCAAAACCGATGAAGGATGAAAAGATATCCAGCCACCACATAGACCTCAATCAAACACACAAATATGCCCAGAAAGAAGAAGAAAATCGATTAGTTACTCCCTCACACGAAGAAGAAAATTGCAGCTAGCCATTAGAAATGTTGACAATGTGGCCAAGAAGAAGGGAGGTTGGCGGAGGAAGAAGAGAAGCAAGCTAGGGATTTTACCTTCCAGCCCCCCCCCCCCTCCCTTTTTGTGCATGAAGCCCCCATGATGAGGGCCTTTTTGTCTTTAGCCTTGAGGTCCACAATCAAAAATTAACCAAGGATTGCGTATAGGCAAACCTATGATCGTTCTCTCCCTCGAGGAGCCTTTTATTGAATCCTAAGTAATCTAAATATCATGCTAATGCAATTAAAACAAGGAGAAAATTGATTTTGGATTTTCAAATTAATAAACTGAAAGGAACGCAATTTAATTAAATGTTAAACTATTGTTTTTGGTCTTTTTAATAAAATGGAAAGGAGTATGAAATGTACGAATGATGAATGCTCTTGGTAATGAAGAAAGTTGTAACACCCCGTTTTAGTAAATGTTTTCTCGTTGTAATTGATCAGAGTTGAGCGTTAGAAATTTTTTCAAATTAAAAGTAGATTAACTGGATAACATTCATTTCAATATGTCTGGTAGTCATTTAGCAGTACAATAATCCGAGGCTTCATAAACTAAAAACAAAATAATTGTCTCCGTCTCGCATCCCTACACCGGCTCCTTACCCTTCTCCTCGATCCTAACTCCTCTCGGATCCCGGCTATAGTAAGAGCCGAGATCCAATGCCCATTGGATCTCGTGTAACGGTTAACTCATGCTTATGTAAACAAAAGATATGCATGGCGATATTCACAACATTTCACAATATGAATCACATTTCAACATATCGCAATAACAACACATCCCCGCATAAAGTATGTATGTTATTCCCGGTCCGCACGTTTCACCGTGCCACGATGTACCTGGCCGTGTCCTTAGCGCTTAGGAAAACTTTCAATGGTATTATCAAGACTATAACCCGTGTATGCATGATTTATCATGATCAAGTAAATAAGACAGAGTCTTAGTACAACAATCACATATAGGCATACAACAAGCACAAAAGTTAAGGTTACAATACGCGTCCGTACCTTCGTTGTTGATATTGGTACGTTTTGACGGTAGACGATCACAGAAATCCTATAAGGGTAATATCGTCTGTTAATTTACAAATATTATTTCGAAAGATATTTTGGCTATATCTGACCATTTTACCCCTGGTTTATTATTTTTAACTTAATCCCATTTTAATTGCTTAAACAAACGCAATAACACTATAAATAGGCTGATTTTTTGCCTAACTTTGAAAATTCATAATTAATGCCAAAAAACTAGGAATTAGGATCCGTAAAATTATTCGGAAATCTTAGGATGTCTACTTTTAGGAAAAATTATTGGTTATAGCCCAGATTTTATAAACACTCCCCAGTTTATAAGATTATAACGCCTATCCAGAATTTTTCCAGAAATTTTAGCCTAACTTCGAACATTTTTATCTCCTAGCACAGAGCTCAAAACAACATGCTATAGGTATATTTGGAAAGCTCTGTATGTCTACTCTCACCCTAAAATTTCTAAGAATTTTGGCATAGCATCTTCAACATAAGATACCAGCGTTTTTGAAATTGTTTCCGGGAGCCGCTAACCGAACAAAATTTCGCCAGAACTTCGTTACTTTGACTATAATCTTCCAAAAATTTTGCTATAACTTCTTCTTCATCATTTTTTTGAAATAAAGACAATTATAACCATAAAAACATGTAAATAAAGCTATAATTGGAAGATTATAAATCAAAACAACATTTAAGCTATAAAACTCAAAGCTAAGGCATAAGAACTTACCTAGAACTTTGCTCTTGCTTCCTCCAAGCTTCTCACTCTCACATTCTCTCCTTCTCTTGGTTAATACCATATTGCTATGCTTGTGACTTGGTGAGGAATAATTTATGCCCAACCTCCCTATTTATAGAAAATCCTAGATTCACCTAATTGGTGGATTTCAAATTCCAATTGAATCCAATTTTTAATCCTCTCTCTTACTCTCTCCAAACCGACCTCCTCCCTCTTAACTCTCTTCATCTTTTTTCCAATCCCAAATCCTAATTTAGTTAAGTATAAGTTGGTGTTTTTCTTGAAGATTCACTTGTACTTTTGGAATCACAATTTTATGACTTGATTTATGGTATTTTTAAACTTTGTTTTCACAATAGTATGAATCTCAAAAGTGTACCAAAATCACTTTGGACACCACCATATTCAGGCTTGAATTTTGCTTATTCATAATATCTACTTATATTTGTTACTTAGTTCATGGATTTCAACATATGATTTATTTTCTATTGGTTCTCATTCACTTATGTCATGAATTCATCCTAATGGTTTTTATCTCATCTTTAATTAATTTACCACTAATTACTTTTATTGCATAGGCTTATGTCATCATTAACCAATAAGTCTTCATATTATTAACTCTTGATTAAGACATTTGTGGAGTAAAAATCTAATTTTACTTGGCTCTTATTTTGCCAAGCCTTGGCCGACTCCCCCTCCCCCTTTTATATCCCAAATTTGATTTTTCTTTCACATCCAATTAGCCTTAAAGTCTTGTGTGATTAATGG
This sequence comes from Acacia melanoxylon, assembly GCA_019022615.1. Classification (NCBI taxonomy): domain Eukaryota; kingdom Viridiplantae; phylum Streptophyta; class Magnoliopsida; order Fabales; family Fabaceae; genus Acacia; species Acacia melanoxylon. The sequence goes on from JAFJYJ010000029.1 coordinate 6,298,823, forward strand.
ATGATTGTGATGTTTTAATTATCTAATTACATTAATTCAATTTCTCCTCTAATTCCCTTTGCTTGCACCGATTTCTACTCTTGATTTTTACTCTAGAATTGTGTTTCTTTTATCTCACAATTACTTGGTTAAAATTCTCCCATTGGTTGCTTAATCTTCACATGGATTGAAGCTTTATTAAATTAATTCTAAGACCATTAGATTTAGCTTTATTATGTTTAGTCCAAGCCCTTGAAGTTGGGTTGAAAATCTAAGACACTAATAGTGATATTAGTTAGTGATTTAGGATTTAAGGATTGTTAAAATTTCTTAACCCTTTTATTAATCAATTTTCGCCATTTCATTTAATTAAAGAGAAATTATTTAATCATTAATTAAATATTTTTAATATAGTGTTTTAGGGGTTAATAGGCTTAATCACCAAAATTTAATAGGTTTCTAAATTAATCTCAATGATTAACAACTCCTTATATGCTAATCTTAGCTTTTAAATATCCTTTCGACATTAACTTTGTTGATATTTCCTTAATTATGGCCTTTTAAAATTAATTATTAATTAATTTCGAAAATTAGAAAATTATTCAAATTATTGCAAATTTAATTGACCACTAATTGTTGCTAATTTTCTCTAATTTATTTTATCATCCTTTGATGATTTTATTGCTAAAATGATATAATTAAGATTATTCTTAATTATAATAATCTTAGGGTATTTTTTGATCCCTAATAAGATTTTTTTAAAAATTAAATCTTCAACTATCTAATTTCCAAGAATAAAATCTATAACACCCCAATTTCTGTAACATAAATTGTGCCGATGGCACGTAGTTTTATAAAAAGTTATCAGAGTTTGAGGTGCTACAACTCGCGTTTTAAAACGGAGAGCATGTACTAAAAATTTGAACAACGAGTAATCGATATAAAATACTCGATATATGATGATGCTTGACGATACTTTGGTATATTAAAAATTTCCGAAGGAATATTCGTGTGATACAAAAATACAAAACTTTATAATTACATCTCTTACTTGTAACTATATCATCTTCAACCAAGCCTTAAGTAGACTTGGGCATAGAACCTAACTCAGTTAAATCATCCCATTTGGCCAGGTCGGGTAGGTCTAGTGGGAGTCTCACCGAGTATTTACGGCGACTGATTGATTGAACCACATAGACGACCCTTTCTAGTTTAAGCACCAAATGATATGAAGTAGCCTTATTAGATTCATGCCATTCAGTAGGTTCTGTTAGCTTCCTTTAATTTGATCGGTGCCCTTCTCTTGGCTCCGTCCATTGGCGTCTTTCTACGGTTTCGTCTACGGTGCCTTCGTGATCCATGATCCTTTCCCGACTATTAATTTAAGTCCGAGGTCCAATGCCCATTGGACCTCGTGTAATGGTTAACCTCATGCTTATGTAACCATATATGTATGACAGATATTCATGCAGCAGATGTATCTCAACAGTACATAAACACACAGCAAATGTATCCCAATAGTACATAAGCACACACCAGATGTATCCCAATATATTAACAGTACATATCACATGTAAAGTTATCTATACAATTCACATGTATAGTTATCTATGTTAACAGTACACATCATGTAACACCCCAAATTCCGTAGCATAAATCGTGCCGGTGACACGTGGTTTTATAAAAATTTATCAGAGTTTTGAGGTGCTACGCCTTAGCGTTTTGCGGAAACGGAGAGCATGTACTAAAAATTTGAACAATTGAGTAGTGATATAAAAATACTCGACATATGCCGATGCCCGACGTATACCGATATATTATAAATTTCCCGAAGGATTGTTCATGTGATACGGTAATACAAAACTTTATAATTACAATTCTTACATGTAACTATACCTCTTCAACCAAGCCTTGAGTAGACTTGGGGCATAGAACCTAACTCAGTTAAATCATCTCATTTGGCCAGGCTGGGTAGGTCTAGTAGAAGTCTCACCGTGCTAGGGTGTGTAATACCCTAAAATTCCTATTTATCATAAATACTATATTTTGATAAATAATACATATTAAATACAAAGGTGAATATTTGTCTCAAGAAATTATAATCTATTGATTATATTTTCATCCAAATTCCACTTTGGAATTAATTAACGAATGGTTAATTATGAGACATTATTTTGGAGCTATTTAATATGATATAAATAGCACATAAAAAGGTAATTAATTTATAACCAAAAGGAGGAATGTAATATCCCAAATCTTTGGATTTGGAAATAAGAAATATTTTATGGGAATTTATTATGAAAATTTGGCCTAAATAGTTTTAAAGCTATTTTCTGGATTTTGAGGCCTATTTTCCCAATAATTCAAGGAAAAATAGTTAGAGGATACTTTTTGGTCTAGAAATTTTAGAACCAATATTTTATGACCTAGAGAGTTAATTATGGAAGAAAATTCTTATATGGAATTAAGGATTTTATTTTCCAATACTTATTTAATATTTGCAAATAAATATTAAATGGTAGTTGGATCTTGGTAGATATGTATAAGTTGGTATGAATGTTTGGTGTAAGAGTGTTTGGTGTGAGTGTTTGGTGTAAGAGTGTTTGGTTTTAGGGTTTGGTTTGAGTGTTTGGTTAAGGAAGAAATGTAGTTGAAATAGTCTTGAATTTTTGCTATAAATAGAAGGCTATTCTCTTCATATTCTTCACACCAAAATCAGCTCAAAGCATCTGATTTTAAGATTAGAGAGTGAGTAGAGTGAAGTTCTTGGAGCAAGGAAGAAGTAGTAGCAAGGTTCTTCAAGGGTAAGTTCTCTAGTTCTTGAGTTCTAGTTTTAAATTCATAGATAGAAGTTGCTTTGATCTTAAATATGCTAGAGTAATTTTATTTTCATGTTTTTATGGTTAGAAATGGTTTTATTTCGAAAAAATGATGGAAAAGGTTATATAGCAGAATTTTTGGAAGCTAATCATAAAGTATCGAAACTCGCGAAATTTTATCGGTAAGCAATTTTTGAAGTTAGGGGTAAAAACGTCAGTATTTTATATTGAAGATGAATTTCTAAAATTCTGAGAAAATTCATGGTTAAAGTAGACATATAGACCTTTTCAAATATACCAAGAGTGAATTAGTTCGAGTTCTGTGCTAAAATATAAAAATGTCCAAAGTTGGGCTACGTTTTCTGGAAATTTTCTGGGCAGAAGATGAACACGTGAAAACTGGGAATGAATCACTAAATCTGGGTAACAACCAGTATTTTTCCACAAAATTAGACATCCTAAGTATTCTGAGGAATTTTACGGATCCTCGTTTCGAGTTTTCTAGAATTACTTATGAATTTTCAAAGTTAGAAGTAAATCTGGCCATAATGCTGAAAGTAGCGTTTTTATTAAATAAAATGTAATTGCAAAATGGTAATAACAAATCCACCAAGGGTAGAAAGGTAAATTAACCTTTTGGATATTATTCTAAGCAATATGGTAATATGTTAGGATATCCAAGGATTCCGGAGTCAGATTTGAAGGACGGGCATATTACTATTCATAAGTAGTGCCGTATTTATGAATAGTACCGTATACATGATAGTAATTACTATTCACACGGAAGGAAGGTACGTTCGCGTACAGTAACTTTAACTCTGATATGACTTGTATGCATGTATGAGATGGAATGATTTCATAGAGTCATGGACGAGACTCTGTCTTGGGTCATGCACCGTGGTTAAGACTCATTGTCTTGAATCACTTTGTTTATATACATTCACTTGATACGGGTTATAGTCTTGATAATGCCGTGAGATTGTTTTCCTAGCGGCGAGGACACGAGTGTACATCGTGGCACAGGTGGTGCAGACTATACAACTATACATGGATTTGTATAGATAACTTTACATGTGCTATGTGCTATGTACTGTTGTTGTGTTGACATTACATCTGCTGTGAGCTATGTATTGGTTAATGCTGAAATGTAATGAATATATGTCATACATATACTGTTATACTTTTCATATGAGGTTTACTGTTACCTAAGATTCAATTTGTTTTGAATCTTAGACTTGACTAGAGGTTCAGGAAAGGAACCAGGATTTATGAAGACATTGTGAATGGAGCCATGAGAAGGAGCATTAATGGACGGAGCCGTGAGAAGGTACCAGTCAAAGGAAATGCAGGAAGAAAGTCAACAGAACCTACCTTACAGCATGAATCTAATAAAGTTACTTCACATCATTTGGAGCTTAAACTAGAAGGGTCGTCTATGTGGTTCAGTCAATCAGTCACCCTAGCACGGTGAGACTTCCACTAGACCTACCCGGCTGGCCAAATGAGATGATTTAAGCGAGTTAGGTTCTATGCCCCAAGTCTACTCAAGGCTTGGTTGAAGAGGGTATAGTTACATGTAAGAATTGTAATTATAAAGTTTTGTATTCGTATCACATGAACAATCCTTCGGGAAATTTATAATATATCGGTATACGTCGTGCATCGGCATATGTCTGAGTATTTTTATATCAGTTACTCAATTGTTCAAATTTTTAGTACATGCTCTCCGTTTCCGCAAAACGCTAATCTGTAGCACCTCAAAACTATGATAAATTTTTATAAAACCATGTGTCACCGGCACGATTTATGCTACGGAATTTGGGGTGTTACAGGGTGACTGATTGACTGAACCACATAGACGACCCTTCTAGTTTAAGCACCAAATGATATGAAGTAACTTTATTAGATTCATGCCATAAGGTAGGTTCTGTTGACTTTCTTCCTACATTTCCTTTGACCGGTGCCTCCTCACGGCTCCGTCCATTAATTCTCCTTCTCATGGCTCCTATTCACAACGTCTTCATAAATCCGGTTCCTTTCCCGAACCTCGCTTTCAAGTCTAAGATTCAAAACAAATTGAATCTTAGGTAACATTAACCTCATATGAAAAGTATAACAAAGATATGTATGATGTATATTCATTACATTTCAGCATTAACCAATACATAGCACACAAAGACATGTAAGGTTACAACAATACATAAGCACACAACAGATGTAATGTCAAAACAACAAAGACATAGCACACAAAGACATGTAAAGTTATCTATACAAATCCATGTATAGTTGAATAGTATGCACCACCCGTGCCACGATGTACACTCGTGTCCTCAACGCTAGGAAAACAATCTCACGGCATTATCAAGACTATAACCCGTATAAAGTTGAATGTATATAAACAAAGTGATTCAAGACAGAAGTCTTAACCACGGTGCATGACCCAAGACCAAGTCTTGTCCATGACTCTATGAAATCATTCCATCTCATACATGCATACAAGTCATATCGAAAGTTAAAGTTACCGTACGCGAACGTACATTCCTTCCGTGTGAATAGTAATTTACTATTTATGTATACGGTACTATTCATAAATACAGTATTTATGAATAGTAATATGTCCGTCCTTCAAATCTGACTCGGAATCCTCGGATATCCTAACATATTACCATATTGCTTAGAATAATATCCAAAAGGTTAATTTACCTTTATACCCTTGGTGGATTTGTCATTACCATTTTGCCATTACATTTTATTTTATAAAAACGTTACTTTCAGCATTATGGCCAGATTTACTTCTAACTTTAAAAATTCATAAGTAATTCTAGAAAACTCGAAACGAGGATCCGTAAAATTCCGCGGAATCCTTAGGATGTCTAATTTTGTGGAAAAATACTGGTTCTTTCCCAGATTTTATGAACAGTTCCCAGTTTTACGTGTTCATCATCTGCCCAGAAAATTTTCAGAAAACGTAGCCCAACTTTGGACATTTTTATCTTCTAGCACATTTAACTCGAAATAATACATTCTAGGTATATTTGAAAAGGTATATATGTCTACTTTAACCATGAAGTTTCTCAGAATTTTATAACTTCATCTTCAATATAAAATACAGACGTTTTTACCCCGACTTCAAAAATTGCTTACCGATAAAATTTCGCGAAGTTTCGCTACTTTATGATTAGCTTCCAAAAATTCTGCTATATAACCTTTTCCATCATTTTTTTCGAAATAAAACCATTTCTAACCATAAAAACATGATAAAAAAAATATATTGGAAGATTAAAAATCAAAACAACATTTAAACTAAAATCTACAAAACTTAAGACTAGAAACTAAAAGCTTTGCTTACCTCTTGAAGAACTTCCTCCTCCTTCTTGCTTCCCACTATGATTTCCTCTCTACTCTTGCTTCTAAACTCATCTACTTTGGTTGAGTTTGGTGTGAGAATTATGGAGAGCAAAGGCCTCTATTTATAGTGAAAATTCAAGGCCTATTCCAACCATATTTCTTCCTTAACCAAACATTCCTTATAAACCAAACACTCTTCTTCCATCTACCAAAAACTACCATTCTAATTACCTATTCCATCCACCAAAAACTACCATTCCACTTACCTATTCCATCCACCAAAAACTACCATTTAATATTTATTTGCAAATATTAAATAAGTATTGGAAAATAAAATCCTTAATTCCATATAAGATTTTTCTTCCATAATTAACTCTCTAGGCCATAAAATATTGGTTCTAAAATTTCTAGACCAAAAATTATCCTCTAACTATTTTTCCTTGAATTATTGGGAAAATAGGCCTCAAAATCCAGAAAATAGCTTTAAAACTATTTAGGCCAAATTTTCATAATAAATTCCCATAAAACATTTCTTGTTTCCAAATTCAAAAATTTGGGATATTACATTCCTCCTTTTGGTTATAAATTAATTACCTTTTTATGTGCTATTTATGTCATATTAAATAGCTCCTAAATAATGTCTCATAATTAACCATTCGTTAATTAATTCCAAAGTGGAATTTGGATGAAAATATAATCAATAGATTATAATTTCTTGAGACAAATATTCACCTTTGTATTTAATATGTATTATTTATCAAAATATAGTATTTATGACAAATAGGAATTTTAGGGTATTACATTTCTCCCCGTTAAATTAAATTTCGCCCTCGAAATTTGACCGTAAAATCTTGAAAAATTATTTAGACTTCTAGTCTTTTCCTTCCCTATGCATGCTTACCTAGCATGCACTTTAATCTCATTCATATTGTATCCAGGTATAGTGTTTAAATACAGGATCTACTGATCCATTCTCTCAGTGCTTGGTTACGCAGGCCTCACTGCCTGACTTACTCCACCTCTCGGCTTAACATATATTGGCCTTCCAGCTCAATCAATTACCACAGCACTGGAGATTCTAGCTTTATTACCAAGGAAATCATCCTTAGGCCTTAAGCATATCAACTTTTACCTGGTACAATGAATGTTTTACTAGACTTTAAAGGTACTGTAGACATAATAGTCTAAAGTCACCATGTCAATCCGCATTTCACACAAGTGCTTATCCACACGGTCTTATGGCCTAGGGACACCGCCCGTGCACACTTGCACACCAGGTCTTATTGCCTCGAGCATCCGCTCGTCTATTTCATCCGAGTCTTTCTCATTCAAGCTCTCGACTACTTTCACTTAGCACTATAGCCGACAACTACTATCCGGCTTAACTAGTTCGGTGTTCTAGACCTTTCTAATAGTTTTGTTCCAAATTTTCCAACTACACCGCTTTTCAACATAATAGCATTGACAAATCGTCGCTACCCAAAAACCATTATGTTGTCTCATTTTCAAATTTTCAAACATTGAAAATTTTCCGTGGTCTCAAGACATTTCATAATTGCACTATACCAAAAAGTAATAGTGCTATCATTTTCAAACTTAATCACGCCATAACAAATTCATGAAGATACATTCACTACCGGAGCGGTTTCAAAAACTTTTACTACCGGTATATACCTTTAAGAGGGATAACTCATTTCACAAAATTCAACTAAGAGGCACACACCACCACTTTGCCCCGGCTTACCAGGACATATCCCAATCCTTTCATACAAACCATCACAAGAATAACGCATCGCCGACCGATGTGGGAGAATTTCCATCCCCCACAAGGGCCCCAGTGTCCACACTAGCATATATAATAAAGACTCTCCACCGCTTTCCCAGTCAAACCTAGTTCGTAGTCACGGCCACTACTGTGCACCGCTTTCCTAGTCGACCAGTTCGTAATCACGGCTACCATTGTGCATCGCTTTCCCAGTCAAGTTAGTCCGTAGTCACGGTCACCACTGTGCACCGCTTTCCCAACTGACCAGTTCGTAATCAGGTTAGTGCCAGCACAACACAGCGAAATATGCGCCCCTTTAAGGCGGAACTACTCAGATTGGGAATATTAACCATTGGTGCGAGTGTCAACCTCTCATATCCCATCAAACAAATTTTCAATTCAAATGAGCTTTATAACTCGCCAGCGATTTCAAACACTTTAAAACATCTGGCAAGACCCAGCAAACCATGTATATCTACAACAGCTTCTGTCCTTCCAGTTCTATACTCATTTTACCACAACACATTTGAAAACTCAGTTTCAAACTTTGGGTTTTAACAAAAACCCCCTTTTTTAAGACAACGTCATTTCAAAATAACCATCACCGTGGTCTCAAATTTCGTTGAAAATATTTCTCTCGAAAACTCAATTTCGAAAATTCATAAGTTCGAAAAATCCATTCGAAAATTTCAAATATAGCAGGTGTATTGGTAAGTCAAAAATTCAATTTTTAAAACTATTCAAGAACCAAACAACTAACCTTAGAAGGTCATTACTAACTAACGCATTCGGACCTCTGTCCTTGGCTACTCGAGACATTCGTAGAATGCTCAGTCTATTCTTCTTTAGTCTCTGGGCTATTCGTTTTGGTGTGCGATTTTGTTTCATGAAACTCATTCATTTATAGACATCTGATACTGCACCTTTGATATTGGTTCGTTTCCAGGCATCAACCAACCAGTGATTTCAACTTCCCTTACTGGTGGTAATCCGCTGAGAGCTTCTAGAAACATCTCAGGGAACCTATTCACAACTAGAATATCTTCTAGTGCGAGTTCAGTTCTTGCTTGGATATCATAGCACAATATATGCTATACAAAGCACTAGAGGACTCTATGGCGATATATTGGATTACGAAAACCTTCCCTTTAGGGAACCGATTAGATATAGGACTTGCTACAATGTACTTACCTTGAGAATCGATATCGATAGTTCTACTTTATGGTTCGTTGTCATGGCGGCCGCACCTTACGGCTTGTCATCACGGTGGCACTACTCTACGGCACTTTACTCGGTGCTTCACGCAGTCTTTTATGGGGTCACTTCTCACAAGCATCCTTTGTAGGTAAAACCTCATCGATCGAAATCCCCGTAGGTAGCCTTCTCCAATCAAAACTTTCCACAAGTAGCGTCGTTGATCGTCTCTCGAATCATTATAACAAGAACTCATATCTCTATCGGTTCCTACCCTTTAGTGGTTTCGTAATCTACTGTCTCTATGTTTGCCATCTTATCCAGGGTCATTCTATTCGTGGATGTCACTATCCATTTACCTCCAGGCATAATCCTTAGCTTAACTTTCCCTATCGGGTAATCACCCTCTTCTTAGGGAATTTATTTACCACTAATATCTCTACGGTTATTGGTCCCACCTTGAAACTATAACCCAAGGCTACTAAGGTTCTATCTCCTTTGTAGTAATGAAGTACCTGACTTGTCATCTCACACAAATCTTGAATGATGGTCACTTTCCTTTTGAAGTCAAGGTCCTTCGTAAAGTGTTCTCGATCAAGTCACGAAATCATTCACAACTCGGTAGATGTACTCTTCTAAATGCACGATGAGATGTACGTGAATGAGAAATTTGGACGCCCAATGTTTAAAATGTTAAACACCTTTTTGATATGATTTTGATATAACGTCCCAAACAACTCAACTTTTCGAGGAGTTTGCACTTTGTTAAGGGACTTACTCTCAGGCGTTGAACCTAAGGCAATCTCACTCATACTTTCTCAGGATTCCAACTCTCGTGTATTGGAACATAAGAAATGCTCAGTCATATCTTGACCTAAGCACTATCTCTGCTTTAAGTCTATCATATATTCTCACGGTATCCCAAAGGATTACTATCTTTCATACCTCACGGTATTCAGGCTTTAGCTCAAAGGATCTCATCCTTATGCTACATCCCAAGGGTTAAAAATCCTAAGATTTCTCTCGCCTAAGCATGCTTAACTTCATAACGTCTATCGGATCTCGGGTACTAATACCGATACACATACCACTGCATACCGACAACTCTCATAGGTACTAGTACGACATATGTGCCTCCCCAGAAATATTGGGTACTTTCCCTTTCCTATCAACTACACCCTTTTCATGTAATGGACTACCACCGTCAAAGATTTAGTCAAAGACTTCCATCCCCTGAACCACACTACGTTGCATGCATGGTGTCCAGCTTCTACTAGGCAGGGATTGTCCCCTCAAGGTAACCTAGCAAGTTACTATTTCTATAAGGAAACTTTAATCAGTGGTTCACTATTTTCTACAGGGAAAACTAAGTCTACCGACTTATCTTTCATTGCGGAAATTTAATTCATACTCTGATTCCCATATCAGAAGTCTTAGAGTTTTTCAGAAACTCTAACCTTTGCTTAGGGTATTTGTTTTATTGTATCACAAAACCAGTATTATATCAGTACTCTTGTCCTTGTTGTCTATACAATGCTCTTTGTGAAGCTAGCTCGATACCAAAATTGTAACACCCCAAATTCCGTAGCATAAATCGTGCCGGTGACACGTGGTTTTATAAAAATTTATCGAGTTTTGAGGTGCTACGAGCTTAGCGTTTGCGGAAACGGAGAGCATGTACTAAAAATTTGAACAATTGAGTAGCGATATAAAAATACTCGGACATATGCCGATGCCCGACGTATACCGATATATTATAAATTTCCGAAGGATTGTTCATGTGATACAGTAATACAAAACTTTATAATTACAATTCTTACATGTAACTATACCCTCTTCAACCAAGCCTTGAGTAGACTTGGGGCATAAAACCTAACTCAGTTAAATCATCTCATTTGGCCAGGCTGGGTAGGTCTAGTGGAAGTCTCACCGTGCTAGGGTGACTGATTGACTGAACCACATAGACGACCCTTCTAGTTTAAGCACCAAATGATATGAAGTAACTTTATTAGATTCATGCCATAAGGTAGGTTCTGTTGACTTTCTTCCTGCATTTCCTTTGACCGGTGCCTCCTCACGGCTCCGTCCATTAATTCTCCTTCTCATGGCTCCTATTCACAACGTCTTCATAAATCCTGGTTCCTTTCCTGAACCTCTGCTCAAGTCTAAGATTCAAAACAAATTGAATCTTAGGTAACATGCTTAACCTCATATGAAAAGTATAACAAAGTATATGTATGACATGAGATATTCATTACATTTCAGCATTAACCAATACATAGCACACAGCACATGTAAGGTTACAACAATACATAAGCACACAGCAGATGTAATGTCAAAACAACAACAGTACATAGCACACAGCACATGTAAAGTTATCTATACAAATCCATGTATAGTTGAATAGTATGCACCACCTGTGCCACGATGTACACTCGTGTCCTCAACGCTAGGAAAACAATCTCACGGCATTATCAAGACTATAACCCGTATAAAGTTGAATGTATATAAACAGTGATTCAAGACAGAGTCTTAACCACGGTGCATGACCCAAGACCAAGTCTTGTCCATGACTCTATGAAATCATTTCATCTCATACATGCATACAAGTCATATCAGAGTTAAAGTTACTGTACGCGAACGTACATTCCTTCCGTGTGAATAGTAATTTACTATTTATGTATACGGTACTATTCATAAATACAGGTATTTATGAATAGTAATATGTCCGTCCTTCAAATCTGACTCCGGAATCCTCGGATATCCTAACATATTACCATATTGCTTAGAATAATATCCAAAAGGTTAATTTACCTTTATACCCTTGGTGGATTTGTCATTACCATTTTGCCATTACATTTTATTTTATAAAAACGTTACTTTCAGCATTATGGCCAGATTTACTTCTAACTTTAAAAATTCATAAGTAATTCTAGAAAACTCGAAACGAGGATCCGTAAAATTCTCCGGAATCCTTAGGATGTCTAATTTTGTGGAAAAATACTGGTTCTTTCCCAGATTTTATGAACAGTTCCCAGTTTTACGTGTTCATCATCTGCCCAGAAAATTTTCAGAAAACGTAGCCCAACTTTGGACATTTTTATCTTCTAGCACAGAACTCGAAATAATACATTCTAGGTATATTTGAAAAGGTATATATGTCTACTTTAACCATGAAGTTTCTCAGAATTTTATAACTTCATCTTCAATATAAAATACAGACGTTTTTACCCCTGACTTCAAAAATTGCTTACCGATAAAATTTCGCCAGAGTTTCGCTACTTTATGATTAGCTTCCAAAAATTCTGCTATATAACCTTTTCCATCATTTTTTTCGAAATAAAACCATTTCTAACCATAAAAACATGATAAAAAATATATTGGAAGATTAAAAATCAAAACAACATTTAAACTAAAATCTACAAAACTTAAGACTAGAAACTAAAAGCTTTGCTTACCTCTTGAAGAACTTCCTCCTCCTTCTTGCTTCCCACTATGATTTCCTCTCTACTCTTGCTTCTAAACTCATCTACTTTGGTTGAGTTTGGTGTGAGAATTATGGAGAGCAAAGGCCTCTATTTATAGTGAAAATTCAAGGCCTATTCCAACCATATTTCTTCCTTAACCAAACATTCCTTATAAACCAAACACTCTTCTTCCATCTACCAAAAACTACCATTCTAATTACCTATTCCATCCACCAAAAACTACCATTCCACTTACCTATTCCATCCACCAAAAACTACCATTTAATATTTATTTGCAAATATTAAATAAGTATTGGAAAATAAAATCCTTAATTCCATATAAGATTTTTCTTCCATAATTAACTCTCTAGGCCATAAAATATTGGTTCTAAAATTTCTAGACCAAAAATTATCCTCTAACTATTTTTCCTTGAATTATTGGGAAAATAGGCCTCAAAATCCGAAAATAGCTTTAAAACTATTTAGGCCAAATTTTCATAATAAATTCCCATAAAACATTTCTTGTTTCCAAATTCAAAAATTTGGGATATTACATTCCTCCTTTTGGTTATAAATTAATTACCTTTTTATGTGCTATTTATGTCATATTAAATAGCTCCTAAATAATGTCTCATAATTAACCATTTGTTAATTAATTCCAAAGTGGAATTTGGATGAAAATATAATCAATAGATTATAATTTCTTGAGACAAATATTCACCTTTGTATTTAATATGTATTATTTATCAAAATATAGTATTTATGACAAATAGGAATTTTAGGGTATTACACATCACATGTAAAGTTATCTATACAATTCACATGTATAGTTATCTATGTTAACAAGTACACATCACATGTAAAGTTATGTATACAATTCACATGTATAATCGTCTATCACATATAAGTATACAATAAGCATCAGAGTTAGTGTTACAGTACGTGAACGTACCTTTCACCGTGTTTTGGCCAATTTGCCCGTTCTTTGAACCCGACTCCGGACTTTCCGGATATCCTATATGTTATCGTCGGATTATTCTTTTTTCCCATAATATCACAACTAATATTCTATCTCTTAAAATAATATCGAAACGGATATTTTCACCTATTTTGACATTTCTACCATTGGTGTATTCATTATTACAATTGTGCCCTTACATTTTCTCAAAAACCGTTACTTCAGAATTTCTGGGCAGAATTTCCCTCTAACTTTGAAAAATCATAATTAAATTTTAAAAAAATAGAAATGAGGATCCGTAAAATTACTCGGAACCCTTAGGATGTCTACTTTTGAGGAAAAATACTGGTTCTCACCCAGAATTAGTGAATCATTCCCAGTTTTCATTTTTCACAACATTGCCCAGAATTTCGCCCAGAAAAACGGCCTAACGTCAACCGGTTGTATCTCTTTGTACAAGAATCAAAAAGCTACATATTATATATATTCGGAAAGCCCTACATATCTACTTCATTTCTGGAGAGTTTCGTGATTTACGGGCTTCATTTTAACCATAAAATATTATCATTTCTTTCGCTGTTTGCCCAGAATTTTACCGAAAATTTCGCTTAACTTTGCTACTTTGATCTTCAACTTCCAAGAATTTTGCTCCATAATATTTTTCATCATATTTTCGAAATCAAGGTATATTTAACCATAAAAACATGAAATCTAAAATACTTGGAAGATTTAAAGATCAAACATAATCTAAATATGAATTCAAAACTAAGAACTCAAGAATAAGGAAGCTTACCCTTGAAGAACTTCCTCCTCCTCCATGCCTCCTACTCTCTTACTCTCTACTCTTGCTCTCTAAGAACTCACCTTCTTGGTTGAGTTTTGGTGTGAAGAATTGAAGAGGGATTTGCTTCCTATTTTTAGGCTACAAGCAACTTCTTCAACAAGTTCACTAACTTAGTCTACAAGTTTTCCAACTTCTTCCATAAGTTTTCAACCTTGCTCACCATGTTTCCACCCTTGCTCACCAAGTTGTTGACCTTCTTCAACAAGTTGCATGTGCTCTTACTTATCTAATTGATTTAATCATTCTTAAAAGGCCACCCATGTGCTCATGCGCCACTTTTTGTGACCATAGGGCTGATCATTTATTCTCCATTTAGCAACCTTAATGAAGTGTTTAAATACCCCATTGATTATGTTTTTCATTGGCTAATTGATAGGTTACAATATTAATTATGATCATTAGAAATCCCCGTTATGCTAATCTTGGGTTTTTATGAGCCTTTGATCACTAATTAATCTTATATATTCCTTAATTATGACTTTTTAATTTAATTATTAATTAATTACAAAAATTAACATAATTACTTTAATTATTGCAAATTTAATTGCCCAATAGTTGTTGGTAATTTTCTCTAATTGAAATAAGTATTTCTATCTCACTTAATTGCCTCTCATGATTTAATTAAGTCTATGCTTAATTATGATAATTTTATGATGTTTTTTGATCCCTACAAGAAATTAGAATATTTGGTCTTTAGCTTATTTAATTTCAAGAAGAAATTACTTAACATAATAATCAATAAGCTTCTAAAGTTGGGATATGCTTGTTTGTATGCTCATATACTGTCTATGTGATATATATAAACATAAGGTTAACCGTTACCTGAGATCCAAATGGGAATTGGATCTCAGCTGTAGCTTCAGGGTCGGGAGGACCGAGAACCGAGGAGAGAGGAAAGCAGCGCGCATAGGGACCCGGCTGAAGACTTTCTTCTGTTGTTATTTACTTTTGAAAACACTCGGTATAATGTACCGTTACTGTAAACAGCCAGACTTACGGCATTTTGAATATATGTATTAGTTACTCTTAAACTCCGATGCTCTACTCTGATGAAAAAAAAAATTATACTGCTTTTGGAAAATGGGATGTTACAAATATCCAGATCATGTAGTCACACAAACTTGCAATAAGTGAGATAGGATTGTCCTAAAATTCAATCATATATACATATACTTGTGTTCATGCTTGATATAGATGAGACTAAAGTATGCGAATAAACTTGTTTTGAGCATCCCGTCAAAAGACATGAAGATGAAAGACAAGCTCATGAGTTGGTTGGATCAATTCAAAGATGCAGATATCTCCCATATGGAGATGACATTCTCGAGACCAAGTTCCTCCATCCTTGAGTCGTCTTGCTCGCCATTTCCTTCTTCTTATCAACAACTCCCCACAAAGACAAAAAGACCCAATTCCCATACCTTTTTGTTCGGCGTCTCAAGTTTGATCTCTTGGCTTTGACTCTCCTTTATATATTTCCTTGAAAAGCTTAATGGCATATTCTGCACACATAATGCAGCTTCATATATATGTCACATCAAAATTGGAATATCTTCAACACCAAAGATATAAATATATATATATATATATATATATATATTATATACTATCTCCGCATCAAATATAAGTCATTCCAACTAGTTCATTATAACTAAAAAAATGATGGTAAGTCATTTAATCTGTCTTCAATTGAATTTTTTCCATCTTTATCCCATATTGAAAGAGAGAGAAATACAAGAAATCATATTTAATCATTAATTGCATTGACAAAACGCATTAATTACTTTATAAGTGACTTATAAAGTGGATTAAAAAAATTCTTTTAGAAGTGACTTATATTAAAGACTAGATAGAGTAAATAAAAAAGGGATAGGTATCATTTTTGTCTCGGAAGTTTTGGATGAAGAGCACTGGGCACTAGGAAGTTTTTTCTTGAACAAAATTTCCTTAGAAGTTAAAATATATAGCAATCTTGCTCTTATGTTAATCTTAACTGTTAAATTGTTGCTCCAATTTGTAAGCTTCTAGTGGCAAAATTGATCCTAAAAAAATCGGGACAAAATTGCTCCTAAACAAAACTTTTGGGGTAAAATTGCTCGTTTTGTAAATTTCGGGGGCAAAATTGCTCCAAAACAACCTTCTTGGTGCTTAATGCTCCTCAGCCAAAACTTCCGGGCAAATATGATACTTATCCCAAATAAAAAAATAAACTTTTTTTCAAGGTAGAAACGACACAACAATTCTATTTGAGTCATACACTTGTATTGGATTGAAAAGGGAAATAAAATGAAATATATCTCTATTTTTTAAAAAAATATTTCCACTACATTAATGTTCTATATAAATAACAGCTATACAAATCTAAGCTTTCTTATTTTTTTATCAACGAAAACTAATTTGCAGTTTACTTTTATGATTAAAAAATTCCATTTATTAAGAACATAATTTTTTTAAAAATAAAAGATATTAAGTAATTACCATTATAATTATTTCAAATTAAGGATTCGACATATTATTACCGATAGCTACGATACTTGAAGATTTGAGTTTGACTCGAAAGGAAGGCCTCTCGGTTTGAATTCTAGTTGGTTATCACTATGCAAACTTTTGGGCTCTCCATTCTCTTTCTCTTCGTTGGATGGTTGCTTGAATTACCCGCAATTTTGGAGTTTTAATTCGTAATAATGTATAATTTAATAATAAAAAAATTATTTTTAAAATTTAAAAATGTACTTGTTCTCCAAACATAAAATGGACAAACTTAGTTCCACGTTTTTTTATGAACTTAAGAATAAGAATTTAACATGGTATGATTTTATTGGAGAATTAGCCCTAATAAGTAATATAAGGAAACAAAAGTTAATCCTCGAATGTCAACCTTACTTTTTGTTTAAATAAAATTTCTCCAAGATTTTAATGGAATAATTATTAATTTTTTTAAAAAATATAATAATAAAATTATTTGAACCATAATTTTCATATATTTAAATAATGTCTTTTGTCTTTAATAAAAAAACATTGCGATTTTTAATATAATATTTGCCCTCATAAATTGTTAGTTACTTTTAGTAATTGATTCTATCCTTCAATCTTAATTGTGGAAATTTTCTTTATTTTTCTTATAAAATTCAAGTCCTCTAATATAATTATTTTCCTTAGAATCTACAAATGTAGTAGTTACGGATCTATATTTAGGCCTAATAGCAGTATGGCCCAACAGGCAATATATCACAAATTATGATCTACCTATAATAAAGGGAAATTATATCTCATCTATAATCAAGGGAAATCTATTTTATCCAAAGATAGATTCGACAGTTATGATACTACGGCCGTGGATTACGAGGCCCATACTATCCCACCTGAGATACACTCTATAAATATAGAGGTCAAACCCCTCAACATTACCTCAGATATTTGGAGTAGACGACTTTGATAGCCGGGATCAACACCTGGATTCAAATGTAGGCGAACCATCTCGGCACTACTCGGATCTTGGAGACACTACCTTGGATCTTGGAGACACTACCTCGGATCTTTGAGCAGCAAATTACTACCTCGGATCTTTGAGACATTACCTCGGATCTGTGAGTAAATGACTTATGTCGTCAGGGCCAAAATGACCCAACCCGACAATGCGCGATAGACATACGAGAGGGTAAGGTTCACGACAGCCTACCCCGGATAACCTGCTTGGGGACAAAATACATCCCGACAGCTCGAAAGCTCGAACTACCGGGCTGGGGGGCAACTGTTACGGGTCTATATTTAGGCCCAACAGCAATATGGCCCAACAGGCAATATATCACATATTAGGATCTACCTATAATAAAGGGAAATCCTATCTCATCTATAATCAAGGGAAATCTATCTTATCCAAAGATAGATTCGACAGTTATGATACTAGGGCCGTGGATTATGAGGCCCACACTATCCCACCTGAGGTACACTCTATCAATACGAGGTCAAACCCTAAGGTGGAGATAGATAGACTACTCTCACCGGAGCATACACACCACCCTTTGGCTAAACGCCTAGGTGTGTCCTCGAACTACGTGGACTTTGATCCCTCTATGGGGTACGTAGGCCCTAGGCATTGCACCTTGGTGAAGTCCGCTCCAACCAACATCAAACATTCTAGTCCATTAGGGCTAGCGTTCTTGAACAGAACATTGGCGCCGACCGTGGGGAGTCGGTAAATTTCGATTCCCATGACCATCTTTAGTCAATACTAGAAGCAGCAGTCAGATGCCTTTGCACGGGTAATTCCTGACAATCCGCAGCAGCAAAATCACCCTGTGAGGGGATTTAGAGAAACAATGGTTGTTTGTGCAACGACTTTGTTTTTGAGCTACTTCACAGGGGTTTTCTTATAATTATCCTCTTATCCACATGATGAGAAGATAGTTGGAAGGATCGTTAGGTTCTCTCTTTGAAGGATCGCCAGTGTTCTCTCTTTGGGAATTCTCTCTTTGAAGGATCGCAGATTATCTCTTTGAGAATTCTCTCATTGGGAATTCCTTTAAGAGAAGGTGTGTATCAGGAAGCGCATAAACCATACGCTTAGTCCTTAAAAGAGCAACACTTTTCACCTTTGGCATAAATTTAGAGGCCATGCTTGGATTATAAGCAACCATAACATTTGAGCTCTTCATGTCATTTAGTTCAAAGTAATTTCCACTTTCTTTCAAATGTTCTTTATCAAGCTCTAATATTGAAAACTCCTCAAAGTTACCATCACCCATGCAAGATTCTTCTAGATCTTGTATTTCACTTTCGGTATTTTCACCCCTAGGTGGTGGAAGGAGGTCAATAATAGGTTCACACTACATTATGGTTGAATTTCTTGCAACATCCAAACATTTAGTCTCTCATTGAACAAGCTTGGCAATTGGGTTATGTCCACATGAAGAGAAGATAGTTGAAAGGATCACCAGGAAGAACTCAGAGAAGTCTTTGATGGCCTTAATAAAAAACTAGCCGACCTAGAGGATCTTGTTCGTCAACTTCATATCCTCATATCATCGTGCCAGGAGCCTGGCACAGTAGCCTCCGGACCCACCGCGCAACAACAACCACTGGACAGAGGATGAGATTTGGGAATTGATACAGCTGCGGGTTCAGTACCCGTTTGAGAATCTCAAACAGGCAAATGGAGATATCCGAGATAGCTGAGGCTGATTCAATGCCAAAGGAGTTATTTTTACGACTCGGTGATGCAGGGAGGTCAATAATAAGATCACAGTACTTTATGTTTGCCTTTGCTATATCTGCTTTGTGTTTGTCTTTTCTATATCATTCACATTAGAAACAATTAGCGGATTACTAGAACCCCAAATATATAGCAATAGCGTCTAATCTCGTTGAACTATTATTTGGTCTATGAGAATTGTTTTGAGGCAGGGCAAACGAGCAAATCGAGATAGCCGAGGTTGTTGTTAAGCCGAGGCTGATTCAATGCTTATGGCATCCCGACTCTATCGCGATAGTCGAGGTTGATGATTTCTCCGAGATCATGAGAAGGACCCTCCCTAAAGCCGACTGAAGAGATCAGATGGATTTTAACATACCAAAGTCAAGATTACGTTGTCGAGATGCCTCGAATGTCTAAACCGAGATTGAATTGTTTACTCTATCCAAGTTGTAAGAATGTGTGACAAGAATCATGGGAAGGTTGATTCAGATATATGCCAAGATGTTCGCCGGGATTCCTCATCATCTAACTTGTTCAGATGTTTGGGCCAAGATACAATCTTGGAATGCCGAGATGATTCATGCGAGATTACAGCTAGTAACAAGGCCCAGATGATTCCAATGATCTCTGGGTATCAAACACTAGTAATATTTGTGATTTCAAGTATGAGATCATGACTTTGCTAGCTCTGGGAGGATATTTAGAATTCATTACCGAGACCTGTTGTTGCCGAGATATTCGCTAAATTATAAGGAGAGAACTTGATGATTTAATTTGAATCAAGCTACTGTTTCCAAGGACACTTACATCTCGGCACTTGTCCAGAGGAGCTTGAATTTGTAGTGTCTAAAACTTAATTGTTAGTAGGCGTTCAAAGGAGCTGAGGTTGAATATTATTATGCAAACTACCCGCTGTTACACCCCTATCGGCCTCGCCCTTTCGGGTGGCGGGTTAGAGGGATTCCTTTTAATGATTATCCTTCCGTTATATTATCCACTTAATGTGCATCAGAGTTAGCGCAACAGAGCATTTAACCGGTTTGGACAATCTACTGTACTGGTAAAAGTAAAATAAACGGAAAGTAAAATTCCCCGAAGGGTTAAGGGTTCAGTTATCCAAAATAAGAATCATAATAATAATACAGTCATCCGAAAAGGTAAAGTACAAAAATGATAGGGCATTCCCTATTCTTCACTGCACCAGCAAGCCTTTCCTTTCCAAAAAGGTCTTTCTAGTTCAGGCACATTCCCCTGCATCTTCACAAGCTTCTGGAGTCCGACATCGGCCCCCAGAGTAACCGTCATTACTCATGCACTATATGTGAAGTGTGTATGGATGCAACCAGGTGAGTGTGTAACAGAAACATTAAGCCACATATACCACAATATGCAAACAGACACATATACCACAACACGTCTTCGCACCGTCGGGCCACCTTACCAAGACAGGCCCCGGAATTACCGAAATCACAAGCCTGTCTCTGTAGAGTCGCCACGTAGGCAGACCCCGGCAGGCACCCTCAGCGCTAGGGACACAACCACAAACATGTACTGTATGCATATTTGGAAAAACAACACAAAACACACATATGGCAAGCAAATACATATATCAAATACATAAGTGTGTCGGAGTAAAGAGGTTACTACCTGGTGGGGAATATACTGTCTCTAGTATTCTAATGTGCCCGATCGCTTTTCTAGATATACCCTTGTCCTATATAACACCAAAACACCTTATTTTTGGTATTTCCAAAAATACCCTTGCATTTTTAATTAAAACCGATCCCATCACATAATTTCCAGAAAATCCAGTGAATTTGGCCCAAAGTCAACGATTTTTAATAAGTTCCAAAAAACTAATATTTGCACGAGATTAGCGCCATATGAACCATTAGTATGTCTAGTTTTCAGGAAAAATAATTCCAAAGACCAAAAGAACACATATCCTGGCGTGTAGCCCAATTTCTACACTCTGGTCAGAATTATCATGCCGTTCTATGGACCAAATTTACCAATTTTTATCTCCTAGTAGAAATTTCCAAATAACACAAAATTTTATATAACAGTGAAGCCCTGGATGTATAATATCTCCCTGGAAAATATCAGATTAAAAAAAGTTCATTTACTATTTTTAAGACAGTGATGAAGACTCACTGCCCAGAATTCCAGAATTGACGGTAAGCTTGTTCCTAAGGCTTTTTCGGTGATTTTGAGTTCGGAAAGTTAAACCATAGCTGAACCCCATACAAAACCATGTTTTGAACACATTAATACCATAAAAAAAACACAAAAATCCAACCAAAACACCAAGGCCTAGCAGGTTGTACGAAAATCTCAACTTGAACCTTAAGGAGTTGAGTTTTCGGTGTTTACCTGAAATCGGAGATCTAGCTTGATGTTCTTGATGATTTGGCTCTTGTTCTTGGCCATGGAAGCTCAGCTGAACCCTCTCTATTCTCTTAAAATTTTGTGCCTTATGGTTAAGAGAGAGAGCATTTATGTCCTTTTAAAATAATTAGAAGAATCCAGGCAGTCTGAAATAACTGGTGTAAATTCCTGTCTAGTAATTAATGAATTTGATCAGGGTCTCCTGAATTATTTTGCAAGAAATTACAGAGCATTCTAGGAGAGTACATGTGGCGCATTCTTATCCAAGTTTGGCAGATTTTTACTTTTCAAATGGAGCAAATTACCGACTTTGGCCCGAAATTTACGAAAATTACCAGTTTTGGCCCAAAACTTCTTTATTATTCTTTTCTTTTTCCCCAAGTTTTCTAGACTTCTCCTAGAGCCATGTGGCACTTTATGGACCCTTCCAATCATATTTTACGATTTTATCTTATTTTTCCCAATTTATCTGATTTATTTCCCTTTTTCCAGCACGTGGGTCCCGTACTTTGACTTTTACACTTGTTTTCTCTTTCTTCTTCTTCAAGCCACATTTTTAATCATTATGGGGGCTAGGTGACACCTATTTGGGCCCACAAAATCTGCCTTCCAACTTCCTCCACTGACTTTCCTCTTTATCGGGTCTGATCTCCTTCTGCCGGTCCATGTGGGTCCCGCTGGTCATCAGGGTGTTTCCCTTTGCACTTTTCTTCACTCTTTCAGATGATCACCCTTGAATGGGCATTCATGTGTGGCACCCTCCAAAATTCCCAGAGTGGCCCCACACTTGTCCTACTCGGTCAAAGGAACCCCTAAGCCGGTCCCTATCGGTCCGTTTCTAGGTCAATCCTTTGTGGGACCCGCATTTTGTGTTTGGGCTCGAATATGACTTAAATCAACTGGTTTTCTTTTCTTTCGCATGAGGGACGAAATTATATATTAAAAGGACAAGGAATTTCCTATTTTGCCCTTACTTTTCCTCTTTTACCCTTGTGGCGACATGTGTCCCAATGTGATCATGACTCCAACTCTTGCTTTTTGACATATGACTTTCCAGTGTTTCTTTCTCTTCCTCTCTCTTTGAAAATGCAGAAGGTTTTTATCTGTACAGGAAATGTCACACTTCCTGAACCGGGCTTAGTAGTCTGCCTAACTTAGGCTTATTCTCAAGTTTCCATGACCGAAATTCAGCATATTACACCTGCCACAGAAATTACCTTTTACAGAAGCTGTTGGGTGTATTGAAGAACAAAGGGTGTGGATTAAATCCATTATTACTGTAAAACCAAAGCAAAATGTAAAAATCTCTTTGAGAACTCATGGAACCCGAGCCGAGATAGTTGAGCACTTAGTCCTTCACGGCTTTCACATTTATGATTGTCAGGTTTGCTGTGATGCAGAGATAAGCGTCCGATATTGTTTTGAGATGCTGATATGGTTGAGGTACAGAGTTTTGGATTTCGGAGGAAGGGTGAACGCCGAGATCCAATGTCGGAGTCGAGATAACGGCAGCCGGCGTGCAGAACATCAGATCCAATATTATTTAACCCGACATGGCTACCTTTCTCAGTTTCCCAGGTTTAATAATTTATTAGTGCCTGCACGAATCGTTCACAAGTGCTCTAGTCCATGATTCTTTCACGGGTTCGTGGCTTTGGCGTTTGTGGACGAGAATCTATGATTTGTTTCAGCCTTGTTGTCATCTTTCATGGGATTGCCATTGTTCCGAAGGCAAATAAAGGATCCTCAAGGCATTAGGAGTTTGGATATAGGCTAACTCCCGGTGATGAAGTAGACAACGTGGAGCTTTTCATGACGGCCATAGAACTGAAAGTGAAGGAAATCACCAAGAGGGGGGGTGAATTGGGGATTTTAAAAATTCTTTTCGAGATCACCCACACAAAGATGCTTAACCAAGGTAAATGGAGTTAGAGAAGAAGAGCTTGACACGAGAAGATTTATACTGGTTCGGTCTTAACTCTTGACCTACGTCCGGTCCCCGGACTCTGCGGGTTTTTCTACTATCACTCAAATCGAGATACACACTCGTACTCGAAAGTTATCCTCTCTCTAGGATACACTCCCCCTTACAAGTTGTAATCTGATAACCCAACCTCAAAGTCCCACAACTTTGAGATTCTTACAAAGAATGATTTACGAAATGAACTCTCTCAAAGAGTGAATAAAGATAAGCATCGAAGCACAATGTATCAAAGATACAAATGAAAGTAATACAACGAAAAAGAGGCGATGTTCTTGTGTGCGTTTTTTGTGTATGTCTTCTCTACTTCCAGACTTCAAATCTTCATGTATTTATACTGGATTTGAAGCTTGTAAACGTTGTAGATCCGTTGAGACTTGAACTGATTCGAAAATATAGCTGTTGTGAGTGTGTCTCCATGAATCTAGTTTGTTGTGACCTTAGTTTGTCGAATATGGTGTTGGAAGCAATGTGCAGATTTGAATATTTGAAATTTGGATCTTCAATAGTGTGGACATTGTATAATGTTGTCCAGCTGTTTTAGATGATGGATGCTAGCTTTTCGTCTTGGAGAATGGTTGTGCTACTTTCCGGGTTGTAATCCATTTTGCTTTGAAAGAGAGATATAATAAAATATTGCAAGTTTGTCAAAGTAGTTGATTTAATGTTTATCAAACAATCTTTGATCTTTGAAAATCTCATGAGCAAATTGGTTAAATCTGGTTAGGAATAATGATATGATATATATATAAATCATAAACAACCATTTTACAGAAATGATCTAAACCATGAATCAAAAACTGAACAATATTATGTCAAATGCGTTTTTCTGTACTGTCGTTCCAAAACTCGAGTTTTGTACCAAAACTTGAGTTTTGGTCCTTTATCGTGAAACATCACATTTGTCCAAAACATCAAAACTTGAGTTTTTATCAAAACTGGCAGTTTTAAAAACATTGAAAATGCATCAACCTTTCTGCTTGGCCAAAACTCGAGTTTTGAATCAAAACTCGAGTTTTCATTTGAATATGAAAACTTGAGGAATTCGCACCAAGTCAAAACTGGAGGTTTTGGGCAAAAGCGCAGTTTTCAAAAACTCGAGAAAACATGAATGCTTTACTCGATCAAAACTCGAGTTTTGAATCAAAACTCGAGTTTTCACTTTTCCGTGAAAACTTTGCCAAACTCAAAACCGGAGGTTTTCACCAAAACTGGAGGTTTTGAGATCGTCTAAAACCCGAATTGTTTTGTCAACTCAAAACTCGAGTTTTGATTCAAAACTCGAGTTTTCACAACTTTGTGAAAAATTGGAAAAATCAAAACTGGAGGTTTTAGGCAAAACTGGAGGTTTTTAGAATTCAAAAACTTAGGAGACTCTCTGTAAGGTCAAAACTCGAGTTTTGAAACAAAACTCGAGTTTTCACTTTAGAGTGAAAACTTTGTCAAACTTTCAAAGGTCATATCTCCCTGGTATGAACTCCGTTTTGGTTGGTTCAACTCTTGATGGAAAGCTCTGTGAGTCTACTTTCATATGCCACTGATTGTAGCTCAATCCGATATGTATTTTGTGAGATACACTCAAAACATTGAGGCTTGGTTTGCTGTGTGGCGTGAATCTCAGTGTCAACTTCCACAATTCATAGCTCCTTGATCTGAACTCCTTTGGGCTTGAATTTTATATGAAAATGACGCATTGGAAGTCTATTTTCATATGCCACTGGTTTCACCTCAATCGGATTCTTGGTTTAGGAGATATCATCGAATTACCAGACCTCGCCCAGCTGAAACGTGAATCAGAGTGGAGCTGAAGAGCTGATGACCACTGGAAACTCGAGTTTTGACTGAAAACTCGAGTTTTGCTAGTCCAGAGATGCTAGAGATGCTGAAGACACTTGATAACTCGAGTTTTGATGGTTGACTCGAGTTTTCTCATCCTGAAGCTGATTTTGGCTGACTTTAATTATTAATTGATCCATTTCAACTTCCATATGGTCTTGGAGACTTCTAGCATCAATATAAGAACTTGGATAATGATGTCTTCATTCCATTCAGCAAGTTCTTCATTCTTTCTTCTCTTTTCTTGATCATTCTCTATTATTAAACTTAGCATCTACATTAAATTTAAGAATTAGTCAAAGTAGAAGATAAATGTAGCATGCAACCTTTTTGCTCTTAAGAATGACATCTATATAAGACATCATCAAAACTAATCATAACTAACAAGAACAAGTATCTCAGAGAACACTTTCTCCCTCAAAAGGTATGACACTATCGGTGTGTTGAAGAATGGATAAGCTGGGTGTCTTCGGTGTTTTATTATCAGAGTCCCATGAATTACGTGCACATAACTCGGATAATGAGGATCATAGACCAAGATGCAATATCGAGATTAGAGATCCCGAGAGGCCGAGGTGCGCCGAGATTGTTAGTCCCGACTCTGTCGCGATAGTCGAGGTTGGTGACATGCCGAGATGAGGAGGTGTCGAGACGCCGAGGCACGCCGAGATTGTTAGATGCCGAGATTCAGAGAATGCCGAGATCCATATGAGTATCACCCTCTATCTCATAGATGTTCAATCTTTTCTTATTATCAATTATCTATTAACATGTATGAATTCATGGTGAAGAAACCTGTATTCGTAAATCATGTTGCGACGGCTACAGCCGCTAAGTCCATTTTAAAGTCCTTTATTGGATTATTTGCTATGACAATGCCGCCAGGTCTATCTTAAATTCATGTAAAGTAAAAGAAGGCGGACCCGGTTTTAACCGAACCTAGTTAAAATCCGGGATCCGAGTAAGTGTTGAAGATGGACCCGGTTACAACAAATCTGGTTAAAATCCAGGCTCCGAGTGAATTGTTGAAGGCGGACCCGATTAAACTGAATCTAGTTAACGTTCGGGATCCGCGTAAAGTTTTGAATTCAGACCCGGTTAACTGAATCTAGTTAACATTCGGGATCCGCGTAAAGTTTTGAAGTCGGGCCCAGTTAACTGAATCTAGTTAACATTCGGGATCCGTGTAAAAGTTTCAAAGTCTGGCCCGGTTAACTAAATCTGGTTAACGTTCGGGATCTGCATAAAGTTTTGGAGGAGGACCCTGGTTACACTGAATCTGGTTAACAACCGAGCTTCGTGGAGATAGAGGTTAAAACGTGTTTGTTTGGGAACATATGTGTTTCCTTGGGACATGGTAACGCCGAGATTCTGGCTAAAACGTACTCCTTTGGGATGCGGTAACGCCCTCATTATGGCAAAATCTATCGATAATAAAAAATACATCGAGGTCATTACACCCGGTCAAAAATAGAACCCAAGTTAAGGGATTACACCGGGGCTACCACACCTAGGTTGCGTAGAACCCAATCTAAGGGATTACACCGGGGCTACCACGCCCAGATTGCAAAATGGTAAAGACAGTATTTCTTCAAATTTGATGCATCGAAAACATGCTCCTAGATAAGGAGGTGAATTGTCATGCAGGCCCTGATCAAGTCGACATGTGTAAACGTGCGTTTCTACACCACGGTTCTACATCTGACAGTTTGCCCTTATTCTGGCAATGAACTCGGACGCGGATCCGGAACTCAGTAGCTAGGGTAATATAAGACACCCTTACCCCTATACCCGATATTAAACCATAGGAAGAATACGATTAGCATATACTGCGCATATAAGACCCTGGCCTGGTCACAGAATTACCAACACGCGTTGGGATTCACATAATTAAATTCGTCATCACAACTGATAAAGGCGAATACATGCACGATTGAAACTATGAATATATGGTCATAGTCAATGCACCTGGCAGCCCAAAGCCCTTGACTGCCAGGCTGGGGGACGACAAGACAAGCATGACACTATAAAGTTGTCAGCGATGTAAGCAAAATGCAGTCCGTTCCTTTTAAGGATAATTTGGAAGAAGAGATCCACACGATCATGAAAAGAAACAGATGAAGTTTCAAAGCAAATTAACCCGGACTACATGTCTGGGGGCAACTCAATCAAAATACAAGTAAATATGGGGCTCGTTGAAACTCAGATAGAAACTTCATCAAAAACCAACAAGTTGTAGTAACTCGGATACGATATCCGGGTTCAATAAACAGATCCACCCCGGCAGCTCAAAAGCTTGAACTATCGGGCTGGGGGCAACTACTATACAGTTGTCAATGGTGTCAGAAGAAGGGAAAAGAAAGAACGAGGGAAAGATAAATAGATTCCGCCTTGGGAAGAACCTATCACCTAAAGAGGCAAATCGGTAGCAGAATACGAATGAATCTGAATTCGTCAAGACTCGGACAAAAGCAAATCAAGCTGGAACAACTCGAACACGAAAGATCCCGACCTCGAAGTCAAGTGAACCATCTCGGCACTACTCGGATCTTGGAGACACTACCTCGGATCTTTGAGCAGCAAATTACTACCTTGGATCTTTGAGACATTACCTCGGATCTGTGAGTAAATGACTTAGGTCGTTAGGGCCAGAATGACCCAACCCAACAATGCGCGATAGACATACGAGAGGGTAAGGTTCACGACGCCCTACCCCGGATAACCCGCTGGGGACAAAATACATCCCGACAACTCGAAAGCTCGAACTACTAGGCTGGGGGCAACTGTTACGAATCTATATTTAGGCCCAATAGCAATATGGCCCAACAGACAATATATCACATATTAGGATCTACCTATAATAAAGGGAAATCCTATCTCATCTATAATCAAGGGAAATCTATCTTATCCAAAGATAGAGTCGACAGTTATGATACTAGGGTCGTGGATTATGAGGCCCACACTATCCCACCTGAGGTACACTCTATAAATACAGAGGTTAAACCCTAAGGTGGAGATAGATAGACTACTCTCACTAGAGCATACACACCACCCCTTTGGCTAAACGCCTAGGTGTGTCCTCGAACTACGTGGACTTTGATCCCTCCACAGTACGTAGGCCCTAGACATTGCGCCTAGGTCAATTCCGCTCCAACCAACATCAAACATGCTAGTCCATTAGAGCTAGCGTTCTTGAACGAACAGTAGCTAATATGTACCTCTTCAATCTTCGGATATAAGAGAGATTTTATACATGGGTGATATCGAATAATTTAAGATACATCACAGAAAATATAGAAAATCAACCATATTAAGTTTAATCTAATTTTTTATTCTGAAACCATAAAAACAATTAAAATAATATAAATTTATGAAACTGAATTTATTGATATATTCTTTCAATTTCAGATTAGAGTTTCAAAGTCAGTTAGCAAAGAAAAATTGAGTTTTCAATTGTTTTTTTATTGAGAACGTTAATTAAGGAGGCATAAAGAGACTTACCAATTTCTTCTTCCACGATCGGATGAGAAGTAGTCGAATCAGTATCAGAATCTAGATTGATTGGTTCATCTTCAGCAGCTTCGTCTCCAAAATCAGAATCAGAATCTGTCTCAATCATTTTTGCAGCTTTAAAAGTTCCATCTTCCTTCACATTATTATCTTGTTCTTTTTCTTCCCTCTTTCTTTTTCGTCCATCTCTCTCATCTTCGTTTTTCCCAGTTTCTGAAGGATAATAATGTTCCTTCTCGCAGCATGTTTTGCCATAGATTTTGACCTTAAACTTTGAACAAGCTGACGTATATTTAAACACTAAAGAATCTCCACTCTCTAATTTATTATTCTCCACAAATTCACTCCATCCCTTACAGAAAAAAAATCGATTCTGATGCTTTTCCACTTCAACTTCTTCAGATTTTCCATAATAAGTCTCAAAAATCGCTTTCTTTGGCACCTCTTTACCAAAGACCTTGTTAAAAGCTGGTGGAATTTTCTGTTAATTAACACCACAAAAAGCATGGGAAGAAATGAAGAATAAGAATCTGGGGAAAATAATGGGTCAAATCCAGAACAAGCATATGATTCTTGATGATCTTTAGTGAAGTTAATAAATAAAGTTTTGATAAAAAAACAGATTAGATGGGGATATAGATATACTAACCAAGCGGGTAGAGAAATCTTGGATTAGAACCTTGAAGAAGGAAGGGTTCTTGCGTTTTCTTTGGGATTGTGAAGCTCTATCATTATCCATGGAAGCTTTTGGCGAGAAGAGGAAGAAGATGATGATCACAGTGAGATTTGGAAGGCGGAAAGTTTCAGTTACGATTTATGGGGATGAATATTGACTGTGTCTACGTGTGTTAATCAGAAATTATAAATAAGGAAATAACGCGTCGTTCGCCTGGAATTAGGCTGATTGAGATTTTATCGTGGGAAAATTACACTCAGGTCCCAAGAATAAAGTCACTTGAAATCATGAAATTACACAGAAGTCCCAAGGGACCTGGTTGTAATTATTTGTGAATGTAAAATTACCATTTTGACCTTCCCTCTCTCCATTTTTCCTCTCTCTATTCAAAAGTTGTTGTTAATATATGCATTTTATGTTGCTAATTTAGTATTTGTTGTTGTAAATAACTTGGAAGTAAGAGATGAAAAAATCCAGGTTTTAAACGTTGTTAATATAGCATTTTTGTTGTTGTAAATAGATTTAGGAAGTGAGCGAAGAAAAAAATCCAGGTTTTCAAAAGTTGTTGTTAATATATGCATTTTATGTTGTTAATTTAGCATTTGTTGTTGTAAATAGCTTACGGAAGTGAGAGATGAAAAAATCCAGGTTTTCAAAAGTTGTTATTAATATATGCATTTTATGTTGTTAATATAACATTTGTTGTTGTAAATAGCTTACGGAAGTGAGAAGAAAAAAATCCACGTTTTCAAAAGATGTGGTTAATATATGCATTTTATGTTGTTAAAATAGAAGTCCAAAATGGTAATTTTACATTCACAAATAATTACACAGAAGTTCCTAGGGACCTCTGTGTAATTTCATGATTTCAACGGACTTTATTGTGATTAATTCCCTTCCTTGGGACCGAGTGTAATTTTCCCTTTTATCGTCATACACACTAATAAAGAACATGACTTTTAAAAAAAAATAGATTTTCATATAAAATATTTTTGAATATTTAGATATAGATAATCAATGAATATAAGTAAATTTATTTTATAATAAATATATATTTTAGATATATACAATTATTAGTCACATAGATTTGGGGCTAACCGTATATTTTTACAGAAGATATCATATCGTAAAAGAAAGCTAAAATAGGAAACAACGCGACTGACGGGAGAAAAAGCAGGTATTTATTTTTTTGAGGGTAGGAAAGAGAAGCTATATTTTTATTATAATTAATCTAAATAAAGCGTTAACATGATATATCTAATATAATTAGAGCGGACGTGCCAATTTGATCACTACGTAATTGACGAACTGGTTCTTGACTCCGTTATTTTTAAAAAATAATAATAATAAAATTATTTTAGGCCTAAGGTATCCACCAGCCGTAGCTATGACCAATGTTGTCAAACTTTGTAAGTTGAGAAGGAGGTAAACTCAGAAATGAAAACTCACTATTTTAAACTCGTAAGAGTTTACCTATATTAATAAATAACAATTAAAATTACATGATAAAATAATTAAAATACTAAAAATGACAACAATGTGAGTTAATATATTTTAAATCTAAATATCTGAAATTAAATTCATGAACACTCATAATTTATCTTACTTCACATAAAAAATTATACAAAATTCATGTATAAATATAAATTCACTAGACTTAATTAAACAAAAATATTTATAAATTGAACAAATATCATAAAATGTTGGATTATCATTGTCTCCATTGTATTCAAATTCTTTCGCCTTCACCATTATAACCTCCATTTGCATCACCCGCGTCATCATTATCATTATAATTTGCCCTAACATCATCAATGTTAAAATCAACCTTAAGGTCAACACCAAATAATAGATTAGCCATATTTTCATTAATTTCATGAGGTTGAAGAACTTCATCATCCTTTTTCTCTACATTGTCTCCATCTATCCTTTCTTCAGTAATCCATTCATCATCATAATATATATCATCAAAGTCATAATTGAAAGTTCTACTATTTTGCTTCCTTGTGAGTTTCAAATTGCACAAGACAAATGTCAAATCATTCATCTTCTTTTGATGCAAACGTTTTTTTTTCGTATGAATCTAAAAAAATTGAAGGAAAAAAAAAACTTCATTAGTATTCTAACATTCAAGCAAAGTTACGTTCCTTTTTTTCCAAAAAAAAATAAAAATCTTACCATCTCAAAAGCACTCCAATTATGTTCACAGCTAGAAGACCTGCAATATAAGCTAAGAATACGAATTGCAATTCTTTTAAGTTCTGGACATTCATCTCCATAAGAATCCCACCATTCTGCTGGAGGCAATTTTTTTCTTAATGGTTGTGTAGTTTCATGTCCAAACATATCTCTTGCATTATGAAAGTCAGTAAGTTGAAACTCAATTTTGTTAAGCTCATCTTGATCCCCAACCATCCTTGACAAACAATCATATAACCCCTTGTTTAGTCATATAATGAGGCTTAAAATATACTCGAGTAACTTTCAAGAAGTTCCACAGTAAGCTTGCAAGAGTTACTTTGAGATTGTGTAGCAAACAAGCTTACTCAAGTAAATGAATACTCATACTCGAATATAGCTTCTGTGTACTCGAGTAATAACCTTAAAGAAACTCATTGCATTGTATTTAATCAAACTTCCTCGAGTATAATATTCCGTACTCAAGTAGTGTACTTGAGCAACACACTGTTATACTTGAGAGTCACTTCACAAAACCACCGAGTATCATGATCACTTGAACATACTCGAGTCATAAGATTCATTACTTGAGCATAGTACTCGAGTACCACAATTGTGTACACTCGGGTATCACTGATAAGGGCAACCAAATCACTGTGATCGTTTTAGGCATACTCGAGTAGCTTATTTTCTTACTCGAGTAAGATAACTTCATACTCAAGTAACATTCTAAAAAATCAATATTGCATCGTGATCAAGCATGTGTATTCGAATAATGACTTATATACTTGAGTAAGCTTCAATACTCCAAAGTATACTAAGATCTACACCGCATTAAATCTTTTTCCCTTTTCAAGTTTGTTGTCATCCAAACTTAAATCCGAGAACTAACAAGTACCTATAGTAAGTGCTCCTGCAGAAGATGGACCAGAATTAGACTGATCAGGTGTCTTAGCAATATGAGCAAAATATAATCACGCTACTGATCACACTGCTATTTACGACAATTTTTCTTGATGTGACTATGTGCCTTGCAATATTTGCATATAATGCTTTGTCAGGTGTAGGACACTAGTGCTTTGTTTGGATCCATAATTCTTGTTTTCAAAGGGGTCACGTCTAGCCAAAGCATTGTCATTTGGATCAACAGATAGACAAACCAAACTATCAACATGAATAACTATGAAGAACACATCTTCAAGGGATGCAAGCTCCTGACTTGATAGAATTTGAGCTCGGATGGTGTTATAAGACAGGTCAAAAGCTTTAAAGAAACTGATGATAGCCTGAAACTCTAGACTCTTGATACGGGTTTGAAGATCAGCTTGGGGAGACATAATCACCTTCATATCTTCCTACAACCTTTTAAAGTCTAAGAAGAAATCCTTCAAGGGATGACCCTACTGCTGAAAGTGAGAGAATCTTCTACACACTTCATGAATTCGAGTGAAATTCCCTTTACCGAGAGAACATATTGCAGTGACTAACGAGAAGATAATTACTATGGTCCAAAAGAATTCCATATTTGGAAAAATTGACGAGCATCTGCTCTAAACCAAGCCAAACTTTTCTCATTATCACCAAAAGGAGAATCCTAAGTTAAATAGGCTTCCTTCTCAACCCCCAAGAGGCAAACTCGAATAGTTTTGTTCCAATAATTATAATTGGTCCAATTCAATTTAGAATTAGTAATCTTAATAGATATGGGCATCATATCAGATGTCTTAGATTCAGACATGGAAAAATAACCAAAGACTCACAATAACTAGACAAGAAGTATGGTCACAAGAGAAGTCAAAATCAACTAAAACACTAAACAGTGAGCACAATCGTTAACCACACCAAAAAATAAAACCCAAACTTGCACAAGTCAAAGGCAAATAACAGTTTCAGGGTCAGGAAACCCACACTTGATGAAAAATAACCACGAACCACACCAATTAACAAGTACCGGGGAATAGTGCTTTGAATAGTACAAAAAGCAGTGTGCCGAATGGTGTGAAAACAATACACCGAACAAGTACCCGGTGAATAGTGCTTCCAAAAAAGTGCAAAACACCTGGCGAAACAATGCAAAATAGTGTTGAAAAAAATAAGAAACCCTAGAATTCGTAAGGCTCTAGTACCATGTAAACAAATAGTATGAAAGTTGTGTATATTCAAGTACAGACGATATGTATTTATACAAGGGGAGAGCCTCGGTGTAATGGTTCTTAATGATGATTTCTTATAATCCTTGATTCATGGAGATATTAATTGATTATATATTAATTACAATATATTTCCTAACATATATTTCCTAACATGTACAAAAACCTCCAAGTATGTTCTTTGTTTTTAATAAATAAAATATGACAACAATATTAGATGGTTGGTTTCTTTATTTTCTAGTATTTGTTGAACATACTTGACAATTTTTATCAAAATCGTTACATATAAGTTTGCTTGATCTCCACCTCACTATATTTGATTGGGTTTTTATTCAATCGTGTATTAAGCGTCAAATTAATATCAACAATTTTGTAGTATTGACATTTGTAAGGATTGATACAGGTAGATGCATAACTTGGTTACAAACTTACAATGCACACTATGCTCTTGTTGTTACTTTCATATTCAACAATTACACAATACAACTGCTTCTGATTTTGTCAATCAACCTGCATGTTTTAGTGGCCCTTGTATACGTATAGCATCCTTAGTACATGTAGCCTTTTGCGACTAGAATTACTATTGCATGTACAGGATGTCATGTATGGACGATTTATCTACAAAAGGACATATCTATCATGACAAGTTGACACTTAGGACTACAAATGGTTGGAGTGTGGTATCTAATCAGTTCATATATGGCTGTGGCCGTTATAATGTTGGTATTTTTTAAAATCCCTTTTCTGCTGGAATTATTGGCCTTGGAAGAGGTCAAGGATCATTAATTATATTGGCCAGATCTATAATGATATTCAAGGAAAATATTCACACTGTCTTATTGCACCAAACTCTAATCAACTGGGTATGATGATTTGGTCAACATGCAATCATTTCTGGACTAGATGTTGTCTCCATTCAAATGGGGTCAAGCATGCCATTTGAAGAACACTATTATCACTACAAAAAAAAAAAAAGAGACTTGCAGCAATGACAAAAGTCGCCGTTGAAAACCCTTCAACGGTGACATTTTGTTGCCGCAGAAAATAGACAATCAGCGGCGGCATTTTCTCGCTTCTGAAAGTATGTCAGAGGGCGCCAAAACAAGTGTCACTGGTGAAAGTGGCATATATGTGGTGACTATTGTGGTTGTAGAAAAGTGTTTCAACGACGACAAGTTTGTCACCACAGATACATGTATCAACAGTGACAAATGTCGCCACCGAAATTTACAATTTTTTTTTTAATTTATATTTCTAAAATTAGAACATTTACTGTATTGATAAAGATCAAAAGAAATTTTGAACTTACAATATATTAATTAGCAATGATACTAACATAATTATTCAAAATTAACATCAAGTATTTAAAGTTTTTAAACAAGGTCTAAAGATTGTCTATTGGAAAGATCAAACATAAAACTATGATGAACAACTAGTTGTGGGAAAGTAAGACTGGAAGTAGATGAGCTGCTATTTGTCTTTGTTGCATCAAGATAGCTAGTTGAGCATGTATTCTCTTCTCTATTTGTTCCATCTTGTGATCAAATTGTGCACGCTTTGCTTCCATCTTTGTACGTTCTTCTACACACTCGATTCTATCTTTGCATGTTCTTTCGCAAGATTTGCTTCCATCTTTGCACGCTCCTCCCGAAATATTTTTATCAAACTCCTCATGCAATTGGGTACGCATATTCTCCATAGCTGAATTTTCATTGAATTGAGAGCGATCTCTTTTCCTCAAAGGCTTTGCTCCATAACCTTTCGATATCTTGTTGCAACCTGGATAAAGATCTTTCTTTGCATCCTTTAACAAGTCAAGGAACCTTTTCGCATGGGCATTAGGCTCTCCACTCTCATTTAATCCAATGTTTATATCATCCAGACAAGGAACTCCATATGCATCACAACCATCTTTACGAGATTCTCATCCTCATGAGTATCATTTTCTACCACTCTTCTTGAAGTCTCACAACCACTTTGATATCTACTAATTTCTCCATGCAAGTCCCACAACTTGTAACTATCCCAAAAACCCTTAATCGATAAGTCTGCCCTAACATCTGTTTTCAACTTGAACGAAACATTCCTACATTTCTTATGAGGACAACGTATTTTGTTTGTCAAACCATGTTGAGTAAATGCCCATTCTATAAAATTGTCTACTCCTTTAATGTATGCTAGGTTGCCTTTGTCTTTAATGTTTAACCAACTTTTATCCATTCCTATTTCAAAATTATGAAGAAAAAAAAAATTCAACTCCATGTACAACTACACAATTTGAGTTTAGAAATAATGCACTAATCACAAACTAGTAGCTAAGATTCAAATTTTTAAACCAGCAGAAAATAGAAACAAATTTCAACCAAGTTTGGGCCAGAAATCATTGTGAAATAGTACAATTCAATAAAAAGTTGATCACCCAATAAAGGCAACAAGCATTAATATGATACTCCGATTACTGAATAATAACTATTGCGAGTAAAAAAGCATTGTTGATAAATAAAGGTTTTGGTTTTTTTTACGAGATCGAGGATTTAGGAGACTGCTTGGATACACACAAGACATGACAAGTCTTAACTTGATGTCCAACAAACTCCAAACCATCGTATATAGTTCACAAAAAGAAAATATCCAATATAGGCCCAAAAGTTGAAATTTGTATAGCAGTAAAAAGGTAGAATAAATGCAGATATTTTGTGGGGAAAAAAGCCGTGACTTTAGCTTTAACTGGGAACAGTTAGAATAAACAAAGGACTACTAAGCAAACTATATTATTTCTTATTTATATAAGATACCTTAAGGATGTCAAAAACCTCCTCCGCTATATATCTCTATTCAAGACTAGCACCTTTCTGTTGAACTTTATCAGGATGAATGCATAATGTTGCTTTTCTATAAACTTTTTTGACTGAAGCAGAAGTAATAATATCAGTCAAACACATTGGCTGCCAAGCACATTGAGGCCAAAGCACCTGCTCGTCAATTCAAAAGACAGTTATCATGGGAACAATAATTTTAACAATAGCATAATATAAGGTTAAGCCGTACATTTATCATGTCAAAATAAAGGAACAACACCTTGTTCAACATTCATAACTGCTAAACAGCGTTTCAAAGTATGTACATGTAACTTCATTTAGAACCATTACAGCTCTATCATTTATATAGTGTAGTTTTTTCCGGCGCTGAAATTTATAAAGTGCAGTCTAAATTATCTTTCTCTACACCTAAAGCCCAATCATTTAGCATCAGTTGACAAGCCAAACATAAATGCTTAGCAAACAAGCCAGTTCAGAATTACATTTTGCCATACTACTTGAACTTAAATCTAGATAGCTTAATACCTATTTTCAGCAAGTTATTATGAAACTTGCAAGGAATTACGGAACTCAGCACTTAAATTCATAATTACGGAACTTGCAAGGAATCACAAACCATTTCTGAAATTTCTGGGCGACGAGGTGAACGAGGTGTCAAGAGTCTCGAGACTCAAGATGAGGCATCGTGGAGAGTGGAGAGATTAACAGAGACAAGCGGCGCTTGGAACTGGAGGTGATCGATGATCGAGCTTTGGAGTCTGGAGAGGCAAAGCTCGTGACTCATGACTTGCGGCTAGGGCAACTGGGCAGTCCGTGTTGTAACATCCCAAATTTTGGGATTTTAAATTGTAATATCTTATGGAAATTAAATTATGGAATTTGGCTTAAAATAATCATGTGAATAATTATTGGAATTTAAGGTATATTCTCCCATAAATTAAAGACAAATAAATAGGGAATAATTTTTGGCATAAATATTTTAGAGATAAAACTTTAAGGTCAAAATAAATTTAATTGAGAAAGAAAATCCTTAAATGGAATTAAGGATTAAATCTTAATATTTATCCAGTAAGTATAGATAAGAGTCTTGTAGAAGATCAAAGTGGCCTCTTACAACATTAATTGATTAAAATAGCAACTCATGCTCCCTGTTGTACTTGCACTCACAAATTACTTCAGCCCAAAAGCCCAATACAAACATCCACCCATCGTCTTCATTTTCTTAAACACTTTCAATTGATTTATCAGCTCATCACGTGAGTTCTCACCAAAACACCTCCAACTCATTTAAGATCACTTTAGCCTATTATCATTTATTCAACCCAATTTCCTTTATTATGCACTCAGCCCATTTCCCCAACGCCCCAACAAGCATCAGATGTAATAATAATAATAAAAAACAGCAACACGAAACACACAGAGTCACGCTATAATTCCCTGTCAGTGTATATCCACTTTCGGCTACCAACTGTTCACGCAAGAACATGAAGAAAACAGCAGCGCCATGCCTCTTTTGACCACTCACCATGCATCTTGAACTCTGCTTCATTACCGTTGTGTTTTTCTCTTCTCGGACTGGACCATCAATTCCTCATATATATACCCATGCTCCTTAGCTTTATTCATCCACTTTGAACAGCCTAGAGAAAAAGAAACAGAAATGTAGAGAGCCGAGAGAGAAGAAAGAAGTTCAGCATTGATCATTAAGCTCTGTTTTTAAAGCCTAAAAACAGAGTGTGTCCGATTGGAGGTGGTGGCTGGAAGAGAGAGAGAAGCATCCAGAGATTAAATTAAACCCAAGCAACGTAAGTCTCTATCTACTAGATAGTATATGTGTGTGTGTGTGTGTGTTTTTGCTGCAAAAGAATGAGGAAAAAAAACAAAAAAAACAAAAAAAAAAACTAAACTTCGCTGGTTTTTAAACTTGGAAACTGAAACGAAACTTTGCTGTCAATAATATATGTTCATCGCTGGACTTTGGAAACCATAGGAAGAACTTGTCTAATAAATAGATAAAAGTATATGTCGCTGAGAGTACATATGGGTATTAATGCATAAGAAGACCTTGCTTTGTGATATACATCACTGCTGCATAAGTAAGAAACAAAGAAAAGGGAAAACGAGCTATTATATATGTATATAAGCATGTCGATGCTTTTGGACGGAGAGCTTGCTGTCAAGTTCTTTGTATATATATATATATATTGGAGTTTGTTAGTTTCATGATAAGCGCGCATCCTGGATCTTTGACATTCATTCAGAATAATCAGACTTACATTTATATAAGCAAGTACCTATTCATTGTCTATGTCTATGTTTGCATAACTTGGGGAAACATAGTGTACTGTACTGCTTATGTGTGCTACGTTCTGTCAATAGAGAGCAGCACATTTATGGAGAAGCATAATACAATGGCAAAAATAAGATGTAGTAAATACAAGGCTGTACAAGTTGTTTTTTTTCTCGTTTTTCTCGAGAATAAAAAAATAATGCAGGTAAATATTGTATTACCAATGTTTATGAAAAGTAAAAGAAAAAAAAAGTAATGATATATGGAATATGTCCAGCAGCATTAACACGTTGCTAAGCTAGAAAATAGTTACTATAATTGTGATACTGTGTAAATAACCCTTTAGTTGCTGTCATGAATAAGGGTATATATATACAGTGGCGGAGCTAGGATTTAGAGTTTATGGGTGCACAATTAGTGTAGGGGTGCCCTCGAAAAAAAAAAATTCTAGGGATTTTCTAACAGAAAGTATAGCTATCTTAGCAAAACTTAGAAAAGGCCTTTTGGCATATCACAAATATGAAAATCTGCAATGTGTTACTTAGAGAACTTTATGTGTGAATATCAAGAGCAATTCTATCTTCTAACAGAACCACAAAAAGCGATAGCTAATGTTTAACAAAAAAACTCCCAGAAAATGTAACTACAAATAGGCAGAAAGATATAAACCATATAAAGAAAACAATAGAAGATTCAGACATAGAGTCAAAAGATGAAATATATGAATATGGAACAGACCAATCTGAAACAATTAGTCAAGAAGAAGATTCTGAATAAAGGAAACCCAAATGCTACATTTATCAAAGTAAGGATAAATGGTAAAATTATTTTAGCATATTTAGATACTGGAGCAACGTTGTGTTTTGGAAAGAAGCACATAACAAAAAGATAGCAAAAAAACGGAATAACCTCTAAGAATAATAGTCACAGATAAATCAAAACATGACATGTTTTAAAGCAGAAGAATTAGAAATAATAATAGAAGGATATAAGTTCATGGCCAAGACAATATATCTACATGATTTAAGATTAGATTTAATCATAGGAAATAACGTCCTTAAACTATATCAACCATTCATACAAAGAATAGAAACAATAAGTCTTAAAGCCCCAAAAGCATCAAACCAAAGGTGAAAAATGATAAACAACAAAAATAATTCATAACAATGAAGTTTCACGGAGTCTTATTTAGGACTTAAAGCAACATCTAGAATTTATAGTCTGTAATATTCAAATATATAGAACAAAAGTTAGAAGAAGTATGTAGTGAAAATCCTTTAGATTCCCAGAAAAATACAAATTCATAGAAGTTACAATAAAACTAAAGAACCCTTTAGAAGAAGTAAATGTGCTAAATAAAATACCTTACTCTGTAAGAGATGTTGAAGAATTTAAAAAGAATGTTCTGAATTATTAGAACAAGGATTAGTAAGACCAAGTTATAGTCCACATTCTGCACCAGCCTTCTATATATGTAGAAAATCATAACGAAATTAAAAGAGGAAAAAGAAAAATGGTTATAAACTCTAAAAAAAATGAACGATGCAACTATAGGAGATTCTTACAAGTTACCCAGAAAAGATTATATTCTTGAAAAACTAAAAGGAAACACTTGGTTTTCAACATTAGATGCAAAATCATGATATTGGCAACTAAAATTATCAGAAGAAACAAAACCTTCAACAGCCTTCTCTTGTCCCCCACTAAAACATTATGAATGGAATGTTTTACCATTTGGACTAAAACAAGCACCTTCAATATATCAAAGATACATGGACAATAATTTAGCAGGATTAGAAAATATATATTTAGCATATATAGATGACATAATAATATTTTCCTCTGGAACAGAAGAGCGACACATAGACTGTGTACTTACAGTATTAGAAAGATGCAAAGAAAAAGGACTAGTAATTTCCAAAAGAAAATCTAAGATAAAGCAAAAAGAAGTTGAATACTTAGGACTAAAAATTTCTGAAGGATCCATAAACTTTCTGAATATGTTCTCGCAAAAAAAAAGTTGAATACTTAGTCAATGCACCAATAACATTATCAGAATGCCAAGCTTGAAATTCTAGCCTCAAGTACAATACAATACAACTAAAATGCCCAAACCACTCCGACTAAATCAGAATTGAATCAGAATCAGAATCGAATTGAATCAGAATGCAAACAACTCAAGAGGCGGCTAGGTGAGTGAGAACTGAGAACAATGACGCCTAAGACAGAATCAAAATTACCTCGGAGGAGCTAGAAGACGCCGACGACGGAGGTTTGGAAGCCGAGAGCACTTTGTGGGTGAGAGCGGTGAGTGAGAACCGAGAACAATGAAATTGAAAAGAGGGGGATCGGTGAGTGAGAACTGAGAACAATAAAATTTAAAAAATTACCTCGGAGGAGAAACACGACCCAAGGCGCAATCGACCACAAGCAACGGCGAATTGGGATGGTGGCCTGACGCGATTCACGGAGAAAGAGCAACGGCGAATTGGGATGGTGGCCTGACGCGATTCACGGAGAAAGAGCAACGGCGAATTGCCTCGCGAGAGATGAAGACGCGCTCGCGAGAGAGGAAGACGCCCGTGCACAGTCGGTTGGGTCACTGCACTGAGAAGTGAGAACGGTGAGTGAGAAGTGAGAACCGAAATTGAAAAAAACAAAACAAAACAAAAGGATAAATGTGCCGTTTGA
This sequence comes from Acacia melanoxylon, assembly GCA_019022615.1. Taxonomy (NCBI): domain Eukaryota; kingdom Viridiplantae; phylum Streptophyta; class Magnoliopsida; order Fabales; family Fabaceae; genus Acacia; species Acacia melanoxylon. The sequence continues at coordinate 6,340,910 of JAFJYJ010000029.1, forward strand.
ACCGGGACCTTGTACATGGATGTGGAAGGTTTTAACCAATTACTCCAATCAGCTAAGTTGCAACAAAAGTCCTTCAAAAAATATATATTTTTTAAATTTTTTATGGGTTCACTTGCCCCCATAGGCACTAGTGTGCCTCCGCCCGTATATATATATATATATATATATATATATATATATATGAAGCATATTTTATATAGTATTAGTATTTATCGTAAAAATTATATGTAATGCATTAAAGCGTAATTAGTATTCATTAAGCTCCTAGTTTAAAGTGTTAGAATAGCCTTTGAGGGTTCAAAACAATTGTAGATAAATGATAAAAATAATGCATTAATTAAATAAAAATAAATAAATAGATAAATGAATGAATGAATAATTCGTATTATTATTATTACTCGTAGAAAGTGAATAAATAATAAAGGAAGTTATTTATTAATAATAAATAAAAGAGTGTGATTATTAATTAATAATAATTAAAAATGGTATAAATGGAATGACAAATCCACCGCAGAGTAGATGTAATACCCTAAAATTCTTATTTGTCATAAATACTATATTTTGATAAATAATACATATTAAATACAAAGGTGAATATTTGTCTCAAGAAATTATAATCTATTGATTATATTTTCATCCAAATTCCACTTTGGAATTAATTAACGAATGGTTAATTATGAGACATTATTTAGGAGCTATTTAATATGACATAAATAGCACATAAAAAGGTAATTAATTTATAACCAAAAGGAGGAATGTAATATCCCAAATTTTTGAATTTGGAAACAAGAAATGTTTTATGGGAATTTATTATGAAAATTTGGCCTAAATAGTTTTAAAGCTATTTTCTGGATTTTGAGGCATATTTTCCCAATAATTCAAGGAAAAATAGTTATAGGATAATTTTTGGTCTAGAAATTTTAGAACCAATATTTTATGGCCTAGAGAGTTAATTATGGAAGAAAAATCTTATATGGAATTAAGGATTTTATTTTCCAATACTTATTTAATATTTGCAAATAAATATTAAATGGTAGTTTTTGGTGGATGGAATAGGTAAGTGGAATGGTAGTTTTTGGTGGATGGAATAGGTAATTAGAATGGTAGTTTTTGGTAGATGGAAGAAGAGTGTTTGGTTTATAAGGAATGTTTGGTTAAGGAAGAAATATGGTTGGAATAGCCTTGAATTTCTTCTATAAATAGAAGGCTCTTCTCTTCATATTCTTCACACCAAATCAGCCCCAAGAGGTGATTTCTAAAGAGTAGAGAGGAGTGAGAGCTAGAGGGAAGCAAGAAGGAGGAAGTTCTTCAAGGGTAAGTTTTCTAGTTCTTGAGTTTTAAGTTTTAAGTTCTTATGAGTTTTAGTAGAAATGTTAGTTTGATCTTTAATTTTCAAATATAGTTTTGTTATCATGTTTTTATGGTTAAAAATGGTTTTGTTTCGAAAAATTGATGGAGAAAGTAATATAGCAAAAATTTTGGAAGATTATGATCAAAGTAGCGAAGCTCCGGGCGAAATTTTGTCGGTTAGCGATTCCTGAAGTCAGTGATACAAACGCCAGTATTTTATATTAAAGATGATGTTCTTAAATTCTGATAAAATTCATGTTCAAAGTAGACATACAGGGCTTTTCAAATATACCTATAATGTATTATTTCGAGTTCTGTGCTAGAAGATAAAAATGTCCAAAGTTGGGCTACGTTTTCTGAACATTTTCTGGGCAGATGATGAACACGTGAAAACTGGGAACTATTCATAAAATCTGGGAAAGAACCAGTATTTTTCCAGAACATTAGACATCCTAAGGATTCCGGGGAATTTTACGGATCCTCGTTTCGAGTTTTCTAGAATTACTTATGAATTTTCAAAGTTAGAAGTAAATCTGGCCATAATGCTGAAAGTAACGTTTTTATAAAATAAAATGTAATGGCAAAATGGTAATAACAAATCCACCAAGGGTAGAAAGGTAAATTAACCTTTTGGATATTATTCTAAGCAATATGGTAATATGTTAGGATATCCGAGGATTCCGGAGTCAGATTTGAAGGACGGACATATTACTATTCATAAATAATCGTATTTATGAATAGTACCGTATACATAAATAGTAAATTACTATTCACACGGAAGGAAGGTACGTTCACGTACAAAGTAACTTTAACTCGATATGACTTGTATGCATGTATGAGATGGAATGATTTCATAGAGTCATGGACAAGACTTGGTCTTGGGTCATGCACCGTGGTTAAGACTGTCTTGAATCACCGTTTATATACATTCAACTTGATACGGGTTATAGTCTTGATAATGCCGTGAGATTGTTTTCCTAGCGCTGAGGACACGAGTGTACATCGTGGCACAGGTGGTGTAACACCCCAAATTCCGTAACATAAATCGTGCCGGTGACACGTGGTTTTATAAAAATTTATCAGAGTTTTGAGGTGCTACAGCTTAGCGTTTTGCGGAAACGGAGAGCATGTACTAAAAATTTGAACAATTGAGTTCGATATAAAAATACTCGGACATATGCCGATGCCCGACGTATCGATATATTATAAATTTCCCGAAGGATTGTTCATGTGATACAAGAATACAAAACTTTATAATTACAATTCTTACATGTAACTATACCCTTTTTTTCCGCCAAGCCTTGAGTAGACTTGGGGCATAGAACCTAACTCGCTTAAATCATCTCATTTGGCCAGCCGGGTAGGTCTAGTGGAAGTCTCACCGTGCTAGGGCGATCGATTGATCGAACCACATAGACGACCCTTCTAGTTTAAGCACCAAATGATATGAAGTAACCTTATTAGATTCATGCCATAAGGTAGGTTCTCTTGACTTTCTTCCTGCATTTCCTTTGATCGGTGCCTCCTCACGGCTCCGTCCGTTAATGCTCCTTCTCATGGCTCCATTCACAACGTCTTCATAAATCCTGGTTCCTTTCCTGAACCTCTAGTCAAGTCTAAGATTCAAAACAAATTGAATCTTAGGTAACAGCTTAACCTCATATGAAAAGTATAACAAAGATATGTATGACGTATATTCATTACATTTCAAAGATTAACCAATACATAGCACACAATGAGATGTAATGTCAACACAACAACAAGACATAGCACACAAAGACATGTAAAGTTATCTATACAAATCCATGTATAGTTGTATAGTCTGCACCACCCGTGCCACGATGTACACTCGTGTCCTCGCGCTAGGAAAACAATCTCACGGCATTATCAAGACTATAACCCGTATTGTCGAATGTATATAAACGGTGATTCAAGACAGAGTCTTAACCACGGTGCATGACCCAAGACCAAGTCTTGTCCATGACTCTATGAAATCATTCCATCTCATACATGCATACAAGTCATATCGAGTTAAAGTTACTGTACGCGAACGTACCTTCCTTCCGTGTGAATAGTAATTTACTATTTATGTATACGGTACTATTCATAAATACGACACTATGAATAGTAATATGCCCGTCCTTCAAATCTGACTCCGGAATCCTCGGATATCCTAACATATTACCATATTGCTTAGAATAATATCCAAAAGGTTAATTTACCTTTCTACCCTTGGTGGATTTGTTATTACCATTTTGCCATTACATTTTATTTAATAAAAACGCTACTTTCAGCATTATGGCCAGATTTACTTCTAACTTTGAAAATTCATAAGTAATTCTAGAAAACTCAAAACGAGGATCCGTAAAATTCCCCGGAATCCTTAGGATGTCTAATTTTGTGGAAAAATATTGATTCTTGCCCAGATTTTATGAATAGTTCCCAGTTTTCACGTGTTCATCTTCTGCCCAGAAAATTTCCAGAAAACGTAGCCCAACTGTGGACATTTTTATCTTTTAGCACAGAACTCGAACTAATTCACTCTTGGTATATTTGAAAAGGTCTATATGTCTACTTTAACCATGAATTTTCTCAGAATTTTAGAAATTCATCTTCAATATAAAATACTGACGTTTTTACCCCGACTTCAAAAATTGCTTACCGATAAAATTTCGCCGTAGTTTCGCTACTTTATGATTAGCTTCCAAAAATTCTGCTATATAACCTTTTCCATCATTTTTTCGAAATAAAACCATTTCTAACCATAAAAACATGAAAATAAAATTACTCTAGCATATTTAAGATCAAAGCAACTTCTATCTATGAATTTAAAACTAGAACTCAAGAACTAGAGAACTTACCCTTGAAGAACCTTGCTACTACTTCTTCCTTGCTCCAAGAACTTCACTCTACTCACTCTCTAATCTTAAAATCAGATACTTTGAGCTGATTTTGGTGTGAAGAATATGAAGAGAAGAGCCTTCTATTTATAGCAAAAATTCAAGACTATTTCAACTACATTTCTTCCTTAACCAAACACTCAAACCAAACCCTCAAACCAAACACTCTTACACCAAACACTCACACCAAACACTCTTACACCAAACATTCATACCAACTTATACATATCTACCAATATCCAACTACCATTTAATATTTATTTGCAAATATTAAATAAGTATTGGAAAATAAAATCCTTAATTCCATATAAGAATTTTCTTCCATAATTAACTCTCTAGGTCATAAAATATTGGTTCTAAAATTTCTAGACCAAAAAGTATCCTCTAACTATTTTTCCTTGAATTATTGGGAAAATAGGCCTCAAAATCCAGAAAAAAAGCTTTAAAACTATTTAGGCCAAATTTTCATAATAAATTCCCATAAAATATTTCTTATTTCCAAATCCAAAGATGTGGGATATTACATTCCTCCTTTTGGTTATAAATTAATTACCTTTTTATGTGCTATTTATATCATATTAAATAGCTCCAAAATAATGTCTCATAATTAACCATTCGTTAATTAATTCCAAAGTGGAATTTGATGAAAATATAATCAATAGATTATAATTTCTTGAGACAAATATTCACCTTTGTATTTAATATGTATTATTTATCAAAATATAGTATTTATGATAAATAGAAATTTTAGGGTATTACATTTCTCCCCGTTAAATTAAATTTCGCCCTCGAAATTTGACCGTAAAATCTTGAAAGATTATTTAGACTTCTAGTCTATTCCTTTCTATACATGTTTATTAGCATGCACTCTAATTTCATTCGTATTGCACCCAGGTATAGTATCAAAAATGTAATCCACCGATCCATTCTCTCGGTGCTTGGTTATGCAGCTCTCGCCCGACTCTTTTAGCCTCTCGCCTTAACACACATTGGCCTTCCTCAATCAATTACCACAAAGATCGGAGATTCTAGCTTTATTACCTAGGAAATCATCCTTAGGCCTTAAGCATTTCAACCTTTACCCGGTACAATGAATGTTTTACTAGACTTTAAAGGCATCGTAGACATAATAGTCTAAAGTCACCATGGCAACCGCATTTCACACGCGGTGCTTATCCATTACGGCCTTATGGCCTAGGGACACCGCCCCGTGCACACTTGCACACCAGGTCTTATTGCCTCGAGCATCCGCTCGTCTATTTCATCTCGAGTCTTTCTCATTCAAGCTTTCGACTACTTTCACTTACTTAGCACCATAGCTAACAACTACTATTTGGCTTAACTAGTTCGGTGTTCTACACCTTTCTAATAGTTTCTGTTCCAAATTTTCCAACTACACCGCTTTTCAACACAATAGCATTGACAAATCGTTGCTACCCAAAAACCATTATGTTGTCTCATTTTCAAATTTTCAAACATTGAAAATTTTCCGTGGTCTCGACATTTCATAATCTGCACTATACCAAAAAGTAATAGTGCTATCATTTTCAAACTTAATCGCCGCCAACATAAATTTGTGAAAACACATTCACTGCCGGATTATTTTCAAAAACTTTTACTACCGACACATATCTTTGAGGATAAAATTCATTTTATAAAATTTCTTAACATTTGAGAGCTCATGCCACCACTTCAACCACTTGGTACAGCGAGCGCACTATCCCAATCCCCAAATCCGGCCTCTGTATCAACAGTACCGTCAAACAATGTGGGAGAACCTCCGCCCCTCCCATAAGAGACCCAGTGTCCACACTGGCACACAAAGTAGCAACCCTCGTGTTACGCTAGACAAAACATACGCCCTTGGCGAAATGTTATGGATTGAGTGCGTTCAGTGCTGGTGCGATTTTCATTCTCTCAAGCAAAACTCCTCAAAAACTCTTTGTTCAAAAGATCACTTATCAAAGGCCAGCGATTTCAAACACTTTAAAACATCTGGCAAGACCCAGCAAACCGTGTATATCTACAAATGCTCTTCGTACTTCCGATTCGTACTAATTTTACCACAAACACGCTTGAAAACTCGTTTCAAACTCGGGTTTAAACTAACCCTTTTTTATAAGACAACATCATTTCAAAATAACCATCACCGTGGTATCAAATTCGTTGGAAATATTTCATTCGAAAACTCAATTTCAAAATTCACTAGTTCGAAAATCACCTCCGAAAATATAGCAGTGTATTGGCAAGTTCAAAAATTCAATTTGTTAAACTATTCAAGAACCAGACAACTAACCTTAAAAGGTCATTACTAACTAACGCATTCGGACCTCTGTCCTTGGCTATTCAAGCCATTCGTAGAATGCTCAGTCTATTCTTCTTTAGTCTCTGGGCTATTCGTTTTGGTGTGTGATTTCGTTTCATGAAACTCATTCATTTATAGACATCTGATACTACACCTTTGATATTGGTTCTTTTCCAGGCATCAACCAACCAGTGAATTCAACTTCCCATACTAGTGGTAATTCGCTGAGAGCTTCTAGAAACATCTCAGGGAATCTATTCACAACTAGAATGTCTTCTAGTGCGAGTTCAATTCTTGCTTGGATATCATAGCACAATATATGCTATACAGCACTAGAGGACTCTATGGCGATATATTGGATTACGAAAACCTTCCCTTTAGGGAACCGATTAGATATGGGACTTGCTACAATGTACTTACCTTGAGAATCGATATACCGATAGTTCTACTTTATGGTTCGTTGTCATGGGCCGCACCTACGGCTTGTCATCACGGTGGCTCTGCTCTACGGCGCTTTACTCGGTGCTTTACGCAGTATTTTATGACTGGTCAGCTTCTCCGGTCAGCATCCTTTGTAGGTAAAACCTCCTCGATCAGAACTCCCCGTAGGTAGCCCTCTCCAATCAAAACGTTCCATAAGTAGCGTTAACTTCAGTTAATAATTTCTCAATTAAAGTATTATTATAACGAGAACTCAAATCTTATCGGTATTTACCCTTGATAGTCTCATATTCCACTATCTTAATTCCCAATGTCACGAGACAAAGTTTACACATTATTTTGTTACCTCAAAGGTAACCATCAATCATACAAAACATTGTAAACAATGTAGTATGAATTACAAGGTTCACACAATTATAGTTTCATGTACTAAATCTATAAGCAATCTTGATCACATTTTGACCTAAACATTATTTCATGTTAGATCATATACAAACCTATCCTCATAAAATTCAACAGTTTTTATGAAGTTCCAATTCTATCCCTTTTGTAGTAATGAAGTACCTGACTTGTCATCTTACTAATTTTGAATGAAGACCACTTCCTTTTGAAGTCATGGTCCTTCTGCAAAGTATTCTCGATCAATACACGTAAATGCTACATACTTGGTACATGTACTCTACTTATTAATGCACCTGGTGAGATGTCCGTGAATAGAGAGAATTTGGACACACAATGTTTAAAATGTTAAACACCTCTTTGACATGATTTTGATATAACGTTCTAAACAACACAACTTTTTGAGGAGTTTTCACTTTGATAAGGGACTGAACTATGTTAATATTGTCATTCTTCGCCCGTGTCCCTCATCTAAAATTAAAATAGAAGGATCCACATGTAATATCTTTTGGTAAGACGTTGATGCGTGGCCAACTCCGTAAGTAATCCATTTCGAGATTACTCTCACCCGAATACACTTAACTACGAGAGATCCATCGCATCTCATTAACCAACCTGTCATCACGAATTAGTGGCACACTCTCCAACTCAAATTTCCTGGAGACACGGCCATCAATCAATTACCATACGACGTACAAACGTCCAAACGGTGTAAGACTAGTAGTTACTAGGATGCATTAGGGAGCAACACTACGGATTACATCGCTTAATTAAAAATCCATACGGTTATGAACGACAATTTGAATTTGAATTTGAATTTGGCGCTACTAAATTTCAAAATTTTCACAAAGATCAAGCTCTCGTTATAAACTGAGGATGATACAGGTATCATTCTCATGCATTCTCAACCTTTCAAAATACCATTTACTATCTTACATTTTCCTTCGTTCAAATCTTTCTTCTTACTACTTCAAACATGGCAGGTCCAAGCAACTACATTCCTGTTTCTGATTCAAATAGCCCTTCGTTTCTCGAAGCTATATTCTCGTGATAATCGGCCTAACATATTAGCCGACTTATCTAGTAATGCACCATTTTCATATTCGTCATTACTTTCTTACAATCCCCTAGAGGTGTACGTTCCTCCTTCTACCTCAATGCTTCATGTTCCTACTTCTCTTCCAAAGTAGCTAATGTACTTCATCCATCCCCAAGGGTTCAAGGTTCGACTCCAAACCAAGAAGTATCGAAGTAGATCCATCAAGGCGACCGTCAAAAGATGTCGTAACATGGCCGAACTTATGGAGTCTACTAAACCTTCTTCTCCAAGAAACCCGCTCCCGCCTAGAAGAAACCACTACCCTTTTTCCACTCTAGCTAAAATCACTAACCCTTTTTCATGTGGTTGTTGCCATGTTCTACGTGAAATTATTCATACCAATGGTCTTCATCATCGAGGCTTGAAGTTCATGGAAGGATTGGCATGATATGTCATACTGTACATCACCAAAATGTACAAAAAGATTCTTCCAACCTTCAAATGTATGATCTCAGTAAGAAGAATACAGAGGAAATCAAAGATTTTCTGACACAATATTGCATAAAACAAAATGCATCAGGGTATGTCTTAGTGCCAGATCCATTATCATCATATTATGAGGCTCTATGTGTTGGTTTAGAATGGACGAGTCTCATAATGAATTCTTTGGTAGTTCAATCAACGTGGAAGATAAATCTTCTAAAGGAAAAGAACCTCGCGGTTGAAGATGATTTATATAAACCGGGTGAATTTTATAGGGCAAGACTTGAGCAACACCACGGAAAGCGAAGCATTGACTCGAAAGATTTTTGTAATTTCTTCCATTTGACCCTTGAAGAAACGAGTCAACAGATAAATTTGAGTATAGGTACGATAAAAAGAATATGTCGCAAGGAAGGGTTAATAGATTGGCCTCACAGAAGGCTTTCAAAACTTATGAGGCGAGTTGCTGCACTGAGAAAGGCATTACCTCATCAAGATCCTAGCTCAAGAGAAATTACGCAAGAAGAAATTTACAAACGTCATCAAGAGATGATTCGTCTTTGTAATGGGGTTGTTCCGATTGTTGCTCTTCTTACTTGAAATCATATAGTCTTTTATTCTTAGTCTTCTTGCTAATGTTTCTATTCTAAGATTCATAGGGATTTTCAAACTTTCCCGCCAAACTTATCTTTATCTATTTAAACTGGTTATTCTGACTTATTCTTAGAACCTATATTCGATTGAACTTTTAAATTTTTGAGTAGACAATTTTCCAAAATTTCTACTCGATTCCAACATGACACTCAAACATTTTCCAAGTATAAGTTACCATTCATACCGGAAGACTTTTAACCGAGAAGTCACCGTGTTTTACAAACAAACCTAAACAATAGGTTACTATCTAAGGGAAGACTTAGGTAGTATCGTCAACTAAGTTCAATTATTGCTTTCGTTTCGGAATTTCATTCGACTCCGATTTCCATATCGAAGTCTTAGAGTTTTTCGAAACTCTAACCATTCCTTAGGGTATTTGTTTTATTGTATCACAAAACCAGTATTATATCAGTACTATTGTTTTTGTTGTTCATACAATGCTCTTGAGACTAGCTGTGAAACTAGCTCTGATACCAAAATTGTAACACCCCAAATTCCGTAACATAAATCGTGCCGGTGACACGTGGTTTTATAAAAATTTATCAGAGTTTTGAGGTGCTACAGCTTAGCGTTTTGCGGAAACGGAGAGCATGTACTAAAAATTTGAACAATTGAGTTGTCGATATAAAAATACTCGAGACATATGCCGATGCTCGACGTATACCGATATATTATAAATTTCCCGAAGGATTGTTCATGTGATACGATAATACAAAACTTTATAATTACAATTCTTACATGTAACTATACCCTTTTTTTCGCCAAGCCTTGAGTAGACTTGGGGCATAGAACCTAACTCGCTTAAATCATCTCATTTGGCCAGCCGGGTAGGTCTAGTGGAAGTCTCACCGTGCTAGGGCGATCGATTGACCGAACCACATAGACGACCCTTCTAGTTTAAGCACCAAATGATGTGAAGTAACTTTATTAGATTCATGCTTTGTAAGGTAGGTTCTGTTGACTTTCTTCCCGCATTTCCTTTGATCGGTGCCTCCTCACGCTCCGTCCATTAATGCTCCTTCTCATGGCTCCATTCACAACGTCTTCATAAATCCTGGTTCCTTTCCTTAACCTCTAGTCAAGTCTAAGATTCAAAACAAATTGAATCTTAGGTAACAGCTTAACCTCATATGAAAAGTATAACAAAGATATGTATGAGATATTCATTACATTTCAAAGATTAACCAATACATAGCACACGGCGGATGTAATGTCAACACAACAACAAGACATAGCACACAAAGACATGTAAAGTTATCTATACAAATCCATGTATAGTTGTATAGTCTGCACCACTGTGCCACGATGTACACTCGTGTCCTCGCGCTAGGAAAACAATCTCACGGCATTATCAAGACTATAACCCGTATTAAGTCGAATGTATATAAACAGTGATTCAAGACGTAGTCTTAACCACGGTGCATGACCCAAGACCAAGTCTTGTCCATGACTCTATGAAATCATTCCATCTCATACATGCATACAAGTCATATCGAGTTAAAGTTACGTACGCGAACGTACCTTCCTTCCGTGTGAATAGTAATTTACTATTTATGTATACGTACTATTCATAAATACGACACTATGAATAGTAATATGCCCGTCCTTCAAATCTGACTCCGGAATCCTCGGATATCCTAACATATTACCATATTGCTTAGAATAATATCCAAAAGGTTAATTTACCTTTCTACCCTTGGTGGATTTGTTATTACCATTTTGCCATTACATTTTATTTAATAAAAACGCTACTTTCAGCATTATGGCCAGATTTACTTCTAACTTTGAAAATTCATAAGTAATTCTAGAAAACTCAAAACGAGGATCCGTAAAATTCCCCGGAATCCTTAGGATGTCTAATTTTGTGGAAAAATATTGATTCTTGCCCAGATTTTATGAATAGTTCCCAGTTTTCACGTGTTCATCTTCTGCCCAGAAAATTTCCAGAAAACGTAGCCCAACTGTGGACATTTTTATCTTTTAGCACAGAACTCGAACTAATTCACTCTTGGTATATTTGAAAAGGTCTATATGTCTACTTTAACCATGAATTTTCTCAGAATTTTAGAAATTCATCTTCAATATAAAATACTGACGTTTTTACCCCTGACTTCAAAAATTGCTTACCGATAAAATTTCGCGTAGTTTCGCTACTTTATGATTAGCTTCCAAAAATTCTGCTATATAACCTTTTCCATCATTTTTTTCGAAATAAAACCATTTCTAACCATAAAAACATGAAAATAAAATTACTCTAGCATATTTAAGATCAAAGCAACTTCTATCTATGAATTTAAAACTAGAACTCAAGAACTAGAGAACTTACCCTTGAAGAACCTTGCTACTACTTCTTCCTTGCTCCAAGAACTTCACTCTACTCACTCTCTAATCTTAAAATCAGATACTTTGAGCTGATTTTGGTGTGAAGAATATGAAGAGAAGAGCCTTCTATTTATAGCAAAAATTCAAGACTATTTCAACTACATTTCTTCCTTAACCAAACACTCAAACCAAACCCTCAAACCAAACACTCTTACACCAAACACTCACACCAAACACTCTTACACCAAACATTCATACCAACTTATACATATCTACCAATATCCAACTACCATTTAATATTTATTTGCAAATATTAAATAAGTATTGGAAAATAAAATCCTTAATTCCATATAAGAATTTTCTTCCATAATTAACTCTCTAGGTCATAAAATATTGGTTCTAAAATTTCTAGACCAAAAAGTATCCTCTAACTATTTTTCCTTGAATTATTGGGAAAATAGGCCTCAAAATCCAGAAAAAAAGCTTTAAAACTATTTAGGCCAAATTTTCATAATAAATTCCCATAAAATATTTCTTATTTCCAAATCCAAAGATGTGGGATATTACATTCCTCCTTTTGGTTATAAATTAATTACCTTTTTATGTGCTATTTATATCATATTAAATAGCTCCAAAATAATGTCTCATAATTAACCATTCGTTAATTAATTCCAAAGTGGAATTTGGATGAAAATATAATCAATAGATTATAATTTCTTGAGACAAATATTCACCTTTGTATTTAATATGTATTATTTATCAAAATATAGTATTTATGATAAATAGAAATTTTAGGGTATTACAAAGTGCGCAGACTATACAACTATACATGGATTTGTATAGATAACTTTACATATCTTTGTGTGCTATGTCTTGTTGTTGTGTTGACATTACATCTATTGTGTGCTATGTATTGGTTAATCTTTGAAATGTAATGAATATCTCATACATATACTGTTATACTTTTCATATGAGGTTAACTGTTACCTAAGATTCAATTTGTTTTGAATCTTAGACTTGACTAGAAGTTCAGGAAAGGAACCAGGATTTATGAAGACATTGTGAATAGGAGCCATGAGAAGGAGCATTAATGGACGGAGCCGTGAGGAGGCACCGGTCAAAGGAAATGCGAGGAAGAAAGTGAACAGAACCTACCTTATGGCATGAATCTAATAAAGTTACTTCACATCATTTGGTGCTTAAACTAGAAGGTCGTCTATGTGGTTCGTCAATCGCCACCCTAGCACGGTGAGACTTCCACTAGACCTACCCGGCTCGGCCAAATGAGATGATTTAACCGAGTTAGGTTCTATGCCCCAAGTCTACTCAAGGCTTGGTTGAAGAGGTATAGTTACATGTAAGAATTGTAATTATAAAGTTTTGTATTCATTGTATCACATGAACAATCCTTCGGGAAATTTATAATATATCGTATACGTCGGGCATCAAAGATATGTCCGAGTATTTTTATATCGATTACTCAATTGTTCAAATTTTTAGTACATGCTCTCCGTTTCCGCATTACGCTAAGCTGTAGCACCTCAAAACTCTGATGAATATTTATAAAACCACGTGTCACCGGCACAATTTATGCTACGGAATTTGGGGTGTTACAGTAGAAAGGTCAATAGTGGCAATGACATTTCTTAGGATATTATGTATAAGGGAAATAATGTGGCGATACTATTATAGGATATCCGGGAAAGTCAGTAATCAGTACCAAAAGGTGAAAGTACCTCTAGCTACGCAAATTAAGGTACAGACGCATACTGTAACTCTAACTCTTATGTTGTCTTGTATGCTTATATGTGATTAGATGATTCATAGAGTCATGGACAAGACTAGGTCTTGGGTCATGCACTATGTTAAAGACTCGATCTTAGGTCACCAGTTTACGTACATTCAGCTTTGTGCGGGTTATAGTCATGATAATGTCATATGTATGTTTTCCTAGCGCTGAGGACACGTGGGGGCGTGGCACTGGTGAGTGCAAACATTGTGAACATTACATTTGTTGTGTGCTATGTATTGTTATGTTGTGAACTTTACATTGGCTGTGTGCTATGTATGGTTAATGCTGAAATGTAATGAATATCTGTAAAACATATATTGTTTATACTTGAGCATGATGTTAACTATTACCTGAGATTCAATGGGTATTGAATCTCAGAATTTACCCTAGCTTCGGGATCGGAAGCCTAGGAGACAAGGGTAAGCAAAGACGCGTGAGAACTCGCCGAGTTTTATTTTGGGATAGTATTATGTATAATTTTTTTTGAATAGTCGGATAATTGTACCACTAACGTGCCGACCAGATACATTGCAAAGAATTTTAGTTGTTTCACGCTTATATTCCTCCGGGAATTTTAATTAACCAGCATATGTCTGGGCATATGTTATCAGTCACTCATTCGTCCAAACGTTAAGCATGCTCTCTGTGGTGACTTACTCAGATCTGTTAACGCCTTTACTCTGATAACTTCACACCAATTAGTCTAATAAGGAATTTAGGACATAAATGGACATCGTAATGGACGTAGGAATTAGGGGCGTCACACGTGTGGCTGGTAGCTTGTCAAAGGCCTAACTGTTACAAGCTAAAATCAGGACTTTTAAATCACTACTCCGTGAAGTTAATTCGGAAACTAATAATAAAACATATAAATTTTAATTAAGTACAACGTATATAAATAAACTCAATTTAATTTTATCTTTCTCCTGTACCTTAATTTATTACTATTACATGGATCAATTATATTATTTTTCACAGTAACATTATACAGTATTACTTTTCACACTCTCTATTCCAAATATTCATTATATAATATTATCATTTCAATTAAGTATACTACGTACTTATAAAAAACAAATAAACTTACATAAATTTAATTTAATATAATTATATTATCCCAAACAGTTAATTGTATTGTATACTTCCCTTCATTGTACTATCCCTCTCTCCCTTTCACACGCTCCATCTCTCACTTCCCATCTCTCTATCTTACAAACTATCCCCTCTCTCATGTTTGTGCTCCCTTCCTCACACATACATTGTATCTTTAAATCTCCATCCCTCTCTCTCACACACACACAAATGCATATATATACACCAGCACAAATATAATTATCATCTCTATCAAATACTCACATGTTCACTATGCAAGTGCACAAGTCACGTCAAGTAATAAAGTTATTAGTAGAAATCGTTCCCACAAGGATTTAATTAAAATATGATCAAGCAAGAAGCTTAATGAATTCAATTAAGTTGAGTCATGACAAATTTTGCTATGGAAAAATAATTTTGAAACACTACTTGTATGATTAGAAAGTGATAAATGCAAATGATTCTTTGACTTCAAGGATTAAATGGAGCCTAGGATTATTTTTTCCCCTTTGTATTTCATAAAACTAGATCAATTTCCTCTCCAATAGTATTTCAATAAATATGTGTTAGTCTAAGTTTCAAAAGCATTTGACAAAGCTTTCTCAAGTCAAAATCAAGTTTCTCTTTTAATTAAAATGTACAATCTCTTACTACAATCAATAAAAATAAACTTTAAACAACAACCTTAATTAATGTGACAATGCCATGTTAGTACATATATCTCTATTTTACCAACAAACATACATGATAAAATAAGAAATTCTTTGACCTTTTGCTTCATACTTTGACATGCACATTTTCTTCTCTAAATTTATTTAATTTTTATGTACATTTTGATTTCAAACATAGTTAAAAAGAAAAGAAAATGTACTAGAATATTATCAATTTCTAAGAATTAACAACACTATATCACTCTCTTCCCACTCCCTTCCTCTCACTCTCTCATGCACAACACATTATCTCTCAAACTCTCTTCATTTCACAATAATCTGAAGAATTAATTTATTTTTTCAGAATAAATTACATCAATAAACAAATTTATTGTATAAATATCATAAGTAATTTTTTCAAAAACAAACTAAAATTTTGAAAAATTAGGAATAAGACTTTCAGCGGTGACATTAAGTAGTCGTAGAAACACACTTTCGGCGACTACATATGAGAGTCGCCAACATACTCTCACCGCTTAAAGTTAGACTTTCAGCAAAGTCAATACTTTAGTGGCGACATTAAAAGTCGTCAAATGTCACTCTTTGAAAGTCTTTTTTTTTTAGTTACGTTGGCAGCTGTAAGTTTGGTAAAGGAACAAATAAATATTAATTCAGGTGATTTATTCAACCTCCCCTATTTTATATATACAAGCTTACATCGTGGTCAATTTAGAATTTGGAAATAAGTAAATAAGTGAATGATCAGCACAATTTTTTTTTCAATTGATTTTACTTTTGAATATTGAGGAAGAAATTTAATATTTTCATCTATTTTTAACTTGCACAAATACTTTAATAGTATGAATAGTTTATTTAATGTTTTGTGTATTTAATTCATTCATTAAAATAAGTACTGCAATTAATATTGACCATCATTTCTTAATCTAAACTTGAAAATTTTTATTACTTTAAGATAAATTTAATGAATTAACTGTCATTTCTAGGTCAATGTGAATTAGTTTAAAATGCCCTAAAATATTGGAACCACTGGGAGTATGTACATACGGACAGTCTATTTATTTATTTTTTTAATCATGAACATTGTTCTTGAGAAACTTGAAATTTCATAATTAAATTAGCAACGGATTAGAATTAATTCATAATTATAAGCGTATTCCTGCAAAAAAGACTAGAATGAGAATTGGGTACACATTTTTACGTTATCATCATCATCATCGTTAATTTGTAACTCTATCCATTTTCATCGAATGTTTTCTTAATCATGACTCGAATACAGTACAAGAGACAAATATGATTTTGGATGTGGAGACGGCAATTAGTAAGTTGCCAGCATATTATCTTATGTGGTTGGAAGCAAGACTTGATAAAAAAATAGTTATTTTGTTTTATGATTTGTTTTCTTTTTTTATAAAACAAACACACATATATATATATTATAAACGGTACTACTTGTCGCAATAAAGTTATTCAAATTTTTATATATTCTATATAATCGCAACAAATATTTTTGTCCAACAAAGATATTATATAAATATAAGTATAAATCTATTTGTACAATCAATTTTTTGTAAAAAAAGTGTACTATTTATTGATATAAAATTATTCAAATATGTATATATCCTATATAATCGCAACAAATATTTTTTTCTAAAAAACATATTATGTAAATATAAGAATATAAAGGGTAGATTTATTCTTCTATTTCATTAAAAACCTCAAAACTAATTTGATTTAAGAGAAAATCACAAAAATAATGGATGTTAATTGCTGACAAGAAGGGAGTGGTGAGTTATTGTCTTCCATGCTGTCTCAAGAAATGGGAGGGAATTGAAGAAGAAGTCTGAGCTTTTAGGGTTTTCCTTGGGTTGTGAGGAGGTAGGTGATTTAAGAGGTAATTTAGTATTTTTAAAATTTTTATTTTAATATTTGGTCCTTCTTACTAATTGGAGTTCGTATGGTCTTTTACAATAAATATTATTTTCAATAGGTCCTTTATTTTAATTTCCCAAAATAAATTATAAAAAAAGTTCGTTTTATTTTTTGCTTTAAGAAAAAGCGAAAATTAACATAAAAGACCTAGAGAAAATAATATTTATTATAAAGGACCATAAAAATTGTAATTATTTTGAAGGACCGAACATGATAATATAAATTTAAATTACTAAATTACCCCTAATCAAACATCAAGTTTTATCTCTTGTATTCATAATTAAAAAAATAACTAAAATTAAAACTAAAACTAAAACTTCCCATATTATGATCATATCTTTTTTAAAAAATATATATATATATTATTTAATTAACAACGGTTAAACTCATATTTTTCTCAATTTTTATTTTTCACTAATTTATAATTAAGATGCCCAATTTATATTATCAACGTTAATGTTAATTAAGATTTATATATATATATATATATATATATATATATATATATCTTTCAGGATATAATAGGTTAATAAAAAAATTTAATTTTATTAACATTACATGAATTTTTTAACCAACATAAATTGCTTCTAAAACAAAAATAAATCATACAAACTTTCTTGGTTTAACATATATGATAAATTTAAAAGACCTTAACTTTTATTAAAATTATATAATTCCATTTTTAATTAAAATTTTTGTTGATTTTAAAAAAAATTAAATTTTTTTTTTCATAGATATGTATTCAAGTTGTCAAAAATGAAAATTGAGAAAACTATTATTTAATTTAATTAAACTTAGAATTTTGTATTAGGTTTAAAAATAGAATGTGGAAGAGAATGTAAGCATAAGATTTTGTTAGGGGCATTTTAGTATTTTCAATTTTATATTTTTATATTTGGTCCTTCTAAATAATTACAATTTTTGTGGTCTCTCTCCATAAATATCTTTTCCTCTAGGTCCTTTAATCTAATTTTCCCTAAGAAAAATCTGTTTTGAAAATATTAAAGAAAACAAACTAGTCCCTTATCTCTCTCTCTCTCTCTCTCTCTCTCTCTCTCTCTCTCTCTCTCTCTCTCTCTCTCTCTCTCTCTCTCTCTCTCTCTCTCTCTCTCTCTCTCTCTCTCTCTCTCTCTCTCTCTCTATATATATATATATATAAGGTAAATTCGTCTTTCACGATTCTTGATGAGCTCCAATTCTCTTGATGAGCTCCAATTCTCTTGTGCCATGGTGGCCGTTGACAATAGGGAGTTGTGTGTGTAAATAAATAGTAGGAAGAAGTTTTGAGCTGAATGGGAACGCTGTCTTCTTCTTCTTCTTCTTCTCTTTTTTTTTTATTGCATCTCATATGATTATACTGAAATCAAAATTTGTGGGTGAAAAGACAATTGTACCTTTACTTTACAAGTTGAATATGATTATTTACAAAATACATGTGGAAATTTAATTACAAGTCAAATATGCTTATTTACAAGATAAATAAGTGAAATTACGCGACTATCTAGCTAGGCCATGCACAAGAAAGAGAACATATTCACAAGAGTACATTTTTTTTACAAACATATGTGAGGAATGTACAAGTCATTTTAAAACAAGGGCATAAATATCTTTTCAGCAAAAAAATATAATTTCAGTTTAGTCCTAATGAAGTTTTGGAAAGTTGTGAGGGCTTTTTATATTAAATGGCTACAAAGGAAGTGCAGTGAAATTTTCCATTTTTTTTTTTGCCACCCGAATGATGTCTGATTATTCAGATTTTGCAGTATTAGGTTTTTTCTAGGCAGGTTGAGTTGTTTCCTTTCTTCTCCTCGGTGAGGGAATTGGTTAATGGTGTCATTTTTAGATCTAGCTTCTCCCCTTTATCCCTTCCCATCCTTTTCCCTCATTTTTCTTTTTCTTCCGTTGGATTAAGATCTTAAAAGTCTAGGTTTACCATCTTTTTTACCATCATTTCCCATTATATATCATATGATAAATTTGGACAGTTAAAATCTTAATCCAACGACAAAAAAGAGAAAAGGAGGGAAAAGAATGGGTCCGTAGTTTGGTATTTTTTGTATTTGTTTTGCAATTGGATTTAAAGTTTGTGTTGTGTAGTTGTTTAAGACGTGGAATTCGTTTGGTTTTGTTGCTGTATACTGTTGGTAGTTTTCTGATATTAATAAAATCAAAATTTGGGTCAAAAAAATCATAAGGTCCTATTACTCAAATTATTATTCAAAAAAAAATAGTTAAAATTAATCTGACCTTATAGTTATGAGTTAATCTCATTATCAACTAAACTAACATTTATTAGTCTGTGCAATACTCCTCTAAATTCTTATTATAAAGGCATCAACTAATTATTCTCACAAACTAATAAAAGTAGTTAAAATCAATAAAGTTGTCATAGAATTTAAGTAATTCCAATGTTACCCTTACTAGTTGCATTAAACTTTAATATTATATTAATTGTTACTTTCATCCACTACCCTTATAATTATGGGCTTATATAGAAAAAAGTAATTAATACTCCTTGAGAACAAGCAAGTGCCTTATAAAGGGATCAAATAAACTTGCTAATTGGTACATTATAATAAGAATAAAAAAGTATATCTTTTTATTTCATTGAACCAAAAACTAGAACAATCCAAATCTTGAAAACCATATAAAAACACAAAAAATAACAGAAATAAATAAAAATAAAAATAAGAAAGCCTAAATAATTTGCATCTTCCAAGTTTATACTCTCATAACCAACTTGTTGCTTTCCGCATTTATGAAGGAAGAAGTTTCTTTTTAATATTTACAAAATTGGGCAAATGCCCCAATAACAAGAAATTAGACTATGGGAATTGAATCCCAATCACTCATTATCAACTAAGCTCATTATATGAGTCCGGTCCCTCTCCTTTAGTTAAACCTTAGAATGGCCCTTTAAAAAATCTTAGAAGAAGGGCCCCATCCGATGCCCCATTACAAAATTTATTTGCAGCTTATTTTGATAAAATAATTCAGATTTTTAATTAATTTATGGCTAACCCTTACAAAATAGGGAAAATGATAGCCAGGTCCCAAAGAACATACAAAATATTAAAAAAGTCTCAACCCAAAATTACATATCTTTGATATTATTTATATTGATAACAAGAAGGGTTATATTCATAACAAGAAGTGTTATATTCACAACAAAATTAAAAAATCTGGTCATTCACAATGGAAAAAACTATATTCAGCATTCGCAACAAGAAGTGCTATGTTCACAACAAAATTTAAACACCTGGATTTTGTTTCAAACTCAAGTCCCTATTCACATCGAAAAAAGCTAGATTTACAATGCGGAAGTGCCTATATTTACAACAAAATTAAAACTTGAACATTCACAACAAAATTTAAACACCTAAATTTTGTTTCAATACAAATAATATCAAAAAAGCCCATAGGGACTTTTTTTATATATGATTTTGGGTTGAAATTTTTTGATATTTTGTATGTTTCTTGGGACCTGTTTGTCATTTTTCCTAAAAAAATATTAGGTTGGTCATATCAGGTAAATTCTAGATGCAAAACGCAAACATATTCTCAAAACAATATCCAGATCATGTACTCACACAAACTTGCAATAAGTGAGATAGAAATGTCCTAAAATTCAATCATTTATACATGTACTTGTGTAATTGTGTTCATGCTTGATATAGGAAGACACTAAAGTATGCGAATAAACTTCTTGTTTTGAGCATCCTGTCGAAAGACATGAAGATGAAAGACACGCTCATCAGTTGTTTGCCGGATCAATTCAAAGATGCAGGTATCTCCCATTTCGAGATTATATTCTGTGACCAACTTCTTCCATCCTTTTGTCAGTCTTGCTTTGGTTCTTTCCATCTTCTTACCAACTTCTTCCCAGAACTCAAAAAGACCCAATTCCCATACTTTTTGGTCGGGCGTCTCAACTTTGATCTTCCGGCCTTCACTCTCCTCTATATATTGCCTTGAAAAGCTTATTGGTATATGCTGCGCACACAAATAATGCAGCTTCATATATATGTCACACCACAATTGGAATATCTTCAACACCAAAGATAGAGACACACACATATAATCCCTCCAGTCCCAAATATAAGTCATTCCAATTAATTAATCATAATTAATAAATGATGGTAAATCATTGAATCTGTCCTCAGTTGATTTTTTTCCCCATTTTTACCCAATATTGAAAGAGAGAGAGAAATACAAGAAATCACATTTAAGCATTAATTTCAATGATAAATAAACATTAATTACTTTATAAGTGACTTTTTAAAAAGTTCTTTTAAAAATGACTTATATTGAGGACTGATAAAATATATACACAGGAAAAAAAAAATAAACTTTCTTTCAAGGCAGAAACGACACAACAATTCTATTTGGGTCATACACTTGTATTGGATGCAAAGGGGAAATAAAACGAAATATCTATTTTTTAAAAATATTTTCACTCCATTAATGTTCAATACACACACAAACACAAAATTAAGCTTTCTTATTTTTTATCAACGAAAAATAATTTGCAGTTTCCTTTTAATATTTTTTTTAAAAAAAAATCCATTTATTAAGAACATAAATTAAGAAAAAAAGATAAGTAATTACCATTATAATTATTTCAAATTAAGGATTATGACTGATTATTACCAGATACTTATTGATACTTGAAGATTTGAGTTTGACTTGGAAGGAAGGCCCCTCAGGTTTGTATTCTATTTGGTTTTCACTATGCAAACTTTTGGGATCTTCATTCTCCTTCTCTTCACTCGATGGTTGCTTCGAATTACCTGCACTTTTGGGCGTTAATTCTGTAATAAAGTATAATTTAATAAACAAAATATTTTTAAAATGTAAAATTGTACTTGTTGTCCCAACATAAAATGGACAAAACTTAGGTCCACGTTTCTTTATAAGATCAATAATAATAATTTCACATGGTATGATTTATTGGAGAATTGGCCCTAATAAGTAATATAAGGAAAATAAAGTTATTCCTCAGAATCTCAACCGAACTTTTTGTTTGAATAAAATTTCTCCAAGAATTTAATGGAACAATCAACCACAATTTCAATTGTTTTTTTATTGAGAACGTTAATTAAGGAGGCATAAAGAAACTTACCAATTTCTTCTTCCACGATAGTATGAGAAGAACTAGAATCTGTATCAGAATCAAGATTGATTGGTTCATTTTCAGAAGCTCCGTCTCCAAAATGAGACTCAGAATCTGTCTCAATCATTTTTGCAGCTTTAAAAGTTCCATCTTTCTTCACATTATTATCTTGTTCTTTTTCTTCTTCCCTCTTTCTTTTTTGTCCATCTCTCTCATCTTCGTTTTTCCCAGTTTCTGAAGGATAATAATGTTCCTTCTCGCAGCATCCTTTGCCATAGATTTTGACCTTAAACTTTGAACATTCTGACAAATATTTAAACACTAAAGAATCTCCACTCTCTAATTTGTTTTTCTCCACAAATTTACTCCATCCCTTGCAGAAAAATAAACGATTCTCATGCTTTTCCACCTCAACTTCTTCAGAGTTTCCATAATAAGTCTCAAGAATCGCTTTCTTTGGCTCCTCTTTACCAAAGACCTTGTCAAAATCTGTTGGGATTTCCTGTTAATTAACACCACAAAAAGCATGGGAAACAATGAAGAATACGAATCTGGGGAAAATAATGGGTCAAATCAAGAACATGCATGTTATTATTGATGATCTTTAGTCAAGAGCGTAGGATTATCTTTAACTCAGAAAGTGATGGTCTTAGAAAGGGGATTCATGCTTATATGAACATTAGAGTTAGGAAGCTAGTTACGCCTCCACGCGTAGGAAATGAAGAAAGGCTGTGCTAACATCTGAAGGGGAATGTCTGAACTGGGAGACTCTATAAAAGTATTTTGGTATGAAAGAGGACATAAATCCTTCCATAACCCAGATCATGTTCGGTCAACCACTGGTTGTCTATCTCAAATTGTTCATATAACCTGGCTGTCTCAGTTATGGATAAAAGAACAGATTAGATGGGGATATAGATATACTAACCAAGCGGGTAGAGAAATCTTGGATTCGAACCTTCAAGAAGAATGGTTCTTGCGTTTTCTTTGGGATTGTGAAGCTCTATCATTATCCATGGAATCTTTTGGCGAGAAGAGGAAGAAGATGATGATCACAGTGAGATTTGGAAGGCGGAAAGTTTCAATTACGGGGATGAATATTGAAATCAGAAGTAAGGAAACAACTGTCGTTCGCCTGGAATTAGACTGATTGAGATTTTATCGTCACACTAATAAAGAGCATGGCCCTTTTTTTTTAAAAAAAAAAAAAAAAGTTTAGATTTTCTTATAAAATATTCTAAAAAAATATTTAGATATAGATAATTAATTAATATAAGTAAATTTATTTATAATAAATTTATTTTTTAGATATATACAATTATTAGTCACATAGATTTGAGGCTAACAATATATTTTTGCAGAAGTATCATATGGTAAAAGAAATTAAAGCTAAATTAAGAAACAACGCGACTGACGGGAGAAAACGCAGGTATTTATTTTTTTGGGTAAAAAAAGAAGAAGGTATATTTCTATTATAATTAATCTAAATAAAGCGTTAACATGATATATCTAATATAATTAGGGCGGACGTGCCAATTTGATCAGTACGTGATTGGCGAATTGGTTCTTAACTCCGTTTTTTTTTTTTTAGGCCTAAAGTATCCACCACCAGCAGTGGTGACCAATGTTGTCAAAAGCTCATGAGAGAGACGTAAACTCATAAGAGTTTACCTATATTAATAAATAAGAATTAAAACTATATGATAAAATTATTAAAATACTAAAAATGACAACAATTTGAGTTAAATATATTTTAAATCTAAATATTTGAAATTAAATTCATTAGGACTCATAATTTATCATACTTAACAAAAACAATTATACAAAAGCATGTATAAATATAAATTCACTAAACATATAATTAAATAAAAATAATTATAAATTCAACAAATATCATCAAATGTTGGATTATCATTGTTTCATTTGTCTTCAAATCCTTAGCTTTCACCATTATAACCTCCATTTGCTTCACCCGCATCATCATTATCATTATAATTTACCATAACATCATCAATGTTAAAATTAACATTAAGGTCAACACCAAATAATGGATTAGCCATATTCTCATTAATTTCATAAGGTTGAAGAACCTCATCATCCTCATCCTCTACACCGTCTCCATCTATCCTTCCTTCAGTAATCAATTCATCATCAGAATATATATAATCAAAATAGTAAATGAAGTTTCCAATTGCACATGGCAAATGCCAATCATTCATCTTCTTTTGATGCAAACGGTTTTTTTGGTATGAATCTAAAAGAAATTGTGTAACATCCCATTTACAAAAGCAGTATAGAATTTTTCTTTTCTTTTTTCATCAGAGTAGAGCATCGGAGCGATTGAGTAACTGATACATATATTTATAAATGCCGTAAGTCTGGCTGATTTACAGAAACGGTACATTGACCGAGAGTTTTCAAAATGAATAACACCGAAGAAAGTCTTGACCGGTCTCTGCGGCCTACTCGCTTTTCTCCTCGGTTCTCGGTTCTCCCGAACCCGACGCTATGATAAGAGCCGAGATCCAATTGCAATTTGGATCTCGTGTAACGTTAACCTCATGCTTAAATACGACTACATATACACGACAGCAGCAATCAATACAACAGTCAACAACAGATGTATGATTAAAAATACATAACCACGTATGTAAGATAATAACCACATATGATACATCAATAATAATAATGTATGTAACATAACCACGTATGATACACCAATAATAATAACGTATGTAACATAACCACGTATGTGACATAGCAAGCGGGTGTAACATATCCACGTATGCTACCACCATAGTGTGAATACAACAATCATATATATCCATACAATAACCATCGAGTTAGTGTTACAAAGACGCGAACGTACCTTCGTTGACGGAAAACGGTACTTTTACTTTAAAAACGGTAAATTTCCGACACGGGAAAAACAGGTACGATACTGACGGCGGTAACAATGGCACAACAAAATGTACGATTATCTCGATATCCTATAAGGATAATATTTAACAACTTTTAGCAGCATAATGGCATTTTAGGTACAAATTACCATTTTGCCTCGAACCCCTAATCGGCGGAATTTCGCGTAGTTTCATTTTTCGCTCTATCTCTCCATAATTTTGACAGATCTTTTCCCTCATCATATTTTCGAAATATATATCATATTTACCCCTAAATATGATATCTAGACTATCTTGAAAATTTAAAGATAAATCTAGCATTCCTACTATATCTACCGAAAGAACTACCGAAACTAAAGACTAAGGACCGAAGAACTTACCCGAGACTTTGCTCGAGACTTTTCTCCGAGCTTCTCTCTCTAACTTCTCTCTAAGGGGCATATTTTTGGTGTGAAAAATGAAGAAGGTGCTCATACCTTTATATAGGCAAAAATTGTGCCACTTTGGTAATTTCCATATTCCAAATCTTGTAATTTTCTCTTACCTTATAACCAAGTAAAATAAAGCATAATGGTGTTTAATTCCTAGCCATGCAGCATGTTGGTCGACATTCAAGGCTGATTTGGCAGCAAACAATTGGTCCAAAAATGGTGAGTCAACTTGCTTTATGGCCGGTTCGATGATTTTCCTCGCTCGGTCTCGTTTCGCGTCTCTTCGGAGAAATCTCAAAATTCTGGATTCATAACTTTGAAGATCTTCTCTTCCTCATCAATAATATCTAATTTAACTTAGATTTGGTCCCTTACTGTGGTTCCAATCCAGGTTGAAGTTTTTCGAAAAACGTGTCCGAACACGTCCGGTGTCGGAAATCGCTTTCGGAATCATCAATCTCTGGATAATAATTCACGATTCCAAATATGTCCAGATAATTATAAACTCATCTCTAGATGTTGAGTTATAATTATTTTCTTCAAATCCAAAATGTGAATATCTCGCATTTTTCCCTATTTCGTCTTATTAGGCAAATGCGCTACCGAACCCCTAATTAACTTCCGGAAGTGGTCACTTGAAGGTAAAAACTCACTGATCAATATTTTACCTTGACTTTGGAATTCCTATTCCTGGTTCTCTAGATAGGATCCGTTTCCTATTTATTCCATTACTATTCACTATATTATATAATAATACAATTTTACAAAAATATCATGATATTTTTTTTTTTTTTATTTTTTTTTATTTTTCTAAGCATAAAATATTTTATTAATATTTTATTTTTTATTTATTTAATAATTTCGAATTTCTCCAATTAAAAATAATTATTTTTAATTCATTTACTTTATACCTTAATTATCCCATTAATTACCGGATTAGCCACTTACTAATTTTTGATAATTTTCTTAATTAGGATAAATCATTATCTCACAATTATTTTACTTACATTGGTATTTTATATCCCATGTAAAATATTAAAAATCATGGGGTCAATTATGATCCCCAAAATAATATTAAATCTTGCCTCAATATTTTCCAAGGAAAATATTCCCATAAATTCCTAAAATTAGAGACAACATACTTTCTAATTTTTTATAAATATTTTACTACCTCTTGGGATTTATCATAATATTTTTAGGCCATTTAATGCTCTAAAAAAAATACATTTTAGCTCTTTATCTCTCCTAATTTCCATAGTAATTACCTTAGAAAATAAGATAATTATTACTTATTATTTGAAACCATATGTTCACCTATTTTCAATAGGTATTATCTATCGAAATATAATATTCCAGATAAATAATTATCCGGGTATTACAAATTGAAGGAAGAAAAAACTTCATTAATATTCTAACATTCAAGCAAAGTTACGATTTTTTTTCCAAAAAAGAAAAAATCTTACCATCTCAAGCACTCTAATTACCTTCACAATCGGAAGACTCCGCAACATAAGCTAAGAATACGAATTGCAATTCTTTTAAATTCGAACATCCATCTCCATAAGAATCCCAAAGATTCTCGCTTTAGGGCAAGGCGTTGTTTTTCAATGCTTGTGCAATTTCATGCCCAAACATATCTCTTGCATTATGAAAGTCAATCAATTGAAACTCAATTTTGTTAAGCTCATCTTGATCCCCAACCATCCTTGACAAACAATCATATAACCCTTGTTTAATCATATAAAGAGGCTTAAAATATACTCGAGTAACCTTCAAGAAGTTCCACATGAAGCTTGCAAGAGTTGCTATGAGATTATGCAGCAAACGAGCTTACTCAAGTAAACGAATACTCATACTCGAGTACACCTTCTGTGTACTCAAGTAATAAGCTTAAAGAAACTCATTGCATTCTATTTAATCAAACTTACTCGAGTATAATGATTCTCTACTCGAGTAGCGTACTCGAGTAACACACATATTATACTCAAGTATCACTCACAAAACCAGCAGAGCATCATGATCACTTGAACATACTCGAGTAATAAGATTCCTTACTCGAGCATAGTACTCGAGTACCACAATTGTGTACTCGGGTATCACTGATAAGAGCAACCAGATCACCGTGATCATTTCAGACATACTCGAGTAGCTTATTTCCTTACTCGAGTAAGAAAACTTCATACTCGAGTAACATTTAAAAAAATCCATATTGCATCGTGATCAAGCATGTATACTCGAGTAATGACTTATATACTTGAGTAAGCTTCAATACTCCAGTATACTAAGATCTACTTGAGTAACATCTTCAATTCCTCAAATTTTACTGAATTAAATCCTTTTTCCTTTTTCAAGTTTATTACATCAAAACATAAATCCAAGAACTAACAAGTACTTGTAGCAAGTGCCCCTGCAGAAGATGGACCGAAATCAGACTAATTAGGTGTCTGAGCAATATGAACAAAATCATGCTATTGATCACACTGCTATTTATTTTGCAATTTACGAAATTTTTTATTGATATGACTAGGTTCCTTGCATATAATGCTTCTAGAAGTCAAGTGTGGGACACTAGTGCCTTGCTTGGATCCATAATACTTGTTTTCAAAGGGGTCACGCCCAGCCAAAGCACTGTCATTTGGATCAATAGATAGACGAACTACTAGAAATAATGCTTTTAACGTCCTTTATTTTTTACTTTTAACGTCCAAAAACATGGGGACGCGTATCCTGCGGGCGTAATAAAGTTAGGATATGGCGTCCCAAATTATTTAGGACGCTTTAAAAGAGATTTAAGGTGTCCTAAAATTATTTAGGACGCCATATCATTTCTTTTTCTATTTTTTTAAAAACAAACGTTGTGAGGGAAAAATACGACTCATTCAGATTACTACCTCTACCATCCACTCAATCAAAAACCGTAGTAAAACGAGATCAATGGCAACTCGTGTAACACATTTCTTCATTCACTTCCCTACAACTTCATTAATTTCACCATAATCAAATCAAAGATAGATCACTGCGTAACTTCTTGATTAGAGAAGCAATATTGGAAAGAAGAAGCAAATCGAAACAAAAAAAAAAATTAAAGAAACCATAAATCGAAGACAAAGAATGCTGGTCCAATGGAAACAAAAAAATAAAAGAACCCAAGCAAAAATGAAAAAAAATTCATGTCACAAGAAATTCCAAATCTAACAATAATCGACTAATAGATCCAAAATTCCAGATCTAACCTCAAGCATGGAAGAGCGACACAACGAGAAGAGTGACACGTCGAAGAGCGAAAGAAGACCGACACACGTCGGAAGAGCGACACAGACGGCATGGAAGAGCGATTACGTGATCGAGCATCGAAGACCGACAGAGATCAAGCATGAACGGAGCACGAACGAAGCACGGAAGGAGAGAGATACTAATTGGATCCGAAAGGGATTTGGCCGAGAGAGATGATTTTTCTTTTTGTTTAGAAGAATAGAGAGACGTGAGGTGAAGTCATTATTTTTCTTTTTGTTTAGAAGAAGAAAGAGACGTGAGGTGAAGTCATTGCAGAAGTGCAGGGGCGCGTTGGGAGGTGTGATGCCAAAACTACTTTTTTGAATTAGTTTTGGCGTCTTATTGTAAAATTAGGACGTCAAAAGCAGTATTTTTGGCGTCCTAATTTTCAAAAAGGATGCCAAAAGTACTTCTTTTACCACCAGAACTAGTGTGGGGTACACTTTTGACGTCCTAATTCTAAAACAAGACGCCAAAAGCAATATTTTGGCGTCCTAATTTTAAAATAGACGCCAAAAGTAACTTTTGGCGTCTTTTTTTTTAAATTAGGACGTCAAAAGTCTCCACATAATTACAAAATGCCATAGCCTTCTTTTTTACTTCTTTTTTTTTTTTTAAAAAAAGGACGTCTTTTATAGAAGTAGTATCTATATTTTGTAGTAGTGACGAACTAAACTATCAACACGAAGAACACATCTTCAAGGTATGCAAGCTCCTGACCTGATAGAATCTGAGCTCGGATGGTGTCGTAAGACGGGTCAATAGCTTTAAGGAAACTGATGATAGGTTGAAACTCCAGATTCTTGATATGGGTTTGAAAATCAACCTAAGGAGACATAAGCACCTTCATATTTTCGTACAACCTTTTAAAATCCAAGAAGAAATCCTTCAAGGGACGACCCTGCTGCTGAAAGCGATAGAATCTTTTACACACTTCATGAATTCGAGAGAAATTCCCTTGACCAGAGAACATATTGCAATGACTAACAGAAGACAATATCTATGGTTCAATAGAATTCTGTATTTGGAAAAAGTGACGAGCATCCACTCTAGACCAAGCCAAACTTTTCTCATTATCACCATAAGGAGGATCTTAGCAAATATTTTTGTTCCAATCATTACAATTGGTCCAATTCAATTTAGAATAAAAAATCTTAGCAAATATGGGCATCAGAGATGTCTTAGATTCATACATGGAAAAATAACCAAAGACTCACAATAACCATATAGGAAGTATGGTTAAGAGAGAAACCAACAATAAACTGAAACACTAAACAATGAGCACAATCGGTAATCGCACCAAAAAGACAACCCAAACTTGCACAAGTCAAAGGAAAATAATAGTTTAGGGGTTAGGAAACCGACACTTGATGAACAATAACCACGAACCACACCGATGAACAGTAACGGAGAACAATGCTCCGAATAGTACAAAACAAGATTTAAAACAATGCTAAAACAACAAGTGAATAGTGCCTAAAAACAAGACAAAAAAATGTTGAAAAAAGAAGAAGAAAAGAAACCCTAGAATTCGTAAGGCTCGGTACCATGTAAAAAAATAGTTTGAAAGTTGTGTATATTCATGTACAGATGATATGTATTTATGCAAGAGGGGACAACGTTAGGGTAATGGCTCTTAATGATGATTTCCTATACTCCCTGATTGATGAAGATACTAATTGATTATATATTAATTACAATATATTTCCTAACATGTACAAAAACCGCCAAATATGTTCTTATTTTTTACTAAATAAAATATGACAACAATATTTGATGGTTGGAATCTTTATTTCTCGCATTTATTGAACACACTTGACAATTGTTATCAAAATTGTCAAATATAAGTTTTCTTGATCTCTGCCTCACTATATTTGATTGGGTTTTATTCATCGTTTATTAAGCGTCAAATTAATATCAACAATTTTGTAGTATTGACATTTGCAACGATTGATACGGTAGTAGCATAACTTGGTTACAAACTTACAATGCCACCATGCTCTCATTGTTAGTTTCAAATTCAATGATTACGCAATACAACTACTTCGATTTTGTTAATCAACCCGGTGTTTTAGTGGCCCTTGTATATGTATAGCATCCTCGCACATACGTAGCCTTTGCGATTGTAATTACTATTGTATATACAAGCATGTAATATATGGACAATTCATCGACATATCTGTCATGACAAGTTGACACTTTGGACTACAAATGGTGGGAGTATGGTATTTAATCGTTCATATATGGTCATGTGGCCATTATAATTTGGTATTTTTGAAAATCCCTTTTCTAATGGCACTATTGGCCTTGGAAGAGGTTTAGGATCATTAATTATATTGGTAAGATCTATAATGATATTCAAGGAAAATTTGCACATTAATGTCTAGTTGCACCTAACTCTAATCAACTGGTAAGATGATGTTTGGTCAACATGCAATCATTTTGGACCGATGTTGTTTCCACTCAAATAGGGTCAAGCATGCCATTTGAAGAACACTATTATCACTAAAAAAAATACTTTCAGGGGCGACAGAAGTCTCTGTTGAAAACCCTTCAACAACGACATTTTGTCTCCGTAGATACGGCTAAAATGTCGCCGTTGAAGATAGACAATCAACGGTGACATTTTCTCACCACCGAAAGTATGTCGGAAGGTGCCAAAACGAGTGTCACTGAAAGTGGGGCATAGGTAGTGACTATTGTCGTCGCAGAAAAGTGTTTCAACGAAGACAACTTTGTCGCCACATATACATGTATTAGCGGTGACATCTTTGTCGCTGCAGATTCTATATCAACGGCGACAAATGTCGCCGCTGAAATTTACAATATTTTTTTGAACGATATTGCTAAAATTAGAACATGTCTTTGTATTGATAAAGATCAAAAGAAAATTTAAACTAATAGTATATTAATTAGCAATGATACTAACACAATTCTTCAAAATTAACATCAAGTATTTAAATTTTTTAAACAAGGTCTAAAGATTGTTTATTGGAAAAATCAAACATAAAACTATGACGAACGACAAGCTGGTGGGAAAGTAAGACTAAGTATAGATGAAGTAGGAGTTGCTAATTGACTCTGTTGCATCAAGACAGCTAGTTGAGCATGTATTCTCTACTCTATTTGTTCCATCTTGTGCTCAAATTGTGCACGCTCTGCTTCTATCTTTACATGTTCTTCTACACGCTCTGCTTCCATCTTTGCACGTTCTTTTGCAAGATTTGCTTCCATCTTTGCACACTCCTCCTAATTTTTTTATTATCAAACTCCACATGCAACTTGGTACACACATTCTCCATAGCTGAATTATAATTGGATTGAAAGCTATCTGTTTTCCTCAAAGGCTCTGCTCCATACCCTTTTGATGTCTTGTTGCAACCTGGATAAAGATCTTTCTCTGCATCCTTTAATAAGTCAAAGAACCTTTTTGCATGAGCATTAGGCTCTTCACTCTCATTTAATCCAATGTTCATATCATCCAAACAAGGAACTCCATATGCATCACATACCATCCTTACGAAATTCTCATCCTCATAATTAAGTATCATTTTCTACCACTCTTCTTGAAGTCTCACAGCCACTTTGATATCTACTAATTTCTCCATGAAAGTCCCATAACTTGTAGATATCCCAAAAATCCTTAATCAATAAGTCTGCCCTAACATTTGTTTTTTCCTAGAATGAAACATTCCTACATTTCTTACAAGGACAACATATTTTGATTCACACCATGTTGAGTAAATGCCCATTCTAAAAAATTGTCTACTCCAATGTAGGCTAGGTTGTCTCTGTCTTTAATGTTAAACCAACTTTTATCCATTCCTATTTCAAAATTTATGTCAAAATTTCAATTCCATGTATAGCTACACAATTTGAGTTTAGAAATAATGCAATAATCACAAACTAGCAAACTAAGATTCAAATGTTTAAACCAATAGAAAATAGAAACAAATTTCAACCAAGTTTGGGCCGTAAATCATTGTCAAATAGTACAATTCAATAAAAAAATTGATCACCCAACAAAGGCAACAAACATTAATATGATACTCCGTTAATCGAATAATAACTATTGCAAGTAAAAAAAGCATTGTTGATAAATAAAGATTGAGTTTTTTTTACTAGATCGAGGATTTAGAGACCGCTTGGATACACACAAGACATGACAGTCTTAAATTGATGTCCAACAAACTCCAAACCATCGTATATAGTTCACAAAAAATAAAGGAAAAATTACGTGCAGGTCCCAAGGAACGAAAAAAATTACAAAAAAGTCACTTGAAATCACAAAATTACACAGAAGTCCTAAGGGACTTTTTTGATTTTATTTGTATGGAAATAAAATCTAGGTTTTTAAATGTTGTTGTAAATACATGCATTTCCTGTTGTAAATATAGCTTTTTCTGTTGTAAATGACCAGATTTTAAATTTTGTTGTAAATACAGCACTTCCTGTTGTAAATCTAGCCTTTTTCTGTTGTAAATGACCTATTTACGTTCAAAATCCAGGTGTTTAAATGTTGTTGTAAATATAGGCATTTCCTGTTGTAAATATGGTTTTTGCTGTTGTAAATGTCCAGATTTTCAATTGTGTTGTAAATACAAAGACTTTTCGTTGTAAATATAGCATTTTGCTATTGTAAATGACCTCTCTACTTTCAAAATCCAGGTGTTTAAATGTTGTTGTAAATATGGGCATTTCCTGTTGTAAATATGGCTTTTTCTATTGTAAATGGTCAGATGTTTAAATGTTGTTGTAAATATAGGCATTTCCTGTTGTAAATATAGCATTTCATGTTGTTAATACAAATAATATCAAAAAAGTCCCTTGGGACTTCTATGTAATTTTGTGATTTCAATGGACTTTTTTGTAATTTTTTTCGTTCCTTGGAACCTGTGCGTAATTTTCCCAAAATAAATATCCAGTATAGGCCCAACCGTTGAAATTTGTATAGCAGTAAAAAGGTAGAATATATGCAGATATTTTGTGGAAACATTAAAAAAAAAACCATGACCTTTAGCTTTATTTGGGGACAGTTAGAATAAACAAAGGACTACTAAGCAAACTATATTATTTCTTATTTATATAAGATACCTTAAGGACGTCAAAAACCTCCTATGCTATATATCTCTGTTCAAGACTATCACCTTTCTGTTGAACTGTACTTTATCAGGATGAATGCATAATGTTGTTTTTCTATAAACTTTTTTGAATGAAGCAGAAGTAATAATATCAGTCAAACACACTGGCTGCCAAGCACATTCAGGCTAAAGCCACATGCTCGTCAATTCAAAAGACAGTTATCATGGGAACAATCATTTTAACAATAGCATAATATAAGGTTAAGTTGTACATTTATCATGTCAAAATAAAGCAACAACACCTTGTTCAAAGATTCCTATCTACTAAACATCCTTTCAAAGTATGTACAAGTAACTTCATTTAGAACCATTACAGCTCTATCATTTATATATAGTGTAGTGTTTTTGGGGCTGAAATTTATGAAGTGCAGTCTAAATCATCTTTCTTTACACCTAAAGCTCAATCATTTAGTATTAGTTGACAAGCCAAACATAAATGCTCAAACAAACAAGCCATTCAGTAATTACATTTTGCCATACTACTTGCACTTAAATCTAGATAGCTAAATACCTATTTTCAGCAAGGAATTACAAAACTCATCACTTAAACTCATAATTACGGAACTTGGAAGGAATCACAAACCATTTCTGAAATTTTTGGGCGATGAGGTGAATGAGGTGTCGAGAGTGTAATACTCAATTTTGGGTTTACTGAAAATCTTGTATTTTAGGAATATGTTACCATAATAAATTTGTTAACATATGTGACATAGAGTCACATAAAATAATGGTTATTTTAAGTTTAAAATAGTCATGGAAAGACTATAAAAACACTTAATTAAATTAAGTGTCAATTTAGCAAATAAGCTTGCACTAATTGAGATTAGTTTCATAATTCTTCAATTTAATTATAGGAAAAATAAAAGAAAATAATAAGGGCCAAGAGAGGCTAATTATATTCGAAAATAATTAAGGCCAAAGAAAATGAAATAATACTTGTCTAAATAAGCCTTAATTGCCATGGCTTGCTAACAAACCAATGATACAATGAAACATGTAATTAGTGGGCATATAAAAACTTGATTAGAGAGTTAATTAAAGCCCCAAGAGTCATAGAAAACGTCCATCCCATGTGGAGGAATATTAGCACTTAATTAGGATGTTAATTAAGCTTTTATTAATCATCTTTCAAAAGTCAACAATAGCAACTAACCAATGAAAAATCAAGAAAATAAGCTAAATTTTTAGGTAATTAATTGGATCAATGGGAGACTTGAGTCATGGATTAAGAGTGAAGATTGAACTTAAACTAACACAAATTGGATCAATGGGTGTAAGGAAAGATGAAGTTTTGGATCACCTTGTGAATTACCACTTTGACCTTAGGAATTTTCCTATAAATAAGGCTTGAACACTCTTCATTTCTTCACACCAATAACCACGATCAAATCTGATTGTAGTGTAAGAGAGAGGGACGATAGAGAAGCAAGAGAAGGAGGGAGAAA
This sequence comes from Acacia melanoxylon, assembly GCA_019022615.1. NCBI lineage: Eukaryota > Viridiplantae > Streptophyta > Magnoliopsida > Fabales > Fabaceae > Acacia > Acacia melanoxylon. Next base: position 6,376,590 of record JAFJYJ010000029.1, read on the forward strand.
GAGTTCAAAAGACAAGGTAAGGCTCTTAGCCTTAAGCTTTATGATTTTTGGTAAAGTTTTAGTTCAATCTAGGAAATTGTTAGAAAAATTCATTTTCATGTTTGGAAGTATCCATTGCTTTTAAAATGTAAAATGGAGTGGAAAATATGTTAGGGAATAATTTTTAGAATCACTAGATCAATATGATAAAAGTTGGAAAATTTCCAGTTTTAAATCCTGCATTGCAGAGAACACTGAGGCCATTATTTTATGTACCAAATAAGCTTTAAAAATCATGATATTGTACAGGAATAAATTAGACATATAGGGATTTCTAAATATATAAAATAGGTAACGTTTTGAGTTCTACACAAGGAGTAATATATTTTTGAAGTTAAGCCTTATTTCTGAAATTAAAAAATGAACAGTGATTGAAAACGCTAAACCTAGGAATGATTCTTGATGTTCTGGCTCCTGGGAATATTTTTCCATGACAATAAACATGTCAAGGGTCATGAGGAATTCTTAAGAACTCAAAAATAAGTTTTTTAGAATTAATTATGATTTTCCAAAGATACTGCAAAATCCGCCGTAAAATCCGTAATTCACGCGTTTTTAATAGAAGGTAAGGATAAAAATGGAATAAAAAATCCACCAAGGGTAGAAAGGTCAAAGGAGGTGAAAATAACCCTTTAGGCTATTATTCTAAGCAATATGATATTTATCTCAACATCAAATAATATAGGGAAAAGGAAATAATCTGATGGTAACGTTATAGGATACCCGAAGTGCGGGGGTCGATTCAAAGGTCGCTTATTGCTAACTACGCGAAAGGAAGGTACGTTCCGTGTACTGGTAACTTTAATCGTCTATGTCTTGTATGTTTATATTTGATAGAATGATTCATAGAGTCATGGACAAGACTAAGTCATGGGTCAAGCACCGTGGCTAAGACTCGATCTTAGGTACCTGTGTATATACATTCAACTTTGTGCAGGTTATAGTCATGATAATGCCGTATAGTTGTTTTCTTAGCGCTGAGGACACGTGGATTCGTGGCACAGGGTGAGTGCAAACGTTGTGAATATTACATATGTTGTGTGTTGGGTGCTATGTATTGTTGTAACCTTACATCTGTTGTGTGTTATGTATGGTTGATGCTGATATATAATGAATATCTCTCATATATTGTTTATATCTCGATATAGAGGTTAACTATTACATGAGATTCAATCGATTGAATCTCGAGTCTTGACTAAAAGTTTAGGAAAGGAACCTGGATCTGAAGAGGCACCAATGGACGGAGACGTGAAGAGGCACCGATAGATGGAGCACGTGAAGAGGTGTCGGCCGAGCGAACGTCGGAAGAGGTTCATCGAGCGTAGTTTCGGCATGAATGCGATAGAGTTGTTTCAAACCATTTGATGCTTAAACTAAGAAAGTGTTGGTCTATGTGGTTTAGTCATAAGTCGCCGTGAAAGAACAAGAGACTTCCACTATACTTAAACACCGACTTGGCCAATAGGTTTGATCAACTATATTGGGTTCCAAGCCACAAGTCTAGTTAAGGTTTGGTTTAAGATTGTATAGTTATTATGTTGGAGTTTTAATTATACAAGTTCCGGATGATTGTATCACATAAATATTCCTTTGAGAAATATTTAATATAACCAGCATATGTCGGGCATCATCATATGTCAGAGAATATGTTATTAGTTACTCATCTCCAAACAATAATGCATGTTCTTCGTTCCGCTTTACTCTAATCTGTCAATACCGTATTCCTAAATACTACGTGTCACTGGGCACAGTAAGTAGTATGGAATTTGGGGTGTTACAAAGAGTCTTGAGACTCAAGATGAGGCACCTTGGAGAGTGGAGAGATTATGAGAGACAAGCAGCGCCAGGAACTGGAAGTGATCGATGATCGAGCTTTGGTTCAAGTCTGGAGAGGCAGAGTGTCACGCCCTGAAAAAAAAAATTGAGGGGTGACCTCCCAAAAATTCTAGAATAGCCTAATATTGTCAAGAGGAGCTCTGCTCCTTATCAACAAATACAAAATATGCAAATCAAGTGTGGATCCTATCTATAGCATACATGGAGCAGACAAATTACAACAATAAATACATAGGTGTGAATTTTACATTATATTAACTGGGAATTTTCAACTTCAAACAATAGTATGGACCTTCAATGATCAACAAGAGGAGCAAAGTCAACTGCACTATCTGAGACCAAAATAATTTGAATAACGTTGAATAACGTCCCATTAATGAGAACAACTAAAATACAGTTGATTTCAACTTTCAAACAAACAAATTGATAGAAAGAGAGTATATAATAAAGAGATAGCAGTTAATTTCAACTTCCAAGTATTAAATCTTAATCATAAACATAAGTGAAACTATATAAAATATCATTGATCGAATAAATCCAAGTACATAGTAGAACATTTGATTTAACATACTCAATTTAAATCATAATTCTCAAACTTTATCTTTTCATAGGACATCAACAGAACGGAATAACAAGCATGGACACACAATCCACGTGGGAAAATAACCAAGCGTGGCATAGAGGCTACGAAAACAAGTGTGGACACACAGTCCACGAGGGTAAGTAACCAAACACGGCTCAAAGCCATGGAACAAGCGCATCACGAGGCTACGAAACAACCACAGGTACAAGACCCACGAATAACAAGCGTGAGAACAAATCCCACGAATAACAAGCGAGCTCGAGGTTAACCATGGTGCACCAAGGACTAACAATACCGTCGTTAGTATCCATGCTCGTATTCAAATTTCCTTTCAAAAACATTTATAAGCATGCTGGGAACATTTATCAAAAGCAATGAAAATGTCTTCTTTTAAGCTATAGATACATTGTATCAAATACTTTGTAATAGAATGCCCAAGCATAAAGGGTTGCAAATGATATCTCAAAAAAAAAAAAAAAAAAAAAAAAAAAAAAAAAAAAAAAAAAAAAAAAAAAAAAAAACCTTTCCAAAGTCCATACATAAACATTCTTTATTCTTCAACATAATTTGTCATATTTTTTTTTGGAAAATCTTTTCACAAGTATCCATGCATGAAACACTTATCAAATATTTCGCTAACTAGGTTAAAGATTCGATATTATAATTAAGATACAAGGAATATTAGTAAATACAACTTTCTTTCAAAAACAAGCTAGAATAACTAAAATACTTCAAATGACAACATAATTAAGATCACAAGAAGAATTATATAAAAATACATGTGAAACTAATTTAAACTGTATATTGAGATAAGAGAAAAACCTATTCATAAATTAATTGGGACGTTATTCACTCACCTGATTTCTTCTAATTTCTATCATTTACTCCTTACAAGTTTAACATAACTTTCTTTCTTCGCACGCCCTATAACAATATATATAGAAAGAATTATAATTAATAACCTATAAATTATATAACTCCCTTCTAATATACTCAACAACAACCAACCATAATATTCAAAAGTTTCAAAACACCATTGTTTGCATTTCAAGGTTTCTTCAAACACATAAGCATAGTTTTCACATCAATCATTCACTACTTTATATAAATACTTTCTCGACCAATGTATTTATCATACTTGAACTCATTTTGCTAACTCTTCTCTTAACATAAACAACTAAACTCACTCAATCTCCAGCTCTTAGCCTATAGTTTTGTCCAGTCAAAAAAACAACTTCACATTCCAATTGTAATATCAAATCATAAAAAATTATGCATACTATAATTTACTCTGAATTACCTTTGGCACGTTGATATTAATAAGTGACTACCAATTTATATTCCTCAATTACATAAAGTTCCCTTGATCAGTCATAACCAACTCAAAGAAGCAAGTATTTGACATACCACATGCGAAATACAAACTTAGAATCAAAATAAAAGGACATTCCAACCAAATTCTTCTCTTTAGCATTTTAACAAACACCTTAAGTGCAACACAATCAAACCATGTATTCAAAACTTCTATTCATCAAATCCCTTGTCAACCAATCTCCAAACAGCAATATATTTATCTATGATTTCCAAACTCCAATCTTTATTAATAATAAATTTAAATCCCCAGTTATCAAATGTGGAACTTGTCTTCTTCACAACAAATTAACCAAATCATTAGCGAAAACTTACCCAAATCAAGCTTCAACCATCCCCTATAACACGTGCAGCAAGGATGAGGAGAAGATTCAAAACAAAAGACTCCCTTATATCTTCAGCCACGCACAGATTGAAGGGGGGAAAAACTAATGGATTCTGAAATCAGAGAGGGAAGGACGATTCAAGAGAGGACGGAGGAAGGAGCAAATGAGGTTGGGGTTTGGAGCTTCAGATTAAGAAGCTTCTTCACCGCCCCCTCTCTCGCCAAAACAGACAGAACCAGCTGAAACATCACAGCTAAAAAACGAAACACGGAAAAAAAAAATAACAGCAGGAAGAACTCCGCCCAGACGAGACGGACGTCGGAGACGAACAGACCAGCGACAGTGGCGGAACGCGGACGGGAAGGAGGAAGAATCAGATTCGCACAATGGCTAAGGTTTTGGAAGAAAAAACACAAGTCTCGTTTCTCTCTATTTCCCGTGCGATGCAACAAAATATGATTCTCATTCTTTTCTTCTTCTTTTTTAACACATGGGTATTTTGGTAATTCCCGCCGAGCTGAGACAAAACAATAAAATAAAAATAAAAACACATCTTGCCCTAATAAGGATTTGAACCCAAGACCTAAGGAACCTTTGATTATCCCCAATAACATTAAACTATCAGTTTCATCTTGAAACCCAGCTACAATAATTAGTAAGTATATAATTAGCTCAATGTGGACTTTGGGAGAGAAATATAATTCCTAATTAATCTCTAAATCAGAAAGAGTACATATTGGCTTTTATGTAGGCAAACTTAGAGTTAACCCTAGAATCTTATAAAACCTAATCAAATCAAAATCAATCAAACTGATTGAGATATAATAGGAAATATCCTAAGATATAATATACCTATATCTAATATAATAAGGCAATAACTACTCTAAATAATCCATAATAAATACATAATATTCTCACACTCAAATATATGGGTTATTACACGAGCTCACGACTCATGACTTGCGGCTAGGGCAACCGGGCAATCCAAGTGGCTAGTAGCTTGTCCAAGTCCTCACTGTTACAAGCTAAAATCATGACTCATGAATCGCAACTCGGTGAAGTTATTTTGAAAACTAATAATAAAAATATAAAATATATACATTTTAATTAATTACAACATATATAAATAAACTTAATTTAATTTTATCTTTCTCATATACCTAGGGGTGGAAACAGGTAAGGCCAAGCCAGGCTTCACCCTTAATAGACTAGGCCTGTTTGGCAACAAAGTGGCCTGAGCCTGACCTGTGGCCTACTACATGCCATTTTTCCGACTTAAGCCTGGCCTATGGCCTGTTAATGAGGCCTGTTTTTCTAAAAAAAAAATTAAGTAGGCTAACAGGCCATAGGCTTCATCACAAAAAAAGCTAAAAATGGCATACTTCAAATAGGACAAAAACAAACCTACTAACATAAATTAATACTAATGATCTAAATTGCATTATAAAATATGAGACCAAATAAAACAACATAACAAATTTTATTACAAACTCACTAATTTACAATTTTATCCCTATAACAGGCTGGCCTAACAGGCGTAAAAGGCTAATTGTGAGGTTTAGGACTAGCCTGTTTAGAAAAATAGGCCTTAAAAAAGGCCTAGGCCTAGCCTTTTAGCCTGACAGGCCAGGCTTGACTAGGTTAGAAATAGGCCGTGCTACATGTGCCCTTGCATGCCGCCTAGCCTCGTTTTCACCCTTACATATGCCTTAATTTATTACTATTGCATGGATCAATTATATTATTTTTCACGGTTCAAGAAACATTATATTACTTTTCATACTCTCTATTGCAAACATTCATTATATGATATTATCATTTCATTTAAGTATATTACTTATAAAAAACAATTATACTTACATAAATTTAATTATAATATAATTATATTATCCCAAATAGTTAATTGTATTGTATACTTCTCTCAATTGTATTATCCCTCTCGCCCTTTCACATGTTGCATCTCTCACTTCCGCTCTCTCCGGGCGAGCCGGGATTTTAAATGATGGGCGAGAATATGAAATGTTATATCGAAATAAAAATACAAAAAATACAATACAGACCTAATATATAAAAAATTAAGAGAAATATATTACAGAAATTAAGATAACTTCACTTGACTCTTGCCCTACGTGTTTTCATATTGTTAAACTCATCTATAATTGAATATGTGCTAAAACTCAAAACAATTTCTTTTTCAATGTATGTAATCAAAGAATCATCAAGAAATTGGTCTTCCATTCTATTTCGAAGCCTGTTCTTGATTATCTTCATAGCAGAGAAAGATCTTTCGAGTTGTTTTGTAGAAACCGGAAGAGTGAGTACAAGTCTAATCACTCTATCAATAAAAGGGTAAATTGGTCTTCCATTCTATTTCAAGCCTCGTGGCTTGAAACATTTTAAACAAACCGCATATAGAATTGTAATGAGAACTCCAACGAGTAGCTCCAAGACAATGCAAAGTACCAACGATTAAGACAACCTCCGATTTGAGTTCATCAATAGCAATCATTCTTGCAATTTCATTGGTTTGGGCAACTCTTAACTCATCATTACGCTTACAAGAAGAAGTAGCGATATTAATTATGAAGTTCAATTTTTCAAAACAAATCCCTAAATTTTTCATAAAACAAATTCCATCCAACTAAAAGATAAGAGACTAGAAAAATAAATTATATCACTTACCCTAAACCGTAATCTTCTTTTTAATTGCTTCTTCGGATTTTGTGTCTTTGTCTGTGTGCCGACACTGGTCGATCGGCGCGTAATGAATTAAAAAAAGGAAGGCTGAAAGAGAAAAAGGGGTTTTAACTTTTAGTAATTGTGTTGCAAGTGTTTGTGGGGCTTAACTGTGCAACTTTTCTTTTAATATATGCTGTGTTTCGGTGTTTGTGGGGCTTAATTGTTGGATTGGTGGGCTCCCCAATTTCTTTTTGGTGTTGGATTGTTGGTGGTTTGAAATTAATTGAAAATAATGTTGGGCCCATTTCTCATATGTTGTCATAGTACCATGGTCCATGGATATTCCCATTATTTGTTTAGGTGTTTGTCTTTCTTTTCTTTTCTCATATATTTTTATAAAACATATTCCCATACTTAGTTTTTTTTTCCTTTCTTTTTTTTTGGGGGGGCGGGGGCTGATAATTGAATATTTTATACACTTCTTTTTATCTCTTGATTAATAATTTAGGACTTTTTAGTTAATAAATAATGGCTTTTATACTTATTTGGGCTTTGGGCCTTTGATTATATTTTAGCCATTTTTATTAATAAAATTCCAGTTTTACATTGCTTCACTAATCTTACCATAACTCTTGAACCGGACATCGGATTTGCCTCATTTTTTTCATATTTCAGATGATTCAGAGAGCTACAATTGTTATGAAGACATGAAGGGCAAATTGGGACAAGAAGGTGGTCGATTTTGAAGCCAAAGTCAGATGTTTTATTTGGGCTCGAATTTGTGATTAAAGCCCATTCTTTATTATTTTCTGTTTTGGGCCTGAATTATTGATTGGAGCTCCATTTCGTTTTTCCATTTTAGGTTAAGTGAGGCAGCAGCCACAAACACTTATCATTCACGTTTTTATTCTGTTTTGAGGATTAAACACGAAGTGTCAAATTCTCCGAAATGTTCTTCGTGTTCTTCGCCTTCTCTTCGTTTTTCCCGGCCATGTTCGGCTAAACTCTCGTGGTTAACCCAACGTTGAGGATTCCCTGATTCGTCCAGAGAACTCGTGTTTAATCGGTACTTTACTCGTTTATGTTTTCATTTTATCGGATTTGATTTCTGGAAATAGTTCGAATATTAGATTTAATATTCGGTTTGGTTCATCCCAAGGACTGAGTTCGAACTAGGTTAGAGTGTTGTTGTGCGATTGCACAGTGAGACGCCATGTTCGGACAGATTCTAGACGATCGTCTAGTCGAGGGATTTCTCGATGAACGCAGAGATTTCGGTTCGTCCAGAACCAAACGCGAGTTCGTTTATATTTCGTTCAATGAAGGAAGTTTCTGGAATCTAAACGTTGGGTTGATCGTTTTAATCTATTTCAATCTCGTTTTAATCTGTTTCTGCATATTTCAGATTAGTTTCAGTTTAATTTCGTTTTAATCTGTTTCAAATCAAAAACCCCCAATTTTGTTGTTGTCGCTTTTTCTTTTTCTTTGATTTAAACCCACCGCAAATTCCTTGAAAGAAACGACCAGGTTACATTATACCTGCAAATCTTTTCTAATCTGGTTATTTTGGGAGATGACGGCAAATCTCTGTCAAAATATGACGCCGTTGCCGGGGAATTTGCATCGGTTTCGTTAAGTAACAGTAGTTTTTTTGGTGGTTCGGGTGATTGGATAGAAACTTTTTATGACCCAGATCACTCAACCCAGGTCTTATTCAGAAGGAATTGGGCATTCTAAGCAAGAGTCACTTCCTTTTAGGAAGTGAGGTCTCACCTATTTTACCCAAATTCTAACGTTTAGGCCATGTTTTTGCTGTTTTAAGTTTCAATAGATTAGTGTAAACCAAAAAAAAATTGAAAAAAGTGGTCTAAACGATGAAATTTGGCTTAAATCCGAGGACCCACAAAGGCATAACGGCATCTTGTGATTGTCTTAAAATAGGGTTTTCCTTCAGCTCACCAAAAATCAGCCCGATCGGAGTAAGTCATACAAATCAAATACCCGTTACGTCAAAAAAAAAATCCTTTAGTGGCATTTTCGTAATTCTGATTTTCTCGCAAATTCCGCCTTGTGTTCATGCCGCATGAGTACTAGGAGTACTATTAATCCGAAGACTTGTTGCCATTTGATCCCGAAATAGAAAGAACAATTCTTACCGCTAGAAGAGTTGTTAGGCTAAGTCGTGGGATTGATGCGAATTTGACATTGAACTTGAGTCGATTGTGTCCATTCTTGTTGATCTTGACTCGATAGTACTTCCGCTAGTCTTGTTGTTTTCATCGATTCTAGTAGCAATTTTGCTAACTCAGAAATTATGGCGTGAAGAGCAAGTAGCTCGTCCCACTTTGAAAGAATTAGCTACCCCGATGTGGGCAATCGAATTTGTGTATTCAATATCCCGAACTTGCCGCTAACTTTGAATTAAAATCTGGTCTTATCCATTTGTTGCCCAAGTTTCATGGTCTTGCGGGTGAATGTCCTCACAGTGCATCTCAAGGAGTTCCATGTGGTATGCAAGCACAATGAAACCTCAAGCAATTGATGAGGACCACATTAAGCCGAGAGCTTTTCCATTTTCCCTAGATGGCGTGGCTAAGGATTGGCTATACAATTTGCAACCGACATCTGTCATTGGGAGTTGGAATGATATGCGAAGTTATTCCTAGTGAGGTTCTTTCCTTCCTCAAAAGCCATTGCTATTCGAAGGAGATCACTAGTGTTAAACAAATCAATGGGGAGACCATGTATGAGTATTGGGAGAGGTTCAAGCGATTGTGTGCAAGCATCGTCCACACCACCGCATTTGGACCAACTCCTAATTACAAATTTCTATTCCGGTTTGTTACCGATGGATAAAAGTTTTGTGGATGCGTCCGGTGGTGGGGCCTTAGATAGCAAGACACCCGAAGATGCCGAGAGCCGATATCTACTATGGCCGCTAATTCTCGCAATTTGGCACTAGGCCAATGGTACTCCCGTTTACCATATTCAAACACCTCCGGTCAAAGATGCGATTCTCGAGATTGGAGAATAGACTTGATGATCGACTTCCCTTGTGAGGCGGTTGCGTGACCCAGACAAGACAATCTTCCCCTCGATTGGGTACTCATGTGGGTTTTGTTCGACCCTTGTCATTCTACCGATTCTTGCCCTACTTTGCATGATCCCGCTTTATCAAGACCGTCGGTAGCTGCAGTGGGTGTTTTTCCAGAAAGCCACAATACCACGGAGAATAATGCTTATTCCAATACTTACAACAATCCGGATGGAGAAATCACCCCAATTTTCGTTGGAACCGAATCGAATCGAGTAACCAATATCGCAGTGGGAATTACCAAGAGACAAAGACAGACCACATAATTTCCAACAACAAATGCACCTCCTTTGCCGCCACCACCTCCTCGACCAGCCATATGTGCACTTCTCCGGGCGGCACAACAAGAGCTAGTACCGTAGTAGTGGTGGTTCCTCACTTGAAGATATGATGAAGCAATTTGCCACAAACTCTATACGAGCCCAACACAAGAACTGAAACTTCCATTCATAGTTTGCAAACACAGATTGGCCAATTGGCAACATCACTGAATTAGCTTCAACCCCAGGGATCCAACACTCTCCCTTCACAAACAATTCCTAATCCTAAAGGGAATGTGAGTGCTATCTCCCTTCGATCCGGCAAGCAATTGGAGGAACCTAAACCAGTGTAGATGTGACTTCCACATCGAGAGAGTCGAGAAAATGTGAAGATTGACTCTAAAAATAAAAAGGAAATCCAGCAAGGTGAAGAGGAAGACATTCCCATTCCTCTTCCTTTCCTCGCAGAGAAAGCGATTAAACCCAAGAAGTTGGCGAGAAAAAGCACAAGAGAAGGATATACTTGAGACGTTCGTAAGAGTAGAGATCAACATTCCTCTCTTAGATGCGTCAAACAAATTCCTAAATATGCCAAGTTTCGAAAGAGTTGTGTACCAACAAGAGGCTACCGAAGGGAAATGAACGAGTGAGTTTGAACGAGAATGTATCAAAGACTCATCCGCCTACCATGCCTCGCAAGTGCAAAGATCCGGGGACGTTTTCTATCCCTTGCCTTATTGGTAATTATAAATTTGATGATTGCATGTTAGATTTAGGTGCTTCTATAAATGTCATGCCGCATCTATTTATAGATCTCTTGGTCTTGGTCCCTTGCGTCCAACTGGTGTTATTGTTCAATTAGCTAATAGGAGTAATGCCCATCCTTCCGGCTTAGTTGAAGATGTATTAGTCAAAGTTAATGAATTGATATTCCCCCGCTGATTTTTACATCTTAGATATGCGGGATGAGTCTTCTAGTAGTAGGTCACCAATCATTCTAGGAGGCCTTTCATGAAAACAGCTAGGACGAAAATAGATGTGTATTCGGTACTCTTTCCATGGAGTTTGGTGATATTTCGTCAGAATTTTAATATCTTTGATGCTATGAGACATCCTAGGGAAGAGCATTCTATTTTCCGTATTGATGTGATTGATGATCTTGTGGATGATGTTCTTGCCGATTGGTGCCGATTATCCCGATTTTTCATCTGAGAGTGATTCTGCCATTTGTGCATGTGTTGATAATGAATGGTGCTCTGTTTGTACTCATTTGGTTAATGCTGCATTATTTGGTGATTCTGACTTGCTGGGTGATTATTCTGCATTACTTGTGGATTCTGATATTGATTCTGAGTTTGAGCTTCATCCTGATCCTGATGTGCATCCTGATTTTGATTTTGATGAACTTAACTCTGATTTTGATGAGCTGAATTCTGATGTTAACATTGAGCTGTGTAGACATAGTTCTTCCGCTTCTTTGAATGTGGTTTCGGCATTTCCAAGTGTGATGACATCGAGTTGTTGCAACAACCACCCAAGCTTCTCCCATCTACTGAGCAACCACCCAAACTTGAGTTGAAGTCCCTCCCAGATCACTTGAAATATGTATTTCTGGAGGTGGATGAACAGTTGCCAGTCATTGTGGCAAATAACCTTATGCCTGATCAAGAAGAGAAGCTGCTAAGCTTATTGAGGGCGAACAAGAAAGCCATTGGGTGGACATTAGCCGACATAGTTGGCATCGGCTCTTCCATGTGCATGCATCGATTTCGTTGGAAGATGACTCTAAGCGGTGCGAGGCAACCTCGTAGACGCCTTAATCCCCTTATCCTTGATGTGGTGAAGAAGGAGGTCACTAAGCTTCTACAAGCCGGTATCATCTATCCCATTTCGATAGCCGGTGGGTTAGCCCCGGTCCAGGTGGTTCCTAAGAAATCCGGAGTCACTGTGGTAGCCAATCAGAAGAATGAGCTCATTCCTACTCGAGTTCGAATAGTTGGAGAGTTTGCATTGACTATAGGAGACTCAACCAAGCTACTCGCAAGGATCACTATCCTCTACCTTTCATTGATCGGATGTTAGAGCGATTTACCGGCAAGTCTCATTCTCGCTTCCTAGATGGCTACCTCGGATACTTCCAGATCCATATTGCTCCCGAGGATCGAGAAGACGACATTCACATGCCCTTTGGAACATATGCCTACCGAAGGATGCCTTTTGGCCTCCGCAACGCACCCGGTACTTTTCGGCGTTGTATGGTGAGTATTTTCTCCGAGTTTCTAGAGGACTGCATGGAGGTCTTTATGGATGATTTCACTTTGTATATGGGTCTGATTTTGATGCATGCTTAGCTAATTTGTCTAGAGTTTTGCATAGGTGCATTGAGTCTAATCTTGCTTGAATTATGAGAAGTGTCACTTTATGGTTGAGTCGTATAGTCTTGGGACACATAGTGTCTAGGAAAGGGATTGAGGTAGACCCCGCTAAGATAGATGTGATTTCGCTTTGCCTTACCCCGTATCCGTGCGGGAAGTTCGCTCTTTTCTTGGTCAGCGCGGGTTTCTATCGGCGTTTCATTCGGGATTTCGTAAGATCGCTCGACCCTTGTCCAACCTTTCGCATAAGGACACCGACTTTGTATTTGATGATGCTTGCAAGGCGGCCTTCGATCATTTGAAGCGTTGCCTGACTACAACCCCAATGATCCAGCCCCCTGATTGGTGCAATCCCTTTGAGTTGATGTGTGATGCCTCCAACTATGCGGTTGGTGCTATCTTGGCACAACGGGTCAATAGGCATCTCATGTGATTGCATATGCCTCCAAGACTTTGGATCCCGCCTTGATCTAATTACACCACTGCGAGAAGGAGTTGTTGGCTATTGTATTTGCTTTTGATAAGTTTAGGTCATATCTCGCTAGCTAGTAGAGTAATTGTTTTTCCGACTACGCGCTTCCGAAATTTCTTTTGAAAAAGGCGGATGCTAAGCCACGACTCATCCGGTGGATGCTATTGCTCCAAGAGTTTGATGTTGAGATTCGAGATGTGAAGCGGAGCACAAACCGGGTAGGCGACCACTTGAGTCGTATCACCCATTCTTCCTCTCACCCTCTTCTATTCGGGATGATTTTCCGATGAGCGACTTCTACAGCCTACAAGGTAAGCTTCCATGGTATGCTGATCTCGGTTAACTACTTGGTAGCGGTGTTTTGCTGAAGATTCTACTAGGGCCCAAACCTTTAAATTAAAGAGTAAGTCTAAATACTATGTTTGGGATGACCCTTATCTCGTGGAAATTTTGTAGTGACCAAGTAGTTAGGAGATGTGTGCTCGATCATGAGTTTCACTCTATATTGCATTTTGCTCATGCTTCACTGTGGTGGTCACTTTGGACCTCAAAGAACTGCTAGGAAAGTGTTAGATAGTGGATTGTTTTGGCCTTCCTTGTTTCATGATTCCCATCTATTTTGTAAGTCATGTGATAACCGTCGAGAGCAGGAGTATTTTCGTAGGCATGAGATGCCCCAAAACCCTATATTGTTTTGTGAGATCTTTGATGTTTGGGGTATTGATTTTATGGGTCCATTTCTGCTTCATATGGTTATACTTACATCCCGCTAGCCGTTGATTATGTCTCGAAACGGGTTGAGGCGAAAGCCACTCGGACTAATGATTCTTTCGTGGTGGTGGATTTTGTTAGGTCTAACATTTTCTCGCAGTTTGGCATTCCTAGAGCTATTATCATTGACCGGGGTTCCCATTTTTGCAACCGAAGCATGGGTGCCTTGTTACGCAAGTATGGAGTGCTTCACAAGGTCTCCACAAGATACCATCCTCGAGACCAATGGTCAAGCCGAAGTCTCAAATAGAGAGATTAAGCAAATCCTTGAAGACCGTTAACTCTACCCGGAAAGATTGGAGTAAGCGATTAGAGGATGCTTTGTGGGCATATCGCACCGCCTACAAGACTCCGATTGGGATGTCTCCTTATCGGATTGTCTTTGGTAAGGCATGTCATCTTCCGGTTGAGTTGGAACATCAAGCCTATTGGGCCATTAAGCGATGTAACATGGATTTGGCTAAGTCGGCATGGACGGAAGGCTGCAGTTGCAAGAGTTGGATGAACTTAGATTGGATGCCTATGAGAGTTCGCGTTTGTACAAGGAAAAGACTAAGGCATTCCATGATAAGCATATTCGAGGAAAGAATTTTACGTGAGCGTAAAGTTCTTTGTTTAACTCCCGTCGAAGTTTATGCCCGGTAAGCTTCAATCTAAATGGGATGGCCCTTTTGAGATCACTAACATATTTCCATTTGGTCTTTGTTGAGCTATGTGATCCACCCGGGGAGAACCTTTAAGGTCAATGGGCATCGCCTCAAGCAATTCCATGAGGATCCAAAGAATGACTGAGGAAGCGAGAGATTCTCCTCGTTGATGCCACTTATCCTCCTTAAACCCTTGGGGAGTATTCTTCTTTCCTCTCCCTCTTTCTCTTTTATTTGTTTTCATATTTGCACTTTGCTTTTCGAAAATAAATATAGTTTATCTTTCTATGATTGCTATATATTATGAACTAGGACATTTTGGTTTTAATGGATCATTCTGTTTGGTCGTGATTCTTGACTCTTCGATTACATATCTTGGTAGTTGATTTGATGTTGTTGATTGCCTAAGTTGGTACCGACCTTGTGAGGTTTTGGGCTGCTTGAATGAAATTCATCTTTTCCCATTCTTTCTTTCATGTGTGCATCGCTCCGATTTGTGTTCTCTAGAACTTGCTCCTTTTCTTGTTGAAACTACATTTTTCACTTACATGCATAAATATGATAGAAGCTTGTTTTCTTTCTTTTATTTTCCCCACTTTGGCCAAATAGCTTTCCCTTGCATTATGTTTCCTTTGCTAGCCCATTTGTGCCTTTTCGACTCATTCTTTTCTAAGCCACATTACAAACCTAAGCGTAAAACCATTTTATTCCGCACCTTGGAGATTTATTGAGCATTGGTTTCACCTTGGTTTTGTGTTTAAGTGT
The DNA here is from genome assembly GCA_019022615.1 of Acacia melanoxylon. Taxonomy (NCBI): domain Eukaryota; kingdom Viridiplantae; phylum Streptophyta; class Magnoliopsida; order Fabales; family Fabaceae; genus Acacia; species Acacia melanoxylon. Next base: position 6,391,808 of record JAFJYJ010000029.1, read on the forward strand.
GGGGGTTGCTCGGGAGTGCAACGGTTTAAGTGTGGGGGAGATGTTTGGTTTTGTCATTGTGATTTTGTATATAGTTTCAAAAAAAAAAGAGCGAAAAAGAACAGAAAGAAAGAAAGACAAAGGAAAGAAAAAAAAAAAAGAAAAGAAAGGAAATTTATGAGTAAAATAAAAGTTTTTTTATATAGAGAATGATTGTGTTAATCAATGCTCTTTTTAATTTCTTGGGTGCTTAGCCTCTCATTCCATATTATTACCTACCTTCACCCTAACCCCATTACAACCTTTAATAATAAGCTCTCTTGATTTGTGCATGCATGTGTTATGAGTAGTGGAGACGTAGAAATTGAGCAAGCTTATGGTAGAACAATTTTCTTGAGTAGAATTTGAGCGATACACTTATTTACCTTAAACACTTGAGAGATTGATTGATTGAGCGCATCATTTGAGAGACCATCATTTGTGATTAGCATCATTGATTGAGATTACCAGGAATTGTAATTTGAGATGAAGGGATTTTGGGTCTTGATTGATTGGTTCTAATGAAGCTTTGTGTCCCTTGTTCAATTTCTCGCATTGTTAGCAATTTGTAGAAAAGAAGAGTTTCTCCTTTAGATCTTTTTCTTTGAATTTTGCTCGGGAGTGCAAAAAGATAAGTGTGGGGGAATTTGATAATTGAATATTTTATACACTTCTTTTTATCTCTTGATTAATAATTTAGGACTTTTTAGTTAATAAATAATGGCTTTTATACTTATTTGGGCTTTGAGCCTTTGATTATATTTTAGCCATTTTTATTAATAAAATTCTAGTTTTACATTGCTTCACTAATCTTACCATAACTCTTGAACCAGACATCGGATTTGCCTCATTTTTGTTTCATATTTCAGATGATTCAGAGAGCTACAATTGTTATGAAGACATGAAGGGCAAATTCGGAAAAGAAGGTGGTCGATTTTGAAGCCAAAGTCAGATGTTTTATTTGGGCTCGAATTTGTGATTAAAGCCCATTCTTTATTATTTTCTGTTTTGGGCCTGGATTATTGATTGGAGCCCCATTTCGTTTTTCCATTTTAGGTTAAGTGAGGCAGCAGCCACAAACACTTATCATTTACGTTTTTATTCTATTTTGAGGATTAAACACAGAAGTTTCAGATTCTCTGAAATGTTCTTCGTGTTCTTCGTCTTCTCTTCGTTTTTCCCGGCCATGTTCGGCTAAACTTCGTGGTTAACCCAACGTTGAGGATTCCATGATTCGTCCAGAGAACTCGTGTTTAATCGGTACTTTACTCGTTTATGTTTTCATCTTATCAGATTTAATTTCTGGAAATAGTTCGAATATTAGATTTAATATTCGGTTTGGTTAAATCCCAAGGACCGAGTTCGAACTAGGTTAGAGTGTTCTTTGTGCGATTGCACGGTGAGACGCCATGTTGTTCGGACAGATTCTAAACGATCGTCTAGTCGAGGGATTTACGGACGAACGCGAGATTTCGGTTTGTCCAAAACCAAACGCGAGTTCGTTTATATTTCGTTCAATGAAGAAAGTTTTACGGAATCTAAACGTTGGGTTGATCGTTTTAATCTATTTCAATCTCGTTTTAATCTGTTTTCGCATATTTCAGATTAGTTTCGGTTTAATTTTGTTTTAATCTGTTTCAAATCTAAAACCCCCAATTTTGTTGTTGTTTTTTTTTTTGTTGCTTATTTAAACCCTTTGCAAATTCCTTGAAAGAAACGACCAGGTTACATTATACAAATCTTTTCTAATCTGGTTATTTTGGGAGATGACGGCAAATCTCTGTCAGGGGCCCACCCTAGCCCCCCATGTATCCGCCCCGAGCTCTCTCTATCTTACAAACTATCCTCTCTCCCATGTTTGTACTCCCTTCCTCACACATACATTGTATCTTTAATTCTTCATCTCTCTCTCTCTCTCTCTCTCTCTCTCTCACTCATATAGCAGAACAAACATAATTATCATCTCTCTCAAATATAAACATGTTGGCTATCGCAAGTGTACGAGTCACGCCAAGTAATAAAGTTATTAGTAGAGATCGTTCCCAAGAGGATTTGATTAACAAATGATCAACCAAGAGACTTAATGAATTCAATTAAGTTGAGCCATGACAAATTAGGATATGGAAAAAGAATTTTGAAACATTACTTTTATGATTAGAAAGTGATAAATGCAAATGATTCTTTGACTTCAAGGATTGAATGGACCCTCGGATTATTTCTCCCATTTGCATTTCAAAAAACTAGATCAATTTCCTCTCCAATAGTATTTCAATGAATAGATGTGTTAGTCTAAGTTTCAAAAGCATTTGACAAAGTTTTCTCAAGTCAAAATCAAGTTTCTCTTTTAATTAAAATGTACAATCTCTTACTACAATTAATAAAAATAAATTTTAAGCAACAATCTTAATGTGACAATGCAAGATTAGTATATAGATCTCTATTTTATGAACAAACATACAGGATAAAATAAGAAATTCTTTGACTTTTTTCTCCATACATTGATATGTACATTTTCTTCTATAAATTTATTTTTATGTACATTTTGATTTCAATCATAGTTAAAAAGAAAAGAAAATGTACTAGAATATTACCAATGTTTAAGAATTAACAACATTATTCCACTCCCTTCCCACTCCTTCCTCTCACTCTCTTATGCACAACACATTATCTCTCAAACTCTCTTTATTTCACAATAATCCGAAGAATTAATTTATTTTTCATAATAAATTACATCAATAAACATATTTATCGTATAAATATCATAATTAAAAAAATAAAATATTTAGATCCTCTTATTTTTAAGCTAAAGCTAAAAAAAGAGCTTTTTTATTTTTTTTAAAAAAGAAGCTAAAAGCGGTTTGGTGATTATATAAATTTTTTAGCTTAAAAGCTGAAATTAAAAAAAAAAAAAAATTGATTGGCAAACTTTTTGTCTTAAGCACTTTTTCTAATAAAAATTATCATAAATTTATATTATAAAATAACCTTTAAACTATCAATATATTTACAAAATAAAAATACTATGAGAATAGATTTGCCAATAGTGGAGTACAATCAAGAAATATTCAAGTACTCTTACAAATTGCTAACCAAGTATTCCATTTACATGAAATCACTTATTTCTATTTTCCATTAATATTGATGCTATTTGATTTGAACTCTATTCATATAACCATTATCTTTATTTCTTCTATGACTATGGATACTCATTTCTTCATCAATGTTACTTTCTTCTTGACCCTCAGGAATATAATGAGGATTAAGATCACACTTGTCAAACTCTTCATCATCAACACCAGACTTTCTAATGAAGTTATGAAGGGCTATTGTTGCAATAATAATTTTCTCCTGCTTGATTAATGAAAATGGCTTCATATCACATAAGATGTGCCACTTGTTCTTCCAAACTCCAATCGGTCTCTCAACGACTTTTCTTAGTGAGGAATGTCCATGATTGAAAACTTCATCTAATCCGTGTGGTTGACTGCAACCTCTAAAATCAGGAATGTGATACCTTTCTCCTTTAAATGGTACTAGAATTAAACTACAATGAAGTGAAAAGAAAAATATATATCAAGGCCAAAGTGCATTGAACGATAATTGAAATAAGGATAATTGCTGCTATAAATTTATAGAATAGCACACAGATGAACGCGCTACTTCACCATTGCGTACACCTAAGTTGGACGACTAAAATGAGTATACATTAAACAGAGGAAAGTCTCCGGTACATATGTGCACAGGCAATCACAGAGGTGATGAACCATGGATCTAAAAACAACCGGATTCCTAACTAATTAACCAAACTGTTCTAATTAATTGACTTTTATTGTGGTGGTTTTAATACTTTACAAGAAATAATATTATAACAACATGCAGTAATTCCCTATGCAACAACCATATGTAGCTGTTACAAACATTGCTAGCCCACCAAACAGAAAATGGCCCACTGGTTCGATTCTCAACATGAGAAACAGAGTGCAATAAGTTAACTACTGCAAAAATTTACATTCAAGAGTTAAAGCCACTCACTGATTGCATTAGTGGAGAAAATAAAGGATATGATGCAAAAACTAAACAAGTTGAACAACATTGAAGAATTACACTATTTTGTCTGTGAGGAATGAAATAAACATTGACAGAAGAGCCTTATGATCTTATTGTAAAACCCCCTTCAATTGCCCGCCCAACAATTTGAAGAACAGTTGAAAGTAAACCTAGGTCGTGACTAAACAGCAGCAAAAGTCAAACATCAAGTTGAAGAATGTTACATAGAAACTCAACGAACTAAGCTACTGCACTTGGAAGGGTTTGTAGTTCCAAATGTATTGAAAAGCCCAAAGTTGTAGCCATTGTCCTACCTAATGACCCAAGATGGATTATTCCACCGATTCAATACTTCAAAACTCAAGGTATGAGTTTTGTTCAATGTTCAATCAGTAGAGAATGATGGAGAGTAGGAAGAGAATACTATGGGGAATAATGAGAAACTATGGCAAATTGTTCTCTGTGTAGAAAACTCTGATTCTACTTATTTTGTCATTTTTCTCATACCTCCCTTTTCTTCTACTGTCCTGCGTCACATAAAAAATCTGAATAAGTTTGTGATTTATGCGAAGAACCAATTGATAGTTATTTTAAAACCCCAGAGGGTGTCTGAGTGCACTTGCCCAATTCATCCTACAATGAACTCCATTAGGTATGGGAACTGTCATGCATGCAGAAGGAATGGGCTTGGCAACAAATAATCCAATAATAGAAAATGACGAGAAGCCCATAAGTAGGAGCAAACGGATTAAGAGAAGGACGTGGAAACTTAGAGAAATTGGGGATTAGAGCTTATAAAAGGACAAAAGTGGTTACAGGAGAGGGTGTGAATTGTATTGGGAAATCTTCTTCTCTTTCTGTGATCTTTTCTCTCTCTTCCTTTCACTCATTACTGCTCATTCTGTTATTTCTTTCTCTGCAATATGCTCATGTATGGTCTGTATCAGGATATCCACGATTGAACACAATTCTGATTCCGTTGAGTAATAGAAGTTTTACCTTCTTCTTATTATTCATTTGAACACATAACATAAGGTGCTTTCGTTGAGAGAAAACATGGCTGAAAACACGAGACTAAAGGAACAAACAGAGCAGAAGAAGACTACGAAGTTCATGGAAGACGCGAAAAGCAGATTTACTCGCTTAGAAAATTTCATGGAAGCAATAATGTTGAAGTTAGACAATCTAGAGAAGAAACCCGAGAGTGCTAGCCCACCAAAGTCAGATACAATGATTCCCGGAACACCGCACTTGGCCCCAAACACGTATTTCACGGCAATGAACAGGCAGATTAAACTGGACTTTCCTCATTTTTACGGGACTAATGCATTGAAATGGATATTCAAAGCTGAACAGTATTTCAAGTATTTTGAAGTTCCAGAGGCACAGCGTGTGGTCATTGCGTCGGTTCATTTGGATGGTGACGTTCTATCTTGGTTTCAAATGTTAGAGAAAAATGGTCGCCTGCCTGATTGGAATGCTCTGATGCGAGCTGTTGAAGAACAATAGGGGCCATCGCAATTTGATTGCGCTCGATCACAACTGCTCAAGCTCGTCCAACAAGTCAAAAATCTGATATTGAAAGAATAGTTGACGAGTTACTCTGCGAAGGTTTGATAAAACAGAGCAACAGTCCCTTCTCTGCTCCAGTCATATTAGTTAGGAAGAAAGACGGTACGTGGCGTTTCTGTGTTGACTACAGAGCCTTGAATGCCATCACGGTGAAAGACTCTTTTCCAATGCCAACCGTCGATGAACTCCTCGATGAACTGAATGGCTCTGTTTTCTATTCAAAACTTGACTTACGTTCGGGTTATCATCAAATCTTGATGAAGGAACGAGATAGGGAGAAGACGGCTTTCAGAACACACCAAGTACTGTACGAATGGTTGGTTATGCCATTTGGTTTAACGAATGCTCCAGCAACCTTTCAATCGTTGATGAACACCATTTTCCGGCCTTTTCTTCGCAGGTTCGTGTTAATTTTCTTCGATGATATCTTAATTTACAGTGGCACCTGGGAGGATCATTTAGAGCATGTCAAGATAGTACTGCATACATTGGCTCATCATCGATTATTTGCAAAGATGACTAAATGTGCATTTGGACAAACACAGATTGAGTATTTGGGCCATGTAGTCTCTGCCAGAGGGGTCGAAATGGATGAGTCAAACGTTGAATCGATTAAGAAGTGGCCTAGTCCGAATAATATAACCCAACTAAAGGGATTTTTGGGTCTCAGTGGTTACTACCGAAGATTCATCCACCAATATGCTCAGATTGCCGGTCCCTTGACCAAGTTACTTGCCAAGGATGCCTTCGTGTGGTCAGAACAAGCACAACAGGCGTTTGATGATCTCAAAATAGCAATTATGAATGCACCCGTATTAACTTTGCCAGATTTCTCCAAACCATTTATTTTGGAAACCGATGCTTCTGGAGTTGGGGTAGGAGCAATACTTAGTCAAGAGGGGCATCCAATCGCTTTTTTCTCAAAGAAGCTATCACCAAGGATGCAGGCACAGTCAGTATACGTGAGAGAATTATTTGCTATTACGGAAGCCGTTGCCAAATTCCGTCATTACCTCTTCGGTCATTACTTCATTGTTCGAACTGATCATTCCAGTTTGAAGCATCTCGGGGAACAAGTCATACAAACACCAGAGCATTTCTTATGACTTCACAGACAATTCAATGATAAGGAAATATAACTATAATTGCTATTAGATATGAATCAGCTTTTACAGTATTAAGCTATGCAAGATACGGAAATATAGAAATAGAATAACACTGAAGGAAGAAGAGTAACAGAATAGCACAGAAGGAGGGGGGATAACAGAATAGCAGAGAAGGAGGGGGACCACAGAAAAGAAAGAAATACTCTCAAACATTCCACGTACAATTGTCTCAGATCGAGACAAAACATTTATTAGTGCATTTTGGCGCCACTTGATGAAGCTTCAAGAGTCAACCCTCCGTTTTTCATCTGCGTATCACCCCCAGTCGGACGGCCAAACGGAAGCTCTCAATAAATGTTTGGAGTTATATCTCCGGTGCTTTGTGTATGATAATCCCAGACAATGGTTGAAATTCTTACCATGGGCTGAGTATTGGTACAATACTTCGTTTCAAACCTCCATTGGAATGGTCCCGTTTAAAGTCGTCTATGGTCGGGATCCACCGCCGTTACTGTATCATTCTTCAGTGGAAGACACGCCATTTGATGTTCACAAGCAATTGAGTGAACGGGACGAAGTGCTCCAGACTTTGAAATTTAACATGCAGAAAGCACAGATACGCATGAAACGATATGCTGATCAGTCACGCACTGAAACAGAGTTTACTATCGGTGATTTGGTTTGGGTGAAGTTGCAACCTTATCGACAACATTCGCTAGAGCTCAGGAAATTTCAAAAATTGGCATTGCGTTATTTCGGTCCATTTCGGGTTTTAGAACGCATTGGTCGGGTTGCCTATCGTTTGGACTTACCATCTCACACCCGGATTCACTCTGTTTTTCATGTATCATTGCTAAAACGTTACTTCGGATCTGCATCAGTGGCACCCACGGTTCCTCTTCCATTGGTTTCTATGCCAGAAGGCCCAGTGTTTTCACCTTCTAAGGTTTTGGCAACGCGTTTGGTGCAAGACGGTGACAACTGGGTGAAGCAAATTCTAGTACAGTGGGATGGACCAGCCCCCGACACGTGGGAACACGCGGATGAGATGGCGTCCCTGTACCCTGCTCTCGACCTTGAGGACAAGGTCTTACTTGATGGGGTGGGTAATGTCATGCACGCAGAAGGAATGGGCTTGGCAACAAATAATCCAATAATAGAAAATGACGAGAAGCCCATAAGGAGGAGCAAACGGATTAAGAGAAGGACGTGGAAACTTAGAGAAATTGGGGATTAGAGCTTATAAAAGGACAAAAGTGGTTACAGGAGAGGGTGTGAATTGTATTGGGAAATCTTCTTCTCTTTCTGTGATCTTTTCTCTCTTCCTTTCACTCATTACTGCTCATTCTGTTATTTCTTTTTCTGCAATATGCTCATGTATGGTCTGTATCAGAATATCCACGATTGAACACAATTCTGATTCCGTTGAGTAATAGAAGTTTTACATTCTTCTTATTATTCATTTGAACACATAACAGGAACTTCACATGTTCTGATGGCCAGGCGTACACCAAGGTTTAGGTATAATTATGATGACAGTGATCCTCTGACTAGAGGTATAGAAGTAGAAAGCAAAACAGCTACAAGCTACACTATTTGATTCAGAAATGATGAGTAAATTAAGTAAATCCCAAAAGCTTAGCCTCAGATTTCAGGCCCCATCAAGGTGAATCATAGGAAGAAGCAATAGCCATTGCTTGCATTTTAAGTACAGATAAACAAAATTGTAACTACAGAAATTCCTAGTTCATGCTCACATTGCATCAAATGCCATATCTGCGGAATTCCAATTATTCTGATAACAAAATGAAATATCTCTATTATTATTGTTGAAGAATTAAAATTTCCAAAATTTGAGGTTTATATCTGCTGGGTAAAGGTATAATAAACATATAGCTGAAATCACAAGTGCTAAAATCCAATTGAAAAAGATACCAAGGAAAATGCTAGAGGGTCTTTAGGAACCAAAAAAATGTGCTAAAATGGATAATATAGCAATGATTAAAGAAGAGAAGATGCCAGGAAAACGTGATAAGAAAACAACACCAGGAACATGGTCAATGCTGTAGAATCCAAGGTAAAACATCAAAATTAACATTACTGCTAATCAAAAAACCATAACAAACTGATTTTTAGCAAGAATCAGTTACCTGTTTCCTTTTAGCTTGAACCATAAAAGAAATTAAGGAAAAAGAAATTGCGAAACTAAGCGAAAGCGAGAGGAGAGGGCTGAAATGTGAGAGTGTGACGATGAGATGCAAGATGATGAGACGATGAGTGCTCACAGAGGCAAAGGATGAGAGCTTCTCCACAGGGAGACAGTCAGGAGCAGCCTCTGCCTCTGCGATACTCTTGGTGATCTTGAAGACTGCCTGAGCAAGCTAAACCATCGTTGCACAACAGAGAGTTGAGGGAAATCATGGGGAAAGCTGCTTTGGAAGAGATGGAGAAGTACGATTGGAGGTTTGCCACTCGAAAGATTCGGAATGAGAATTACAACGCGGCCATATGGTTTTGGCTAGAGCTGGCAATTAGGCCGGCCCTCCAGGCTCGGAGTAAGAAAAACACATGTTTTTCAAATTCGGCCCGAGAGCACCAAAATCGGGCCGGCCCGAGGGGCCGGAAATTACTATTCCAAATTTTAACTATTTTTTCTCCACTTTTTTTTTAAAATAAAATTAGTAAATTATAACACGAATATCCAATAAATAAGCACAGTCACTAATTCTTAATCAAAAGCAAACTATGTTCACAAATAACTCACATAAAACATAAAAAACATATCACTAAGCGACATTAGTACGATGACTATTATTGTCATCATCTTCGTCACTATCATCAATTTTAATGACATTTGATTGTTCTTCACTTTGAGTAGTAGCCTCTGGCTCATGAGTAAGAATATCATGAAATTCTTCTCCCGCATCATAAACACATCCATAATCTTTATTTGCAACAAATAATAAATCAAATCATAAAATTAGATTATAGTTATTATGTATTTGTAGTTAAATGGATAAATAACTCTATAACAAATACAAAATATATATAAATTAATAAATTTAAAAAGGAAAAAAAGAAAAAGCTACGTGAAAAGTGGCTCAGGGTGGTCCGAGGCCCTCCAGGGCCGGCCCGTTTAAGCCCAAGGCCCGTTAGGGTCGGCCCTCCATGACTAATTTCAAATATCTCGTCCATTTTTCAAGCCCGGCCCTTAAAAGGCCAAGGCTTAAACAAGCCGGCCCGATGGGCCTGGCCCGTTTTGCCGGCTCTAGTTTTGGCGCAAGAAAAGAGCTTGCGAATTAGATTCTCTCTTTAAAAAAAAGAGCTTATAAAAAAGCTTCTCGAGGAGCTTTTTATAAGCTCTTTTCTCTTTATTATAAAATAAGCTCTTATAATTATAAGAGCTTTTGTATAAACATGTTTGGCCTAGCTTATACTTATAAGGAGAAGATAAGCTAAAAATAAGTTAGGCCAAACAGGAATTAAGTCGCCACTTAAACACACTTTCGGCGGTGGCATGTGAGAGTCGTTGCTGAAAGTCCTACTTCCAACAACGACAACGAATGTCGCCGTTAAAAGTTAGACTTTCAAACAGATGACAAAAAAGTCAATATTTCCGCGGTCTGTTGTCGCCACTTTCAACGGTGACATTAACAATAACCGTCAAATGTCACCGTTGAAAATCTCTTACATTGGCAGCTATAAGTGTAGGAAAGGAAAAAATAAATATTAATTCAGGTGATTTATCCCCCTAATATATATATATATATATATATATATATAAAAGCTTACATCATGTCAATTTAGAATTTGGAAATAAGTGAATAATGGACACATTTTTTTTATTTTTAATTGATTTTACTTTTAAATATTGAGGAAGAAATTTAATAGTGAATACAATATTTGAAACCCAAATATTTTCATTTATTTTTAACTTGTACAAATACTTTAATAGTATGAATGATTTGTTTAATGTTTTGTGTAACTAATTCAGCCCTTAAAATAATTACTACCATTAATAATGACCATAATTTCTTAATCTAAACTTCAAAAAATTTACTAATTTAAGACAAATTTAATGAATTAACTGTTATTTACGGGTCAATGTGAGTTCGTTTAAAATGCCCTATAATATAGGAACCAAAGGAAGTATGTACACATGAACAGTCTTTTTTTTCTTTTTCTTTTTTTGAGAAACTTGAAATTTCATAATTAAATTAGCAATGGATTAGAATTAATTCATAATTATAAGCGTATTCCTGCAAAAAAGACTAGAATGAGAATTTGATACACATTTTTACGCTGCATCATCATCATTATCAATTTGTAACTCTATCCATTTTCATCCAATGTTTTCTTAATCATGACTCGAATACAGTACAATAGGCAAATAGGATTTTGGATGTGGGGACGACAGTTAGTAAGTTGTCAGACTATTATCTCATGTGGGTGGAAGCAAGACTTGAAGCACACCTCAATCTAATATACCAACCAGTTGTTGACCCACTAAATTTTTCAACCATTGATATTCCCCAATAGAAAGGGTTGAGGAACCAATGTGAGTTGGCATAGATGGTAAGGGATCTAGAATTAGGCCCTTGGGTTGTGGGTTCGATCCCCTCTGCCGTCGCTGGGACTCCTTTGGTAGGCGATCTCGTAAGTCCCCAGTAAGTGCAGAGCCCGGCCGTGCCGTGGCGCCTTGGGGGGGATCGATGTCGAACCCCTCCAAAACTTTTTTATATCAAAAAAAAAAGGTTGAGGACATTCATATTCCCTCTCACTAGTGTAAAAAAAGGTTTTAAGACCGCCTCATTTAAACCGGACTTTTGACGCCCCGGTCTTAAAGGTATGACCGGTGGCAGTTTTGTAAATATAAAGAACTTCTTATGTATGACCAGTGGCAGTTTTGTAAATATAAATAATTTCCTATACCGGATCATTTTTTCATAGGTCTTAAATATATTATTCAGACCCGTTAAAAAACAAACCGGTCTTTAAAATGTTATTAAAAAAATTCAAATATCAATTACTTTATAGAGAAATCTCACACAACCGGACTAATATTTTCTACGGTCCAAAATAATAAGGAAAAAATTAAATATAAAGGTAATAAATTTTTAAGACCGAACATATTTAAAAGCCGGTCTTAAAAGTTATTCTTTTAAGACCGAACATAAAATGCTTTTGGTATAAAATATAGAAAAAGAGTGCGGATAAAAAATTAATTATTTTTAAGACCTAGGACTTTAATATGATCGATCTTGAATATTAATTAATAAGACCGTCTCTTTGTTTATCCGGTCTTAAAAATGAACCGCCAAATAAACAGTTCTTCGCGCGAAAGCTTTTGTTACTATTACCGAAGAACCTCTGTTCACGTTGCGAAACCCTTCCTGTTGCATTACCTCTCTTCCTGTCTCGAAAATGAACGGTGAAAACGATTCTATTCGTGTTCCGGGAACGCCAGTTATTGGTGTGAGTCAGAACGAACCCTCTTCATCTCACAATAAGCCTCGTAACCGCCCTGCACGCCGTGGTAGAAGAGGCACACGAATGATGGATGTAACCCTAATTCGGACTTCTGGGTCAAGGCTGGAGATTCAGTTTGATGAAAAGTTGGAACCTTTTGGGTCCCAATAAATGCAAATATACTAGTTTTGTTGGCTATCTAGTACACAGCAAGGTTAGCATCTTGACAGATGAGTGGAAAAATGTGGATGTTGGCACAGTAAAGGATCCTATTTGGGACACTATCCAGCTTACATTCAGTGTCCCTGACTGTCAGAAGTTGAAAGACAAGACATTGTCTTATTGTGCTGATTGGTGGAGGAAGTTTAAGACCTTTCTAGCTAACAAGTATATTTTTGCCGAGGTTCAACCAGAAGAAAATCCTTGGGACAAGTACATATTATTGATGAACAAACTTGGCAACAATTTGTTCAGTCGCGGACCACTCCTGAAGCTCTGGTGAGTTTATATTTAATTTTGTTTACCCTTTTGTGTGCTTATTAACCTGTGCGGATATGTGAATGCTATTGTGTTTATCTAATCCTGTTAGTTAAATGGTTTGGTGTGTGAATAGAAGTATACATTTCCTGCCTTTGTCTATGCAAGTCTGATATGTAAACCCTGAAAAGGTAAAATAATAAGAAAGTAATTAAATAATAATGGCATAAGAGTCAAGCCATTATTATAGTATTAGTTCTGTTATAGTAGGTAGTGGTTAGACATTGATGTTAGTTAGTTAGTATGTTAACGTGTAATGGTTTCGGTGCAAGTGTTATTGGGCCTTAAGAGTCAAGCCTCTAACTATATATAAGAGGTTAGTCTAATATGTGTAGGAACCAGTTATGATAAATGAATGAATTGACCGAGTTGGCGCATTTACGCAACTCCCTTTCCTCTGTTTCTCTCAATTTCTTCTACAATTCTACATCTTTCTTAAATAAAATGTTGAAACTTGATGAAGTGAATTTGACTAATGTTTGACCTTCATATGAAGCATAAGTTCTCTAATTTCTGTTAGTGAGATGGCTGGAATTCATAATTAATAGTTTTTTTCAATTTTGATTCACAGAAAAGAAGGGAACAAGCACGGGGAGATAGAGAGAAAGAATGATTTGCCCGCATAGGGCTTCTCATGCGGATATGAAATAGCCGAAAAAGAATTGATGGCGGCCAAGCGGAAGAGATTGGAAGATGAAGCTGAATCCAATCCTTCTGCGATAGTTGATCAGTCATCTCCAATACGTCGCTAGGAGTTGTGGTTACTTATTCGGCAAAAGCCAAGCGGCGCCTACACGAGTGAACAAACTCTTGTAGTTGCTGAAAGAATTGTAAGTTTCGTTATTGTTATTTTTTAGTTACTAAACATGTTTCATTACTAAGCTTCTCATTATCTCGTATCTTATAGGAAGATCTTAAAAAGAAAGAAGCATAGGGATCTTTTGTGTCGGACAGGAGGAATGATGTTCTGACCATTGCGACCGGAAAACCGGATCACGCGGGGCGTGTAAGGGGGGTTGGAGGACGGGTAGGCCTGAAGGAATACTTTGGTAAATCCAAACGCCACAAACAAAGTATGGTTACCCGAGAGGAGATGGAACAAACGTTGGCCAAATTAAGTGAGGAAGCAGCGGCTAAAGAAGCAATGTTTCAATCCCGATAGAACAGACGCGGCCAAATTAAGTGAGGAAGCGGCGGCTAAAGAAGCAATGTTTCAATCCCGACGGATGGAGCAGACGGCGGCCAAATTAAGTGAGGAAAGCGGCTAAAGAAGCAATGTTTCAATCTCATATGAGCGAGATGAAGGAGGAAATGAATCGAGATGAGGCTGCTTTTGAGCTCTCGTCCGGAGACCGGTGTTCCCGTCATACATTCACCAAAGACCTATGCAAAGCATAGCACTAGGGGGAGCTGCATTGTTGGACAGTCAGGGCAACCTTGTTGCCTGTATGTGGAAAAACCTCATAGACGATTAGTTGAAAAAGGGACTGTCCACAACTTGAGATCAACTGTACATCACCATAAAATGGCTGATGATGAAGTCAGAGTGTTAGTTGAAAAGGGTGATCGTTGATGCACCTCTCCCTCTCCCAACTGATCAGCTGAAGCTTGTGAGTGATGTCAAGGGAACCTTCATCTCTTGGCCAGTGAAGCTTGTACATGTCTCTACTCCTCCTGAAGCTTCATCCCCTCCTCCTCAAGTTCCATCCCCTCGTCAAGCTACATCCCCTCCTCCTCAAGTTCCATCCCCTACTGCTAATTTGACTGCCAAGGAAAAAATATCCGATTTGGAAAAAAAGGATATTTTAAAGATAAATCGTGGCTTGTCAATGAAGTAGTAGGCGTCCCTCATCCTGAAGAGGTTTACCTTGACAACGAAGATGTAACGTCCCTGCTGCTTCCTGGACATGAGCTTACTAATCCAATCTTTCAACTGTTTATGAAGTAAGTATCTGATTCTATGAGTACATAATTTAAATGCATCGTTTAGACACACATACATATATACTAATTCCCTAATCGATGTCATTATTGTAGGTTCATGCATCAAGAAGAACAGGGCAGAATCAATGATTTTGGATTCTTGTGCCCAGTCTATACAATTACAACACCCTTGGAGTTGAGACAAGAATACATGTCAAAGAGGGTGTGTGAAGTGATAAGAAAGGTGTACGTGTTTCCATACTACCACGGGTACATATCACAATTATTGTCTGCAATTCACTTAATTCTGCTACATATATCACAGAGTACTTTACTACTATGAATTTTCAGCCGCCACTGGCAGTTGGTCCTCATGTGCATGGAGGAACATAAAGTTATCTTCTTATGCTCCACTCACAATGAGACAGGGTCTACATTGACGCAGAGCGTCAACAAGTAAGCATGTCATTTTGATTCTCTTGTCTGCAATCTCTACTGTGAATTTTCAATGAACATTATTGATAAATTTGTGATTTTGATGATAGTGCCATGAGGGCCTTCCAAGTCGAGGTAAATAAAAGGCGTGGGTCTCATGCCACTTATCCTAAATGGTACAAACCACAGGTTAGTACATATTTGGACACTGGCACACTGCCTTGTGAACTTGGTCAGTAAGCTATATATGCTAGCGATCTTATATATATTTCGTGTTCGTTTTAGACCCAACGGGGTCCAACTTATGTGGCATCTATGTCATGAAACACATATATGATATTATCACGAAAGGAACGACTAAATTAACTGCAAAGGTAAATGTATTTGATGTTACATATTATGGTTGAATTCAGTTTCTGGCTTAATGTTACATATGAAATATGCACGCAAGTTAATTCGGTTTACGTCTTTGATGTTACGAGAGGTTTGCCGGTCTGCTCCCTTTCCCGATGATGAAGTGCGGAACATACGCAATGCGTTTTGTGAATATCGTATGACCTAATTAAGTCTTAAATTCATTTGTAAATATACATACGCAATGTGTAATTCAATAATAAATTTGTTTATTTTTTCGAAGAAATTCGTTCATTGATTCTAGCTATTTAGTGCTTGAAATTTGAGGTACATGATGTTGTAAATGAGCAATAAGATACTCTGAAAAGTATTCGCGACTTCTATGAACTAAATTAATTAAGGGAAAAGAATAATTCAATGAATTATGCCTAAAATTATATATAAGAATTAAATCATGAAGAGTAGCCAATGATTTAAACTTAATTGGAAAATTATGAATTTTTTTTCCTTGCAATCTATAAAAAAAAAGGAATTTAAAATAATAATAATTGAATAAAGTACTCAGTGACTTTTATGACCGCATATTTTTAAAAGATCCGAACCTAAAAGACTTTTAGGACCGTATATTAGTTAAAAGTACGATCTTAAAAGAATTCGTTTATTTTACAAATATGGCGAGACCTTTAGGACCGCATATTTATTAAAAATCTGGTCCTAAAAGTCTTCGTTAATTTCTAAAGACTTTTAGGACCGCATATTAACTCAACATCTGGTCCTAAAAGTCTACGTTTAATATAAAAATATGGCAAGACTTTTAGTACCGCATATTATATAATCTTCCGGTCCTAATACTCTACGTTTAATTATAAAAATATGGCTAGACTTCTAGGATCGTACATTTGTTAATTATCCGCTCCTAAAAGTCTATTGCGAGACTTTTAGGACCGTATATTTGTTATTTGTCCGCTCCTAAAAGTTCAGTCATAAATATCTTTTTTTTTTAAAAAAATATGGCTTAACCTTTTGGACCGTATATTTATCTAACGTCTGGTCTTAATAGTTTTCCTTGAAACAGAAATGTTGACTCGTTTTTCACACAAATTATTAGGGTTCAAGACAACCGAGGTTCTGCCGTTCTGTTCAAGCTAGGACCCTCTTTGTCGTCGATGTTACCCTCGGTTTCCCTTTTCTTTGTCTCTTTTCTTTTCGTCGGAAAAGGACACTGAAAATATTCAAATCAGGGCGAGGTAAAACCGACAACAACGACGGTCCAACCTTGAGAAGAATAGTCACTTTAATGAAAAAGACAATGTTCACGAATATGGAAACAATAATAAAAAAATATTTCAGCTTTATTTATTATGACTTTTAAGACCTAATGTTTTAAATGTCCGGTCTAAAAGAGTTTCTTTTGAGACCGGTTCGTGTCCGGTCTTAAATGTGGACTTTTAATACCCATTTGGAACAAGACCGGTCGCGGATCCGATCTTACGATGCCTCTTTTGTCCGGTCTTAAAACCTTTTTTTACACTAGTGTCTGTTCGTTATCATTTCAACGATGGTGGATTTATCGAGCTTGATGCAGTAAATCTCTTTGACATCGACGACCAAATAGCATGCATCGCTTTGAGACCAAGTTCATCACAACAAGACTCCACATTTGGGAACATGGCTAGTGTGAATTTCATAATCGAGTATGACCTTTCCGATGGAACTATTTATTTTAAGAAAACAGATTGCTCCAGGATTATTTGATCAATGCATTATCTAATTACTTGCTATGTACCTTACAAGACTGTACTTGATTGGTCGCAACACATTTAATTTCTTGGTTTTGTTTAGTCATTGCTTCATGTTTTCAATATCTGAGGCTAAAATTCCACCCAGGTAAATAGTGTCACATCTTAGTATGTAGGCTCACTTAATTATTAGAGGGTATTAACCATTCAAGAACTAATTTTGACCTAATTAGACCCATAGAGAATAAAAACACTTGAAAACTTTTCCTTGGATTCTCGATTACTATTCACGTAATAAATAAATAAAAAAATTGCTGCAAATTTTGAAAAGGGAGAATCCTGTATAAATCTAATTGAAATACCAAAATCCAATCTAGGTCTACACTTTTAATAAATTATTAATGATGTCAAGAGGCAAAATTAGGAATTTTTGAATGTTATTAAAAAACTAGAACACCCTCTTATAATTAAAAAGAAAAATTGAAGGTAGTTAGATGCAGCCATTTTTATTATTTCAACAGTATTTAATGAATATTTTGTCTTTATTTTTAATTAGTTTGTTAGTATGTTTGATATAAAAAAAAAAGTTAGTTTGTTTTATGATTTGTTTTTTTTATAAAACAAACAAATATTTATCTATATATACAATATAATTTTTTTTTAAAAAAAAACAATGTACTACTTGTCGCAATAAAATTATTCAAATTTTTATATAGTATTTCAGCTAGATTTATATAGTATTCTCCCTTATGAAAATCATATATAATTAAAGAAAATTCAATACAAAGTTCTATGTAAAGCACTTGAAAATTTCTGTCCTGTACAAATACATTTCATATGCCATGCCACCATCAACCTATTAATGAGTACCTAATGAATCAACATACATAAAAAAGACAATACATACAATATAAGTGTAGATAGTAGTAAATTCAGCTATACACCTCACACATAAATGCTAAGAAAATAAATCCAAACAATTGCAAACCCAAAAAAAAAAAAAACCCCCACATCCATATTCTAATCAAATCTTATAATGTTCAGTACTAACAAAGAAAATGCACAAGCACAACAAAACAACCAATATTCAGTATGTCATCAGGATTAGTATAACTAAATTTCCTAGCTAGCTCTTCCTTCTTACAGTCCCATCTATAAACATGGATATGAAACACACAACAGTCATCAAAATCATCACTTTTGATCATTTCAACGATGCTAGCATCTCCTATTTTTAACTGATATTCTCTCACCATTTTCTTCCATTATCCTGTAACTCTCGCTTCTTTCTTATTATGTGTGGTATCAAGTGCACGTTTGAGCACTAGGAGCTTCACATTTCAAATTCCCAGCAATGAAAAATATATATCTATTTCTCTTGTATATCAAATATTAATATAAATCTGAGGAACAACCATCTCATCCATATTTATTGTAATACCTGGATAATTATTTATTTTAAATATTTTATTTAAATAAATAATATACCTTAAATATTATTTTTGAATAAATATTTCCTATTTAAAATAGGTGGATATGTGGTCTCAATTTTTCTTATTATTCTTATTTTATTTCTAGGTAATTTCTTCCTAGAATTAAGATAGTTGAAGATTTAATTTTCTAAATTTTATTACGGATCATAAAATACCATAAGATTATCATAATTAAGTATAATCTTAATTATATCATTTTAGCAATAAAATCATCAAAGGATGATAGAATCAATTATAGAAAATTAGCAACAATTATTGGGCAATTAAATTTGCAATAATTGGAATATTTTTCTAATTTTCGAAATTAATTGATAATTAATTTTAAAAGGTCATAATTAAGGATATATTAACTTAATTAATATCCAAAAGATATTTAGAGGCCAAGATTAGTATACAAAGAGTTTTTAATCATCAAGATTAATTTAGAAACCTATCAAATTTTGGTAATTAAGCCTAATAACCCCTAAAACACTATATTAGCAATATTTAAATAAGATTAATTAATTCCCCCTTAATTAATTAATGTGGCGAAAATTAGTAAATAAAAAGGGTTAAGAAATTTTATTAATCCTTAATCCCAAATCATTAACAAATATCACTATTTGTATCTAGATTTTTCCAACCCAAAATCAAAGGCTTGGATTGAGTTTAATAAAGCTAATCTAAGGGTTTTAGAATTAATTAAATAAAGCCTAATCCTTGTGCAAATTAATCAACCAATAGGAGAGTTTTTTACATAGAATTTGTAAGACAATGAAAACACAAATTCAAGAGTGAAAGCAAGAAGGGAATTCAGTTTTTACAAGAGAGAAAAAGAGTGAAAAATTGATTAATGTAATTAGTCAAATTAAACATCACAATCAACAATTAAGTTCATGAAGACTTTAAGGCAAATTCAAATGTACATGAAATGCAAATTAACATCTAATTAGGGGGGGGGGGACGTTGGCCATGGGTGGAGAAATAAGAGCCAAGTAAATCAAGATATTTGCTTAAACATGTCATAATCAAACTTAAATGAAAGAAGACTTTGTGGTAATTGATTATGTAATCTTGTGTAATAAAGGGATTAATGGTTAAATTAATTAAATGGTAAGATAGAAACCAATAGGATAAATTCTAGACACAAGTAAATGAGAACCGATAGAAAATAAATCATATCTTGCAATCCATTGATCCTAGAACAAATATAAGTAGATATTATGAACAAGCACAACTTAAGCTTGAACTTGGTTATCACCAAAGTAATTTTCATAAACTTTTGAGATTCATACTCAAGTGATTTTAAAGTTTAAAAGAGACCTTAAATCGAGTCATAAAATTGTGATTTCAAAAGTGGAAATGGATCTTAAAGAAAAACATCAACTTATACCTAACTAATTAAGCATTTGGGAAGAAAAAGATGAAGAGGAAAGAAGGAGAAGGAGGTGGTGGTTTAAGGGGATTGAAGGGGTGAGATTGAAACTTATTAGTTAAAGTCTAATCCAAGGGTTAATGTTGAGTTAAAGTTGTTAGGTAGTTAACCACTAAGTTGCTATAAATAGGAGACTTATGCCTTCATCATTCTTCACCAATTCACAAAGGTGTTAACCGAAATTGAGAGAGAGTAAGGAAGAGTGTGAGGAGCTTCAAGAGGTAAGTTCCATAGTTCTTAAGCTCTAGCTTTGTGATTTTTAGCTTAAATGTTGTTTTGATTCATAATCTTCCAATTATAGTGTTATTTACATGTTTTTATTATTATAATTGGCTTTATTTCGAAAAAAAGATGAAGAAGAAGTTATAGAAAATTTTTTGGAAGATTATGATCAAAGTAGCGAAGCTCTGGCGAAAATTTGTTGGTTAGCGACTTCCGAAGGCAATTTCAAAAATGCTGGTATCTTATGTTGAAGATGCTATGCCAAAATTCTGAGAAACTTCATGGTAAAATTAGACATATATGGCTTTCCAAATATACCTATGGCATGTCGTTTTGAGTTTTGTACAAAGAGATAAAAAGGTTCAAAGTTAGGCTATATTTTTTGGAAAAGTCTGGGCAGAGCATGAAGTTGCGAAAACTGGGAATTTTTTATATAATCTGGGCAGTAACCACTATTTTTCATTGAAAGTAGACATCCTAAGGATTCCGAGGAATTTTACGGATCCTCGTTTCGAGTTCTGTGGAATTAATTATGATTTTTCAAAGTTAGGCGAAAAATCAGCCCTTATGCTGTTGGACAACGTTTTTTACGAAAATAAGGTGAATTAAATTGGAAATAATTAATCCAGGGGTAAAATGGTCATTAGAGACTAAGATATGTGTTAGAATATTTATTATGAATTAATAAATACGATATTACCCTTATAGGATATCTGAGATCGCGTTTCGACCGACAAAACGTACAGTATTCGTCAACGAAGGTACGTTCGCGACGTACTGTAACACTGACTCTAATGTTTGTGATATACTTATATATGATTGCTGTGTTCCTATACTAAGTCTCTGTCTTAGTTGTTTTTAATACAATCATGAGTACACGGGTTATGGTCTTGATAATACCGTTGAAAGTTTTCCTAAGCGCTAAGGACACGACTGTACATCGTGGCACTGGGAGGTCGTGCAGACTGGGATAACAAACATACTGCAGGGGCTGTGTATTGTTATTGCCTTACATACATTATTATGTATTTCCTACATCTGTTATGGGCTTTTGTAGTAATTATTGCGAAAATGTCATGAATACCTGTGATACATATATTGTTTACATAAGCATGAGGTTAACCGTTATCTAGGGTCCGATGGGCATTGGACCTCAGTCTTAATTAATAGCCAGAGAAGGATCATGGATTAGATAAGGCACCGGTAGATGGAACCGTAGAAAGATGCCAAGGGACGAAGCCGCAAGGGGGCACCGGTCAAAGTAAAAGCAGAAAGAGGAATAACAGAACCTACGTTATAGCATGAATCTAATAAGGTTACTTCATATCATTTGGTGCTTAAACTAGAAAGAGTTGTCTATGTGGTTCAGTCAATCAATCACCGTAAATACTCGGGGAGACTTCCACAAGACTTTACCCAGCCTGGCCAAATGGGATGATTTAACTAAGTTAGGTTCTATGCCCCAAGTCTACCTAAGGCTTGGTTGAAGAGGGTATAGTTACATGGAAGAGCTGTAATTATAAAGTTTTGTATTATTGTATCACATGACTATACCTTCGGTAAATTTGTAATATATCAGTATACGTCAGGCATCAGCATATGTCTGAGTATTTTATCTCAGTTACTCGTTGTTAAACTCGTTGTTCAAATTTTTAGTACATGTTCTCCGTTTCCGCAAAACGCTAAGCTGTAGCACCTCAAACTCTAATGAATTTTTATAAAATCACGTGTTACCGACACGATTTATGCCACGAAAATTGGGGTGTTACATTTATCCCCCACAACATATAAACATTCTCAATACACACACACATACATATATATATATATATATATATATATATATATAAACATCCGAAAAATAGTGTTGCTCCATAAAAATAAATTAGTCAAATTTTTGGAAACATAAAGAACGTTTGGAATCAAATTAATCAATCCAAGAGAGAGGTTGAAAGAGGTAAATAAATAAAAAATTGAAAAAAGGTTTCCTTTTTTTTATTTAAAAAATGAATCAATTTGACATTTTGAAAACATAACTAAGGATTTGAAAACAACCCTAATAAACAAGGAAAAAGTAAGAAAATATATGTCAATATAAATTCATTATGTGAAACATGAAAGTGTGAATTGAAATATTCACACTCACAAATACCGTCACGATAATTATGCCCAAGAAATTATAAATTTCTCAAACAAAAATGAATACGGAAGATGTATTTAAAAGTATTTAGCGGTGATAAAGTGATTTGGAATTGTTAAAAACAAAAGAAAAGATATTGAAGGTTAAAAACATAGCAAATGTGAAATAAATGATACCACCTTGCCTGCTATTCATGATCTCATCTTATGGGATCAGTAGTATATAGAGACGGATGCACACTAGTACATATGAGGCCAAGTGCAGACATAAGCAATTAAAAGTTGGATTTTTTTTTCCTGCATGTATAACCACTTGAATAAATGGCAAGTGATGTGCTCATTTCTTTTATACATGATGGCGTAGTAGCTTTTTCTTTCCTAAAAATAGATAAATTTGATATTTGTACATCCGGTCTGATAATTGATAAATACGTGTGCCTACAACTTCTTAGTTTGGGTAGACTGATAAAAGCCATTAATTGATGGTCTTATTAGATGAACCATGTTGGGTTAGAGGTTGAATTTCAATTATTTGCAGCAGTTGTATACTCATGACTTTTCTTGTCAGTAATTTAACTATCCTTTGTGGATGAGTAGGCATTATTTGGTATTTGGAGAGCTTGTTAGAGACAAGTTCAAAGAACTTTCAAAGCTTTTCACCTGTTTTCCTTGGCTCTTCAGCGAAACCTTTGTCTGAGTGGGAGGGTTATCCAGCATATTACTACCAAGTAAGGAGCTCTTTACTTCCTAACTTTCTTTTAAAAAAAATCGGGGGCGCTGCCCCCGAACCCCACCACTAATTGTGCACCCACAAACCTACAATCCTGGCTCCATCCCTGGTAGTATAGATCCCTTTTTTACCGTACTAGGTCTAGGATTAAATACTTGCTAAGGAGTCCTCACGAGTATCACCTATAAATAACAGTTTTGTAAATATTATTATAAGTTTGTGGAGATCAATTAAGTTGTCTTGCTGTTCTTTACTCTTCTAATTTTTTTTTTAAAAAAAAAACTTGAAATCCGAATAGGGACAATGATTTAGGTGAGTGAAGATAGTCAAGGTCCGTATATATGCCTGAAGAAATAAATTAAAAAAGTGTCCGAGGTTTGTCTATGTGAATTGAAGAAACAAAAGTGATAACACGTGTTCTTGGTATGTAATCATGAAATAACGATAGAAGGAAGGGGTATGTAATCAATTCAACTGTGAAGTTAGTTGCAAGGCAGAAGCTTTTGGCGGCAGTGTGGTTGATGATTATTGAGAAGGAGTAATCTAGATTAGATTTAGGGATTATGGAGATAGAGATTATTAGGTGTAAATTCAAATAATTTATTAGTGCAGTAATAGTTATTATTTTTGAACTATACTACTAGAATTCAAAAGGGGTTTCCTAAATTATTTTATAAGATAATTTCTAATATGATGAGGTTTATTAATATTTAATAGATATCTTCTCATATTATTTTATTTCAATATTTCAATTTCAAAATATTTGTGATCTTCATCATAATTAACTAAAAGATATTCTAAATAAATGTTAAATTATATCATTTTAAGAGTTGGAATAATAGAAAGATTCTATTAGGTATAGGGTCTTAAAAACTTTATAAGATTATTTTAAACAAATTCAAAATTAATTATAATTTATTTTTATTTTTATTTTTATTTATTTTTCTCTCTATCTACCACAAATTAATTCTACCATTCTGTCTCCGGATATTTTTCCTAAAATTTTGGGCATAATTTCAAAAACGACGCTTAGCGACCCATAATTTTCAGAAATTACTCCTTTTCCAAACCCATGAAAGTAGATATACAATGCTACTTTAAGGCGTTTACTATATTTTTTAGGCCCGGGCTAACTCTTAATTACTCATTTAATCTTTATTTGAAAAGGCCTAATGTTACCTAGCCCTCAAGAATCATTCAATCTTTCAAGGCTTATTTGAGACTCGATCTAGAGTTGGGAAATCGGGGTAAGTTCGTCGGGACCGCATTGTTTAAACCCTGGCCCTGTAGGGCTCAAGCTTGAAAAATAGGCCAGAAATTTGAAATTAGCCTTGCAGGGCCGGCCCTATAGGGCATCGGGCTTAATCGGGCCGGCCCTGCGCAGCTCGTTTAAGCGTAGCTTTTTTAAAAAAATTAATTACTTAAACTTCCACTTAATAATTTTGTTTATTTGTAATTACTTAGATTTTTTAGTTTAAACTATAACTTTTTTTATGTTTATTATTATTCTATATTAAAACACATAATTAGTTATTATAAATTTTAAAGAAGGGATGTTTTCATATTAAATAAACACATACTTTGGTATTACAATATTATATAAGTAATAAATTATAAATATATTTGGTGTAAAATAAGTATAATTATTTTTACAATGGTCAATTCATGCATGCATGAACCGAAGAAATGTGCGTACACATACAAAATTACGAGAGGGAAAGACATTTTGTCATGGGCATACATAAAGCAATTCCTTTGTTTAATTTCAAAAACATATTCTTTGTGTTTATTTGTTTTTTATTACGAATTAATGAATGTGTTTATTTGTTGAATGATTTATATTGTTTAGATATTAACGTTGATAACATTTATTTGATAGATTAGAACTTTAATGATTGCAATTTACTAATTATATTTCTTTAAAAAAAATCGAAAGAAAAATAGTTAAAATTTGGAATAGTAATTTTCAGGCCCTATAGGGCCGGCCCTGGCCCTGGTACTATCGAGCCGGGCTTTGAAAAACATATGTTTTCCTTACCCTAGGTCTTGTTGGGCCGGGCCGGGCCGGCCCTGATTCCCAGCTCTACTCTGATCAACCGAGCTTAGCAGCCCACTAATTCTTGAACTTGTAGGCCCAAAATCTGGGATATAACACAGATGATATGCATCCACAAATCTCTTCCACCCTTTTATTGGGCCTGTTTGGGTTGGCAGTGGGAGCGGTGACTTAAAAATTATCGACTTTTGTAAAAGCTCGGTAGAAAAAAAAAAGGTCAGGTTGTAAATATGATTTGTGTTTGAATTGCCTATTTGACTTTTGTAAAAGTGGTTTTTTTTCTAAAATTATGAGTGTTTGGATTATTATTTCAAAAATCGGTTGAGATAGAAAATGACAAATATATATATATAATTTATTAAAAATATTTATAAAAAATAAAAAGCTGGATTTTTTTTTTTTTTTTTTAAAAAAGAAAAGCCGGAAGTCTTAGTCCACATTCGAATTCTCCATCCTAAAAATGAGAGTGGGCACCAAGATCTTTCTCAAAAGGCTAAAAAAAAGCCACAACGCCGACGTGAAGCTCTATCTTGGAGCTTTTATGTTAATGAGCTTTTTCTCAAAAAGTACAAGTAAGTAAAAGGCCAATCCAAACACATATTATTAGGCCTTTTATTCACTGAGTTTTGTTTACAATGTGGCTTTTCTTTTTAGGCCTACAACACTCCCCCAAACGCCAGCCCAAACACAGCTATTGGGCTTGTTTGAGTTAGCGATAGAAGCGGTGGCTTAAAAAGCTATCGACTTTTGTAAAAGCCTGGTAGGAAAAAGTCGGGTTATAAATGTGATTTGTGTTTGGATTGCCCGTTTAGCTTTTTGCAAAAGAGAATTTTTTTCTAAACTGATGAGTGTTTGGATTATTATTTGAAAAGTTAGTTGAGATGAAAAATGACTAAAAAGGGCATGAGTCTTATTGGATACTACATATATTAATATTAGTTGTATGTATTACAACAAATAAAGATAAACATTTATATTTATATTTAAAATTGAAAAAAGGAAAAATAAATGTATTTATTATTTAAAAATATATTTAAATTTACATATATTAATTCAATATAAAGAATTTATATGGAAGGATTTAAATTTTGGAGGTATAATCCCAAATTATATTTTTGGAAGAGAGAAGAAATAAATATAGAAATTGTTATAAAAAAAAAGGAAATGGAAAGAAAAGAAAAGATTTTAAAAAAATGGTGGGGGGCCCACTCGATCGAGAGGAACATATGATTTATTGGTGGTGGGCCCACGTCCAAAACCCTTCACATGAACAGCCGAGAACTCCAAGAGCCGGCATGCACAACGTAACTTATAAAAAAAGCTCGGGATTGGAGCTTCTAATAAGCCCGGTGGCGTTTGGGTTTTCGGATAAGCCCGTCAACGTAATGGGCAATCCAAATAGGTTTCATATGGCTTTTTTCAACCGATATGCTTTTCCAGCTTTTTTGCGACTTTAAGTTGGCTTAAAGCCAATTCCAAACAGCGCATTGTCATTTGTTGTACCACGTCGACGTTCAATCACATCAAGCTTCATATTCCAACGTTTCGGCATATTTTTTTTTTGTCAAACGTAATTATATTAATACTTAAATTAAAAGATACATCAACAGGACAATTACAACTGAAATAAAATATACAAGAACAATTACAACTAACCAGAACAACATGAACACAAATAAGTGAAACATTACAAACCAAATGAGAAAGAAACTAATAACAAAAATCACTGAAGAGGTAGGAATAAAAGTAACATCGGAGACTGCATCGGCTTCTTGAACATCCAAGATTAGAAGTGACAAGAAAGAAGGTGTTGGTTGCAAAACTCACCCCACAGGGCACACCTTCTTATAAGGATAAGCTGCAAATTGATCAGCTAAACAGTTACCTTGATATGGGGCAAGAATCGGAAAAAACCCAACCTCAGAAAGAAAACAAATGAAGTCCTTAAAAATACTTCTTCTCCTCCAATCGAGCAAATCTGACAAACACCTACCGAACAAACTAAGGCTAACACTAGTGATTTGGATTCGCCACTATCGAACAATCCTAACCCTCTCAGGAGTAAAACATATTGTAACAAAGACCATCAACATAACCCTTTCCCCCAAAAACGCGAATCTGAACCAAAACAGACAACACCACCACTAAAAACCAAAAACACAAATAACTTAATAAAGGGCCAACCCCTCTGCCGCCGGAAACCGCCAGGTCGTCGGAAACCGCTGGACTACCGGAAACCGTCGAGGAGGAAGAGGTCGTTACCATAGCTCCCACGGCGAGGAAATAGACTCCCACCGCCTCAAGAAAGATCTGGAGAGGGAGAGGAAAAACTCGTACCAGGGGCGAGAGAAGGCCACCGTGGCAAAGTGAGATCCGGCGGAGAACATAGGAGGGCCGGCGACGGAAAAGATGGAGGCTCACAGCCGATCTGGGGATCGTTGCTCCAAAATACTTCGGTGCTACCTTCTTCTGAATCTCCGAGCACCGATCTACAACTCTAACGAGGTCGAGGCGAAGGTTGGGGCTCGCCGGTGACGAGAACGCCGCCAGCGAGGAAGAAACCCTAATGTTGGAGATGAGAGAGCACTGCGTGAGAGAGAAAGAGAAAGAGAAAGAGACGAGCGCGTTGACGCATATCTCAAACCTCACCTTTTTGCATATCTCAACCCTCACCTTTTTGCTAATTTCATTCATCGTATGTTGACTCAAAAATCTTGCTGGTATATACTGCATAACATATATATATATATATATAGATACAAGGATTATGCTTACAGACTTCTCAAGGTTGATTTCTGTGTAATCATTTCATTATCTTCTTTTTTTAATGTTCTCACGGTGTATTAAACATGAAAACTGAAAGAAACGTTTCATTATTTTAAGGTTTTTATGGGGAAAAAAAAAAGTCGGTGAGAAACGATGTGTATAGAAGCAATTTAAAGTACATACTCTATTTATACCACACAAAAAAAAGTACGATTACATACTATAAAAATGTTATCTTCATGTTGATGGGCTTTTTTAACAAAATAAGGTTTAAACAAAATATTTACCAGATTAAACAGATTGAAAACATTTTACCAAAGTAATGCAGTTAATGACGTATGACAGACTCACGGAACTAGAGGCACAAAAGAGGTTCACGCCACCGACACATCGACAAAATTTATGTCGGTGGCGTGAAAAACATCCACGCCATCCACGCCCTGTGGCATGGATATTGGGAATCACATATTTAAAAAAAATATTAATATTAATATTAAATATAAAAAATTAATATTAATATAATAATAAATGATAAAAAAAAGTGGAATAATTTAAAAAGCTCTACTTCATTTAATTTGAAGTCAAAAGAAAGAAAGTATGGAGCTGAAATAACTCATTAAAAACGCCCTTTAAAAAATTACGCGGTACAATTTGGTTATGACAACATATCCCAATACAGGGAGATCAATCTATTTGTTATACATCTACAATTTGGTTATAACAACAATATTGATTTTGAGATCTGTATAAAAAAGTGTATCGCGTAAAAGTGTTTCGGGATTTGTATAACTTATTAGAAACACTTTTACGCGGTACACTTTTTTATACGGATGTCAAAATCAATACCGTTGTTATAACCAAATTGTAGGTGTATCACAAATATGTTGATCCCCCGTATTGGGATCGTTGTTATAACCAAATTGTACCGCGTATTTTTTAAAGGGCGTTCTTAATGAGTTATTTCAGCTCCATGCTTTCTTTCTTTTGACTTCAAATTAAATGAAGTAGAGCTTTTTAAATTATTCCACTTTTTTTATCATTTATTATTATATTAATATTAATTTTTTATATTTAAAATTTATATTATAGTTAATATTAATTTAAATTTTTTTAAAATATGGAATCGAGACCCACTTAAAGTGGGTCTCGATTTCCAATATCCACGCCGTGGATGGCGTGGATAACATCCACGCCACCAGGGGTGTGGATGTTTTTCACGCCACTGACACAAATTTTGTCAGTATGTGTCAGTGGCGTGAACCTCTTTTGCGCCTCTAGTTCCGTGAGTCTGCAATGCGCCACTAATTGCATTACTTTGGTAAAATGTTTTCAATTTGCTTTAATCTGGTAAATATTTTTTTGGAACCTTATTTTGGTAAAAAAAAAGCCCATGTTGATGTATCATATTTACTGTGGGCGGACCAGGGGTTAGGGGTGGGCCCCCTCTATTTTTTTTTTAAAAAATATATATATATGTAACATAAAATGACATTTTGGTAATTAGGCTTTTTGTTTTAGTTAGGTTCCTTAGAGTCATGATTTGTCCTCCGACCCTCGCCTTCTCAGTTCTCACCCTGACTTGCTTGTGTCCATCATTTACCCTCTTATAAATAGAGTGATTAGATTTGTACTTACTCTTCCAGTTTTTACAAAGAACTACTAAAAGATATTTCTCTACTATGAAGATAATCAAGAACATGCTTCGAAATGGAATGGAAGATCAATTTCTTGATGATTTTTTTAATTATATACATTAAAAAAAGAAATTGGTTTGAGTTTTAGAATGGATTCAATTATATATGAGTTTAACAATATTAAAACATGTGGAGTAAGAGTCAAGTAAAATGATTTTAATTTTTGTAATAGATTCCTTTCATATTTTTTTTTTTTGTAAATTATGTCTCTATTATATTTCAAGTACTTTTATCTATGATATAATATGTTTTTTATTTTCACCCCGTCATTAAAATTCCTGAGTCAACTACTATACATATATGGAAACTTGCTTACCCAAGAAGTTCCAAAGAATATATGTAAACGGAGCTGAACTTGAAAGAAAGGATTCTCCAAGGTTATTAAAACCGGACCGGTCAGTGAACCGGTCGCAGTACTGGGTTAAGGGTTAGTGG
This sequence comes from Acacia melanoxylon, assembly GCA_019022615.1. Taxonomy (NCBI): domain Eukaryota; kingdom Viridiplantae; phylum Streptophyta; class Magnoliopsida; order Fabales; family Fabaceae; genus Acacia; species Acacia melanoxylon. Next base: position 6,421,957 of record JAFJYJ010000029.1, read on the forward strand.
GTCAGACCGGAGTCAAACCGGAGCTAAACCGGGGTTAAACCGGTTAGAAAGTGAAAATTTTAGGTTATTAATATGAGATTATAAAAAAATAATTCATTTTTTTTATTTGCCACCCTCTACCCTCGGGTCAAAAATAATGTCCACCACACTTAAATATCCATTGAATAATGAGTTCAAGTATGTTGTGTACTCACTGGATAAAAACATGTCTCACACTTGTCAATACACTTAAATAACCATTGAACAATGAGTTAAGAATAAGTTGAATATCCTCTGGTCAAAAACACGTACACTTAAATGGAGTTAAAGAATATTGGGTTAGGCATTTTGAATTCATTTCTCTGCGTCTCTCTCTCATGTTCAACAGAGCATTTTCTTCTTCTTCTTCACCGAATGATTTCGACCTTTGATGATTGAGCTTCTTCACCCGAACATTTCTCTTTGGCTTTTCGGAATTTCAACAGTTCTTGTGTTTGATCATTGCGTGTCCGGTATATGCTCGACGTCTCCGGATCCGATTTGGATCTGTTCGCATCGGAAGTTTCACACCGGATCTGTTCACACATGCCTATGCACCGGATCTGTTTCTCTCCATCTCTCTTTTTCTCTTTTTGTAAAGTCTTCAATCGATGTTTTTGGAGGAGGAAGAAGAAGAGAAGAAAAAAAAAAAAAAAAAAGAAGACCGACCCCGGTTTCTATGATATACCGGACCGGGATCACGGCCGGTTCGCCGGTTTCCGGTCCGAACCGGCCGGTCCGGTCCGGGTTTAATTACCATGGGATTCTCAGAAGTGAATCCTATTTGGTCATTATCAGTAACCAATATTGTACTGTTGTTTTGACTTCTCTTATTTGAACATTGTTAATTTTTATCCATGTTCGTAATTAATTAAGTTTGGATTATATATCCTCATTTCAATGTTACCTTCAATTTTGAATAAAACGCAAAAACCTATGTTAAATTAAGAGAAAAGTGAGCTCTTTTTCGTACTGTGTCAATTTGGTGTTTTTTTGGGCCACAAATCGTATGCCACTTTAATAATTTAAGTGTGTGTATATATATATTATGTTTTTTTGACCCCGTGTGTGTATGTTTGAAACTTGGATATTTAATGAAAATCAACATGAAATGCAATTCATTAAATTATAGAAGCTTACCAGTATCAACCTACATCTTTCTTTTTCTTCCTTCTTTTACATTTCTCTAATCATCTTTACCACTCACTGGTTTATTGAACTCTTAATGCGTTTTGTTCTACAAAACCTTCGTTATCAACCTGCATCTTTCTTTTTCGTCCTTCTTCTATATTTCTCTGATCTATATCTCTACCACTCATTATTGGTTTATTGAACTGCTTCACACAACATGTTTTCCCATATATAGACTGTAACCTTGAACTTGAAATGATCTGGGAAATCTAACATCCCCAATTTTCATGTAAATTTATGTACTAAATAAATTAATGAAATATATGAATTTTTCACCAAGTGATAATAATTAATGATATTTATTTTTCAAGAGGATAAATTAATTATTGGAAAATAATGTGGAATTATTCGAAAGGTGGTTAATAAATTTAGTTATAAATAATTTGAGATAAGTAATGTTAAAGAAGTTAAATATATTTTTCCTCATTATTTTTATAATTTTCTTCCACAAGAAGGGAGATATAACACCATAATAATTTAGGAAGAGATGAAAGTGTACTAGAAGACATATATTTTTTTCTCCAAAATGGCTTTAATTTTCAAAATTTTATAGGGAAGTAAGAGAAAAAATTAAATCTGAACTATGGGGTAAGACTTTAACCATTGGATAAAAAGGAGTGTGGATGAAATCAGAACAAAATCCTTCTTTCCCATCAGCCATCCATCACGTCAGCCACCCATCACGTCACAAGGGAAGAGAGCTAGAGTAGGTAATGATGACCTAAGGCTAGACTCACTTGAGTGTACGTACAACCTAAGGAGATGATGGATGGGACAAGACAAATTAATGAAGGGGGAGAGGGGATTGTGCACGGTGTACTAGCAAGAAAAGAAACACAATTTTTTCTTCAATATTTCCCCAACACGCCCGACGTGAGAGAGACCCAAAAGAAATAAGAGAAATTTTTTCTCCAAACCTCCCACAAGCACCGGACTGAGAGAGACATATCAAGGAAAAATACAAAGAATTTTCTAGGCTCTTCTAGAAGGATGAGGAGAGATCTAGATTAAGCTTTAAAGAATTATTTAAGGGACTCGCCCCTCCCATTTTTACGACGTGTTTGAGAAGAAGAAGATCAAGGACTAAAAAGAAGACACAAGGTGAGCCAAGCTAAACATCCAAGAGGAAGGTAAGGTCTTTGGGTATTTATTCCACATTCTTCTGTAACATCCCAAATTTTATTAATCATTTCAAGTGAGGTTTATTAAAAATTTTGAGATTTAAATGGGATACAATATAGATATATACTGTTAAAAATATTTTTTTATTAAAATAATAATAATAATATTATAATAATATAATATTCTGATATTATATTAATGTATAATATATTATATGAAGCGGCGGATGCATGGAAGGAGGAAAGAAAGAGACAAGAAAGAAGAAAAAGAAAAAGGGGGGGAGAGAGAGAGAGAGAGAGAGAAAGAAAGTGGGGCCCACACCCCTTTTGAAAATTGAGGGGGGTGCCTACCATTTGAAATTGGGAGGTAGCGGTGCCACGATCAAGGTTATTAAAAGCTGGACTAGTCGAACCTGGTCGAGATCTTGGGTCAAGGGTTAGTGGGTCGGACCGGAGTCAAACCGGAACTAAACCGGGGCCAACTGGTAAGAAAGTAAATATTTTAAATTATTAATATAAAATTATTATTAAAAAAAACCATTTTATATTTGAATAATGTTTGGGGAGTGTGAAAGTTAAATGATTTGACTATATGAGCCGTGTTGTCATGTCGCTCGAGCTAGATAGACTATGCGTGTAGTTTTATCTAATTCTTGATGAAAGTCCAATTGAACCAAGGTGAACAAGCTACCATTTTTATTTTTGTTTTCGCCCATCAAGTCCATACCCACGCTTCTCCCAAAAGGCGAGAAAACACCCACGCTAGTTCACTTGCGATTTTTGGATCGATGAAGACCGAGTTTCATTGTCGTCGATCGTAGCCTCCGTTGGTCTCGCTCCCTCTTCTCTTAGCTGGTTTGTTCTTTGTTCTGACCGGTTGTTTGCCGTCGATATGCACCTCGGCGCATCTGTCCGGTGGCCTCCCTCCTCGTTGATCTGAGCCTTGAAACGCCGATCTGGCAGTCGGGCTCTCCATCTCTCCCTCTGTTCATCTCTCTTTCCATTTCCATGTCGGAGAAACTTTTTTTTTTTAAAAAAAAAAAAAAAAGCAAGCCTGACCCCGTTTTCTATGGCTGACCGGACCGGTTCGCTGGTCCGAACCAGCCGGTTCGGGTTTAATTACCATGGCCACGATTTACGGGGGTGTCGTTGCCGCCCATTGAAAAATGGGTGAGGAATGTTTCCTATAAATACCCCCACCCCAATACACAAACACACACACTTTCATCGTTCGCAGAGGAGAGCGTGAGAGAGAAAAGAGAGGGAAGGAGAGTAAGGTGGTAATTATTTGGGACCCTTGTAGTAGCTTTTTGGTGATTATTTGGCAATTAGCGGGTAACAGGTAACTCTGAATATTCTTCCATATACTTGTGGATTGTGTATGATTGTAAATTATATTATTTTTATAGCGAATTATGTGTATATGTATTACAATATTATTATAATAAAAGCTGAATATTACAGATTTGTACCCAAGAAAAATTACAGTTTTGTGCCCAAGAAAATTACAGTTGTGTGCCCAGCAAAAATTATGGTTTGCCCCTAAATTTCAGAAATGACATTTTAGTCCCTCGAAATTCAAAAATGATGATTTCTCGATAAGTTTTGATGAGATGTTTGGTTTACCTTGTGATGATATTTTATATAAATGGAAGTTTATTTTAATACACTTTATTTATTGAATATAATTATCATGGCGACGGTATGTGTAATGGGTTGGAGTAAGGAGGAACTTCAATGATAAGTTTTCTTTATGCCACCACTCGGTGCACAGTGGATGGTTCTTGTCAGAGCCACTTCTTCATGTTTTCCTCTGGCCAGGATTGCATTGGAGTTGTGGGACATGTGACACCTCCTTAGTTGTTATTCTTAAGGAGGGGAGTCATAGTCCAGACTTAAGCTCTATACCTTTAGCTGGGTGTATCTTAAGTTTTGGTGAGCATGGAACCATCCAGTCAAATGAATGAGTTTCTATTGGACTATGTGTTAGTCTATGGTTCCAGTCAGCGGTACAAGGGTGGACGGTGATATAAGGGAGGCTGTATATTGCATATTGTATAATTGTATAGTTCACAATTCGACATAATGATGATTACTTTTGCAAAATAATTTTGTATTAGAAATTATGGTATATACAAATATATTTGAAATCAGCCCCCTACTTTTTGTCATATGTAATTTGCTTGTGTACGGTAGAAACTTTCAGTAGTTACTGAGACGTGGAATCTCATCCCATATTAACATTTTTCACGTGAATATTCTAGTAGGGAGCAATGGAAGGCACCTATGGAGTGAGCTTTGAAGGCTCTTTTGTACTCCTATAGTTTATATTATGTTATTTTATTTGTCACGAACCTAAGACTTCCGCTTTGTATTAAACTCTGAAACATTTTCGGAAATTTATTTTAATTATATATTATGAATTTTATTTTAAATGGTTATGTAATTTAATGATTTGGATATTGATCATTCATGTTGAAGGTATTTCAAATATTTTGACCAAAGTTTTTGGGCGTTGAATTTGAGGTGTTACATCTTCTACTTCCTTTCATGTAAGTCAAGATTTTTAAAGAAAACTTCTCCCTTGGTGCGTGAAGGTGAATTTGAAAGAAGGAAGAAGAAACATTGAGGATCAAAGTTTCAAGTTGGTGGAATACTAAGACCAAGTAAGTAACAATTTTAACTACTTTATGATCTCATGGTTGCTATGTTGAAAATGGTAGTATCTTGCGTATGTATTCATGAGATGGGTCTGATTAATGAATAAAATGGATGAATAAAGGATCAAATTTAAGGTTTGAGGTTTAGGAAGAAAGATTATTATGATATAGGAAAGTTGATTGTTGGAAATGAAAGTTTGGTTGTACAATCTAAGGTGTACTTTTCGGCTAGCCTCAGGAATATAATAAACTGATTTATTGATGGCGTTGAAATTGATTCATTGTTGGTGTGTTTAATGCCTTTCACGTGTTCAAAATAGGATTTTAGTATAGGATTGAGAGATTTTTTTTTTTAAAAAAAAAAAAGCTTGAAGAAGGCTTATTTGTAGCCATCAAATAAATATTTTTAAATAATAGTTATTTATATTTATATTTTGGTTATTTTAGGGTTACTTTGATTTTTCATGCACCAGGGGAAATTTTTTTACTAATATTTGTGGTCAACTACCAGGTAGCAACCTTAATCCTCATATGTCTTGTGTTGTTTTGTATGTTTGTTATTCCATGATTGTGGACCGTGTCGCACGAAAAGGGACATGCGTTTTGTGCATTTAGTGTGGTCGTATAACGTCCTCCATTTTACTTAACATAATGACTAATTAAAGGTTGATCAACTACTAAGTAATACTTCATCAATTACCAAAAGATACAAAATAAATCAGAGTATGCCAAATGAGCCCTAACGTGGCAATATACAATCATCCAACATATACCAAAAAGTCGGAGCACTACTTTCGGCAGAAGTAGTCTAAGCTTCCGAGGTCTTCCCTGATGGACCCGCACAGGAGCTATCACCTAAAAAATGTTGGTAACCATCAATCCGACTCATTACACATACTAATATGTGCTCATAAGGTGCTAAGTAGAACAATATATATAACAATGGTATTAAAAATATAATTCACTATTATACTCGTCACAAATTGCATGTCATGATATTTGTATCATAAGTTATATATCATAGTTTTCATTAATACAATTCCCAAGATGCCACTCATCAATCCAACCGAACCGCCTTATTTCCGCTGATTAGACCCATGGGCTAAGTTACCAACCATGTTCGACTACTTAAAAGCTCACTTGGTTTTTGATGAGGGATCGGCCAAAATCCCTAGAGCACATGTCCCAGACCATGGATCTTTTCCCCTCATTGAACAGGTGGGGTGTCGCAAGCCTTCATTGAACTAGTGGGCCAGTCCCTCATTGAACAAGTGGGATAATAGAAAGCAAACCATCGTGCACCAATGGAGGCTACACCACGTGGTGAAATAAACTACTCCATTTCTTCTCAATTCGACTCTTACTATAATTATCACAATAAATAGCTCAACAAGAATTTTCCAAGATTTTCATGTTCATATCATGTTATTTAAATCATTTTCATATATATGTCATAATATCTCAATTCTCAATTCTTATACATACATATACATATACATATACATATACATATATATTCACAATTCAAATCATAAGGTTCCGCAAGGCAATTTTCATTAGGATATTCATAATCATTTCATAAAATACTTGACAAACAACATACTAATACGCATAATAAGTGGAAAGTGGTTACTTCTCACCGAAGCTAACTAACTATTATCACATTGCTCCTAATCCAAGAGCTCAAACACATGCCAAAAATCAATCTACCACAACCAATTTACTAACCATTAATAACTCTTCTAAAACTCTACATAATCGAAATTATAACTTACAAATTCATAAAATAAAATTTTTAATAATAATATATTTGGAATGCTTGAAGTAGGGTATATTATGATGAGACTAAAAAATCAGTGAGACCATTGTAACTATTAATTCTCTTTTCAATTTATTATTAATTAATACCTCTCTTTTCTATTTATTATTTATTCATCTTTTAATAATATTATTATTTATTTATTTTATTTTTATTATTTTATTATTCATTAATATTTCTATTATTTATTATTATTACTCTACAATTAGTTTAAACTCCTAGAGACTATTCTAAGATTAAACACGTCATCAACACTTTAAATTAGGAGCTTAAATAAATATTAACAACTTAAAAATACATTTTATTATAATATATATATATATATTGTAAATAATATTATAAATGAAATAATATAAGAATTAGCTAGATTAGATTCTATTATATAGGTGTAAGTTTTATCTGATTCTGTCTTTTTAAATTTTGAATTCCCTAGATGCTCTTATATATTTATATATATGTATCATTTATTTTATTTTTTTGGTCAAAGATATGTATCATTTATATAACCGCAACGTACTCCTATTATTTCTAACAGCAAAATCATGTTTTCCTTTCTTTTCTTTATATAGCGTCTTGGACACTTATTTATTTTAATTTTTTAGTAGCAGTGACATATATCAGTGGTCTATATATATATATATATATATATATATATATTATATTTCCTTTCACTCTTATACATATAGCGTCTTGGGCTAATTGAACAGAGGGAGGAGTTTGTATACATATATTTATACAGGTATGACAACATTTCTAACGGTTTACATTATTATATATATATATATGTGTGTGTGTATATATATATATATAGACAACCAGGTTTCTCTTTTCTTCATATGCCCACTGCAACATATATATATATATATATATATATATATATATATATATATATATATAAAACAGCCCAGTGATATATTTATAGGTAGCGTACATGACAGCAAATGCTTCTGAGTTCTTAATACTAAACCGTGACGTGGATCTGTATTCAAACCAGCTAAACCTTCTCTGTTTTGAGACTCAAAATCACAGTAAAAGCTTCACGTTGGAACCCATGAAACTAGGAGGCGAAGGACTTGAAGACTCACCTCTGTTTTTGGCTTGGAGACCGATCCTAGATGATCTCAAATGCCTCTGTTTTGACTGGTGGAAAACAAAGGAAAGTAGCTTCGTTTTTGTCTCTCTCTCTCACCTTCGTCTTTCTCTCATCTATGCGTTTCTATCTCAGCTGGAACTCTCGGTTCTGTCTCTGTGTTTCCAGTCTCTCTTCCTCTCTTAGCTTCTGAGGAAAGGCCGAAGGAAATGAGGATAAGAGCTCTCACTCTCCGTCTCTCGTTCTCTCTCTCTCTCAACGTTCTCGGTTTCGTTTCTCTCTTTGGTGAAGGACTCTTCATAAATAAATAGAGCAGAGTGTGTAGTGTTGGGCTCAAGAGGTATGGTGCATTTGAGTTTACTTGTACAGTGGAAGCCGAAAGTAATATATTCTTCTTCTTTTTTTGATAATGAAAAGTAATATATTCTGACGTTGGAGTATGTTGTCGCTGATTTCTCAATGACTCTGTGTTCACTGCGTTTTTGCTTTTACATGTCTGACTGTGTTAATAAATAAATATTCCCACTATTCATACACCATCCAGACCATATTATTCCCTCTGTCCAGTCATTATTATTGCTGTCACGTTGTTATCATTCAGTCCATAATATTCCCTTTATCTTGTCAGTTGGTTCCATGATATTCCCTCTGTAAAGTTCCGTTCAGTTTGCTGTAATATTCCCTCTACCCATATTGTATCAACTTTATACATGTGCATCAGCTATCTATAAATATAATGAATCAGCGCCTCATACATTCATTCGAGGCTACAGACTACTTGGCTCGTGCACATTGCTTTCTTCCTATTTCTAACTTGGCATCAGAGCCAGCAACATCGCTTCCTCATTTTTTTCACAATGTCTGCCCCTTCTACTCCTTTACACACCGAATCAACTACCGTAGCTGCCTCAACAACACCAACTACTACTACTGTCAACAATATCTCCAGAATTAATCCAATGTTCAACTCATTCAATCAAGTAAACTCGATCAAGCTGGACCGTGGAAATTACTTGATATGGGCATCGATTGTCTTACCCATTATAGAAGGTAATAAGCTAGAAAGCCATCTTGATAGCTTAACAAGACCACCTCCTCGTCTCATCTTAGATGGTGCTGAGATGAAAATGAATCCAGATTTTGAAGACTGGAATGCTACTGATCGTCTTCTAGTAGGCTGGCTTCGTAATACCATGAGCGTCGAAGTTGGAGCTCAACTTTTGCATTGTCAAACTGCAAAGGAAATATGGTTGAAGCACGTTCTCTTCTTTGGTGCTTCAACCAAAGCCGAGTCATGGTGTATAAATCGAAGCGCATCGAACAAGGAAAGGTGGAATGAAGATGGAAGATTTTTTAAACAAGATAAAGTCCATTCTTGATCAACTAGCACTTTTTGGAGCTCCATTGCCACATGATGAACTTATCATTCATACTTTGAATGGTTTGGATACTGAATATAATGCTATAGTTGTTAAATTAATTGATCAAACTCATCTCTCTTGAGTTGATATTCGAGCTCATCTTCTTGCTTTTGAAAGTCGGCTTGAACAACTAAGTCAATTTGCTAGTCTTAGTATCAAACCGGTACCGCAAACATAGCACACCATGGTGCTAATTTTCAACGAGTTAATTCCCGACAACAATTTTTGTCCGGAAATGATTCCAATACTACACAAGGACATTGGCGAGGACGTGGTCGTTTTGTTCATGGACGTCATCAAGGTCGTCCTTACTGTCACTATTGTAAGCGTCCTGGTCATGATATCTCAAAATGCTACTATTTATGTGATGATGGAGGTCAAGTACATTATGCTTCTGCTGGCAATGTTACTGATCCAGCATGGTACATGGATAGTGGAGCCAACTACCATGTGACTCCTTCTGCTGAGTATATTGATCAAGCCTCTTTTGTTGGTAAGTTTCATCTTAACACATGTACTGGTGAAAAGACCTCTGTTCAAGCAATTGGATCAAAGAAATTATCCTCTAATATAAATCTTAATAAGATTTTGGTAGTACCATCCTCTACAAAGAAGCTCTTGAGTGTGTCTCAATTGGTTAAAGATAACCCTGTTATTGTTGAATTTAACGACATTGGCTGCTCTGTGAAGGATCGAATGTCGGGACAACTTCGATGCAAGGAAACCAAAGCAAGGGTTGTATCCGGTGATCGGTGATGAAGTTCGACGCGAAATCACCGTGCTCAAGTTCATTTTGCTTCGTTGAATCTAGTCATGATTTCTCCTTGTGGCATCGAAAGTTAGGACATCCTGGTAAAACAATACTTGGTCACATTTTGAATAAATGTAATGTCAAGCTTAAGCATAATGAGTATGATTTTTGTGAAGCTTGCCAATATGGAAAATCCAAGTATCAACCATTTCCATCATCTAGTTCTCATGCTTTGGCTCCCCTTGATCTAATTCACACTTTGATTTATGGGGTCCTTCTCCTGTTCAATCAACCTCTCGGACATCGATTTTATGTTCATTTTATTGATGATTACGGTAGAAACACTGGCTATATCCTCTTAAGCATAAAGGTGACGCAATTGTAGCATTCAATCATTTTCGAGCACTTGTTGAGAACCAATTTGGCACTAAAATTAAAGCGATTCAATGTGATATGGGTCGAGTTTAAACCATTTGTTCCAATTGCTAACTCTCATGGTATTCAGATGCGATATACTTGCCCTTATACTTCCCAACAGAATGGAAGGGCCGAAAGGAAGCATCGACATATTGTGGAGACTGGTTTAACTCTATTAGCTCAAGCTAAAATGCCACTTAACTACTGGGTAGAAGCTTTCCAGACTGCTGTCTTCCTGATAAATCGAATGCCCACACCGGTGCTAAAAGACTCAACACCCCTATTTCAGTTATATAAAAAAGAGCCAGATTACAAAACTCTTCAACCTTTTGGATGTGCCTGCTATCCTTGTTTAAAACCATACAATGATCACAAGTTTTCCTTTCACAGTCAACAATGTGTTTTTCTTGGGTATGCGTCCCAGCAGAAAGGTTTCAAATGTCTAAGTCCTTCTGGTCGCATATACACTTCTCGCCATGTTGTGTTTGATCCGATGGTTTTTCCTTTTGCTAATGGTTTTCTTCAAAGAAAAACCAATCTTAATGATGTTGCAGCTATTCCTCTAGCCATCAATCCTTCAATGGATGTCTCTGCTTCACCAAATACTGCTATTCCTCTAGCCATCAATCCTTCAATGGATGTCTCTGCTTCACCAAATACTTTTTCTGAGATACAAGCTGCTGAAAGTAATGACAACTCTGTGCCACTGACTACAGTGGTTCCATCATCTCTAAACAGTCCTGAATCTTCTCTTAATCGAATAGATGAATTTGTTCAGAATTCATCTTCATCATCAGCCAGCCCAAGCTTATCACCAGTTCAAAATGTCCATCCCATGACTACAAGGGCTAAAAGTGGAATTTACAAGCCAAAATACCCATTTGTTGGGCTTTTACATTCGGAGGATAATGATTCCTTGAAACACCTAGCTGAACCTCTAACTGTCAAAGAAGCCTTCTCCTCTTCAGATTGGAAAGCAGCCATGACAGAAGAGTTTGCTGCTCTCCAGCGAAATCGGACATGGCATCTAGTTCCATACAATGGTACCCAGAAAATAATAGATTGCAAATGGGTGTTCAAAAACAAATTTCATCCCGATGGTTCTCTTCAGAAAAGGAAAGCTCGGCTTGTGGCTAAAGGGTTTCAGCAATCTTTAGGAATCGATTATCATGAGACTTTTAGTCCGGTGGTTAAAGCAACCACGATTCGTACTGTTCTCACTGTTGCAACCACATTCAATTGGGATGTTCGGCAACTTGACATTAATAATGCATTCTTGAACGGATATCTTAAAGAAGATGTCTTTATGCGACAACCAGAAGGTTTTGTGGATCAATCTCGACCGACTCATGTGTGCAAACTTGATAAAGCACTCTATGGACTTAAGCAAGCACCACGCGCCTGGTATGATCGCTTAAGACTCACCTTGATTCAATGGAATTTTAAAAATGCTAAGAGTGATAGCTCTTTATTTGTGCTGAAAAAGGATAATTTGCTTGTTTATGTTTTGATATATGTCGATGACATATTGGTAACTGGAAACAGCAAAGAATACTTGAAATCATTTGTTAGCAAATTGAATTGTTTGTTTTCCTTAAAAGACCTTGGTGCAATTCATTATTTTTTGGGCATTGAGGTTTTCCGAGATCGCTTCGGCATTTATCTAAACCAAGGAAAGTACACTTTGGATTTACTTCGAAAATTTGGAATGCTTGATGCCGCACCAATGCCAACACCTATGGTATCACGGAAAACATTTTTCAATTAATGATGGGAAATTGTTGCCTAATCCTACCGAGTTTCGACAAGCAATAGGAGCTTTACAATATCTTACTACCACTCGGCCGGATATATCATTCTCGTAAACAAGTTGAGTCAATTTTTATCCAGGCCCCTCTCGATATTCATTTTCAAGCCGTAAAAAGGGTACTAAGATATCTTAAGGGGACATATCATTGCTTACATATCAAACCTTCTCCTGGATTGAACCTAATTGGCTTTTCTGATGCTGATTGGGCAACTTGTGTTGATGATAGAAAATCAATGTCCGGTATTGGTGTCTATCTAGGAGGCACTTTGGTCTCATGGTCCTCCGGAAACAACGTGTGGTATCACGTTCAAGTGCAGAATCTGAGTATAGGTCACTATCTGATTCATCTGCTGAGATTATGTGGCTTCGCTCATTACTATATGAGCTTGGTTTTAAATGTAGAAAACCACCTATTATCTGGTGTGACAACATTAGTGCAAAGGCGCTAGCTACTAATCCAGTACAACATGCCCGATCTAAACATATTGAACTTGATGTTCATTTTGTACGTGATAAAGTTTTAGCTGGTCAATTGGAAATCCGATGCATTCCTTCTACACAACAAATTGCGAGATGTTTTTACAAAGGCTTTAGCTCATCCTCAGTTCTCTGAATTTCGAAGCAAGCTCGGATTGGTGATCACCCCTTCTCGCTTGAGGGGGAATGTTAATAAATAAATATTCCCACTATTCATACACCATCCAGACCATATTATTCCCTCTGTCCAGTCATTATTATTGCTGTCACGTTGTTATCATTCAGTCCATAATATTCCCTTTATCTTGTCAGTTGGTTCCATGATATTCCCTCCGTAAAGTTCCGTTCGTTTTTGTAATATTCCCTCTACCCATATTGTATCAACTTTATACATGTGCATCGGCTATCTATAAATATAATGAATCGGCGCCTCATACATTCATTCGAGGCTATAGACTACTTGGCTCGTGCACATTGCTTTCTTCCTATTTCTAACTCGATGGAAAAAAATATATATGAGAAGGAGGAATGGGCATTGAGAATTATGGGTGCTAAGTATTTGGGCCGACTAGCTCGTGAATTGAGGAGGTATTGGGTTGTGTCTCGTTGAAGCCACAAAGAAGATATGGACCGAATGGATATTAGAGAGTTGGAAAGTGTGTTGTCATTTACCCAAATGAATTTTGAATAATGAGGGAGAGAAAAAAAAACTCTAGCTACATGAAATGAAATGTTGTGTGAGATTGCGATTTGCTTGGGGATATATTTATATGTATTGTGGGACCACAAAATAAATTATCTCATTTGATCATCTCCAAGACTATCATTTGAGATTAGGTCATTTGCTCAATTAATTGCAAATATTAGATACATATTAGAAATTAATCATTAATTCCATATAAGGATTTTTCTTTCTCAATTAATTTTTCCAGTCTATAAAATATCAATTCTATAATTTTTTTTTGGCATAATTTATTCCTTATTTGGATTATTCTTTTCCCAAAATAAATTAAGGGAAAAATAAGCCTAAATCTCTAATAATTATTCTCATAATTATTTTAAGCCAAATAAAAATTAACTTCCATATATTATTCAAACTTTAAATCCCAACATTTGGGATGTTACGGTGTGGGTTTGGGAGCCCGACTTTGTGTTTTCCTTGTGTTTTCATAGCGCGTGGATGCGGGGGCTCGCTTTGTTGAGCGATCCTGCGTTTGTTTCTAAGACATGTAGTCCTTCCGTAGTTAACACGTACATATGGTATGTTGTATTTATGTTAGTGTGTGTTTGTTCTTTGAATCTTTCGTTATCGGGTGTTTTCATGATTATGATTACATACATACATTTTGTTTATATATTACATATGAGATTAATGGTTACTCTATGATTCATTTATGAATCCCGATTTTTGTAAAGCTTCGGGTAGTACCTCGAGGGCAATATTTGGTGAAAAGGGTAAGTCTCGAAATTTGGAGTAAATGGTGGTGGAGGAAGATTATTTTGATATTTATTTTGAGATCGGATGACCGTATATTATTTTGGCCTCTTGGGTACTAGTGGATGATTTGTATTTCTAACCCTACGGGGATTATATTTTGCTATTTGCATTTAATTTTACCGTATTGTCTAAAATCTAAAACCGGGAAATGCTCGCCGCATAAACCTTTTATGCATGCTAATAAGTAGTAATTAGATAATATCTCGGTAATGCGAAAAGCATATCCCTCTAACGTCATCTAGAAAGGTAATTTGGTAGGGACGTAACGGGAAATATTTGAAGACTAAAAAGTCACCTAGCTCCAAATTATTAGCTTTCACAAATTCACTCCACCCATTACCGAAATACAATCTCTTTCCCATCTTTTCAACTTTGACTTGTACAGTTTTCCGAAAGACTCGGGTATCGTTTTGTTTGGAATGACTTCACCAAACATGTTGCTAAAAGCGCGTGGGATTTTTGTTAACATGCACGAGAGAATATATAACACGAGACAAATTTTTGGCCGTCGTTTCTTTAATCAAGTTTTTAGGTGCCACTCAATCTCATTTTCATATATTGAAAAAAGTTATTTTGGGTGTAAATGTAACATACGCATGAACTTATATCATACATGCGGTTGACTCGGTCAACGTTAGGTATAGTTATGCTCGCTCCCTTTCAAAATATAATATGCAAATAACTAAATTACACACTTAAAAAAGTTTGTTAAAAATGATTGAAAATAATAAATATGTACAAATGATAAGTATAGATTTTATAATTAAATAGTAGAGCTGGGAATCAAGGCCGGGCCCTACAGGGCCTAGGGTAAGGAAAACATTTGTTTTTAAAGCTCGGCCCGATAGTACCAGGGTCAAGGCCGGCCCTACAGGGCTTGAAAATTAATATTCCAAATTTTAAGTATTTTTCTTTTGATTTTTTTAAAGAAATATAATTAGTGTAACATCCCATTTGAAAACGGCGGAATTTTTTTTTTTTTTTTTTTTTTTAAAACGTTTCCAAATATTTCAAGCGAAAGTAGTCGAGTATAGCATTGGAGTGAGTGAGTAAGCGATTCATAACAAACATCAACCATAGTGTAACATTGTAATGATTACGGTAATCCTAAGGTTTAGAAATGAAATAGCGGAATGACGAGAATAACGGGAATAACGAGAAAACGATAAGATAGAAATAGTCTTCCGCACGTCTATTAGGGCACTTGCCTCGATCCCGAACCGTGGTCCTCCCGACCACGAAGCTACGGTGAGATTCAATTCACCATATTGAATCTCGGGTAACGGTTAACCTCATACCCAAACAATACAATATACGACAAACGAGATATTTCTAGAGCTAATACCACAAGTATATCATAAGCATACAAACGATGCATGATCATTATGCCGACAAACATAAGCACAAAGAAATATGTAAAGCCCCATAAGGTAAACAATAATGCCCGCACTATTCACCGGTGCCACGATAATTACTCGTGTCCTCGCGCTAGGAAAACAAAACGGTGTTACCAAAACTATAACCCGTATAACGTGCGTATAACGGTCTACGAACATATCATTGACATATAAGTATTTAAGATGTACAAGATTAGTGTTACAAGACGCGTCCGTACCTTCGTTGGCAACGTTAGGTACTACGGCGGAAGACGTACTTTTACGGAAGAACGTGAAATGTTCGACGGCACGTCGGGCGGCGTAGAACGGCAAAGCAAATCGAGTTTCGATGCCCTATCGAGTAATATCACTTTAATTAGTGATTTGACATCATAACCGGCATTTTAGGTAAAAATTACCATTTTGCCCTTCTACCCCTAATTTGGCGGAATTTCGCGAACTTCGTTACTTTGACCGTATTCCATTTCAAAATTATCCCCACTATGTTTTTACCTCGTCAGGCATCTTTCAATGCAATGAGGCATAAAAACAAGCATAGGAACAAATTCTGAAACTTCATAGATCAAAACAACAGTTCTACTATAACTACCGAAAGAACTACGGAAACTAAAAACTAAGGACAGAAGAACTTACTCGGAGCTAAGGCAAAACTTTTGTAGAGCTTCTCACTCTAAGTTTCGGCCAAGGTAGAGAGAAGAAAAGGTGTGAAGAATGAATGAAGAGTTCATGCCTTTATATAGGCAAAAATTGGGCTACTTTGGTAATTTTCACTTTCCAAGTTTTGTAATTTTTCCTTTCTTTTCAACCATGTAAAATCAAGTTGAAATGTGGTAAATTCTTGTCCATGGCTGCCTTGGTCGACATAAGGGAGGTGATGTGGCATCAAACCATTGGTCCAAGAATGGTGACTTAAGCTTACTTTATGCCCTGGGTCCGATAGAATTTCCCGATCGGTATCCGTTTTGCGTAGTCTCTAAATTCTGAGTTCATAACTTTGAAGATCTTATCTTCCTCATCAATAATATCTAATTTAACTTAGATTCCAGTCCCTTACGGGGTTCCAATGAGTCCAGTTGAAGTTTTTCTCGAAAAACGTGTCCCAAGCGTCCGATTCTAAAATCGTTTTCGGAATCATCAACCTCTGGACAAAAATTCGCGATTCCAAATATGTCCATATAATCATAAACTCATCTCCGGATGTTGAGTTATAATTTATTTTCTTCAGATCCAAAATGTGACTATCTCGCATTTTTCCCTATTTCGTCTTATTAGGTAAATGTCTTACCGAGGCCTCGGAATTAACTTAGGAAGAGGTCACTTGAAGGTAAAAACTCACTGATCAATATTTTACCTTGACTTTGGAATTCCTATTCCTGGTTCTCTAGATAGGATCCGTTTCCTATTTATTCATTTACTATTCACTAACTTTAATTATATTATATAATAATAAAATATCATGATTTTTTTAAAATTTATTCCTTTCTCTATTTTCTTTCTCAATTTTCGGCTACCCCCCTTTTTTTATTTTTATTTTGTATTTATTTTATATTTATTTAATTATTTATTTATTTATTCCATTTTTCCAAAAATTTCTCAAAATTACCTAATTGGTCCATTCTTGCATTTAGGCTTAAAAATACCTAAACTCACTTATTTTTCACAAAATTCTCCAATTAATTACTAAATATGTTCTTACTAATTTTAAGCCAAAAACCACTAATTTTAGGGTTTTACAAAATTACTTATGAATTTCCTTTACTTATGCTTAAGTAATTAGCTAGAAATTACTTAACTACTTTATTATCACTAGTTGATAATTTTATTAATTAAAAGGCCTCATTACCTCATAATTCTAGCATCGACATTTTGTTTTCATGTATTCTCGTTATTCTAGAATTTGAGAGGGTATTATGGTCATTACAATGCTTTTTGAGCATTTTTATTCAATTTCCCCAAGCTCACAATTTATCAAATTATCACAATTAGAGATAATATACTCTCCTAACTCAAATAATTATTTCATTGCCTTTTAGGATTTTTCACAATTTTCCTAAGTCATTTTGCATACCAGGGGTATTTTGGTCATTTGGCACTTTGGCCCTTAAATTCTCTAATTTCCTACAGAACTCATCCTAGAAAAATAGGCTATAATAACACAAGTCTTGCAACAATAATTTCACTTATCGTAAATAGCCTAATTTATTTACCAAAATGTAATATTTCGATAAATAAATATGCGGGTATTACATTTCTCTCCTTAAACAAAATTTCGCCCTCGAAATTTAATCTATACTAACTAGACTACGGGCCATAAACTCGGGTACTTCTCCTTCATGTCACTCTAGGTTTCCCAAGTTGCCTCGTTTGATGACAAACCCTTCCAGACCACCTTCACTATGGGTATAGTTTTAGTCCTAAGCCGTTTCTCCTTGTGTTCGAGAATTTGCTTCGGCTCGACTACAAAGGTGTTATCATGTCGTACTTCAACATCATCGTACTTTATGACATGATCTCGATCCGTAGGTATTTCTTCGGTTGTGACACGTGAAAAACATCGTGGAGATTACTCGGGTTCGGGGTAACGCTAGTTGATACGCAATCGGTCCTCGCTCGGCTAACACTTCAAATGGTCCAACGTAACGCGGACTAAGCTTCTTCCTCTTAAGAGTTTTGCCGACACCAGTTACTGGAGATAACTTTAAAAACACATGGTCGCCGGTATAAAACTTCAGGGGTCTCCTTCTCTTGTCAGCATAGCTCTTCTGTCTACTATGTGCTGCAAGGAGTCTCTTCTTGATCAGAGCGATCTGCTCGGAGGTCTTTTTTAGCATATCCGGTCCAAGCAACTGCTTTTCAGACGCATCTGTCCAGCATAAAGGCGATTGACACTTTCGCCCATACAAAGCCTCGAACGGGGCCATTTGTATGCTTGAATGATAACTATTGTTATACGCGAATTCTGCTAGTGAGGGTGTTCGTCCCAATTTCCTTTGAAATCCGGGCACATGCTCGCAGATATCCTCCGGCCCGTATCGTCTCTCGATTGACCGTCGGTTTGAGGGTGATAAGCTGAACCGAACTTCGCCCTTGGTACCCATTCCTTCATGTAGTGCTTGCCAAAAGCGGGATTGGAATCGAGTATCCCGATCGAGATAATACTCTTAGGGACTCCGTGCGGTCTCACGATCTCTTTGATGTAGATTGCACCAATCGTTCGGAGAGTAGTGGATGCTAATGGGTATGAAATGTGCCGACTTGGTTAATCGGTCGACGATCACCCAAATGGTATCGTGATGCCCGATCTTAGGTAGACCTACCACAAGATCCATGGTCACATTCTCCCATTTCCACTCCCATACAGTTCTAGTCCTTGCGAGAAGACTGGGGGTCGCCGGTGCTCAATTTTTACTTTTCGGCAAGTTAGACACCCGCCTACGTACCGAGTTACGTCTCTTTTCATTCCAGGCCACCAAACTTCGGCCTTCAAGTTCTGGTACATCTTGACCATTCCCGGATGCAGAGTGTACTTACTCTTATGAGCCTCATCCAAGCATCTTCCGCTTCGTTCATCAACCGGCGGTATGTAAATGCGCCCTTTGTGTCCGACCAATCCACTCGATGAAAGGTCGTGGTCTTGGGTTTCACCTTGAGAGATCTTCTCCGCATGGAGATTGCCCAATCATCTTGTCTCCGAGCTTCATCAACTTCATCTCTCAGTCGTACTCCCCTTGACTCACAAGAAGATTTGCAAGGTAGGCGTCACTTGGTGCGTTGAAATTCATGCGATTTGGTTTGAAAGATTCGGGTCTCCGAAATCTTTAAGTAATTTCGCTCTTGTATCATCATGTATGACACTTGCACCTTCTTCCCGCTAGAGCATCTGCAATGACGTTTGCTTTCCCTGGGTGATACTTGATCTCTAGGTTGTAGTCTTTCCGCAATTCCATCCAACGACGTTGCCTCATATTCAGTTCCCTTTGATCAAAGAGATACTTCAGCTCTTGTGGTCGCAGATAGTTCTACGGCCGTACCGTACAGATAATGCCTCCATATCTTCAAAGCGAACACGATGGCGCAAGCTCCAAATCGTGTGTAGGATAGTTCGACTCGTGCGGCCGGGTGACGAGAGGCATAAGCCACCACTCGCCCAATTGCATTAGGACACAACCCAATCCTTGCCCACCGGCATCACCGTAGACAACATATGTCTCATCGGGATCCGGGATTATCAATACCGGTGTTGTAGTCAACCTCTCCTCGGTCTCGAAAGCTCTCCTCACGTCATCTCCCCATATGAAGGGTTGATTCTTCCTCGTAAGCTTTGTCAATGGTAGGGCAAGACGTGAGAAATCCCGTATAAATCTGCGGTAATATCCCGCCGACCTAGGAAACTACGTATCTCCGTCACACGTCTCCGGCCTCTTCCGGTCCGTAACCGCTTCCACCTTGCTCGGGTCAACAAGAACTCCGCCGCTAGATATCACATGGCCCGAAATCTCACTTCCGGCAGCCAAAATTCGCACTTGCTCAACTTTACGTAGAGCCGCTTCTCTCTTAGTATGCTCAATACTAGGCGCAGATGTTCTTCATGCTCTTTTCGCTTTTTGGAATAGACGAGTATATCGTCAATGAACACCACCACAAACCGGTCTAGGTGTTGTCTAAGATACGGTTCATGTAATCCATGAATACCGCAGTGCATTTGTTAATCCGAAGGGCATCACAAGGAATTCATAATGCCCATATCTCGGTTCAAAGCCGTTTTGGAAATATCATCGTCTTTGACTCGCAACGATGATATCCCGAACGCAAATCAATCTTTGAAAAGACAGTGGAACCGATAACGATCCAAAAGATCATCAATCCGGGAAGTGGATATTTGTTTTTGACAGTCACTTTATTTAGTTCACGATAATCGATGCGAGTCGAAAACTTCCATCTTTCTTTTTCACGAACAGAACCGGAGCTCCCAGGGTGATACATCGGGTCGAATGAACCCCTTCTTCGAAGTTCTTCCACTGTTTCTTCAACTCTTGCATTTCATTTGGAGCCATACGATACGGCGCCTTTGATATTGATCCGTGCCGTGCATCAATTCAATATTGAACTCCACCTCTCGGATAGGAGGTAACTCGGTGAGATCCTCCGGAAATACATCGGGAAAATCATTCACCACGGGGATATCCCGGAGTGAAAGTTCGCTTCGCTTTAACCGAAAAGAATACCATGTAGGCATGGCATCCCCGTTTCACGCATCGATCAACTTTCGTAGCGGAGAGAAAGCTCGGGCTCACATCAACCTTGTCTCCGGAAATGATATCTTCTTCTTGCCACAATCGATCATTGCACCGTTGGCCGTTAGCCAATTCGCATCGAAAATGACGTCGATGCGTGAAGAGGTAGACGGATGAGATCTATCTTTGACACTCATCCATCCACGTTAGCGGTACAGTTCATACACGCGTCGGAAGCTAAAGATTTTACACCAGAGAGGTGTAGACACTACTAGATCAAAAGGTAAACTACATGTGCATGCATTCCTAAACGACTTGCACAATCATAAGATATAAACAAATGATCGGCACCCGAATCATACAATGCTTGCAATTTATTCCCATTAAGATAGATTGTACCTTGGACCATTTCGGAGACCGTCGGCCTCGGTGTTTGTCAACGCAAAGATCCGGCCGGCGCTCGAGGTCTCGCCTGCAGCCTTCTCGGGCAATCCCGGCTAATGTGTCCGAGACTTCCGCATCCGTAACGACTTGTTTCCCATCACAGTTGGCTCCCCGGATGGTACTTCTTGCATTTTGGACACGTCGGGATCCCGGCTGTTTGGGGTAATTCAATTGTCCGGTTTGGTAGGGTTTCTTGTTTCCGCCTCGGTTATCGCTCCAAGGCGCCTTCCTCTTCGTGAGGAGCCTCCGCGGTTAGACCCACCGCGGTTTGCATTGTTTCCTTCTTGGCCTCGGAATTTGCGCAGCTTCTTTCAAATTGCGCTCGGTCAATCTGCAGGATTCCACAAACTTGGGCCATTCTCGGAGAACCGTCGCGATACTAGCCTCGCCCTTATGTCATATTTCAGTCCGGTCACTAGTCGATTCGCCTTCCGGCTCTCATTTTTGTGGCTGTTCGGATATGATGAATAACGAGACAGTTGGTGAAACGCGCGAAGTAATCGTCGAACGATTCTTCATTTCCCTCTGGATGTGAAGAAATTCTTCTTCCTTAATCACCCGTACCGAGGAGGAAAAATGCGTTTCGTTGAACTGCTCCAGGAATACCTCCCAAGTAACGCAGCCTTGAAGGGTTGTGGAAACACTCTTCCACCACCCGTGGGCATCGCCTCTAGCTTGTAGATTGCCAGCTGAGCCTTCCGGTTTCCCGGGCACTCAATGACTTCGAATATCTTCTCCAGACTCAGAAGCCAATCCTCAGCCAATTCACTCTTTCCACGGAAACCGGGTGGTTTAAGCTTGCAGAACTGGTTGACCCAGCTTTCTGTGGTTCTTTCTCTTCTTCCTTGTCGTGGAGGTGATCGGGATCGATCAGATTCATTTTCCTCATCGTTATTTTCATCGTTGTCCTCCTCTTCATTGTCATCTTCTTCTTCGTCGTTGTCATTGTCACTTTCCTCATCACGTTCTTCCTCGTGTTGTCGTGCTTCCACTGTCTTTGGGCTTCTTCATCCCGTTGATGTTGCCTTGCCAAGAGTGCATCTATGAGAGCTCTCGCTCTTCGAGAGTTCTTCTCAGTTCTTGCACTTCATTTTGGTCCGCTGATTTGGTATATTTTGTTCGGGTATTTCGTCCGGTTGAGGTTGTCTCGCTCCCGTCTACCACGACCTCGGCCTCGCCTCGGCCCCTTGGTACACCGGTACCTCTCATAATGGCCATGTCTTATTCTTTTTCCTTTATTTATTTAACAAATATGTAAATATTAGAAATGACACAATGATTTTTACATTGAAATATATATATATTCACATATATTCATTTCATAACATTTTACATATTAGTCGGTCTAGTCCTAGTACAAGTCATATATTACAACAAGTTACAACCCCTCTTTATTCAAACAAATTTTACAATCTCCCGGGGGTTGCTTGGAGATACAAACTAAAATTTGGACTATACGCTCCGAACTTTACTCTATCCGTCCCGCTCCTCTTGGTGATCGAGAATTCGCTCCGGTTTGACCACAAAGATCTTGTCATGTCGTACTTTGATATATAGTGTTTCCCGTGGCACCCATATACCGCAGTCAACACTAGATATCAAAATGTCTCCATGGCGCCCATACACCATGGTAACACAAGATACCTTAAATGTTTCCATGGCGCCCATACACCATGACAACACAAGATATGTAACACCCCAAATTCCGTAGCATAAATCGTGTCGGTGACACGTGGTTTTATAAAAATTCATCGAGTTTTGAGGTGCTACGGCCTAGCGTAATGCGGAAACGGAGAGCATGTACTAAAAATTTGAACAATTGAGTGATCGATAT
This sequence comes from Acacia melanoxylon, assembly GCA_019022615.1. Classification (NCBI taxonomy): domain Eukaryota; kingdom Viridiplantae; phylum Streptophyta; class Magnoliopsida; order Fabales; family Fabaceae; genus Acacia; species Acacia melanoxylon. The sequence continues at coordinate 6,445,139 of JAFJYJ010000029.1, forward strand.
AAAAATACTCGACATATGCCGATGCCCGACGTATACCGATATATTATAAATTTCCCGAAGGATTGTTCATGTGATACAAAGAATACAAAACTTTATAATTACAATTCTTACATGTAACTATACCCTCTTCAACCAAGCCTTGAGTAGACTTGGGGCATAGAACCTAACTCGCTTAAATCATCTCATTTGGCCAGCCGGGTAGGTCTAGCGGAAGTCTCACCGTGCTAGGGCGATCGATTGATCGAACCACATAGACGACCCTTCTAGTTTAAGCACCAAATGATGTGAAGTAACTTTATTAGATTCATTCCATAAGGTAGGTTCTGTTGACTTTCTTCCCGCATTTCCTTTGACCGGTGCCTCCTCACGGCTCCATTTACTAGTGTTTATCTACGGCTTCATCTTGGTACCTTCTCCGATCCCGGTTCCTTTACCCGAACCTCTAGTCAAGTCTAAGATTCAAAACAAATTGAATCTTAGGTAACAGTTAACCTCATATGAAAAGTATAACAGATATGTATGACAGATATTCATTACATTTCAGCATTAACCAATACATAGCACACAGCAGATGTAATGTCAACACAACAACAGTACATAGCACACAGCACATGTAAAGTTATCTATACAAATCCATGTATAGTTGTATAGTCTGCACCACCTGTGCCACGATGTACACTCGTGTCCTCCCGCTAGGAAAACAATCTCACGGCATTATCAAGACTATAACCCGTATTAAGTTGAATGTATATAAACAAAGTGATTCAAGAGAGTCTTAACCACGGTGCATGACCCAAGACCAAGTCTTGTCCATGACTCTATGAAATCATCTATCACATATAAGCATACAAGACATATCGTAGTTAAAGTTACCGTACGCGAACGTACCTTCCTTCCGTGTGAATAGTAATTTACTATTTATGTATACGGTACTATTCATAAATACGGCACTATGAATAGTAATATGCCCGTCCTTCAAATCGACTCCGGAATCCTCGGATATCCTAACATATTACCATATTGCTTAGAATAATATCCAAAAGGTTAATTTACCTTTCTACCCTTGGTGGATTTGTTATTACCATTTTGCCATTACATTTTATTTAATAAAAACGCTACTTTCAGCATTATGGCTAGATTTACTTCTAACTTTGAAAATTCATAAGTAATTCTAGAAAACTCGAAACGAGGATCCGTAAAATTCCCCGGAATCCTTAAGATGTCTACTTTTGAGGAAAAATACTGGTTATTACCCAGATTTAGTGATTCATTCCCAGTTTTCACGTGTTCATCTTCTGCCCAGAAAATTTCCAGAAAACGTAGCCCAACTTTGGACATTTATAGCTCCTAGCACAGAACTCGAAATAATACACTCTTGGTAGATTTTAAAATCCCTATATGTCTACTTTGAACATGAATTTTCTCAGAATTTAAGAACATCATCTTCAATATAAATTACTGTCGTTTTTACCCCTGACCTCAGGAATTGCTAACCGACAAAATTTCGCCGTAGTTTCGCTACTTTATGATTAGCTTCCAAAATTCTGCTATATAACCTTTTCCATCATTTTTTTCGAAATAAAACCATTTCTAACCATAAAAACATGAAAATAAAATTACTCTAGCATATTTAAGATCAAAGCAACTTCTATCTATGAATATAAAACTAGAACTCAAGAACTAGAGAACTTACCCTTGAAGAACCTTGCTACTACTTCTTCCTTGCTCCAAGAACTTCACTCTACTCACTCTCTAATCTTAAAATCAGATGCTTTGAGCTGATTTTGGTGTGAAGAATATGAAGAGAAGAGTCTTCTATTTATAGAAGAAATTCAAGGCTATTCCAACTACATTTCTTCCTTAACCAAACATTCCTTATAAACCAAACACTCTTCTTCCATCTACCAAAAACTACCATTCTAATTACCTATTCCATCCACCAAAAACTACCATTCCACTTACCTATTCCATCCACCAAAAACTACCATTTAATATTTATTTGCAAATATTAAATAAGTATTGGAAAATAAAATCCTTAATTCCATATAAGAATTTTCTTCCATAATTAACTCTCTAGGCCATAAAATATTGGTTCTAAAATTTCTAGACCAAAAATTATCCTCTAACTATTTTTCCTTGAATTATTGGGAAAATAGGCCTCAAAATCCAGAAAATAGCTTTAAAACTATTTAGGCCAAATTTTCATAATAAATTCCCATAAAACATTTCTTGTTTCCAAATCCAAAAATTTGGGATATTACATTCCTCCTTTTGGTTATAAATTAATTACCTTTTTATGTGCTATTTATGTCATATTAAATAGCTCCTAAATAATGTCTCATAATTAACCATTCGTTAATTAATTCCAAAGTGGAATTTGGATGAAAATATAATCAATAGATTATAATTTCTTGAGACAAATATTCACGTTTGTATTTAATATGTATTATTTATCAAAATATAGTATTTATGATAAATAGGAATTTTAGGGTATTACATTTCTCCCCGTTAAATTAAATTTCGCCTCGAAATTTGATCGTAAAATCTTGAAAGATTATTTAGACTTCTAGTCTATTCCTTTCTATACATGTTTATTAGCACGTACTCTAATTTCATTTGTATTGCACCCAGGTATAGTATCAAAACAGAGGATCCACCGATCCATTCTCTCGGTGCTTGGTTATGCTATGTGCCTTTTCGTCGACTCTTTTAGCCTCTCGCCTTAACACACATTGGCCTTCCGGCTCAATCAATTACCACAAAGACGGAGATTCTAGCTTTATTACCTAGGAAATCATCCTTAGGCCTTAAGCATCTCAACTTTTACCCGGTACAATGAATGTTTTACTAGACTTTAAAGGTACCGTAGACATAATAGTCTAAAGTCACCATAGCACCGCATTTCACACGGTGCTTATTCATTACCGGTCTTATGGCCTAGGGACACCGCCCCGTGCACACTTGCACACCAGTCTTATTGCCTCGAGCATCCGCTCGTCTATTTCATCCGAGTCTTTCTCATTCAAGCTCTCGACTACTTTCACTTAGCACTATAGCCGACAACTACTATCCGGCTTAACTAGTTCAGTGTTCTAGACCTTTCTAATAGTTTTTGTTCCAAATTTTCCAACTACACCGCTTTTCAACACAATAGCATTGACAAATCGTCGCTACCCAAAAACCATTATGTTGTCTCATTTTCAAATTTTCAAACATTGAAAATTTTCCGTGGTCTCAAAGATATTTTCATAATCTGCACTATACCAAAAAGTAATAGTGCTATCATTTTCAAACTTAATCGCTGCCATAACAAATTCATGAAGATACATTCACTACCGGAGCGGTTTCAAAAAATTTTACTACCGGTATATACCTTTAAGAGAGATAACTCATTTCACAAAATTCAACTAAGAGGCACACACCACCACTTTGCCCTGGCTTACCAGGACATATCTCAATCCTTTCATACAAACCATCACAAGAATAACGCATCTCGCCGACCGATGTAGGAGAATTTCCATCCCCCACAAGGGCCCCAGTGTCCACACTAGCATATATAATAAAGGCTCTCCACCGCTTTCCAAGTCAAACCTAGTTCGTAGTCACGCCACTACCGTGCACCGCTTTCCTAGTCGACCGTTCGTAATCACGGCTACCATTGTGCATCGTTTTCCCGGTCAAGTTAGTCCGTAGTCACGGTCACCACGTGCACCGCTTTCCCAACCGACCAGTTCGTAATCACGGTTAGTGCCGCCGCAAACACGAAATATGCGCCCCTTTAAGGCGGAACTACTAAGATTGGGAATATTAACCATTGGTGCGAGTGTCAACCTCTCATATCCCATCAAACAAATTTTCAATTCAAATGAGCTTTATAACTGACCAGCGATTTCAAACACCTTTAAAACATCTGGCAAGACCCAGCAAACCGTGTATATCTACAACAAATTTTCCGTCCTTCCAGTTCGTACTCATTTTACCACAACACAGCTTGAAAACTCGTTTCAAACTCGGGTTTAAACTAACCCTTTTTTATAAGACAACATCATTTCAAAATAACCATCACCGTGGTATCAAATTCGTTGGAAATATTTCATTCGAAAACTCAATTTCAAAATTCACTAGTTCGAAAATCACCTCCGAAAATATATGTGTATTGGCAAGTTCAAAAATTCAATTTTTTAAACGTTCTCGTGAACTGACAACTAACCTTAGAAGGTCATACAACACTAGAGCACCTCTTAGTGATATACTTGATTACGAAAATCTTTTTCTTTAGGGAACCTATTAAATGTGAGACTCATTATAATGTACTTACCTTGAGAATCGATACACCGATAGCTCTACTTTATGGTTCGTTGTCATGGCGGTTGCACCTTACGGCTCGTCATCACGGTGGCTCGCTCTACGGCACTTTACTCGGTGCTTCACACAGTCATTTCGATTGGTCGCCTTCTCCGGTCAGCATCCTTTGTAGGTAAAACCTCCTCGATCAGAACTCCCCGTAGGTAGCCCTCTCCAATCAAAACGTTCCATAAGTAGCGTTAACTTCAGTTAATAATTTCTCAATTAAAGTATTATTATAACGAGAACTCAAATCTTATCATGTCTTTACCCTTGATAGTCTCATATTCCACTATCTTAATTCCCAATGTCACGTAGACAAAGTTTACACATTATTTTGTTACCTCAAAGGTAACCATCAATCATACAAAACATTGTAAACAATGTAGTATGAATTACAAGGTTCACACAATTATAGTTTCATGTACTAAATCTATAAGCAATCTTGATCACATTTTGACCTAAACATTATTTCATGTTAGATCATATACAAACCTATCCTCATAAAATTCAAAAGCTTTTTATGAAGTTCCAATTCTATCCCTTTTGTAGTAATGAAGTACCGACTTGTCATCTTACTAATTTCGAATGAAGACCACTTCCTTTTGAAGTCATGGTCCTTCCGCAAAGTATTCTCGATCAAAACACGTAAATGCTACATACTTGGTACATGTACTTTACTTATTAATGCACCTGGTGAGATGTCCGTGAATAGAGAGAATTTGGACACACAATGTTTAAAATGTTAAACACCTCTTTGACATGATTTTGATATAACGTTCTAAACAACACAGACTTTTGAGGAGTTTTCACTTTGATAAGGGACTGAACTATGTTAATATTGTCATTCTTCATCCGTGTCCCTCATCTAAAATTAAAATAGAAGGATCCACATGTAATATCTTTTGGCAAGACGTTGATGCGTGGCCAATTCCAAATAAGTAATCCATTTCGAGATTACTCTCACCCGAATACACTTAACTACGTAGATCCATCGTATCTCATTAACCAACCTGTCATCACGAATCGGTGGCACACTCTCCAACTCAAATTTCCTGGAGACACGGCCATCAATCAATTACCATACGACGTACAAACGTCCAAACGGTGTAAGACTAGTAGTTACTAGGATGCATTAGGGAGCAACACTACGGATTACTGCTTAATTAAAAATCCATACGGTTATGAACTAACAATTTTAATTTGAATTTGAATTTGGCGCTACTAAATTTCAAAATTTTCACAAAGATCAAGCTCCGTTATAAACGAGAGGATGATACGGGTATCATTCTCATGCATTCTCAACCTTTAAAAATACCAGTTACTATCTTACATTTTCCTTCGTTCAAATCTTTCTTCTTACTACTTCAAACATGGCAGTCCAAGCAACTACATTCCCGTTTCGATTCAAATAGCCCTTCGTTTCTCGAAGCTATATTCTATGATAATCGGCCTAACATATTAGCCGACTTATCTAGTAATGCACCATTTTCATATTCGTCATTACTTTCTTACAATCCCCTAGAGGTGTACGTTCCTCCTTCTACCTCAATGCTTCATGTTCCTACTTCTCTTCCAAAAGTAGCTAATGTACTTCATCCATCCCCAAGGGTTCAAGGTTCGACTCCAAACCAAGAAGTATCCGAAGTAGATCCATCAAGGCGACCAGTCAAAAGATGTCGTAACATGGCCGAACCTATGGAGTCTACTAAACCTTCTTCTCCAAGAAACCCCGCTCCCGCCTAGAAGAAACCACTACCCCTTTTTTCCACTCTAGCTAAAATCACTAACCCTTTTTCATGTGGTTGTTGCCATGTTCTACGTGAAATTATTCATACCAATGGTCTTCATCATCGAGGCTTGAAGTTCATGGAAGGATTGGCATGATATGTCATACCGTACATCACCAAAATGTACAAAAAGATTCTTCCAACCTTCAAATGTATGATCTCGCAAGAAGAATACAGAGGAAATCAAAGATTTTTCGACACAATATTGCATAAAACAAAATGCATCGGGGTATGTCTTAGTGCCGAGATCCATTATCATCATATTATGAGGCTCTATGTGTTGGTTTAGAATGGACTCGAGTCTCATAATGAATTCTTTGGTAGTTCAATCAACGTGGAAGATAAATCTTCTAAAGGAAAAGAACCGCGGTTGAAGATGAATTATATAAACCGGGTGAATTTTATAGGGCAAGACTTGAGCAACACCACGAGCGAAGCATTGACTCTGAAAGATTTTTGTAATTTCTTCCATTTGACCCTTGAGGAAACGAGTCAACAGATAAATTTGAGTATAGGTACGATAAAAAGAATATGTCGCAAGGAAGGGTTAGGAGATTGGCCTCACAGAAGGCTTTCAAAACTTATGAGGCGAGTTGCTGCACTGAGAAAGGCATTACCTCATCAAGATCCTAGCTCAAGAGAAATTACGCAAGAAGAAATTTACAAACGTCATCAAGAGATGATTCGTCTTTGTAATGGGGTTGTTCCGATTGTTGCTCTTCTTACTTGAAATCATATAGTCTTTTATTCTTAGTCTTCTTGCTAATGTTTCTATTCTAAGATTCATAGGGATTTTCAAACTTTCCCGCCAAACTTATCTTTATCTATTTAAACTGGTTATTCGACTTATTCTTAGAACCTATTTTCTCGATTGAACTTTTAAATTTTTGAGTAGACAATTTTCCGTAATTTCTACTCCGATTCCAACATGACACTCAAACATTTTCCAAGTATAAGTTACCATTCATACCGGAAGACTTTTAACCGAGAAGTCATTGTGTTTTACAAACAAACCTAAACAATAGGTTACCGTCTAAGGGAAGACTTAGGTAGTATCGTCAACTAAGTTCAATTATTGCTTTCGTTTCAGAATTTCATGTAGACTCTAATTTTCCATATCAAGTCTCGAGTTTTTTTTTTCAAAACTCATACATTTCCTTAGGGTATTTGTTTTATTGTATCACAAAACCAGTATTATATCAGTACTCTTGTTCTTGTTCTTCATACAATGCTCTTGAGACTAGCTGTGAAACTAGCTCTGATACCAAGATGTAACACCCCAAATTCCGTAGCATAAATCGTGTCGGTGACACGTGGTTTTATAAAAATTCATCAGAGTTTTGAGGTGCTACAGCTTAGCGTAATGCGGAAACGGAGAGCATGTACTAAAAATTTGAACAATTGAGTGACTGATATAAAAATACTCGGACATATGCCGATGCCCGACGTATACCGATATATTATAAATTTCCGAAGGATTGTTCATGTGATACAAAAGTAATACAAAACTTTATAATTACAATTCTTACATGTAACTATACCCTCTTCAACCAAGCCTTGAGTAGACTTGGGGCATAGAACCTAACTCGTTAAATCATCTCATTTGGCCAGCCGGGTAGGTCTAGTGGAAGTCTCACCGTGCTAGGGCGACCGATTGATCGAACCACATAGACGACCCTTCTAGTTTAAGCACCAAATGATGTGAAGTAACTTTATTAGATTCATTCCATAAGGTAGGTTCGTTGACTTTCTTCCCGCATTTCCTTTGACCGGTGCCTCTCACGGCTCCATTTACTAGTGTTTATCTACGGCTTCATCCCTTGGTACCTTCTCCGATCCCGGTTCCTTTACTCGAACCTCTAGTCAAGTCTAAGATTCAAAACAAATTGAATCTTAGGTAACAGATTAACCTCATATGAAAAGTATAACAAAGTATATGTATGACAGATATTCATTACATTTCAAAGATTAACCAATACATAGCACACACAATGAGATGTAATGTCAACACAACAACAAGACATAGCACACAACACATGTAAAGTTATCTATACAAATCCATGTATAGTTGTATAGTCTGCACCACCGTGCCACGATGTACACTCGTGTCCCGCCGCTAGGAAAACAATCTCACGGCATTATCAAGACTATAACCCGTATTAAGTTGAATGTATATAAAAGTGATTCAAGACGAGTCTTAACCACGTGCATGACCCAAGACCAAGTCTTGTCCATGACTCTATGAAATCATCTATCACATATAAGCATACAAGACATATCAGAGTTAAAGTTACTGTACGCGAACGTACCTTCCTTCCGTGTGAATAGTAATTTACTATTTATGTATACGGTACTATTCATAAATACGGCACTATGAATAGTAATATGCCCGTCCTTCAAATCTGACTCCAGAATCCTCGGATATCCTAACATATTACCATATTGCTTAGAATAATATCCAAAAGGTTAATTTACCTTTCTACCCTTGGTGGATTTGTTATTACCATTTTGCCATTACATTTTATTTAATAAAAACGCTACTTTCAGCATTATGGCTAGATTTACTTCTAACTTTGAAAATTCATAAGTAATTCTAGAAAACTCAAACGAGGATCCGTAAAATTCCCGGAATCCTTAAGATGTCTACTTTTGAGGAAAAATACTGGTTATTACCCAGATTTAGTGATTCATTCCCAGTTTTCACGTGTTCATCTTCTGCCCAGAAAATTTCCAGAAAACGTAGCCCAACTTTGGACATTTATAGCTCCTAGCACAGAACTCGAAATAATACACTCTTGGTAGATTTTAAAATCCCTATATGTCTACTTTGAACATGAATTTTCTCAGAATTTAAGAACATCATCTTCAATATAAATTACTGTCGTTTTTACCCCCGACCTCGTGAATTGCTAACCGACAAAATTTCGCCAGAGTTTCGCTACTTTATGATTTGCTTCCAAAAATTCTGCTATATAACCTTTTCCATCATTTTTTTCGAAATAAAACCATTTCTAACCATAAAAACATGAAAATAAAATTACTCTAGCATATTTAAGATCAAAGCAACTTCTATCTATGAATATAAAACTAGAACTCAAGAACTAGAGAACTTACCCTTGAAGAACCTTGCTACTACTTCTTCCTTGCTCCAAGAACTTCACTCTACTCACTCTCTAATCTTAAAATCAGATGCTTTGAGCTGATTTTGGTGTGAAGAATATGAAGAGAAGAGTCTTTATTTATAGAAGAAATTCAAGGCTATTCCAACTACATTTCTTCCTTAACCAAACATTCCTTATAAACCAAACACTCTTCTTCCATCTACCAAAAACTACCATTCTAATTACCTATTCCATCCACCAAAAACTACCATTCCACTTACCTATTCCATCCACCAAAAACTACCATTTAATATTTATTTGCAAATATTAAATAAGTATTGGAAAATAAAATCCTTAATTCCATATAAGAATTTTCTTCCATAATTAACTCTCTAGGCCATAAAATATTGGTTCTAAAATTTCTAGACCAAAAATTATCCTCTAACTATTTTTCCTTGAATTATTGGGAAAATAGGCCTCAAAATCCAGAAAATAGCTTTAAAACTATTTAGGCCAAATTTTCATAATAAATTCCCATAAAACATTTCTTGTTTCCAAATCCAAAAATTTGGGATATTACATTCCTCCTTTTGGTTATAAATTAATTACCTTTTTATGTGCTATTTATGTCATATTAAATAGCTCCTAAATAATGTCTCATAATTAACCATTCGTTAATTAATTCCAAAGTGGAATTTGGATGAAAATATAATCAATAGATTATAATTTCTTGAGACAAATATTCACGTTTGTATTTAATATGTATTATTTATCAAAATATAGTATTTATGATAAATAGGAATTTTAGGGTATTACAAGATACCTCCTACTTAATGACACGGTCGCGGTCCGGTTGTAGTAACCAAGAGATATGCATTGGAAACTAAAATTTTCGCGGCAAGTAAGATAACTATTTATCAAACCATAGGGGAAAAACGTTAGATTTAGGAAGACAATGATTAGTCTATCGCAGACTTTATCACACTAATACTACAAACGAACGGACACTCGTACTATTTCCCTTCGTTCAGGATTTCGTTGATTCGGTCTACTTAGAAACGGGTACGGAATTTCGTATCGAGAGTTCCTCTACATGAGTCAAATACTGCATGTATCTATCCTTGTTGGTCTCGGAGTTTCATCCGGCGTGGCCTAGCTCCACATATAAGCTCGCGCTAGGACGAATAGTTGTCCAAGACAAACCGACGATTGTCGAATTATCGTAAACCGATATCAAATATGAATATGGACGATGGATTTACCGATTCTCGGGTTAGAATGATGCACCGACGAGAGGGTGGTACACCGGTTCGTAATGGTATACCACCCGCACCGGTACACCGACTTAGGGCTATCTCGTACTCATTTTCAAAAATGTGCTCACAATTTAAAAGGATTTTTGAACATAACTCCGTTATCCGAAGTAATGGCCGATAAGTGTCTATCATGGGACCTCACCAACTCTATGGCGACCGATTGGCCACACCCACATAGACTAGCCTTAACTCGTCCTACCATACTATCCGTAATAACATAGTCATATCAATGCCAGGACTACTGCTCTGATACCATAAATGTCTTCCTGGCGAATCCACGCCGTGGCAACATAAGATACCTCAGCCGCTAGTTTTACGCACCGCCTCTCGGCCTGTGCAACCAGATTCCACTGGCCATGTCGGGGTAAGAGCCAATGCTTCGCCACAGATCACACTGTGAGAACCCCCGATCACGGTTAACTTAACCAGCTCTGATACCATAAATGTAACATCACATTTGAAAACGGCGGAATTTTTTTTTTTTTTAAAACGTTTCCAAATATTTCAAGCAGAGTAGTCAGAGTATAGCATTGGAGCGAGTGAGTAACTGATTCATAACAAACATCAACCATAGTGTAACATTGTAATGATTACGTAATCCTAAGGTTTAGAAATGAAATAGCGGAATGATGACATAACGGAATAACGTAAAAACGATAAGATAGAAATAGTCTTCACCGCACGTCTATTCCGGCACTTGCCTCGATCCCCGAACCGTGGTCCTCCGACGACCGAGCTAAACCGAGATTCAATTCACCATATTGAATCTCGGTAACGGTTAACCTCATACCCAAACAATACAATATACGACATAACAAGATATTTCTAGAGCTAATACCACAAGATATCATAAGCATACAAACGATGCATGATCATTATGCCGACAAACATAAGCACAAAGCAATATGTAAAGCCCCATAAGGTAAACAATAACACCGCACTATTCACCGTGCCACGATAATTACTCGTGTCCTCGCCGCTAGGAAAACAAAACGGTGTTACCAAAACTATAACCCGTATAACTGTCTAGTATAACGGTCTACGAACATATCATTGACATATAAGTATTTAAGATGTACAAGATTAGTGTTACAAGACGCGTCCGTACCTTCGTTGGCAACGTTAGGTACTACGGCGAAGACGTACTTTTACGGAAGAACGTGAAATGTTCGACAGCCGCACGTCGGGCGTAACAGAACGGAAGAAATCGAGTTTCGATGCCCTATCGAGTAATATCACTTTCATTAGTGATTTGACATCATAACGGCATTTTAGGTAAAAATTACCATTTTGCCCTTCTACCCCTAATTTGGCGGAATTTCGCGTAACTTCGTTACTTTGACCGTATTCCATTTCAAAATTATCCCCACTATGTTTTTACCTCGTCGGGCATCTTTCAATGCAATGAGGCATAAAAACAAGCATAGGAACAAATTCGAAACTTCATAGATCAAAACAACGGTTCTACTATAACTACCGAAAGAACTACGGAAACTAAAAACTAAGGACGTAAGAACTTACTTGAGCTAAGGCAAAACTTTTGCAGAGCTTCTCACTCTAAGTTTCGGCCAAGGTAGAGAGAAGAAAAGGTGTGAAGAATGAATGAAGAGTTCATGCCTTTATATAGGCAAAAATTGGGCTACTTTGGTAATTTTCACTTTCCAAGTTTTGTAATTTTTCCTTTCTTTTCAACCATGTAAAATCAAGTTGAAATGTGGTAAATTCTTGTCCATGGCTGCCTTGGTCGACATAAGGGAGGTGATGTGGCATCAAACCATTGGTCCAAGAATGGTGACTTAAGCTTACTTTATGCCCTATCCGATAGAATTTCCCCGATCGGTGTCCGTTTTGCGTAGTCTCTAAATTCTGAATTCATAACTTTGAAGATCTTTCTTCCTCATCAATAATATCTAATTTAACTTAGATTCCAGTCCCTTACGGGGTTCCAATATCCAGTTGAAGTTTTTCTCGAAAAACGTGTCCTAAGGCGTCCGATTCTACGAAAATCGTTTTCGGAATCATCAACCTCCGGACAAAAATTCACCGATTCCAAATATGTCCATATAATCATAAACTCATCTCCGGATGTTGAGTTATAATTTATTTTCTTCAGATCCAAAATGTGACTATCTCGCATTTTTCCCTATTTCGTCTTATTAGGTAAATGTGCTACCGACTCGGAATTAACTTCCGGAAGAGGTCACTTGAAGGTAAAAACTCACTGATCAATATTTTACCTTGACTTTGGAATTCCTATTCCTGGTTCTCTAGATAGGATCCGTTTCCTATTTATTCATTTACTATTCACTAACTTTAATTATATTATATAATAATAAAATATCATGATTTTTTTAAAATTTATTCCTTTCTCTATTTTCTTTCTCAATTTTCGGCTGCCCCCCTTTTTTTATTTTTATTTTGTATTTATTTTATATTTATTTAATTATTTATTTATTTATTCCATTTTTCCAAAAATTTCTCAAAATTACCTAATTGGTCCATTCTTGCATTTAGGCTTAAAAATACCTAAACTCACTTATTTTTCACAAAATTCTCCAATTAATTACTAAATATGTTCTTACTAATTTTAAGCCAAAAACCACTAATTTTAGGGTTTTACAAAATTACTTATGAATTTCCTTTACTTATGCTTAAGTAATTAGCTAGAAATTACTTAACTACTTTATTATCACTAGTTGATAATTTTATTAATTAAAAGGCCTCATTACCTCATAATTCTAGCACCGACATTTCTGTTTTCATGTATTCTCGTTATTCTAGAATTTGAGAGGGTATTATGGTCATTACAATGCTTTTTGAGCATTTTTATTCAATTTCCCCAAGCTCACAATTTATCAAATTATCACAATTAGAGATAATATACTCTCCTAACTCAAATAATTATTTCATTGCCTTTTAGGATTTTTCACAATTTTCCTAAGTCATTTTGCATACCGGGGGTATTTTGGTCATTTGGCACTTTGGCCCTTAAATTCTCTAATTTCCTACAGAACTCATCCTAGAAAAATAGGCTATAATAACACAAGTCTTGCAACAATAATTTCACTTATCAGAAATAGCCTAATTTATTTACCAAAATGTAATATTTCAGATAAATAAATATGCGGGTATTACAATTAGTAAATCGCAATCATTAAAGTTCTAATCTATCAATAAATGTTATCAACATTAATATCTAAACAATATAAATCATTCAACAAATAAACACATTCATTAATTCGTAATAAAAAACAAATAAACACAAAGAATATGTTTTTTCCTTTTTTTTTTTCAAAAATATTAAACAAAGAAATTGCTTTATGTATGCCCACGACAAAACGCCTTTCCCTATTGTAATTTTGTATGTGTCTCGTAGATTCCTTCGGTTCATATATGATTTTACTAATAAGTAAAAATAATTATACTTATTTTATACCAAATATATTTATAATTTATTACTTATATAATATTGTAATACCAAAGTATTTGTTTATTTAATATGAAAACATCCCTTCTTTAAATAATAATAAACATTAAAAGGGTTATAGTTTAAACTTAAAAAATCTAAGTAATTACAAATAAACACATTCATTAAGTGGAAGTCTAAGTAATTTTTTTTTTAAAACAAAAAACTATAGTTAAACGGGCCCGTAGGTGGTCCGATTAAGCCCGAGACTTACGGGCGGCCCGCCCTGCGGCCATTTCAAATTTCGACCTATTTTTCATTTGGCCGAGCCTTTAGAGGTCAGTTTGGCTTATTTTGACAATGGGCCCCGATTTCCCGGCTCTATTAAATAGGTGTATATCTTATGGTATAATGAGTTGGATTTATTAATATTTTATATCTATTTAATTATCTTTTATATATTTATCTATCTTTTAGTTAAATATAGGATAAAAGAATATTATGATAAAAAATCTATTCATATCTTATTTTTATTGTGCGGGAGATATTATGTGATCTACTAAAAAAGAAAACATTAAATAAAAGGAAACAATTCATTATATATATATATATATATATATATATATATATATATATTAAAACACAAGGTGATACCACTTGTGGAACAAAATGTGAGCTGGAAGTTAATGATATATATTGTTATGATATATATGCTTTATCATACCCGTGAGAAAGATTTGAAGGAGATTTCAGATGTGGAAAAAAACGAGTGGGACCCACAGGAAAAAGGCAACCACAAGTTATATATATTGAAGACGCACACCTGGAGAAAAAAGATAGAAGCCGAGACGCATTGATGCAAAGGAGGAGATTGAAAACGATTAGAGCCAGAGATGCAAGGACCTGAACGGCAGCGAAGCAAAAATGGATAAGCAACACGCAACAGCTAGAAGCAATAAAGAGATGAAGCTCCACAGTAGTGATGTCATCTCTTCTTTATTTTTTCTTTTATTTTTTGATTCTGAGTTTCATCTTCTTGTCATGGATTTTATTATAGCCATGTGTGGCTAAATTTTCTTTTTCAACCTAGAGAACCTATGAACTTGTTTGGGTTTAGAGATCATTCCCACTATTAGTTTTGATTAATTTTATTCAGTTTATTTATTCTTGTCTTTATTGTTATTGCTTATTAATTGGCCACTAGTAAGCATGTTTTGGGGATTTAGGGTTGAACTTGAAAGAGAGAATCTTAAATTGAACTTGGGATTAAATAATGTGGAATTAGGTTTTGATTTAATTTGCGTCTAGGATAGACATATACCTAGTAGCTCCGCATAATCAAATTAGAGTGGGTTCGATCTAAAATGCATCTTAGTTAGTTGTGTGAGACATTACATAATTAATTAAGATATGTTTATAAATGGACCGGAAGGCATTTATAGACATTAATACTCTAGATTAGCTGAGTAAATTAAGTCCAAATTAATTTAGTGGGGATTAATTCTAAGAAACCAATAAGGGATTAGCGACTCTAGGTTGTACTTCTCGAATTGGAATTCGCTCTTTTGCTACTATCAGTTTCTTATTAATTTTCTTTATTATTGAAAACAATTCTAACTCGCTCAACTTAAACGGAATAAGGGAATTTAATATCTAATCACTAGTTTGATTGAGTCCTCGTGGGAACGATACTTTTCTTACTTATCACTTTATTACTTGATATGACTTGTATACTTGCGGAGTTATATGCTATAAAGTTTTGCCCTATTAACAAATTAGTATTAAAACACCATTATTTATGGAGAGGATTGGTAGGAGAGAGAATGAGTGAAAAAAGAGAGAAAATGAATAGTAAAAAAGATATGAGAGACATATAATTAAAGGAAAATTATTATTATTATTATTATTATTTTATACATAAATTTTAGGAGAGGAGTTGAACTCATTACCATTGCTTCATAAACCCATAGGATGCCTCCCCTAGTGCCTTGACTAACTCTAGGATCGAACCCCTTCCCTTTTAGTGCAAAAAGTCCGACCTCTTTACTAGTTGAACCCAAAGACGAGGGGTTAAGGGAAAATTATAAATAAATATCATTTGAACTTGGAAACCCTTAAAAAATCTATTAACACATGGAAATGACAAATATCATGATTCCCAAGGAATGTCAATATGAATATTATTAAAATCAATGTGCTTTAAGATGTTAATTAAAAAAATTAAATATGTAACTAATGTATTTTTCTTTCCAATTATATCATTGTTTAAAAAAAAGTGTACATGAAAGATAATGAGTAACATATTTTAATAAATGGAAAAATAAAAAACCAATTTCAAATTTCAAATAAATAAAATTGATTTTTATATTAAGGATTATCCATATAAAATAGAATGTTCATTAAAAGAACTTAAGGAAGTATTATATTATAAAATAAAAATTTTAATTTACCCCTATTAAATAACGCTCTCTCTCTTACATACCTTCATACCCTACACACGGAAAATTGAGAGAGTGAATTTGGAAGAAAGAAATTAATAGTCTCTTTTTTTTTTTTTGGATGATGATGAGGTTACAAGCAAAAGACATAATTATCGAAAGTCCCAATAAAAATAAAGTGTTGTCATTTAATTTCCTACTCTAGGACTTGACTTTGCCCGCTCTTAAGTTGTCATTACAACTTATTAGTAATTAAGTCTCCCTTAAACCTAATAGATGGATTGGATCAATGAATGAGAAAAAATCTGTTTTGTTCTCGATTAAATTAGTTTTGTCAACTTTACCATCTTATCAAATGCGATTAATCGATTATTCCTAAAGGGATTCTTATGGAAATTGAGAAGTTAAGTAGAGATTTTTTTGGAGTAAAGGATCGACTACAAGTAAACTCCATCTCATAGACTGGAATACTATCAAATTAGATAAAGAACATGGGGGGCTTGGAGTTAAGGATCTTGCAATTCAAAATAGATCTTTCATAATGAAGTTATGTTGGGGTCTTATTACAAAGCCTGAGGCCCTTTGGGTTAAATCTCTGAAAAGTAAATATACTTGTGGAAGTGACAAAATTCCAAATATAAGTAAGAAAAAGAAACAATCTGCAGTCTGGAGTTCTATTGTCAAAGTTTGGGATAAGTTTAGAAGAAATTTGGGAAGTAAACTTAAAAGTGGTAATAACACTAATGCATGGTGGGAACTATGGTCCCTCTTGATAAACCTTTGATTCAATATGTGGATAAAAACCATGATTGGATTAGTCATGATGAGACCTTGTGAGGGCCTTTGTGTCTTTAAATGGTTCTTGGGATCTTACGAAATGGAGACTTTTCTTACCGAATGGGTGATTGACAAAATTAAGATGGTCAAACCACCAACCATGGAGGGAAACGATCTTTTTATTGGAGGGTCTCTAATGATGGAAATTTCAGCATTAAATCCGCTTATAAAATGTTACATATAAATAATGATTCTACAGAGGAACCTTTAAAAAGATATTTGGCGTTGGCCAATTTCAGAATGTGCTAAATTCTTCATGTGGCAAGCTTTTCATGGTAAATTACCTACTAATACTGTTAGGAAAAACCGAGGTTTGAGTGATCAAAATGAGTGTCCCTTTGAGTGCCTTGGTGAGGAAACAATTCTTCATACTCTGAGAGATTGCGAGATAGCATACACTGTGTGGCTTGATTTGATTAACCCTTTATATTATAGTACGTTTTTTAGTGGTAATTTGCAAGATTGGATATTGTGGAATAACAAACATGAACCGGGTGGTAAGAGAGTCAAGCGTTGGCGTTGGATGCGAATATTTGGATTGGTTTGTTGGCTGATCTGGAAGAATAGATGCAAGAAGATTTTTGAAGGAGTAGGTGCTCATCCTCGTTGCATAGTACACAGCTGTCTTCATAAACTAATGGAAGGTGTTGAGCAAGGAAAATTCTTTCATCAGATTTATCAAGTTCCTGATAGAGCAGATGCCCAGTGGAGTGTTCCTCCTTTTGGCTATATTAGGGTGGATGTAGATGGATCGGTGTCCAATCATAGTGTTGCAGCTTGTGGTGGCATTCTTAGAGATAGCAATGGAGCGTGGATTGTAGGATTTCAACAGAAACTTGGCTTCTCTTCAGTTACTGCAACTGAACTTCAAGCAATTAAAGCTGGTTTGTTGATTTGTAGGCAGCTTGGTTTCACAAAAATTAAGCTGTATTCAGATTCTACAGAAGCTATTCGTCTTTTGATATCAGAGTATGGACCATATCACCCTTTGGCTCAAGAGATTTATGTAATCAGATCGATGATTTTCGCAAACTGGGATATAGAAATAATTCATTCAAATAGAAAGATGCTGAAATGTGCAGATTTTTTGGCCAAAATGGCTCATGACGCGAACACGGAGCTGAGTTTGTTACAAATTCCACCATCCTGTTGTTTGGATCAAATGTTAATCGATCTAGGATAATTTATTTTATGTTGTATCACTTTTGTGTAGTGTAATGTTGACTTATCCCAAGAGATAACTCTTGTCTTATTGATTCAAAAAAAAAAATGAATGAGAAAAAATAAAAATTTACACGAAGCATCCTCCACAGATTTCTAACAAGGGAATTCGTAAACTAAACACAAAGAATATATCATTTTTGTTCTATTTATAAGTCAATTTTGACCAAATTTTAGAGAAGTAGTTGATACAATAATTATGTAGGTAAATTTTTAACTTTGTCTTCATTTATGATTGGATATTGTTAAACTATTTCTTCTCTCTTTATCTTTATGAGTACAATTAATAAGGGTAAAATTGTTACAATATCATTTATTACATGAAACTGGACTTATAATTAGGATCAATTTTTTTTTTTGTCAAAATGGACTGATAAATAGGACCAAAGTGATATAATAAACAACATTTATCTTTATTGAGCAAAACAATCTAGCAGTTAAAATTAGTTAAAAATGATAAATGTGTCAAAAATGTCATTTTTTTTTAAAATATGCCCCTATTTATGAAAAAGAATATAAAAGAGAGAATAAGTAACAAATATAAAAGAGTATGAATATAAAATATAAGTGAGCATGTGTAATAAATAAGCAGATAAAAAAGAATTAGTAATGAGTGGGGGTAATTACTAATTAGTATAAAGAGTCTTTCTTCATCCTCTTGTATTTGCCCTGTATTTGGTTGCTTGACGTTGTATGATTCGTCATTGGTCAGGTCTGGGTTGGACTCCAACAAAGGAGCCATTGGAAAAGCAAACAGAAAGAGCTTACAGAGTATTGTCTGGCTGGATGATGAAGAAGAGGAATCCTTCACGTGCCTCGTCAAATCAAGGGTTCTAAAATGACGTGAAGGAGCAGGGTCATTAAATTAGAATCAGGGAAGGACCAAAGGAGACTGCTCCACGTCTCTTCAACTTTTTTAAAAACTTTATGGGGTCAATTTCCATTAAATCTAAACAGCACCAAATCATCTCATGGAAGATATGATGTTGATGTTCTTTTAAAAGAGAATTAAATAAATACATTACGTATAATTTTTAATATTATTTCTACTAATTATATTAAACTCTTTATTACTTTCATCAACTACTCTTATTAATTATGAACATATATGAAAAAAGATAATTAATGTTCATTGAAAACAAGCAAATGCATTATAAAAAAGACCAAATATACTTACAGGTTGGTGCCTTATAATAAAAACCAGAGAGAGTATTATATACCACTCTGGTCCTATTTATAAGTCCATTTTGACCAAATCTCATATACTAAAGAGAGGTAGTTGACACAATGATTGTAGGGGTAAATTTTTAACTTTGCCTTAATTTATGATTGAATATTTTTCAACTATTGATTCTCTCTTTATCTTCTTAGGTACAATTGATATAGGTAAAATTGTCACAATCTCATTTATTACATAAAACTGACTTATAATTAGAACTAATTTTTTTTGGTCAAAATGGATTTATAAATAGGACTAGAGTGATAATCTCGTTTGATTATGGTTGTGATTTATTGACCCCTAGACTTAGTCTTCAAGTTAGTTCATTGACTGGGTTCGATTTTAATAACCTTGATTAAAATGTGTCTTTAATAAGAATAGAGGAAAAAATAGTTTAAATTTAGAAGAAGAAAAAGTTACTCATGAAAAGGATGAACCCTGGAAAAAGAAAGTTGGTCACAAAAATTAGCAAATGATTATCTAATAGTGATAATTTACATGTACTAGTTTAACATATATATCTAATAGGGTAATTCCACCTTTTTTTTTAAATACAGAGTGACTTAAAAGGGTCCATGTCAATTTCTTCAAGAATGAGACTTAAACGTGGGATCAGGGGAGACGCTACGCATTTTAATATTGGACGAAAATTCATATTTAATTTAATTTGATCTTTGTAATTTTACTATTTAGAGCAACAGAAATCTAATATAAAATAAAACAATCACTTCCTATTAAATTTTAAGAACATGATATTTTTTATGTAAAAAACTGAAAGATTGGACCATTTCAGAATCCATAAGAAGCGGGTTATGCACTTTCTCCATCATTCAGAAAGAAACGCACAGGATTAAACCATTTGTTAGGGACAACAGATACAAAATTGATAAAAAAAATTCATTTTATCTTTATTTATAAATATATATTGTTCGCTTCTTCTCCATCTATCTTTAATAAGATCAACTTATTATAAGTCATTCAAAACCCAGAATCTCGATTTATTTTTGACACAGCACGTAATAATATATGATATCATACCTAAGAAATAAAAATAAACACGTAAACACCTATTGATTAAGTATAAATAGAAACAGAAAATTCAGTTTAATTCACATCTCAAAGGCATATATGATTAAGCTAGACAATAAATCAAGAAAATTACAAAGCAAAGCAAAATCCAAATCCATATTCCATTCACTTGATCACTTAGCTCACATAGTTAATAGGGAAAATCCTTTTGAGGGCCCTTTTTGGTGTAAAAATCTAAAAAAATGCCTCAAAATCTGACAATACCTAAAAAGACCTTAAGGCCTTTTCATGTATTTTCGTAATCTTTACGCGAGTTATTAATTTGTCTCGATATATATCAGCCCCATTAACAACAATTTTTTAACAACTAAATCAGCCCCAATTAACAACTATATCAGTACCCCGTTACTATATCAGCCCCGTTAACACAAGATTCTGAAAATACCTGAAAAGGCCGCCTTAGGCCTTTTTTGGTATTGTCAGATTCTTGCGTGAATTGTTAACGGGGGCCTTTTCAGGTATTGTCAGATTCTGAGGACATTTTTTGGGATTTTTACACCAAAAAGGGCCCTCAAAAGGATTTTCCCTAGTTCATACATAACCATAAAACCAAAGAAACAAAATCACATCAAAATAACTAGTTTAGTCATCTAAATCAATATCTAAATTATCTTGGAAAACTCTGCTTTCTGATGATCCCACCTATAAACATGAACATGAAACACAGAATGATCAGAATCATCACATTTATTAATCATTTCAAAGACGCAGATATCTCTCATTTTCAAATGATGTTCTTTCACCAATCTCCTCCATCCGTTAGTCACCCTGGCATCCTTTCTTCGTTTCTTACATCGTTTATTTTCGTACACATGAATCTCCATTTTCCATGTTTTCTCAGATACGCCTAACTTGATCATTTCGTTTTCCTTCATATGTTCCTCGAAAAATCTGTGGGTATAGGCTGTGCAGCAAACATAAGTGTATTAAGACCAGACAAGAAATATCTTATATCCGTGATATATGTGGGCATTATATGTATCGGATCTGACAATTTTTTTTTTTCCTTTTAACAACACTCGCGCGTGACTGAATTTTGTAAGAACATATTTTTCAAAAGACAGAGAGATTGAAAAAAAAAAAAAACTTAAAAAAACAAATTCACATTCTTCTTGTGAAAGATCTGTGCGGTAAAGTTGAGCAGAAAATTAAAGAACTTACCAGAGATTGGTTGGTACTTGAATACTTGAGTTGGAGATGAAAATACTTATTTTCAGATTCGAATTCGATGTAGTTATGATAATCTGGAGGCATTCTACAATATTTTCCATACCATTTGAACTCAAAATTTAGTGCTTTTCTTTTCCGGGTCTCTCCTTAATTTTTGAATAAAACACAAACAACTTAATTAGTTTCCTATGTATTTCAGTTCATAAAATAAATAAATAAATCTAAATAATAAGATATGAAGACCTTGACACATTTTGAAGCTTACCAATTTCTTGTTCGTCATCATCAAAAGATGAGTAAGAGCCATCTGATTCAAGTTTCGTGACGCCACTTTTGAAAGCTTTGGATTCTCGATCTTTGTTTACATCAGCATCATTTTCTTCATTGCGCCTCTTTCTTTTTCTTCGTGCTTGTTCATTCCTCTGGACTTGTTTACCATTAAGAGGTTCACAACATCTCTCCCCAGTAACCAAGTTCAATTGCTTCTCGCAGCAAGTTTTTCCGTAGACTTTTACCTTAAACTTCGAATAATCTGCAAAATACTTCAACACCAAGAAATCTCCAATTTCCAGACTATTATCTTGCACAAATTTATCCCAGCCATTATTAAAATAAAATTTGTTTCCCAGCTTTTCAACTCCAACTTCCCAATATTTTAAATTATAAGTCTCAAGTGTTGTCCTCTTTGGCACGCCGTCTTTCCCAAACTCCTTGATAAAAGATGGGGGGATTTGCTGTTCATATATCAGCACACAGAGAAGAACATATAAAAATTGTTTAAGACTTGACATCAAGTGTGTGTGTATCTATATTAAAGGAAAGGGATGATAAAACTGTAAAAGAGAATAATAAATGAAGGGAGAAGATACTATACTAACCAAGCGAGTAGAGAAATCATTGATAAGGACTTTGAAGAATGAAGTCTTCCTTTTATGTCTTCTTAGGAATTGTGAAGCCATGAAATATTCATAAGGTTGAACAAGATGAAGAGCCCAAGTAGTATAATAAGAATAATAAAAAAGCTTGTAATGTGAATCATTAAGTGAGATTCTCAGATTACAAGAGAGTTAGTGTGTTTGTGTCACTGTAACGTAAGTGACAATGACGAAAGTGTATAAGACAAGTAGGGAGGAGGAAAATAGAAAATGGTTTAAGTAAAAAAAATAGACATGTGATTTTTTTTGAGAAGTGCCCAAAGAAGAAATACTTTTTTTAGGTGTAAAAGTGACTATGTGGTTACAAATTAGGTGCAAAAATAGCGTTTGACTGTTAAGTTTGACTTTTAACCGTTAAGTTTGACTTTTTTTGCTGATTGGACAATGACGTGGCATTTCAAAGGTGCAAAAATAATTTTATAATCTTAAAAAAATATTTCAGGTATTGACCGGTACTAAAAATATAATTGAAAAAAATATTTCGTGGTACCGACCGGGTACTAAAAAGTATTTTCGGATCGATTGGTGCAAAAAAAATATTTCATAATTTTGAAAAATTATTTTAGGATCTTGAAAAAATATTTTGGTATTGACCAGAAGGTACTAAAAGGATACTTGAAAAAAATATTTGAAATGCCACGTCATCGTCCATCAAGAAAAAAGTCAAACTTAATGGTCAAAGTCAAACTTAACGGTCAAACGCTATTTTTACACCTAATTTGTAACCACATAGTCACTTTTACACCTAAAAAAAATATTTGATACTGGGCGTTCCTTGGAGATAAGGATATGTCTATTTTTACACCTTAACCCATAGAGAAATGAGTAGTTTCTTACTGGCTCCAAATATATATAGAGCGTCAGTTTCTAGTAGGGTAATTAATGAGCACTTTTCAAAATATTAATGGTTAGTTTGGATTGAGGGAAGGGGAGGGGAGGGGAGAGAAAAAAAATGGGGGAGAGGAAAATTTTGTAGGCCTCACTAGACTAAATTCAAGTACAATTTTCTCCTCCCCCAATTTTTTTTTCTCTCCCATCCCATCCCCTCCTCTTCCCTCCCCTTCCCTCAATCCAAACTAACCCTAAAAGATAGTTTAATTCAGGTTCAGTGTTAGTAAATGTGGATCCTCGAGCCCCGTATTTTTTCTCTCTTTTCTTTCAAAACTTCATTTTCCATGCTATGAGTCTGTTCAAATGTGACTCTTTTATGAAGGAGTACATCTCCGACGTTTCTTGAGAAAGGAGGTGAGTTTTGATAGTTTTATGAACGACCCATTATCAATTAATTAAGTTTTAAGTTTCAATGGTGGTGCTAAATTTACTATTACTCCCTTTGTTGTTTTTGAACTACTCTTCTATTCCTATTTATAAGTGCCCGTTTGGATAACCATGAAAAAACACGTTTTTTGGGCAAACCATGGTTTGGAGGAAAAATAGCCAAACACTCTAAAATTGTGTTTTTAGCTAAAACCATGGTTTTGGAAAAAAACTATTATTTTCAGCTTTTTTCAGTACCAATCCAAAGATCCTTAAGTATCTTTTTAGTACCGTCAATACTCTTAAGTATTTTAATTTTGTACATAAATTTATGTAATTTTGTTACACCCTTACTAGCCTCGTCCTTTTAGGTGGCGGGTAGTGTAATACCCTCTTACTTATTAAATCCAACTGTCACACCCTTCCAATAATATTTTACAGATCAGAGTATTATAGCGCAGCGCAGTGGCAAAACAATTTGGGCATAGTATACTGATAATAAATTACAAATATTTAATTTGTTACAAAATTTAAAACAGTATATCCAAATCCAACACCTCCATTTGCTAATATCCTCCTGAGAGCTATATCCAATAAATTGTACAACATATAGGTAGCAATAGAGGCTGGAATCCCGAAAAATCCCAAAGTAATCATTATTCTCCTACACAAAGTATATTCAAAGCATATAAGAAAACCATAAGCATCCAGTAAATCGCACACAGTGAGGCACGAAGCCAAATATGGAACAAGCAGTCTTAATAGAACATAGCATAGATTGCAGGGCACAATGTTAATTCCTGTATTTTGATGATCACAATTTCCAGAGTATTGAATTAAGTATTGATAAGTTTCAAGTAACCCTGCTCGAGCAAAAGCAGAACATTGCTCGAGCAACATCGGGCTTCATGAAGAATAGAAGGAAAGTATGGGAGAACATGCCCGAGCAATCTTTGAAAAGTCAAAAAACATGACCTTGCCCGAGCAAGGAAATAAGCTTGCTCGAGCAACATCGGGTTCAAGAAAGCCAAAGCATAGTACAAGTGAACTTGCCTAAGCAACCTTCGAAAACGTCGAAAGTATAACCCCGCCCGAGCAAAGTAGTAATCATGCTCGAGCAACATCGGGTCTTCTGAAGGAAAAATAAAGTCCAAGTGATCTTGCTCAAGCAACATCTGAAAGCATCAGAAAGCATGACATTGCCCGAGCAAGGTCATAGTCTTGCCCGATCAATGTCGTGGCAAAGGCAAAATAAAGCTTGCTCAAGCAACACCTGAAAGCATCAGAAATCATGACCTTGCCCGAGCAAGGTCACAGTCTTGCCCGAGCAACATCGAGACAGAAGCAAAAACCACAAGTTAGGTAAACTTGCCCGAGCAAAGAAGAAAGCTTGCCCAAGCATGCGCCCAAGCAAAGACCAAAAAGGTCGCCCGAGCATCATCAAGCCTTCACCTCGTCGAGTCTTTCCCGAGCAAGAAATATAGTTTGCTCGAGCAACATCAAGAAGAAACACTTAATTCCTTCACGAGGAAGAGCTTGCCCGAGCATGAAGAAATGCTTGCCCAAGCATTATGCCCGAGCAAAGGAAAAAGTCTGCCCGAGCAGACTTATGTTCTCTTCCTGAAGTTGCCTCTGTTTGGAGTTTGCCCGAGCAAGATTTGAAGCTTGCCCGAGTAACATCGAAAGGAAGTGATTTTTGCTACATATTGAAAAGCTTGCCCGAGCACATAAATCATCATGCTCAAGCACTATGCCCAAGCAAGGAAAAATCCTTGCTCGAGCATCAGCAAACAAAAGACATTTTCACTACATAAAAAAGAAGCTTGCTCGAGCAAGCCTAAAGTGTTGCTCAAGCAAAGGCGACTGCTTTTGAAAACTTCGTCTCGCGTAATTCTTCAAATCCTTATTCTTAGCTTATCACATCTGATTATTACTTATTGAGTTTACCAAATGCTTTTAAAAAGTGTGTTGATGAGTTTCAGATTAATTAGACACAAATTACCGGTGATTAGAATAAAGCATTGTGCTCGATTTAAGCATTATATGAAGCTACCTAAACCGAACCAAATTGTTCGATCAAGTAAAGCCTCTCTCGATATTCCCATTGCGCATTAAATGCTATTTGACAACGGATATACAAAAGAATGTAAGAGAATGTCTCTCCACAAATTCCAGTTGTGATATTCAAACGGACGAAGCTGAGACAAAGCGGTTCATCTATCTAACGGCTACCTTGATGAGTCACAACGGTTGATTCTTAATCTTCCTCAACGGTCATTAATGGCATCATCTATAAATAGGAAGAGCATTGAGTTTGGACATCTACCGAAACGCTCGAGCAATTAATTTGATTCCGCATTCATTCGTTGTTTCAACTGTTTCATTAAATTCTCGTGTGTTCTTCGGTGTTCATTTTATCTCGCTCGTGAGGAGTCTTTAAACACTTATTTATTTCATTCGTGAGTTATACTTAAGGTTAAGGAACCTTAAGAAAGGGTGTATTAATTACAACTTGTAAGGGAGTGGAGTCCGGAAGTAAGGGGATCATCCTTCGTTTACGTAGTCCGTAATTACATTTGAAAGATAGTGAAAACCATGAGTTCCGGGATTTGGATGTAGGTCAGTGGGTTGAGACCGAACCAGTATAAATTGTCTTGTGTTCATTTCTCTTCTCTGTCTCTATCTTACATCCTTGTGTCTCCGTGAGGATTTCGAAAAGAATTTTCGAAATCACCTATTCACCCCCCTCTAGGTGATATTCTGTCTTCATTTTGGTATCAGAACCTGGTTATCTCAGTTGGGGCTAACATCCCGAGATCGATCATGGACGGAATATTGCCTTATGGTGCCTTAATCAATCGTCCAATTGGTTTAACGGAGAACACTATACTTTTCGGAAAGGAAAGTTCGAGTGTTCGTACTAGCAAATGGAATATGGTCTCGGCAAGTGATAGAAAAAGGAGACTATGTTCCCATAAAGATTGAAGGAGGCATCTCGGTTCTAAGTCGAAGAGGAATTTGATGAAAATGATAAGAGAAACATTACTCTTAATAAAGCAAGGCTATTTTAATGCTGCAAAGTGCTCTTAGTCAAAAAGAGTACTTTCGAATATCCAATCTGTCAACTGCGAAGGAAATGTGGAAAGCTCTGGAGGTAGCATATGAAGGAACCACTGGCACTAAAGAAAATCGCATCAACATGCTAACCACCGAGTATGATCTTCTTCGAATGAAGAATGGAGAAACTATTGCTGAATTTCAACTCCGCTATACTCATCTTGTCAATCAACTAGTGGCTTTGGGAAAAATATATGAACAACGTTCTCAAGTCAGAAAAATTCTCAATGTTCTAACTAAAGATTGGGAAGCGAAAGTTACTGCAATAGAGGAGACTCGTGGAGAATCAATGGTGTCTGTTGCTGCACTATTCGGAAGTCTATCTGAATACGAAAGCAAGATGAAATTTAAGAAGGAGCTAGATGAAGTCAATCCTACCTGGAGCAAAGGTGTTGCTCTAAAAGTTTAAAAAGAAAAGGAAGATAAAGACGAAGACGAGAATGATGATGATGATGAAATCGGGTTGTTTGTAAGGAAGTTCAAGAAGTTCCATAGAAAAGGTCAAGGCTTCATAAACAAATTCCAGAAAGGCGGTTCGAGCAGTAGAAGGGAATTCAAAGATAGAGATCAAATTATCTGCTATGAGTGCGAGAAGCCAGGACACTACAAATCAGAATGCCCACAGTTGAAGGATAACGATAAAGAAAAGAAGAAGAAGTTCAATCATTTCAAAAAGAAGGCCTATGTATCATGCATATGGGGGATTAGCTCTTCAGATGAAGAAAGTGAAGAAGAGAAAGAAATGGCTAATGTCCTGTCTTGTAGCGAGAGGAAGAACAACCTCGATCATGACAAAGAGGTATATGATTCACATCCCACCTATGATGAATTATTTGATGAATATAATGAAGTGCAAAGCTGAATTTGAAAAGGTAGTTGAGGAATGTATAAATTTGAAAAGAGAAAACATGACTCTCAAACTAAAAGTTGAAAAACTTTCTGTGAAAATCTAGTTTGTGATTATTGCTTGGATTTAGAGAAAAGGAATTTATCTCTTTAAAGCGCTTGAGAAATTCACTAAGGGAAGTGAAATGCTCAACGTTATTTTGAAAGCACAAAAATTTACAAATGATCGATCGGGCATTGGTTACAATCCCATTTTTGATAAAAGGAAAGGAAGGAAGAAAAAAAGGAGGAAAGTCATATTTAAACTATTTTCAAAAGTCATTTTCATTCCTCAAATCCCTTTGTTCACTACGATTCTTTATGTAATCGAAAAGGCCACAACACTTCATCATGTTTTCACAAAAAGGATAGAAGAGATAGACCTGTTGGCAACTACAAGTGGGTGCCTAAGGGAACCTATGTTCCTAAGGGCCGAACTAACCACGAAGGACCCAAGAGAAATTGGGTACCCAAGGTTTAATTTCATCTCGATCGCGGGTGTGTTTAAGAGCATCAAGAATCAACAAATGGTATATTGATAGTGGATGCTCAAGACACATGACGGGAGACGCCGACAAATTATGGAAATGAAATCAAAGGATGGTGGCAAAGTCACTTTTGGAGGAGACCAATCCGGAAAGATTATTGGGATTGGCGAAATTGGTACAAAGGATGGACCTCTAATCAAGGATGTGTATCTCGTTGAAGGTCTCTGTCACAATCTTCTGAGTGTGAGTCAAAGCGCTGACAAGAATAATTGGATCATATTTGATTCAGAAGAATGTCTTATTGTCAAGAAAGATGATCTCCCGATTGATAAAGGTAAACTTAAGGTATTATTTAAAGCTCCTAGAGAAGGTAATTGCTATACCTTAGATTTACCTAAAGCGGGCATCGAAAAATGTTTTGTTAGCAACTTGGATGAAAGTTGGCACGTGGCATAAGTGTTTGGCTCATGTAAACATGTTTCAACTAGACAAGTTGGTAAGAAAAGATTTAGTTGTTGGTTTACCCAAATTGCGTTTTAAAAATGATATGATATGTGATTCTTGTCAAAAGGGTAAACAAATCAAATCATCTTTTAAAAACAAACCTGAAATCTCGACCAATCGACCCCTCCAACTACTTTATATGGATTTAGTTGGACTCGCAAGAGTAAAGAGCCTTGGTGGCAATTTGTATACTCGGTCATTGTCGATGATTTCTCACGATACACATGGACCATATTTTTATCTTCTAAGGATGAAACATTTGATCTGTTTGTTATCTTTGCCAACAAGGTGCAAAATGAGAAAGGTGTATGCATTACAACAATCCGAACAGATCATGGAGGTGAATTTGAGAATCAAGCTTTTGGAGAGTTCTGTGATTCTCATGGAATCAATCACAATTTCTCAGCTCCAAGAACACCACAACAGAATGGTGTGGTTGAAAGAAAGAATCGTATACTAACGGAGATGGCTCGTGCAATGTTGAACGAAAATCAGACATCACAAGTCTTCTGGGCAGACGCTATGAGCACTGCAAGTTACATTTCAAATAGAGCCTATCTCCAGAAGAAACTCAACAAGACTCTATATGAGCTATATAAGGGAAGGAAACCGAACTTGGCCCATCTTCACATCTTTGGATGCAAGTGTTATGTACATAACAATGGTAAGGATAACTGGGAAAATTTGATCCCGATCCGATGAAGGTATATTCCTTGGTTACTCAAGTAGAAGTAAAGCATATAGAATTTTTAATAAACGCACTCGCATAGTTGAAGAATCAATTCATGTTGTATTCGTGAGTCTAAGATAGATAATCCTGATGATGAAGAAAATGTGTTCAAAAACCAATTCTTTTCAAAAACCACCCCTGCTTCTATTGAAAACTCTGAAAATGTTTTTGAAAGTGGTCCTCAAAACAATTTAGAGAATCCTGATCAATCTCAACCTAAAGCCTGGAAGTTCATTAGGAATCATCCCTTGGACCAAGTAATAGGTGACATTAATCGGGGAGTGAGGACCGAAATAGCACTCTAAATGAAGTAACTTTTTCTCGCATTTATTTCTCACATTGAGCCCTCTAAGATTGACGAAGCCCTTTCGACAATGATTGGGTGTTAGCAATGCAAGAGGAGTTACATCATTTTGATAGAAATCAAGTTTGGGATTTGGTACCTAGGCCTAAAGACCATCCGCCATCATTGGCACTAAATGGGTATTTAAAAACAAACGAGATGAAATTGCAATTATAGTCCGTAACAAGGATAGATTGGTTGCCAAAGGCTACAATCGGGGAATAAGGGATTGATTATGAGGAAAGGTTTGCTCCAAAGAGCAAGATTGGAAGCAATACGTGTACTCTTAGCCTTTACATGTATCAAAGGATTCAAACTCTATCGGATGGATGTAAAGAGTGCTTTTCTAAATTTTTTATTCAAGAGGAGGTATATGTTGAACAACCTCCGGGTTTTGAAAATGAACATCATCCAGATCATGTCTATCGTCTTAAGAAAGCCTTGTATGGTCTTAAACAAGCTCCCGTGAGCTTGGTATGAACGATTAAGTAAATTTCTTTTGGAACAAGGCTTTGTTAGAGGAAAGACAGATACAACATTATTTATTCGAACCAATAAAGCTAATGAAATTCTAGTTGTACAAATTTATGTAGATGACATTATATTCGGAGCTACTAATGATTCTCTTTGTGAGGAATTTTCTAAGAAGATGCGGGGAGAGTTCAAAATGTCAATGATGGGAGAGCTTAACTATTTTCTTGGACTACAAATAAAGCAACGAAGGATAGAATATTTATCTCCTGCACAAAATATCTCCGGGATTTACTAAAGAAATTTGGATTGGAGCATTGTAATGGTGCGTACACTCCAATGAGTTCGACAAAGCGTCATTGGATGCGAGATGAAGAGAAGGGAAAAGACTTCAATATAACCAAATACAAGAGGAATGATAGGCTCTCTACTCTACCTAACCGCTAGTCGGCCGGATATACAATTCAAGTGTGGGAATGTGTGCGAGATTCCAATCGGCACCCAAAGAATCACATGCCGAACACGTAAAAAGAATTTTTCGGTATCTCTTAGACACAAAGGAGTTAGGTCTCGGTTCCCAAAAGGTCAACAAGAATTCTTGGTTGCATACTCGGATCATGATCATGCGGCTACAAGATCATAGAAAGAGCACCAAATGGACAGTGTGAATTCTTCGGAGGCTCACTAGTATCTTGGTTCAGCAAGAAACAGACCACTGTTGCAGTATCATCAACTGAAGCGGAGTATGTAGCAGCCTCAAGCTGCTGTGCACAAGTCTTGTGGTTAAGACAAAAATTATCTGACTTGGGGGTCCATCTGAAAGAGATTCCTATCCTGTGTGATAACACAAGCACGATTAGCTTGGCGAAAAATCCAGTTCAACATACAAGGACCAAGCATATCGATGTAAGACATCACTTCATCAGAGATCATGTGCAAAAGAAAGATGTGAAAGTGATATTCATTCCTACTCACCTACAGTTATCGACATTTTCACCAAACCACTAGCTAAGGAACAATTTTTGTTCATTCGGAGAGAATTGGGAATGGCTAATCCCAATGAATTGTGATTATGTCTCCCTTAATTAATTCATTTTTAAATTACAAATACTAACTTTGGCATCAGAGTTTCTTATTACTGATATGCAGGATGCTCTGTTCGTAGAAGGCAAAATAGAGCTCAACAGAGAAAAAGTTGCTCGAGCACATCAGTACACTTTGCTCGAGCAACCAAGCAAAAATTGCTTTCAAAAAGGGGAAGAGAGGAATGCTGCTCGAGCAAGCTTAGAAACTTTGCTTGAGCAAGAACGGGCCTTGCGAAAAAAAATAAAAAATAAAAAATTGGGCTTTCATATGCTTGCTCAGGCAAGACAAAAGGTCTGCCCGAGCAAGAACTTTGCCCGAGCACACAAAAAGTGTGCCCGAGCAAAGTCGGGAATCAGAACATCTAAAAGGTGTCTGTCGTTTCATTTCACGGCCAAAACTCTTTTTCCCCCAATTCCTCTATCCAAAACCCTAAACCCTCTCTTCTCAATTACCTCTTCCGTTTCTTCCGTTTTCGAATCGTTACTCCAAATTGAACCGTTTCGACTGTTCAATCCATCAAACACAACGATTTTAACCGATCAGATTCTAAAATTTCCCTCCATTTTCTCTTTTTCGCTGTCCCCTCATCGTCGGCATCATCAATCGTCGTCCTCAACCAATTTTCCTCAAATCATCATCATCGGAATCATCATCGCCATCAATGGCCGGTTCAAGTGAGAAGTCAGCATCTCAATCCTCTCCGGCGAAGAAGTCGAGATTCTATCGGCCAAAAGTCACCGCTTCCGACAATCCTTCGAAACAGAGTAAATCCCAATCCTCGGCAAAAACGACGAAATCCACCAAGTCCAAATCATCTGGGAAGTTGAAAGCTAGTGAGGATACTCGACTTCACCAACACTCGTCTCAAACTTTCGCCGGAAAAGCAAAACGATCACGATCACCTTCACCACTCACTTGAAGTCATTGGGCACTTCAAAGGCAATGGATGAAGTTGCCGAAAAAGCGGCAAGGAAGATCATCCCGACCTCTCAAACCCTCTCTTAGTCAAAAATCTCAAGGGTCCGGGGAGCAAAAGTCAAGGTTTCTTTTCACTCCAACCCGAAGGGTCAGAAAACAAACAGGATCAATCCCCGACAAATCGACCTCCGGATGGTAAACTCCTAGAACCTTCGCCTAATATGATCACTGCCGCTATTTCTGTTGATGATTTCAAGATGTTTGATCACTATTTTGGATCTCGACCATTCGTTGGGTCCATTGTGTTTGTTAATTTGGATCATTTCAAGACAATTTAATTTTGATTTGACAAACTGGTTGCTCCAATTTATACCTCTCCTGAGTATAAGCAATCCATATTCCCCGGAAGCAGTACGAGTCTTCTACCACAATATGCATATGCAAAAGAAGGCCAATAAATCTGATGATGATGTGTTGATTACTACGGTGCGAGATCAGGAAATCAAGCTCACGGATTATGACCTCAATGTCCTTTTGGGTGTAGTGGAAATTCCTGAAGATTCTCCACGAATTTCTCATGTCGAATGTCATCAAATCTTGTTTCCGGATGTTCAAGTTGAAGGCAAGAAGATCAACGTTACTCCGGCTATGATGAAGGATGAGTACGGGTGGTACTGTATATCTACGCCGCTCGGTTCGTAAAGGTCGAGCTTCACACATTTTGTGAGGAAAGATTTTGAGCGATTTGCCTCTCTGATTGCTATGGAGCCGCGAGATTTGAGCAAATGGATTATAGAGGAGATGATGACTTTTGTTTCCGAGGCTAAGGTTCGACTTCGTGCTACAATCCCATACCCATCTTTGGTCTCTCGAATCTTAGAAGTCAAAAATATTTGGTACCTCTCGGATGACAAAGAAGTGTACCCTCCAAAGATTTGGGAAAGAGCACATGAAAAGTATGAGAATCTCATTTACAAAAGCTCAATCTCAAACCACAGGCAAAGCACCCCTTTCCTCCTCTCAACCAGTTGTTTCTAAGCCAACTGCCTCCCAGCTTCCTGATGAAGCAGAATCCTCCAAGGCTGGACCCTCTTCCACATCGCCATCCTTCTCTCAGGCTGCCATTCAAACCATTGTTGAAGTCACAGTTCAAAAAGCTGTGGCTCCTATATATAAATCAATAATGGCTTATCAGGATCTCACAAGGACAATGATCAAACGTTTCCAAGAAGACATGATAGGGTTGAGGTCTCAGATTAGAATACAGATGGATATAGACTTACAAGATTTCAAGACAGAGATTAAGGAGTCAATGGACAAACGCTTCTCTACTATCTATGATCAGCAGGAGGAAATCAAGAGAGAAATTCAGACTCTTTCTCGACAACAATATGGACTGCACAAAGTTATCAATTCATTTGACTTCACACTCGATAATTTCGTATCAAGCTTTGGTCCTGACGGCCCTTATGATCTAGCTACTCCACTCACTACGTCTCCTACTCCCCTTAGCTTCGCACCTTTTGGCTCTGCAGGCCCACCAGTTCCTTCTGTCCCAGTTGCCCCGCCTATTGATCCTTCTACTATACCTCTTCCATATGTTTCTTCTGATAGTGCACCCTCATCTTCTTCTCCGCAGGATCCCCATTTTGACGATAACAAAGGGGGAGAGTAGGTGTTAGGATTAGTAGGTGTTAGGATTTTCTTGTTGCTATTTATGATGTTGCTATTTTACAATCAATATATATAGATCAGTTACTGATTTCATTTCGAGAATCTAGATTATGCATAACTAATTTTTATAATACTTAATTCAATAATGTTCGAATCTAATCCTAAGAATTGTCATCATCAAAAAGGGGGAGAATGTTAATTCCTGTATTTTGATGATCACAATTTCCAGAGTATTGAATTAAGTATTGATAAGTTTCAAGTAACCCTGCTCGAGCAAAAGCAGAACATTGCTCGAGCAACATCGGGCTTCATGAAGAATAAAACGAAAGTATGGGAGAACATGCCCGAGCAATCTTTGAAAAGTCAAAAAACATGACCTTGCCCGAGCAAGGAAATAAGCTTGCTCGAGCAACATCGGGTTCAAGAAAGCCAAAGCATAGTACAAGTGAACTTGCCTAAGCAACCTTCGAAAACGTCGTAAAGTATAACCCCGCCCGAGCAAAGTAGTAATCATGCTCGAGCAACATCGGGTCTTCTGAAGGAAAAATAAAGTCCAAGTGATCTTGCTCAAGCAACATCTGAAAGCATCAGAAAGCATGACCTTGCCCGAGCAAGGTCACAGTCTTGCCCGAGCAACATCGAGACAGAAGCAAAAACCACAAGTTAGGTAAACTTGCCCGAGCAAAGAAGAAAGCTTGCCCGAGCATGCTGCCCAAGCAAAGACCAAAGGGCCCGAGCATCATCAAGCCTTCACCTGTTCGAGTCTTGCCCGAGCAAGAAATATAGTTTGCTCGAGCAACATCAAGAAGAAACACTTAATTCCTTCACGAGGAAGAGCTTGCCCGAGCATGAAGAAATGCTTGCCCAAGCATTATGCCCGAGCAAAGGAAAAAGTCTGCCCGAGCAGACTTATGTTCTCTTCCTGAAGTTGCCTCTGTTTGGAGTTTGCCCGAGCAAGATTTGAAGCTTGCCCGAGTAACATCGAAAAGAAGTGATTTTTGCTACATATTGAAAAGCTTGCCCGAGCACATAAATCATCATGCTCAAGCACTATGCCCAAGCAAGGAAAAATCCTTGCTCGAGCATCAGCAAACAAAAGACATTTTCACTACATAAAAAGAAGCTTGCTCGAGCAAGCCTAAAGTGTTGCTTAAGCAAAGGCGACTCTGTTTTTGAAAACTCCGTCTGCGTAATTCTTCAAATCCTTATTCTTAGCTTATCACATCTGATTATTACTTATTGAGTTTACCAAATGCTTTTAACCAAAGGTGTGTTGATGAGTTTCAGATTAATTAGACACAAATTACCACCGATTAGAATAAAACATTGTGCTCGACGAAGCATTAAATGAAGCTACCTAAACCGTAACCAAATTGTTCGATCGAAGTAAAGCCTCTCTCGATATTCCCATTGCGCATTAAATGCTATTTGACAACGGATATACAAAAAGAATGTAAGAGAATGTCTCTCCACAAATTCCTAGTGATATTCAAACGGACGAAAGCCGAGACAAAGCGGTTCATCTATCTAACGGCTACCTTGATGAGTCACAACGGTTGATTCTTAATCTTCCTCAACGGTCATTAATGGCATCATCTATAAATAGGAAGAGCATTGAGTTTGGACATCTACCGAAACGCTCGAGCAATTAATTTGATTCCGCATTCATTCGTTGTTTCAACTGTTTCATTAAATTTCGTGTGTTCTTCAAAGTGTTCATTTTATCTCGCTCGTGAGGAGTCTTTAAACACTTATTTATTTCATTCAGTGAGTTATACTTAAGGTTAAGGAACCTTAAGAAAGGGTGTATTAATTACAACTTGTAAGGGGGGAGTGGAGTCCGGAAGTAAGGGGATCATCCTTCGTTTACGTAGTCCGTAATTACATTTGAAAGATAGTGAAAACCCAAGAGTTACGGGACCGGACGTAGGTCGTGGGTTGAGACCGAACCAGTATAAATTGTCTTGTGTTCAATTCTCTTCCCTGTCTCTATCTTACATCCTTGTGTCTCCGTGAGGATTTCGAGATTAGGGTCTGACAATCAACTTCCAAAATTCCTTAAAGCTTCAGACAGCGATACTTCTTGTCCTTGATCTTAGCTTTTCTTTGAAATCGACCTCTTTGAACTCCCTTGTATTTTCGTCAAGACTTCAAAACACCATGCAAGAATCATTTTTCAAGATCTTTGGAATGTCTATGAAGAAGGAAGTAGAGCAAGAATCCAAGTCTTACTTACCTTGATTCCGTGATCGGTTTGGAGATCAAAGATCTCCACCATGTAGACGGCACTAAACACCTCAGATCAAGATTCCAAAACCGTACAGATGTTGCTCTCATCGAGAAGAACAACTTTAGAGAAGGCCTCGGGAGCTAGAAACACTAAATCGAAGGCGAAATCGGCCCCATACTCTTTCTCTCTCCTCTAGCTCCTTCTTCCCGTCTTCCTTCTCTCTCTATTTCGTTTTTCTCTCTTTCTCTTCTCTTTTTCATGCCTTGGCCAAGAATGGTCTAAAGACAAATGAGAGGGAAGGGGCATATATAGAACATGGGTGTGGTCCATAACACGCTACGTGTATGGTTCAGAACGCGTCACTTGTCCTCTTTCTATTGGACCAACATAAAAGTAGCTTTATGCATTGTCAAGATGACGAAACATGTGTCATGATCTTATGCCTTGTCATCTCCATGTGCAACTATGCATGTATTAAAACTTGCTTACCAGATAACTTCCAGCAATATATGAAAATTGGAGTTGAACTTGAAAGAAAGGATTCTCAGAAGTGAATTCTATTTGGTCACAATCAGAAACCAATTTTATACTCTCATTTTGACTTCTCTTGTTGAACTGATGGTTTGTTTGTGATTTTTCTTCTTGTTTGCGCATTAACCTTCTCATATGATCAGCTTCTGCACCATGTCAATATTTGAAGATCTTGTTAATTTTTATCCATGTTAGTAAGAAGAATTAAATATCCTCATTTCAATATTACACCTTAAATTTTGAATAAAACGAAAAAAATTTCACGTCAAATTAAGAGAAAAAGGTGTCCTTTCTCGTATAGTGTCAATTTGGTGTTAATTTTTTTTTTTTAATGACAAATCATATGTAACTTAAATATTTTGAGTGTGTGTATATATATATATGTATATATACACATACATACATACATAAAATCAAAGCCAACTGTATGTATGACGAGTCAATTTCTTTCGACAAAAATTGAAAATCATCATGAAATGCAATTCATTAAAGAAGCCTACCAGTTTCATGATCATCATCATAAGAAGAAGAATCAGAATCGATTTTAATCCACCTGCTGCTTCCTTTTCTCCCTTCTTTTACTTTCACTGGTTCAGAACACCTCTCTCTGGCTACATTATTGAACTGAATCACACAGCATGTTTTCCCATAGACTGTAACCTTGAACTTTGAATGATCAGGGAAATATTTGAAGAGTAAAAAGTCACCTAGCTCCAAATTATTAGCTTTTACAAATTTACTCCACCAATTACTGAAATATAATCTCTCTCCAATCTTTTCCACTTTTTTTTTTTGGTAAAAAATCTTTTCCACTTTGACTTCTACATTTTTTCCGAAAGCCTCAAGTATTGTTTGGTTTGGAATTACTTCACCAAACATGATCATAAAAGCTGGTGGGATTTTCTGTTAACACAGAGAATACATAAAAAAAACTTTTAACAGCATAATAAAGCTTAATGATAAAATGGATCATAAGGAAGAAATATACATACCAGGCGGGTGGAGAAATGATTGATGAGTATCTTGAAGAACGAAGGCTTAATCGGTTCCATGAAAGCTTTGTAAGATTGAAAAGATAGAAATACTGGTGGAAATGCAAGTCAAGAAGTGAGATTTGGAGGATATATAAGAGAACTACTTATAAGGTAACCCACTCGGCATGTTTGTGTTGTTAAAAATTATTTTATTTTAATAATAATATCATAAACAATATAATTAAACTTATTGGACATATATAAAGTTGAGGCAACGATTGCACTTCCCAGAAACAAATAATATTGACTTTGAACTTGGGGAAGACTCAAATTCATGTGTGACCATCTATAGTAGTATGCTCTTTAACCAAGTTTTCGTTTTAAAAGTCCAGTTTGAATTTTTTTTTTTTTTCCAAATCCACCTATCTAGAACGTAATGAATGATGATGTTACAATTTTACCCCTATTAATTATAATAAAAAAATGAGTTAAATCATGTTGGTAAGAGAGAAAGATAAGAGAGAGTTCAGAATATTATTTATAAATAAGCGTAAATTTTGAAAAATGCACCAATTTATGATATATTTAATGAGTCAACTAACTTTCTTTAATATGTGGTAATTAGGTAAATTGAACCCTTTTTTTGGCCAAAGTTAAACTAGATTTGTAAAAAGGACCACAGTGGTATTATTAAAAGAAGTTAATTTGGGGGTATGTGTATGCATGAAAATGTGTCCTACATATGGTTGACTGGGTCAGCGGCAGGTATAAGTATATTTGTTTTATATAATTAATACTCCTCATGTCTATAATATAAGTCACTTTAACTAATTTATCAGAATCAAGAAATGATAGTTAACTTATTAAATTTGTCATAAATTGAAAGAAATTTTTAACTCCACCCATATTAAATGAGGCATTAAAGGAGATAAAAACATAAGGTTTCATATTTCAATATTATTTACATGGGCAAAATTGACAAATAAGCATTAATTTCTCTCCAAATGACTATATTGTGCATCAAGTCGTTCTTCTAAAAGTGACATATTATGGATTGGAGGGAGTAGTTTAATAGTTTAATTATCAACTCTTGGCAAAAAAGAAAAAAAAGTTTAATTATCAAGAGATATGGAGGAAGACCTGGCGTCACTGAAAATTATAAAACTCTCAAAATATGATGACCTCCCGTTTTCTTCTTTCTCTATCTAGAGTCTTTTAATCTTTCCAATTTTTTAATATCACAGCCCTTCGTAGTCAGCAACAATATTCAGTTATTTATAATATCAAAAAATCCCAAACCCAGAAACGGTTATCTTAATTGGATGACACTGCAATTATCATGCATCATGTTCGCCGAGAAACTGTTTTTCATTAATTTACTAGATTAAGAAGAGAGTTAAATATTGATATTTTCTAAAAAGGAAAGAAAACTTTTCAAGTTACCCTGATTATGAGAACATTTTTTCTCATATTTTTTTCGCCATCGTAAAAATATAATTTCATCAAGGAAACAAAAGTAGCAATATACAATTGAAAGACTCCAAATTAAAAGTTCCAGACCATTGACAAATGAAACACAGAAGCAACTAGCTAGTAGACCACGAAGTTTGATTCTCTAGAAATCAACATATATGAGTGGTTTCTGATAAGTTTATTTGTAACAAGGATGCCTTTGCTATCCGGATATCCCTAGTCTTCATATCCTAACTCAAAAAAAAAAAATTGCAAAAGGGAAAATTTGAAAGAAAAAAAAAATAAAAGTATTTGTTTATATAGAGTGACATATGAAAAGGACTATAAATTTCTTCAAAAAAGTGACTTAGCCATTGAATCGGATCGGAGGGAGTATAATGGGTGCATATTCATATTGAATTTAATTTAATCTTTGTAATTTTACTATTTAGATCAATAGAAATCTAAAATAATTTCAACAAAACATTTGTGTTGTTAAATATTTTTTTTATATTTTATTTTAATAATAATATCATAAACAATATAATTAAACTTATTGGACATATATAAAGTTGAGGCAACGATTGCACTTCCCAGAGACAAATAATATTGACTTTGAACTTGGAGAAGACTCTAATTCATGTGTGATAATCTATAGTAGAATGTTCTTTAACCAAGCTTTCGTTTTTAGGTATCACGTAATCATTATATATATTTACGTACCACTTTAGTCCATTTTATAAGTCCAATTTAGAAAAAATTGGTCAAATTCTACCTACCTAGAAAGTAATCAAGGTGTTATAAATTTGCCCCTATTAATTATAATGAAGAAATGAGTTAACTCATGTTGAAATAAAAGAGAGAACTATGAGAGATAGTTGGCAATAATATTATTCATAAGTAATGGTAAATTTGGGAAATTGCATCAATTTTTGACATATTTATTGAGCTAACTAACTTTTTGGTATGTGATAATTAGGCAAATTGAACCCTTTTTTTGCCTAAGGTAAACTGGAGTTATAAAAAAGACCACATGTTAAAAAAGTTAATTTGGGTAATTAGTGTATGCATGAACATGTGTCATACATGTGGTTTGTAACACACCTACGGTCTACCGTCCTTTCGGGTGGCGGGTAGTGCGATCCTTTACTTTACTTCAAATTTTAAATTATTTTACCTAGGTTATTTCACGTGATTAATCAGAGTATTAGCAGCAGAGCATGCATCGGTTTGGACAACTAAATACTGGTAAGATAAAATGCTGGAATATACATTTCACCGGAGGGATTAAATATACAGTCATCCCACATCACAACTCCCAAAATAAATACATGAAAATATAGTCATCTGGGAAACCAAAATAAATAACCAAAAGAAATCACCAACATCCTCCACCATACTAGTCGACTCCGGACCTAACCTCTACGTCTCCCCGCTCAAACCTAGATGAGCCGCCGGGGGCTTAAAAGGCCGAGATTCATAATTGAACTGAGTAACCATTAATCTCATATAAAATGTATAACAATGCATGTAAGAAAACCAAGAATAAAAAAACACAAACCACATAGCATTCGTATCATGCACACAAAGCAAGGGCACTGACCAAAACGGAACTAACGATCCTAATAGCACACAGCCCTTGCGCAGTGGTCCTAATAGCACACAGCACAGACCACCAGGCACAGCACACAGCAAAGCCCTCTATACACACAGCATGTTCCGGTTCCATAGCGCTTGGAAATGAATGATAACTAAATGTATGCAATTTCAAGGTAAAACATACATACACAAGTCACACAGAGTATATGAGGATTAAGGTTACTACCTGATAATCGACTACAGATAAAAATTGTTTCCCGCCGCAAGATATCACAATTAGACCTATAATAATAAAATATAAATGTAATTAATTCCTCCTTAGTAAATATTTCCTTTCTTGATTTAAAATAAGCTCATTCCAAATGTCCATATTCATTAAATTCCTTCCTTTTTTTTAGGAATTTAATATTGGCCTATATTCCTCTTATTTTCTTCCAGGAATAAATACCAAAGTTTGGAAATTCATAACTATTAATATACAAATCCATTCGGCCCATATTATATATCAAATTAAAACTTATAATGTCTACTACAATCTTAAAAAGTTTTAGGGCCATTGGGGTCAATGAAAAAAACACGACACACATAGATTGACTCCAAAAAATGAATCTTACCACATGAACTTCAATCTTAATTTGGGTTTTCAATTTAAAGTCTTAATCATGATCACTCCCTTAATTATGATTTGATCTTAAATCAAGCTTTCTATATTTTCCTAATATTCTGGGAGAACTTCCCCTTATCTTTCATACTTTCCAAAAATTGCAAAATCACATGAATAAACTCATCCTCTATTATATCATCAACGACAACAACATAATCAGAACATCAAAATCATCACTTACCTTGACTCCAAGTTTTATTTCTTGAAATCCTCTTTGATACGCTAAGTCCACTCTCTCCTCTTGCTATTTATCCTTGATTCTCTTCCTCTTTGTCTATTCCTCCTTTCATTTCGGTTTTCCTTTCCTTTCTCAGCTCTTGACCGACTCAAAATTGGAGGCAGTGAAAGAATGATATGGCTTTAAATAATCTCATATCTTTAATAACGAAAATTTAGTAATCTTATATGTCCATAATATTATTTTATTACCTTCTTTATAATCTAATGGCTCACAATGCTTCCTCTTCTTTCCTTTTATGAGATCTCGCCACATATATATATTAGATGAGACCCATAATTATTCTCTCTCTCTCCTAATTCCAACGACTTGAGAAAGCAAAAAGGAGGAATAAAATGATTTTATCTCATCTCTAATTACATCAGGTACTAATTTCAAATATTATTTATTTACTTGATTTATCTCACATGGTTCATAATTTTTCTTCTTTTTCTTCTTGGCTAAGATCTCGCCACATAGGCTCTTAAAAGATATAAATTATTTCGGTTTGAATTGTCCACCGAACTGAATCAAAGAAGTGGAGGAAATATGGGTTTAAGTGGATAAGTACATCATCTTAATAAATTTTGGCATCCACCAATCACATTTAACAAAGTTTGTACTTTAATCCTCGTTATCT
The DNA here is from genome assembly GCA_019022615.1 of Acacia melanoxylon. Taxonomy (NCBI): domain Eukaryota; kingdom Viridiplantae; phylum Streptophyta; class Magnoliopsida; order Fabales; family Fabaceae; genus Acacia; species Acacia melanoxylon. The sequence continues at coordinate 6,487,785 of JAFJYJ010000029.1, forward strand.
TTAGTTTACTTACCCTTGCATACAAATTCAAGAACCATCATTTTCCCACTCAAATTTTCATGTGGAATTCATTTCTGAGCTCAAATTAAGCAAAAGATATATCCTTCCTCTTCAACTATGCCAAAACCGAAACAATAGAAGTTCAAGGGCAAAATTCAACTTTGTATTTCAATGCTTCCAAACTTACTTTCTCACTTATATGATTATACCTCAATCAAGTCTCAAATATTGTTTGGAAAATTATTTTCTACCTTCGTCTATCTCCGGGAATTTTTCTAAAATTTAAGGCATAATTTCCAAATTTACCCTTACGTGCCCGTAATTTTCATAAATTATGCTTTTGCCCATACCCGAGACAATACATATGTTACCATTGTTTGTCCAATACATTTAGCCCTTGTATACATTTTGGGATATTACATGGTTGACTGGGTCAGCGCGAGGTATAGGTACATTTGTTATATATAAATAATAGTCCCTCATTCTAGTTTATAATATTAGTTGTTAGACCTGGCTATCACCCAAGAGGGGGTGAATTGGGTGTTCGATAAAAACTTTAGGAACTTTGAAAATCTTTTCAAAAATTATTGAAAGCAGTTTGTATGATGACAGTAATAATTTATAAAGCGATAGTCAGTCATTCAAACATATATGCTGGAAATATAAGAGATGAGGGAAGAGAATATGCAACCGTGATTTATCGGTTCGCCCAATCCACGACGACCTACGTCCGGTCCCAGGCTCCTCCCCGAGATTTCAATCCACTATCTCCTTCAAGCTTTAATCCCACAAGTTTAGCCTAGGGCACTTGTGTAGCCTTTACAAATCTCTTACCGAGATACTCTTCTTACACACTTGTAAGGATACAATTACACACTCGTAAACGAAGGATGATCCTCTCACTCTAGGACTCACTCCCTTACAAGTTGTAATTGATACACCCGCACTTAAGGTTCCACAACCTTAAGATTTTTACAACTAAAAGAATTAATCGGTGTTTAAGAACTCCTCATTCGAGTAGATGAATGCTAATCACAAAAGTACATAATCGATCATCTCACTCTCTCGTAAACTATATAAACATTGAGAATAGAGTGTATGAGTTAAGCGTATATTCATAATGACGACATTTCGGCAGTGCACGCTTGTGTCTCAACTTGAAGTTTGAATGCTTGTTCTTTTTATAGCTAACCAATAGCATTCGGCCAGTTAGAGCAATTCTCCGTTGAGCTTCTTAGAATATGATCGTTGGAAAAGATTTGTGAATCGCCGTTGTGACTCATTAAGGTAGCCGTTAGACAGATGAATCACTTCGCCTCAGTTTCGTCCGTTTGAATATCACAGCTGGAATATGTTGGGGAAACATTCTCTTACATTCCTTTTGTATATCCGTTGTCAAATAGCATTTAATACGCAATGGGAATATCAAAGAAGCTTTACTTGATCGAACAATTTAGCTCGGTTTAGGTAACTTCATTTAATGCTTACGTGAGACGAAGTTGCTTTATCCAAATCTCTTTGGTAATTTGTGATTATATAATCGAAACTCATCAACACACTTTGGTTAAAAGCATTTGGTAATCTCAATAAGTGATAATCGAAGAAATAAGATAAAACCAATGAATTCGTAAATTATGTAGAAACGAATTTCAAAACGGGAGATATCTTTGCTTGAGCAATATTCCAAGCTTGCTCGGGCACGCATCTTAAGATTCAGTTATAAAGGACTCATGCTCGTTGATGCTCGAGCATGATAAATTTCCTTGCTCGGGCATGGTGCTCGAGCATGATAATTTTCATGCTTGGGCAAGCTTTTTAATGAGCAGGAGAAAATGTCTCCAGTCGACGTTGCTCGAGCAAGCTTATATTCTTGCTCGGGCGAACTCAGCAGACGACATCAAGAAGAAGGCATAGTGTGCTCGGGCAATCTTTTGGTCTTTGCTCGGGCAAGCCTTCTTCTTTGCTTGGGCAAGACCATCTGACTTGTCGATTTTTGCTTCTGTCTCGATGTTGCTCGGGCATGCTTCATAAGTTTACTCGGGCAAGGTTTAGTTTCTGGGACAGCGGACACGATGCTCGGGCAAACAATTGTCTATGCTTGGGCATGGTGCTTGAGCAAGGAATTTATCTTGCTCGGGCAAGACATATTTGAAGTTCTTACTTTTGCCTTTGGCACGATGTTGCTCGGGCAGGATTATTACCTTGCTCGGGCAAGGTCATGCTTCTTGAGGCTTTCGAAGGTTGCTTGGGCATGATTACTTTGACTTCCTCCAGAGGACCCGATGTTGCTCGAGCATGGTTATAACCTTGCTCGGGCAAGGTCATGCTTCTTGACGCTTTCGAAGGTTGCTTGGGCGGGATCACTTGTACATTACTTTGACAAAGCAATTTCCGGCGAGCATAACGTCTTCGGTAAAAATCCAAATTTAGCAAATCATCCCATCTCGAAAGCTCTTCAAATATTCCTTCCATTTCAATAAGAATCAACTCCAAACTAGTTGTATTTCATCCATTGACATCAGATGAGTGGAGGTTGTTCTTGATCAGCAGTTTCTGCAACATCCTGAACAGACCGTTGACTTCAAAACACCATATCTCCTTTAATTGATATTTTTTTTTCATGGTTTTGATGTTTTTGGAAAGGTATGTGAGTCTAGTTTCAAATGGCACCGGTTTCAATTCAATTGGATTTTTAGATTGTGAGATACACCCGAAATACCGAGAAGCTTGTTCTGGTTTGTGACGTGAATTTCAGTTGCAACTTCCAAAAATCATAGCTCTCTCATATAAACTCATTTGGGCTTGAATTTTATATCAAAATGACGCATTGGGAGTCTAGTTTCATATGCCACTGGTTTCGTCTCAATCTGATTCTTGGTTTGGGAGATATCATCGAATTACCAGAGGTTGCCAGCTGAAATGCGAAACAGAGCTGAACAGAGTAAGCTGAAGAACGTTTTTGCTCGAGCATGCCTTTGCTTTTGCTCGAGCAAGGCATGTATGGGCAAGAATAAGAGCTGGAATACGTTGCTCAAGCATGGAATTAGTTGTGCTCGAGCAAGGCATTGTTTGGGCGAGAAACAAATGCTGAAATTGCATTAAAGCCCCCAAACAAACTAAGTATTCATTCGAAAAGCTTGAACTTTGCTTATTTTAACTCCGAATTGAGCCGTTTCAACTTCTATTTGAGCACGAGACTTGAATATTGATATTCTCATGATAATTAACAGGTTCTTCTTTCTTCAAGCTCCATCCTTGATCATTCTTCATTGTATTAAACTTTGTATCTACATTAAATATAAGAATTAGTTAAAGTATAGGATAAATGTAGTATGTAAACTTTTTGCTCTGAATAATGACATCAATATAAGACATCATCAAAACTAATAATAACTAACATAAGTCACTTTAACGAATTTATCAGAATTAAGAAATGACAGTTAATTTGTTAAATTTGTCCTAAATTGAAAGACATTCCCAACTCTACCCATATTTAATGGGAAAGAAAAATATAAGGAGTCATATTTTAACATTAATTATAGTTTAATAGTTTAATGATCAACTGTTGGCCAAAAAAAATAGCTTTATTATCAAGAGATATGGAGGAAGACCTAGCGTCGCTTAAAATTATAAAATTCTCAAAATACGATGACCTTAAATTTTTTTTCCCTTCTCTCTAGAGTCTTTTAATCTTTCCATGTTTTTAATGTCATAGCCCCTCGTAGTCAGCAACAATATTTAGTTATTTATAATATATATCCCAAAGTCCCAAACCCAGAAACGGTGATCTTTATTGGATGAGACTGCAATTATCATGCATCATGTTTGCCGAGAAACTGTTCTTCATTAATTCACCAGATTAAGAAGAGATAGTTAAATATTGATATTATCTAAAAAGGAAAGAAAACTCTTAAACTTACCCTGATTATAAGAACATTTTTTCTCATATATTTTCCGCCATCGTAAAAATATAATTTCATCTAGGAGACAAAAGTAGCAACATACAATTGAAAGACTCCAAATTAAAAGTTCCAGACCATTGACAAATGAAACACAAAAGCAACTAGTAGACCACGAAGTTTGATTCTCTAGAAATCCCCATATATGAGTGGGTTTCTGATAAGTTTATTTGTAACAAGGATGCCTTTGCTGTCCGAACACCCCGAGTCTTCATATCCTAACTCAGAAAAAAAATTGCAAAAGGGAAAATTTGAAAGGAAAAAAAAAAAGTATATTCTTTTTATATAGAGTGACCTATGAAAAGGACTATCAATTTCTTCATGAAAGCGACTTAGACATAGGATCGGAGGGAGCATAACTGTATAATGGGCCCATATTCATATTGAACTTAATTTAATCTTTGTAATTTTACTATTTTAGCCCATATTCATATTGAACTTAATTTAATCTTTGTAATTTTACTATTTTACTTTTTCCATTTAGATCAATAGAAATATAATATAATTACAAAACAACATTTGTTGCCTCTTAAACTATTTGAGCCCGACTCTTCAAAGGGGAGTTTATAAAATAGAGCTTCTAAATGAAGTTGGGCTTAAAACTCCTCTACTTTAACCTTAACCATTGGGTTAAAAACACTTTATCAAACTCAATCTCCTCCTTCCACTAGGGCTGCCGACCTCCCTCTCTTTTTTGGCTATGGAAATGTGTTTTCTATGTGTCTATGATCCTATGTTCAAGCTTTTAATTGGTCCAATTAATTATCTAAAGATTTAGACTTAATTACATGGTTAATTTAGAACCTTAGGATTGTAATCCATGTGTCAACATCTCATGGTTGGCTAGTTGCAATTGCTGACTTTTCAAAGCTGATTAGTAAGGTTTAATTAACATATTAATCAAGTGCGCTTATATGCCCACTAATTACACTTATCATTGGCTAATTTAATTACATGAAGATTTAGGTTTAATCCTTTAGAGAATATCTTAAAAGCACTTGGCTTACAAGGATCCAACAAGGCCAGCTGAAATCCTTGACTTTTGGAGCTGTTTAATCAAGCTTTAAGTAACTCCTCCATGCATAGTGTAATCAGGATAATTATTTATCGGAATATTATATTTCAATAGATAATACCTATTGAAAATAGGTGAACATGTGGTTTCAAATAATAAGTAATAATTATCTTATTTTCTAAGGTAATTACTATGGAAATTAGGAGAGATAAAGAGCTAAAATGTATTTTTAGGGCATTAAATGACCTAAAAATATTATGATAAATCCCAAGAGGCAATAAAATATTTATTAAAAATTAGAAAGTATGTTGTCTCTAATTTTAGGAATTTATGGGATTAATTTCCTTGGAAAATATTGAGGCAAGATTTAATATTATTTTGGGGATCATAATTGACCCGATGATTTTTAATATTTTACATAGGATATAAAATACCAATGTAAGTAAAATAGTTGTGAGATAATGATTTATCCTAATTAAGAAAATTATCAAAAATTAGTAAGTGGCTAATCTGGTAATTAATGGGATAATTAAGGTATAAAGTAAATGAATTAAAAATAATTTAAATAATTATTTTTAATTGGAGAAATTCGAAATTATTAAATAAATAAAAAATAAAAATAAAAAATAAAATATTTTATGCTTAGAAAAAAAATAAAAAATAAAAGAAAAAAAAATAAATATCATGATATTTTTGTAAAATTGTATTATTATATAATATAGTGAATAGTAATGGAATAAATAGGAAACGGATCCTATCTAGAGAACCAGGAATAGGAATTCCAAAGTCATGGTAAAATATTGATCAGTGAGTTTTTACCTTCAAGTGACCTCTTAGGAAGTTAATTCCGAAAGGTGGTAAGCGCATTTGCCTAATAAGACGAAATAGGGAAAAATGCATATATTCACATTTTGGAATTTGAAGAAAATAATTATAACTCAACATCTAGAGATGAGTTTATAATTATCTGGACATATTTGGAATCAGTGAATTATTATCCGGAGATTGATAATTCCGAAAGCGATTTCGACACCGGACGTGTTCGGACACGTTTTCGAGAAAACTTCAAGCGGAATTTGTTGGAACATGTAAGGGACCGAAATCTAAGTTAAATTAGATATTCTTGATGAGGAAGAGAAGATCTTCAAAGTTATGAATTCAGAATTTTGAGATTTCTCCGAAGAGACGCAAACGGAGGCGAACAGGGAAAATCTGTCGAACGCGCCATAAAGCAAGTTGACTCACCACTCTTGGACCAATGGCTTGCTGCCACATCACTCCCCAATGTCGACTAAGGGCTGCGCATGGTCAAGAATTAAACACCATTATGCTTTGATTTTACTTGGTTATAAGGTAAGAGAAAATTACAAGATTTGGAATATGGAAATTACCAAAGTGGCACAATTTTTCCCTATATAAGGGCATGAGCACCTTCTTCATTTTTCACACCAAAAATCTGCCCCTTAGAGAGAAGGTAGAGAGAGAAGCTCACGGAGAAAGTCGAGCAAAGTCGGGTAAGTTCTTCGGTCCCTGGTCTTTAGTTTGAGGTAGTTCTTTCGGTAGATATAGTAGGAATGCTAGATTTATCTTTAATTTTTCAAGATAGTCTAGATATCATATTTAGGGGTAAATATGATATATATTTCGAAAATATGATAAGGGAAAAGATCTGTCAAAATTCGGAGAGATAGAGCGAAAACGGCGAAGCTTTGGCGAAATTCCGCCAAATAGAGGTACTAGGGGCAAAATAGTAATTTTCGCCCAAATGGCCTCGTTATGATGCCAAATGTTGATAAACGTTGTCCTTATAGGATATCTCGAGCTAATCAAGCCGCATTTGTTGTGCCGCCGTCATACCGCATTGTTTTCGCATTGTCGAATTTTACGTTTTTAGTAAAAGTTACATTTATCGCCAAAAAGGTACGTTCGCGTCTTGGTAACCTTATCTCGATGTTTATGGTTTACATATATGTGGTATGTGTGTTGTAGAGGTGTTATGCACGTGCGAGTGCATATAGCGGTTAGAGGATATGTACGTATTTGGGTGCAATATGTCGTCTATTTGGGTGCAATATGTCGGTCATTGGGTGCAATATGTCGATCTGCTTTGGGTGCAATATGTCTCGTATGCTTGGGTGCAATAGGTCTACGTATCTTTGGGTGCAATGTGTCTCGCATCTTTGGGGCAATACATATGCATGGGTTGTGGTAGAGTGATCGTTGTCTTGTTGATATTATGGATGTACGTTGTCCGTATGTGTATACATAAACATGAGGTTAATCGTTACACGAGATCCAATGTGGTAAATTGGATCTCGGCTCTTAACTTAGCATCAAGTTCGGAAGGACCGAGGACCGAGGAGAGAGAAAAGCGACGGGTTCAAGGACCGGATGAAGATTTTCCGATGTTGTCCTTTACTTTTGATGTTCGGCGGAAGCCTTTCTTCGGATGTTTTGTACTTTTGAAACACTCGGTTCTTTGTACCGATGTTGTAAACAAATGACCAGACTTACGGGATTTTGAATATAAGTATCGAGTTACTCAATCGCTCCGATGCTCTACTCGATTTTAAATGAAAAAAAAATTATCGCTTTAGAAGTCGGGATGTTACACATAGACCAGCGAGAACTTGAAGACTTCTTATAGCAAAGTTAATGAGATCATTTGATGACACAAAGAAGAGCTTAGATGTCCCTAAACTCCACATGTCCAAACCTAATTGGTTGGTTCTCTTGCAAGGTGTATTTGTGAATTAATTCAAGCTTGATTGTGTCTTCTATTGGTCCCCATATTTTTGAAAATATGCAGCCTTTTATTGATACTTTTAATTTGTCCTTAATTAATTAGGAGAATTTATGCAATTAATTTTAATTAATTCAAGCTAATTTACCCATTAACTTTCGTTAATTTTCCTTAATTTGATTAAATGTCTTCATAGCATTTCTTGCCTCTTTTGAATATAAAATAACCATCATTTTATGTGCTAATTACATCACACTTTATGAATTCTATATTCACATTTTTTATGTTGCTAATTATTCATCAAAATATAATATTTATGTTAAATAAGAATTTTAGGGCATTACAAAATAGAATTCATTAAATTATAAAAGCTTACCAGTATCAACCTTCATCTTTCTTTTTCTTCTTTCTTTTGCATTTCTCTAATCATCTTTACCACTCACTGGTTTATTGAACTCTTAATGCGTTTCACTTCTACAAAACCTTCGTTATCAACCTGCATCTTTCTCTTTCGTCCTTCTTTTATATTTCTCTGATCTAGATCTCTACCACTCATTGGTTTATTGAACTGCTTCACACAGCATGTTTTCCCATATATACTGTAACCTTGAACTTTGAATGATCTGGGAAATATTTGAAGACTAAGAAGTCACCTAGCTCCAAATTATTAGCTTTCACAAATTCACTCAACCCATTACCGAAATACAATCTCTTTCCAATCTTTTCAACTTTGACTTGTACAGTTTTTCCGAAAGCCTCAAGTATTGGTTTGTTTGGAATGACTTCACCAAACATGTTGATAAAAGCTGGTGGGGTTTGCTGTTAACATACACAGAGAATATATAACACAGACAAATATATGGCTAACTTTATAAAATGTATGAGTTTAATGATAAAATGGATTATAACGAAGAAATATATACATACCAAGCGGGACGAGAAATCATTGATGACTATCTTGAAGTAGGATTTATTTGAAATCCTACCGCTAAACCAAACAACCTCGCACACACACGTATGAGTTTAATCAAGTGTTCTTTTTTTGCCAACGTTTCTTTAATCAAGTCTTTTGGAGCCACTCAAGGGAATCGGATGCTCTCATTGGAAAGTTTCTTCCCATCCCTTCTCATCCCTCAAAAATCAATCTATACTATTGACTTCATTTAATCTTGGCCATCCATTTTTTTTTTAATATTTCAAGGTATTAACGGGTACTAAAAAGATACTGAAAAAATACTTCATGATCTTGAAAATTAATTTAGAATCTTGTAAAAATATTTTAGGGTATTGAAAGGTACTAATAATATATTATAGGATCTTGACCGCTATTTGAAAAAATACTTCATGATCTTGAAAAATTATTTTAGGATCTTGAAGAAACATTTCGTGGTCTTGAATGAGACTAAAAGGATACTTGAGGATACTAAATGGCACCGAAAAAATATTTCATGATCTTGAAAAATTATTTTACTATCTTGAAAAAATATTTCGAGTCTTGAATGATACTAAAACGATACTTTAGGATACTAAATGGTACTAAACAAATATTTCATGATCTTGAAAACTTATTTTAGGATCTTTAAAAAAAACATTTCAAAAGTGCTTGACTTGTACTAAAAATATACTTGAGGATATTTTGCAAGATAATGGCCGAAATCTTGAAAAAATACTTTATGATCTTGAAAAATTATTTTAGCATCTTGAAAAAATATTTCAGAATATTGACAAGTACTAAAAAGATACCTTAGAATATTGATTAGTACTTGAACAAATATTTCATGATCTTGAAAAAATATCCGAAGTGTATTTTTAGTACTTGTCAATATCTGAAATGTTTTTTCAAGATCCCGAAATATTTTTTAAGATCATGAAGTATTTTTTCGATATCGTGAAGTATCCTTTTGGTATTTTTCAAGTACCCTAAAGTATCTTTTTATTAGTTCTCTATGTGTTTTGATGATTACTAAACAACTGTAAACATGAGAGAATGTTTTTGTTAAGATTGATAAAACTTGTTGAGTACAATTAAAAAACATTCTATCTCAGCGTCAAACTCGAGCTTGCCCCTTACGAAAGCAAACCAAGCTATTTTGTATTTTCTAAACTTGAGCTTGGTCCATAAACTTGAGCTTGAATGTTTTTCAAAGTTTACTCATATTCAGAGTAAGCTCGAGCTTACACCTGGAAGCTCGAGTTTACGAAGAGTTGAGGATTTTATCAAGTTACTCAATTCTCAAACTCAAGCTTATTATTTTTAAACTCAAGCTTGCTTCTTTCGAGACTTTTCTCAAAAAGTTTACATGTGTGTAAACTCGAGCTTGCCGTTGCAAACTCGAGTTTCTTACGCGAGAAACTATTGTCAAGTGAAAACCTTTCCCTAAACTTGAGCCTATCATTTTCACCTTTGTAGAGTTTATCTTTTTCAAAGAGTTTACAAAACATTTAAACTCGAGTTTGAAGTCTCAAACTCGAGCTTGCATCAGGCAGAAAGTTTTTCCAAAGTTTCCATGTTTTAGGTAAACTCAAGTTTGGAGTTGTAAACTCAAGCTTAGGTCTGACAAAAACTTTTCAAAGCTTTTAACATTTTTGACAAACTCGAGCTTGCCCTTGCAAACTCAAGTTTGGGTCAGACAGAGAGCATTGTCATATTTTGAGCTTAGCAAACTCAAGTTTACACCTCTAAGCTCAAGCTTGCATTTTGTGAACTAAAATTATTTTTGACATGAATAGTGTCAAACTCGAGCCTGCTCACTAATAGACTCGAGCTTGCCTTATTCCATTTTGGCTCTCAAATTGAATTCAAACAGGTTTCCCCGACAATGGCCTAAACTCGAGCTTACTCACTTACAAGCTCGAGCTTGTGTCTTACAAAGGCAAAACTCCAAGTTTAAATGAAGAGCAAACTCGAGCTTACCTAAGTAAACTCGAGCTTGGAACATCAGAACAAATGAACGCATCTGAGTGTATTTTGTTGAGTTTGATTTATGCTTTAGCTTGATTCTCGTGAAATGGTTGCTTATGATTTATATGATTCATATCAATATTTCTAACCAGATTTAACCGGTTGCTTATGAGATTTCAGAATATCTAAGTTTGTTTTAAAGAAGACTTTAAAGCAACAACTTGAAAACTTGCAATATTATATTATATCTTCCTCTCTAAATCAATGGTTTACAACCTGGATAGCAACACAACCATTCTCCAAGACAGAAAGCTAGCATCCACCATCTAAAGCATCTGAACAACATTATACAATTGCCTCCACTAAGCATAACAGTATGGAAGACACTATTGAGGAGCCAACATTCAAATATTCATATTTTGCAAATGTCCTCAACAACTATATTCAGCAACCAAGGACCCAACAGCTAGTATTTCGAATTGATCCAAGTCTGAACGGATCTATAACGGTCACAAGCTTCAATCCAATATAAATACATGAAGGTTTGAAGTCGCAGCGAGAGAAGACATACACGAAAAACGCATACAAAGATCCGAGTCTTTTCTTGCTCATTATATTCTTTTGTATCTTTGATACATTGTGTTTCGGCTTATCTTTATTCACTCTTTGAGAGAGTTCTTTTCAGTAAATCATTCTTTGTAAGAATCTCAAAGTTGTGGGACTTTGAGGTTGGGTTATCGATTACAACTTGTAAGGGGGAGTGTATCCTAGAGAGAGGATAACTTTCGAGTACGAGTGTGTATCGATTTGAGTGATAGTAGAAAAACCCAGAGAGTCCGGGGTGGACGTAGGTCAAGATTAAAAACTGAACCAAGTATAAATCTTCTGTTAAGCTCTTCTTCTCTATCTCCATCTTATCTTGGTTAAGCATCTGTTGTGAGGGAGTTTTAAAAGAATTTTTAAAATCCCCAATTCACCCCTCTTGTGTGATTTCCTTCACTTTCACTTTTTAATACCCGTCATTTAAAAAAATGGATGACCAAGATTAAGGGAAATCAATGGTGTAGATTCATTTTTAAGGGATGAGGAGAAACTTGCAATGAGAGGATACCTTCCCCGCGGTCAATCTCTTTTTCATATATTTAAAAAGTTATTTTGGGTGTAAATGTAACGTACGCATGAACTTATATATATCATACATGCAATTGACTCGGTCAATGTCAGGTATAGTTATATTTGCTCCCTTTCAAAATATACTATGCAAATAACTAAATTACACATTTAAAAAAGTTTGTTAAAATTGGTTGAAAACAATAAATATGTAGAAATTAGTATTAAAGTTTGTTCGGCGGCCGGCTCCAGCATGCAGGGGGATTTCGGCGCTGGCAGCTAGATCTTTGGTGACAACTTGAGTAATGATATTGACTGCTTGAGTAATGTATTGACTACTTCAACTCTATAAGCCTTATCCAACATTGTTAACAAGTTCAGAAAATGAAATGACAATTTGAGTATTGCGATTGACAACTTTCACTCCGAGATTGTTAATGACTACACTCAAGTTGTTATTTTCAATACTAAAGTTGTCATTGCCTTTATTCAACTTGCCAATGATGCTTCATAGGGTTTAAAGAAATTAAGTTGTTAATCTCATTACTCAATTAGTCAATTTTATTACTCAAGTTGTTACCAGAGCTCTGGCACAGCCTGCCAACAAAGCTCCCGTGGCGACGGTAGCAGCGCTTTGGCGCCATCAAGGGTTCTTTTTTTAAAAAAAAAAAATTGAGGGAAATTTTGGTAAAAGCACAACATTTAAAAATTTCAGATTCCTCTCTAGAGATATATTTGTCATTTTCATTTGTTAATAAAGTTTTTAGGTGTAACACCCCATTTTCGAAAACGTTTTCACAGCGTTTTGATCAGAGTTGAGCTTTTGGAAATATTTAAATTGATGAGTAACTGATAAACATTCATTGTAATGTATATGTTTGCTTTTACAACGATACAAAAATTTCGAACAATTAATAACGTTAAGTACATATCAAAAGAAGTTTCTCCAGCCGGTCCTCATGCCTGCTGCTTACCCTTGTCTTCAATCCTATTCACTCCAGGATCCGAAGCTATGGTAAGAGCGAGATCCAATGCCCATTGGATCTCGGTAATGGTTAACCTCATGTTTATGTAAACAATATATGTATGAGATATCCATATCATTTATAGCAGTACAAAATCACATTTTCAAAACAGTAACAATATGTAAGGCAATAACAAAACACAGCCCTACCCAATATTCATGTTATCGATGTACTATTCGCGGTGCCACGATGTACGGTCGTGTCCTCAGCGCTAGGAAAACTTAACGTTATTATCATAACCATAACCCGTATATATTTGAATGTATAAAGAACAACTTAAGATAGAGTCTTTGTATATGAACGCAACTATCATATATAGGCACAGAATAAGCATAAGAGTTAAGGTTACAATACGCGTCCGTACTTGAGTCGATATTATTGGTACGCTTGACGGTCAAAATGCAGATCACGGATATCCTATAAGGGTAATATCGTATTTATTAATTCATAATTATTGTTCTAGTAAATATCTTAGTCTCAAATGACCATTTTACCCCTGGTTTAATTATTTTCCATTTTATTTCCTATAAATTTCGTAAAAAACGTTGTTGGGCAGCATATGGACTGATTTTTCGCCTAACTTTGAAAAATCATAATTAATTCCACAGAACTCGGAACGAGGATCCGTAAAATTCCTCGGAATCCTTAGGATGTCTACTTTAACCATGCAGTTTCTCATATTTTTAGAACATCATCTTCAACATACGATACCAGCGTTTTTACAACTGCTTTCGCTAATCGATAAATTTTCGCTAGAGCTTCGCTACTTTGATCATAATCTTCCAAAAATTTTGCTATAACATCATCTTCATCAATTTTTCGAAATAAAACCATTTGTAACTATAAAAACATGATAACAATCATATATTGGAAGATTAAAGATCAAAACAACATTTAAGCTATAAACTTAAAAGCTAGAGCTCAAGAATTTACCTAGAACTTTGCTCCTCCTTTCTCCAAGACTCCTCACTCTCACTTTCACTCTATATTCAGATGTTTCTTGCTTGTGATGGTGTGAAATTTATGAAGACCCAAGGCCTCTATTTATAGTAAAAGGCTATGGCATCTTTGGTAAATTTTCCAAACCTACTTCATCTTGTTTTTAAGCCATTGGATCAAGGTAAAAATTGAAGCTCCTCATCCTAGCCCTTAATAACTCAAAGCCGTCCCCCCCCTCCCCCCTCTCTCCTACTCTCATCTTTTTTCTCCTTCTTCAACAAGTTTCCTAACTTAGCCTACAAGTTTTTCCAATTTCCTCTATAAGTTTTCAATCTTCTACTTCCTTCCTAAGTTTTATCCTCTTCCACATCCATTAATAGCATTTATGAGAAGTACACACTTTTATTCTATGATTAAAACTTGCATGTGCTTAATTATCTTTGTGCATTTTATTTAATTAATCACATCAATTTTCAATTCAGTTTTTTTTTTTTTTTTTTTTTTTTTTGTAAAAACCGTGTACATCCTCTCATTGGTTAATTCTTTATCCGCAAGGATTACACTTTATGATACTTAATTAAGGCCTTAGGATTTAGCTTTATTAGTTTTAATCCAAGCCTTTGATTTGTGTTGGAAAAATCTAAACACTATTGTTGATATTTGTTCAAGATTTTATGTGCTCATAAGAATATTTTTGATGTCATCTTTTCTCTTTTAATTGAGCATAATTTCGCCACCTTTAAATGATTCAAGGGAGGATTAATTAATCTTGGTTAATATTTCTAATATAGTGTTTTAGGGGTTATTAGGCCTAATTGTCAAAATTTGATAGGTTATTATATTAATCTTGATGATTAAAAACCCCTTATGTGCTAATCTTGGCCCTTAGATATCATTTGGATGTTAATTAAGTTGATATATTCTTAATTATAACTTTTTAAATTATTTATTATTTAATTTCAAAAATTAATATAAATATTTCAATTATTGCAAATTTAATTGCCCAATAATTGTTGATAAATTTCTCTAATTGATTTAGGCATTTTAATGACATTTAATTGCCTTTTATGACATAATTGAGATTATACTTAATTATGATAATCTTAGGATATTTTATGATCCCTAATAGGATTTAGAAAATTTAGTCATTGGTCCTTCTAATTCTAGGAAAAATTGCCTAGAAACAAAAATAAATATTATACAAAAATTTGAGACCACATATTCACCTATTTTCAATAGGTATTATTTATCCAAATATAGTATTTAAGATAAATAATTATTTGGGTATTACATTTCTCCCCCCATTAAATAAAATTTCACCTCGAAATTTATTCTAGTCGAACTAGATTACGAGTCATAAACTCCGAGTACTTCTTTGTCATGTCTTCTCCTGTTTCCCAAGTCGCTTCGTTAGGTGATAAACCCTTCCAGACCACCTTCACTATCGGAATACTCCTGTGTCTGAGCCGCCTCTCTTGATGCTCAAGAATTCGCTCTGGCTCGACTTCGAAAGTATTATCATGTCGCAATTCGACGGTCTCTTATTCTATGACATGATCAGGGTCAGGTTGGTATTTCTTCAGTTGGGAAACATGGAAAACATCGTGAAGTTTACTCAGGTTGGGGGTAAGGCTATTTGGTACGCAACTGGTGCACGTTTTGCCAGGATTTTGAATGGTCTTATGTAACGAGGACTTAGCTTCCGCCTTTTCAGTGTTCTACCGACACCGGTTACTGGGGATATTTTCAGAAACACATGGTCTCCGACTTCGAATTCTAGAGGTCTTCTTCTCTTGTCTACGTAATTCTTCTGTCTGCTCTGTGCCGCTAAGAGTCTCTTTTTGATCAGCGCGATTTGTTCGGAGGTCTTATCAACTATATCTAGCCCAAGGAACTCTCGTTCCGATAGTTCCGTCCAGCAAATAGGTGATTTACACTTCCGCCCATATAACGCTTCAAACGGTGCCATCTGTATACTCGCATGATAGCTGTTGTTGTATGCAAACTCGGCTAACGGTAGATGTTGGTCCCAATGGCCCTTGAAGTCCAATACACATGCTCTAAGCATATCTTCTAACGTCTGTATTGTCCTTTCGGTTTGACCATCAGTTTGAGGGTGATAAGCCATACTAAATCGTAACTTAGTACCCAATGCTTGCCAAAACCGGGATGTGAATCGTGGATCTCGATTAGAGACAATGCTCTTTGGTACACCATGGAGTCTCACGATCTCTTTGATATAAGTCTCCGCCAATCGTTCCGAAGAATAGTTGATGCTGATGGGGATAAAGTGTGATGACTTGGTTAGTCGGTCCACAATTACCCAGATCGCATCGTGATTCCTGATCTTGGGCAATCCCACCACCAGATCCATGGTTACGCATTCCCATTTCCACTCCGGGATTTCTAGTCCTTGAAGAGGACCAGAGGGTCGTTGATGTTCAATCTTAACTTTTTGACAAGTCAAGCATTTGGCCACGTATTCGGTCACGTCTTTCTTCAGTCTGAGCCACCAGAGTTCAGACTAAAGGTTTTGGTACATTTTGACCATTCCTGGATGTAAAGTATACTTACTCTTGTGAGCTTCATCCAGTATCATCCACCGTAATTCATCGATCGGTGGTATGTAGATTCGCATTTTTTTTTGTATATGACCAAACCGCTAAGTGATAGGTCGTAGTCTTGAGTTTCGCCTTGAGCGATCAACTCTCGCATAGCAATAGCTCGTTCATCTTGTTTCTGAGCTTCCTCGACCTCGTCTCTCAAATTATATTCTCCTTGACTAACAAGAAGACTTGCAAGATAGGCTTCACCGGGTGCATCGAAATTTCCGCAAATTTGATTTGACAAGTTCAAATCCCTGAAGTCTTCAACTAACTTCAGTTCTTGAATAATCTTGTACGCCACTTGCACCGATTTTTACGCTAAGAGCATCGCAACGACGACGTTCGCTTTACCTGGATGATATTTAATCTCCAGGTCATAGTCTTTGAGTAACTTCATCCAGTGACACTGCCTCATGTTGAGTTCCTTTTGATCAAAAAGGTATTTCAGGCTCTTGTGGTCGCAGTATAATTCTACGGTTGCACTGTATAGATAATGCCTCCATATCTTCAAAGTAAACACGATGGTCGCAAGTTCTAAATCATGCGTAGGATAATTCAACTTGTGAGGCTTCGGTGACGAGAGGTGTAAGCCACCACTCGCCTGTCGCATCGGGACACATCCCAATCCATGCCCTTTGGCATCACTATAGACTACATAAGTCTCACTCAAATGCGGGATTATCAATACTGGTGCTGTGGTCAACCTCTCCTTTAGTCTCTGAAAGCTATCCTCACGGTCCTCACCCCATACAAAGGGTTGGTTTTTCCTCGTGAGCTTTGTCAATGGTAAGGCAACACGTGAGAAGTTCTGTATAAATCTACGGTAATATCTTGCTAGACCCAAAAAAATACGTATCTCTATCACTGTCTCTGGTCTTTTCCAGTCCAGAACTACTTCCACTTTGTTGGGATCAACAGCAACTCCGTCACGTGATATGACATGGCCCAGAAATCTAACTTCCGGTAGCCAAAACTCACATTTGCTTAATTTAGCAAAGAGTCGCTTTTCCCTGAGTATACCCAATACTAGTCGCAGATGTTCTTCGTGTTCCTCTCAACTTTTAGAATAGACAAGGATATCGTCAATAAACACCACTACAAACTTATCTAGGTGTTGACGGAAAATACGGTTCATGTAGTCCATGAATACGGCGGCAGTGCATTTGTCAAACCAAAAGGCATCACAAGGAATTCGTAATGCCCATACACAGTTTCGAAAGTTGTCTTCGAACATCACTAGCTTTAACTCGCGGTGATGATATCCGAGCGCAAATCAATCTTAGAGAATACACACGGGGAACCAGATAGTTGATCGAGTAGATCATCGATCGAGAAGTGGGTACTTGTTTTTGACCGTCACTTTGTTCAACTCACGATAGTCGATACAAAGTTGAAGACTTCCGTCTTTCTTCTTCATGAATAGCACTGGGGCTCCCCATGGTGAAACACTGGGTCGAATAAACCCTTTCTCAAGTAGCTCTTCAAGTTGCTTCTTCAACTCTTGCATCTCATTCAGTGCCATACGATACGGTGCTTTTGATATTGATCCTGTGCCAGGCATCAAT
Organism: Acacia melanoxylon; assembly: GCA_019022615.1. Classification (NCBI taxonomy): domain Eukaryota; kingdom Viridiplantae; phylum Streptophyta; class Magnoliopsida; order Fabales; family Fabaceae; genus Acacia; species Acacia melanoxylon. The sequence goes on from JAFJYJ010000029.1 coordinate 6,505,649, forward strand.
TCAATGGTGAGCTCGAATTCCCTTTCTAGAGGTAGCTCAATGAGATCCTCCGGAAACATGTGTTAACTCTTAGAAATTGACAATATTCCAGCACATTTTCTCTCTCTTTTTACCTATTTTTTGGTTCAAAATGTGCATAGAAATGAAGTTTTAGAGAAAAATGTGCATATCAAAGTATAAGGCAAAAATCAAAGAAATTCTTGTTATTATAGAGTTATTGATTCAATTGAGAATTGATAATTGCTTCCTATGTTGTAGGAAGATGGAGACAAGTTTTGAAGCTCTATAAGAACCAAGAAACAAGGAAAGAAATAAAGGAGGTGAAGCAGTGCAAAGTTTGAAGAACCTATACAACTGCTACGGAAAGTCAACAAGCGCCGCGGCCGTAGTTTCGGAAAGTGAACAAGCGCCGCGGCCGATCGTAAAAAATGCGAAAGTACAGCTCGCGTTTTAACATTTCGAAACAGAAAAACACTATTTAACCTAAAGGGAAGGGCCGAAAAACACACTCTTGACCTAAGGAAACAAGTGGGCACACTAGGAAAGAGCTTTGGAGAGAGATCTTGGCAATCTTGGAGGCTTGGGTGCTCAACCTAAGCAAGATTTTGGGGATTTCACCTTGGTTTCTCCCTTTTTCTTCTCTTTTCTTCATAGCTTCTTCATGTATTCAGTTTCTTTGCTTAGACTCTCTTTGTATTTGAACATGAGTAGCTAAACTTTTCATTCTAGGGTTCTTCTTACCCTTTGTATGGATTAATACTTGAATATTCCTCTCTTTTGGTAGATAAATATATATATGTGTTGATTTTAACCTTGGCTTAATGCTTCTAAGTGATTGGCCTCCATTTAGATGATTTATTCACTTAGGTTATGACTTGAGAGAGCTAGTCTAGGTGTAGAACTTTATTGAAATCATGCTTGTCTTGAAGTTTACTTGATAAATGGATAGTTTGTTGGTAAAATAGAGATATATTTATTAGCCTTGCATTGTCACATTAAGGTTGTTGCTTAAATATTGATTCTCATTAATTGTAGCAAGAGATTGTGCATCTTAATGAGAAGAGAAACTTGATTTTGACTCGAGAGAGCGTGTCAAGTGTTTGTGAACCTTAGACTAACACATACATGTATTGAAATACTACTAGAGAGGAAAGTAACCAAGTTTTATGAAATGAAAAAGGGGAAGAAGAATCCTAGGCTCTATTATCCTTGAAGTCAAAGATTCATTTGCCTTTATCAATTTTATGTTTTAGAAATAGTCTTTAAAAATTCACATTCCAACTCAAAACTTTGTTTTAGCTCAACTTGATGAAATTCACTAAGCCTCTTGCTTGACCAATTTGTTAAACAAATCCTCGTGGGAACGATACTTTACTTATCACTTTATTACTTGCGAAACTCGTGCACTTGCGAGGCGAACAACATGTCAGGAAATTTGTTCACAACAGAGATCTCTTGGAGTGAAGGTTCGGCTTCTGCTTTGATTGAGAAGAATACCATATACGCTTGGCATCCATGCTTTAAACATCTCTGAGTTTCCGCAACGGAGAGAAAGTTTAGGTTCACATCGATCTTGCCCTCCGCGAGAAGGTGCAAACAAGATCTTCTTGCTTCCACAATCAATTATTGCATTGTTCGGCAGACGACGCGGTCAAGACCAAGAATAACGTCGATGCCATGGAGTGGCAACCGGATAAGGTCTATGTTTGAATCTCATCCATTTACACTCGCAACGCAATTTAAACATGCATCGAAGCTAAAAATTTACACCGAGTGGTGTAGCTACTATCAAATCATAAGGCAATCTATAGGCATGCATTCCTAAACGTTTTGCGCAATCATAGGAAATAAACGAGTGACTAGCACCCGAGTCATACAATGCCTGCAGTAGATTCCCGTTAAGAGATATAGTACCTTGGATCATTTCTGGAGACTTCTTGGCATCTTCGTTCCTCAAAGCAAAAACCCGACCTGGGTTTTGTGGCTTTATCTCTGTAGCTTTCAGAGGACAGTTTATGCTAATGTGTCCTGGCCTCTGACACTTATAGCATATAAACTTCCCTCGTAGTTAGTTCCTTGATGGTACTTCCAACATTTTGGACACGGTCGAGACCCTTGTATCCTTGGAAAATTCAGCGTCCTGTTGGAATGGCCTCTTGTTCCCTACTCGGAAGTTACTTCAAGGTGCTTTCCTCTTTTGGGTGAAGTTTCCGCGGTTAAAAATGCTTCGATTTGGGACACTACTATTGAAGGGTCTCGGACTTCCGCAATTCTTTCAAGTTCCGCTCGATAAGCCAACATGCTTCCACAACATGAATTAATTCTTGAAATTCTTTGGGACACAAGTTTCTCCCTTATCTCGTACTTCGGCCGTAAACTAGTATGTTCGCCATACCGCTCCGTCATCATTCCTTCTCACGGTGTGAAGAGTATTGAGACAAAGTTGGTGAAACGGGCAAAGTAGTCATCCACCGACTCTTCTTCCGACTCCTTGAATATACGCACGAGATCTTTGAAGGAAAGTCTTGCTCGTTGAATTTTTTGAGAAATTTTTCCCATGTGATGGGACAATATCACAATCGTAGTGTTATCGCAATGGTCCTCCACCATCGGCCTGCGCATCTCCCTCCAGTTTGTAAATCACCAGTTGAGCTTTGCGATCTTCAAGGCACTCCATTACTTCAAAGATCTTCTCCAGCCTCATAATCCAGTCCTCCGCCGAGTCAAGTTTACTACGGAAAGCTGGTGGTTTCAGTTTACAGAATTGGGTTACCCAATATTGCGTATTATCTGCTATCTGCGGGGTTGAGGTAAATTCACCATTGCTCTTTCGAGTCTAGGTGGTGGCGGGATCTTTCTGATCCCTCAGCTTCCTTCGAATGTCTCTCGTCTTCTTCTTCCTCATCATCTTGTTCCTCCTCAGTCTGTTGTTCCTCAGCTTGTCTCTCTACTTGTTGCTCTGTACGTAATTCCTCGATCATAGCTCGTTGCTCGTGCAACATTGCCACGAATTCCTACCATGCATTTTGGTTTGGCTTATTTTGTCCTTGAGCTTGTTGCTCAGGTTCTTGTATCGGTATTGGAATTATTCGAGGTTGTCGGCCTCAGCCTCTCCCTCTGCCTCGGCCTCTGGGAGCTCCAACTCCTCTTAAGTTTGCCATTTTGTTCTAACCCCTTTATTATGGAAAACGTTAGTTATAAATATTTAGAGAAGACAACAAGATTTAACATATACACAAACATTTATATATATCATTAAGTCATACGTTACACTCATCTAGATCCTATACTTATGCATCTATTGACATAATACAAACCCTTTATTTAGTGGGCTTTATACACCGTGGTTTGTAAGAAAACTAGTACATACTAGTAACTACGCTTACTTATATCATGTATTTTACAATGTTACTATATAACTACTTTTATATTTTCCTCGGCTTTCTTGTTCTAGTTACGTGTTTCCTTCGCCCTTCGGCTTACATGTTCCAATACTTTGACGTTTGAGACGCATGGATGCATGAACCAACATCATCCAAATTCCCTTCGTTTAGGAGCTTGTTGGTTTTACGTATCCGAGAAATGGGTTCGGGGAAAGTAGTAAAGGATGGTTGGATCCGTCGCCAGGAAGGATGTTGAAACGAGGAAGTCAAACTTATGAGATAATACTCCTTGGCACGGGTCAAGTAGTGAAGGTACTTGTCTTTCGAGTACGGTGGTCAATTCCGCATTTTGGAGGTCTAAGAGCAAGGTGTGGGTGAGAATAGTGTTGTCATCTGGGACAAATTGTAGGTCACCCGAATCTGCATTGTTGGTGTTGTCAAGGTTTTGTATATCAGCATAATCGAAATTATCACCCACAGAGGAGTGATGGGATCCATCAGGGCTTTCTGGCATAGGTAAGGGGTACACAAAATTCAGGGGGTCCACTTCAATAGGTATTGGGTCATAAATTTCATCAGGATAACAGGGTGTAGGATGGTATTCGGGTTTTGGTTCTTCTTCGATGCTTGGGGAATATTGTGAGACATATATAGGGTCGGGAGCAGGATGGAATGGGTCAAACATATGCAGAGGGTCAGGAGGTGGGTACTCAGGTTTAGGGTTCAACCTCAAGCCAGTCATCTCTGGAATGACAGATTGTCTTGCAACGCGTCTACGGCGTCCATGATAATCAATGTAGGGAACATCGTTCCTGTCCATCTCTAAAACGAAACACCAGGGTTATATCAGTACTCATTTTTCAAAATATGCTTTTTCCAAAAAGGCCTAGAGCCTAACTCCGTTACTCAAACCAATTGGCGGGTAGGTGTCTATCATGGGAGTGACTGATTGACTTACCCACATAGACTAGCCCTGCCTTCAGAACCAATGGTTTGTTTATAACATAGTCAGATTCATACCAGGCAAAACGCTTTGATACCAAAATTGTAACACCCCATTTTCGTAAACGTTTTCACAGCGTTTTGATTAGAGTTGAGCTTTTAGAAAAATTTAAATTGATGAGTAACTGATAAACATTCACTGTAATGTATATATTTGCTTTTACAGCGATACAAAAATTCAAACAATTAATAACGTTAAGTACATATCAAAAGAAATTTCTTCAGCCAGTCCTCATGCCTGCTGCTTACCCTTGTCTTCGATCCTGTTCACTCTGGATCCTGAAGCTATGGTAAGAGCTGAAATCCAATGCCCATTGGATCTCAGGTAACGGTTAACCTCATGCTTATGTAAACAGTATATGTATGACAGATATCCATATCATTTATAGCAGTACAAAATCACATTTTCAAAACAGTAACAATATGTAAGGCAATAACAAAACACAGCCCCTGCAGTATGCATGTTATCCCAGTCTGCACTATTCACCAATGCCACGATGTACGGTCGTGTCCTCAGCGCTAGGAAAACTTAACGGTATTATCATAACCATAACCTTTATATATTTGAATGTATAAAGAACAACTTAAGATAGAGTCTTTTTATATGAACGCAACTATCATATATAGGCACAGAATAAGCATAAGAGTTAAGGTTACAATACGCGTCCGTACTTGAGTCGATATTATTGGTACGCTTGACGGTCAAAATGCAGTCACGGATATCCTATAAGAGTAATATCGCATTTATTAATTAATAATTATTATTCTAGTAAATATCTTAGTCTCAAATGACCATTTTACCCCTGGGTTAATTATTTTCCATTTTATTTCCTATAAATTTCGTAAAAAACGCTGTTTGACAGCATATGGGCTGATCTTTCGCCTAACTTTGAAAAATCATAATTAATTCCACAGAACTCGGAACGAGGATCCGTAAAATTCCTCGGAATCCTTAGGATGTCTACTTTAACCATGAAGTTTCTCATATTTTTAGAACATCATCTTCAACATAAGATACCAGCGTTTTTACAACTGCTTTCGCTAATCGATAAATTTTCGCTAGAGCTTCGCTACTTTAATCATAATCTTCCAAAAATTTTGCTATAACATCATCTTCATCAATTTTTCGAAATAAAACCATTTGTAACTATAAAAACATGATAACAATCATATATTGGAAGATTAAAGATCAAAACAACATTTAAGCTATAAACTTAAAAGCTAGAGCTCAAGAATTTACCTAGAACTTTGCTCCTCCTTTCTCCAAGACTCCTCACTCTCACTTTCACTCTATATTCAGATGTTTCTTGCTTGTGATGGTGTGAAATTTATGAAGACCCAAGGCCTCTATTTATAGTAAAAGGCTATGGCATCTTTGGTAAATTTTCCAAACCTACTTCATCTTGTTTTTAAGCCATTGGATCAAGGTAAAAATTGAAGCTCCTCATCCTAGCCCTTAATAACTCAAAGCCGTCCCCCCCCTCTCTCCTACTCTCATCTTTTTTCTCCTTCTTCAACAAGTTTCCTAACTTAGCCTACAAGTTTTTCCAATTTCCTCTATAAGTTTTCAATCTTCTACTTCCTTCCTAAGTTTTATCCTCTTCCACATCCATTAATAGCATTTATGAGAAGTACACACTTTTATTCTATGATTAAAACTTGCATGTGCTTAATTATCTTTGTGCATTTTATTTAATTAATCACATCAATTTTCAATTCAGTTTTTTTTTTTTTTTTTTTTTTTTTTTTTTTTTTTTGTAAAAACCGTGTACATCCTCTCATTGGTTAATTCTTTATCCAAGGATTACACTTTATGATACTTAATTAAGGCCTTAGGATTTAGCTTTATTAGTTTTAATCCAAGCCTTTGATTTGTGTTGGAAAAATCTAAACACTATTGTTGATATTTGTTCAAGATTTTATGTGCTCATAAGAATATTTTTGATGTCATCTTTTCTCTTTTAATTGAGCATAATTTCGCCACCTTTAAATGATTCAAGGGAGGATTAATTAATCTTGGTTAATATTTCTAATATAGTGTTTTAGGGGTTATTAGGCCTAATTGTCAAAATTTGATAGGTTATTATATTAATCTTGATGATTAAAAACCCCTTATGTGCTAATCTTGGCCCTTAGATATCATTTGGATGTTAATTAAGTTGATATATTCTTAATTATAACTTTTTAAATTATTTATTATTTAATTTCAAAAATTAATATAAATATTTCAATTATTGCAAATTTAATTGCCCAATAATTGTTGATAATTTTCTCTAATTGATTTAGGCATTTTAATGACATTTAATTGCCTTTTATGACATAATTGAGATTATACTTAATTATGATAATCTTAGGATATTTTATGATCCCTAATAGGATTTAGAAAATTTAGTCATTGGTCCTTCTAATTCTAGGAAAATTTCCTAGAAACAAAAATAAATATTATACAAAAATTTGAGACCACATATTCACCTATTTTCAATAGGTATTATTTATCCAAATATAGTATTTAAAATAAATAATTATTTGGGTATTACATTAGGGTTTTCCAAGTTCAAATGATATTTTGTTGAAATTTTTCCTATGATTAATTAAAAATAAAAATATAAAAAATGTATTAAATAATAAGTCAAAATCAAAATCTATCTTATTATAAAAAACTAGACTCCCACAATTTGACTCTTATATGTTGAATAAGAAGTAGTATTTGTTATATATAATTAAACGTTTAAGGTAAAGTATACTTTTAGTCATTTGAGTTTTATATAAAATATATTTTTGATCCCTTAATTTTATAAAGTATATTTTTAGTCTTAAAATTCTAACACCATTAATATTGCTAACGGAAAACGGTGACGCAGCGAATTCAAGTGATGACTAATAACATTCAATTACCCAAATTTTATATATTCTTCAATTTGCCCATATTTTAAATTTAAACTTAATAACATCTAATTACACAGTCATCACTTAAGTTAACACCGTTATTACTTGGGTTTGCATTTTTTGTTAGCAAAATTAACGGTGTTAAAATTATAAAAATAAAAATATACTTTATAAAGTTAAGGGACCAAAAATATAACTTATATAAACTTAAAAGACTAAAAATATACTTTAGCATCAACTTGAATTATAAAACTCTCAAAATATAACCTTTCATTTTTCTTCAATCTCTCTTTAGAATCTTTTAGTGTTTCCATGTTTTTAATGCCATGGTGACTGGTGAGCACCAATATTTATCATCTTCCGAAGTCCAATAACCTTTTGTTTTTTATTGAGACTGCAATATCATGATTCCCGAGAAATGTCAATATGAATATTATTAAAATCAACGTGCTTTAAAATGTTAATTAAACAAAATTAAATATATAACTTATGTATTTTTCTTTCCGATTATATCATTGTTTAAAAAAAGTGTACATATAAGATAATGAGTGACATATATTTAATAAATGTAAAAATAGAAAAACCAATTTCAAATTTCAAATAAATAAAATTTAATTTTATATTAAGGATCACCTCTATAAAAAAGAATGTTCATTAAAAGAACTAAAGAAAGTATTATATTAAAAAATAAAATAAAATATTAATTTATCCCTATTGAAAAAACGTTGTCTCTCCTACATAACTTCATACCCTTCACAAGGAAAATTGAGAGGGTGAATTTGGAAGAAAGAAATTAAGAGTCTCTTTTTTTTTGGGATGATAATGAGGTCTCCAGCAAAAGGCATAATTATCGAAAAGTCCCAATAAAAAAGTAAAGTGTTGTCATTTAATTTCCTACTCTAGGACTTGACTTTGCCTGTTCTTAAGTGCTAGAGCCAAATTCAGTAATCAATCATAGGGCTGAGGCTAATTAAAGATAAAGATATATGCAAGTTTTCTTTAACGTAAACTAAACACAAAGAACATATATAATAAGCAAATTTATATTTATTCAGCAAAACAATCTAGTAGTTAAAAACAATAAATATCTTAAAAATGTCATATTTCTTTTAAATATGCCCCTATTTATGAAAAGAAAGCATAAGAAAGAGAGCGAGTCACAAATATAAAAGAGTATGAGTATAGAATATGAATGAACATTTGTAATAAATAAGTAGATAAAAAAAAATTAGTGATGAGTGGAGATAATTGGTATAAAGAATCTTTCTTAGTCTTCTTACACTTGTCTTGTATATGTTCAAATGCCTCGTCAAATCAAGGTTCTAAAAAGAGCAGGGTCATTAAATTAGAATCAGGAAAGGACCAAAGGAGATTGCTCCACGTCTCTTCAGCTTTTTAAAATCTTTTTGGGGCTAGTTTCCATTAAATCTAAGCAGTACCAAATCTCATGCAAGATATGATTTTTGATGTTCTCTTATAGAATTAAATAAATATTATATAATTCGGTTTAGCCTACTCCGACTAACCTACTAATCCTTAACCTAATTTTTAAATCAACTCAATGACTAGTTCGATTTTAGTAACCTTAATAAAAAGGAAAAATTACATGCAAGTCCCAAGGAAAAGAAATAATTACAAAAAAATCCATTGAAATCACCAAATCGCGAGAGAAGTACCAAGAGACTTTTTTGATATTATTTATATTAACCATAGAAAAAGCATAGATTTACAAATTTAGAAAATGCTATATTTACAACAAAATTTAAAATCGACCATTTATAATAGAAAAAGCCATATTTACAAAGAAAAAATCATATATACAACAACATTAAAACATCTGAATTTTGAACGTAGAAATGTCATTTACAACATAAAAAGACTATATTTACAACAGGAAATGCTATATTTACAACAAAATTTAAAATATTGCCATTTACAACAGAAAAAGACATATTTACAACAATATTTAAACACCTGAATTTTGAACGTAGAAATGTCATTTACAATAGAAAAATGCTATATTTACAACAAAAAATGCTATATTTACAACAAAATTTTAAATATGGTCATTTACAACGAGAAAACCATATTTACAAAGAAAAAAATCTATAATTACAACAATATTTAAAAACCTGGATTTTTTTCCATACAAATAATTACAAAAAAGTCCCTTGAGACTTTTGTGTAATTTAGTGATTTTAAGGGACTTCTTTGTAATTATTTTTATTTCTTGGAACCTACACGTAATTTTCTCTAATAAAAATGTGTATTTAATAAAGATAGAAAAAGAAAAAAGTAGTTTAAATTTAAAAACACAATGAAAAAGTTACTTATAAAAATAACTAACCCTGAAAAAAAAAAGTTGTTCATAAAAATGACAAAATGATTATCTAATAGTGATACTTTACATCTACTAGTTTAACATATATATATCTAATAGGGTAATTCCACCCTGCACATCATATATATATATTCATATATATGAGAATCCATAAGAAGCGGGTTATGTAATTTCTATATCATTCAGAAAGAAACGCGCAGGATTAAACCATTTGTTAGGGACAACAGATACGAAATTGATTAAAAAAAATCATTTTATTCTCATTTATGATTTATGAATATCAGAATATGTATTGTTCGCTTCTTCTCCATTTATCTTTAATAAGGTCAAAATTGTAACATTAATATTACTCTGAAATTCGACTTATTATAAGTCATTCAAAACCCAGAACCTCGATTTTATTTTTGACACAGCACGTAATAATATATGATACCATACCTAAGAAATAAAAAATAAACACGTAAACACCTATTAATTAAGTATAAATAGAAACAGAAAATTCAGTTAAATTCACATCACAAAGGTATATATGATTAAGCTAGCGAATAAATCAAGAAAATTACAAAGAAAACCAAAATCCAAATAAACAAAATCACATCAAAATAACTAGTTTAGTCATCCAAATCAATATCTAAATTATCTTGGAAAACTCTGCTTTCTGATGATCCCACCTATAAACATGAACAATTGAACATGAAACACAGAATGATCAGAATCATCACATTTATTAATCATTTCAAAGACGCAGATATCTCCCATTTTCAAATGATGTTCTTTCACCCATCTCTCCCATCCCTTAGTCACTCTGGCATGCTTTATTGGTTTCTTACATCGTTTATTTTCGTACACTTCAATCTCCATTTTCCATGTTTTCTCAGATACCTCTATACCTCTAACTTGATCCTTTCATTTTCCTTCATATGTTGCTCGAAAAAATCTGTGGGTATATGCTGTGCAGCAAACATAAATGTATCAAGACCAGACATGAAATATCTTAAATCCGTGATCTGACAAATATTTTTTTAAACAACACTCGCGCGTGACTGAATTTTGTAAGAACACTTTTTCAAAGACAGAGTTTCCCCAAAAAAAGAAACTTCAAGAAAACAAATTCACATTCTTCTTGTGACAGATCTGTGCGGTAAAGTTGATCAAAAATTTAAAGAACTTACCAGATAACGGTTGGCACTTGAATACTTGAGTTTGCGATGAAAATACTTATATTCAGATTCGAACTCGATTCTACAATATTTTTCATTCCATTTGAACTCAACATTTTGTGCTTTTCTTTTCTGGGTCTCTCCTTAATTTTTGAATAAAACACAAACAACTTAATTAGTTTCATATGTATTTCAGTTCATAAAATAAATAAATAAATAAATCTAAATAATAAGATATAAAGACCTTGACGCATTTTGAATCTTACCAATTTCTTGTTCCTCATCATCGTCATCATCAAAAGATGAGTAAGAGCAACCAGATTCAAGTTTAGTGACGTCACTTTTGGAAGCTTTGGATTCTCGATCTTTGTTGACATTAGGATCATTTTCTTCATTGCGCCTCTTTCTATTTCTTCTTGCGTGTTCATTCCTCTGCACTTGTTTACCATTAAGAGGTTCACAACATCTCTCCCCAGTAACCAAGTTCAATTGCTTCTCACAGCAAGTTTTTCCATAGATTCTTACCTTAAACTTGGAATAATCTGCAAAATACTTTAACACCAAGGAATCTCCATTTTCCAGACTATTATCTTGAACAAATTTATCCCAGCCATTATTAAAATAAAATTTGTTTCCCAGCTTTTCCACTCCAAGTTCCCAATATTTACAATTATAAGTCTCAAGTGTTGTGCTCTTTGGCACGCCGTCTTTCCCAAACTCCTTGATAAATGATGGTGGGATTTGCTGTTCATATATCAGCACACAGAGAAGAACATATAAAAATTGTTTAAGACTTGACATCAAGTGTTATCCTCCAAGATATATATACATATATATTGAAGTAAATGGATGATAAAACTGTAAAAGAGAATAATTAAATGAAGGGAGAAGATACTATACTAACCAAGCGAGTAGAGAAATCATTGATAAGGACTTTGAAGAATGAAGTCTTCCTTTTATGTCTTCTTAGGAATTGAGAAGGCATGAAATAAGGTTGAGCAAGATGAAGAGCTCGAGTAGTAAAATAAGAATAATATAAAAGCTTGTAATGTGAATCACCAAGTGAGATTCTCAGATAGTGTGTTTGTGTGACTGTAATAACGAAAGGGTATAAGACAAGTAGTGAGGAGAAAAATTAGAAATATGAATAGTTGCTCAGTGGTTCCAAATATATATAGAGCGTCAGTTTCTAGTAGGGTGATTAATGAGCACTTTTCAAAATTTTCTTGTTTCAAAATACTAAAAGTTAGTTTAGTTCAGGTTCAGTGTTAGTAAATGTGGATCCTCGAGCCCAGTATTTCTTTCTCTTTTCTTTCAAAATTTCATTTTCCATGCAATGAGTCTGTTCAAATGTCATTCTGGAGTACATCTGCAACGTTTCTTGAGAAAGGATGTGAGTTTTGATCAATGTTATTAAAATTGGTCCGGTTACTAAACATGAGCTAAATCATGACCCTGGTAAAGTGAAGATTTTATGTTATTAATATGAAATTATAAAGAAAATGATTTCCTTTAATAATAAAAATATCTTATTAACTTATAAAAGTAATTATGCATATTATATATATAATGCAATAACTTTTCCTCCTTACTTATTGGGTCTGCTCACTACAAAAAAAAACTGTTTTTTGCGGCGGAAAAATTCCCTCGCAAAACAGACATTTTTCGTCGCAAACCGATTTGCGGCGGAAAAAGTGCCGTCGCAAAAAACGCTCCCGCAAACGATTTTCCGTCGCAAAAATGCCTCTTTCCTCGCAAATTCAGAAATTTGCGAGGGAACATTTTTCCCTCGCAAAATTGAAACTTTGCGAGAGAAACACCTTCCTCGCAAAATCCTCAATTTTGCGAGGGAAGGTGTTTCCTCGCAAAGGTGAGTAGTTTGCGAGGGAAACATTTTTCCTCGCAAATTCCAATTAATTCAAAAATAAAATAAAAAAATATTAAAAATTAGAAAATAAAAAGACTTGTATATCATAAAATTAAAATGTAACAATCATAAGAGTTTACATAGCAAAAACAAAATATTACAAATTATAATGTTTCGATCAAAATGAACTAAAAAAAAAAAAAAAGTCTAAACAGCAGCAGTCTGGTCATGATCACCACCGGTATCGTCATCACCACCAGGAGGCAAACCCGTACCCTTGTCCTTCAATATGGACTGGAGAAGTGCCCGCATCTCAGTAATCATCTCTCCTTGCTCCTTCACCTTCGCTTCTAACGCCTTTACCCTCTTATTGCTATATGCTTTTTTCTTCTTTTTCAACCTCTTTAGATTCAATAAACTGAATATTTGTCTTGGGCCAGAAAGAGCTTGCCTAAAGTTTTGCATAGCTTGTGACTCTGATAGAGTGTAAATGATAGTTAACTAATTCATTAGAATCAAGAAATGATAGTTAACTCATTAAATTTGTCATAAATTAAAATAAATTTTTAACTCCACCCATATTAAATGAGGTATTAAAGGGGAGATAAAAACAGAAGGTTTCATATTTCAATATTAATTACATGGGTAAAATTGACAAATAAGCATTAATTTCTCTCCAACCGGCTATATTGTGCATCAAGTTGTTCTTCCAAAAGCGACATATTATGGACCGGAGGGAGTAGTTTAATAGTTTAATTATCAACCGCTGGCCAATACAAATTAGTTTAATTATCAAGAGATATGGCGGAAGACCTAGCGTCAGCTGAAAATTATAAAATTCTCAAAATATGATGACCTCCCGTTTTTCTCCCTTCTCTATCTGGAGTCTTTTAATCTTTCCATGTTTTTAACATCACAGCCCTTCGTAGTCAGCAACAATATTCAGTTATTTAAAATATCCCAAACCCAGAAACGGTTATCTTAATTTGATGACACTGCAATTATCATGCATCATGTTCACCGAGAAACTATTCTTCATTAATTCACCAGATTAAGAAGAGATATTAAATATTGATATTATCTAAAAAGGAAAGAAATTTTTTTAATTTACGCTGATTATAAGAACATTTGTTCTCATTTTTTTTTCGCCACATAATAAAATAATTTCATCAAGGAGACAAAAGTAGCAATATACAATTGAAAGACTCCAAATTAAAAGTTCCAGACCATTGACAAATGAAACACAAAAGCAACTAGTAGACCACGAAGTTTGATTCTCTAGAAATCCACATATATGAGTGGTTTCTGATAAGTTTATTTGTAACAAGGATGCCTTTGCTTTCCGGATATACATGTCTTCATATCCTAACTCAGAAAAAAACAAATTGCAAAAGGGAAAATTTGAAAGAAAAAAAATAAAAGTATTTGTTTATATAGAGTGACTTATGAAAAGGACTATAAATTTCTTCAAAAAAGTAACTTAGACATTGAATCGGAGGGAGTATAATGGGTGCATATTCATATTTAATTTAATTTAATCTTTGTAATTTTACTATTTAGATCAATAGAAATCTAAAATAATTACAACAAAACATTTGTGTTTTTAAATATAAATTTGTTTTATTTTCTTTTAATAATAATATCATAAATAATATAATTAAACTTATTGGACATATATAAAGTTGAGGCAACGATTGCACTTCCCAGAGACAAATAATATTGACTTTGAACTTGGAGAAGACTCTAATTCATGTGTGATAATCTATAGTAGAATGTTCTTTAACCAAGTTTTCGTTTTTAGGCATCACGCAGTCATTATATATCTTTATGTACCACTCTAATCCATTTTATTAAAAAATTGGTCAAAATCCACCTACCTAGAAAGTAATGAAGGTGTTATAATTTTGCCCCTATTAATTATAATGAAAAAAATTGAGTTAATTCATGTTGAAAAGAGAGAACTATGAGAGATAGTTGGCAATAATATTATTCATAAGGGTAAATTTGGGAAATTGCATTAATTTTTGACATTATTATTGAGTTAACTAATTTTTTTTGGTATGTGATAATTAAGTAAATTGAACCCGTTTTTTTGCCTAAAGTAAACTGGAGTGATAAAAAAGACCACATGTTAAAAAAAAGTTAATTTGGGTAATTAGTGTATGCATGAACATGTGTCATACATGTGGTTGACTGGGTCAGCGTGAGGTATAGGTACATTTGTTATATATAAATAATACTCCCTCCTTCCGGTCTATAATATAAGTCACTTTGATCAATTCATTAGAATTAAGAAATGACAGTTAACTTATTAAATTTATCATAAATTGAAAGACATTCCCAACTCCACCCATATTAAATGAGGTATTAAATGGGAAAGAAATAGTTATATGGTGGATCGGAAGGAGCAGTTTAATAGTTTAATGATCAACTGTTGGCCAATAAAAATAGTTTAATTATCAAGACATATGGAGGAAGACCTAGCGTAGCTTAAAATTATAAAATTCTCAAAATATGATGACCCTAATTTTTTTCCCCTTCTCTCTCTAGAGTCTTTTAATCTTTTCCATGTTTTTAATGTCATAGCCCCTCGTAGTCAGCAACAATATTTAGTTATTTATAATATACCACTATAGTTCTATTTATAAGTCCTCTTTTAGGTAATAAATGAGATTATGACAATTTTGCCCATATTAATTGTATCAATAAAAATAGAGAGAGAAGAAAGAGTTGAAAGATACCCAATGAAAAATAGAGAGAAAAGAAAATGTTGAAAAATACTCATTCATAAATGAGGGCAAAGTTGAAAATTTACCTTATAATAATTGGGTTAACTAACTCTCTTTGGTATGTGTGTTTTGGTCAATAGAGACTTATAAATAGGACCAAAGTGGTATATCCCAAAGTCCCAAACCCTGAAACGGTGGTCTTTATTGGATGAGACTGCAATTATCATGCGTCATGTTTCCCGAAAAACTGTTCTTCATTAATTCACCTGATTAAGAAGAGATAGTTAAATATTGATATTATCTAAAAAGGAAAGAAAACTCTTAAAACTTACCCTTATTATAAGAACATTTTTTCTCATATTTTCCGCCATCGTAAAAATATAATTTCATCAAGGAGAGAAAAGTAGCAATATACAATTGAAAGACTCCAAATTAGAAGTTCCAGACCATTGACAAATGGAACACAAAAGCAACTAGTAGACCACGAAGTTTGATTCTCTAGAAATCCACATATACGAGTGGTTTCTGATAAGTTTATTTGTAACAAGGATGCCTTTGCTGTCCGTACACCCCTAGTCTTCATATCCTAACTCAGAAAAAAAATTGCAAAAGGGAAAATTTGAAAGGGAAAAAAAAAGTCTATTCTTTTTATATAGAGTGACTTATGAAAAGGACTATCAATTTCTTCATGAAAGTGACTTAGACATAGGATCCGAGGGAGTATAACTGTAGAGTAAATATCATTTTGGGTCCTTGGAAAAAAACACGGACTCCAAAATGAGATTTTTTTATGGACTAAAAAAGGCTTTTTGGAAATTTGTGAGGACCAAAATATTCACCAATCGACCCTTATTCGTCCTTTTCGGGGACTAAAAGGGCATTTCTGTGTGAGGGACCAAAATAGGGTCCGTGTTTTTTTCCAGGGACCCAAAAGGATATTTACTCATAACTGTATAATGGGCCCATATTCATATTGAACTTAATTTAATCTTTGTAATTTTACTATTTTACTTTTTCCATTTAGATCAATAGAAATATAATATAATTACAACAAAACATTCGTTGCCTCTTAAACTATTTGAATTAAATTTTTACAATTAAGATAAGGGCTAGCGCCTCCTTCTACTAATATAGAGTAAAGCCGATGAGTTCGGCCCTTTTAAGCCCTGACCCTCCAAAGACCGGTTTATAAAATAGAGCCTCCAAATAAAGTCAGGCCAAAAAGGGTTAGCCCTGTATGGTCGAGGGCTTAAAAGGGCGGCCCGTTAAACCTGTGTTTTTTTTAAAGAAAAATTTGGCTAGTTGGCAGTTGTCCACTTGTCTAATCGTGAAGGAGCATGCAGTGTTGCCCAGTACTCACTTAGTAACTCTCATAGTATCACAAAATTCTACTATTCATTTCACGCCTCAGTCTCTCGACTGTTTTAGTTTTGAAAAATAAAATAAAATTATAGATATATATGTGGGGCGGAGTACGCCGCCACAATTTGCGTGTGGCGGCGTCTTGCCACTAATGTGGCAGAGAGGGAACCGGCTTTTCTCCTTTTCTTCCCACATCTGCTGCCCTCCTTTTCTCCCAAACGGTACCGTTTTGGTGCCCAAAAACCACTGTCCACTATTTTTTTTTAAACAGTATTCACCATCCAGTATATTGTTTCAATACCAGTCAGTATCCTAAAATATTTTTTATGTCCCAGTCAGTACTTGATATATTTTTTCAAAATCCTCAATAATGTTTTAAGATTATGAATTATTTTTTCAGTACCAGTCGTATCCTGAAATATCTTTTTAGTATCAATCAGTATCTGAAAGCATTTTTTTAGTAACGGCGGGCACTACAAAAATACTTTCAGATATTGACTAGTATGAAAAAGATACTTTAGGATGATTGTTCTTGAAAAAAATACTTCATGATCTTGAAAAATTATTTTAGGATATTGAAAAAATATTACAGGTTACTCACGGTGCGAAAAAATAATTCATAATCTTAAAAAATTATTTAGGATTTTGAAACAATATATCGAAATCGAATGGTACATAAAAAATATTTTACGATACTTCGGTATTGAAAAAATATACGGGATGGTGAATCTTTGTTTAAAAAAAAAAAATTGGACAGTGGTTTTTGGGCACCAAAACAAGTACCGTTTAGGAGAAAAGAGGGCGGCGGATGTGGGGAGAAAAGGAGGAGGCGGTTCCGGCGAAGCAGAGAGGGTGTTATTATAAAAAAAAAATTGATCCCTTAATCCACCGCCTTATTTCTCTTATATATATGTATGTGTGTGTTTAATGGTGAAGTGTGTGAATGTGAGGATAGGGAGAGTAGAGAGCAGAGTGAGCAAGAGAGACGACGAGGAGGAGAGAAAAGAGAAAGAAAGAGAGTATATCTGAATTTGTAAGGTACGTTATTTATTTTATAAGATTATTTAGATATGTTAATAAATTTTTTTCATGAAAGATATTTTACGTATTTTTCTCTTTCTAATGAGGGTAAAATAGTATTGATTATTGAAAATTTTGGGATTAGAATTTTGAGTTTTGATAATAAAAGACTGTATATATGAAGAGTATTATAAATAAATAACTTTAATTGGTTTAGATTTGTTAATTTGTTCTTTGTGAGAATTTAAAGTTATTTTCTATCTAAAAGAAATTAGTATTTGTGTCATATAGGATATTTTACCGATTAAATGAAAATTTAAGCATTTAATTGCATTACTAGAAGTAGTATTTAAGGTTTAATCGGTTAGTTTTGCTAAATCTTGAACTATATGAAATTATGAGTTGGGATTTGAGATTTTAAATTAAAGAGTGATATGATTTTGATTATGTGGAGATTGTTTAATAAATTTGGTTATACTTATAAAAGATAATATTAGATTAAAAATTGAGGAATAGATAAATTGTCATCTTCCCTAGGAAAATTTAAAGTGAGATAATAGTTTAATTATTTATTATGGTATTAGTGGTTATTTTTGTTAATTCTACTAACATATAATTATATATTTATTTTTAAAGGGGATTGATTTCTCTCACGCTTAGTGTTGTGTCAAGAATTTGAGGTAACCACTTTCCAATTTATCTTGTATACTTGTTGAGGTGATTATAAGCATATGTTCATATATTTAAATGATATAAATATATTATAGTATGTTACCTATGAAAATGTATTTATGTGTGAGATATTTGTTTAAAGGTAAATTTTTAGTTAAGTGGGCATAAATTGTTTATATTTTTATGATTAAATTGTTTATTTTGTAATTATGAAAGTTTATGCATGATGTTGAATATTGAACATAAGTATGAATTGTTGATGTTGAAAATTGTGATATTGAACCGCATATTGAGGTGTTCGGATTGAGATGAGGTGTGATGGCGGTAGGAGATTGATTTTATACCATGTGGTATAGCCGCCATTGAGCGCATAGTAGATGGCCGGATATTTTCAGGGCCCTTAGTATTATCCTTATCCTTTGGCTGGGTTAAGGGTCAGCCCGTGGGACAGTGTCACCTTTCTATATTCGAATGAAAGGGAACCCATGATCCGATATGAGTTACGGTGCCTCCCGGGCTACACCTCATCATTGGTGAGCTTGGAATAATCTCGTCAAAGAGATTAAACCTATTATTTTGTAACATATGGGTTCTGTCAGCGGTAATAAGGAGGTTATAAGGATGGTTGGGAGAGTTACATTGCATATTGAATAATTTTGAATAAGTTTTGTAAACTACTCAGACTTATAAATATACGAAGGAATAATTGGCCCGCTTAACTATCTTGTAATCATTTCGTATACTTGTTAAATTGGATATGTGTTTGCGAGTCCTCGTGACTCAACCCTTCATTTTTTTTTATTTTTCGAGGCGAGAGTCTAGGTGCTAATACTAAGGGGAAGAAGGCATCCAAGACTTGATCGAATTATCAATCTTGTATGTCTCTTTTATTATATGAACATAGTCTGATGTATATTGCCAAACTTTAGGGCCTTTTTGACACGTATATTTCAATCATTTTGCTGCAAACTGAAACTTATATTATGAACAAAGTCTATTGATATGAAATTTAATGTGGAGTAATTTATTATTAGCCTAATTTAAATATGTTTAGGTATAAAATAATTATTTAAATGGTGATTTTGGAAGGATGTTACAGGCTTTATGCACACATACTCACACATCAGTGCATCACCATCAGTACTTCACTGCTTCAGCTCGCAAAGTCCACCACTCCATCGAGGCACGGTGGTCGATGACCGTTGCTCTCGGCATTCCGAACTTTTCCGAAGATTCCTTATAGTCACCGATCGTCCTCAAACCCTTCCCTTTCGACCTACCGATCTTTTCCGACGGCCTAGAAGAAATGTCTTATGGATGTATTCATGACATGGGAGAATAAATTCTTGATATTTTTGTTTTTCTATTTATTATTTTTTGACACCACCACCTATCTACTATCGACACCACACTTACGATGATGACCACCACTAAGCCACCGTAGGTGCACGGCGGTGCCACCTCACTTCAAAGACAATTTTTTTAAAACAACTGTTCAAACATATTTGTTTATTTGTTTATTGATATAATCAAACAAGCCTTAAGATTCAAATGTGAAGCTTGCATAAGAACTCAAATTCTAAGTGGAGAAAAAGCCATCGAATTGGGAAAAATGGCTCTCAATTTTTTTTTTTTTTAAAAAAAAAATGCAAAAGCAAATGCAAAAAACATTTATTTATTTTTTTGGTTTTTTAGTTTTTAAAAAAATAGGTTTATGTTTTTTTTTATCTAAAATCACCCAACTAAAAATAAATGACCAAAAAAAGTTCTTTTTTATTTGAGTAAATACCCTTTTGGGTCCCCAATAAAAAACATGGACCCCATTTTCGTCCCTAAGGACTAAAATGAGACTTTTTTATGGACTAAAAAGTGCTTTTTGGAAATTTGTGAGGGACCAAAATGTTCACCAATTGACCCTTATTCGTCCTTTTCAGGGACTAAACAGGCATTTCTTTGTGTGAGGGACCAAAATGAGGTCCGTGTTTTTTTTAGGGGACCCAAAGGGTATTTACTCTTTTTATTTTTTTCTTTAAGAAAATCCTGTTTTGAAAATATTAAGAAAGCAAACTAGTCCCTATATATATATATATGTGTGTGTGTGTATATATGTATATATGTACATACATACACAAGGGCAGACCCAGAAAATTATAGAGCTTGGCGGGGCCCCCCAATTTTTTTTTTAAGGAACTTTTTAAATGCATTAAAAAACAAAAGAATATAAACAAGAAAAAAATATCAAAAAAATATTTATGAAATAGAGTAAATATTGATGATGTAATAAGAGAGGAAATTCTTTTACAAACCTCTCATTTAGAAAAACAAGGTTAAATACGGTTAGAAATGCGGCTACATAAATTACAAAGAAGGGTGGGCACTCAATAAGTTCAAGTATATATATTTTAATAAAAAAAGTATATTACAATAAAAATAATTACAATGTCATCCTTCTAGGCTTTATGTTTTGGAATTCCATCATAATTGCCTTATTATCAATGCTATCAAATACATATTTTTTCAATATAAGGCACTAAACAATCATTTAACGATTCATCCCCCCATGCGATTACGAAATGCAATCTTGATGTATTAAGGGTGAACACTTAATTTAAGGAGGTTTCCTCTGTAATAAACTGCATTGCCTGTGTTCTTCAGCTTTAGAGCTAATTGTGCTTTCCTATAAAACATTCAGTCAATAATGTGTATATTTTGCGAGGTAGTCAAATAACTATTTATACATTTTTAGAAGTGATTCAATTTTGTGGTTTATCATTAATTTCTCTTGACTCCTAAAACTTAACAAGTAAAGACTATATGCAAAAGATTATGAAAGGAGACAATGAAACGACATTTCCACTTAATTGACTCTATACCAACCACAATGTGTAAATTTCAAAGCGTAGTGTAATTTCTTGATGTTTCATCTCTATTTTCATCTTTAATTTTTGAAAACACATTCTAGAGAAGGCATGTTCTAGAACTAAAATCTATATAAACATTTAGAAGTAGCCTGCCTAATTTTTGGAGCCTTTGATTTCCTCTTGAGATCACTCAAGCCTCTTGATCCAGTAAATGACAAAATCTTACTATGAACTGTTTAAACACTCATTGACTCGAGTTTCTTGCTTAGAGAACTTACATTGTTAACAAGATTTCCTATTACCGCTTGCAAATAAGTTTCGTGCTTGGTTCTTAATATAACAACCATATGTTGATAATGCAGATATAGACGAGAAGAGATTAAAGGATAGTCATCTTCGTCTTTTTTGACTACCTTTGAGAAATCTTGGTCAAAGGTTTGAAGCAAACGCTTGCGCTCCCAAATTAGGTCGTTGCTTTCATTTTATGCACACCCATATGTTTTTAATCCGGTGCGTGAATTTTTTTTTTGTGTTTCCTTTATTATTAGCCATATGAACTACGTGAACTTGATTAAAAAAGTGATGGCTTCATGGTTTACCATTTCCATTACCATTGAAGTATATGTCAAGTAGGAATAATTCCAATGTTCGTTAGTTGAAGAAATTGTTGGATTTAATAGTTGATATTGTTATGAATTGCTTTAGTTAGTAAGTTTTGTTGAATTAAGCTGAAATTGGTTGTTATTGGAATTTTGGGATGTCTTACTTTTAAGGGGACATGCTGCCAAAATTTTCTTAAAAGAAAGCATGTCGTTCTTGAAATTGTTATAAACTTGACTGTTGTTGAAAATGTCGTAGGTGGTAATAAAATGGGTCATAGTTGGATGAATGCGTTGAGAACTAGTGAAGAATATGAGAATGGGGTGGAAGAGTTTATTGAATTTGCTAGAAGAAATGTGGCTACAAAAAATGAGATGTATTATTGTCCATGTGTTAATTGTTTAAATGGGAGTCGAAGGGTTATTCTTGATATAAGGGATCACCTACTTTATGATGGAATACACCTTCGATACACAACGTGGATATGGCATGGTGAGGAAGTAAGTACCGGTCGTCCCACGAAAATGAAGTTGAGGTAGATGATGATGATGGAATGGAGAAAATGATTAATGATGTTGAGGCGAGAATCTTTTGCACAATCGGGTGAATATGAAAGCGTGCGGAGTGATGCGAGAGACACCTTTGTTCCCTGGGTGTACTAAGTATACACGGTTGACTGCGACCTTACATTTGGTCAACTTAAAGGCAACTTGTAGGTGGACCGATAAGCGGTTTCACGTCGTCGCTTGAATTGTTGTGTGATATGTTACCAGATCATAATGTACTTCCAAATCATATGTATGATGCCAAGAAAATCTTATCTACGATGGGTATGGAGTATAAAAAGATAGACAATTGCCCTAATGACTGCATATTGTACAGAAACGAGTACGAAGGCCTCAGTAATTGTCCGAAGTGTAAAACTTCACGATACAAAGTGAAGAAAGTTATTGTTTACGGAGAGAGACAACAAAAAGGCAACCTTTGAAGGCATTGTGGTATCTTCCAATAATTCCACGGTTTAAGCGTCGTTTACTAGTGAAGCAACGGCGAAGAAGTTGAGATGGCATTCGATGAGAGAATATCCGATGGAAAATATCTTCGGCACCTGGCTGACTCTCCGCAATGGAAGAAAATAGAAGAAATGTTCCCACAATTTGGTAGTAAGCCAAGAAACCTTCGGCTGGGGCTTTGTACAGATGGCTTCAATCCGTATCGAACTCTTAGCAGCACCCATAGTGCATGGCCGGTTCTCCTTGTAATATACAACTTACCTCCCTGGCTATGTATGAAACGCAAGTATGTGATGCTTTCTATGATGATTTCTGGACCAAAACAACCCGGGAACAATATCGATGTGTACTTGGCACCTTTGGTTGAGGATTTGAAGAAGTTGTGGGAAGAAGGCGTAGATGTGTTTGATGCATATAAGAAGGAGCACTTCAAGTTACGTGCAATGATTTTTACCATGATAAACGATTTTCCTGCATACAGAAATTTGTCAGGGTACAGTGTGAAAGGGCATAAAGCATGTCCAATATGTGAAGCAGACACAAACTTCCATAAACTAAAGCACGGGAAAAAAAACGGTCTACCTCGGTCACATGAGGTTTCTTCAACGGTTCCACCCATATCGTAAGTTAAGAAAGCGTTTTAGCGCTAGCACCGGAGCATAGAACGGCTCCAAAGGCATTAACCGGAGAAAAAGTTTATAGTCGGGTGAAAGATATCAATGTCATATTGGGTGACAAAGGATTGTGGGTGAGAAGAATATATGGAAGAAGCGATCAATTTTCTTTGATCTTCCATATTGGCGTAGTCTTGATGTGAGACACAGTCTTGATGTGATGCATGTGGAGAAAAACGTTTGCGATAGCCTTATTAGTACTCTTTTGCACATACCAGGGAAGACTAAGGATGGAATTAACGTGAGACTAGACCTGGTTGATATGTGAATAAGAGAACGGTTACATCCACGAGTAATGGAAGATGGTAAGAGGGCATACATGGAGCCAGCAACTCATACACTATCAAAAGCGGAGAAGAAAAGTTTGTGTGGGTGTCTATATGACATTAAGGTGCCACAATGAAATTCTTCTAATTTGAGAAGGTGTGTTTCAATGGACGATTTGAAGTTAGTGGGAATGAAGTCCCATGATTATCATGTGTTGATGCAACAACTATTACCAATAGCTATTAGAGGCATTATGAAAGATGAAGTGCGATCCACTATAACAAGATTGAGTATTTTCTTTAATGCTATACGTAACAAAGTTATTGACATTGAAAGGTTGGATGAATTGGAAAATGAGGGTTATATTATTTTGTCCCAACTTGAGATGCATTTTCCTCCCATTTTTTTTTGATATCATGGTGCTTTGATAGTGCACTTGGTAAGGGAGGTAAGGCTCTGCGGTCCAGTTTACCTAAGGTGGATGTACCCTTTCGAGCGATACATGAAGATCTTAAAAGGGTATTCAAAAAATCCTTATCGGTCGGAAGCCTCAATAGTTGAGAGATATGTAGTTGAAGAGGCTATGGAGTTCTGCAAAGATTATCTATCAGGGGCGACGATACAATCTCAGCATGACGAGGGGATAAGCGAGGGAACTCGAGGCATCAAAGCGAAGAATATGACTCGTGAAGCCGTGTTGCAAGCACACCTATACATCTTGTATAATATGGAAGAAGTTCAACCATACATTGATAAATACAGAAAGAGTTTGAAGAATATGAATCCAAGGAAGAATGACATACAGATAGCTAATGAGCAAAAGAAGACATTCATAAAGTGGTTCCAGGAGACGGTATTGCACGAGACCGGTGTGTCGGATACAATCGAGTGGTTAGCCTGGGGGCCTTCTTTTCAGGTCATCACTTGGTGCGGTTATGATATAAACGGATATTCGTTCTACACAAAAGACCAAGATGACAGAAGTTCTGTGCAAAATAGTGGGGTGATGGTTGAAGTTGAATCCATGCACTTTTCGAGTTCGAAAGACAAGAACACGTTGTTAGCATCAATAGCCTATTATGGAGTCATTGAAGAAATATGGGAGATAAGCTACAACAAGTTCAAAGTTGCTTTATTGAAATGTAAGTGGGTTAGCAACAATGTTGTTGTAATAGATCCTAAATTTGGATTTGTCTCAGTTGATCTTCAAAGACTTGGTCATAGAGACGAGCCATTCATTTTAGCAAGTCAGGCGAAACAAGTGTTTTATGTAACAGACCCTGCAAATAAAAAAATGTCCATCGTACTTCAAAGTAAAAAAACCGAAGTATGGTGAAGAATCCTTGAACCTTGACGATACACTCCCTTTCACAACAAATCCACCTACAACACGTGAAGTAGAATTGGATGATAATGAAGAATATGCTGCAAGAAAGGATCATTGTGAAGGAATATGGGAAACCATGTAAAGTAAGATCTTCAGTTATGAAATATTACTATGTTATTTTTGTGGTCGTTTAACATGTTGGTTCATTTTGTTAATTTGTTTATTATGTAATAACCTATCTAATATTATTGATTTGTCTTTGATGAACATGAATATGTCCAGCTCTGACGAGTCATCGGGTGATAGGGTTGATGTACCCGTTGTGAGAAAGGGTAGAGGTAGCACACACATGGGTGCGCTAATTGCTCGTCGTGACAGTCAGAAAAAGAGGTTGCATGTGGAGTTTGATGCCAATATGAACCCGATTGGTAGAGAGGAAGACAGTTTCATTAGCTATGTAGGCTATATGGCTCGAAGCAAAGTTCGTATTGTTTACTCTAGTTGGAAGATGGTTCTAGATAAAACGAAGGAGTTGATTTGGGCACAAATTCTGGTATCTCACTTTCGATATATCCGCATTGGTATCTTTAGTCTTATTGCTTGATTTCTTTCATATCTTATCTTTTACCTTGCAGCAAACGTTCGATGTCCCCAACAATAAGGCAATGAACAAGCATTGGATGGGCGAAGTTCGTCTCCGTTGGAAAGACTTTAAGAACAAGCGACAAAAAAGTATATTAGAGGGTCAAAGAGGAACGAGGATCCTGTCGGACCTATGATTTCATTTCTCCGTGCGGAGGGAGTTTGTGGCGTCACGGCAGAATCCTGAATTTATTGTAAAATTTCTGTCATATCATTTCTTCTATTTGAATCTACTTGACATTGTAGGCTCAATTTTATTTGTTTTCGTGTCACAGGAAAAAAGTCAAGTCAATAGAGAGAGGCAGGCGAAAAATAAATATCCGCACTGCATGTCTAGAGGTGGCTACAGAAAGCTTGAACGGAAGATGATGGAGGAAGAGTTACAGCGAATGAAGGAAGCTTCCCATTCCGATCCTTCCATTGCTATCTAGGCCCTTGAGCATCCTCCTCGTCACAAGAAATGGAAAGCTGCGAGAATGAAGGGTGACAAATACATCAATGAAGATGTTGCTGAGGTTGCCTCAAAGATTGTAAGTAGTTAAATTAGAAGTATTAAATAGCCTCGGTTGTTTCATACTATAAGAGTTTAGTTATTATTTATGAAAAATCTTATGGTACGGGATGAACTTGAGCGGCGGAGCGGCCAAGGCTCATTCACGCCGGTACACGGCGGGACATTTTGTCGACGGCTATTGGGAAGCAGATTACCTTGATCTTTGTTCGAGGGGAGATGAGGGGAGTTAGTGTCGCAAAATATTTCGGCCGGCGTTCACGTTGCATGACGGAGAGAGCCATGCGGAGCTTGAAGCTAGAATTCAAGGGTCCCTCGTAAATGAGGTTATGGCACAACTACGGGCTGAAATGAAGGCTATGGTACAACAGAATAAAAATACGGCATTGACAACCCACGAAGCCCCGACCGTCCACAGCAGCAAGGAAAGTTTTCACCCTTCAGATGTACCTATTGGCGAACCTTCTCCCCTCCGGATGTACATATTGGCGAGCCTTCTCACACTCCACGGGGAGGTATACCTCGCACTCTATATTTAGATGACCCACCGCGTATTGTTGCCGATGGTCTTGTTTACCCGAGAACAAGACAAACACCACAACAAGCAAATTCCGGAAGACCAACGTCGGGTATCTGTGAGTAGTGTGCGAGAGGGGGAAGAAGAGACAGCCATCCCGATTGATGATGCGGAGGTTACCACACTAGGCGCTGCCATCACATGGTTCATCCTCTGGCCGCATCATCTTATTAAGATGGGGACGACACCTCCAATGGTAGGAAATACATTCGATTGATGATGAGTAGGTTCCCGATTGATTTACATTGCTAACCCGCTCATAATATGTTTTTTATGTATTCATAGCATGAAGAAGCTGCGAGCTTATTTCCCTACTTAGCACAGCTGCGAGAGTTGTACAAGGACATCGACCTTATAAGCTTGCAGATGCCTCCAGGCATTGTCGGTGCAGAAAAGACATATTCGATAACAATGGACAAGAAAGATTTGAAAGAGTTTATGCATATGGATTGTTTAGATATACAGTTTCTTCAAGTTGCAATCCTGTAAGTTTTTTTAACCCTTTAATTATATCAGTACTCTTTTTTTTTGTTTAATATATTCAATAACATTTATCATTTCATTTCATAGTGTATGCCGTGAAATATGTGCGAACACAAAGCGAGCGGGTTCATATGGATACTTATGTCCTGGATGCACGGCTTCGGCTCGCAATACGTTACCCAGGCGGTCAATTTATGTTGGTTTAACAATGGGCGACGGAGGCAAGTCTTGTTATCTAGCGCCAATACATGAAAGGTGCGTACTTTTGTTTTGTCTATATAAGATTTTTGTGAATAAATTGCTTTCTTATCTTAATTTAATATTAATACGTCTATGTTGTAGTGGTCATTGGACCCTGTGTGTTGTTTGTCCCGTCAAGAACTCCTGTTATTGGTTCGATTCAGTAGATGGCAATCCAAACGATGATATCAAAAACATGTTTTCCGAGTAAGTAAATTTTTGTCTAAATCATCGAATCTTCTTTTAAATGAATGGTTTAACATGTCTGTTAATTTCCATTTTAATGATAGGGGCCTCAAGACGTATAGACGGCTTGTTGGAGCAAAAGAGCGGGGGTGGACCAAAGTGGTTTAAACCAGAAGGTAAGTAGTTTCAATTCAAGTTATTTCATTGACACGGTAGCTTTCGATGTGCCTTTATTTGTTTTAACAATTTGCTTTTGATTTATAGTGCCATCAACAACCAGGAAGCACCGAGTGCGGGTACTACGTTATGAGTTGGATGCAATCCATCGTTAGCATCGGACGTATTCAAGGTTTTCAAAGTGTACGTAGTCGCTCTGTGATCCTCAAATGATGATATTTTTGTAGTTTTACTTGAGTTGTTAATTATGTCATTCACTTCATTGGTTTATCTTATACCTTGTTTTCCAATTGACATTTTTTGGGACTCATGCGGATCCGTACTCGCGAGGATGAGATCGATTCGGTTCGGGACAAGTTGGCTAGACATCTTCTTCAACACATAGGCTAGTTAGTAGTGAGCATGATTAGTATGTTATTGTGTTAGTGATTCTTTGCTAGCTACTGTTGTTCGTTTGTATCTGTTTGGTGTTATTGTGGGTATTTGTTCAAAATCTGCGACAATTGTGATCAACTATCTTGGAACTATGAACCTTCTTGTGTTGCTTGGTTGATTTACGCCTTATGCAAAACTTGGTAGATATCTTATTGTTGCTATCTCATTGTTAGTTTGTGTCTTTGCAAGTTTGGTGTTATTGTGGGTATATTATTGATTCGAGATGATGCAAAACTTGGTAGATAACTCATTGTTGCTATCTCATATATAGTTTGTGTCTTTTCAAGTTTGGTGTTATTGTGTTTGGTCATTTATAGTCTTAAAGTGGATTTATTATGCTAATACTTTTCTTTCAGAGGTATTGTGTGAACTAGTGGACCAACTCTCTGGTTTTAAATCCATGATTTTGTATTCTTTGTAGAATATTAGGCGAGTACTTGTTTGTAGCAATTACGTATGTAATTAGGATTAAAATAATTGTATTGCTGCATATTTTAATTTTGCCTTTTCAAAAACAAAACTCAACAAAGGCGTCGATTAAGTAATCGGGACGCCTTTGTTCATTTTTTAGCCTAATAAGGCGACACGAAAATAAATTCAGGTCGCCTTATTAAATAATAAAGCGACTGATTTACAATCGAGTCGCCTTATTATTTAATAAGGCGACCTGAATTTATTTTCAGGTCGCCTTATAAGGGCCCTGAATTTACAATTCAGGTACCTTCGCCTTATTAAGACGACCTGAATATTTAATCAGGTTGCCTGAATATAATTAAGGTCGCCTTATTAAGGCGACCTGATTAAATATTCAGGTCGCCTTAATAAGGCGACCTGAATTACAATTCAGGTCGCTTTATTAAGGCGACCTGATTAAATATTCAGGTCGCCAAAAGCCACGAGAACCACTACCCCCACCGAGACGTCCCTCAGTAAAGGGACGTTAATTGGGTCTTATTTAGGTCATTTTTTAGTGTTTTTGTAGTAGTGAAAGGAACCATCACAAAGCGAATAACAAGTGCGGCTCGAAGGCCACGAGTAATAAGCGCAGCTCAAAGGCTACGAAACGAGCATAGCTTGAAGCCACAAAGACAAGCGTGGACATGTAACACCCCAAGTTTCGTAGCATAAATCGTCTTTGGTTGACACTTGGTTTTAGAAAAAAATCATCGAGTTTGAGGTGCTACAACTTAGCGTGTTGCGGAAACGGAGAGCATGTACTAAAAATTTGAACAATTGAGTGGCGATATAAAATACTCAAGCATATGCTGATGCCCGACGTATACTGGTATATTAAATTTTCCCGAAGGAATATTCACGTGATACAAGACCTTATATAATTACAGGATTTACATTGTAACTATACAACTTCAGACCAAGCCATTTCTTGACTTGGGGCATAGAACCTAACACAGTTACATCAACCCATTTGGCTATTTGGGTAAAGTCTAGTGGAAGTCTCCCAATTCACGGTGGATCGATTGATGAACCACATAGACCGACCCTTTCTAGTTTAAGCACCAAATGGTTTGAAGTAACCCTATTAGATTCATGCCAGAAGGTAGGCTCTGTTAACCTTCTTCAGGCATTTGCTTTGACCGGCATTTCTTTCCGGCTTTGTCCTTTGATGTCCCGTTATAGCCTTATCTGTATGTCTACTTGTGCCTTCTCTTGGCCCCGTCTCGGTACCTTCTCTCGATCAATGATACTTTTCGACTATTAGTTAAGACCGAGGTCCAATGCCTGTAACATCCCATTTTAAAAAGCAGTATATTTGTTTTCATCATATATCATCGAGTAGAGCATCGGAGCGAAAGAGTAACTTATACATATATTCAAAATGCCGTAAGTCTGGCTGTTTACAGAAATGGTACATTATACCGTGTGTTTTCAAAATGTAAATAACAATAGAAGGAAGTCTTCGACTAAGTCTCTATGCGTCTTTCGCTTGCCTTCTCCTCGGTCTCGGTCCTCCCGAACCGACGCTATGTTAAGGCGAGGTTCAATGCCCATTGAACCTCGGTAATTAACCTCATGTTTATATACACCACATAGACAATATATGAACATACTAATAAGCATATCCCAACAGCACGTAAGCCCCCTGGCAGATATGTCGCACTTAGCAATGGATTCGCACTTAGCAATGGTTTCGCACTTAGCCAACGTGTCCCAACACCCAGCAGGCATAATAACAGTACAATGAACATACCATAGAGCTATCAACTACCTCACATAGGCATACCATACACATAGCACATGTACGCATACAATAAACATCAGAGTTAGTGTTACAGTACGCGAACGTACCTTCGTTGACAGAAAATGGCATGTTTGACGGAAAACGGTACTTTTGACAGCGGTACGACGGCAGCACAACAGCGGTACGATATCACAGATATCCTATAGGGATAATATCACATTTATCAATGTCTAACATCATAACGGGCATTTTAGGTACAAATTACCATTTTGCCCCTAACTCCTTAATCGGCGGGATTTCGCGAGCTTCGCTATTTTGACTCTAATTTTTCCAAAATTTTTCCATATCTCTTCCTCCAATATATTTTTGAAATAAATATCATATTTATCCCTAAAACATGAGATCTAGAATATCTTGGCAAAATAAAGATAATCTAGCATTTCTACTATATCTACCAAAAGAACTACCAAAGCTTAAGACTAGGGACCGAAGAACTTACCCAGGGCTTTGCTACAAATTTCTCAGAGCTCTTCCTTCTCTCTAACCTCTCTCTATTTCAAAAATAAGCAAGAGGATTTGGTGTGAATAAATGAAATGGTTTGAAGGGCTATTTATAGGGAAAAATGTGCACTATTCATGACTTTATCATATTGAGTTCTAGCCATTGGATCTAGGGTTTTTGCAAGACTCCATCTTGGCCCTCCATGTGGGTGCAGACCTCTCCTTGCCCCAAATTCAATAAAATGACTTCATCCATGATGTCACAAGCTTCTACTTTATGGCCGGTACCGATAAAGTTTCCAGTTCGGTGTTATAATCGCGTAATCTTGGAGAAACTCAAAAATACGGGAGCATAACGCTGAAGATCTATTCATCCTCTTTAAAACCACTTGGGTCAACTAAATTTTTGATCCCATTAAGGGTATTCCATTGCCTGCTGAACATTTTCGGACAGACGCCATCAGTTACGGAAATAACTTCCGGTAGCACCAACTTCTGGACAAAAATTCACTGGCTTATAATATGTCCTGACCTAAGATACCTAATTCATGGTTTTTCACAACGGTCTTGTTTTCTATGGATTCTCGTTTCTACTATCTGCCCTTTTTCTTATTTACCCTGTCTCTTATTTACTCTGTTGGTTTCAGAAATGACTTCGGAGATAGCTCACTCCGAGATAAAATTTCACTTGTTTATATTAAGTCCAGATGTTACTGACTTAGTTCACCTATTTTGAGATAGGATTTTATTTCTATCGGTTCTCATTTAGCCAACTGGTCTTTCTACCTAAAATATTATTATTTAATTACTTAAATATTATAATATATTTTTGAAATAACTCAAACCCTTTTCACACTTGAATTTTCGCCTCCCCCTTTCTATTTGTTTATTTATTTATTTTATGCCTTAATTTCCTTAATTAAGCAATTATCATATGCTTAAACAATTAGCCACTAATTACTTACTTAGTCACTTACTAATTGTTGATAATTTTCTTATTTAGGATTAATTATTATCTCACAACTATTGCACTGACTTTGGTATTTTATGCTCCATGTAAAATATTAAAAATCATGGGGCCATTTAGGGTTCCAAAAAGAATATTAAATCTTGCCTCAATATTTTCCAAGGAAATTAATCCCAAAAATTACCTAAATTAGAGACAACATATTCTCCAATTTTTAATAAACATTTCATTGCCTCTTAGGATTTATCGAGAATATTTTCGGGTCATTTAATGCCCCACAAATTCATTTAGGGATTTTTAGCTCTTTATTCACTCTAATTTCAATAGAAATTACCTTAGAAAACAAGACAATTATAACTTATTATTTGAAACCACATATTCACCTATTTCCAATAGATTTTATTTACTAAAATATAATATTCCAGATAAATAATTATCCGGGTATTACAATGCCCATTGGACCTCAGGTAACGGTTAACCTCATGCTTATGTATAACAATGTATGTATAACAGATATTCATGACATTACAACAGTAATCAACACATAAGCACACAACAGATGTAAGATTAATATAACAACAATACATATCACATGTAAAGTTATCTATCACATATAAGTATACAATAAGCATCGAGTTAGTGTTAAAGACGCGTACGTACCTTTCACCGCGTATTGGCCAACTTGCACGACTTTTGATCCGACTAGGACTTCCGGATATCCTATATGTTATCGTCGGATTATTCCTTTTTCCCATAATATTACAACTAATATTCTATCTCATAAAATAATATCAAAAAGGATATTTCCACCCATTTTGACATTTCTACCCTTGGTGTATTCATTATTACAATTTTGCCCTTACTTTTTCTCAAAAAACGCAATACAGGATTTCTGGGCAGAATTTTTTGATCAACTTTGAAAAATCATAATTAAATCCAAAAAAATCGAAACGAGGATACGTAAAATTCCTTGGAATATTTAAGATGTATAATTTTGATTAAAAATACTGGTATTCACCCAGATTCATTATAAAATTACCAGTTTTCAATTTCAAAAGATCTGTCAGAATTTTCCCAGAAAACGTAGCCATACTTTGGAAATTTTTTATCTCCTTGTAAAAAATTCAAAATAACATGTTATAAGCATATTTGGAAAGGTCTATATGTCTACTTTAACCATAAAAAAATTCAGATTAAAACGACTTCATCTTCCCATAGATTTAAGGCTTTTACAAAGCTAACTTCAGAAATTACCTAACCGATAAAATTTTGCCAGAACTTCGTTACTTTGATGTTTCTCTTCCAGAAATTTTGCTCTAGGACTACCCTCACTATTTTTTCGAAATAAAGCTAATTTTAACCATAAAAACATGAAAATAAAATTGCTTCTAGGAATTTAAGATCAAAGCATAAATTTCTATGAATTTAAAAGCTAAAACTTAAGAACTAGAGAACTTACCCTGAAGAACTTTGCTACTACTTCCTTCTTGCTCTTCACTAGCTCTCACTACTCTCAATTTTCAGATTGCTCTTGGTTGTTTGGTGTGAAGAATGAGTGGAGCTTATGAGCCTATTTATAGAATTTTAGGATGGCATTGTTGTGGATTTTTCAAAGCTAATTCATCTTGCTTCTTGGCCATTGGATCTAGGTCATTTTACAAACTTTCATCCTAGCCCTTGAATCATTAAAACTGTCCCTCCCCTTCAATTCTATCCTCTTCCATTTTTAAAATATCCCTTACACCATTTGTACCATTTTGGACACCTAATGCAACATGTGTTTTAATCCAAAAATGATCTAGAAACTTTGAACTCTTCATCTTGAATTTGGACCATGGAATTGCTCTTTACTTTACATGTACAAACCCTAGCCATTCATTGTAGTAAATACCCTAGCTTAATGGATAAGTTTGCTTAAATAACTATCAACTCACTATTATTGATCTTTTGTCATTTCTTCTTACATAAGTTTTGTTTTTCCTTCTTCCTTTTTTCTCCACAAAAATCGTCCCCCTCCCCTTTTAATTAGTTTTGAATTATTGTAATACCCTAAAAACCGTACTTATGATAAGTATCATATTTTAGTAAATAATACCTATTGAAAATAGGTGAAGATGGGGTCTCAAATAATAAGTCTTAATTATCTTATTTTCTAAGGTAATTCTTTGTGAAAATTAGAAAAGAAAAAGAGCTAAAATCCATGAAAAATGTATTTTATAAAATGAGAAAAATGGCACGAAAATATTATGATAAATCTTAAAGGGCAATGAAATAAATATTAAGAATTAGGAAAGTATTTTCCTTAATTTTAGCAATTTAATAAATTATTTTCTTGGAAATAATAAAGGGAAAATTCAATATTATTTTAATGAGCCCTTTTTGGCCCCATGATTTTTTTAAACTTTACATGGGATATAAAATACCAATGTAATTAAAATAGTTGTGAGATAATAATTTATCCTAATTAATAAAATTGTCAACAATTAGTAAGTGGCTAATTAGGTAATTATGAGATAATATAAGATAATTAAGTTATTAGTGAATTAATTAATGAATAATTAAATAATTAATTAAAAGGGGTGGGGGCGAAATTATTAATTAAAATAATAATAAAATTAATTAAGTATAGTGTGAAAAGGGTTATGGATATTTCAAATAATATCTAGATATTTATAATTAAATAATATTATATTTGGTAAAAAGCCACATGGGACATTTGAGAATGGGTAGAAATAAAATCCTACCTTAAAATATAGGAATTAAGTCTTTAACATCTGGACCTTTTAAAAACAAGTGAAATTTTATCCCGTAGTGAGCTGTCTCAGAAGTCATTTCTGAAACCAATCGTGTACTTAGGATACATGGTTTTAAGGGAAAATGACAGATAGTCAAAATGAGAACCTATAGAAAACGAAATAGTTGTGACAAACCGTGAACTAGGTTTCTTAGGTCAGGACATAATACAAACGGTGAATTTTTATCCGGAAAATTTGGTACTTCCGAATTTATTTAAAGTAACCGTTAGCGTCTGTTCGAAAATCTTCAGCAGACTACGGAATACCCTTAATGGGATCAAAAATTTAGTTAACCCAATTAGTTTTAAAGAAGAAGAATATGTCTTCAACGCTGTGCTACCGGATTTTTGAGTTTCTCCAAGGTTACGCGATTCGAGATACCCAACCGGGAACTTTATCGGTACAGTGCATAAAGCACATGGGTGACATCATGGATGATGTAATCATCTTCTAGAAGGATGATGTCATCCAAGGCATGAAGGGCAAGGATGAGTGCCACGTGTCAAAGTGCGATCCGACGGCGAAATCCGTCTAATAAAGTGATGAATAGTGTCGGGATTTTTGCTATAAATAGCAAGCCTTCTCCTCTCATTTCTTCACCCCAAAAACCGCAAGTTAGAGAGATGTTAGAGAGAAGGAGGAGCCTGGAGAAAATATAGCGGAGCCCTGGTTAAGTGTTTCGGTCCCTGGTCTTTAGTTTTGGTAGATCTTTCGGTAGATATAGTAGAATTGCTATATATATCTCTAAATTTTCAAAATAGTTAGATATCATGTTTTAGGAGTAGATATGATATTTATTTTGACAATATATGGGGAAAAGAGATATGTCAAAATTACGGAGAGATAGAGCAAAAAAGTAGCGAAGCTCAGGTGAAATTTCTCTAATTAGTCCAACTAGGGGCAAAATTGTAATTTGTACCTAAAATGCCTTTTATAGTGCTAAATGTTGATAAATCTTATCCTTATAGGATATCTGTGAAAATCGTATCGATGTTTTGTCATACCGCTGTTGTACCCATTTGTCAAAAATACATTTTTCGTAAAACGTCGAAAGTACGTCAACGAAGGTACGTTCGCGGCGTATTGTAACACGACTCGATGCTTATTGTTATGCTTGTATATGATTGCTGTGTTCTTGTCTTGAAACTCTGTCTCAATTATTTTTAAATGCAATCATGAATACACGGGTTATAGTCTTGATAACACCGTTTAGAGTTTTCCTAGCGCTGAGGACACGATAGGCCATCGTGGCACTGGATTTGATAGTGCAGACTGGGATAACAAACATATTGCAGGGGCTGTGTATTGTTATTGCCGTATATACATATTTATGTATTTCTACATCTGTTATGGGCTATTGTAGTAGATTTTGTGAAAATGTCATGAATACCTGTCATGTATATATTGTTTACATAAGCATGAGGTTAACCGTTACCTGAGGTCCGATGGGCATTGGACCTCAGTCTGAATGAATAGACAGGAAAGGGTCATGAATCAGAGGAGGCACCAGGGGATGGAGCTGTAGATAGATACCAGTAGACGGAGCTGTGAGAAGGCACTGGTCAAAGTAAATGCGGGAAAAAAGTCAATAGAACCTACCTTATGGCATAAATCTAATAAGGTTACTTCATATCATTTGGTGCTTAAACTAGAAAGAGCCGTCTATGTGGTTCGATCAATCGGTCACCCTAGCACGGTGAGACTCCCACTAGACCTACCCGGCGACCAAATGGGATGATTTAAGCGAGTTAGGTTCGATGCCCCAAGTCTACTCAATGCTCGGATGAAAGGGTATAGTTACATAGAAGATTTGTAATTATGAAGTTTTGTATTCGTATCACATGAACATTCCTTCGGGAAATTTTTAATATATATCGGTATACGTCGGGCATCATCATATGTGCGAGTATTTTATATCGATTACTCATTGTTATACTGTTGTTCAAATTTTTAGTACATGCTCTCCGTTTCCGCAAAACGCTAAGCCGTAGCACCTCAAATCTCGATGAATTTTTATAAAACCATGTGTCTTTGCACGATTTATGCTACGAAATTTGGGGTGTTACAATTATGTTCCATTTATCACATCGATCCACAACTTTATGCTCCTATTGGTTGATAAATTATCATTAGGCTTAATTTCAAGATTAATTAGAACCATTAAATTAACTTTATGAAATTTAATCTTGAATTAGGTAGAAATATCCAACCACTTATAGGAGATTTTTATTTAAAATTTTATGTGCTCTTAGTCTTTAAAATATGTTAATCACAAGATGTACTCCCTTAATCTCTCATTGGTTTGTCTAATTTCACTTGGATTAAGTTAATTATGTACTTAATTAGGACCATTAGATTTAACTTTATGAGATTAAATCTTGGCCACTCATTTTAGGTAGAAAAATCTCATTTTTACTATTAAAGATATTTATTCAAAAATTGCATGTGCTCATATTATAAATATCATGATATTTTAAATAATTTCTCTCTCCTTTATTCATGCCAAAACCGCTAGCCCCTTAATTAATCAAAGGGATTAATGATTTAATCCTTGATTAGTCCTCTTAATGTGGTGTTTAAGGTTTTACTAATTAGATTTGTGATTTTATGATTGGTTCTAAGATTAATCTGGATGCTAATTTACTCATATTATGCTAATATTAAATCTCCATTAATCCTTGATTTTTAATCAAGTTAGAAGATCCTAATTTAATGTTCTTTAATTGCCACTAACCATAATTATGGAATTTAATCCATTTATTTAATTTAATGTTAGTTTAATTGTCCACAAATTGCTATTAATTCCCTTTAATTGGAATTAGTATTTTCATGCCATTTTATTGTCTATTATGAATTAATTAAGATTTCACTTAATTATGATACTTTATTTTATGAAAGCTTATGAAATTAATTCAATTAATGTAGATTGAATTATCCACTAATTGTTGGTAATTTTCTCTAATTGGTTTAATTATTTTCTCACAACTTTTGGCTTTACATGGTTATTTATGCACCATGTATTAATTTAATAATTATAGGGCAATTTATGATCCCTAATTAGAAAATTGGATTTTTGCATTTTTAAATTCCAAGGAAAATTTACCAAAAACAAACCAATAAACTACTACAATTAGAGACAACATACTCTCCTATTTTAATGTGTACTATTGATCAAAATACAATATTTTATAATCCTTATATGTAGTCTTAAAATTGGCCTTTTGTTTAATTAATTCCAAGGGAAAAATTGCCCAAAATTATAATTAATAAATTACAAAATTTTGAGACACATATTCACCTTTATTTAATATGTCTTATTTATCAAAATATAGTATTTATGATAAATAGGAATTTTGGGGTATTATAGGACACACAGTCCACGAGGGTAAATGACAAAGCGCAGCACAGAGCTACGAAATAAGCGCAGCATAGAGCTATGAAACAAGCGCAATACGTACAAAGGTCATGACACTAGCGTGAACACGCGATCCATGAGGGTAAATAATCAAGTGCAGCTCAAGGCCACAAAAACAAGGGTTGCACACAATCTACAAGGGCAACTAACCATTTAGGCGCTTTGTGTCAAGTTCCTCCAATAAAAGTTCTTCTTTCAACTTATGAAAACTTGCACTTGTACATTATGAAAATTCAATCTTATAAAAGATTCTACAACATGTTATAATTCATATCTTGCAACGAACTTTATAAGCACTTTATTTAGAAACATATCCAAAATAAGTTTGGTTGTTAAACAAGGAAAAACAATAATCAAATCAAGTTTCACTACTAGAAAACAGAATTACAATTCCGTCACAAAAAGGGTTTTGCGACGGAATTGTAATTCCTTCGCAAAACCCCACCCTCCATTTTCCCTCTATCCTTCCGTTTCGTGTCACTCTTTCGCGGTTTTAGGCTTTTCAGTTTCGAACATTCGCTCCAACATCTCCAACAACCTTTTCTCCTCCTTCCCTTTCTCTCCTCTTCTTGCTCACTTGCTCTCTTCAAGGTTAGATCTTTTATTTCGTTTGTTTCCGATCTTTACTAATCTCTGTTTCGCCTTGCTTATTCTCGTTTTTGCAACTCTGAGCTGGCTTGCTTTGGTGAATGAGCTTGGTCTTCCTTTGATTCATATTGCCCGTGTTTATAACTTGTCACTTGGTTTTTACTCTGTTTGCTTGCTGAGAAACTGAGGAGAAAATAAATATTGTAAATGTTTCGCTCCTTTCGTTGCTTACTGTGCATGTGCTTAGTCGCTATCCGTTTGTTTTCCCTTGTCGGTTGTCTTCCTAGGTTTCCTTAGGCAAATTATATGATATTCAAAGTTTATCCTGTGCTAATCCAAATCTTGGTCATTCTTCTATTTTTTTTCTTTTTTGGGACAAATTTTTGAAAATACCTAAAAGGCTTAACTTATATTGTTCTGTTTTTGCAATGCTGCTTGAAATTTGAAGTTGTTAGGTGCAGGCTTTGAGCCTATTCAAC
The DNA here is from genome assembly GCA_019022615.1 of Acacia melanoxylon. NCBI lineage: Eukaryota > Viridiplantae > Streptophyta > Magnoliopsida > Fabales > Fabaceae > Acacia > Acacia melanoxylon. The sequence continues at coordinate 6,545,009 of JAFJYJ010000029.1, forward strand.
CAACTAGTCAAAAGGTTGATGAGGAAGAAACTGACTTCTTGAAACATATCAACGATTGTGAGTGATAAACCAATGAACAATAATAGATAAGTCATTCATTAGAGCTTATAGATAAATATGGATAAGGAAACTTGTAAAAGGAAATTCAAGTTAGAGAAATTTTATCAAGCTCTACAGTAAATCTGACAAGGTCTGGAACTAGTGTTGATGCCCCACCCCCGGAGCAATGCACACTTTTAATTCTTAAAGACGAGTTTGTGGTGTGGTGTTAAATTCTAGGATGCAAAAGAGAACATGAGATGGATCCAAAAGAATACTTACTGAAGTGCTCCAATATGAAATGCCAAAGGGTAAGGGTTTGGGCATTTTTGTTAATGTCTTTATTCTCAAAGCATGCAGAACTTCTACTTTATATTGTAGGCACAAATGTTTGACATTCTTCTCCCAATTGCAACGGTGAAATAACTATCTGCATTATGCCATTTTCTACCTATTATTTTGCACTGGATTATTGAAAATCAAGAGATCACGTGAACTAAAAATTGTAGTTATTTCAATTCAATCAATGCATGACAAACTCTTAAATATCCTGCCATCTAGAGTTCATTTATAGAAAATGCTGAGCTTTTGAGCTTTGCAGTGTTATGTTCTTATGTAGGCTTATCAAGGCAAATGATTGTAATTGTTGCTTAACTGGATTAGAATTTTTTTTTTTCAAGTTATTATAAAATAACACTCGAGCCTAAAAGTCCGTGCCACATGCTGATTCATATATGACCTTTTTCTTTTAAAAAAAAAAAAAAAAAACTATTATGCTTGAATTTGTGTGTACACATGAGCCTAATTTCTTGAGTACTCTGCTATTTCCTCTCTCACAAGTCATAACAATCTTTTGATATATGTAAGATTCATGATTTATGATATCCCCGTTGTATACTTTGCTAGGTTCAAGTAGATGGATCATTTGTTCCTGCTATTCAAGATGAATCCATGGAAGCTGCACATTTGCTTGCAGAGCCTAGAAGTGATCATGTTTCAGTGGATGGCATTTTGTATTTTCATGAGGAAAATGTAGGCAAATGCTGTGATGTCAAAAATCTTTCCTGTGGATTTTATTATGTACTGTTTTATATGAAAATTGAAATGAAGGAAAGAAAACTAATTAAAAGTCTAGGTTTTCATGATTAGAAAAGATAGTCAAAGACAAATATTAAGAAAGTTAACTTTATATGATCTGAATTCAATCAGGAAATATGAATGCTCTAAGACTTGGCAAATTATTTTATCCATTAAAAGAATTATCTGTCTTAAATAATCACATGGATTTACCTCATATATATTCCAATAATATTTTTATATTTCGTAATTTTGTATATTTGGATTTGACACATAAATATTTTTATATTTCATAATTTTTTTATATTTTTTAATGCAATATATATATATATATATATTTGAATTTTTTATTTTTTTCCGTCGCAATATTTATTTTTCATATATATTCCAATATATATTTATTTTTTATATTTCAAAATTTGCGACGGAGTTCTTGTTTTCCGTCGCAATTGCAATTCAACTTTTTGTGACGGACAAATTCCGTCATAAACGATTTTTGCGATGGAAAATGTTTTTTACGATGAAATTTTTCCATCGCAAAAAATGACTTTTTTTTTGTAGTGTTTTCAATTAGAATGCTTTGTTGTTAACTTCTATTATAACTCTATGTACCTCAAACATTTTCATCCGCAAAATAGAAACCCATTTCAAGCACGTACATCAATTAGTCAAATACTTACAAGAATCAAGATAAAGTAGTCATTGTCATACCCCTTGTAATTACGACCCTTAACAAAGTATTGCAGCGAATGATAGTGAGCAACACGGGGATAGAATAGTAAAGCGATAAATAAAACATACTTGGTTGTGTGCGGGAATAACCTGCGAGTTTTTAATACGAATCCGTGAATGTATCGGTACCAAAATATTAAAATTACAAAAAGAGAATTAAACAAAACATGTACGTATGTTCCCAAGCCTATTAAAATCTAAACATAAGCCATCAGTAGTCCGCTCTTGCTGCCTTTCCTTTGAAACTTCGTCTATCGCAATGACCATGCCCGGATCCTGAGCTCTTAGGGACATTTGGGATTCAATTTGAATCCCAAAGTAACAGTTAATCTTACAAACAGAGTATAAACGGTATATGACAGTCAATCATAACAAGTAGTCAACAATAGCATAGGATTCAGTAAACATAGTGTAGATCTCATGCGGTTAAACACATATCACAAAACCATAGCTGGTTATACCCGGTGGCACATGTCACCGAGAGTCCCCACAGCCTGCGGAGTTCTCAATCGAACACCCAACTAGGATTAGTAGACTAGGACCTACCGAGAGTCCCCTGGAATCGCTAGAGTTCTCAATCGGAAGCATCCGAGTCATCTGAATGCAACTAGGTTAGCCACCTAAGGACTTCCGTCCAATAGGCCCTACCCTAATTCTATCAACCGGGAAGGTATTCCATGGTCAGTCATTCCGCTCAATCGAGCCGCGAGTGGTGCTGGCCCACACGGGACGAGACAATCATGTGTACGATTTAAAACAGACATACACAGCCATAGAGTGTGTGAGGATTAAGTTACTACCAGATTGCTTCAAAATCTTCAACCGGTTTCATGCCTATTTAATTGTCTCGACAACTGTCGCATCCTATAATGTACATTTACAGACGACAGGTTATTATTTGTTCAAACTCTTCATAATCTCCAATGTCATGGGACTAGGCTTAATGTAAGGCTATTGGGCCTGTACTAACTTTCCAAGGTCCATTTTAATTTTTGAATGCCAAAATATATATATTGGGTCTTATTTTTCATTATTATTCTTAGGCCAAATTTTGCCAATTTATTATTATACTATTATTATTATTTTACAATTTATTAATATTTCTCTATAATTAATTTAAACTCTCATAGGCTTATCCTAACACTTTAAATTAGGAGTTTAATAAGTGCTCACACCGGTAAAATATGCTTCACTATATATATATATATATATATATAATTTTGTAAATAATATTATAAGTGAAATAATATAGGAATCGGTTAGATTAGATCCTATTATATAGGAGTTTATAAATACTAACAACATAAAAATACATTTATTAATATATATATATATATATATATATATATATGGATCAGTCAAGATTTCCATATCTATATATATCATAACAACAAACTTATTTCGGTTTATTATTATTACTATCATATTTTTTAAAAAAAGAAATAAATATTTAATAATATATATATCTATTATTACTATCATACTCCCCATGGCCCCATGGTTTATTATTCTTCTCTATTAAAAAAAAAAAGAACAAAAAAAGGTTTTAGCTTTAGTATTATTACTATCATATAATTTCGTTTTTCACAATCGTGAGAAGCATCATGTAATACCCGAGATAATTATTTATACGGAATATTATATTTCGGTAAATAATACCTATTGAAAATAGGTGAATATGTGGTTTCAAATAATAAGTAATAATTATCTTATTTTCTAAGGTAATTACTATGGAAATTAGGAGAGATAAAGAGCTAAAATGTATTTTTATGGCATTAAATGACCTAAACATATTATGATAAATCCCAAGAGGTAGTAAAATATTTATAAAAAATTAGAAAGTATGTTGTCTCTAATTTTAGGAATTTTGGGATAATTTCCCTTGAAAAATAATGAGGCAAAATTAGGTATTATTTTGGGATCATAAGTGACCCCATGATTTTTAATATTTTACATGGGATATAAAATACCAATGTAAGTAAAATTGTTGTGAGATAATGATTTATCCTAATTAAGAAAATTATCAAAAATTAGTAAGTGGCTAATCTGGTAATTAATGGGATAATTAAGGTATAAAGTAGATGAATTAAAAATAATTTAAATAATTATTTTTAATTGGAGAAATTCGAAATTATTAAATAAATAAAAAATAAAAAAATAAAATATTAATAAAATATTTTATGCTTAGAAAAATAAATAAAAAATAAAAGAAAAAAATCTAGATATTTTGATTAAAATAATAATATATATGGTAAAGAGCCAACAGAACATTTGAGAATGGATAGAAATAAAATCGTACACCAAAACATAGAAATGAAGCCTGAGTCATCTGGACTTTTTATGAACCAGTGAAATTCTATCTCGGATTGAGCGGTCTCAGAAGTCAGTTCTGGAACCAATAGGGTATTTAAGACACCGGATAGGAGAGAGAAAATGCAGATAGAGGATTTAGAGTCAATATTGAAACAAGTAGTTGCCGTGAATTAGGAATCTAGTGACTTAGCTCAGATCATATTACAAACCGGTGGATTTTTGCCTAGACGGCGCGCTTCGAATTCAATTAAATAGCAGAAAGACGTCTGTCCTAAAATCTTGCGGATAACGGAATACCCTTAATGGGATCATAAATTTCATTAAACTAGATATTCCTAATGAGAAAGAAAGAAACTTGAAACTCTCCGTCGGCATTTCGCGATTCGTCAAGATTACGCGTTTCGGACCAGCGGGCCCGAGAAACTTTATCGATGCACCGCTCGGATGTCACCATCAAGATGACATCATTTTGTTGACTATTGGGGAGGGAGGTCTGCACAAGCAAATGGAGGGCCAAGAGTGTTTTGTCTTCAAAAATGCGATCCTACGGTCCATTCGTCAAGGCGAAGTTCGAATTATTTACCAGATTCGCCATCCGTCTCTTCTATAAATACCAAGCTCCTCTTCTTTATTTTTCACACCAAAAATCTGCCTCTTAGAGAGAAGTTAGAGAGAGAAGCTACGGAGAAAGTCGAGCAAAGTCGGGTAAGTTCTTCGGTCCACTGGTCTTTAGTTTCGGTAGTTCTTTCGGTAGATATAGTAGGAATGCTAGATTTATCTTTAAATTTTCAAGATAGTCTAGATATCATATTTAGGGGTAAATATGATATATATTTCGAAAATATGATGAGGGAAAAGATCTGTCAAAATTCGGAGAGATAGAGCGAAAAGCGAAGCTCTGGCGAAATTCCGTAGATTAGGGGTTCGGGGGCAAAATGGTAATTTGTGCCTAAAATGCACATTATGCTGCTAAAAGTTGTTAAATATAATCCTTATAGGATATCTGTTATAATCGAACATTTGTCGAGCCATTTGTTGTGCCGTCAGTCGCACCATTTGTTTTCCATTGTAGGAAATTGACCATTTTCCGTAAAAGTACCGTTTTCCGTCAACGAAGGTACGTTCGCGTACTGTAACACTAACTCTGATGGTTATTGTATGATTATATATGTTTGTTGTATTCTATTTGTTGTTGTAGCATACGTGGTTATGTTATATACACGGTTATGTCACATACGTGGTTATGTCACATACGAGGTTATGTCACATACGAGGTTATTATTCTTTGTATCATACGTGGTTATGTTACATACGTGGCTATTATCTTACATACGTGGTTATGTATTTTTAATCATACATCATTTGTGGTATTGTTGTATTGATTCTTTGTTGTCGTGTATATGTAGTCGCATTTAAGCATGAGGTTAGATTACACGAGATCAAATTGCAATTGGATCTCGGCTCTTATCATAGCGTCGGGTTCGGAGAACCGAAGCGAGGAGAAAAGCGAGCGGCCGCACGGAGCCCGGCTGAAGACTTTCTTCCGTTGTTATTCATTTTGAAAACTCTCGGTCAATGTACCGCACGTAAATCGCCGGACTTACGGAAATTTGAATAAATGTATCAGTTACTCAACTGCTCCAATGCTCTACTCTGATGAAAAAAATATATATACTGCTTTTGAAAATGGGATGTTACACATCAGATTCGTATTATTACTATCATATAATTTCGCTTTAGTATTATTTGTGTTTGTGGTTTTTAGCTGTGGTGTGTTTTGTTGTGGTTCAGATTCGTATTCTTGGGGATAGGATTGTGTTGATGGTGTTGGTTGCTATATTTTTACTTCTCAAAAGGCCATTAGGGTTTGGTTTGTTCGATGGTGGCGAATCCAAATCACTTGTGTTAGCTTTAATTTGTTTGGTAGGTGTTTGTCAAATTTACTTGATTGGAGGAGAAGATGTATGCTTAAGGACTTCGTTTGTTTTCTTTACGAGGTTGGGTTTGTTCGATTATTGCCTCATATCGGGGTAATAGTGTAGGCTGATCTAATTGTAGTTTTTTCTTATAAGAAGGTGTGCCCGATGGGGTGGGTTTTGCAACCAACACCTTCTTTCTTGTCCCTTCTAACCTTGGATGTCGGAGGCCGTCGGCCTACGAAGTTACTCTTATTCCTACCTCTTGGTATTTTTGACTATTAGTTTCTCTTTCATTTGGTTTGTACTGATTTAGGTAATTGTGTTCCTGTTCTAGTTTATTTGTTTCAGCTGTAATTGTTCTGGTAATCTTTGATGTATCTTTTGATTTGAGTATTAATATAAGTATGTTTGACCAAAAAAAAAAAAGCATTAGGGGAGCACGATTACTTGGGTTTTCCTTTTCTCTCTTATTTGAACACAGCGCTATATATATATGACTCAGCAAGATTTTTCCTTCTCTTTTACAAGCAGCAGACACATTCATACATATATATATATATATATATATATTTATATTGTGTGTAGTGAACATATATATCAGTAAAGTTTTAATCTCCCTCACCAGTCACCACGCAACTCTATATATAGTCATAGACATACTCCTATATAGATAAGAAAAGTTCTCCTATTTTTTTCTCTAACAGTGACATATTATATATATATTACACACACATGAGACCAAAATCTATACGTGCAACAAGCTTTTTTCCTGTATAATATATATATATATATATATGCAGCGACTATTCTCTCTTATATATCAGTTTCCTTACTTATGTATCAGCATTTATATATATATATAAATATATAACTGCATGACCGAGAGCTCTTAAACCTGACAGTAACGTTTTTGTTTTCGTTTCCAAGCTAGATGTGTGTGTGTGTATCTATATCATTAATTAGTCTCGTGCAAAACCACATCAGTAAAATCTTTCCCAGTCTTAGCATCATGCGTGTATATACATATACTACCTATTAACTCATGCAACTTTATATTTATCAATATATATACCTGCCTCTAAAAGCACAACTGAAAGTTTTTCCCTCATTATTTCCAAGCTTTGGTTCTATATATATACCTATATACCTTCATATATATCTGACAATATATACAGACCCCTATTTCCCAAGGCAGCAACGAGTTCAGTTTCCAAGTTTAAAAACCAGCAGAGTTTAGTTTTTCTCATTATTTTTGCACATGACAGCACCCTTTTTCTTTTGACAGTATGTTTTGGTTTATCAAAGAAATAAGGAGGAAAAGAACTCAAGACTTACCTCTGTTTCCTAGTTTCAAAGCAGAGCAACCACAGCTCTCTCTCTCTCTATCCTTCGGTTTTCTCTCCTTCTTGTCTTTCTCTGTCACATTTTCCGTTTCAGCAACGTGAATGGATAGCAGGAAGCAAAGAGCAGTGAAATGTAATGGGTTAAGGATCCAAGCTGAGGAGATGGAGACTGGACTGAGAAGGCACGTTTTGCTGCATGAAGGAATAGTGACTTTATAATGAGCTCAAGGTCCAGTCTGTGGGAAGAGGAAGAATGGACCGAAGGGTATATGGTGCTTGGCTCGAGAGAGGTGTGGGAGTTGCTTCTGACGCAAAGAGGAGTATGATTTTACTGATGAGAGAAGCATGGGTGAGTCTCGAGAAGGATGGAGAGGTATGGTGTTCTGCTTTTTCGTGAACAGGCCGAGAGAATGAAGATACACTGACTGTGATCTCGGCAACCTGATTGCGTTATTTGCTTCTTTTCGTAAACGACGTTGAGTTTCGGAGTTAACGTGTTCGATTAAATGGATATTGGCAAGGTTTGAATATATATGTATTTTTGGGGAGAGGATCCTCTACCCATCACCCCCTCTCCCCATCCCTCTTTGTCATTTTGCGTATCTCACCGGTCCGATCCGATTTAGGCGGTCGAGATCGTCCCATCAAAAAAATTTTTTTAAAAAAAAAACTTTTTTTAAAAAATATTTTTTTGAAAAAAAAAATTTCTGGATCGTTGGATCAAGATTTGGACGGTTTAAATGAGACTGTGAGGGATGGGGAGAGGATCCGGACCGTATTTTTGCTGCTCTCCATATCTGACACGGTTTGGGCTCAAGAGAGAAGAATAACACAAATGAACTTGCATCACATGTTGGGCTGATGGGCTTGAGAACTTATTGAATAAAAAGAAGAGGGATTTATTGAATAAAGGAGGTAATGGGTTGAAGCAATTATTGGATAAATATTAAGCTTTAATCCTTAATTCCATTTAACGATTTTCTTTCTCAATTAATTTTTTGGCCTTAAAATACCATCTCTAAAATATTTATGGCAAAAATTATTTCCTTAATTATTTTTCCTTAATTTATGGGAAAATATTCCAATAATTAATTTTATAATTATTTTAGGGCAATTTCACAATTCAATTTCCCCTATAATATTCAATTTCAAATCCCAAAATTTGGGATGTTACAGTCATGCACTCAAGTTTCAAGATCAAGATTCTTTATACATTCCATAAGTCTGATCAAATCCATTTCATTATTCGATCCCACAATATTCCTTTCTCAATGGTTCCATTGAACACTTCATAAGCATTCAAAAGTCTAGCACAAAGTAAGCAAATTCAATCCTTGAAATTTCTACTCAACTTCTTTCCAAAATAGCATATCATCGATCATCATGAAGTTATAGGGCTTCTAGATTTTATCTTTGAACAAGATTTAAATGAAAACAATTCAAAACAGTTTCTAAATTATTTTTCAGCAAAGAGATAATATAGGAACACTTATCCAAATAAACTTTTCGTTCAAACATATCATCACATTTCATTTAGACACACGCCTAGAGTATTTATTTCTCATCACAGCCTCAAATTCATGCATTCCAACTATAAGTAAAATTCTATTTAATCACAACTTTCCAAACCAAATCATATACAAGAAGGAAAAATAAAAAATAAAAATAAAAATTAGAGTTAATATTCAACAAAGTTCTTTTCTTTTCTTTTTTTATTCCCCCATAATAATAACCTTTCTTAGTTTCCAAAATCAAGATACTTTAGACTTCCATCCTCTTGCAACCTCCAAGTACATAAAAATACATATTTGAGTCAGCTTCCTTCCCAATTTCACATCTTCACTAAATTTAAACAAATAAGAAATAACGAACTCTTGTATTATAATTCCCATACAGTTTATTTCTTAACTATATCATAAAACCTTGTAACATCCAAATTTCCTATACAGAAGAGAAAATGATTCTTGTTTCCTTCAAGCATCTCATGGAAACCAAGCATGAATCATAATCAATTGAAAAGAGTGCTAAATTACTCTCCAGCATCAAAATATTATACAAACACATAACTAAATGAACCTTTTCTCTATAGAGCATTTCATCAAACGTCTTAAAGGCACTCAAAATAACCCAACAAGCATGCATCTTAATTATCAAATTAGAAATCATAAACATTCAAGTTCCACATTCAAATAAATTCACCAAACTTAGCAGAGTACAATTTTTTTTTTTAGAAACCAACACACCCACCCACATATATTGAGTATAGGAAAAAGCTTGCACACATACCACCACAACGACAGCAACAAGCAAAACTGATGAAGGATGAAAAGAAACTCAGCCACCACATAGACCTCAATCGAACACACAAATATGCCTAGAAGGAAGAAGAAAATCGATTAGTTGCTCCCTCATGCGAAGAAGAAAATCGCAGCTAGCCCATTGGAAACGTTGATGGCGGTGGCCAAGAAGAAGGGAGGATGGCGGAGGAAGAAGAGAAGGAAGCTAGGGATTTTAACAAAAGGGCAATTTAGTAAATTCAAGTGCTGAATAAAATAAAATTCCTGGAGATTCAAACCCATGTCCCAAATTCACCGATTCACTTTGTTCCCAAATTATGAAAATATATATGCATATACATTTATAAAATATTAATTATTGATAAATTTACATATACATATGTATAATCTTTAAGACTATTACTATATCTGTAACAAATAAATGAAATATTAGTCAAAAATGAAAAATCTATCTTTATTTTTTGGGCCATTACAGTCATATCATAATTGTAGTTGCAAAACACAAACATATTCTCAAAACAATATCCAGATCATGTAGTCACACAAACTTGCAATAAGTGAGATAGAATTGTCCTAAAATTCAATCATTTATACATATACTTGTGTTCATGCTTGATATAGATGAGACTAAAGTATGCGAATAAACTTGTTTTGAGCATCCCGTCGAAAGACATGAAGATGAAAGACAAGCTCATGAGTTGGTTGGATCAATTCAAAGATGCAGATATCTCCCATTTGGAGATGACATTCTGAGACCAAGTTCCTCCATCCTTGAGTCAGTCTTGCTCCGGCCATTTCCTTCTTCTTATCAACAACTCCCCACAGCACAAAAAGACCCAACTCCCATACTTTTTTGTTTGGCGTCTCAAGTTTGATCTCTTGGCTTTGACTCTCCTTTATATATTTCCTTGAAAAGCTTAATGGCATATTCTGCACACACATAATGCAGCTTCATATATATGTCACATGAAAATTGGAATATCTTCAACACCAAAGATATAAATATATATGGCTAAAGTATACTTTTAGTCCTTTAAGTTTACATGAGAAATACTTTTGGTCCCTTAACTTTATAAAGTATACTTTTGGTCCTATAATTCTAACCACGTTAATTTTACTAACGGAAAAAGTGATAACGGTGTAAACTTAAGTGATGATTTGATAATTAAATGCTATTAAGCTTAAATTTAAAATATAAGTAAATAGAAGAATATATAAATTTTTTGTAATTAAATGCTTATTAGTCATCACCCGAGTTTGTCGCGTCAGCGTTTTCCGTTAGCAATATTAACGGAGTTAGAATTTTAGAACCAAAAGTATACTTTATAAAGTTAAGGAACCAAAAGTATGCCTTATATAAAACTTAAAGCACTAAAAGTATACTTTAACCAATATATATATACTCCTCGGCCTCAAATATAAGTCATTCCAACTAATTTATTATAACTAAAATAGTGATGGTAAATCATTGAATCTGTCTTCAATTGAATTTTTTTCCATCTTTATCTGATATTGAAAGAGAGAGAAAAATACAAGAAATCATATTTAATCATTAATTGCATTGACAAAAAGCATTAATTACTTTATAAGTGACTTATAAAGTGGATTAAAAAATTCTTTTAGAGGTGACTTATATTGAAGACTAGATAGAGTAAATAAAAAAGGAATAAGTGTCATTTTTGTCTTGGAAGTTTTGACGAAGAAACCGGGCACCCGGAAGTTTTTCTAGATCAAAATTGCCCCGAGAAATTAAAAAATGTGGCAATTTTGCCCTTACGTTAATCTTGATTTGTTAAATTGTTGATCTAATTTGTAAGCTTCCGGGGCAAAATTGCTCCTAAAAAAATTTTGGGACAAAATTGCACCTAAACAAAACTTTACGGGGTAAAATTACTCTGTTTTTTTAAACTTCTATTGCAAAATTGCTCAAAAAAAAAAAAAAATTCTGGATGCCAACGCTCCACCTCCTCAACCAAAACTTCCAGACAAAAATGATACTTATCCCAAATAAAAAATAAACTTTTTTCCAAGGTAGAAACAAGACAACAATTCTATTTGAGTCATACACTTGTATTGGATGCAAAAGGGAAATAAAATGAAATATCTATTTTAAAAAATACTTCCACTACATTAATGTTCTATATAAATCACAGCTATACAAAACTAAGCTTTCTTATTTTTTATCAACGAAAACTAATTTGCAGTTTCCTTTTATGATTAAAAAATTCCATTTATTAAGAACATAATTTTTTTTTTTTTAAAAAATAAAAGATATTAAGTAATTACCATTATAATTATTTCAAATTAAGGATTATGACAGATTATTACAGGATAGCTACGATACTTGAAGATTTGAGTTTGACTCGAAAGGAAGGCCTCTCGGGTTTGAATTCTATTTGGTTATCACTATGCAAACTTTTGGGCTCTCCATTCTCCTTCTCTTCACTGGATGGTTGCTTGAATTACCGCAATTTTGGAGTTTTAATTCTGTAATAAAGTATAATTTAATTAAAAAAAAAAATATTTTTAAAATGTAAAAATGTACTTGTTCTCCAAACAAAAAGTGGACAAAACTTAGTTCCACGTTTCTTTATAAAATTAAGAATAAGAATTTCACATAGTATGATTTTATTGGAGAACTAGCCCTAATAAGTAATATAAGGAAACAAAAGTTAATCCTCAGAGTCTCAACCTAACTTTTTGTTTAAATAAAATTTCTCCAAGAATTTAATGGAATAATTATTAATTCTTTTTAAAAAATAATAAGAAATTTATTTGAACCATAATTTTCTTACATTTAAATAATGACTTTTGTCTTTAATTAAAAACATTGCAATTTTTAATATAATATTTGCCCTCATAAATTGTTAGTTACTTTTAGTAATTGATTCTAACCTTCAATCTTAAATGTGGAAATTTTCTTTATTTTTCTTATAAAATTCAAGTCCTCTAATATAATTGTTTTCCTTAGAATCTACAAATTTAGCTAATATGTACCTCTTCAATCTTCGGATATAAGAGAGATTTTATACATTGGTGATATCGAATAATTTAAGATACATCACAGAAAATATACAAAATCAACCATATTAAGTTTAACCTAATTTTTATTCTGAAACCGTAAAAACAATTAAAATAATATAAATTTCTGAAACTGAATTTGTTGATATATTCTTTCAATTTCATATTAGAGTTTCAAAGTCAGTTACCAAAGAAAAATTGAGTTTTCAATTGTTTTTTATTGAGAACGTTAATTAAGGAGGCATAAATAGACTTACCAATTTCTTCTTCCACGATCGGATGAGAAGTAGTAGAATCAGTATCAGAATCAAGATTGATTGGTTCATCTTCAGCAGCTTCGTCTCCAAAATCAGAATCAGAATCTGTCTCAATCCTTTTTGCAGCTTTAAAAGTTCCATCTTCCTTCACATTATTATCTTGTTCTTTTTCTTCCCTCTTTCTTTTTCGTCCATCTCTCTCAACTTTGTTTTTCCCAGTTTCTGAAGGATAATAATGTTCCTTCTCGCAGCATGTTTTGCCATAGATTTTGACCTTAAACTTTGAACAAGCTGACATATATTTAAACACTAAAAAATCTCCATTCTCTAATTTATTATTCTCCACAAATTTACTCCATCCCTTACAGAAAAAAAATCGATTCTGATGCTTTTCCACTTCAACTTCTTCAGATTTTCCATAATAAGTCTCAAAAATCGCTTTCTTTGGCACCTCTTTACCAAAGACCTTGTTAAAAGCTGGTGGAATTTGCTGTTAATTAACACCACAAAAAGCATGGGAAGCAATGAAGAATAAGAATCTGGGGAAAATAATGGGTCAAATCCAGAACAAGCATATGATTCTTGATGATCTTTAGTGAAGTTAATAAATAAATTTTTGATAAAAAAAAAAAAAAACAGATTAGATGGGGATATAGATATACTAACCAAGCGGGTAGAGAAATCTTGGATTAGAACCTTGAAGAAGGAAGGGTTCTTGCGTTTTCTTTGGGATTGTGAAGCTCTATCATTATCCATGGAAGCTTTTGGCGAGAAGAGGAAGAAGATGATGATCACAGTGAGATTTGGAAGGCGGAAAGTTTCAGTTACGATTTACTGGGATGAATATTGCCTGTGTCTACGTGTGTTAATTAGAAATTAGAAATAAGGAAATAACGCGTCGTTCGCCTGGAATTAGGCTGATTGAGATTTTATCGTCACACACACTAATAAAGAACATGACTTTTTTTTTTTTTTTAAAAAAAAAAAAGATTTTCTTATAAAAGATTTTTGAATATCTAGATATAGATAATCAATGAATATAAGTAAATTTATTTTATAATAAATATATATTTTAGATATATACAATTATTAGTCACATAGATTTGAGGCTAACAGTATATTTTTACAGAAGATATCATATCGTAAAAGAAAGCTAAAATAGGAAACAACGCGACTGACGGGAGAAAAAGCAGGTATATTTTTTTGTGGGTAACAAAAAGAAGGTATATTTTTATTATAATTAATCTAAATAAAGCGTTAACATGATATATCTAATATAATTAGAGCGGACGTGCCAATTTGATCACTACGTAATTGACGAACTGGTTCTTAACTCCGTTTTTTTTTTAAAAAAAAATATATATATATTTTAGGCCTAAGGTATCCACCAGTAGTTTGTGACAAATGTTGTCAAATTCGTAAGTATAAAGCGAACTCGTGAGAATGAAGTAAACTTAAACGAAAACTCATATTTTAAACTCGTAAGAGTTTACCTATATTAATAAATAACAATTAAAATTATATGATAAAATAATTAAAATACTAAAAATGACAACAATGTGAGTTAATATATTTTAAATCTAAATATCTGAAATTAAATTCATTAACACTCATAATTTATCTTACTTCACATAAAAAATTATACAAAATTCATGTATAAATATAAATTCACTAGACTTAATTAAACAAAAATATTTATAAATTGAACAAATATCATAAAATGTTGGATTATCATTGTCTCCATTGTCTTCAAATTCTTCGCCTTCACCATTATAACCTCCACTTGCATCATCCGTGTCATCATTATCATTATAATTTGCCCTAACATCATCAATGTTAAAATCAACCTTAAGGTGAACACCAAATAATAGATTAGCCATATTTTCATTAATTTCATGAGGTTGAAGAACTTCATCATCCTTTTTCTCTACATTGTCTCCATCTATCATTTCTTGATAATCCATTCATCATCATAATATATATCATCAAAGTCATCATTGAAAGTTCTACTATTTTGCTTCCTTGTGAGTTTCAAATTGCACAAGACAAATGTCAAATCATTCATCATGCAAACGATTTTTTCCGTTTGAATCTAAAAAAATTGAAGGAAAAAAAAAACTTCATTAGTATTCTAACATGCAAGCAAAGTTACGTTCCTTTTTTTCCAAAAAAATAAAAATCTTACCATCTCAAAAGCACTCCAATTATGTTCTGACTAGAAGACCGCAACATAAGCTAAGAATACGAATTGCAATTCTTTTAAGTTCTGGACATTCATCTCCATAAGAATCCCACCATTCTGCTAGAGGCAATTTTTTTTCTTAATGCTTGTGTAGTTTCATGTCCAAACATATCTCTTGCATTATGAAAGTTAGTAAGTTGAAACTCAATTTTGTTAAGCTCATCTTGATCCCCAACCATCCTTGACAAACAATCATATAACCCCTTGTTTAGTCATATAATGAGGCTTAAAATATACTCGAGTAACCTTCAAGAAGTTCCACAGTAAGCTTGCAAGAGTTACTCTAAGATTGTGTAGCAAACAAGCTTACTCAAGTAAATGAATACTCATACTCGAATATAGCTTCTGTGTACTCGAGTAATAACCTTAAAGAAACTCATTGAATTGTATTTAATCAAACTTCCTCGAGTATAATATTCCTTACTCAAGTAGTGTACTTGAGCAACACTTTGTTATACTTGAGAGTCACTTCACAAAAACCAGTTGAGTATCATGATCACTTGAACATACTCGAGTAATAAGATTCATTACTTGAGCATAGTACTCGAGTACCACAATTGTGTACACTCGGGTATCAGCGATAAGCAACCAAATCAACGTGATTGTTTTAGGCATACTCAAGTAGCTTATTTTCTTACTCGAGTAAGATAACTTCATACTCAAGTAACATTCTAAAAAATCAATATTGCATCGTGATCAAGCATGTGTACTCGAATAATGACTTATATACTTGAGTAAGCTTTAATACTCCAGTATACTAAGATCTACACTGCATTAAATCTTTTTCCCTTTTCAAGTTTGTTGTCATCCAAACTTAAATCCGAGAACTAACAAGTACCTATAGTAAGTGCCCCTGCAGAAGATGGACCAGAATCAGACTGATCAGGTGTCTTAGCAATATGAGCAAAATATAATCACGCTACGATCACACTGCTATTTACGACAATTTTTCTTGATGTGACTATGTTCCTTGCAATATTTGCATATAATGCTTAGTTAGGTGTAGGACACTAGTGCCTTGTTTGGATCCATAATTCTTGTTTTTAAAGGGGTCACGTCTAGCCAAAGCACTGTCATTTGGATCAACAAATAGACAAACCAAACTATCAACATGAATAACTATGAAGAACACATCTTCAAGGGATGCAAGCTCCTGACTTGATAGAATTTGAGCTCGGATGGTGTTATAAGACGGTCAAAAGCTTTAAAGAAAGCGATGATAGCACGAAACTCTAGACTCTTGATACGTGTTTGAAGATCAGCTTGGGGAGACATAAGCACCTTCATATCTTCCTACAACCTTTTAAAGTCTAAGAAGAAATCCTTCAAGGGATGACCCTACTGCTGAGAGTGATAGAATCTTCTACACACTTCATGAATTCAAGTGAAATTCCCTTTACCAGAGAACATATTGCAGTGACTAACAGAAGACAATTACTATGGTTCAAAAGAATTCCATATTTGGAAAAATTGACGAGCATCTGCTCTAAACCAAGCCAAACTTTTCTCATTATCACCAAAAGGAGAATCCTAAGTTAAATAGGCTTCCTTCTCAACACCCAAGAGGCAAACTCGAATAGTTTTGTTCCAATAATTATAATTGGTCCAATTCAATTTAGAATCAGTAATCTTAATAGATAAGGGCATCATATCAGATGTCTTAGATTCAGACATGGAAAAATAACCAAAGACTCACAATAACCGGACAAGAAGTATGGTCACAAGAGAAATCAATGATCAACTAAAACACTAAAAGTGAGCACAATCGCTAACCACACCAAAAAAGAAAACCCACACTTGCACAAGTCAAAGGCAAATAACGAGTTTCGAGGTCGGAAACCAACACTTGATGAACAATAACCACAAACCACACCAATTAACAAGACCGGGAATAGTGCTTTGAATAGTACAAAACAATGTCTTGAATGGTGTGAAAACAATACACCGAACATTACCGGTGAATAGTGTTGCCAAAACAAGTGCAAAACATTGCGCCAAAACAATGCAAAATAGTGTTGAAAAAATAAGAAACCCTAGAATTCGTAAGGCTCTAGTACCATGTAAACAAATAGTATGAAAGTTGTGTATATTCAAGTACAGACGATATGTATTTATACAAGAGGGGAGAGCCTCAGTGTAAAGGTTCTTAATGACGATTTCCTATAATCCTTGATTCATGGAGATATTAATTGATTATATATTAATTACAATATATTTCCTAACATGTACAAAAACCGCCAAGTATGTTCTTAGTTTTTAATAAATAAAATATGACAACAATATTTGATGGTTGGTTTCTTTATTTTCTAGTATTTGTTGAACATACTTGACAATTTTTATCAAAATCGTTAAATATAAGTTTGCTTGATCTCCGCCTCACTATATTTGATTGGGTTTTTATTCAATTGTGTATTAAGCGTCAAATTAATATCAACAATTTTGTAGTATTGACATACGTAAGGATTGATACGGGTAGATGCATAACTTGGTTACAAACTTACAATGCACACCATGCTCTTGTTGTTACTTTCAAATTCAACGATTACACAATATAACCGCCCGATTTTGTCAATCAACCTCGCCTTTGTTTTAGTGGCCCTTGTATACGTATAGCATCCTTAGTACATGTAACCTTTTGCGTTTGGAATTACTATTGCATCTACGAGGATGTCAAGTATGGACGATTTATCTACAAAAGGACATATCTATCATGATAAGGTTGACACTTAGGACTACAAATGGTGGGAGTGTGGTATCTAATCAGTTCATATATGGCTGTGGCCGTTATAATGTTGGTATTTTTTAAAATCCCTTTTCTGTTGGAATTATTGACCTTGGAAGAGGTCAAGGATCATTAATTATATTGGCAAGATCTATAACGATATTCAAGGAAAATTTTCACACTGTCTAATTGCACCCAACTCTAATCAACTGGGTATGATGATGTTTGGTCAACATGCAATCATTTTTGGACCAGATGTTGTCTCCATTCAAATGGGGTCAAGCATGCCATTTGAAGAACACTATTATCACTACAAAAAAAAAAGAGACTTGCAGCAGTGACAAAAGTCGCCGTTGAAAACCCTTCAACGGTGACATTTTGTTGCCGCAGAAAATAGACAATCAGCAGCGACATTTTCTCGCTTCTGAAAGTATGTCGAAAGGCGCCAAAACAAGTGTCACTGGTGAAAGTGGCATATAGGTGGTGACTATTGTGGTTGTAGAAAAGTGTTTCAACGACGACAACTTTGTCACACGTATACATGTATCAACGGTGACATCTCTGTCGTTGTTGATTCATGTATCAACGGTGACAAATGTCGCCACCGAAATTTACAATTTTTTTAAATTTATATTGCTAAAATTAGAACATTTACTGTATTGATAAAGATCAAAAGAAATTTTGAACTAACAATATATTAATTAGCAATGATACTAACATAATTATTCAAAATTAACATCAAGTATTTAAATTGTTTAAACAAGGTCTAAAGATTGTCTATTGGAAAGATCAAACATAAAACTATGATGAACAACTAGTTGGTGGGAAAGTAAGGCGGAAGTAGATGAGCTGCTAATTGTCTCGTTGCATCGAGACGGCTAGTTGAGCATGTATTCTCTTCTCTATTTGTTTCATCTTGTGATCAAATTGTGCACGCTTTGCTTCCAACTTTTCACGTTCTTCTACACACTCGCTTCTATCTTTGCATGTTCTTTCGCAAGATTTGCTTCCATCTTTGCACGCTCCTCCTAAATTATTTTTATCAAACTCCTCATGCAATTGGGTACGCACATTCTCCATAGCTGAATTTTCATTGAATTGAGAGCGATCTCTTTTCCTCAAAGGCTTTGCTCCATAACCTTTCAATATCTTGTTGCAACTGGATAAAGATCTTTCTTTGCATCCTTTAACAAGTCAAAGAACCTTTTCGCATGGGCATTAGGCTCTCCACTCTCATTTAATCCAATGTTTATATCATCCGGACAAGGAACTCCATATGCATCACAACCATCTTTACGAGATTCTCATCCTCATGAGTATCATTTTCTACCACTCTTCTTGAAGTCTCATAACCACTTTGATATCTACTAATTTCTCCATGCAAGTCCCACAACTTGTAACTATCCCAAAAACCCTTAATCGATAAGTCGCCCTAACATCTGTTTTCAACTTGAATGAAACATTCCTACATTTCTTATGAGGACAACGTATTTTGTTTGTCAAACCATGTTGAGTAAATGCCCATTCTAGAAAATTGTCTACTCCTTTAATGTATGCTAGGTTGCCTTTGTCTTTAATGTTTAACCAACTTTTATCCATTCCTATTTCAAAATTATGTCAAAATTTCAACTCCATGTACAACTACACAATTAGAGTTTAGAAATAATGCAATAATCACAAACTAGCAGCTAAGATTCAAATGTTTAAACCAGCAGAAAATATAAACAAATTTCAACCAAGTTTGGGCCAGAAATCATTGTGAAACAGTACAATTCAATAAAAAATTGATCACCCAAAAAAGGCAACAAGCATTAATATGATACTCCGATTACTGAATAATAACTATTGCAAGTAAAAAAGCACTGTTGATAAATAAAGGTTTTGGTTTTTTTTACTAGATCGAGGATTTAGGAGACTGCTTGGATACGCACAAGACATGACAAGTCTTAACTTGATGTCCAACAAACTCCAAACCATCGTATATAGTTCACAAAAAGAAAATATCCAATATAGGCCCAAAAGTTGAAATTTGTATAGCAGTAAAAAGGTAGAATAAATGCAGATATTTTGTGGGGAAAAAAACCGTGACTTTAGCTTTAACTGGGGACAGTTAGAATAAACAAAGGACTACTAAGCAAACTATATTATTTCTTATTTATATAAGATACCTTAATGACGTCAAAAACCTCCTCCGCTATATATCTCTATTCAAGACTAGCACCTTTCTGTTGAACTTTATCAGGATGAATGCATAATGTTGCTTTTCTATAAACTTTTTTGACTGAAGCAGAAGTAATAATATCAGTCAAACACATTGGTTGCCAAGTACATTGAGGCCAAAGCACCTGCTCGTCAATTCAAAAGACAGTTATCATGGGAACAATAATTTTAACAATAGCATAATATAAGGTTAAGCTGTACATTTATAATGTCAAAATAAAGCAACAGCACCTTGTTCAACATTCATAACTGCTAAATAGCGTTTCAAAGTATGTACATGTAACTTCATTTAGAACCATTACAGCTCTATCATTTATATAGTGTAGTTTTTTCCGGCGCTGAAATTTATAAAGTGCAGTCTAAATTATCTTTCTCTACACCTAAAGTCCAATCATTTAGCATCAGTTGACAAGCCAAACATAAATGCTTAGCAAACAAGCCAGTTCAGAATTACATTTTGCCATACTACTTGAACTTAAATCTAGATAGCTTAATACCTATTTTCAGCAAGTTATTATGAAAGTTGCAAGGAATTACGGAACTCAGCACTTAAATTCATAATTACGGAACTTGCAAGGAATCACAAACCATTTCTGAAATTTCTGGGCGACGAGGTGAACGAGGTGTCAAGAGTCTCGAGACTCAAGATGAGGCATCGTGGAGAGTGGAGAGATTAATAGAGACAAGCGGCGCTTGGGCTGGAAGTGATCGATGATCGAGCTTTGGAGTACGGAGAGGCAAAGCTCGTGACTCACGACTGCGGCTAGGGCAACCTGGGCGAGTCCTTGTTGTAACATCCCAAATTTTGGGATTTTAAATTGGAACATCTTATAGAAATTAAATTATGGAATTTGGCTTAAAATAATCATGAGGATAATTATTGGAATTTAAGGCATATTTTCCCATAAATTAAAGACAAATAAATAGGGAATAATTTTTAGCATAAATATTTTAGAGATAAAACTTTAAGGTCAAAATAAATTTAATTGAGAAATAAAATCCTTAAATGGAATTAAGGATTAAATCTTAATATTTATCCAATAAGTATAGATAAAAGTCTTGTAGAAGATCAAAGTGGCCTCTTACAACATTAATTGATTAAAATAGCCACTCATGCTCCCTGTTGTACTTGCACTTACAAATTGCTTCAGCCCAAAAGCCCAATACAAACATCAACCCATCGTCTTCATTTTCTTAAACACTTTAAATTGATTTATCAGCTCATCACGTGAGTTCTCACCAAAACACCTCCAACTCATTTAAGATCACTTTAGCCTATTATCATTTATTCTACCCAATTTCCTTTATTATGCACTCAGCCCATTTCCCCAACGCCCCAACAAGCATCAGATATAATAATAATTTTTTTTAAAAAAAACAGCAACACGAAACACAGAGAGTCACACAAGAAAGGAAACCAGATCACGCTATAATTCTGGAACCGGTTTTGGTGCCGAGTCTATCTGATCTCAGATAGTCAGGATCAGATCTGAATTGATCAGATTTTATTTTTTTCAATTCTGCTAACTTTTTGAATTAAAAAATCTCTTTTTGAAAAAATGTTAGTTAAGAGATTATCTTTATTTTAGATTACCCATTAAAATATATTTTTTAAAAAAATTAGAATGTAAAAAATAAATAAATGCCTGATCATTCGTAGATGGGCTCTCTTTGGATAGGCGGGGAATCGCATTCCCCTATAATTCCCTGTCAGTGTATATCCACTTTCGGCTACCAACTGTTCACGCAAGAACATGAAGAAAACAGCAGCGCCATGCCTCTTTTGACCACTCGCCATGCACCTTGAACTCTGCGTCAGTTACCGTTCTGTTTTTCTCTTCTCGGACTGGACCATCAATTCCTCAAATACCCATGCTCCTTAGCTTTATTCATCCACTTTGAACAGCCTAGAGAAAAAGAAATAGAAACGTAGAGAGCCGAGAGAGAAGATAGAAGTTCAGTATTGATCATTAAGCTCTGTTTTTAAAGCCTAAAAACAGAGTGTGTTCGATTGGAGGTGGTGGCTGGAAGCAGTGGCGGAGCCAAAAATTATAATTATGGGGGCGAATATTACGAAGAAGAGAACCCAAATATTTATGAAATTATATTTCAACCTAAAAACGTTCAATTTCTTCATTTTAATCCCTTTTTGAAACAAATAGTAAGGCCTAAAATAAAAATTTTGAAATTTGTATAAAACGAAATAAAATTTTCTAAAAATTTGGGTCATCATCCTGTATTTTAGGAGGGGGGGGCCACCCTAGCACCCCCTCCCTCCGCCCCTGGCTGGAAGAGAGAGAGAGAAGCATCCAGAGATTAAATTAAACCCAAGCAACGTAAGTCTCTATCTACTAGATAGTATATATATATATGTGTGTGTGTGTATTTGCTGTAAAAGAATGAGGAAAAAAAAACTAAACTTCGCTGGTTTTTAAACTTGGAAACTGAAACGAAACTTTGCTGTCAATAATATATGTTCATCGCTGGACTTTGGAAACCATAGGAGGAGCTTGTCTAATAAATAGATATAAGTATATGACGCTATGTATCTAGGATAATTATTTATCGGAATATTATATTCGATAAATAATACCTATTGGAAATAGGTGAATATGTGGTCTCAAAACTAGTGTAATAATTACCTTATTTTCTAAGGTAATTTCTATTGAAATTAGGGTGAATAAAGAGCTAAAAATCCCTAAATGAATTTGTGGGTCATAAAATGCCCTGAAAATATTATGATAAATCTCAAAAGGCAATAAAATATTTATTAAAAATTAGAAAGTATGTTGTCTCTAATTTTAGGAATTTTGGGATTATTTTCCTTGGAAAATAATGAGGCAAAATTAAATATAATTTTGGGGAGCATAAGTTGCCCCATGATTTTTAATATTTTACATGGAGCATAAAATACCAATGTCAAGTAAAATAGTTGTGAGATAATAATTAATCTCAATTAAGAAAATTATCAACAATTAGTAAGTGATTAATTAAGTAATTAATGGCTAATTGTTTAAGCTTGAACAAGAGAATATCCAAGGTAAATTATGTAAAACCCTTTAATTAGATGTTTATGGCTAAGGTTAGCATAAAGTGTACTTGCTAATTAATTAGAAAAGATTAAGAAAAATTGGTGAGATTAAGTACATGAAAACCCTAAATCCTAAAAGATTACTAATCATAGGATTAAGGCTCCTAATTAAGCTTTCTAATTAAATTAGAAAAATTAAATGATGGTCAATGGTTAGGATATAATCTAATAAAGCAAGATCAAAGGCTACAAGAGTTTCTAACAATTTTAAATGCCTAAATCCATGTAATTAAGTAAGGACCAATGGGATAATTTTGTGAAATATATAAGATAATTAAAATATAAAATAAGCGAGATAGGATAAATAAAAAGATAGAAATTAAATCCTATCAGAAAACCATAAACTAATTAAGTTTCTAAGATCAGGACATATTAAGAACAAGTGAATTTTTGTCCCGAAGTTGATGTTACTTTCAAGTCATTTAAAAGTGGCAAACTGACGTTTATACGAAAATGTTGTTATGAGTTACGAAATACCCTTAATGGAATCATAAATTTCATTAATCCACATATTTCTCAAGAGTGAATAGAGACCCAGGGATATGCTAAGGAATTTTGAGATTCTTCAAGATTACGCGATTAGACACCGACGGGGAACTTTATCGGTTGAATCCATAAAGTAGGA
This sequence comes from Acacia melanoxylon, assembly GCA_019022615.1. NCBI lineage: Eukaryota > Viridiplantae > Streptophyta > Magnoliopsida > Fabales > Fabaceae > Acacia > Acacia melanoxylon. The sequence continues at coordinate 6,568,907 of JAFJYJ010000029.1, forward strand.
GCGTGACATCACTTGCATGAAGTCATCTTTGGAGAGAAGACATGGGGGGAAAACTTGCTAGCTAAGGTTTCAAATGGAAGGCCAAGATTGAATTCATTAAAGTTGATCCAAGGGTTGAGATTCATGGACTTTTCCTATAAATAGCCTTCACTTCTCTTCATATATAATTCCTCACCAATTCACACAACAACATCTCTCAAGATTTCGAATCTAGAGAGAAGGAAGAGAAGGAGGAGCTTGGAGAAAGTTGTAGCGAAGCCCTGGGTAATTTCTTCGATTCTTAGTTTTTAGTTCGGTAGTTCTTGAAGTTCTAGGGTAGATGTTGTTTTGATCTTTAATCTTCCAATATATTGTAGATATCATGTTTTAGGGTTACTTAAAGTAGCTATTCAAAAATTATGTTGGAGGAAGAGTTATGGCAAAATTTTGGAAGATTAGAGTCAGAGTAGCGAAGCTCGGCGAAATTCCGCCGATTAGTGAAGTTAGGGGTAAAATAGTAATTTGGTCAGGGGTAAAATAGTAATTTGGGACTAAAATGTCTGTGATGATAGTGATTAGTAATAAATACGTTGTTATCCTTATAGGATATTTGTGATCACGTACCGATCGTCACACGTACCTTCTATCATCAACGAAGGTACGTTCGCGTACTGTAACACTAGCTCTGATGGTTATTGTATGCATATATGTGTTATGGGTATTGTATGTGGTAGTGATAGCTCTTTGTATGTCATGTCTTGTCAATATGTTTATGTTTGCTAAGGGCCTAGGTGCTCTTGTCGGGTTACGCTTCAAGAGGGCCTAGGTCTGGCTGCAGGGGTAAGCTTCGGGGGGCCTATGTGCGGTCGGTACGCTTCGGGGGCCTATGTGCCGGGATACACTTGTTTGTATGATACTTGTGTGATGTACTGATATCTTGTTAATGTTATGATTGTCCAAGTAACATATATATTGTATATATAAACATGGGTTAACCGTTGCAGGATCCGTATGCATTGGACCTCGGCTCTTAACATAGCTTCGGGGTCGGGAGGACCAGGGAGAGGAAGCGGCAAGCTTAGAGACCCGGATGAAGACTTTCTATTGTCATGTTTACGTTAAACACTCAATGTACCGTTACTATAATCAGCCAGACTTATGGCATTTTGAATATATGTATCAGTTACTCTTATGCTCCGATGCTCTACTCTGATGGAAAAAAAATTTATACTGCTTTTGGAAAATGGGATGTTACAGAGTACATATGGGTATTAATTAATGCATAAGAAGACCTTGCTTTGTGATATACATCACTGCTGCATAAGTAAGAAACAAAGAAAAGGGAAAACGAGCTATTATATATGTATATATGCATGTCGATGCATTTGGAGGAGAGCTTGCTGTCAAGTTCTTTGTATATATATATATATATATATATTGGAGTTTGTTAGTTTCATGATAAGCGCGCATCCTGGATCTTTGACATTCATTCAGAATAATCAGACTTACATTTATATAAGCAAGTACCTATTCATTATCTATGTTTGCATAACTTGGGGAAACATAGTGTCTTGTGTATATCTTAGGATAATTATTTATCTTAAATATTATATTTAGATAAATAATATACCTTAAATAATATTTTTGAAAGAATATTACCTATTAAAAATAGGTGAATATGTGGTCTCAATTTTTCTTATTTTATTTTTCTAGGCAATTTCTTCCTAGAATTAAGGGGATCATATATTTGATTTTCTAAATCTTATTAGGGATCATAAAATATCTTAAGATTATCATAATCAAGTATAATCTTAACTATATCATAAAGAGAATCAAATATCATCAAAAGATGCCTAAATTAATTAGAGGAAATTAGCAACAATTATTAGGCAATTAAATTGGCAATAATTGAGATATTTTTGTAATTTTCGAAATTAATTAATAATTAAATTAAAAAGGTCATAATTAAGGATATATCAACTTAATTAATATCCAAAAGGTATTTAAAGGCGAGAAATTAGTATACAAGGAGCTTTTAATCATCAAGATTAATTTAAAAACTTGTCAAATTTTGGTAATTAAGCCTAATAACCCCTAAACACTATATTAGCAATATTTAACCAAAGATTAATTAATTCACCCATGAATTAATTAAAGTGGCGAAAATTAGTAATTAAAAGGGTTAAGAAATTGTATTAATCCTTAATCCTAAATCATTAACAAATATCACTAATAGTGATTAGATTTTTGCAACCTAACCTCAAAGGCTTGGATTAAATTTAATAAAGCTAATCTAAAGGTTTTAGAATTAATTTCATAGAGCCTAATCCTTGTGGAATTTAAATCAACCAATAGGAGAATTTTACCAAGGGTTTTGTGAGACAAATAAAACACAAATTCAAGAGTAAAAAATGAAGAGTGAAATCGGTGCATAAGGGGAAGAGGAATTAAAATTGTAATTAACAATAAAACATCACAATCAAGCCATAATTAAGCAAAGACTTTTAAAATTTAAATGATAATGACGTATTGTGGGATTAAATTGAAATGCAAATTCAAAGCAAAATTAAAGGAGAGCACGGTTTGTGATAGGAGAGAAAGATGAAGCAAAATAAATAGGGAAAATTAAAATAAAGGACCTGGATAAAACAATATTTAATTAGAAGGACCACAAAAAATTGTAATTATTAAGAAGGGCCAAATAAACTTAAAAGAACTAAATTACCCTTTTGCTTCCCAACGAGAAAACAAAGAACAAAGCGTCTTCTTCCGTCACTCCCTGAATATCAAGGTGAGACCATTTAGGAATCCACTATTGCAAGTTATAAACGGCCATTTGTTTACATTTTATATCTCGTTCGGATGATTAACAAGTTGGAAAAGAGCCGTGGTAAATGTAACCTAATTGCATCCTAGGTTTATAGTTATGCCTCTGATTAAGAATCTTACGTGAAACACTTTCTTGTATTTTTTCCCTTACAAAGAGAAATATCAAAAAAAAAATCCTTTCATATTTACGGACACGTAATTCGTACCTTGTTCTTTGTAACCTAGCATAAGATTTGGGCCTTTAACATCCAAGGTATTTTGCATCATACGGAATATTCAAAACAAGAACGAAACTCAAAAATTTGTCGTTTGATTTTCTTCGGTAATGAAATACGGTAGTGAATAGTCAACTAAAATGGCTTCCTACATTTGTTAAGTTTTATATTGATGGCTGAATATGCGGGAATTACAAAGGATAGATCAATATGTCCAAAGAAATCCTTACATCGTATCTACTCTCTCCTTCGATACGCTTCTATGCATACACTTTTACCAAATATTGCCATTTTTAACTTTTAATACCGTATTGCCAAATGGCCTGACCTTGATATTCACAGGAGGATGGAAGAGGGCGCTTTATTCTTTGTTTTATGCCTTTGGGAAGTAAAAGGGTAATTTAGTTCTTTTAAGCTTATTTGGTTCTCTTTAATAATTACACTTTTTATGGTCCTTCTAATTAAATATTATTTTATTTAGGTCCTTTATTTTAATTTTCCCAAATAAATATCATGATATTTGCTTAAACATGTCATAATCAAACTTAAATGAAAGAAGACTTTGTGGTAATTGATGATGTAATCTTGTGTAATAATGGGATTAATGGTTAATTAATTAAATGGTAAGATAGAAACCAATAGGATAAATTTAGACACAAGTAAATGAGAACTGATAGAAAATAAATCATATCTTGAAAACCATTGATCGAACAAATATAAGTAGATATTATGAACAAGCACAATTTAAGCTTGAACATAGTTGTCTCCAAAGTGATTTTCATAAACTTTTGAGATTCATACTTAAGTGATTTAAAAGTTTAAAAAGACCATAAATCAAGTCATAAAATTGTGATTTCAAAAGTGGAAATGGATTTTGAAGAAAAACACCAACTTACCTAACTAATCAAGCATTTGGGAAGAAAAGATGGAGAGGAAAGAAGGAGAAGGAGGTGGCAGTTTAAGGGGATTAAAGGGGTGAGATTGAAACTTCTTAGTTAAATCTAATCCAAAGGCTAAGAGTGGATTAAAGGTGTTAGGTAGTTTACCACTAAGTTGCTATAAATAGGGGGCTTATGCCTTCATCATTCTTCACCAATTCACAAAGGTGTTAACCAAAATTGAGAGAGAGTAAGGAAGAGTGTGAGGAGCTTCAAGAACAAGTAGCAAGTTCTTCAAGAGGTAAGTTCTATAGTTCTTATGCCCTAACTTTGTGATTTATAGCTTAGATGTTGTTTTGATTCATAATCTTCCCATTATAGTGTTATATTCATGTTTTTATAGTTACCATTGTCTTTATTTCGAAAAAATGATGAAGAAGAAGTTATAGCAAAATTTTTGGAAGATTATGATCAAAGTAGCGAAGCTCTGGCAAAAATTTGTCGATTAGCGACTCCCGGAAGCTATTTCAAAAACGCTGGTATCTTATGTTGAAGATGCTATGCCAAAATTCTTAGAAAATTCATGTTGAAATCAGACATATAGAGCTTTCCAAATACACCTATATCATGTCATTTTGAGTTTTGTGCTAGGAGATAACAATTCTACAAAATGGGCTACGAAATTCTGGAAAATTCTGAGCAGAGGATGAAAATACAAAAACTGGGAATTGTTCATAAAATCTGGGAAATAACCAATATTTTTATTAAAATTATACATCTTTAGGATTCCAAGGAATTTTACGGATCCTCATTTCGAGTTCTGTAGAATTAGTTATGATTTTTCAAAGTTAGACGAAAAATCAGCCCACTTTTGTACAACAGCGTTTTTACGAAAATAAAAGGGATTTAAGTTGCAAATAATTAATCCAGGGGAAAAATGGTCATTTGAGATTAAGATATTTATTAGAATATTAATTGTGAATTCATAGAGGCGATATTACCTTATAGGATATCTGGGATCCTTTGTTTGATCATCCAAGCGTACCGTGAACAACAACGAAGGTACGTTCGCGACGTCTTGTAACACCGACTCGATGCTTGTGATATGCTTATATATGATTCTTTGTGTTCCTATCTTGAGACTGTCTTAGTTATTTTTGATACAATCATGAGTATACGGGTTATTGTTTTGAATTTTTGATACAATCATGAGTATACGGGTTATGGTTTTGATAACACGTTGAGAGTTTTCCTAGCGGCGAGGACACGACCAAAAATCGTGGCCTTTGGATTTGATAGTGCATGGGATAACAAACATACTGCGGGGGCTGTGTATTGTTATGGCCCTACATATATAATTATGTTTTTCCTACATCTTGTTATGGGCTTTTGTAGTGAGTATTTGCTGAAATGAAATGAATACACGTGATACATATATTGTTTACATAAGCGTAGGGTTAGTTACACGAGGTCGATGGGCATTGGACCTCAGTCTTAATTAATAGCCAGAGAAGGATCATGGATCAGAGAAGGCACCGGTAGATGAAACCGTAGAAAAGACGGCGGGACGGAGCCGTGAGGAGGCACCCCGGTCAAAGTAAAAGCGAAAAGAGGAATAACATGAACCTATGTTATAGCATGAATCTAATAAGGTTACTTGATATCATTTGGTGCTTAAACTAGAAAGGGTCGTCTATGTGGTTCAGTCAATCAGTCGCCGTAAATATTTGGGGAGACTTCCACTAGACTTTACCCAGCCTGGCCAAATGTGATGATTTAACTAAGTTAGGTTCTATGCCCCAAGTCTACCTAAGGCTTGGTTGAAGAGGGTATAGTTACATGGAAGAACTGTAATTATAAAGTTTTGTATTATTGTATCACATGAATAATTCGTATTATTATTACTAGTAGAAAGTGAATAAATAATAAAGGAAGTTATTTATTAATAATAAATAAAAGAGTATGATTATTAATTAATAATAATTAAAAAGGGTATAAATGGAATGACAAATCCATCGGGAGTAGAAAGGTCAATAGTGGCAATGACATTTCTTAGGATATTATGTATAAGGGAAATAATGTGGTGATACTATTATAGGATATCCGGGAAAGTCAGTAATCAGTACCAAAAGGTGAAAGTACCGCTAGCTGTAACACCCCAAATTCCGTAGCATAAATCGTGCCGTTGACACGTGGTTTTATAAAATTTGTCAGAGTTTTGAGGTGCTACAGCTTAGCGTAATGCGGAAACGAAGAACATATACTAAAAATTTGAACAACGAGTTTAACAATGAGTAAGCGATATATATAAAAATACTCGGACATATATGATGCACGACGTATACTAGTATATTAAAAATTTCCGAAGGAATGTTCATGTGATACAACAATACAAAACTTTATAATTACAACTCTTTGTGTAACTATACCCTCTTCAACCAAGCCTTAGGTGGGCTTGGGGCATAGAACCTAACTCGGTTAAATCATCTCATTTGGCCGGCTGGGTAAAGTCTAGTGGAAGTCTCCCCAAATATTTACGGCCCGATTGATCGAACCACATAGACGACCCTTTCTAGTTTAAGCACCAAATGATATCAAGTAACCTTATTAGATTCATGCTATAACATAGGTTCTGTTATTCCTCTTTCTGCTTTTACTTTGACCGGTGCCTTCTCACGGCTCCGTCTATTGGCATCTTTTTACGGTTCCATCCACTGGTGCCTTCTCTGGTTCATGATTCTTCCATGTCTATTAATTAAGACTGAGGTCCAATGCCCATCGGACCTCAGGTAACGGTTAACCTCATGCTTATGTAAACAATATATGTATGATGTATTCATAACATTTTCGCAATAATAACTATAAAAGCCCATAACAGATGTAAGAAATACATAATAATGTATGTAAGACAATAACAATACACGGCCCGGCTGCGGTATGTTTGTTATCGTCTGCACATTCACTTAGGTGCCATGATGTAGTCGTGTCCATAGCGCTAGGAAAACTTTCAACGGTATTATCAAAACTATAACCCGTGTATTCATGATTGTATCAAAATAATTAAGACATAGTCTCAGTTCATAAACACAGCAATCATATATAAGCATAACACAAGCATCAGAGTCGGTGTTACGATGCGCGCGAACATACCTTCGTTGTCGACTACGGTACGTTTGGATGGTCAAACAGTGATCACGGATATCCTATAAAGGTAATATCGCCTCGATTAATTCAAAAATATTATATCAAGAGGTACTTTGGCTATATATGACCATTTTACCCCTGGATTAATTATTTACAATTTATTACCTCTAATTTTCGTAAAAACGCTAATAATCATTATATAGGCTGATTTTTCACCTAACTTTGGAGAATTTTAATTAATTCTACAGTACTCGGAATTAGGATCCGTAAAATTCTTCGGAAACCTTAGGATGTCTAATTTTAGGTAGAAATATGAGTTCTTGCCCAGAGTTCATAAAAAATTCCCATTTTCACAACCACATGTTCTGCCCAGAAATTTCAGAATTTCGTAGGACATTTTACAGAATTTTTATCTCCTAGCACGAGAACTCAAACGACATGCTATAGGTATATTTGGAAAGCTCTATATGTCTACTACCTCCATGCAGTTTCTCAGAATTTTGGCATAGCATCTTCAACATAAGATACCAGCGTTTTTGAAATTACTTTCGGGAGTCGCTAACCGACAAAATTTCGCCGAGCATCGCTACTTTGACCATAATCTTCCAAAAATTTTGCTATAACTTCTTCTTCATCATTTTTTCAAAATAAAGCTAATTATAACTATAAAAACACGAAAATAACAATATAATTGGAAGATTATGAATCAAAACAACATCTAAGCTACAAAACTCAAAGCTAGAGCTGAAGAACTTACCTAGAACTTTGCTCCTTCTTTCCCAGAGCTTCTCACTCTCACTTTCTCTCTATATTTCTGTCACTATAGGTTTGTTCTTTCTTTGTGAATTGGTGAAGAATTATGAAGGGCTAAGGGCCCTATTTATAGCATTTCTAGGCTCTCCTTATTGGTGGATTCCAAACTCAAATTGAATCAAGTTTTCCACTCTCTCTCACACTCTCACAAACTGTCCTTCTCTCCTCTCAACTCTCTTCATCTTTCTTCCAATCCCAAATCCTAATTTAGTTAGGTGTAAGTTGGTGTTTTCCTTGAGGATTCACTTATACTTTTAGAATCACAATTTTATGACTTGATTTATGGTATTTTTAAACTTTATTTTCATAATAGTATGAATCTCAAAATTTTACCAAAATCACTTTGGAAACCACTAAGTTCAAGCTTGAATTTTGCTTATTCACAATATCTACTTATATTTGTTACTTAGTTCATGAATTTCAAGATATGATTTATTTCCTATGAATTCTCATTCACATATGTCTAGAATTCATCCTAATGGTTTTTTATCTCATCTTTAATTAATTTACCACTAATTACTAATTATTACACAAGCTTATGTCATTTACCACAAAAGTCTCCATGTTATTAACTCTTGATTAAGACACTTATGTAGTAAAAATCCTAATTGCTTGGCTCTTATTTTCCCACCATGGTAGTCGACTTCTCCCCCCCCCCCAACTCTCTCCATTTGATTTTCATTTGGCATCCATTTAGCCTTGAAAGTCTTGGGTAATTAATGGTTGAGGGTGATGTTTTATTTATTAATTACATAAATCAATTTCTTCTCTTTTCCCCTTGGCTTGCACCGATTTCTCTCCTCAATTTTACTCTTTGATTTGTGTTTTATTTATCTTACATAATCCATGGCTAAATTCTTTTATTGTTTGATTTTAAATTCACAAGGATTAAGCTTTATGAAACCAAATTTAAAACCTTTAGATTAGCTTTAAATTAAATCCAAGCCTTTTAATTTTGGGTTGGAAAAAGTCTTGATTACTTTTGTGGATATTTGTTTAAGATTTATGATGCTCTTGGATTTAATAATTTGTGCTATTATCTTGCCTAATTTAGTGGTGAATTTAGCCCCTTTACTACTAAATAGGGGAATTAATTTAATCTTGGTAAAAATCCCTAATATTGTGTTTTAGATGTTTTTAGGCTTATTTGTCAAAGTATGATTGGTTCCTAAGTCAATTATGATTATTAGAAATTCCCTTAATAATAATCTTGGGTCTTTGTTAGCCTTTAATTATTAATTCAACTCATATACTTCTTAATTATGCCTTTTTAATTAATTAATTAATTAATTACGAAAATTACAAAAAATAATTCCAATTATTGAAATTTTAATTACCCAACAATTGTTGATAATTTTCTCTAATTGATTTAGGTATTTAGATGACATCCAATCATCTTTATAACATAAATAAAACTTATTCTTAATTATGTAAATCTTAGGATATTTTATGATCCCTAATAGAGTTTAAGAAGTTTAGCCTTTGGTTATTCTAATTCTAGGAAAGAATTACCTAGAAAAATAAATAAATATAATAAGAAAAATTGAAACCACATATTCACCTATTTAAATAGGTAATATTCTTTCAAATATAATATTAAGGCATATTATTTATTTAAATATAATATTTAAAAGAAATATTTATCCGGGTATTACACTAGCTACGCAAATTAAGGTACGAGACGCGTCTTTGTAACTCTAACTCTTATGTTGTCTTGTATGCTTATATGTGATTAGATGATTCATAGAGTCGGGGACAAGACTAGGTCTTGGGTCATCACTTTGTGGCTAAGACTCGTCTTAGGTCACTAGTTTACATACATTCAGATTTGTGCGGGTTATAGTCATGATAATGCCGTATGTATGTTTTCCTAGTGCGAGGACACGTGGCGGCGTGGCTTGGTGAGTGCAAGCGTTGTGAACATTATATTTCTTTGTGTGCTATGTATTGTTGTGTTGTGAACTTTACATTGGTTGTGTGCTATGTATGGTTAATGCTTTGAAATGTAATGAATATCGTAAATACATATATTGTTTATACTTGAGCATGAGGTTAACTATTACCCGAGATTCAATGGGTATTGAATCTCGGAATTACCCTAGCTTCGGGATTGGGAGTCGGAGACAAGGGTAAACGACACGTGAGAACTCGGGCGGAGTTTTATTTTGGGATAGTATTATGTATAATTTTTTTTGAATAGTCGGATAATTGTACCACTAACGTGCCGACCGGATACACTGCAAAGAATTTTAGTTGTTTCATGCTTATATTCCTCCGAGAATTTTAATTAACCAGCATATGTCTGGTCATATGTTATCAGTCACTCATTCGTCCAAACGTTAAGCATGCTCTTTGTTGTGACTTACTCGATCTGTTAACGCCTTTACTCGATAACTTCACACCAATTAGTCTAATAAGAAATTTAAGACATAAATGGACATCATAATGGACCTAGGAATTAGGGGCGTTACATGTGTGGTGGTAGCTTGTCAAAGGCCTAACTATTATAGGCTAAAATCAGGATTTTTAAATCACTACTCCGTGAAGTTAATTCGGAAACTAATAATAAAACATATAAATTTTAATTAAGTACAACGTATATAAATTAATTTAATTTAATTTTATCTTTCTCCCGTACCTTAATTTATTACTATTACATGGATCAATTATATTATTTTTCACAGTAACATTATACATTATACAGTATTACTTTTCACATTCTCTATTCCAAATATTCATTATATAATATTATCATTTCAATTAAGTATACTACATACTTATAAAAAACAAATATACTTATATAAATTTAATTTAATATAATTATATTATCCCAAACAGTTAATTGTATTGTATACTTCCCTTCATTGTACTATCCCTCTCTCCCTTTCACGCGCTCCATCTCTCACTTCCAATCTCTTTATCTTACAAACTATCCCCTCTCTCATGTTTGTACTCCCTTCCTCACACATACATTGTATCTTTAAATCTCCATCCCTCTCTCTCTCTCTCTCTCTCTCTCTCTCTCTCTCTCTCACAAACGCATATATATATATATATATATATATACACCAAACACAAATATAATTATCATCTCTATCAAATACTCACATGTTCACTATGCAAGTGCACAAGTCACGTCAAGTAATAAAGTTATTAGTAGAAATCGTTCTCACGAGGATTTAATTAACATATGATCAAGCAAGAAGCTTAATGAATTCAATTAAGTTGAGTCATGACAAATTGTGCTATGGAAAAATAAATTTGAAACACTACTTGTATGATTAGAAAGTGATAAATGCAAATGATTCTTTGACTTCAAGGATTAAATGGAGCCTAAGATTATTTCTCCCCTTTGTATTTCATAAAACTAGATCAATTTCCTCTCCAATAGTATTTCAATAAATATGTGTTAGTCTAAGTTTCAAAAGCATTTGACAAAGCTTTCTCAAGTCAAAATCAAGTTTCTCTTTTAATTAAAATGTACAATATCTTACTACAATCAATAAAAATAAACTCTAAACAACAACCTTAATTAATGTGACAATGCCATGTTAGTACATATATCTCTATTTTACCAACAAACATACATGATAAAATAAGAAATTCTTTGACCTTTTGCTGCATACTTTGACATGCACATTTTCTTCTCTAAATTTATTTAATTTTTATGTACATTTTGATTTCAAACATAGTTAAAAAGAAAAGAAAATGTACTAGAATCACTACAAAAAAACACACGATTAGTAGCGGTTAAAATGACATATTTGTAGCGGTTTTAGCCGCCACTGATGACATTTGTAGCGGTTAGGAAAACCGCCACAAAATCGACCGTGGCAAAGCCATTTGTAGCGGTTAAAAAAAACCACTACTACATCCACCAAGACCGCTACTATATCTGTAGCGGTTACGAATGACCGCAACTATTTGACGCCAGACGTCCACTTTGTTGAAACATTAGTGTCGGTTTCTGAACCGCTACAAATTGAGAACGATCACGTTTGTAGCGGTTATTAAACTACAACTAAAAATATTCAAAAGTAGCGCCAATAATTTGAAAATATTTTGTAGCGGTTATATGACCGCGACAAATATTCCCACATAATTTTGGGAAAAATTTTGCGGCAAATATTTGTAGCGGTTGAACCGCTATAAATAACTCCGCCTTTTGGGGAAATTTTTGGCGGCAATTTCTTTTTGAAATTTGTAGCGGTTCAAAACCGCCACAAAATATTCCCTCATTTTTTTGTTTTTTTGTCCGTATGCTTTATTTCCATTATTTGTAGCGGTTCATTAACCGCTACAAACCAATGAAATTAAAAAATAAAATAAAATTTTTAGTAATTAAATTAGTTAAATATTGTTTAGGCATTAATAATTTATATTTTGGATAAAAATAAATTATATTAAAATATCATATTTCATTATATAAGGTTAATATATAATAGAAAAGAATGGGAATGGGAATGAGAATGAGGTAGAAAGAATGTGTTAAATAAAATATAATTACTTCTATAAAAAATGTGTGTGAATGTGAATCGAATAGAAAATCGAAAGAAAGTGTCAAAAAATACGAAATTCATCTGCAAAATAACAAAAGTTAGTATGAGTATATGGTAGAAAATAAGCATTAGATTTGATGCGGTTCAAAAGACTTACCCCTTCAAACACTTAAGCTATTTTAGAAAACGTGAGTAAATGCGAGAGACAAGGTAAGTAGGAGTGAAGCAAATTAAATGGGGTTGGGTAGGGGTATTTATTACGATAGGTGCGAATCATTTTGTAGCGGTTTATTTGCCAATTTTTTGTAGCGGAAGTAATTTGTAGCGGTTTGTGACACGTATTTTGTAGCGGTTTTATTAAGCAAGTATTTTAGGTTTTGTAGCGGTTACAAAACCGCTACAAAAATTATTGTCTTTTTTTTAAAAAAAAAGATTACGGATTAACTATATATGACATAATCTGTTCTCTCATTCTTCGTCACCATCCCTACAAAGAAAGTTTGGATAAAATGTTACAGCCGTGAGTTGATTATGTTTAAACACAAATAAAACTTTGGTTAAATGTTATTATTTCATAAAACGTATATTTAAAAACATACCGAACTATAGGTAAATTGTCATCGCCGTCTGGGAAGAAGTTTTCAAAGCGGGCATTTGGAACGGCTCCACAATCGTAGGCGACATTATCACCATCGCCCATATCGTAAAGGTCCGAGGCTTTAAGTGAACCACCATATTCCAATCCACGTGCCTAAGTCATCGGTCGTGAGTCCACAGGCGTTGTCGTATTCGCCCACGAACACTTGAACAGCGTCACGGGAAAAATGCCTTGGTAAGTTATCCCGACCACATCAAGCGGCTTTCCATAATACGGGACGTCATCGAAGCGCATGTTCCGTCGCTCTTTCGCTCGCATAACTCCTTGTCCCAAACGTGCCATATACACCCGAGTTTTGGGTTAGCAATCCCTGATCTTGTGAAACGGTGCAAAACTTGAAACCATTGACATTGTATGCCGTAAATCTTTGGGCGTGGTCAAGCGGGCCGAGTGCGAGAGCTCTAAATTCGAGTGAGTACGGATTGTGGTCATTCATTATTCTCCTCCTAAACCAACCGGTGAATTCTCTGTGGACCTTTCTATCAATTTCGGATGATGTCTGCGTACGGATCCTCAGCTGACGCTTCACATAACTCCTGAATTCCCTGCAATTAAACGTGCGATGACGAGCATTAAATGTTAGTATAAACTGAAAGGAAATATTTAGGATGACATATATGTGTATATATATATATATATATCTGTGTGGAATCCTTGCGAAGGTACGGTTCAACTTTAGTGCAATTGATCAAGACATGTCTATGTGCTTGAATCTTCTCAAGTGCCGTGAGTTTGAAGTTCTCACTTCCGCCAACCGGTTTACCAACACGAGGGACTAACAACTCGTTTCACGATGGCTCGCTCGGGACAATCGTCAACACAAGGCGGTCGGGTGAATGACGTCTCAATGTCATCAAAGTACCTGGAACAAAAATACAAGACCTTATCCCCAATATAGCATTACGCTATTGAACCTTACGGCCACGCCTTATTCCTCACGTAAGACTTCAGTTTCCCAAGAAACCTATAAAGTAATGAAGGGAAAATTTCGATACATCAATGGTTAGACGTGGGACTAGGGAGTAATGCTAAAGTAAATAATTTTAAATGAGTACCTCTCAATAGGATACATCCATCGGTAGTGAACCGGGCGACAAGCTTTGTTTCGTGAACAAGGTGTCGTCGGGTGAACCATGACCGTGAAAAATGACGGAGGAAAGATCATCTCCAAATGACACGGTGTAAGAATGATTTTATGTTGCAGCTGGTCGAGCTTCTCCACGATCAAAACCTTGGAACACAACTTCCGAAAGAAAGTACAAAGCTTCACCAAAACGATCGACACATCCGTGGCGCGTATTTTTGATGGGCGGAAGTAAGCTGTTGCATAAGCACATGTGAGTCATGACTCTTCGGCCGATAACCTTTCGAGCACGTACGTCAACACATCGTGAAATGTTGCTTGAATACCCGTCGGGAACTTTTGTCTTCTTCAACGTTGCAAGGAAGATTTCCTTATTCGGTTTTGTCGGTGTGAATTTTGCCGGTTGAAATACGTCATGCTCATCCGGCCATGCGTCTCCACGAACCCCCATGTCCCGTAAATCTTTCCTCGCTTGAAGATGATCTTTTGACTTGCCGATTCGTTTAGAATCGTGTACAACACATTGTCGCACACATTCTTTTCAATGTGCATGACATCCGGACCGTGTCGGAGCAAATTATCTTTCCAATACGGAAGAGTGAAGAAGACGCTTATCTTCCGCCATTCTTTGGGCGCTTGACACCGGAAGCCCCGGTTGTCTTTGTCCCGACCTTTCTTTGGATCGTCTTTTTTCCCATACTCAACTTCAACATCCACAAGCTGCTCTATGATTTCGCACCGGATAAATGCCTAGGAGGTCCTCTTTTCTCTTGTTGCCCATTGAAACGATTGCGTTGCAACCTAAACTGTGTGTACCATCGAGAAACCGCCGATGACCCATGAAGCACCACTTGCGGCCCGAGGGAAGGCGCACCGAGTCGGTGTCAAAATTGCAAGCCGGACACGCAAGGCCGGTATGAACATTCCACCCCGATAATGTTCCCAGTCCAGGGAAGTCACTGATAGTCCACATTAACGCCGCACGCAAGTTGAACAGTGTCTTGTCGTGCGCATCATACGTCTCGACGCCAACATTCCACAACTCTGCCAACTCCTTGATAAGCGGTTGGAGATACACTTCGATGTCATTTCCGGGTGCCTTTTTGCCTGGAATGATCATGGACATAATGAAGGAGCTATGTTTCATACACGTCCAAGGCGTCAAGTTGTAAGGTATCAAAACAAGCTGGTCATATACTATAGCTTGTGCTAAGATTCCCAAAAGGATTAAAACCGTCGGTCGCCAAAGCAAGACGAACATTCCTAGGGTCCACCGCAAAATCAAGAAAGTCTGAGTCGAACGCTTTCCAGGCTTCAGCATCCCGTGGATGTCTGAGTCTACCATCTTCGTTCTTGTCAGCTTCATGCCACCTCATATGCTCAGTTGTCTTAGACGACATAAACAGTCTTTGTAAGCGAGGTTTCAAAGGAAAGTACCTTAAAATCTTTGCGGGTTTCTTCTTCTGCTTCTTTCCCTTCCGAACTGTCCTGAACCTCGAGGTATGACACTTCTTACAAGTCTCCCTCCGGGCATCCTCTCCCCAATAAAGCATACGGTCGTTGGGACATGCATCGATTTTTTTCGTAGTTCAGGCCTAATCTCGTTGATGATCTTCTTGGCCTCATAGAAGGTTGTGGGAATGTCCGCGTCGGGAAAGCATCTCGTAGTAATTCCAAAGAACATCGACATTGCCTTATTAGTGACCCCACACAAGCACTTGATATGGTACAATTTGATTAGAAAAGATAATTTTGAATATTTCTGACAACCTTGATACAAAGGACGATCACTCTCATCCATTAGGCGAAAAATTCCCGAGCTGCATCATTCCCCGAAGAAAATTGGTTACGGACCTTGAACTTCAAAAGTGAAGTTGTCGTCTTGAACACCGAAAGCATCGTGAACAACTTCATTAACCGGATCATGTTCAAGTACTTGATTTGCTACTTGTGAGGTTTGAGG
Source organism: Acacia melanoxylon (assembly GCA_019022615.1). Taxonomy (NCBI): domain Eukaryota; kingdom Viridiplantae; phylum Streptophyta; class Magnoliopsida; order Fabales; family Fabaceae; genus Acacia; species Acacia melanoxylon. The sequence goes on from JAFJYJ010000029.1 coordinate 6,584,969, forward strand.
AAGGTGAGCCTCATATCTCATACCACGTTCTTCACCATGAACTTGCGAATGTATATCCTTTTGGGAAAGGTTTGATAAGAAGATGTTCCATAGCGCCTTCTCGCGTTTGCCACTTCTTGAACTTACATCTACAACAAGGACACACAATCTTGCCATTAATGCTAGCGTGAGAGAAGGCGAAATCTAAGAAATTTTTCAACCCCGCTGAATATACAGGAGAACTGCACGGTAGCTTGATCCATGACTTATCCATCTGTAGTAAACAAAGCTAGGATACACAATATAAATATAGAGAGAATGTTTAATTACCTTCATAACAACACCTGATGTTTAAATGCAACATGGAAACAATTTGTAATGGTTAAAAACCGCTACATCCACCGCCACAAATTGCAAAAAAATTAGTTGCGGTTCCGAAACGCTCAACTAACCGCTACAAATGAGCGAATTCGAATTGAAAATCCCGCGAGAGATTTGTCGCGGTTTTCATAACCGCTACAATAACCGCATCTATTCACAAGAAATTCAACTTTGTGGCGGTTTTTCCTTATAACCGCTACAAAGTTAATTATTTTACAACTCCTATTTCGATTAGCTATAATAAATTTTACATTTGTACATTATATATTAGAAGTAACATTATTAACCTAATATAAATGAAATATAAGTATTAAAATAGTCCTCGAATATATTAAAAACATATCATAGTCAAAGATAACAAATATTTAACCAAATAAAAATGTCAACATGCCGCAATAACATAAAAAAGAAAACAAAGATCCAACAAGTTCAAAATAAAAACTAACTATCAGGAGCCTGATGATCAGGTCCTGTGGCACGACCAGAGGTAATCTCGTGCTCGTCTTCAACAGACGGAGGGGGAGGGGGGGGGAGGCGGAGGCGAGGGGGAATCCTCGTACAAGAACGGAGGGGGAGGCTCGGGAGATGGAAACCGTCTGTCAGGCATCAACTCAGTCAAGGCCCCGACCATAGCACACACAATCTCCCTCTCGACTCGCGGCCCCCAACGGCCGTACCTCTTCTTGGCATCTTGCGCGACCTTCGTGCAAGCGAACTCCGCTCGGAACTCCGCAGGGAACCTTCGCGGCAATGATAGCATCAACCTCCTCCAGTGGTGGCCTTCTCGAGCCAGAGGTGCCGGCATCAGAGCCGGAGGCCTTGCCGTACACCATGCTAGGTCTGGCGCCTAACCTCATACCCTTCACGCGGCCAGGATGCTCTTTTGGGCCAACGCGGCTTTCAAAGGGGCATGTAGGATCCACGGACTCTTGTGACTCGGGGTTGCGACGCTCGCGGCTCGGCCCGGCTCGCTCAATCCGGCCCGACGCAAAGATTTCGGAAAACATTAATCAAACAATTTAATTCAATTTAAATATACAACATTAACTATATAAATAATATTTTTTGTAACTTACTATGATGTCCTCTGCGACCTCGAAGTCGGCGTCCCATCACGGTGTCTATAGGTGTGTGTGAACAAGCGCCCATAGTCCATCTCACGGTTCTCCTCTCGAGCCTTCTCTTGCCGACGAGAGGTAAAAGAATATAAACTTTATTATTTCAAAAACAAAACATTCGTCATTTAAAACTAAAATTAATTGATCTTTGAACATACCATCTCACCTTTGTAGGTCACAAAGCCAAACGTCTTGGTTCCCCGTGTGATGGACTCTATTGATGTGACCGACTTCTTCGGGTGTTCCTATGTGACGGCGCTGCAGGAGGAGCAAACAAAATGTTTATTGAAATTAATTATAGGTTTAAACTATAATTTAAGTTAAACTATTAAATAATTTAAACCAAATGTAAAGAATAAATTAATTTAATCTATATATATATATTTTTAAACTACACTCAAACAAAATTAATTTAAAGAAATGTTAAACAATAAATTAACTCATATTTAAACAAAACGTAAACTATGATTAATTAAACAACCTACTTGTGCATCTCGCACTCCTTCGATATTGGACATAACCCGCTTGATGATTTGGGTCCACGCAAAATGCTGGGACGTTCTCCATCACCGCAAAGTCATAGTCGAATCTCCATTCTGTTTGGGTGTAGAGCGAAGCCTCCGACTCTTCCACCCTTGCCCTGTTTCATCGATACGTACCTCTTTTGTGGCTCTCGCAATTTAAACTTTTTCTGTTACATAATGTAGTTATGTAGTTAGTAATTAAGTAATAAATAAATAATTAAACCCTAATTTATTACTATTAATATTTGAATTTAATTACACAACATAAGTTACCCGCACCACGTGAGTAAACGCTTTGTTCTTGTTATCCGAGGGAATCTTTCTCCAATCGTGGATATAGATCGGGAACCATGCCCAATTTCCGCCAAATTCGCGGAATCGGTTCATGAGATGACCACCATTTCCGTCAATGTCCGTGTCCGAGTTCCAGGGGACTATGACACGGTACTCGTCCATCCAGTGGCCGTGGCAACATCCGGCCTCCCCCGCGATGTTCCCATGTCTATCTCGCACAATTATAAACACATTGTTGTATTGCATTTAAATAAATTAAGATTACACGTAAGAAATTTAAATTTAATTTATTGATTGAAAACTAATTATATTTACCTTCGACATCCACCAAAAATCCGTGGAACGCGAAGACGATGGTCGGGGGTTCCCCCGGTCACGCCGGGTTCTCCTCATCGAGAAACCATTCCGCCTCGCTCAAGGGAATCGAATATGGATCTCCGGATTTTTGTCTATGTCATTTGAAGGACGGACTTGCGTCTTTATCTCCCCTACGGTCTCTAGGATTGGGATTTCTTCATCTTCAAAGAGGGCATCAAACTCCCTCCCCTCCACATTAGGGGCGGAGGGGATATTTACAGTCCACGCCTCTCGTACGGCCCCCTCTACTACTACCGCCCCTTATAGGCCTTTTCCCTTGTTCAATGACTTTTCCTTTTCCCTTATCGGCCATCACGTCGAAAGGTACAAGTTGAAAGGTTAAAAGGTGAAAAATCAAAACCTTTGCGCGGGGGAAAATGAAAATGAGAGGAACAGTTAAAAAACCGCTACAATTTGTAGCGGTTTCATAAAACCGACATCTAAACCGCTACAAATTGTGAGACCGTTGCGATTCTGTAGCGGTTTTCGTTGACAACCGCAACAAACTTGCCTCGTTCTTGGTGAACATCTGTAGCGGTCTTACAACCGCTACAAAAATAGAGACCGTTGCGATTCTATAGCGGTTATAGCTTAACACCGCTACAAAGTAAACTTTGTGTAGTCAAGGAACCGCTACAACATGAAGTTCTGTCTTATCTCGTAGCGGTATCATATTAACCGCTACAAAAATACTTTTTTGACAAAAAAAATTCCAAAATAATTGGTTTGCGAGTCCAACCAATTAGTTTGGTGAATAATGAGTTTACTGAAAATAGTCTAACATGTCCGTGAATATTCGCATTCAGTATAGCCACCAAACTCTTTGGAAACACTCCGACTCATTTTGATCGAGATATTTTACGAGAGAGATTCGTGGCTATAATGAAAACCAATCTTCGGTGCACGTTAGACTATCTTGTAAGAGTAGAAATCTTCACGTCGAGAGATAAATCCAAATGTGGATTGTCACCGAAGGAACAGTCCTCGGCTACAAGGAAGAGAGGCAAATATCTGTAGCTCTCATCTCTCGACATAAGAGATCAGTGCTGCAGATATCTGCATGCCTTCGACTACTCAGCCGAGAATGTTCATTCAGCGACAATGCAGATTTGGTAATCTCTGAAAATTTATAATCAGGTGTACGGACAGATTAACTATTTATAGCTTCACTATTTGTAGCGGTCTTACTAAAAAACGCTACAAAATCATATTATCTGATGCGGTTTCAGCTTCGCTTCAATACAACAAAAAAACGCTGTCGTTCCGCCTTTACATTGCGGTTGCTTTCTTATAATCGCTACATAATTACTGCGACTAAGTTCGTGCCATTACGCACTAATCTCGGGCGCCAAATTTGTAGCGGTTTTACTAAGAAACCGCAACAAAGGTTGCGCCACAGAGATTCGCGTCATGGCGCGCCAAGCTGGCACCAAAATTTGTAGCGGTTTACACTATAGGAACCGCTACAAATGTCTCAGCAAACGTCCTCTTAATGATTCCGCTGCTAATTTGTTGCGGTTCATTTAAAAACCGCAACAAAAACATGTTTCATAGTGATTTTGTGGCGGGTTTGTATGACCGCTACAGACGAACCGCTACTAATGGTCTGTTTTTTTGTAGTGAATATTATCAATTTCTAAGAATTAACAACACTATATCACTCTCTTCCCACTCCCTTCCTCTCACTCTCTCATGCACAACACATTATCTCTCAAACTCTCTTTATCTCACAATAATCTGAAGAATTAATTTATTTTTTCAGAATAAATTACATCAATAAACAAATTTATTGTATAAATATCATAAGTAAATTTTTTTTAAAAAAACTAAAATTTTGAAAAATTACAAATAAGACTTTTAGTGGCGACATTAAGTAGTCGTAGAAACACACTTTCGGCGACTACATATGAGAGTCGCCAATATCTGTCACCGCTTAAAGTTAGACTTTCAAGACAAAGTCAATACTTTAGTGGAGACATTAAAAGTCGCCGCCAAATGTCTTTGATGAAAGTCTTTTTTTTTTACGTTGGCAGCTGTAAGTTTGGTAAAGGAACAAATAAATATTAATTCAGGTGATTTATTCAACCTCCCTATTTTATATATACAAGCTTACATCGTGGTCAATTTAGAATTTGGAAATAAGTAAATAAGTGAATGATCAGCACAAATTTATTATTATTATTATTATTTTCAATTGATTTTACTTTTGAATATTGAGGAAGAAATTTAAATAGTGAATACAACATTTGAAACTCAAATATTTTCATTTATTTTGAACTTGCACAAATACTTTAATAGTATGAATAGTTTATTTAATGTTTTGTGTAACTAATTTAGTCCTTAAAATAAGTACTACCATTAATATTGACCATCATTTCTTAATCTAAACTTGAAAATTTTTATTTATTTAAGACAAATTTAATGAATTAATTGTCATTTTAGGTCAATGTGAATTAGTTTAAAATGCCCTAAACTATTGGAACCACAGTGAGTATGTACATACGGACAACCTATTTATTTATTTATTTATTTAATCATGAACATTGTTTTTGAAAAACTTGACATTTCATAATTAAATTAGCAATGGATTAGAATTAATTCATAATTATAAGCGTATTCCGCAAAAAAGAGTAGGCGAGAATTGGGTACACATTTTTACGTTATCATCATCATCATCGTTAATTTGTAACTCTATCCATTTTCATCGAATGTTTTCTTAATCATGACTCGAATACGACAAGAGACAAATATGAGTTTGGATGTGGAGACATAGTTAGTAAGGTACCAACATATTATCTTATGTGGTTGGAAGCAAGACTTGATTGATAAAACAAATAGTTATTTTGTTTTATGATATGGCTCTGATACCCTCTCGGTTGGTATCAGAGCCATATCATTTGCAAATAATACTGATATACATAGAACATCGGTGAGTAAGAAGCATCTCCCGAATGAGTGACCCCCCCTAGGAATTCTACCTCTACTCCCTCTTCGTCTCTAATCACCCCTTTTGTTCCCAAAAGTCTTTCTCCTTCTATGAAAACAACCCTTTCCAACAGAATTGAAAATCTCATTGAGATTACTCATCACCCAGACCCTCTTAATGGTAATCTTTTGAACTACCTCTTCTCGGTCCATACGTTATTATCACCGTACCAACACCTTCTCTAGTTCTATCAGATCTCCGATCGAACACGAAGACTGATGTTAAAGAAGTTGTTCGATCTACCAGGACTTGAACAAGTGTACCCTTCCAAAGAATCGCTCAAGAACAATACTCTACAATTGAGATCGCCCCGCATCTCATTGACAAGTGGAAATCAAGGACACACCCATCTTCATTTTGGTGCTATTCGCCTAGTCCTTACTCTTCATGGAAGAAAAGGACTCCCAGTTACAGCTAAAGTGGCTCTCCTAGACTCCACCTATAAGAAATATTCTGATGCTCTTATCGGTGCACTCCTTACCACTCTTAGCAACGGTAGTGTTATACTCACAATCCAGCCAGACTACAATGTCAGTTTCTTTGACATAACTCTCCCTGGACGTCTCAAAGTCCAGATCCAGATCACAGGAGCAGAACAAGATTCACAAGCCATCATGGCTACTCTCTATCACCAAATTGTTTATCGTCTTCATAATCATGCCCTTGATCTCTCTCTCCCAAACTCTACGATCGAAGCTCTTGTTGCCATCTCTAATAGAGCAGATGATACTTCTATCATCCAGATCCTCGTCGATTCCTAAAGAAGAACTTGCCCAGATCATGCCTATGGAATGGATAAACAATTATGAAAAGCTTTTTCATAGCATTCGAACAGAGATGTCCATACCACAACTCCTCCAACTACTCAAGATCTTGGAAATGGTGTTACAAAAATCGTTTTTTCAAGACCAAGTACTTCGGTCCCACCACCTGGCAATTTTGATGCTCGGACTCAGCCCTATACACCCTCCAGAAAAATCCACCTATTGCTTGGGTTAACCAAGACGCCAAGCCATGCTTTGTCTCGCTTGTTAATAGACATTTTTTATGGGATGTTCCGTGTTCGGTATGTGCGATCCTAACCTGTGAATGCAATACCCCGTAATGGTAGGAAGAAGATTGTTCAGATGATGAACAAGGACTCTATCCTTCCAAATATGCTTTTGAGAAAGCAAAGAAAAACAAGTCCTCTCACAGATCTCTTTGCAGATCCCACATATCAAAGAAGTTTGAAGATGATGATGACTATAGTCCTCCACAACCAATTTCCTCCCGGCGTTCAACACGTCGCCGGGCGGCCTCTCCGCCTCCTCCAAAGAAATCTTCAAAGGATATGTCTCTTGCCGAGTTAATGATAAAAACAGTCACCATGACTTGGTCCAAAAGTATTTTCCAAATGTTACTCCGAGATACTTTGCCGAGCCTTATTCTCGCCTCTTAAAACTACTCCTCAACCTATTCCTTGTATAGCAATGCTCAATGCTTATGAGCAAGACTTTCCTCCTCTTGAGAGGAAATATGATCGAATACTAGGCACCATCCAAACCCTATGTAGTTCCAAATACAATGGATGCTCAAGGAAACCATCAAGCCACACAAGCGAAGAAGTGCTAAATTGCGGACCCGTAACGCCGTTTGCCAAAATACTGTCTTGAAAAGAATCGATTCAAAAATAGATTCTTTGGCTACTAAGACTCGATGGATTGTTCTCCCAGTTTGATCAATTGTCCAAAGAAGTCAAGAATTTGTACCTCCAATACAGACAACAAGCTGACAAATTGGATGCAGAACTCAGAGCTTTTATCGACAGAGGATACATAGGATCACAGTTCAAACAGAAAGAACTTGAACTACAAGCAATTCAGCAGGATTTGAAGAAAATTGAGCTAGACATGGCTAAGAAGAAGTCTCAAGCCATATATGAGCCCTATCCTTCCTATCCCTCATTACCAACCATTCCAGCTCCCTTATTTCCCTCTTCTCCTACATCCTATCCAGAAGCAGCAGATTGTTGGTTATGATTAGTTTTGATGATGTCTTATATAGATGTCATTCTTGAGAGCAAAAAGGTTGCATACTACATTGATCTTCTACTTTGACTAATTCTTATATTTAATGTAGATGCAAAGTTTAATAATGAAGAATGATCAAGAAATGAGACTCAAGAAAGAAGAACTTGCACTATATGTGTTATTGGAAGTCTCCATGATCAAACAGAAGTTGGAATGAAGTTTCATCATATTTGAGCTACAATGGACTACACATGAATAATGCCGATACGTAGAAAGCCAACACAAGATATTTCGAAGAAGTTCGAATATGATCACTTTTCCGGATATTGAAGAAGGTAGAAGTTGAGAGAATGATGAGCCTAAGTTAAATGATGAAGAATGATCAAGTTGAGAGATGGAAAAATGAAGAACTTGCTGAATGGAATGAAGACATCATTATCCAAGTTCTTATATTGATGCTAGAAGCCTCCAAGATCATATGGAAGTTGGATTGGCTCAATTCGAGTTAAAGTCAAGCAAATATGAGGTTGGATGAGCAAACTCGAGCCTTCAAGTATTAAACTCGAGTTTACTACCTTGTCAAGTAATTTGCCTATCGATATGAGAAAACTCGAGCTTAGCACTCCAAACTCGAGTCTATAAGTTTCTTCAGCAGCTTTGGTGTTTTCGGACTAGGCAAACTCGAGCTTAGCACTCCAAACTCGAGTTTACGCGGTGATCAACTCGTTTCACGTTCAGCACGGGCAACGTCTGGTAATTTGATGATATCTTCCAAACCAGAGATCCGATTGAGGTGAAACCAGTGGCATATGAAACTAGACTCCCAATTTGTCATTTGGATATAAAATCCAAGCCCAAAGGAGTTTAGATAACGGAGTTATGAATTGTGGAAGTTGATAGAGAAATCCATGCCACACAGAAAACCAAGCCTCAATGGTTTGCGTGTAACTCACAATATACAAATCCAATTTAGTTCAAATTAGTGGCATTGGAAAGTAGACTCAATGAGCTTTCCATAAAGAGTTGAACCAACAAAAACGAAGTTCAGACCAGGGAGATATGGTCCTCGAAAGTGGACGAAGTTGCAAGCTCGCTGAACAAAGTCCAAAATCAGCCAGGCCAAGTTTACAATAGCAAGCTCGAGCTTACATGTAGCAAACTCGAGCTTACGGGTTACGAGAGGAAATGCTGATTTTGAAGAAGTCCAAACTCGAGCTTGAAGTTACAAGCTCGAGCTCGAGAGTTCCGAGAAGAAATGAACTTTGGGAAAAAGCCAAACTCGAGCCTATAAGTGACCAAACTCGAGTTTAGCTCGACAGAGTGCAAACAGGTCCCGATAAACACCCAAACTCGAGTCTACAAGTCCCAAGCTCGAGCTTGAGACTTCCAGAGGCAAAAATCCAAGTTCAAAAGAAGACCAAACTCGAGCTTACCTATGTAAACTCGAGCTTGGAACACTGAAACATTTACGCATCTGTTTCAAGAAAAATCACCATGATTGAAATATTGTTTCTCATCAACAACATCCAGATAATTACTCAAATGACTTATACTACTTCTTAACATCATTTATATCATTTGTGTATAAGTTTCAGGTGATTAAAGTTTGAGATTACATCAAACTTGACGAAACCAAAATCATGTCATAAGCTTGAAGATGAAGGTTGCCGCAATTTTCGAAACAAACAAAGAAGACATAATTCAATGAGGAAACGAAATTGAATACTCAAAGATAATGTTCTCTAATGGATTCGAATGTCCAATGTCTTTGATATGCTTTAACTTCATACTTGAGAAGATTTGAATTTGCTTTAAAGTCAAATAAAGCAACTCCATGAGCCACTTGTATTATTTTATTATATCTTCTCAAACAAAGCAAATGGAAGATGACTGGAAAGAAGACCAACCATTCTTCAAGGCGAGACTGACAAGGCTCCCACCAACAAAAGCTGAACATCATGGGAGACATTCTTGAAGAGCCAAATATTCAAATATTCAAATCTGCAATTGTTCTCAACAGCTATATCTCAACACTATATTCCCAACAACCATATTCTCATGGACTATATTCTCCACGAATTCAAAGCACTCCAACAAGTCATTAAGCTTCAACTAGCATAAATACCCGAAGATTTGAAGACTCCATACGAAACACGAGTACACGAGCGTAAAAACGCAGAGACACAAGCCGACATCTTCAAGATGCTAATACTCGATTTTCATATCATTTACTGTTCTTAATGTTTACATAGCTTATCATAGAGAGTGAGATGACTTGTAATTGTGCTTCGGTGCTTATCCATCTACTTCGAGAGAGAAGAGAGTTATTGTACACATCCTATCATTCTATTCGTGAGATACTCAAGATTGGGTGATCTTGAGTGGGAAACACATTGTGTTGATTACAACTTGTAAGGGGAGTGAATCCTAGGGAGAGGATTACTTCGAGTACGAGTGTGTGATCAAGCAAGTGTATTGATTACGGTTGTAAAGGGGGAGTAAATCCTAGTGAGAGGATTACTTCAAGTACAGATTGTGTAATCAAATTGAAAGAAGATAGTGGATTGAAAATCTCAAGCGGAGCTTGGGGACTCGGACGTAGGTCAAGGATTGGGCCGAACCAAGTATAAATCGTTTGCATATTCTCTTCCCTTATCTCTTATATTTCCAAAGCATATATATATCTCGAATGTCCATACATGTTTGAATGATTGAGTGTTGCTTTATCAATTATTATTGTCATTCAAACTGCTTTCAATAAGTTGCGAAAAGAATTTCAAAGTTCCTAAACTTTTATCAAACACCCAATTCACCCCCCTCTTGGGTGATAGCCGTGTCTTTCATTTGGTATCGAGCTAGGCTCTTGTTTAAAGGACTTAACCGTCTCAAGAGTTTCAATGGCTAATTTTGGGTGCTCTACGTTTTCGTAGGGTTTGATTTTACCATTCCACCGCTTTTCAAAGATATTAGTTTTTGGTTTTGGAAAGCTAGAATGACTAGTTTTATCAAAGCAACTGATTTTTATATGTGGAATGTTTTTACAAATGCTTTTGATTTCAAACCAAGAAAGGATTGGACAGAAAAAGACTTCAAGATGTTTTCATTGAACATTAGAGCAATGAACATATTATACAGTGCCTTAATTGAAAATGATTTTGAGAAAATCAAGTCTTGCTCTAGTGCTAAAGAAATTTGGGATACTCTTGATTTTATATATACTTCTAACAATTGTGTTGAAGTTGAAAGTGTTGAAAGTTCATCGAAATTACAAACCGCACATTTATGGATGATGAACAAATGGAAGAAGGCGAAATCGAGAGAATGCTTTCTTGATTCGGTCAACACAAAAGAACAAGAGAAAAAGGATTCCCAAGATGAGCTCATTGACATTTGTGATCAATCACTATCTCGGAGCTCTAGATGAACATGAGGTAAACAATTCCAATACTTCTTGTCTAGATAAGAAAAACGTTTTTGAACAATCGCTTAAAAGTGTTTTTCAACCATTTACTGATTCTATTTTGAAAAACAAACATATTTTTGAAAATGTTGCTGGAAAATCATATGGGAAGAATGAATGCTCAAATAAAGATTATTTGAAGTCTTACTCTCATCACCAGCACAATTCTTGCAAAAATGTTCACAATAAGCATCATTCTATTATTTGCAATTATTGTGGTAAACTGGACATATTTCTTACACATGTTATATTAGGAGAAATTCTCCGTGAGAAATAAATTTGTTTGGGTTCCTAAAGGACAATCAAGGTCCAATACTAACGAGTCAAGGACCCAAGTATAAGTGGGTACCAAAATGTCCATCTAGTAATTTAAATGTGCAGGACAATTTGAAAATCAATGGACATAAGTGGTGCGAGAAGATGAAGAAGAATCCAAGAGTTTCTCATGAACCTAAAAGGAAACTCACATCGTTAGGAGAACTTATGGAAAAGCCATTGCTGGAACTACAAGGTCAAATCATAAGAAGCAATGGATACAAGCAAGAAGAATACATTCGCCTCAAGAATGAACTACCATGAAGTTCCATTCAACTATCTTGAGGAGAATAAGAAAAGAAGGATCTCTCATGCTCCAAGGAAAAGATTATTGCGTTCTGCATCATATGAGAAAGCGTTGCTTGATCCCAAGACTAAATTCAAAATGACAAAGTATCAACGAATGATACATTGGGTGAGCGAATGCAATCCTTCAAGTACCTAAGGCTAAGGTATGCAAATATAAATCCTCCTATGCTATCATTTGAAATATTCATTGAGGTTTTATATCTTGTAGTCTTAGGAATCAGCATTGCAAATCATATTTTTGGGTTCTCACATCCCGATTTATATTTTGAAAGAGATTGCAATGATCAATAAGCTTAATTTCGGAGCATATATGATGATTTGAAAAGAAATCGCTTCTTTATGCATGAACTCATGATTAATTCATTGTGCTTTATCGTTTCCGAATTGACTATATTCATAAAAGCATGTGAATTTGATTTTGGTCCCTACAAGCTAATGATGATTGGATCCAAGTAAGGTTGGATACCAAGAAAGAAAAAGATTTATAAGGTTTTGTAGGATCAGAGAGAGCTTCTCAAGAATGTAACATAGAGAAATGATCCAAGTCTTGAGAAAGCTGAACAAGCTAAGCTTGATGTTGATGGTGATTGCTGAAAAATGAGTTATCTACAACAATTCATCTCAACCTAGCAAGCTTCTATGAGGACAAGAGGAATTACGGTGATATCTAATTCTTACCTCATACTATGATTATATGGAGTTCATTTTTGGTTTGTCTTTGGTTAAGTTAAAATGTTTTGAAACTGATTCAATTTCAATCAGCAATTTTATTGTCGTTGCCAAACTCGAGCTTGGCTATGCAAACTCGAGCTTGCCCCTTACGAAAGTAAACCAAGCTATTTTGTATTTTCTAAACTTGAGCTTGTTCCGAAACTTGAGCTTATCATTTCTTGTAGAGTTTGTGAGTTTACAAAAGTTGTAAACTCGAGCTTGGCATCCCAAACTCGAGCTTGCATCAGGCAGACAGTTTTAAAGTTTTTCCTTCAAAGAGTAAACTCAAGTTTGGTGTTGTAAACTCAAGCTTGCGTCTGACAGAAACTTCTCAAAAATGTTAACATTTGTGACAAACTCGAGCTTGCCCCTGCAAGCTCAAGCTTGGGTCAGACAGAGAGCAATGTCATTTTCTGAGTTTAGCAAACTCAAGTTTACACCTCTAAGCTCAAGCTTGCATTTTGTGAACTAAAATTATTTTTGACATGAATAGTGCCAAACTCGAGCTTACTCACTAATAAGCTCAAGCTTGCGTTTTTCCATTTTGGCTCTCAAAATGATTTCACGATAGTTTCCCGACAAAGCTCTAAACTCGAGCTTAGAGATGGAAACTCGAGCTTGGTATATCGAGTAAACTTTCCAAACTCAAGTTTGTCTTTCCAAACTCAAGTTTGTGTCAACCATGTTTTTGAAATCATCTTCCTCAAATTTCAAAAACTTCCTGTATGATCTATATACTCCATATCATCAATCACTAATATTCCTAACAGTGTTTAATCAATTTGTTAGTGAATTTTTGATGATCAAACAAGTGAATTTGTGCATAACTTTTTGATGTTATATTTTTGAAATGCACAAGTGTAAAATTTGTTTGGATTTCAATTCACACTGTTTTGTGAAAATACATACATATGTTTTGAAAAATATCCATACTTTGAATGCATTTAAGTGATGTTTCAAACCTGGAAGTTAATATTGTATCTTGAATGTTGGATATGCTTCAAATTTCTTCAGTTGAGTTTTTCCTATCATTCACATATTGACCTTTGGTATTGAATATGATGCTTGAACTCCTCATTCTTCATTCTCAATCAAGATAGATCTTATATCTAACAAGTTGATTATCTATATGAGTTTCAAGCTTATCTCGAAAAGAATTCAATTTGTAAAAGTCTTATGCTTATTGGATAAACTCTTATTGGTCAAGTTACTCAAATATACATTTATCTTCATCCATTTCGAGTAACTATATTTATATTATTGCCTTGAATATTCATATACTTCAAGACTCTATTCTAAAAGGCAAGATCATCTCTTAGACAATAGCAAAGTCATTGTGCTCATATATTTTCGTTGTGCAAAGCATGTTTCGAAAATGCTTTACCATTATGACTTTTGCTCTTGGGAAAACTCTTCTACATGTAAACTTCAATGTTTCACATGTTCTCTTAATCTTGAAGCATTCTGATCTATTCTTTAACATGTTGACTTCCACCATGTTTAAAATAAACATTGTTTTCAAGCATGTTTCAAATATGAATCTTTCATTCATGAAAATTTTAATTTCATAATGCATTATCATATTTTGAAAGAACATTCAAGATTTGAAACACTTTGCATATTTCATTATCATTCTTGAAAAATCGAGCTCATTCATAAACGTGAATTGATAAATGCTTATCTTTATGGATACGATTTTCTATGCTCTTTGATCAAACCTACATGTATTTTGTCAATGACATCTTTTTCGCATAAAGTGTATTTACAAATTGTCATTGAGAAATAACACTTTTGGTATCATTTAGTTATTACCCTTTTTGATTCATTGGCTTGAACTTACTTGATTGGGTAAAACTATGTTTTTGATCTTTGATTGTTATACTCTTTGCTCCAATATCATATTGTTAAATTATATGAGCTTAAGAGTTGTCATGTCTAATCAGTTGTGGACTCAAGAATCATTGGGTACCAAAGAACATATATTTTTGCGGGAGTTGACCAAATTGTTCGTTGTTGAATACAAAGAACATAGGCAAACAGAATAGACCATTTCAGTGGCTATGTCTGCAAATTTTGTGATATCACTTGAATGACATCCCATCACTAGCAAGAGGCTTGGACCAAGATGATAAGGAGCATGCTAGTTTGATGATAAGCTATGAGCAGAAACTAATTTTGAGATCCCCTACAAAGCTCATTTGGGATTTCGCTTCTAAGATACATTAAGAGCAGTTGGTGGTTATAATCTCATCTTCTTGAAGCTCATTCAAATCTGGGAGAGCCTCGTATTGATTACATCATCGAGATAATGGCTAGCCCGATCCATCTATGGATTTCAGATGATTATGACTCAAGTAATTACGATATTACTTGAGTGAGGTATTGTAACATGCATATATCATAATCATGCTAGGCTAACTTGATTTCATTGATTTCATTTTATTTCATTCATCATAGCCTGAGCACACTTATTTCTAAAATGATCCTTATGATTTAAACATTTTTATCATCATAAAAATCATAAGTGATTTCTTTATACCAATTTCAAGTCCACTCATGTGAACTTGAAAGTTCTTAATTCTAAGATACCATGTTATGTCATTAGAGTTAGATGAATTCCAGACCTCATAACACTTGGTATCACATCATTATTTGGTATCATTAAAGGGTGCTACACTTGTTTTAAATCATGCATTCATTAAGGGGAGCTTCACATTCATATGTGTTTTATACTTTAAAAGCTTATCTCCTTTATTTGAAGAAAACCCTTTTTAAGCATACTCATCTCGTATTCACTATCGTCTATTAGTTTTGATGATGAGTTAATTTCATATTTAAAAATATCTTATATTTTCCTTTGGAAAGGAATACTTTGATATTTAGTTGCACTAACAAATCTCTTTTGCAAAGAAAGTTTTTCAATTTGTAGCAGAAGACTTTGTTATGTGTTACAACTTTCCTTAATGCACTACAAGGAGAAACTATTCAATTAAGGAAAGATGCTTTGGCGATCAATCATTGAAGGCGAGGAAAGGGATGGGAGCTGAACTACGATCATATTCATTCGGATAAGATACAACTTAAGAAGCTAGTATTTTAGTTTCATCTCACATCTCCAAGGCTATAAGGCTATTCGAGCACATCACAGATCTCAAAGCTAGCAAATGGATTTCACGAGATAGATCATCAATCGCAAAAAACAACCAACATGAGCATTTCTAATCTCTATCTTTTTATATTCAAGAGAAATGTTGCATATGGTTGATATCTAAATGTTTGATTTTGTGAAAGACTTCTTGAAAACCTCTCCAAATTCTTTCAAATTTGTTTTCATAAAAACATTCCAAATTGCATCATATTTAGAATGAAAACACTTTCAAATCGAGGAGAGAAAATCAGTTCTTTGACACTTCTAATCTGGTTTGATATTTGTCCCTCTAAGCATTCTTTCTTTACTTCAACTTTTTGCTAATGACAAATAAGGGGGAGAGAATGGCAAGAAAAATATGAGCATCTAATATATTTTCATATTCATACATATTTTTCTTATAGTATTTGCCATCATCAAAAAGGGGGAGAATGTTGGTTATGATTAGTTTTGATGATGTCTTATATAGATGTCATTCTTGAGAGCAAAAAGGTTGCATACTACATTGATCTTCTACTTTGACTAATTCTTATATTTAATGTAGATGCAAAGTTTAATAATGAAGAATGATCAAGAAATGAGACTCAAGAAAGAAGAACTTGCACTATATGTGTTATTGGAAGTCTCCATGATCAAACGAAGTTGGAATGAAGTTTCATCATATTTGAGCTACAATGGACTACACATGAATAATGCTGATACTGAGAAAGCCAACACAAGATATTCGGAAGAAGTTCAGAATATGATCAACCTTCTGGATATTGAAGAAGGTAGAAGTTGCAGAGAATGATGAGCCTAAGTTAAATGATGAAGAATGATCAAGTTGAGAGATGGAAAAATGAAGAACTTGCTGAATGGAATGAAGACATCATTATCCAAGTTCTTATATTGATGCTAGAAGCCTCCAAGATCATATGGAAGTTGGATTGGCTCAATTCGAGTTAAAGTCGGCAAATATGAGGTTTGGATGAGCAAACTCGAGCCTTCAAGTATTAAACTCGAGTTTACTACCTTGTCAAGTAATTTGCCTATCGATATGAGAAAACTCGAGCTTAGCACTCCAAACTCGAGTCTATAAGTTTCTTCAAAGCAGCTTTGGTGTTTCGGACTAGGCAAACTCGAGCTTAGCACTCCAAACTCGAGTTTACGACGGTGATCAACTCGTTTCACGTTCAAAGCACGGCAACGTCACGGTAATTTGATGATATCTTCCAAACCAGAGATCCGATTGAGGTGAAACCAGTGGCATATGAAACTAGACTCCCAATTTGTCATTTGGATATAAAATCCAAGCCCAAAGGAGTTTAGATAACGGAGTTATGAATTGTGGAAGTTGATAGAGAAATCCATGCCACACTGAAAACCAAGCCTCAATGTTTTGCGTGTAACTCACAATATACAAATCCAATTTAGTTCAAATTAGTGGCATTGGAAAGTAGACTCAATAGCTTTCCATAAAGAGTTGAACCAACAAAAACGGAAGTTCAGACCAGGGAGATATGGTCCTCGAAAGTGGACAAAGTTGCAAGCTCATTTGAACAAAGTCCAAAATCAGCCGGGCCAAGTTTACAAATAGCAAGCTCGAGCTTACATGTAGCAAACTCGAGCTTACGGGTTACGAGAGGAAATGCTGATTTTGAAGAAGTCCAAACTCGAGCTTGAAGTTACAAGCTCGAGCTCGAGAGTTCCGGAGAAGAAATGAACTTTGGGAAAAAGCCAAACTCGAGCCTATAAGTGACCAAACTCGAGTTTAGCTCGGACGAGTGCAAACAGTCCCGATAAACACCCAAACTCGAGTCTACAAGTTAAGCTCGAGCTTGAGACTTCCAGAGGCAAAAATCCAAGTTCAAAAGAAGACCAAACTCGAGCTTACCTATGTAAACTCGAGCTTGGAACACTGAAACAGATTTACGCATCTGTTTCAAGAAAAATCACCATGATTGAAATATTGTTTCTCATCAACAACATCCGAGATAATTACTCAAATGACTTATACTACTTCTTAACATCATTTATATCATTTGTGTATAAGTTTCAGGTGATTAAAGTTTGAGATTACATCAAACTTGACTAAAACCAAAATCTGGTCATAAGCTTGAAGATGAAGGTTCTTTTGCAATTTTTCGAAAGACAAAGAAGACATAATTCAATGAGGAAACGAAATTGAATACTCAGTGATAATGTTCTCTAATGGATTCGAATGTCCAATGTCTTTGATATGCTTTAACTTCATACTTGAGAAGATTTGAATTTGCTTTAAAGTCAAATAAAGCAACTCCATGAGCCACTTGTATTATTTTATTATATCTTCTCAAACAAAGCAAATGGAAGACGGCTGGAAAGAAGACCAACCATTCTTCAAGGCGAGATGACAAGGCTCCCACCAACAAAAGCCGAACATCATGGGAGACATTCTTGAAGAGCCAAATATTCAAATATTCAAATCTGCAATTGTTCTCAACAGCTATATCTCCATGACTATATTCCCAACAACCATATTCTCAATGACTATATTCTCCACGAATTCAAAGCACTCCAACAGTCATTAAGCTTCAACTAGCATAAATACCGAAGATTTGAAGACTCCATACATAACACAGTACACGGAAGCGAAAAACGCAGAGACACAAGCTGACATCTTCAAGATGCTAATACTCTGATTTTCATATCATTTACTCTCTGTTCTTAATGTTTACATAGCTTATCATAGAGAGTGAGATGACTTGTAATTGTGCTTCGGTGCTTATCCATCTACTTCGAGAGAGAAGAGAGTTATTGTACACATCCTATCATTCTATTCGTGAGATACTCAAGATTGGGTGATCTTGAGTGGGAAACACATTGTGTTGATTACAACTTGTAAGGGGAGTGAATCCTAGGGAGAGGATTACTTGAGTACGAGTGTGTGATCAAGCAAGTGTATTGATTACGGTTGTAAAGGGGAGTAAATCCTAGTGAGAGGATTACTTCAAGTACAGATTGTGTAATCAAATTGAAAGAAGATAGTGGATTGAAAATCTCAAGCGGAGCTTGGGGGACGGACGTAGGTCAAGGATTGGGCCGAACCAAGTATAAATCGGTTTGCATATTCTCTTCCCTTATCTCTTATATTTCCAAAGCATATATATATCTCGAATGTCCATACATGTTTGAATGATTGAGTGTTGCTTTATCAATTATTATTGTCATTCAAACTGCTTTCAATAAGTTGCGAAAAGAATTTCAAAGTTCCTAAACTTTTATCAAACACCCAATTCACCCCCTCTTGGGTGATAGCCGGTCTTTCACAGACATGACAGAAACAATTCAAATTCAATTATCCATTGTTTGCCCAGCCTATCACCACCCAAACTACCTCCACAAACTAAGCCCCAACCAAGAAACCGGTTTGTCTATCCCGACAAAGACCTCCCCATTTTACTCCTTTCCAAACCTATGATCCATGATCTCATTCGGGATCAACAGTATCCACATAAAGGAACCTACTCCAACCCCAACGGCTACTCCTACCTCTCCGTCAACCGAAAAACTCAAACAAGCTGTTTCTCCTCCAAATCCACCACACCAACTTACTCCACAGTCACCTCAGTGCCAACCTCTCAATCCACCAACCCACCACACACCTCATCTATTGGAATCCTCCAAGATTCCAATCCTTTTACACCTTTACAAGAGTCATCTGATTCAGAAAGTTCTTCACAAGACTATTCTGATTCTAGCTCTGAAGATGAAATTGCAGATATTTCAAGAATTGCCATGGTTCAACCAGGAGATGATGAAGAGTTTGATGAGTCATATGTTGAACAGCCAGACGATAATCCTCCTGTACAGGACAACAATTACAAGCCTACTAGTGGCCCATGGTTCACCTTTGATGATCTTCCATATGAAAAATGGAGATCTCGTCTCCAAGAGTTTAGTGCCTGGATTGACTTACGTGATTATCGCACAACAAATCCCACTCGATGTGCATTACAAGAATTTGTTTCTAGGTTTCTTTGGAACTCTCAGGGAATGGTTTTGAACATGTCCCCATATGAAAAACTCCAATCGGTTCAAGTAGAAGGTGCTGAAATCCTTCTTGGAGCTATTCACAAAGAGTTTATTGGAGATTTCAACCTCATTCGAAAAAGAGAAAAACAAGAATTCTTTGAAATGAAGTCTGCTCATTGAAGCGGTCGATTTACAAAATCATTATCAAAGAATGTTGCGAAATACCACATTTTGAATGGTGGAAATGACGTAAATTTGAGACATACATTCATTGTTTCTCTTAGGATGAACTTCGTGCGTAATTCAATAGGATCATCCAAGCCCTCGATAGGGACATCTCTACAATATCCATTGGTGAAATATACCAACTTGCTCTCGTACCCGTGATAAACTTTGTGAACAACACAAGTTTTTTAAGGACATGCAAAAGTCGGCTCATAAGTTCAAACTAGGATGCAAGAAGCCATACCTGAAAATCAAGTGCAAAAATCATAAAGACTGCCATTGCCCTACAAGAAAGAATTCTCACTATCGCCAATATCCTGAATCTTTCCAGAAACCTTACAGGAAGTTAAAGCGATCAAGGTTCCAAAGAAGGCCTAGATTTTTTAAATCTAGAAAACCTTTCTCCAAAGATTCCAAATGCTTCATCTCGGGAAGCCGGGACATTTTGCTAAAAAGCTGTCCTAGAAAGACTAAAGGAGACATAAAGATGATGCGAAGCTTCGGGAAGATTTTAATGATATCGAAGGCTCGCAAACATTGAAGACTACCTTGAAGAACAAGATGAACAGAATGATGAGACACAATATGTCATTCCTTCTTATGAAGAATCAACGAGACTCATCCTATTCCGAATCTGAAGACCAAGAATCAGAGGAAGAAGAATATTCCTCTTCAGGAACTATTAATCTTCTCCAAAAGTCTTCTCCTCAGACCCCATCCATTGGATGTCTTGGATCTTTGAATTCCAACTCTGAATATAATGTCAAGGCTCCATTACCAAATATCCAGGTTCAAGTCCTACCCGAAAAATACTCAAAACCCATTACCGCAATAGCCTTTTTTGATACGGGTTCATCTCACACCGTGATGAAACCTCACATTCTCCCTCCCGAAGAATGGGTACCTCATAATCGCATTTTTATACAACGATGCAAAAAATTTCAAGATTGATCGATTACCGGAAGAAAAATCAGCATTAAGTTCTTCCCAGGATATACTTTAAAGATTAAAGTACTAGGAAGTGATCTCCCAGGCAAAGATATCTTTCTTGGATTTGATGCCTTTCATCATACCAAGAATCTTATGATACTCCCTAATGGCATTAAGTGGAAATCAAATTTTAGTCCATGGACAGAGATTTCTTCTGTATGAAATACAAGATGCTCCACCCCAATATACGAGATGCCAAGGAAAAATTGTTACAATCTTTGTCTTGATAGCCATGACCGTTTTCACATCCTTCCCCTTTATGGAAAAATGAAAGTTTCTTCATTCACCTTCCCTTCAAAAGAAATGAAGATATCAACCCAACCAAAGCCTCACATCCAGGTATGAATCCCGATGATTTGAAATTAGCCCAGGAAGAATGTCTTGTCTTGTTAAGACAAGGTTTAATTGAGCCCACTAAGTCCGAATGGGCATGCTAAGCGTTTTATGTTGAAAAAGGTCCGAAATCAAGAGAGAAAAGAAAAGGCTCGTAATTGATTATAAACCTCTTAACCATTTCCTCCATGATGATAAATTCCTCTCCCTAAGCCCACAGCCTTGTTTGCACAGCTAAAAGGATCAGCCCATATCTTTTCCAAGTTTGATCTCAAAGCAAGTTTTTGGCAACTTGGGATCCACCCAGAAGATAGGCCCAAAACAGCCTTTTGTATACCCAATGCCCAGTACCAGTGGACTGTTATGCCCTTTGGCCTCAAAGTTGCTACATCCTGTTCCAAAAGGCCATGATCGAATATTTGAGCCTATCCTTGATCATGCTCTCATCTATATTGATGACATCTTCCTGTTCACCAACGAAGAACAACACCAATCACTTTTGGCCCGTTCTCTACCGGATTATTGCCCAACATGGTGTCATGCTATCTTCCAAGAAAAGTGATATTGGAATTACTGAAGTAGATTTTCTTGGAATGCATTTTAAGGATGGTAAGTATAGTCCAGGTCCACATATTGCTCAGGATTTACTGAAATTTCCTGATAACAATCTCTCTTACAAACAAGTTCAACAGTTCCTCGGAATTGTTAATTTTCTCAGAGATTTTATTCCCCAATTATCCCATCACACCAGCCACCTGTACAAAATGTTAAAAAAGAATCCACCTCCGTGGTCTCAAGTACAAACGAGATCTTGTTATCACTCTCAAAAGAATTGCACAAAACCTCCACCATTAAAGATTCCCGACCAAGGACGAGAGAATCCTTCAGACTGATGCTAGTGAAGAATATTGGGGTGCAATGCTTCTTGAAGAAGTTAATGGGATACGTAATTATTGTGGCCATGCCAGTGGCCAATTCAAAGACTCAGAGAAACACTATCATGCTACCTACAAAGAAATCCTTGATGTCAAGCGGGGAATTGAAAAGTTTAGTTTTCATCTGAGCCCCTATCACTTTGCAGTAGAAATGGACAATACGTCCTTTCCAAAAATGTTAGACCCTAAAAAGAAGCTACCGCGGATGCCCGATTACTCGGTGGAAAGATTGGTTTTCACGCTATAAATTCTCGTTAAACATCTCAAGGGTCCTCGAACATCCTTGCGGATTTCCTTTCCGGACCACAAAAGACTCCTCCTCCTCACCCTCAAATTCTCTACATCCTCACTCTTTCGACAAACTTCTTTTCGTCCCCATGGTTTATGTTAGCAAAGCGAACTTCTTCCTCCGGATACAAATCTTCACTCTTTCACCGATTTTCACAAATATGCCACGAGAAAATCTCTACTCTTGGCTCCATCTCCTGTTCAACAAGATCGACCTTATTCCTACGGCTCGAATTTCGTCTCTTATGCCCTTACACCACCATCCCGTTCATTCAAGGTCCTATACCTAATGAACTCTTTTGGTACATATGGTCAATGACCATACTTCACACCGCATCTTGTTGCCCTTGCTCCTCTTCCCGTTTATCACTACATTTGTAACTTGATCACAACGAAAATTCTTCCCTTGTCCAGCTCCTCACTCTCTTTGCCCTCTTCACTTCTCGGAGAGGATCACTGCGTTTAATATTCTCACTAATAACAACCTTTGGGATTTAGAAAAACCTAAACAAAAAAGATTTTCTTGTGTGTTCTTTCTTCGCAGGGATTATCACTCTCAGGCTTTTGATGGTGTTTACTTGAAGACCAATGCACAACCTTGGGATCAGCTCCTTGACTGGGTCAAACCTGATCCAAGTCAGCTCAAAGAACTTGGCCTCAGATTAGCTGACTTCAACAAGCAAGCTTCAAAAGAATGTAGTATTCTTGGACCACTGCCTAAAGAAGAAGATGCTTATGAACAACTGTATCAGCTAGAGCCTCACTATGTCACCACTTACTATGCGACCTCTTCAAAGACAAGGACCCCTAACTGACTCTCAGGGAAACATCCTCCAAGACTCCCAAGACCCTTACGAAGATAATTATGAAAGTCAGGTTACCCAACCATCTTTACCATCCCAGTATCCAGCCCAATGCTCTCAGCCACAAGCCCAGGACCTAGGCCCAAAGGATGACCCATATTACAATATGATAGATCCGCTCAGCTATCTCCAGTCCGGCTACGACAGTGACAGTGACAATAACAACCTGTCCCCAAGCCATGAGCCCATCTGCAAAGGGTCTCCAAAATAAGTGTCGGCAAACAGTTCCAGCTAGTTTCCAGCTATTAGTCATGTGTTTTATGTGTGTGTACTACTTTTTCACGCATGCTCCGCTTTATGTTTTACTTTATTAAGGTGTCTGTACGATTGTCTGTTGTCTGTCTGTTCTCTTTAGCTCTCGTCCACTACTTTTGTAAGAGTGCTTTATTTTGAGTTGTCGTGTAGTCTCCCTGCTTCCCTATAAAATCAGGATCAGTCCTCAGTTATGGGGCAGAACCAGATTTCGAATAAAATACCAGTGTGTTTCTATGAAATCTTTCTAAATTCTCTTTTGTTTCTGAAAGCCAACGTTCTAGTATGTTAGTGTTATCTGCCACTTAGATTCTAAGTATGCTCGCACTTGCCTCTTTTAGAGGACCTGTGCACGAACGTAATTAAGATCACGATCCATTATGAGAGAGTATTGAAAATCGAGTGCGAACATGCGTTTTGTATGTCTTGAGATGAGGCCACGGATCCTAAAGTGTCCTTGAGCGTGAGCAAGGAGGCTCGTTAGGCTCGGATCGTCACCGGATTCATACCTCATTTTAAGATTTTCTCTCTTTGTCATGCCTTCGTATCATAATTTTCAATTTATCGACTCTCTCGGGTTTACCCCGGTAGATAGATAGGATAGATCAAGGTCCCAATGACTTTCTTTGGTGTGTATGCGAGATCTTCTAGTTCTCCATTTAAAGACACTACACAGTCATTTGGATCCTGGTGGATGATAGATAGGATAGATCAAGGTCCCAATGACTTTGTTGGTGTATTTTTATATATTCTATATAATCGCAACAAATATTTTTGTCCAACAAAGATATTATATAAGTATAAGTATAAATCTATTTGTACAATCAATTTTTCTAAAAAAAGTGTAGTATTTATTGATATAAAATTATTCAAATATGTATATATCCTATATAATCGCAACAAATATTTTTTTTCTAAAAAAAATATTATGTAAATATAAGAATATAAAGGGTAGATTTATTCTTCTATTTCATTAAAAACCTCAAAACTAATTTGATTTAAGAGAAAATCACAAAAATAATGGATGTTAATTGCCGACGAGAAGGGAGTGGTGAGTTATTGTCTTCCATGTTTGTCTCAAGAAATGGGAGGGAATTGAAGAAGTATGAGCTTTTAGGGTTTTCCTTGGGTTGTGAGGAGGTAGGTGATTTAAGAGGTAATTTAGTATTTTTCGAATTTTTATTTTAATATTTGGTCCTTCTTACTAATTGGAGTTTTTATGGTCTTTTACAATAAATATTATTTTCAATAGGTCCTTTATTTTAATTTCCCCAAAATAAATTACAAAAAAAAGTTCGTTTTATTTTTTGCTTTAAGAAAAAGTGAAAATTAACATAAAAGACCTAGAGAAAATAATATTTATTATAAAGGACCATAAAAATTGTAATTACTTTTAAGGACCGAACATAATAATATAAATTTAAAATTACTAAATTACCCCTAATCAAACATCAAGTTTTATCTCTTATATTCTTAATTAAAAAAATAACTAAAATTAAAACTAAAACTTCCCATTTTATGATCATATCTTTTTTTAAAAAAATATATATATTATTTAATTAACAACTGTTAAACTCATATTTTTCTCAATTTTTATTTTTCACTAATTTATAATTAAGATGCCCAATTTATATTATCAACGTTAATGTTAATTAAGCTTTTTTTTATTAAAAAAAAATTATTTCATATTTTTCAGGATATAATAGGTTAATTAGATTTTTTTAATTTTATTAACATTACATGAATTTTTTAACCAACATAAATTGCTTCTAAAACAAAAAAAATAAAAAAAAATCATACCAACTTTCTTGGTTTAACATATATGATAAATTTAAAAGACCTTGACTTTTATTAAAATTATATAATTCCATTTTTAATTAAATTTTTTGTTGATTTTAATTTTTTTTTTCATAGATATGTATTCAAGTTGTCAAAAATGAAAATTGAGAAAAATATTATTTAATTTAATGAAACTTAGAATTTTGTATTAGGTTTAAAAATAGAATGTGGAAGAGAATGTAAGCATAAGATTTTGTTAGGGGTATTTTAGTATTTTCAATTTTATATTTTTATATTTTGTCCTTCTAAATAATTACAATTTTTATGGTCTCTCTCCATAAATATCTTTTCCTCTAGGTCCTTTAATCTAATTTTCCCTAAGAAAAATCTGTTTTGAAAATATTAAAGAAAACAAACTCGTCCCTTTTATGTCTCTCTCTCTTTTTTTTTTTTTTTTCTCTCTCTCTCTCTCTCTATATATATATATATATATAAAAGGTAAATTCGTCTTTCACGATTCTTGATGAGCTCCAATTCTCTTGTGCCATGGTGGCCGTTGACAATAGGGAGTTGTGTGTGTAAATAAATAGGAGGAAGAAGTTTTGAGCTGAATGGGAACGCTGTCTTTGTTTCTTTTTTTTTTTTTCCTTTTTCCTTTTTTGTAAAATTATAACCATTTAATATCAAACCACCCCTAAAACTTTCTAAAACTTTATTGCATCTCATATAATTATACTGAAATCAAAATTTGTGGGTGAAAAGACAATTATACCCTTACTTTACAAGTTGAATATGATTATTTACAAAATACATGTGGAAATTTAATTACAAGTCAAATATGCTTATTTACAAGATAAATAAGTGAAATTACGTGACTATCTAGGCCATGCACAAGACAAAGAGAACATATTCACAAGAGTACATTTTATTTACAAACATATGTGAGGAATTTACAAGTCATTTTAAAACAAGGGCATAAATATCTTTTCAGCAAAAAAATATAATTTCAGTTTAGTCCTAAGCGTGTAATGAAGTTTTGGAAAGTTTTGAGGGCTTTTTGATATTAAATGGCTACAAAGGAAGTGCAGTGAAATTTTCCAATTTTTTTGCCACCGGAATGATGTCTGATTATTCAGATTTTGCAGTATATATTAGGTTTTTTCTAGGCAGGTTGAGTTGTTTCCTTTCTTCTCCTCGGTGAGGGAATTGGTTAATGGTGTCGTTTTTAGTTCTAGCTTCTCCCCTTTATCCCTTCCCATCCTTTTCCCTCCTTTTTCTTTTTCTTCCGTTGGATTAAGATCTTAAAAGTCTAGGTTTACCATCTTTTTTACCATCATTTCCCATTATATATCATATAATAAATTTGGACAGTTAATATCTTAATCCAACGACAAAAAAGAGAAAAGGAGGGAAAAGGATGGGTCCGTAGTTTGGTATTTTTTGTATTTGTTTTGCAATTGGATTTAAAGTTTGTGTTGTGTAGTTGTTTAAGACGTGGAATTCGTTTGGTTTTGTTGCTGTATACTGTTGGTAGTTTTCTGATATTAATAAAATCAAAATTTGGGTCAAAAAAATCATAAGGTCCTATTACTCAAATTATTATTAAAAAAAAAATAGTTAAAATTAATCTGACCTTATAGTTATGAGTTAACCTCCTTATCAACTAAACTAACCTTTATTAGTCTGTGCAATACTCCCTCTAAATTCCTTATTATAAGCGCATCAACTAATTATTCTCGCAAACCAATAAAAGTAGTTAAAACCAATAAAGTTGTCATAGAATTTAAAGAATTTCCAATGTTACCCTTACTAGTTGCTTTAAACTTAATATTATATTAATTGTTACTCTCATCCACCACCCTTATTAATTATGGGCTTATATAGAAAAAAGTAATTAATGCTCATTAAGAACAAGGAAGTGCCTTATAATGGGAACAAATAAACTTGCTAATTGGTACATTATAATAAGTACCAAAGAGAATATCTTTTTATTTCATTGAACCAAAAACTAGAACAATCCAAATCTTGAAAACCATATAAAAACACAAAAAAGAACAGAAATAAATAAAAATAAAAATAAGAAAGCCTAAATAATTTGCATCTTCCAAGTTTATACTCTCATAACCAACTTGTTGCCTTCCGCATTTATGAAGGAAGAAGTTTCTTTTTAATATTTACAAAATCGGGCAAATGCCCCAATAACAAGAAATTAGACTATGGGAATTGAATCCCAATCACTCATTATCAACTAAGCTCATTATATGAGTCGGGTCCCTCTCCTTTAGTTAAACCTTAGAATGGCCCTTTAAAAAATCTTAGAAGAAGGGCCCCATCCGATGCCCCATTACAAAATTTATTTTCAGCTTATTTTGATAAAATAATTCATATTTTTAATTAATTTATGGCTAACCCTTACAAAATAGGGAAAATGATAGCCAAGTCCCAAGGAACATACAAAATATCAAAAAAGTCTCAACCCAAAATTACATATCTTTGATATTATTTATATTGACAACAAGAACAATATTCATAACATGAAGTGTTATATTCACAACAAAATTTAAAAATCTAGTCATTTTACAAATGAAAAAACTATATTCGACATTCGCAACGGAAGTGCTATGTTCACAACAAAATTTAAACACCCTGGATTTTGTTTCAAACTCAAGTCTCTATTCACATCAGAAAAAGCTAGATTTACAACCGGAAGTGTCTATATTTACAACAAAATTTAAAATCTGAACATTCACAACAGAAAAAGCTATATTCACAACAAAATTTAAACATCTGAATTTTGTTTCAATACAAATAATGTCAAAAAAACCCATAGGGACTTTTTTGATATATTATTTTGGGTTGAGACTTTTTGATATTTTGTATGTTTCTTGGGACCTTTGTCATTTTTCCTAAAAAAATATTAGGTTGGTCATATCAGGTAAATTCTAGATGCAAAACGCAAACATATTCTCAAAACAATATCCAGATCATCATGTACTCACACAAACTTGCAATAAGTGAGATAGAAATGTCCTAAAATTCAATCATTTATACATGTACTTGTGTTCATGCTTGATATAGGAAGACACTAAAGTATGCGAATAAACTTCTTGTTTTGAGCATCCTGTCGAAAGACATGAAGATGAAAGACACGCTCATCAGTTGTTTGCCGGATCAATTCAAAGATGCAGGTATCTCCCATTTCGAGATTATATTCTGTGACCAACTTCTTCCATCCTTTTGTCAGTCTTGCTTTGGTTCTTTCCATCTTCTTACCAACTTCTTCCCAGAACTCAAAAAGACCCAATTCCCATACTTTTTGGTCGGGCGTCTCAACTTTGATCTCTAGGCTTTCACTCTCCTTCATATATTGCCTTGAAAAGCTTATTGGTATATGCTGCGCACACAAATAATGCAGCTTCATATATATGTCACACCACAATTGGAATATCTTCAACACCAAAGATAGAGACACACCCAAACACACACATATAATCCCTCCAGTCCCAAATATAAGTCATTCCAATTAATTCATCTTAATTAAGAAATGATGGTAAATCATTGAATCTGTCCTCAGTTGAATTTTTCCCCCATTTTTACTCACTATTGAAAGAGAGAGAAAAATATAAGAAATCACATTTAAGCATTAATTTCAATGACAAATAAACATTAATTACTTTATAAGTGACATTTTAAAAAGTTCTTTTAGAAATGACTTATATTGAGGACTGATAAAATATATACACAGGAAAAAAAAACTTTTTTTCAAGGTAGAAACGACACAACAATTCTATTTGGGTCATACACTTGTATTGGATGCAAAGGGGAAATAAAATGAAATATCTATTTTTTAAAAATATCTTCACTCCATTAATGTTCAATACACACAAAAACACAAAATTAAGTTTTCTTATTTTTTATCAACGAAAAATAATTTGCAGTTTCCTTTTAAGATTTTTTTTTTTGAAAAAAATCCATTTATTAAGAACATAAATTAAGAAAAAAAGATAAGTAATTACCATTATAAATATTTCAAATTAAGGATTATGACTGATTATTACCAGATACTTATTGATACTTGAAGATTTGAGTTTGACTTGGAAGGAAGGCCTCTCAGGTTTGTATTCTATTTGGTTTTCACTATGCAAACTTTTGGGATCTTCATTATCCTTCTCTTCACTCGATGGTTGCTTGAATTACCTGCAATTTTGGAGCGTTAATTCTGTAATAAAGTATAATTTAATAAACAAAATATTTTTAAAATGTAAAATTGTACTTGTTGTCCCAACATAAAATGGACAAAACTTAGGTCCACGTTTCTTTATAAGATCAAGAATAATATTTCACATGGTATGATTTATTGGAGAATTGGCCCTAATAAGTAATATAAGGAAAATAAAGTTATTCCTCAGAATCTCAACCGAACTTTTTGTTTAAATAAAATTTCTCCAAGAATTTAATGGAACAATCAACCACAATTTCAATTGTTTTTTATTTATTGAGAACGTTAATTAAGTAGGCATAAAGAAACTTACCAATTTCTTCTTCCACGATAGTATGAGAAGAACTAGAATCTGTATCAGAATCAAGATTGATTGGTTCATTTTCAGAAGCTCTGTCTCCAAAATGAGACTCAGAATCTGTCTCAATCATTTTTGCAGCTTTAACAGTTCCATCTTTCTTCACATTATTATCTTGTTCTTTTTCTTTTTCTTCTTCCCTCTTTCTTTTTTGTCCATCTCTCTCATCTTCGTTTTTCCCAGTTTCTGAAGGATAATAATGTTCCTTCTCGCAGCATCCTTTGCCATAGATTTTGACCTTAAACTTTGAACATTCTGACAAATATTTAAACACTAAAGAATCTCCACCCTCTAATTTGTTTTTCTCCACAAATTTACTCCATCCCTTACAGAAATATAATCGATTCTCATGCTTTTCCACCTCAACTTCTTCATAGTTTCCATAATAAGTCTCAAGAATCGCTTTCTTTGGCTCCTCTTTACCAAAGACCTTGTCAAAATCTGGCGGGATTTCCTGTTAATTAACACCACAAAAAGCATGGGAAACAATGAAGAATAAGAATCTGGGGAAAATAATGGGTCAAATCAAGAACATGCATGTTATTATTGATGATATTTAGTCAAGAGCGTAGGATTATCTTTAACTCAGAAAGTGATGGTCATGGTTATATGAACATTAGAGTAAGGAAGCTAGTTACGCCTCCACGCGTAGGAAATGAAGAAAGGCTGTGCTAACATCTGAAGGGGAAGGTCTGAACTGGGAGACTCTATAATAGTATTTTGGTATGAAAGAGGACATAAATCCTTCCATAACCCAGATCATGCTCGGTCAACCACTGGTTGTCTATCTCAAATTGTTCATATAACCTGGCTGTCTCAGTTATGGATAAAAGAACAGATTAGATGGGGATATAGATATACTAACCAAGCGGGTAGAGAAATCTTCGATTCGAACCTTCAAGAAAGAATGGTTCTTGCGTTTTCTTTGGGATTGTGAAGCTCTATCATTATCCATGGAATCTTTTGGCGAGAAGAGGAAGAAGATGATGATCACAGTGAGATTTGGAAGGCGGAAAGTTTCAATTACGGGGATGAATATTGAAATCAGAAGTAAGGAAATAACTGTCGTTCGCCTGGAATTAGACTGATTGAGATTTTATCGTCACACTAATAAAGAGCATGGCCTTTTTTTTTTTTAAAAAAAAAAGTTTAGATTTTCTTATAAAATATTCTAAAAAATATTTAAATATAGATAATTAATTAATATAAGTAAATTTATTTATAATAAATTTATTTTTTTATATATATACAATTATTAGTCACATAGATTTGAGGCTAACAATATATTTTGCAGAAGTATCATATCGTAAAAGAAAGCTAAATTAAGAAACAACGCGACTGACGGGAGAAAAAGCAGGTATTTATTTTTTGGGTAAAAAAAGAAGAAGGTATATTTCTATTATAATTAATCTAAATAAAGCGTTAACATGATATATCTAATATAATTAGGGCAGACGTGCCCATTTGATCAGTATGTGATTGGCGAATTGGTTCTTAACTCCGTTTTTAAATTTTTTTTTTTTTTAGGCCTAAAGTATCCACCACCACCAGCAGTGGTGACCAATGTTGTCAAAAGCTCATGAGAGAGACGTAAACTCATAAGAGTTTACCTATATTAATAAATAAGAATTAAAATTATATGATAAAATTATTAAAATACTAAAAATGACAACAATTTGAGTTAAATATATTTTAAATCTAAATATCTGAAATTAAATTCATTAGCACTCATAATTTATCATGCTTAACAAAAAAATTATACAAAATCATGTATAAATATAAATTCACTAAACATATAATTAAATAAAAATAATTATAAATTCAACAAATATCATCAAATGTTGGATTATCATTGTTTCCTTTGTCTTCAAATTCTTCGCCTTCACCATTATAACCTCCATTTGCTTCACCCGCATCATCATTATCATTATAATTTGCCATAATAATGGATTAGCCATATTCTCATTAATTTCATAAGGTTGAAGAACCTCATCATCCTCATCCTCTACACCGTCTCCATCTATCCTTCCTTCAAGATAATCCATTCATCATCGAATATATATAATCAAAATCATAATTGAAGATTTCTACTATTTTGCTTCCTTTTGAGTTTCCAATTGCACATGACAAATGCCAATCTTTCATCTTCTTTTGATGCAAACGGTTTTTTTGGTATGAATCTAAAAGAAATTGAAGGAAAAAAAAACTTCATTAATATTCTAACATTCAAGCAAAGTTACGTTGATTTTTTTTTTCCAAAAAAGAAAAAAATCTTACCATCTCAAAAGCACTCTAATTACCTTCACAAATGAAGACCGCAACATAAGCTAAGAATACGAATTGCAATTCTTTTAAATTCCGAACATCCATCTCTATAAGAATCCCGACGTCTGCTTTGGAGGCGAGTGTTTTTCTTAATGCTTGTGCAATTTCATGCCCAAACATATCTCTTGCATTATGAAACTCAGTCAATTGAAACTCAATTTTGTTAAGCTCATCTTGATCCCCAACCATCCTTGACAAACAATCATATAACCCTTGTTTAATAATATAAAGAGGCTTAAAATATACTCGAGTAACTTTCAAGAAGTTCCACAGGAAGCTTGCAAGAGTTACTCTGAGATTATGCAGCAAATGAGCTTACTCAAGTAAACGAATACTCATACTCGAGTACACCTTCTGTGTACTCGAGTAATAACCTTAAAGAAACTCATTGCATTCTATTTAATCGAACTTACTCGAGTATAATATTCCTTACTCAAGTAGTGTACTCGAGTAACACACTGTTATACTCGAGTATCACTTCACAAAGACCACCGAGTATCGTGATCACTTGAACATACTCGAGTAATAAGATTCCTTACTCGAGCATAGTACTCGAGTACCACAATTGTGTACTCGGGTATCACTGATAAGAGCAACCAGATCACCGTGATCATTTCAGACATACTCGAGTAAGAAAACTTCATACTCGAGTAACATTTTAAAAAATCCATATTGCATCGTGATCAAGCATGTATACTCGAGTAATGACTTATATACTTGAGTAAGCTTCAATACTCCAAAGTATACTAAGATCTACTTGAGTAACATCTTCAATTCCTCAAATTTCACCGAATTAAATCTTTTTTTCCTTTTTCAAGTTTATTATCATCAAAACATAAATCCAAGAACTAACAAGTACTTGTAGCAAGTGCCCTTGCGAGGAAGATGGACCGAAATCGACTAATCAGTGTGTCGAGCAATATGAACAAAATCATGCTATTGATCACATCGCTATTTATTTTGCAATTTACGACAATTTTTATTGATGTGACTAGGTCCCTTGCAATAATTGCATATAATGCTTCTAGAAGTCAAGTGTGGGACACTAGTGCCTTGCTTGGATCCATAATTCTTGTTTTCAAAGGGGTCACGCCCACCAAAGCACCGCCATTTGGATCGATAGATAGACGAACTACTAGAAATAATGCTTTTAACGTCCTTTATTTTTGACTTTTAACGTCTAAAAACATAGGGATGTGTATCCCAGGGGCCTAATAAAGTTAGGATATGGCGTCCCAAATTATTTAGGACGCTTTAAAAGAGATTTAAGGTGTCCTAAAATTATTTAGGACGCCATATCATTTCTTTTTTCCTTTTTTTTTTAAAAAAAAACAAACGTTGTGAGGGAGAACAGAGGCCGACTCATTCATATTACTACCTCTACCATCCACTCAATCAAAAACCATAGCAAAACGAGATCAATGGCAACTGTGTAACACATTTCTTCATTCACTTCCCCTACAACTTCATTAATTTCACCATAATCAAATCAAAGATAGATCACAAGTAACTTCTTGATTTGGAGAAGCAATGCGGAAAGGAGAAGCAAATCGAAACAAAAATTAAAGAAACCATAAATCGAAGACAGAGAACGCTGGTGCAATGGAACCAAAAAAAATCAAAGAAGCCAAGCAAAAATGAAAAAAATTTCATATTACAGTAAATTCCAAATCTAACAATAATCAGACTAATATATCCAAAATTCTAGATCTAACCTCAAACATGGAAGAGCGACACAACGAGAAGAGTGACACAGTCAGAAGAGCGAAAAAGCAGACCGACACAGTCGGAAGAGCGACACAGATCGGGCATGGAAGAGCGACACAGATCGAGCATCGAAGACCGACGAGATCAAGCACAAACGAAGAACGGAAGGGCGAGAGATACGATTTGGATCTGAAAGGGATTTGGCCGAGAGAGATGATTTCCTTTTTGTTTGGAAGAAGAAAGAGACGTGAGGTGAAGTCATTATTTTTCTTTTTTGTTTAGAAGAAAGAGAGACGTGAGGTGAAGTCATTGCGGTAGTGTAGGGCGCATTGGGAGGTGTGATGCCAAAACTACTTTTTAGAATTAGTTTTGGCGTCTTATTTTAAAATTAGGACGTCAAAAGCGTATTTTTGGCGTCCTAATTTTCAAAAAGGACGCCAAAAGTACTTCTTTTACCGCCAAAACTAGTGTGGGGTACACTTTTGACATCCTAATTTTAAAATAAGACGCCAAAAGCAATATTTTTGGCGTCCAAATTTTAAAATAGGACGCCAAAAGTAAATTTTGGCGTCCTTTTTTTAAAATTAGGACGTTAAAAGTCTCCACATAATTACAAAAATGTCATAGCCTTCTTTTTTACTTCTTTTTTTTTTAAAAAAAAAAAAGGACGTCTTTTATAGAAGTAGTATCTATATTTTGTAGTAGTGATGAACTAAACTATCAACACGAAGAACACATCTTCAAGGTATGCAAGCTCGACTTGATAGAATCGAGCTCGGATGGTGTCGTAAGACGGGTCAATAGCTTTAAGGAAACCGATGATAGGTTGAAACTCAGCATTCTTGATATGGGTTTGAAAATCAACCTAAGGAGACATAAGCACCTTCATATTTTCATACAACCTTTTAAAGTCCAAGAAGAAATTCTTCAAGGGACGACCTATTTCTTGAAAGCGATAGAATCTTTTACACACTTAATGAATTCGAGAGAAATTCCCTTTACCAGAGAACATATTGCAGTGACTAACAGAAGACAATACCTATGGTTCAATAGAATTCTGTATTTGGAAAAAGTGACGAGCATCCACTCTAGACCAAGCCAAACTTTTCTCATTATCACCATAAGGAGGATCTTGAGTTAAATGGGCTTCCTTCTCAACACCTAAAAGGTAAACCCGAATATTTTTGTTCCAATCATTACAATTGGTCCAATTCAATTTAGAATAAAAAATCTTAGCAAATATGGGCATCAGAGATGTCTTAGATTCATACATGGAAAAATAACCAAAGACTCACAATAACCAGATAGGAAGTATGGCTAAGAGAGAAACCAACAATCAACCGAAACACTAAACAATGAGCACAATCAGAATCGCACCAAAAAGACAACCCAAACTTGCACAAGTCAAAGGCAAATAATAGTTTTAGGGTTAGGAAACCAACACTTGATGAACAATAACCACGAACCACACCGATGAACAGTACCAGAGAACAATGCTCTGAATAGTACAAAACAGTGCGAAAACAATGCACTGAACAGTACTAGTGAATAGTGCCCCCGAAACAGTGCAAAACAATGTTGAAAAAAGAAGAAGAAAAGAAACCCTAGAATTCGTAAGGCTCGGTACCATGTAAACAAATAGTTTGAAAGTTGTGTATATTCATGTAGATGATATGTATTTATGCAAGAGGGGACAACGTTAGTGTAATGGCTCTTAATGATGATTTCTTATACTCCCTGATTGATGGAGATACTAATTGATTATATATTACTTACAATATATTTCCTAACATGTACAAGAACCGCCAAGTATGTTCTTATTTTTTACTAAATAAAATATGACAACAATATTTGATGGTTGGTTTCTTTATTTCTCAGTATTTATTGAACACACTTGACAATTGTTATCAAAATTGTCAAATATAAGTTTGCTTGATCTCCACCTCACTATATTTGATTGGGTTTTTATTCAATCGTTTATTAAGCGTCAAATTAATATCAACAATTTTGTAGTATTGACATCTGCAACGATTGATACAGGTAGTAGCATAACTTGGTTACAAACTTACAATGCCACCATGCTCTCATTGTTAGTTTCAAATTCAATGATTACGCAATACAACTACTTATGATTTTGTTAATCAACCTGGCTATTTTAGTGGCCCTTGTATACGTATAGCATCCTCAGTACATGTAGCCTTTTGCGATTGTAATTACTATTGTATATACAACATGTCATATATGGACAATTCATCGACATATCTGTCATGACAAGTTGACACTTTGGACTACAAATGGTGGGAGTATGGTATTTAATCATTTCATATATGGCTGTGGCCATTATAATTTGGTATTTTTGAAAATCCATTTTCTAATGGCATTATTGGCCTTGGAAGAGGTTTAGGATCATTAATTATATTGATAACATCTATAATGATATTCAAGGAAAATTTACACACTGTCTAGTTGCACCCAACTCTAATCAACCAGGTAAGATGATGTTTGGTCAACATGCAATCATTTCGGACCGAGATGTTGTTTCCACTCAAATAGGGTCAAGCATGTCATTTGAAGAACACTATTATCACTACAAAAAAAATACTTTCGGTGGCGACGAAGTCGCTGTTGAAAACCCTTCAACAATGACATTTTGTCTCCCGAGATACGGCTAAAATGTCGCGTTGAAGATAGACAATCAACGGTGACATTTTCTCATCACCGAAAGTATGTCGGAAGGCGCCAAAACGAGTGTCGTTGTTGAAAGTGGGGCATAGGTAGTGACTATTGTCGTTGCAGAAAAGTGTTTCAACGACAACAACTTTGTCGCCACATATACATGTATTAGCGGTGACATCTTTGTCTCTGCAGATTCTATATCAACGGCAAAAAATGTCGCCTTTGAAATTTACAATATTTTTTTGAACGTATATTGCTAAAATTAGAACATGTAGTGTATTGATAAAGATCAAAAGAAAATCTAAACTAATAGTATATTAATTAGCAATGATACTAACACAATTCTTCAAAATTAACATCAAGTATTTAAATTTTTTAAACAAGGTCTAAAGATTGTCTATTGGAAAGATCAAACATAAAACTATGACGAACGACAAGCTGGTGGGAAAGTAAGACTAAGTATAGATGAAGTAGGAGTTGCTAATTAACTCTGTTGCATCAAGACAGCTAATTGAGCATGTATTCTCTACTCTATTTGTTCCATCTTGTGCTCAAATTGTGCACGCTCTGCTTCCATCTTTGCACGTTCTTTTGCAAGATTTGCTTCCATTTTTGCACACTCCTCCTTTTTTTTTATATCAAAGTTCACATGCAACTTGGTACACACATTATCCATAGCTGAATTATAATTGGATTGAAAGCTATCTCTTTTCCTCAAAGGCTCGCTCTATACCCTTTTGATGTCTTGTTGCAACTTGGATAAAGATCTTTTCTCGCATCCTTTAATAAGTCAAAGAACCTTTTTGCATGGGCATTAGGCTCTTCACTCTCATTTAATCCAATGTTCATATCATCCAAACAAGGAACTCCTAATGCATCACATACCATCCTTACGAGATTCTCATCCTCATAATTAAGTATCATTTTCTACCACTCTTCTTGAAGTCTCATGACCACTTTGATATCTACTAATTTCTCCATGCAAGTCCCACAACTTGTAACTATCCCAAAAACCCTTAATCGATAAGTCTGCCCTAACATCTGTTTTCAACTTGAATGAGACATTCCTACATTTCTTATGAGGACAACGTATTTTGTTTGTCAAACCATGTTGAGTAAATGCCCACTCTAGAAAATTGTCTACTCCTTTAATGTATGCTAGGTTTCCTTTGTCTTTAATGTTTAACCAACTTTTATCCATTCCAATATCAAAATTTATGTCAAAATTTCAATTCCATGTATAGCTACACAATTTGAGTTTAGAAATAATGCAATAATCACAAACTAGCAGCTAAGATTCAAATGTTTAAACCATGAGAAAATAGAAACAAATTTCAACCAAGTTTGGGCGTAAATCATTGTAAAACAAGACAATTCAATAAAAAAATTGATCACCCAACAAAGGCAACAAACATTAATATGATACTCCGTTAACCGAATAATAACTATTGCAAGTAAAAAAAGCACGTTGATAAATAAAGGTTTTGAGTTTTTTTTTTACTAGATCGAGGACTTAGGAGACTGCTTGGATACACACAAGACATGATAGGTCTTAAATTGATGTCCAACAAAATCCAAACCATCATATATAGTTCACAAAAAATAAAGGGAAAATTACGTGCAGGTCCCAAGGAACGATTTTTTTTTTACAAAAAAGTCCCTTGAAATCACAAAATTACACAGAGGTCCTAAGGGGCTTTTTTGATATTATTTGTATGGAAATAAAATCTAGGTTTTAAAATGTTGTTGTAAATACATGCATTTCATGTTGTAAATATGGCTTTTTCGTTGTAAATGGCCAGATTTTAAATTTTGTTGTAAATACAAAGACTTCCGTTGTAAATCTAGCCTTTTTCCGTTGTAAATGACTATTTACGTTCAAAATCCATGTGTTTAAATGTTATAAATATAGGCATTTCCTGTTGTAAATATGACTTTTTGCTGTTGTAAATGTCCAGATTTTAAATTGTGTTGTAAATACAGTACTTTCTGTTGTAAATATAGCATTTTTCTATTGTAAATGACCTCTCTACTTTCAAAATTCAGGTGTTTAAATGTTGTTGTAAACATGAGCATTTCCTGTTGTATATATGGCTTTTTCTATTGTAAATGGTTAGATATTTAAATGTTGTTGTAAATATAGGCATTTCTGTTGTAAATATAGCATTTCGTTGTTAATACAAATAATATCAAAAAAATCCCTTGGGACTTCTATGTAATTTTGTGTTTTCAAGGGACTTTTTTGTAATTTTTTCGTTCCTTGGGACCTGTGCGTAATTTTTCCAAAATAAATATCCAGTATAGGCCCAAAAGTTGAAATTTGTATAGCAGTAAAAAGGTAGAATATATGCAGATATTTTGTGGAAACATTAAAAAAAACCATGACCTTTAGCTTTATTTGGGGACAGTTAGAATAAACAAAGGACTACTAAGCAAACTATATTATTTCTTATTTATATAAGATACCTTAAGGACGTCAAAAACCTCCTATGCTATATATCTCTGTTCAAGACTATCACCTTTTCGTTGAAATGTACTTTATCGGATGAATGCATAATGTTGTTTTTCTATAAACTTTTTTGACGGCGAAGTAATAATATCAGTCAAAGACACTGGTCGCTAAACACATTCAAAGCTAAAGCCACATGCTCGTCAATTCAAAAGACAGTTATCATGGGAACAATCATTTTAACAATAGCATAATATAAGGTTAAGTTGTACATTTATCATGTCAAAATAAAGCAACAACACCTTGTTCGCATTCCTATCTACTAAAAATGGCCTTTCAAAGTATGTACAAGTAACTTCATTTAGAACCATTACTGCTCTATCATTTATATAGTGTAGTGTTTTTGGGGCTGAAATTTATGAAGTGCAGTCTAAATCATCTTTCTTTACACCTAAAGCTCAATCATTTAGCATTAGTTGACAAGCTAAACATAAATGCTCAAACAAACAAGCCGGTTAATTACATTTTGCCATACTACTTGCACTTAAATCTAGATAGCTTAATACCTATTTTCAGCAAGGAATTACGAAACTCATCACTTGAACTCATAATTACGGAACTTGCAAGGAATCACAAACCAGTTCTGAAATTTTTGGGCGACGAGGTGAATGAGGTGTCGAGAGTGTAATACTCAATTTTGGGTTTACCGAAAATCTTGTATTTTATGAATGTGTTACCATAATAAATTGGTTAACATATGTGACATAGAGTCACATAAAATAACGGTTATTTTAAGTTTAAAATAGCCATGGAAAGACTATAAAAACACTTAATTAAATTAAGTGTCAATTTAGCAAATAAGCTTGCACTAATTGAGATTAGTGGCATAATTCTTCAATTTAATTATAGGAAAAATAAAAGAAAATAATAAGGGCCAAGAGAGGCTAATTATATTCAAAAATAATTAAGGCCAAAGAAAATGAAATAATACTTGTCTAAATAAGCCTTAATTGCCATGGCTTGCTAACAAACCAATGATACAATGAAACATGTAATTAGTGGGCATATAAAAACTTGATTAGAGAGTTAATTAAAGCCCCAAGAGTCATAGAAAATGTCCATCCCATGTGGAGGAATATTAGCACTTAGTTAAGATGTTAATTAAGCTTTATCAATCACCTTTGAAAAGTCAACAATAGCAACTAACCAATGAAAAATCAAGAAAATAAGCTAAATTTTTAGGTAATTAATTGGATCAATGGGAGACTTGAGCCATGGATTAAGAGTGAAGATTGAACTTAAACTAACACAAATTGGATCAGTGGTGGTAAGGAAAGATGAAGTTTTGGATCAACTTGTGAATTACCACTTTGACCTTAGGAATTTTCCTATAAATAAGGCTTGAACACTCTTCATTTCTTCACACCAATAACCACAATCAAATCTGATTGTAGTGTAAGAGAGAGGGACGATATAGAAGCAAGAGAAGGAGTGAGAAAGAATTCAAAACACAAGGTAAGGCTCTTAGCCTTAAGCTTTGTGATTTTTGGTAAAGTTTTAGTTTAATCTAGAAAATTGTCACTATTACAAAAATTGGATATTACTACACCAAGAAACGTCCTTATTAAGAAATAGGTAGTAAAAAATGAAGGTAGTGGTATTCTTGTAATTAAATATAAGGAAAATGAGCCTTCAACGTCCTGAATTATAGTTTAGGACTTCTAAAATTAATTTTTGGCGTTCTAACAATGTTTCAGGACATTTTGATTGCTTCCCGCCATGGGGAATATGAAAATTTTTTTGTTTAGCGCCATGGTATTTAATTTTTTTTGGAATAAAATTCATTTTTGGCGTCCCGATATTGTTTCAAGACGCCTAAAATCCGCCAAATAATTTCGCGCCAGGGGAAATATGGAAGAATTTTTGTTTGCGCCATGATATTTAATTTGGGATATGGAAATATAGCGACTGACAAGTATATTCGGGACGCCAATTTTCAGAAAATTGGCGATCTAATTAACTTTCAGTCGCCAATTTGAATATTGGCGACTGATTTAATATCGTGTCGCCAATTTTCAACAATTGGCGACCGATTTATTTTCAGTCGCCAATTTTTAAAAATTGGCGACGATTTATGTTTAGGTCGCCAATATTCATTTTAAAACCCCGATCCCTCACCCGCACGATAGAAATTCCCTTCGTCATTTCCTCTCACGACACATTTCACATCTCCGGCCTCCTTCCCCAAATCCAGCCCTGTCATTTCCCTTTTCATAGGCGTCTCCTCCATCGCCACCTCCACCGCGCCACACAAATCGAATATGTGCTTCCAACTCCACTCCACCTCAGATTTGTGCCTTCCGTCCGCCTCACTCTTCTTCTTCTTTTTTGACCTAGCGAGACACGACCCGGAAGACGAGACACGTCGGACGCCTTGGACCCGAAGATCACTCGCTCCTTCCTCCTTCCATTATCGCCACCCACCCACCTCCATCGTCCTTCGGCAATCTTGGACGAAAAGGGGTGATACCATTTTCACGCAATCTTGGACGCCGGCCTAAAATCGGGTAGGCAATAGCTTGCATTCTCCAATATACTAAAAAATTACTTGCTTTACCGGTTATTCCGTAACGCATATGGCAAGATTGAGCTTAGTAGTCATACTATTGAGTTTGATTATTGCTTTTTATCCTTATTTGATCATGATAATGCCGTATAGTTGTTTTATTAGCGCT
This sequence comes from Acacia melanoxylon, assembly GCA_019022615.1. NCBI lineage: Eukaryota > Viridiplantae > Streptophyta > Magnoliopsida > Fabales > Fabaceae > Acacia > Acacia melanoxylon. The sequence continues at coordinate 6,626,690 of JAFJYJ010000029.1, forward strand.
GAGGACACGTGGATTCATGGCACAGGGTGAGTGCAAACGTTGTGAATATTACATATGTTGTGTGTTGGGTGCTATGTATTGTTGTAACCTTACATCTGCTGTCTGTTATGTATGGTTAATGCTGATATGTAATGAATATCTCTCATATATTGTTTATATTTGATATAGAGGTTAACTGTTACATGAGATTCAATCGATTGAATCTCAGTCTTGACTAAAAGTTTAGGAAAAGAACCTGGATCTGAAGAGTCACCAATGGACGGAGCCGTGAAGAGGCACTGATAGATGGAGCACGTGAAGAGGTGTCTGTCAGAGCGAATGCTGGAAGAGGTTCATCAGAGCGTAGTTTCTTGCATGAATGTGATAGAGTTGTTTCAAACCATTTGATGCTTAAACTAAGAAAGCGTTGGTCTATGTGGTTTAGTCATAAGTCAACGTGAAAGAACGAGAGACTTCCACTAGACTTAAACACCGACCTGGCCAATAGGTTTGATCAACTATATTGGGTTCCAAGCCACAAGTCTAGTTAAGGTTTGGTTTAAGATTGTATAGTTATTACGTTGGGGTTTTAATTATACAAGTTCCGGATGATTGTATCACATGAATATTCCTTTGGGAAATATTTAATATAACCAGCATATATCGGGCATCATCATATGTCGGGGCATATGTTATCAGTTACTCATCTCCAAACGATAATGCATGCTCTCCATTCCGCTTTACTCTAATCTGTCAATACCGTATTCCTAAATACTACGTGTCACTGGGCATAGTAAGTAGTATGGAATTTGGGGTGTTACAGAGAGTCTTGAGACTCAAGATGAGGCGCCTTGGAGAGTGGAGAGATTATGAGAGACAAGCGGCGCCGGGAAGCGGAAGTGATCGATTATCGAGCTCGGATCGAGTCCGGAGAGGCGAGCTCACGACTCACGACTTGCGGCTAAGGCAACTGGGCAATCCAAGTGGCTAGTAGCTTGTCCAAGTCCTCACCTGTTTGTTACAAGCTAAAATCATGACTCATGAATCGCAACTCGGTGAAGTTATTTTGAAAACTAATAATAAAAATATAAAACATATAAATTTTAATTAATTACAACATATATAAATAAACTTCATTTAATTTTATCTTTCTCATATACCTAGGGGTGGGAACAGGTAAGGTCAAGCCAGACTTCACCCTTAACAGACCAGGCCTATTTGGCAACAAAGTGGCCTGATGGCCTATGACCTACTACAGGCCATTTTTCCGACCTAAGCCTGGCCTGTGGCCTGTTAATGAGGCCTGTTTTTCTAAAAAAAAAATTAAGTAGGCTAACAGGCCAAAGGCTTCATCACAAAACAGGCTAAAAACATGCCTACTTCAAATAGGACAAAAACAAGCCTACTAACATAAATTAATACTAATGATCTAAATTGCATTATAAAATATGAGACCAAATAAAACAACATAACAAATTTTATTACAAACTCACCAATTTACAATTTTATCCCTATAAAAGGCTGGCCTAACAGGCCTAAAAGGCTCATTGTGAGGTTTAGGATTGGCCTGTTTAGAAAAATAGGCCTTAAAAAAGGCCTAGGCCTAGCCTTTTAGCCTGACAGGCCAGGCCTGACTAGGCTGGAAATAGGCCAGGCCACAGGCCCTTGCATGCCGCCTAGCCTGTTTTCACCCTCACATATGCCTTAATTTATTACTATTGCATGGATCAATTATATTATTTTTCACGGTTCGAAGAAACATTATATTACTTTTCATACTCTCTATTGCAAACATTCATTATATGATATTATCATTTAAGTATACTACTTATAAAAAAAATTATACTTACATAAATTTAATTATAATATAATTATATTATCCCAAATAGTTAATTGTATTGTATACTTCTCTCAATTGTATTATCCCTCTCTCCCTTTCACATGCTGCATCTCTCACTTCCGCTCTCTCTATCTTACAAACTATCCCATCTCCCATGTTTGTGCTCCCTTCCTCACACATACATTGTATCTTTAATTCTTCATCTCTCTCTCTCTCTCTCTCTCTCTCTCTCTCTCTCTCTCTCATGCGCGCGCGCGCGCGCACACACACAGATATAGCAGTACAAACATAATTATCATCTCTCTCAAATACACACATGTTCGCTATCGCAAGTGTACGAGTCGCGCCAAGTAATAAAGTTATTAGTAGAGATCGTTCCCAAGAGGATTTGATTAACAAATGATCAACCAAGAGACTTAATGAATTCAATTAAGTTGAGCCATGAAAAATTAGGATATGGAAAAAGAATTTTGAAACATTACTTTTATGATTAGAAAGTGATAAATGCAAATAATTCTTTGACTTCAAGGATTAAATGGACCCTAGGATTATTTCTCCCATTTGCATTTCAAAAAACTAGATCAATTTCCTCTCCAATTGTAACATCCCATTTTCAAAAGCAGTATAATTTTTTTTATCAGAGTAGAGCATCGGAGTGATTGAGTAACTGATACTTATATTCAAAATGCCGTAAGTCTGGTTGATTACAGTAACAGTACATTGATTGTGGACGTCTAACGTCAGTGTAACTATATAAACGAGAAGAAGTCTTAGGGTCCCCGTACGGCCTGCTTGTCTTTCTCCTCGGTCCTCGGTTCTCCTGAACCTGACGCTATGTTAAGAGCTAAGGTTCAATGCCCATTGAACCTCAGGTAACGGTTAACCTCATGTTTATATACACCACATAGACAGTATATGAGCATACTAACAAGCATATCCCAACATCATATAAGCCCCCTGGCAGATATGTCGCACTTAGCAATGGTTCGCACTTAGCCAACGTATCCCAACACCCAACAAGCATAATAACGGTACAATGAGCATTCCACAGAGCTATCAATTACCTCACATAGGCATACAATACACATAGCACATATACACATATAATAAACATTAGAGTTAGTGTTACAGTACGTGAACGTACCTTCGTTGACGGTATTTCGGTACGTTTTACGAAAAACGGTAATTTTTGACAGCGGTGCAAACAACGGCACGACAGCGGTACGACAGCGATGCAATTATCTCAGATATCCTATACGGATAATATTTATCAATATCTAGCAGCATAACAGGCATTTTAGGTACAAATTACAATTTTGCCCCTAGTTTGACTAATCGGCGAAATTTCGCCAGAGCTTCGCTACTTTGACCCTATCTCTCCAGAATTTTGACATATCTCTTTTCCCCATATATTTTCAAAATAAATATCATATCTACTCCTAAAAAATGATATCTAACTATTTTGAAAATTTAGAGATATATCTAGCAATTCTACTATATCTACCGAAAGATCTACCAAAGCTAAAGACCAGGGACCGAAAAACTTACCCAGAGCTCCGCTATATTTTCTCCAGGCTCCTCCTTCTCTCTAACCTCTCTCTAGGATTCAAAATTTTGGTGTGAAATGAGAAGAGGATGTGATGGCTATTTATAGAAGAATTTTGGTTACTATTCATGCCTTTTTCGGATCGAGTTTTCAACCGTTGGATCGCACTTCGACACGTGGCATCCATCTTGGCCCTTCCTTGCCTTGGCCGACCTCTTCATGATGTCATCTTGGAAAAGATGACATCATCCAGTGATGTCATTGGTTGCTTTTTGAGCCGGTACCGATAAAGTTCCCAGTTCGGCCTTCTAATCGCGTAATCTTGGAGAATATCAAAAATTCAAGAACAAGGCACTGAAGTTCTATTCTTTCTCTTTAAAACCACTTGGGTTAACTAAATTTTTGATCCCATTAAGGGTATTCTGTAGTCTGCTGAAGATTTTTGGATAGACGCTGTCGGTTACGGAAATAACTTCCGATAGCTCCAACTTCTGGACAAAAATTCACGGGTTTATAATATGTCCTGACCTAGTTCCTATATTTTGACTTAGGATTTAATTTATATCGGTTCTCATTTAGCCAACTGGTCTTTCTACCGAATATATTATTATTAAATTCTAAATATCTAGATATTATTTTTGAAATATCCACAACCCCTTTCACACTTGAATTTTCGCCCTTCCCTTCTTATTTTATTTATTTTCTTAATTAATTAACTTTATGCCTTAATTACCTTAATTACCTTAATTAAGCAATTATCCCATGCTTAAACAAGTAGCCACTAATTACTTAATTAGTCACTTACTAATTGTTGATAATTTTCTTATTTAGGATTAATTATTATCTCACAACTATTGCATGACATTGGTATTTTATGCTCCATGTAAAATATTAAAAATCATGGGGTCACTTATGATCCCCAAAATAATATTTAATTTTTGCCTCATTATTTTCCAAGGAAAATAATCTCAAAAATTCCTAAAATTAGAGATAACATACTTTCTAATTTTTAATAAATATTTTACGCCTCTAGGGTTTTATCATAATATTTTCAGGCCATTTTATGCCCCATAAATGCATTTAGGGATTTTTAGCTCTTTATTTACCTTAATTTCAAAAGAAATTACCTTAGAAAATAAAGTATTTATTACACTAGTTTCGAGACCACATATTCACCTATTTCCAATAGGTATTATTTATCGAAATATGATACTTATCATAAATACGATTTTTAGGGTATTACACCAATAGTATTTCAATGAATAAATGTGTTAGTCTAAGTTTCAAAAGCATTTGACAAAGTTTTCTCAAGTCAAAATCAAGTTTCTCTTTTAATTAAAATGTACATTCTCTTACTACAATTAATAAAAATAAATTTTAAGCAACAATCTTAATGTGACAATGCAAGATAGTAAATAGATCTCTATTTTATGAACAAACATACAAGATAAAATAAGAAATTCTTTGACTTTTTTCTCCATACATTGATATGCACATTTTCTTCTATAAATTTATTTTTATGTACATTTTGATTTCAAACATAGTTAAAAAGAAAAGAAAATGTACTATAATATTACCAATGTTTAAGAATCAACAACATTATTCCACTCCCTTCCCACTCCTTCCTCTCACTCTCTTATGCACAACACATTATCTCTCAAACTCACTTTATTTCACAATAATCCGAAGAATTAATTTATTTTTCATAATAAATTACATCAATAAACATATTTATTGTATAAATATCATAATTATAAAAAAAACAAAATATTTAGATCCTCTTATTTTTAAGCTAAAGCTAAAAAAAGAGTTTTTTTTTTTTTTTTTTTTTTTTTTAAAAAAAAGCTAAAAGCGGTTTGGTGATTATATAAATTTTTTAGCTTAAAAGCCTGAAATTAACAATAAACCGATTGGCAAAATTTTTGTCTTAAGCACTTTTTCTAATAAAAGTTATCATAAATTTATATTATAAAATAACCTTTAAACTATCAATATATTTACAAAATAAAAATACTATGAGAATAGATTTGCCAATAGTGGAGTACAATCAAGAAATATTCAAGTACTCTTACAAATTGTCAACTAGTATTCCATTCACATGAAATCACTTATTTCTATTTTCCATTAATATTGATGCTATTTGATTTCGAACTCTATTAATATAACCATTATCTTTATTTCTTCTATGACTATGGATACTCATTTCTTCATCAATGTTACTTTCTTCTTGACCCTCGGGAATATAATGAGGATTAAGATCACACTTGTCAAACTCTTCATCATCAACACCGGACTTTCTAATGAACTTATGAAGGGCTATCGTTGCAATAATAATTTTCTCCCGCTTGATTAATGAAAATGGCTTCATATCACATAAGATGTGCCACTTGTTCTTCCAAACTCCAATCGGTCTCTCAACGACTTTTCTTAGTGAGGAATGTCCATGATTGAAAACTTCATGTAATCCGTGTGGTTGATCGCAACCTCTAAAATCGTGAATGTGATACCTTTCTCCTTTAAATGGTACTAGAATTAAAGCGCAATGAAGTGAAAAGAAAAATATATATCAAGGCCAAAGTGCATTGAACGATAATTGAAATAAGGATAATTCTTTGCTATAAATTTATAGAATAGCACACAGATGAACCTAATACTCACTACTACAAAATATGGATATAATTACCCTAAAAGACATCCCTTTTTTAAAAAAGGAAGTAAAAAGTAAAGGTAGTGGCATTGTCGTAATTATTTACTTGACTTTGAGACTTTAGACAACCCAAATATTAATTTAGGACGCCTAAATTTTTTTTTGACGTCCTAAATATATTTTAGGATGCCTAAAATCTAATATTTATCGCCATTTAGGATTTTTTGGAGACTTTAGACAACCTAAATATTAATTTAGGACGCCTAAATTTTTTTTTTGACGTCCTGCATATATTTTAGGACGCCTAAAATGTAATATTTCGTCGCCATTTGGATTTCTTTTTTGGAGAGCTTTGCATAACCCTAATATTAATTTGACGCCTAAATTTTTTCTTACGTCTTAAATATATTTTAGGACGCCTAAAATGTAATATTTAGTGCCATTTAGAATTTTTTTGGAGATTTTAGACAAGTATTTAGCACGCCTAAAAGCAATTACTTTTACGCGCTTTAGGGAATCTTTTTTGGCTCCACGAGAATTTTTGATCTGATTGTAGAATTTAGACTTCTTGAATTCATTTTAGGGCGTCAAAATAAAATATTCGGCGTTTGAAAATTAGTTCCAAATTTTCCTTATATCTCAGTTAATACCTGCTCTCTCACACTCCCCGACTCTCTCACACTCCGCCTCCTTCCCCGATAGAAATCCCTTTCACTCTCAGATCTGGCGATGCGAACCTCTACGACCTTCACCATCGCCCCTCCTCCGCCGTCGACCAATACCTTTTATGCTCCAGCGACTTCCGACTCGTCTCCAATCCCTAGCCTCCTATATTGGTTCCAGAGTTAAACCCTAGACTGTCGAAGGTTAAAGAATCAGAGAAAACCGATCAGAGTAATCTTTTACATCTTTCTGTCTGATTATTTGCTTCCAATTAGATTCCATTCTTTTCCTTCAGTTTAAATTGGTATGACGAACACTATTTAGTTTTTCTGCGTTATGCATCGAAGGCAGAAGAGCTGGAATGATTAAGGCCCTCACTGTGGGTTCGTTCTCTTCTTCTTCTACTTGAATCTAGTGTTGTCTTGAATAGTGTGAAATTTGAAGGTATTCATTCGTGGTTCCATATTTAATTATGATATGTGAACCCTATATACAACCACGTTCTCTTATGCCTGTCTCCTGTGTGCATTTTTCTAAAAGAACTCAGATTGTTGCATGAATTATTTTTTATCCACTATATACTTATTTCATTTGGACTCTGTATTTTGTGACAGTTCTTCTTGCAATTTATGATGAAAGTTCCAAGAGTTGAAAGCAAGTTAAGAGTATTCTGTTTTAAGATACAATTCGGGACTCAGGTCAGAGGACTACCATTCTATCATTTTTCTTCTAAAATTGTTATGTTCCTACTGTTTACAAATTGGCTACTCCAAGGAACTTCACTATATAATACTCTAGTAGGTTTCTGAGCTTATAAGGGATTTGAATATTGTAAAGTCTGCATCTGAAGAGGCAAGTCATATGTGTGTATCTTCTCAATGCTTAGAAAAGAAATGACATTGATATGAGTATGAAGGAGAAGCAAAGAAGGTTGAAATTTTTGCTTGCAAACTGAGTACAATTTGTCATGTACTTCAAATATAATATGTTGTTTATTTGACAGTATCATACAAATGCTTGCATGTGTACTTCCACCTGTATTCTCATTCAAAGATGCCCACACACATTTTTTCATTTCCTTTATGTATTTTTTATCCTCCATTAAGGTAAGCAGAAGAACATTTTTGGATTATCAGGAACATTGGTGGTTGGTCTTTCCTTATAAACCAAAAGGCATTTCTGGTTTTGCAATGACCATTTTTCATGGTTTTATAGATTATAAGTGTGTGATGGTAACCCTTTCAAAACATTACAGTGGTCTGTTACTTAAATATAACAGGCCTAAGAAAATCTTAAACGTAAATCTTTGCTAGTAGAAAAACATCTAGTACAGTTTTTCTCTGTATGATGACTTGACAGCAAATGAATATTGTGTTTGTTCATATCATAAGCCATTGGCTTTTATCCTTGAGTAACCTGTTTTCTCTTGGACTTTAGTTGAGTCTAAATCCTGGGATCCATATTCCATACTGATTTAGTCACAGGCCTCAAATGAGGCAACATGATTTAGAAGAATTTGTATTATGATGAATATTATGGCGTTGACAAGGATGTCCTATTGACCTTCTTGAATTAGTTTGCATTTTAGATTTTCCTAATCTGTTGAAACATATTTCCTTGTTTTAACAGCTCATATTTATTCTTTTGTACAGGAAGTTGATATCAAACTCCTTGGATTGCTTGATAGAGATGATATAAGAAAAATCTGTGGTGATAATTCTCCTGAGTGGATATCTTTTCCTGTATATGAACAGGTGCAGAATTTCCTTCTAATATTTTAGCTTTCTGATGAGATGTTTAATATAATGTCCCTATAATTCCAGTGCTTTAGGAATGAAAAGATGAGAAATGGGTATACTTTCAAATATTTATTGACATTTGGTTAGCATCAAATAACTTTGTTGAGAACATGAGCTTGCTTGAGAGTTTTGAAGAGAGTTCTGTGGGGTGGAGAGAATACCTGCTCCATCTTCTGAGAATTAAATGCAAAAGGGGATGTTGACTTACTTCCCATTGTTTTGAAGTTACAATTTCATTCATGGAGTAAACATGCAAGTATGAAATGAAAGTGAACTCAACCATCTCAAAACTTCAAATTTTGAAGGATTATCAATTGTGATGCATGGTGGTTTACGACAAGTTAGCAACTCATCATATATATAGCCTTCTCTGCACCTTTATAATGTCCCTGGCTCCCTGCAATTGCGATATTATACCCGCCTCATCCACAACCTCTTCTATTTAGTCAATCTGTGAGTTTTTCAATTCTGCTTTTTGTTTACATTTCTAAATTTTCAGGTGATTGATGCAAGTGCAAAAGGAAATCTGGGGCGTTTCATTAATCATAGTTGTGATCCTAATTGTTGTACAGAAAAGGTGAATACATTAGCTGCATAAAATGTGGTGTTTTCACTGGAAGCTGCCCATAAGTAAATTTTCTTTTGTATACATTAGGTGCTTACAAATTATGAAATTCCAAATTCTTTACCTTCTTTGTGATTTTGCCTCCTTTTTTCTTTGTTTTTGGGCGTGTGTTTTGAAGGATATTCATGTTGCATTGAAGAAATTTGGAAGTAATATAATTTTCTCAAATGGCCTATTGGATCCATGGAGAGGTGGCAGGTGACAAATTCACTCTGATAATATCTTTATTCTTATTTTTATATTTTTAAAAATAAAAAATTTTAGTGTGGTTGAATTCTGAGGATACAAGTTGTTTCTTTTGCAGTGTTCTACAAAACATATATGAAAGTGTTGTTTCTCTTGTCACTGAAGAAGGTAAAGAATTTGAAATTTCTTAATTTGTAAGCAATCTGCTGTATGGACCATATGACAAGCCAAAGAGGCAACATATTCTTGATCTTATTTCTTAAGGCTTACTTTCATTTTTGTTCCTCTTTTATATAACATCTCTAATAAGGACTCAGTTTGATCCATCTACAACTTGGGATAGCCTTCCTCCTATTCTATGTAATCTTGGAAAGGTATAAAGCAACTTTTTGCTCAATTCTGTAAGATACATATTTTTAGATTTTTAGTGGATATGTTTCTTCTCCTTTCATTAAAGGAAGAAAATGAAATTTGAGCATTTGATATGACTTTTCAGTAAGTCATGGTTTTGGAATTTTTGAGTGCTAATACGGTTTATGGTACTCCCAAGATTCTGTTAACTTCTAATGTAATTTCTTTTATTTTAGGAAAAAGGATTTTTTGGGGTAAGGATTAATTCTTCAGCAAATAACTCAATTGGATGTGACTTTTCAGGAAGATACACACTTTTTACTTTCATGATGTGTCTTGATCTATATTGACTGGTCTTACCATCCTACCAGCAAATTAATTGTTCTGCTTTTAGGTATATTCATACCATTTTGTTTCTATTGTTCATGGGTCTGCTAATAATTTGGGGAAAATGTTTCCTGTATAGTTAATGGGGCAGGGTATATTGTTTCTGCCCTTATTTCATGCGTAAGTGAATGCCTATTCTTTTACAGTGAGATCAAGTTGGATGAAGCTGCTGTTTTGCATTACACATACCCCAAATTTTCTAATTTGACTTCAAGGCGAGATCGGTGTGGCTGCAAACCTACAAAAGATGTTAAAAGATGCTTTATGTTGGAATTTGACAGAGCCGTGAGTTATCATCATCCTATGATTAAAATCGCGGCGCTTAAGCGCGCTATACCGGTCCAAATGCGGTTAGCGGGACCCCAACGCATTTTCCGATCCGCAACGCTACAGTTTCCGGTAGCGGGTGGTGGCGGATGGTGGCGGCATTCGATGGCAGTGGTTAATGGCGCGATATCGCACCGCATCTGGATTCTGGACATTCGACTGGAATTTGGCGGATTGCAGAAACAGGGTGCGGGGCATGGTTTGGAAATTCGGCGGAATCAGGGCTAAAATGGGAAAAAGCCAACTTAATGAAGGGTAAATATGTCATTTACCTTGGTGTCCTTTCTAAAAAAAAACGAGAACGAACGAACGATTTCCCTCTTCACTTTCGGCTGTCGCACATCTTCCCTCTCTTCTCTCTGCGTTCTCGGTGGCTATTCGAACTCGCCCACACCAGTAAGGCTCTTCCCTCTTCTTCTCTGTTTCTGAATCAGATCCTGATTCTGATAAACCCCGTTCCTTTCCTTTCCCTCTCCTTCGACAGCTAGCAGCGTTGAAGGCTCATCGTCCCTGTTCCTTTCGCAAGTCCAACGATTAGTTTCTTTGGGTTTCTGTATGTTTCTTTGGGTTTATGTATGTTTCTGTATGTCCCTGTTCCTCATCGTCCATGTTCCTTTCGCAAGTCCATCTGTATGTTTCTTTCGCAGCGTTGAAGGCTCAGCGTTTATTTAATTTGGAACATTAATTCTTTTTCTGATCTTCTAGTTCTTTCACATAAGCTGATCTTCTTTTCTCATTTTCTGAACTCCCTGGTTGCTGTAATTTCTGATCTTTGGTATAGTTTCCACACACAATCTCTGTTATGGCATTAATGTTGACATGAATTTGAGTTTATAGTAACACCCCCTTCTGACTATAAGAGAGTATCACAATTTGCATGTGACTACATTCAATACATAATCTGATCTTCTTTTCTCATTTTCTGAACTCTACTTGGATTGTTTATGTTTCTGGAATGTTATTTAGTTACATTCAATGAACTAGTATGTCGCTTTCTTTTTGTTCCTTGAATCCTTATTTTGAATGTGTAATATTTTGGGTGATTTCTAATCTTATATTGCATTTATATATGTGGTATAATTTATTACAAGTATTTATATGAACTTCACAGTAGCGGCTTTACCGCTACCCGCTATACCGCTATACCGTTTTTGGGGTCGGCCGCTACCCGCTATTCAAAACATAGTCATCATCTTTCACTTGCTCTCCCTCTAGTTCTAAATACAACCTCTTTCATCTAAAATTTTCAGGGTTGTGATGAGTCAATTGTTATTTGTGGTTACACTCAGGAGATTCTGAATATTTTGCTAAACACTTGCTGTGAGAGATTTTTTTAATAAAAAAATTATGTGCTAGATTAACGTTTAAATTTGTTCAAGGTAAATTCAGTACATGTATAGCTAGTAGGAAATTTCTATTTCTAATATTTTTTGAATTCTCTTCATGGTGCTCTTGTTTTCTAGCCGAATGCTTGAATAGCCTCTTCCAATTTTTACTTCCTTGGTGGCTGGACACTTGTATTAATGTGTCTGTGATGTTTTTACATCATATTTGAGTTTATTATTGTCATTTATCATGTTGGGCTGTGAAATAGTTGATGGATGAAGAGAATTGTGGACATTGTTTTTGCACGTACTCTATCTAATCTAATAACTCTGTCATACTATGTCTAATGCAGGCGTTTATAATTGCTTCTACTGCGACTGAGGAAGAAATACGCCATAAATTTGATTTTAAAATCAGGAAGACCTGATCTGTGGCGTCCTGATTTTACCACAAGTCTGCTTTTAAAATCAGTTGTGCCGTCCTGATTTTAGAATCAGGACACCACAAATCAGATTTGTGGCATCCTGATTTTAAAATCAGGACGCCACAAATCTGATTTTAAAATCAGGTCCTGATTTGTAGCGTCCTGATTTTAGAATTAGGATGCCACAAATCAGATTTGTAGCGTCCAGATTATAAAATCAGGACGCCAAAAATCAGTCCAATTTACCTCTGATGTGTGATTTTTGGCGTCCTTATTTGGTTTTAGGACGCCTTAAATAAGACGTCCTGAATATTATGTAGGACGTCAAAAGTGTGCATTTTTAGCTTCCCCCGCCTAGACATCCCTCTGAAAAGGGACGTTAATTAGGTATTATTTAGGACGTTTTTTGGGTTTTTTGTAGTAGTGACTTCACCATTGCGTACACCTAAGTTGGACGACTAAAAAGAGTATACATTAAACAGAGGAACGTCTCCGGTACATATGTGCACAGGCAATCAGAGAGGTGATGAACCATGGAGCTAAAAACAACCGGATTCCTAACTAATTAACCAAACTGCTCTAATTAATTGACTTTTATTGTGGTGGTTTTAATACTTTACAAGAAATAATATTATAACAACATGCAGTAATTCCCTATGCAACAACCACATGAAGCTGTTACAAACATTGCTAGCCCACCAAACAGAAAATGGCCCACTGGTTCGATTCTCAACATGAGAAACAGAGTGCAATAAGTTAACTACTGCAAAAATTTACATTCAAGAGTTAAAGCCACTCACTGATTGCATTAGTGGAGAAAATAAAGGATATGATGCAAAAACTAAACAAGTTGAACAACATTGAAGAATTACACTATTTTGTCTGTGAGGAATGAAATAAACATTGACAGAAGAGCCTTATGATCTTATTGTAAAACCCCTTCAATTGCCCGCCCAACAATTTGAAGAACAGTTGAAAGTAAACCTAGGTCGTGACTAAACAGCAGCAAAAGTCAAACATCAAGTTGAAGAATGTTACATAGAAACTCAACGAACTAAGCTACTGCACTTGGAAGGGTTTGTAGTTCCAAATGTATTGAAAACCCCAAGATGGATTATTCCACCGATTCAATACTTCAAAACTCAAGGTATGAGTTTTGTTCAATGTTCAATCAGTAGAGAATGATGGAGAGTAGGAAGAGAATACTATGGGGAATAATGAGAAACTATGGCAAATTGTTCTCTGTGTAGAAAACTCTGATTCTACTTATTTTGTCATTTTCCTCATACCTCCCTTTTCTTCTACTGTCCTGCGTCACATAGAAAATCTGAATAAGTTTGTGATTTCAGCGAAGAACCAATTGACAGTTATTTTAAAACCCCAGAGGGTGTCTGAGTGCACTTGCCCAATTCATCCTACAATCAACTCCATTAGGTATGGGAACTTCACATGTTCTGATGGCCAGGCGTACACCAAAGTTTAGGTACAATTATGATGACAGTGATCCTCTGACTAGAGGTACAGAAGTAGAAAGCAAAACAGCTACAAGCTACACTATTTGATTCAGAAATGATGAGTAAATTAAGTGAATCCCAAAAGCTTAGCCTCAGATTTCAAGCCCCATCAAGGTGAATCATAGGAAGAAGCAATAGCCATTGCTTGCATTTTAAGTACAGATAAACAAAATTGTAACTACAGAAATTCCTAGTTCATGCTCACATTGCATCAAATGCCATATCTGCGGAATTCCAATTATTCTGATAACAAAATGAAATATCTCTATTATTATTGTTGAAGAATTAAAATTTCCAAAATTTGAGGTTTATATCTGCTGCGTAAAGGTATAATAAACATATAGCTGAAATCACAAGTGCTAAAATCCAATTGAAAAAGATACCAAGGAAAATGCTATAGGGTCTTTAGGAACCAAAAAAATGTGCTAAAATTGATAATATAGCGATGATTAAAGAAGAGAAGATGCCAGGAAAACGTGATAAGAAAACAACACCAGGAACATGGTCAATGCTGCAGAATCCAAGGTAAAACATCAAAATTAACATTATTGCTAATTAAAAAACCATAACAAACTGATTTTTAGCAAGAACCAGTTTACCTGTTTCCTTTTAGCTTGAACCATAAAAGAAATTAAGGAAAAAGAAATTGCGAAACTAAGCGAGCAGAGGAGAGGGCTGAAATCTGTGAGAGTGTGACGATGATATGCAAGATGATGAGATGATGAGTGCTCACGAGGCAAAGGATGAGAGCTTCTCCGAGCGAGACGTCGGGGAGCGGCCTACGCGCCGCGCAATACTCTTGGTGATCTTGAAGATCGCTCGAGCAAGCTAAACCATCGTTACACAACAGCGAGTTGAGGGAAACCATGGGAAAGCTGCTTGGGAAGAGATGGAGAAGTACGATTGGAGGGTTGCCACTCGAAAGATTCGGAATGAGAACTACAACGCGGCCATATGGTTTTGGCGCAAGAAAAGAGCTTGCGAATTAGATTCTCTCTTAAAAAAGAGAGCTTACAAGAGCTTTTTTATAAGCTCTTTCTCTTTATTATAAAATAAGCTCTTATAATTATAAAAGTTTTTGTAAAACCGTTTGGCTTAACTTATACTTATAAAAAGAAGATAAGCTAAAAATAAGTTAGGCCAAACAGAAACTAAGTCACCGCTTAAACACATTTTCGGCAGTGGCATATGAGAGTCGCTGCTGAAAGTCCTACTTTCAACAGCGACAACAGAATGTCGCCGTTAAAAGTTAGGCTTTCAGCAGTGACAAAAATTGTCTTTTGTCGCTGCTGAAAGTCGATACTTTCAGCGGTTTGTTGTCACAACTTTCAACGGTGACATTAAAAATAGCCGTCAAATGTCAACGCTGAAAATCTCTTAAGTTGGCAGCTGTAAGTGTAGGAAAGGAAAACATAAATATTAATTCAGGTGATTTATTACCCCCCCCCCAATTTTATATATGAGGCTTACATCATGTCAATTTAGAATTTGGAAATAAGTGAATAATGGACACATTTTTTTAATTTTAATTGATTTTACTTTAAAATATTGAGGAAGAAATTTAATAGTGAATACAATATTTGAAACTCAAATATTTTCATTTATTTTTAACTTGTACAAATACTTTAATAGTATGAATGATTTGTGTAACTAATTCAGCCCTTAAAATAATTACTACCATTAATATTGACCATAATTTCTTAATCTAAACTTGAATTTTTTTTACAAATTTAAGACAAATTTAATGAATTAACTGTTATTTCTAGGTCAATGTGAATTAGTTTAAAATGCCCTATCATATAGGAACCAAAGGGAGTATGTACATGTAACACCCCAAGTTTCGTATCGTAAATCGTGCCGATGACACTTGGTTTTATAAACATCGTCAGAGTTTGAGGTTCTACAACTTAGCGTGTTGCGGAAACGGAGAGCATGTACTAAAAATTTGAACAACGAGTAACTGACATAAAATACTTAGGCATATGCTGATGCCTGACGTATACTAGTATATTACAATTTTCCCGAAGTAATATTCATGTGATACAGAACTTATATAATTACAGAATTTACATTGTAACTATACATTTTCAGACCGAGCCATTTCTTGACTTGGGGCATAGAACCTAACACAGTTAAATTAAATCCATTTGGCCAGGCTGGGTAAGGTCTAGTGGGAGTCTCCTCGAATTCACGGCGACTGATTGACTGAACCACATAGACGACCCTTTCTAGTTTAAACACCAAATGATTTGAAGTAACCCTATTAGTTTCATGCCGAAGGTAGGTTCCGTTAACCTTCTTTCGCATTTGCTTTGACCGGTGCCTCTCGCGACTCCGTCCATTGGTGCCTTTATACGGCTCCTTCTACCGGTAACCTCTTTGATCCTTGATCCTTGCCCGAACTATTAGTTTATGATCGAGGTCCAATGCCCATCGGACCTCAGGTAACGGTTAACCTCATGCTTATGTAAATAGTATATGTATGACAGATATTCATGACATTACAGTAGTACAAAATCTCTTTTTCAAAGCAGTAACAATATGTGAGGCAATAACAAAACACAGCCCCTGCAGTATGTATGTTATCCCAGTCTGCACTATTCACCGGTGCCACGATGGCCTATCGTGTCCTCCTCGCTAGGAAAACTTAACGGTATTATCATATCCATAACCCGTATATATTTGAATGTATAAAGAACAATTTAAGACGAGTCTTAGTATAAGAACACAACTATCATATATAGGCATACAATAAGCATAAGAGTTAAGGTTACAATACGCGTCCGTACCTTTTACCGCGCATTGGCCAACGTGCCCAACTTTTTGGATCCGACTCCAGACTTACCGGATATCCTATACGTTATTGTTGGATTATTCCTTTTTCCCATAATATCACAACTAATATTCTATCTCTTAAAATAATATCAAAAAGGTTATTTCCACCCATTTTGACATTTCTACCCTTGGTGTATTCATTATTACAATTTTGCCCTTACATTTTCTCAAAAACGCAATACTGAATTTCTGGGCAGAATTTTTGATTAACTTTGAAAAATCATTATTAAATCTACAAAAATCGAAACGACGATCCGTAAAATTCTTCGGAATCCTTAGGATGTTTAATTTTTAGTACAAATACTGGTTCTTTCCCAGACTTTAAGAATAATTCCCAGTTTTCATTTTCCAGACGCTGTCCAGAATTTCTTTCTGCAAAAATGGCTTAATTTCAAAAATTCATTTCTCCTTGTGTAGAACTCAAAATGCTACACTCTAGGTATATTTGAAAATCCCTAGATGTCTACTCTAATTCTGGAAAATATCATGATTTATTGGCTTAATTTCATACATAAAATCATAGCATCTTTTTGCAGACCACCGAAAACTTCTACCCGTAAATTTTGCCGTAAATTCGCTACTTTAATCTCTAGCTACCAAAAATCATTCCCTACTATGTTTTTACCTCGTTAGGCATCTTTCAATGCAATGAGGCCTAAAAGAAGTATAGGAATTTATTTTCTAATTTTCTAGATCAAAACAACATTTCTACTAAAATCTACAAAACTTAAGACTAAAAACTAAAAGCTTGCTTACCTCTTGAAGAACTTGCTCCCACTACTCCATGCCTTTCTCTAGCGCTTACTTCTCTCTAAAACTCATCTACTTTTGTTGAGTTGGTTTGAGAATTTGTGAAGGCCTTAAGCCCCTATTTATAGTAAAAGGCTATGGCATTTTGGTAGTTAAGTGGAACTTGCCTCTTCTTGATTTTGAGCCATAGGATCTAAACTTAGTTAGGAAGTTTTAATCTTCATCATTGGATCCATACTTAATGAAGAAGTTTCAATTTAATTTAAAAGCTTTTTTCTTGATTTTTCCTATTGGTGGATTTCAAATTGGATTAAGCCTATTTTCTTTTCCTTCCTCTTCTTTCCTTCTTCAAACCGTCCCCCTCCCCCTCCCCCTTTTTCTTTTTAATTTGTTTTGTGTTTCAATTTTAGTGAATTTGGATAATATTTTTGAGCTCCATTCTTGGCTCTTTTTAATTCACTTGTATCTTATTAATTAAAGCCCTTAAGTTTAGATTAAATCTTGGCTTCATTAGAAGTCCCAATTAATACTTTAATCACCTTAAGATTAATCACAAAAGTTGAGAAAATGATTTTGGAGATAACCTAATCCAAGCTTCAAATATGCTTGTTCATAATAAATCCTTATATTTGATCTATGATCAAAGATTCTCAAGATACAATTTATTTTCTATAGATTCTCATTTACTTGAGTCTTGAATTTATCCTAATGGTTTTTAACTTTTCATTCAAAAATTACCCACTTTTCTCTCTCGTCTTTCTCAAATTATATCCTCTTCCACCATCGTTAATTGCATTAATGTGAAGTGCAAATTTTCTTCCTTGATTAAGACATGCATGTGGTTTAATTATCATTGTACAATTCATTAAATTAATTACTTAACTTCTAAATTCTGATTTTTTACCCCAAAGAGCCGTGTACATGCTCACTCCTTTGCCTCTTGGATTTGTGTTTTTACTATCTCACATAATCAAGAAGATAATCCTCTCATTGGTTGATTTTAATCTCACAAGGATTTCACTTTATGATACTTATTTAAAGCCTTAGGATTTAGCTTTATTAGTTTTAATCCAAGCCTTTGATTTGGGTTGGAAAAATCTAAACACTATTTATGATATTTGTTAATGATTTAGGATTAAGAATTAATACAATTACTTAGCCTCTTTAATTAGTAATTTTCGCCACTTTTATATAATTTAGGGAGGATTAATTAATCTTGGTTAATATTTCTAATATAGTGTTTTAGGGGTTATTAGGCCCAATTGTCAAAATTTGATAGGTTTTTATATTAATCTTGATGATTAAAAACCCCTTGTGTACTAATTTTGGCCTTTAGATATCATTTGGATATTAATTAAGTTGATATTTTCTTAATTATGCCCTTTTAAAATTAATTATTATTTAATTTCTAAAATTACATAAATATTTCAATTATTGCAAATTTAATTGTCCAATAATTGTTGCTACTTTTCCCTAATTGATTTAGGCATCTTTTGATGATATTTGATTGCCTTTATGATATGGTTAAGATTATACTTGATTATGATAATCTTAGGATATTTTATGATCCCTAATAAGATTAAGAAAATCAAATCTTTGATCACCTTAATTCTAGGAAGAAATTTCTTAGAAGATAAAATCAACATAATAGAAAAATTTGAGACTACATATTCACCTATTTTAAATAGGTATTATATATACAAATATAATATTTAAGATGTATTATTTATCCAAATATAATATTCAAGACAAATAATTATTTGGGTATTACAATATGTAGTCACATATTTAACCATTGGTTAATTAATTCCATAGTGAAATTTGGATGAAAATATAATTGATAAATTCACCTTTGTATTTTTAGTATTTATTTACTAAAATTCAATATTTATATTAGGGTATAGTATGATCCCTAAACAAAATCTCAAGATTCACACTTGATCTATTTAAAACTCAATGAGAAATTGCTCATAAATTTATAATAAACAATATCCCAAAATTTGAGACAATATACTCTCCTTTTACTATAATGTAGTTTTTATCAAAATATACCATTTATGATAATTAGGGTTTTTAGGGTATTATAGTACACATGAACAGTCTTTAAAAAAAAATCATGAACATTGTCCTTGAGAAACTTGAAATTTCATAATTAAATTAGCAATGGATTAGAATTAATTCATAATTATAAGCGTATTGCTGCAAAAAAGACTAGAATGAGAATTTGGTACACATTTTTACGCTGCATCATCATCATTATTAATTTGTAACTCTATCCATTTTCATCGAATGTTTTCTTAATCATGACTCGAATACAGTACAAGAGGCAAATATGATTTTGGATGTGGGGACGACAGTTAAGTTTCCAGCATATTATCTTATGTGGTTGCAAGCAAGACTTGAAGCACACCTCAATCTAATTTACCAACCAGTTGTTGATCCACAAAACCTTTTCAAAGGGTTGAGGACATTCATATTCCCTCTGTTCGTTATCATTTCAACGATGGTGGATTTATCGAGCTTGATGCAGTAAATCTCTTTGACATCGACGAACAAATTAAATATGGCTAGTGTGAATTTCATCATCGAGTATGACCTTTCCACTGTTCAAAAAAGAGTATGACCTTTCCTATGAAACTATTTATTTTAAGAAAACAGATTGCTCCAGGATTTGATCAATGCATTATGGAGCTTGATGCAGTAAACTATTCTTGATTGGTCAAAAAACATTTAATTTCTTTGTTTTGTTTAGTCATTGCTTCATGTTTTTAATATCTGAGGCCAAAATTCCTCCCAGGTAAAAAGTGTCACATCTTAGTATGTAGGCTCACTTATTATAGGGTATTAACCATTCAAGAACTAATTTTGACCTAATCAGACCCATAGAGAATAAAAACACTTGAAAACTTTTCCTTGGATTCTCGGTTACTATTCACAATAAAAAATGATTTTGCTGCAAATCTTGAAAAGGGAGAATCCTGTATAAATCTAATTGAAATACCAAAATCGAAATCCAGCACTTTTAATAAATTATTAAATATGTCAAGAGGCCAAATTAGGAATTTATGAATGTTATTAAAAAAAACTAGAACACCCTCCTATAATTAAAAAGAAAAATTGAAGGTAGTTAGATGCAGCCCATTTTTATTATTTCAACAGTATTTAATTAATATTTTCTCATAATTTTTTTATTAGTTTGTTAGTATTTTTTATTAAAAAAATAGTTATTTTGTTTTATGAATTTTTTTTTATAAAACAAACAAATATTTATCTATATATACAATATTTTTTTTTTAAAAAAAAACTGTACTACTTGTCGCAATAAAGTTATTCAAATTTTTATATATTCTATATAATCGCAACAAATATTTTTGTCCAACAAAGATATTATATAAATATAAGTATATAAGTCTATTTGTACAATCAATTTTTTTGTAATTTTGTTTTACTATTTATTGATATAAAATTATTCAAATTTGTATATATCCTATATAATCGCAACAAATATTATTTTCTAACCAAGATATTATGTAAATATAAGAATATAACGGGTAGATTTATTCTTCTATTTCATTAAAAACCTTCACATGTGGTCGCTGTAGAATTTTACTTGTTCCATTTCTCTAATGTTGGTCCTATATGCAAGACAAACAAATAATTGTTCTTCTAAAGAGAATTAATGAACATTGAGGTGCCTATTTCATTTTTGAATCACATTAAATCATGAAGTAAATTTCATTGGTTTTTAATTAATACACCAATAATCATAACTAAAAGCAAGAGAGCAAAGAGATAATTAAATTAACAAACTGAAGTGATTTGGAAAAGAAGAGATGACTTTGAGGAGGCCACGTGGTCATTTAAGAATATTCATAAATTCCTAATTAGGCATCTCAGCCTAATCAAGAATTTGTTAAAAATGGAGGCCTAAATTTGGATTTTAGTATTTCAGCTAGATTTATATAGTATTCTCCCTTTTGAAAATCATATATAAATAAAGAAAATTCAACACAAAGCTCTATGTAAAGCAATTGAAAATTTCTGTCTTGTACAAATACATTTCATATGCTATGCCACCATCAACCTATTAATGAGTACCTAATAATGAATCAACATACATAAAAAAGACTATACAATATAACTGTAGATTGTAATACCCTGAAAACTCTAAAACTAATATGAATGATATTTTGGATAAACTTTTCATAGGGAGTATATTGTCTCTAATTTTGTAACTTTATTGTTATAGATTTGTGAGCAATTTCTCTTTAAGATATCATTTAGGGATCATGTTATACCCTAAAATACATATTGAATACTAGTAAATAAATACTAAAAATACAAGGGTGAATATATGGTTTCATATAATGAATATGATTGTTCTATTTTCTTAAGTAAAATTCTATTAAAATTTGAAGAGGTAAGTTGCCAAAGGGCTAAAAATACATTTATGGGGTATAAAATGACCTGAAAATATTATGATAAATCTTAAAGGGCAGTGAAATAAATATTTAAAATTAGGGAAAATATTGTCCTTAATTATAGTAATTTAATAAATTATTTCCTTAAAAATAATAAAAGGAAAAAAACTTATATTATTTTAAAGACACTTTTTGGCCCCATTATTTTTAATATTTTACATAGGATATAAAATACCAATGTCAATAAAATAGTTGTGAGATAATAATTAATCCTAATTGATAAAATTGTCAACAATTAGTAGATGACTAATTAAGTAATTAATGGCTAATTACTTAGATTAAGGTATAAAGTAAATTAATTAGAAAATAATTAAATAATTAAAAAAAGGGGGGAGGCGAAATTATTAAATAAATAATAATAAATAATTAAGAGGATAGTGTGAAGAGGGTTGTGGTTATTTCAAATATAATATCTAGATATTTGGTAATTAAATAATAATATATTCGGTAGAAAGACCAGTTGGCTAAATGAGAACCGATAGAAATTAAATCCTACCTCAAAATATGGGAACTAAGTCAGAAGCATCTGGGCTTAGTATAAACAAGTGAAATTTTATCCCGGAGTGAGCTATCTCTGAAGTCATTTCTGAAACCAACGGAGTAAATAAGAGACAGGGTAAATAAGAAAAATGGCAGATAGGGGAAGTAAGAACAAGACCGTTGTGACAAACCACGAACTAGGTTGCTTAGGTCAGGACATATTATAAGCCAGTGAATTTTTGTCCAGAAGCTGGTGCTATCGGAAGTTATTTCCGTATCCGACAGCGTCTATCCAAAAATCTTCAGCAAACTACGGAATACCCTTAATGGGATCAAAAATTTAGCTAACCCAGGTAGTGTTAAAGAAGAAGAATATACCTTCAGCGCTGTGCTACCGGATTTTTAAGATTATCCAAGATTGCGCGATTTGGACACCGAACTGGATACTTTATCGGTACCGGCTCATAAAGCAAGAGGGACGATATCATGCATGACCTCAATTTGCCTTGGGAAGTGTGCAAGGAGGTCGGCCTTGAGCATTGGAGAGCCAAGATGATGCCACGTGTCGAAGTGCGATCCAACTACGAAAACCGATCGATAAAGTGATGAATAGTGCTAAGACTTTTGCTATAAATAGGCCTTCACCCCCTTCATTCTTCTCCACCCAAACCGTGACTTAGAGAGAGGTTAGAGAGAAGGAAGAGCCCAGAGAAATTCTAGCCGAGCCCTGGGTGAGTTTTTCGGTCCCTGGTCTTTAGCTTTGGTAGATCTTTCGGTAGATATAGTAGAATTGCTAGATATATCTCTAAATTTTCAAAATAGTTAGAAATCATTTTTTAGGAGTAGATATGATATTTATTTTGAAAATATATGGGGAAAAGAGATATGTCAAAATTCTGGAGAGATAGAGCCAAAGTAGCGAAGCTCTGGCGAAATTTCGCCGATTAGTCCAACTAGGGGCAAAATGGTAATTTGTACCTAAAATTCCTGTTATGCTGCTAGATATTGATAAATATTATCCTTATAGGATATCTGAGATAATCGCATCGCTGTCGTACCGTTGTTGTGCCGCGTTTGTTTTGTCAAAAATTACCGTTTTTCGTAAACGTCTTTGAAATACCGTCAACGAAGGTACGTTCGCGACGTACTGTAACACTGACTCTGATGCTTATTATTATGCTTATATATGATTGCTGTGTTCTTGTACTGAGACTCTGTCTCAATTATTTTTAAATACAATCATGAATACACGGGTTATAGTCTTGATAACACCGTTTAGAGCTTTCCTAGCGCTGAGGACACGATAGGCCATCGTGGCACTGGATTTGATAGTGTAGATGGGATAACAAACATCTGCAGGGGGTATGTATTGTTATTGCCTTACATACATATATGTATTTCCTACATCTGTCATGAGCTTCTGTAGTGATTATTGCGAAAATGTCATGAATACATGTCATACATATATTGTTTACATAAGCATGAGGTTAACCGTTACCTGAGGTCCAATGGGCATTGGACCTCAGTCTTAACTAATAGACGGGGAAGAATCATGAACCAGAGAAGGCACCAGTAGATGGAGCCGTGGAAAGACACCGATAGACGGAGCCGTGGGAAGGCACCGGTCAAAGAAAATGCGGGAAGAAGGTCAACAGAAACTACCTTACAGCATGAATCTAATAAAATTACTTCATATCATTTGGTGCTTAAACTAGAAAGGGTCGTCTATGTGGTTCAGTTAATCAGTCACCGTAAATACTCGGTGAGACTCCCACTAGACCTACCCGGCCTGGCCAAATGAGATGATTTAACTGAGTTAGGTTCTATGCCCCAAGTCTACTCAAGGCTTGGTTGAAGAGGGTATAGTTACATAGAAGAATTGTAATTATAAAGTTTGTATTATCGTATCACCCGAACATTCCTTCAGAAATTTTTAATATATCGTATACATCGTGCATCATCATATGTCCGAGTATTTTACATCGCTTACTCATTGTTAAACTCGTTGTTCAAATTTGTAGTACATGCTCTCCGTTTCCTCAAAACGCTAAGTCAGTAGCACCTCAAACTCGATGAATTTTTATAAAACCACGTGTCACGGCACGACTTTTGCTACGAAAATTGGGGTGTTACATAGATAGTAGTAAATTCAGCTATACATCTCACACATAAATGCTAAGCAAATAAATCCAAACAATTGTATTCTAATCAAATCTTATAATGTTCAGTACTAAAAAGAAAATGCACAAACACAACAAAACAACCAATATTCAGTATGTCATCAAGATTAGTATAACTAAATTTCCTAGCTTGCTCTTCCTTCTTACGGTCCCATCTATAAACATGGATATGAAACACACAACAGTCATCAAAATCATCACTTTTGATCATTTCAAAGATGCAAGCATCTCCTATTTTTAAATGATATTCTCTCACCATTTTCTTCCCTTCTCCTATTACTCTCGGTTCTTTCTTATTATGTGTGGTATCAAGTGCACGTTTGAGCACTAGGAGCTTCACATTTCAAATTTCTTGGGACATTTGAAACTTGATCCTTTTTTTTTAGTCACTCCTCCATATGTAGCTTGGATCGTGTGTAATTAAAAATGTCGATTCGAAGAAAATAGAATGAAATAAAATAAAAAAGGACGGCAACTTGTCAAATAGTATATATGAAATGACGGCAACTAGAAATTAATATTAACATTAAAAAGTAATTGTTGAATAATATTGCACACACATATATATAAAACAAATAATAGACCTTTCAAATTCCCAACCTGTTCGGTATAGAACACAAATGTCTAGCTTTAGGCTTGCTAGTAAGTTGATATAGGATCTTTTACTCTTCTCTTAGATATCTATGGTGGAGATATCCAGATAGATGGAGATCACGAGCTTAAATGCAGGGGTTTTCACCCGAGGTGTGGGGTGTGTGCTCTGTGTATGCGATATGGTAAATAGATTCAGAGAATGTGTGTACCGTGTACCTGTTGGATCCTTCCTATTTATAGAAGAAGGGTCCTCACCAGCAGTTGGCCACTTAACTCGGCATGTCCTTCCCCTATTATTTATGATGATGGGGATCGTGGGATCCGAGTTCATGGGATAATGGGATCGTGGGCCCTGTGCCTGTAGGAGCACGTTGATGGGCCTCCTCGTCCGAGGCCCATTTATCTTGGTCCATAACAGTTGCCCCCAAGCTATGTCGTTCGGGTTTATGATCGGCCGAGCTAATGTTATTCGACGAATTTGCTACGCCCCGACTTTCGAAATTGAGTAACCTTCGATCCTCCCGCCATAGAGTGCTCGACTTTATTCTTGGATATTTACCGTGTAGATTTAGGACGAGTTGCACATCTTTACTCCCGCCCTGGTGATTGGCTAATTTGACTAGGCGTCCTTTCATTTACCTGCGTAGCAGCGGATAATCTTCCATTATGACGCCTGCAGGCACGCGTCCCCAAACGCCGCTTTCTTTACGGTGCCCATTAATGGCACCCGTCATTTCACGCGTCTTTTGGCACTCGTCCGTCATGATTACTCAGCGGTTTTCGCCTCGTAATCGTCGCGACGATTGGCGCTTCGGGGCTCCGAGGCGCTTCCTCGCCTATATATTCTAACCCTTTTGCCTCATTTTTCACTTTTGCACTTACTGAGATTTCTGAAGCAATCGAAAAAGCCTCCCTTTGCAGAGCATTCTTCTGTGGTTCATTCCTTTCTTTGTTCTTTCTTAAAAGGTAATCCCCTCTCATCCCTTTCGTATTATGTTTGATCGGGCATTCTTGCTTACAAAATGCATGTATGATTTTCAACTGAACAAGATAACTCCTTCTATCACATTTCTGGGTAATTTCTCTGTTCATGTGTTCTTGAGTGTTTTGGGTGTTCCGGGTATGAATAGATTTTGCATTCGTAGGAGCTCCTTTTGAGTTTCCAAGCCATTCTGGGCAAAAGGAGTTTAGCGCTGATAGGGTTGTTAGCGCCTATATCTTCTCGTCCTGACAAAATGGATCCCGATTCCGAGATGCTAGTAGACATGTACGGCGGACCTATCCCGGAGGAAGATCGGGAAATTCTAAAAATACCCGGTACGGCCAAACAACGGTGGCTATGGTCCCTTCTTCCTACGAAGAAGAACGGATGGCAAGATTACTTGGTCCCATTCGGGGTGGCTCTTCTCGGGGAGGTGGTTCATCTCGGAGAGGTGGAAGAATTACGTATACCCGAGATTTCTCATCGCCGTTTTTGTCCGCGCAAGTGTTCCGGCTTCGTCTTTGGCAACGTCTTCTTCGACACCCGTGATTGATAATCCGCCAACCATATTTTGAGGTTGCAATCCTTGCGAAAGCTGCCGTATCGAGGCGATAGAGCTAGTCCGTCATGGCCGAGAGAGACGCCGATTTATTAATGGACATATGTCGCGTCTACTCACACCTCAAACGACTTTCGTTGCTTCTCGCATTCCTCCCGTTCCTTTGTTTTACGATACGGTCTCCACAATCCCGTTACGTCGGGTATACTTCATGATTCCGATCCTTTCCCTTTTTTTATTATAGGTAATAGATGTCTTCTCCTCTCACCCGTCTCATCAATCCGAGACCGGAGAATCTCGCCCTTCCGGGTCTTCTCGGATGACGTCGGCTAAAGAATGTGTCATCATCAGCGCTGTAACTGGAGTACGAAATAAAATGACCGCGAAAGAGCTTGACCGAATCATCCGAGGTGGCCCGGGATACAATGTTGTTTTGCCTTCTGTGAACGAATCGGTGGCTTCGGTCGGTTATCCGATAAAGGCGGCCATTTCTTTTATTTCTATCGGGACGTGATTACCCGACTTGGCCTTTCCTTCCCATTTTCCGACTTTCAAATGTGCCTACTGCGCCATCTCCACTTGGCTCCTTCGCAACTTCACCCGAATGGATGGGCCTTTGCCTTAGCTTTTGAAAGATACTGTATGAAGAAGAAGCTCAAATGTTCTGTACACGTGTTCGTAGCTTCTTTTCACCTTTAGAGACCAATATGACGGTGGAAGAGGAGAAGATGTGGTATGGTTGGACGTCTCTCCGCGCTTGTCACGGCGTAAATTCTTAAAGCCTTTCACTGATTCGTGGAAAGGGTTCAAAACTTCCTTTTTTAAAGTAGTGGCCAAAGCCGGGGAGGTACCTTGGTTTCTTCGGAGGGCCCTTCCGGAACATTGAAGAGCGCTTTCCTTTATACTTCGGAGTGAAAGTCATCATAAGTTTCATTCCAAGGATTTCCTACCCGCCCTTCGCAGCGGCGTCCGACTCCGAGGATAAAGCCATTGTTACCTTAACCGCCCTTGCTTAGGTAAAAAGGGGCCTTTAGTGGACTCACCGAATATATTATTTGTAATAAATCAAAACCCGTTTTGGGTATGATATTATTCATAGTTCGAATTTTGTTGCCTTTGTTCAAATCCGTGATGTGTTTTGCTCCTTCTTTTCAGGTGGGCAAATGGGGAAAAGGCCCGAGTACCTGGACGTGACTTGTCGTCAGGAGATGGTCCATACACCCGTGGGCGGAAAACGTACCCTTCCGAGCGGAGAGCCTAGCGTTCCCCCCGTCGCTAAGAAGGCCAAAACCACCAAGAAGAAGAAAGCTATTGTCCCATCTTCTTCAGTTCCCGAGCCTGAGACTCGGGGAGGGTGCCCTCTCGGTTCGCCCCGCAGATCCGACTTCCCGCTTCTTTCCTCTGGGGCGGTCGTTTTCCTCCTAGACTTCGCAAAGCTCTGCGCCCTCCCGCAAACTTTTTTGATGGGAAGAGGCTAGCCGATTCCGAGAAGGATGAGCTTCTGGAGTTGGCGAGCGTCAATTTAAAGAATGCCGGGCTGTGTGAGCTTGCCGCCCATTTGAAGGAAAAGGTTGGCCTCCAAGAAGAAGATTTGGACTCGCTTGAGGAGGAGAAGAGAAATGTCGAGGATCGGTTAGCCCAAGCGCTTGTGGATTTGCGGTTGGAGAAGGTCCGGAAGGAGAGCCTGGATGAGGAGCTTGGGAGCACCCGTGATAGCCTTAACAAGGTCAATCCGAGAATACCCGGAGGCTGCAAATTCACAAAGAGGACTTGGAGGTCGCGAGCTATCAAAAAGCTAGGATTTCGGCCCTTGAGTCCGAGTTGGCGTCCCGCGCAGCGCGGCGTCCTCGGAGGTGAAGTTATACAAGGATGCCCTCTCTGCCTCTGAAGCCGTTGTTGCCAAGCTGAAGAATGGTATCTCAGACGCTTTTGAAAATGCCCTAGAGCAGGTTCAATTTTTGAACCCAACAGTGACATTGAATCTGGAAGGGGTGCATATGAACGCCTATGTTGACGACGGAAATTTTTCCCTGCTCCTCCTCCAGCTGTTGGCTCACCTGCTCCGAGCTCCGTGGTGGTTCCGGAAGCTCACGAGGGAGATCAATCTCATGGGGAAGATCAATCTCTTCCTCCGAACCGATTGTACTTCATTTCTTTGCCCGTTTGGGCCTTTTGTACAGCATCGATCTACTAAATGTTTAATCGACTCCTTTTCTTCTTTGCATTCACTGCTTTATATTTCATGTTAGGATTCGACGTGATCAGCGTCGGGAAACCTTTGTCGATACACTCTAGCCATTTTAGACTCGGGGTATGTTTTTTCTTTGGCGGCCTTGCCGCTACGACAAATTTTGCATAATCGGGTTTTACCCTGAGTCGCTCATGCCTTATATTTATATCTGCCTCGCCTGTTTGGACTCGGGGTATCTTATTTCTTTGGCGGCCTTGCCACTATGACAAATTTTGCGTAATCGGGCTTTTTACCCCGAGTCGCTCATGCCTTATACCCGCTTGCCCGTTTGGACTCGGGGTATATTATTTCTTTGGCGGCTTTGCCGCTATGAAAAATTTTGCGTAATCGGGTTTTACCCCGAGTCGCTCATGCCTTATACCCGCCTTTGCCTGTTTGGACTCGGGGTATATTATTTCTTTGGCGGCCTTGCCGCTATGACAAATTTTGCGTAATCGGGCTTTTTACCCTGAGTCGCTCATGTCTTGTATGAATGAGTTAAAACTCGGTCTCACACCACATGATTTATGAAGGAGTTTCGAACCTCTATTCATACATGTTTAGTGTTCTTATATTCACTCGCAGGTTGCCAAATTCGGGCTCCATGACCCTATATTCTTTATTTCTTCAATCCACAAAGTTACATCAAATTTGATTCACATGGGAATTTACATGTACTTGTGGCCGATTTTCCTGAAAATAAAGTTAAGCGAAATAGCAAAAACCAGAAAACAAAATGAACTGGAAATTAAACTCCCCGACTTTAACTGTAGTAGGCCTTAAGTTTGTCCGCGTTCCAGGTTCTTTTGATTGGTTTGCCCGTCGAGATTCCAAAGCATATAGGCCCCTTTTCCGAGTTCATCGAATACGGTAAGGTCCTTCCCAATTAGCGGCGAGTTTTTCCATCTCGTGCGTTTTTATTGCCAATTACCTTTCTATTGTATCTCGAGGCGATGAGTTACTTGGCGGCTAAATGCCGAAGGTAAGTCGCGGCTCCGACCTCGTCTATGAGATCCATTTCCACCGCCAACTCTTGTTCATTCCGCCCGGCGCATGGTGTAGCCTTCTCCATGAGGGTTCCCCGACTTCGATCGGGATCATTGCTTCGCATCCATATGTGAGCCGAAACGGGGTCTCGCCCGTTGAAGTTTGAGAAGTAGTCCGATGTCCCCATAATACTGAGTGTAAATGTTCAACCCAACTACCTTCAGCGTCTTCCATCCGCTTCTTTAGTCCATCCACTATGACCTTGTTGGCTGCTTCGGCCCGCCCATTGACCGTGGGTGTTCAACCGAGGCAAAATGATGTTTAATCTGAAAGTCGGCTACTAATTTTTGAAAGTTTTTATCCACAAATTGGGTTCCATTGTCGGTCACCATTCGGGCCGGTATTCCAAAACGCGAAATAATGCTTCTCTTGAGGAATTTCTGCACATTTGCCGAGGTGATGGTCGCCAAAGGTTCGGCTTCAATCCATTTGGTGAAGTAATCCACCGCAACGATGAGCCACTTCAATTGTCCTTGTGCCGCTTTGAATGGTCCCAAGATCCATGCCCCATTTGTAAAATGGCCAAGGGGCCGAGATCTCGTGTCGGCTCGGATGGAGGGTCCATATTATTCCGCCGTGCTTCCGCGGCTTTCACATTTTCGGACATGATTCTTGGCATCTTGGGCCATGGTAGGCCAATAGTATCCAGCTCGTATAGCCTTTCGAGCCAACGACTTTGCTCCCATGTGTCGTCCGTTTATTCCTTCATGTATTTTTGCGAGTACGTCTTCGGGCTTCAAGTTGGTCGAGACATTTGGCCATCGGGGAATGTAAGCCCCTTCGATACAACTGATCATCCATCATTGAGTAAGCGGCCACTATTCTGACTAGTCTCTTGGATTCCGCCGCGTCTTCTGGAACTATCCCCCTTTCTAGATAGAAGGTGATTGGCTTTCTCCAATCGCGATTATCTGAAATGAGCATGATGTAACTCGGTTCTAAGAGATTCTCTCAGACATATGATCGAAGATTACCTAGACTTTTAGTGCTAGCAAGTTTAGACAAGACATCGGCTCTAACGTTTTCATCCGAGGGATGTGCTCAATTTCCACTTTATCGAACTCGGCAATTATATCCTTCACTTTTCGCAAGTCTTTTGCCAACAACGGGCCTTTGGCTTGGTAGGTTCCTTGTATCTGGGAAGCCACCAGTTGAGAATCGGTTGCTAAATGCACTTGTTGAGCACCATTCTCCTTAGCCTGTAATAAGCCCGCGATGAGTGCCTCATACTCGGCCTGATTATTTGATGTCGGGAAATCCAGCCGAAGCGATAATTCCATTGCAACTCCCTCGGGGCTCTCCACAATGACTCCCGCACCGCTTCCCTTAACACTCGATGAGCCGTCTACGAACACCTTCCACGGCTCATTTTGCATTTCCTCCGTTGGAGTTGACGGGGTTAACTCCATTACAAAATCAGCCAATTCCGAGATTTGATTGATTGCCGGCTTCATAATCGATGTCGAACTCGGACAATTGGATTGCCCGACTTTTCATTCTTCCGGCTAAGTCCGGTTTATGCGACTCGGCGAATGGGTTGATTCGTCCTGACGACAATAGAATGCCCGTGAAAGTAATGGCGCAGTCGCTTTGCCGCAGTGAGCAGTGCAAATGCCATTTTTTCTAACTTCTGATATCTCATTTCAGAACCTTGCAAAACCCCGCTAACGAAGTACACGGGTTTTTGCCCTCCTCCAGCTTCTCGGATGAGAACGACCGACCGCTTTCTTCTCCAACCGACAAATATAGGATCGTGTTTCTCCGGGTTCAGTTTGGAAAGCACTGGCGGAGATGCTAGACAGGACTTTATCTTTGCAAATGCTTCCTTGCAATCCGAGTTCCATCCTCCAAGTGCCTCTTTTTTCAGAAGTTTGAAAAACGGAAGTGACTTTTCAGCCGATTTAGGCAAAAACCTTGTTAGGGCTGCCAATCGACCTGTTAATTGTTGGACTTCTTTTTTGTTGACTGGAGCCTTCATTTCCAACACTGCTTTGCATTTTTCAGGATTTGCTTCTATTCCCCGGTGGGTCGTAAAAAGCCCAAGAATTTGCCCGATGGTACTCCAAAGGCACATTTTGCGGATTGCCCGATCCGATGCTTTCGAAGTTTTTCAAATGTCATCGCAGATCCTCGACATGGTTTTTCTCATCCTTCGATTTGACTATCATGTCGTCGATATATACTTCCACATTCTTCCCCATTTGACTAGCAAAGACCTTAGTCATCATTCTTTGATAAGTAGCTCTAGCATTCTTAAGGCCAAAGGGCATCACGTTGTAGCAGTAGTTAGCGTTATTTGTGATGAAGGCCGTCTTTTCTTGATCATCGGGATGCATGGCTATCGATTGTACCCGAGTATGCGTCCATGAATGATAGGAGTTGAAAACCTGAGGATTTATCCACCAGCTGATCTATGTTAGGCATTGGGAATGCGTCTTTTGGGCATACCTTATTGAGATATTTGTAATCCGTACAAACACGCCATTTCCCATTTGGTTTCTTGACCATAACCACGTTGGAGAGCCATGTTGTGTATTGTATTTCCCGGATAAACCCGGCTTCCAGTAATTCTTCCACATGTGCTTCCAAGGCCGTAGAGCGATCGGAACCTTGCTTTCTCTTCTTTTGCGCCACGGGTGCTGAGCCAGGGTGGATTGCCAAACTATGGCAGCAGAACTCAGGATCCATGCCCGGGATTTCAGCGGCCTTCCATGCAAAAACATCTTCATTTTCCCTCAAGAATTTTTCAATGTCTTTACGGATCTCCGGATCCAACCACTTCCCGACTTTGGTGATTTTCTCTGGGGTATCTCCCAAGACGTAGTCCTCGAGTTCATCATTTGGTTATGCTCTCTGGATCTTCTCCTCCTCCCTCAAATCCAACTCCACAACGTGGACCGACTTGGCTTCTTTCTCTGGTTCGCCTCTCTTTGAATCTTTATTCCCTTTGACTGTGTCAAAGTAGCATTGCCGAGAGTCTTTTTGGTCGCCTCTTACGGTAACTACTTGGTTTCCCTTGTTGATGAACTTGAGTTTCTGGTGATTTGAAGAGACCAACATATTCCGTCATGAATGGCAGGTTGTCCCGGTGATGATATTGTATGCGGAGGGGAAGTCGGCCACTATAAACCGAACCGCTTCGTCTTGAAAGCTTGTTTGGTGCCCGAGTGAGTTTGAGATCGATAAATCCCTTTGGACGGGTATCTTGACCGTTAAAGCCGCTTAACACGGTCTTACAGGGTTTCAGCTCCTCAGAATCAAACCTCATGCGTTTGAATGCATCCCAAAGGATGATATTAACGGTGCTGCCATTATCAAGAAAGATTTTCCTTACCCGGCAATTCACCAACGTCCCCGTGATGACCAGGGCGTCGTGATGACCACTGTGTATTACCTCATCCAGTTCATCATTTGTGAAACCGAGCGGGGCGGGGGTTTTTGAAGATTCTCCCTTGAACTCGGGACGACTTCTCACGAGAGAGGATCTCTTTCAAGTATTTTTCTTCGACTAACTCGAATCTCCCCCTCCGCCAAAACCTCCGGTTATGACGTTACAATCATATTTTGACTCGGGAAATTCGTCATCCCGGCCTTTCCCGGCTTTCTCTCGTTCTCTTCTCTTCTTCTCAGTGCCGGCTCCTACTTCGCCTTCCCGACGTTTGTTTTGCCGTCCTTGTGTTTGTATAACATAACGACGCAGTTTTCCTTCTCGAATGAATTTTTCAATGGTGTCCCGCAAGTCCCAACACATTTCCGTCGTATGGCCGTGCTGATCATGGAAATCGCAATATAGAGATTTATCCAGAGTGGTTTCGTTGCGCATGGGTCGTGGTCGTTCCACCTTTTTCATCTCCGTTAATGAGACTTCCTTCCAGATTTACGCTTGCGGTATTCTCAGCGGGGCATATCGATCATATCTTCCTTCAGCCTTGTCTCTTCTTGATTTGCTCTCCCTCACATGCGTCCGAGTATCCCTCTGACTCAGTCCGAATTGCTGTTTCTCTCTGGGAGTCGGGCTTTTCGCCTTATTTCGAGGCGCGTGGGTCATGATGTCCATCTGCTCTAGCTCTATGTATTGTTTTGAGCGCTCACATAAACCGACGAGTTTTAGGCCGACGCTTCATCACGGATTTTTCAAGCGAGAATCCTTGTCTAAGCCTGAAATGACACAATGTAAGTGTACTTCATCCTTTAACCCGGGGACATGTAGGGCTACATCCTTGAAACGGTCTAGATATCTTTGCACTGTCTCTCCTGGCGACTGCTTAACCTGGTCGAGTTGAAACTCGGTTTTTGGTTGTTTCCGACTTGTCGCGAAGTTCTGCAAGAATTTCTTTTCGAAATCCTTCATGTCCGTGATTGACTTCATAGGTAGAGAGCTGAACCATATTTGAGCCGGACCTCGGAACGTTTCGGCAAATAGTCGGGGGGATCACCGGTCCAAAAGAACCCTTTCACCATTATATCGTTTTAAAGTGACCGATGTGCAACTTCGGATCTTGACTCCCGTCATATTTAGGAAAGTCTTTGGTATCCAAGCACTTTGGATATGGGGCGGCCATTATCTTATCCACGAAAGGACTCTGAATGTTGTCATCATAGGCGTCTGGCTCAGATGAAGTCGGCGTCCCATCTTTCTTTGAGTGCTTGCGGGCCTGTAGTGGTTCTTTTGCTTTTTCACCGATTAACTTCTCTGCCTCTGCCCCATTTCGCCCTTCTTTGCCAATGTTTTCCCGAGAATTTGCTTCCTGATCGTGCTCACTTGGGTTCCCTCCGAGCTGTTTCAGGAAATTCGATTTGTTCCTGCAAAGCTCGTATCTTCCACGACCGCTCCTCGATGAATTGCTCTTGATCTTCCCCGAGCATGGGGTCTTCCCTTGTTGGTTATGATTAGTTTTGATGATGTCTTATATAGATGCCATTCTTGAGAGCAAAAAGGTTGCATGCTACATTTATCTTTTACTTTGACTAATTCTCATATTTAATGTAGATGCTAAGCTAAATGATGAAGAATCATCAAGTTGGGAGATGGGAGAATGAAGAACTTGCTGAATGGAATGAAGACATCATTATCCAAGTTCTTATATTGATGCTAGAAGCCTCCAAGATCATATGGAAGTTGGATTGGCTCAATTCGAGTTAAAGTCGCAAATATGAGATTGTGGATGAGCAAACTCGAGCCTCCAAGTATTAAACTCAAGTTTACCACCTTGCTGAAGTAATTTGCCTATCTAATATGAGAAAACTCGAGCTTAGCACTCCAAACTCGAGTCTATAAGTGTCTTCAGCAGCTTTGGTGTTTCTGGACTAGGCAAACTCGAGCTCATCAGTACAAACTCGAGTTTACAACGGTGATAAACTCGTTTCACGTTCAAGACAGCAACGTCCGGTAATTTGATGATATCTTCCAAACCGAGATCCGATTGAGGTGAAACCAGTGGCATATGAAACTAGACTCCCAATGCGTCATTTGGATATACAATACAAGCCCAAAGGAGTTCATATGAGAGAGATATGAATTGTAGAAGTTGACAGATAAAACCACGCCACACAGAAAACCAAGCTTAAATGTTTTGAGTGTAACTCACAATCTAAAAATCCAATTGAGCTGAAATCAGTGGGATTGGAAAGTAGACTCAAAGAGCTTTCCATCAAGAGTTGAACCAACAAAAACGAAGTTCAGACCAGGGAGATATGGCCCTCGAAAGTGGACAAAGTTGCAAGCTCGCTGAACAAAGTCCAAAATCAGCCAGGCCAAGTTTACAAGTAGCAAGCTCGAGCTTACAAGTAGCAAACTCGAGCTTACGGGTTACAAGAGAGGAAATGCTGATTTTGAAGAAGTCCAAACTCGAGCTTGAAGTTACAAGCTCGAGCTCGAGAGTTCCAGAAGAAATGAACTTTGGGAAAAAGCCAAACTCGAGCCTATAAGTGACCAAACTCGAGTTTAGCTCGATGAGTGCAAACAGTCCCGATAAACACCCAAACTCGAGTCTACAAGTCCCAAGCTCGAGCTTGAGACTTCCGTGAGGCAAAAATCCAAGTTCAAAGAAGACCAAACTCGAGCTTACCTATATAAACTCGAGCTTGGAACTCAAACAGATTTACACATCGATTCAAGAAAATCACCATGATCGAAACATCATATCTCATCAAGAACATCCAGATGATTACTCAAATGATTTATACTACTTCTTAACATCATTTATATCATTTGTGTATAAGTTTCAGGTGATTAAAGTTTGAGATAACATCAACTTGACGTAAATCAAAATCATGCCAAGAGTATGAAGATGAACTTTCGCAGATTTTCGAAACATCAAAGAAGGCGTAATTGAACGAGAAACCGAAGAAGCAACATTTAATGCTGAACGGTAATGTTCTTCAATGGATTCGAATGTTCAATATCCTTGACTTCAAACTTGAGAAGATTTGAATTTGCTTTAAAGTCAAATAAAGCAACTCCATGAGCCACTTGTATTATTTTATTATATCTTCTCAAACAAAGCAAATGGAAGACGACTGAAAGAAGACTAACCATTCTTCAAGGCATAATGCAAGGCTCCCACCAACAAAAGTCGAACATCATGGGAGACATTCTTGAAGAGCCAAATATTCAAATATTCAAATCTGCAATTGTTCTCAACGCCTATATCTTAAATGCTATATTCCCAATGCCATATTCTCAACATGCTATATTCTCCACGAATTCAAAGCACTCCAATGATCATTAAGCTTCAACTAGCATAAATACCCGAAGATTTGAAGACTCCATACGAACACAGTACACAGAGCAGAAAAACGCAGACACAAGCCGACATCTTCAAGATGCTAATACTCGATTTTCATATCATTTACTCTGTTCTTAATGTTTACATAGCTTATCATAGAGAGTGAGATGACTTGTAATTGTGCTTCAGTGCTTATCCATCTACTTCTGAGAGAGAAGAGAGTTATTGTACACATCCTATCATTCTATCTGTGAGATACTCAAGATTGGGTAATCTTGAGTGGGAAACACATTGTGTTGATTACAACTTGTAAGGGGAGTGAATCCTAGGGAGAGGATTACTTCGAGTACAGAGTGTGTGATCAAGCAAGTGTATTGATTACGTTTGTAAGGGGGAGTGAATCCTAGTGAGAGGATTACTTCAAGTACAGATCGTGTAATCAAGTTGAAAGAAGATAGTGGATTGAAAATCTCAAGCGAAGCTTGGGACCGGACGTAGGTCAAGGATTGGGCCGAACCAAGATAAATCGTTTGCATATTCTCTTCCCTTATCTCTTATATTTCCAAAGCATATATATATCGAATGTCCATACATGTTTGAATGATTGACTATTGCTTTATCAATTATTATTGTCATTCAAACTGCTTTCAATAAGTTGCGAAAAGAATTTCAAAGTTCCTAAACTCTTATCAAACACCCAATTCACCCCCCCCTCTTGGGTGATAGCCAGGTCTTTCATCCCTCAATTGTGCTTGTGAAGTTCCCGCCTTCTGTGACATGGAAACTTCATCTCTGCCGTGACCGACTACTTTTTTACCCGGGATCGGAGTATGGTTTCCTTCCCGTCCGAACCGTCGCTCGAACATTCGCTTCCACTCTTCATTTCGACCGTTTAACTCCTCCCCGAATGCTCGGGCATCCTCTTCACGCAAAGAGGCGATTCCGAGTTTCCATTGCCTCCATCCGGTTATACATGGAGCCGAGTGCGGTTTGCATAATGCGAATGTCGTGGTCTACATTTTGGGACTCTGATGGGTGTTGCTGCGGTGGAATCTGCGGATTGATTTGCTGGATGACGGCGTTCCCGAGAGGCGGGGAATTTGCCGTATCCGATGTCTCATGCTCGGTTTCTACCATCACATTTTCTGTTTCTGGGTTGGTAGAGCCTTCCTGGCGTGATGTTGGCTCCTAGAGATTTTGCCCCGCTCCTTCTGGCAGTTGGTTGTGCCGAGTTTCTATGTTTTTTCTTCGGGTGTACGCCATGCTTCCGGTTGAACCCGTAGCTTTGCGGTATGGGATTCGAAATTTATCGTCCCCACGGACGGCGCCAATGTTCTGGTATAGAACACAAATGTCTAGCTTTAGGCTTGCTAGTAAGTTGATATAGGATCTTTTACTCTTCTCTTAGATATCTATGGTGGAGATATCCAGATAGATGGAGATCACAGAGCTTAAACGCAGGGGTTTTCACCCGAGGTGTGGGGTGTGTGCTCGTGTATGCGATATGGTAAATAGATTCGAGAGAATGTGTGTACCGTGCACCCGTTGGATCCTTCCTATTTATAGAAGAAGGGTCCTCACCAAATGATTGGCCACTTAACTCGGCATGTCCTTCCCCCATTATTTATGATGATGGGGATCATGGGATCCGAGTTCATGGGATCATGGGATCGTGGGGCCTGTGCCTGTAGGAGCACGTTGATGGGCCTCCTCGTCCGAGCAAAGTAGTCAGTTTTTTTCTCAATTTTCAAATTTTTAAGGGAAAATCCATACAAGGGCCCTTTTTGGTCAAAAAAACCCAAAAAAGGCCCTAAGACTCTATAATTTCCAAAAAGGGCCCCAGAGCCCTTTTTGGGATGTGAATGTTAAGGGAAATGACCAAAAAACCCCTAACTAAAGCTGAAAAAGATGAAAAAGAAATCTGTTATGATTTCACAATCACTCTCTCCCCCTCCCTCTTTCCCAAAGGAAAAAGGGGGAATACTCGTTATCCGTTCCCTCTGGCTCCTCCCGGGCTATCAACCTGAGCTTCGATTGTAAGAGATTGCGTTAGGGCGGTGAAGTAGCTTAACAAAATGGCACTTTCCATATCTTCCCTTACATGCCTTCCTTCTCATCTCTTTCGTTCTCCTCCCATATTTCCCGTGACATCGCACAGCCTCTCTTTTGGAAGAACCCAATCCAAATCAATCTCCCACGTGTCCCGAATCCCCTCGCTAGTTGCACCAGCCATTGTCGCATCTCCGGCGGAATTGGAAACGGCTGACCTGAAGAAATACGTCAAATTGAGGCTTCCTGGGGGTTTCGCTGCTCAAACAATCATTGGCACTGGTCGCCGAAAAAGCGCCATTGCTCGGGTTGTTCTCCAGGAAGGAACTGGAAAATTCATTATCAATTACCGCGACGCTAAGGTCTCATCCCCTGTATTTATGCAATATGAACATTTAATTCCCACCCGCTGCTTGTTTGATAGTTTTAATAGTGAGAAAAGTGTTGTCCAGAGTTTTCTAATTGAGTGGCAGCTTCTGCATTCTATCGTTTTTAACAGTGTTTTCAATCCTTTACTCAATAGCAATTTCCTATGTGTTATGTGTTCTCAATTGTTCTATCTGTTCAGCTTGAGATGCTTTTAAGTACTAGAGCCCGAGACCAAGATGGCAAATTTTCATGGGATGTTTTGACATAATATGTTTTCTGAATACGGGTGTTTGTGTAAGTAAAGAATAGCTTTCTAGTACTTTAGGACACCTTTTACATTGTAGCTACAGCTCTTATTTTCTTGAAAGTCACCGATAGAAACAAAAACAAGAAGTGTCTGAGCTTCAAGATACATTTGCGCATGGAAGATGCTTAGGTCAATCCTTTACTAGAGGACTTTGTGATCAGTACGAGGTAGGACTGGTGGAAACGGAGGAAGGAAGAACTGTTATACATCTATTAATCAATGGTTGATATTTGTTTCAATCCAGAGTGTTAAACAGGTAGGCGTATTTTGGGAGTTATAATATAAGTCTTTGTGATATAGAGATAGTGACAGGATGAATAATAACCAGTCAGGGGTTTTTTGGGAGAGGGAGTGATTGTGAAATCAGAACAGATTTCTTTTTCAGCTTTAGTTAGGGGTTTTTTGGTCATTCCCCTTAACATTCACATCCTAAAAAGGGTCCTGGAGCCCTTTTTGGGAATTGCAGAGTCTTAGGGCCCTTTTTGGGTTTTTTTTGACTAAAAAGGGCCCTTGTATGGATTTTCCCAATTTTTAAAGATAGGGAAGTACTCATTTTAACTCCTATCACGTGATGGCTAGGATGGCCTAATTCTGCCTATTCTTCAGAGTAGTATTGAAACGTGTGTCAGTTGCAAATTGTAATTGATTGACTGGGGAGATAAGGTGTAAATGAAAAATTGGCATTCTTTATTTTTGAAAATATAAACCATGATATTCGAGCTTGCTTGCTGAACCACAGGATCACTTTTAGGCTTTTACCGGGTCTTCAAACTCCTTCCCCGTTTCCGGAATATTTTCATCTACATTCTTTGTTTCTCCACCGTTTCATATGAGAGTGGAGGATCGTAGATCGTGCATTATTTTTTAGACTCCCTAATCACCAAGCCATGGTCATCAACAAAAACCTCCCTACATTGCCGAGTCTCGTATCTCTCTCACACTGGTAACACCGACACACCTTCTTCAAACTTCATTTTTAGATATCTCTCCGTTGGAAGGCTTGAAACTCGCCGCCAGCCACTGTCGACACTCTCCCCTCTTTCTCGTTCTCCTTCTCGTTTAGTCAATTTTTTTCTTTCAAAATAAAAAATCTTTTTGACTCTGACTCGGCCTATTCCGGTCAAGTTGGCTCCAAGTCAGCTCGGAACCCTAGTTTATCCCTAACTCAGACCGGTTTTCCGGCCAGTTCGCCGGTTTCCGGTCTGAACCGACCGGTCCGGTCCAGCCAGTTTCAAAACCTTGATTTTAATAACCTTAATAAAAATATGTATTTAATAAAAGTAGAAAAAGAAAAAGTAATTTATATTTAGAGACATAAAGGAAAAGTTATTTATAAAAAAAAAAAAAAAAAAAAAAAAAATAACCCTGGAAAAAAAAGTTGTTCATAAAAATTACAAAATGATTATCTAATAGTGATAATTTACATCTACTAGTTTAACATATATATCTAATTCCACCCGCACATCATATATATATATATATATGAGAATCCATAAGAAGCGGGTTATGTAATTTCTATATCATTCCGAAAGAAACGCCCAGGATTAACTCATTTGTTAGGGACAATCGATACAAAATTGATAAAAAAAAAAAAAATCATTTTATTCTCATTTATGATTATTAAGAAATAAAATATTATGTGCAGCTGTGTATATTCTTTCTGTCGTTGTGTATTATGTTTGCCCATGATATTCCTTCTTTCCTCCACTATGTACACCCATAATATTCCTTCTATCCTTCCACTATGTCCGCCATAATACCTCTCTCCTTCCATTATGCTGACCCATGTTATTCTTTCATTCCATTATGTAATAGCCACGTACATGTGTTTCGGCTCTCATATAAATACAATGAATTGAGTGCCTCACTACAATTAGAGGCTACGAGACTATTTGCTTCCACATATTAATTTCTCACTTGGCATCGAGCCACAAAGAACGTCTCTTCTTCAAATATTTCATAATGTCCGCTCGTCTACTCCCTCACACACCGAATCAACTACCTTACCACCCTCAACAACATCGACCACCATCACCGCCAACAATGTCTCTTAATTAATCCAATGTTCAACTCTTTCAATCAAGTAAACTCGGTCAAGCCGGACCGTGGTAATTACTTGCTATGGGAATCAATTGTCTTACCCATTATAGAGGGTAATAAGCTAGAAAGACATCTTGATAGCTTAACGCAGCCACCTCCACGTCTTATCTCGGATGGTCCGAGATGAAGGTGAATCCAGATTTTGAAGACTGGAATGCTACTGATCGTCTTCTAGTAGGCTGGCTTCGTAATACTATGAGCATCGAGGTTGGAGCTCAACTTTTGCATTGTCGAACTGCAAAGCAAATATGGGCTGAGACGCGTTCTCTTGCTGGCGCTTCAACCAAAGCCAGAGTCATGGTATATAAATCAGATCTGCATCGAACAAGGAAAGGTGGAATGAAGATGGAAGATTTTTAAACAAGATGAAATCCATTGCTGATCGCTAGCACTTCTGAGCTCCATTACCACACGATGAACTCATCATTCACACTTTGAATGGTTTGGATACCGAATATAATGCTATAGTTGTCAAATTAATTGATCGACTCATCTTTCTTGGGTTGATATTCGTGCTCATCTACTTGCTTTTGAAAGCCGGCTTGAACAACTAAATCATTTTGCTAGTCTTAGCATTGAACCAGCTGCAAACATAGCACACCGTGGTGCTACTTTTCAACGTGGTGGCAATTCTCGACAAGGAAATTGGCGAGGGAGTCAAGCATCTCTTGGAAATTACCGAGGACGTGGTCGTTCTGTTCGTGGACGTAATCAAGGTCGTCCTTACTGTCACTATTGTAAGCGTCCTGGTCATGATATCTCAAAGTGCTACTATTTATGTGATGATGAAGTAGGCGGGTAAATTATGCTTCGGCTGAAGTGTTGCTGATCCGGTGTGGTACATGGATAGTGGAGCTAACTATCATGTGACTCTTCATTGAGTATATTGATCAAGCTTCGCTGTTGGTAAGTATCATCTTAACACATGTATCGGTGAAAAAACCTCTGCTCAAGCAATTGGAACAAAGAAATTACCCTCTAATATAAATCTCAATAAGATTTTGGTAGTACCATCTTCTACAAAGAAGCTTTTAAGTGTATCTCAATTGGTTAAGGATAACCCTGTTATTGTTGAATTTAATGACATGGGCTGTTATGTGAAGGATCGAGTGACAGGACAAATTCTGATGCAAGGGAAACCAAAGCAGTGGGCGTAGATCCCAGTGATCAGTGATAAAGCTCAAAGTAATGATTGTTGTGCTCAAGTTCATTTTACTTCTATTAAGTCTAGTAATGATCTTCCTTTATGGCATCAAAGGTTGGGACACCCTGGTAAAAAAGTGCTTAGCCACATCTTGAATAAATGTAATGTCAAGCTTAAACATAATGAGTATGACTTTTGTGAAGCTTGTCAATATGGAAAATCTAAGTATCAACCATTTCCTTCATCCAAATTTCTCATGCTTTGGCTCCTCTTGATCTAATCCATACTGATCTATGGGGTCCTTCTCCTGTTCAATCAACCTCTGGTCATCGTTTTTATATTCATTTTATTGATGATTACAGCCGATACACCTGGTTATATCCTCTTAAGCATAAAGGTGAAGCAATTATTGCATTCAATCATTTTCGAGCACTTGTTGAGAACCAATTTGGCACTAAAATTAAAGCAATTCAATGTGATATGGGCACTGAATTTAAACCATTTGTTTCAATTGCTAACTCTCATGGAATTCAGATGCGGTATACTTGTCCTTATACTTCTCAACAAAATGGAAGGGCCGAAAGGAAGCATCGACATATTGTGGAGACTGGTTTAACTCTGTTAGCTCAAGCTAAAATGCCACTTCACTACTGGATGGAAGCTTTTCAGACTGCTACTTTTCTCATAAATCGAATGCCAACACCAGTGCTAAAAGACTCAACACCTCTGTTTCAATTATATAAAAAAGAGCCAGATTACAAAACTCTTCAACCGTTTGGTTGTGCCTGCTATCCCTGTCTAAAACCATACAATGATCACAAGTTTTCCTTTCACAGTCAACGTGTGTTTTTCTTGGGTATGCATCCCGGCAAAAAGGTTTCGTGTGTTTGAGTTCTTTCGGTCGCATATACACCTCTCGCCATGTCGTGTTTGATCCAATGGTTTTTCCTTTTGCTAATGGCTTTCTTCAAAGAAAAACCAATCCCAATGACATTGCAGCTATACCTCTCGTTATCAAACCTTCAATGGTTATCTCGCTTCACCGAGATACCTCTTATGAGGAACAAGCTATCGAAAATAATGACGGTTTGACTACGTAGTTCCATCATCTCCAAACAAAGTCCAGCATCACCGAATGAAAGCCTCAATCCAAAAAAGTCCAAAGATCTTCTCCCAATTTGTTAGATGAATCGTT
This sequence comes from Acacia melanoxylon, assembly GCA_019022615.1. Classification (NCBI taxonomy): domain Eukaryota; kingdom Viridiplantae; phylum Streptophyta; class Magnoliopsida; order Fabales; family Fabaceae; genus Acacia; species Acacia melanoxylon. Next base: position 6,670,334 of record JAFJYJ010000029.1, read on the forward strand.
GAAAATTCATCTTCATCATCACAAACCCAAGTTTGTCACCAATTCAAAATGTCCATCCAATGACTACACGAGCTAAGAGTGGAATTTACAAGCCAAAACACCCATTTGTTGGGCTTTTAAGTTCTGAGGATAATGATTCATTGAAACGCATAGCTGAACCTTTGACTGTCAAAGAAGCCTTCTCCTCTTCGGATTGGAAAGCAGCCATGACAGAGGAGTTTGCAGCTCTCCAGCGAAATCGAACATGGCATCTAGTTCCCTACAATGGTACTCAGAAAATAATAGATTGCAAGTGGGTGTTCAAAAACAAATTTCATCCAGATGGTTCCCTTCAAAAAAGAAAAGCTCGGCTTGTGGCTAAAGGTTTTCAGCAATCTCTAGGAATCGATTATCACGAGACGTTTAGTCCGGTTGTGAAAGCAACCACAATTCGTACTGTTCTCACTATTGCAACTACTTTCAATTGGGATGTTCGACAACTCGACATCAATAATGCATTTTTGAATGGGTATCTTAAAGAAGATGTCTTTATGCGACAACCCGAGGGTTTTGTAGATCAATCTCGACCGACTCATGTGTGCAAACTTGATAAAGCACTCTACGGGCTTAAGCAAGCACCACGCTCCTGGTATGATCGCTTAAGACTCACCTTGATCCAATGGAATTTTAGAAATGCTAAGAGTGATAGCTCTTTATTTGTTGAAAAAGGATAATTTGCTTGTTTATGTTTTGATATATGTCGATGACATATCGGTAACTCGGAAACAGCAAAAAAATACTTGAATTCATTTGTTAACAAATTGAACCGTATCATTTTCCTTAAAAGATCTTGGTGCAGTTCATTATTTCTTGGGCATTGAGGTTTTCCGAGATAGCTCTGGCATTTATCTAAACCAAGGAAAGTACACCTTGGATTTACTTCGGAAGTTTGGAATGCTTGATGCTGCACCAATGCCAACACCTATGGTAACTGGAAAACATTTTTCGATCAATGATGGGAAATTATTGCCTAATCCTATCGTGTTTCGGCAAGCCATAGGAGGTTTACAATATCTTACTACTACTCGGCCAGATATAGCATTCTCAGTAAACAAGTTGAGTCAATTTTTATCCAGGCCTACTGATATTCATTTTCAAGCTGTAAAAAGGGTACTAAGATATCTTAAGGGAACATATCACTACAGCTTACAGATCAAACCCTCTCTTGGATTGAACCTAATTGGTTTTTCGATGTTGATTGGGCAACTTGTGTTGATGATAGAAAATCAATGTCTGGTATTGGTGTCTATCTTGGAGGCACTTTGGTTTCATGGTCCTCCAGGAAACAACGTGTGGTATCACGTTCAAGTGCAGAGTCTGAGTATCGATCGTTATCTGATTCATCTGCTGAAATCATGTGGCTCCGCTCATTACTATATGAGCTTGGATTTAATTGTAGAAAACCACCTATTATCTGGTGTGACAACATTAGTGCAAAGGCGCTAGCTACTAATCCAAGACAACATGCCCGATCCAAACATATTGAAATTGATGTTCATTTTGTACGTGATAAAGTTTTGGCCGGACAGTTGGAAATCCGATACATTCCTTCTGCACAACAAATTGCGGATGGCTTTACAAAGGCTTTAGCTCATCCTCAGTTCTCTGAATTTCGAAACAAGCTCGGATTGGCTATCACCCCTTCTCGCTTGAGGGGGAATATTAAGAAATAAAATATTATGTGCATTGTGTATATTCTTTTCGTCGTTGTGTATTATGTTTGCCCATGATATTCCTTCTTTCCTCCACTATGTACACCCATAATATTCCTTCTATCCTTCCCCTATGTCTGCCATAATACCTCTCTCCTTCCATTATGCTGACCCATGTTATTCTTTCATTCCATTATGTAATAGCCACGTACATGTGTTTCGGCTCTCATATAAATACAATGAATTGAGTGCCTCACTACAATTAGAGGCTACAGACTATTTGCTTCCACATATTAATTTCTCACTATGATATATGAATATGTATTGTTCGCTTCTTCTCCGTTTATCTTTAATAAGGATAAAATTGTAACATTAATATTAACTCTGAAAGTCGACTTATTATAAGTCATTCAAAACCCAGAACCTCTCTGACCAAAAAAAAAAAACCCAGAACCTCGATTTATTTTTGACACAGCACGTCATAAAATGAGACCATACCTAAGAAATAAAAAATAAACACGTAAACACCTGTTGATTAAGTATAAATAGAAACAGAAAATTCAGTTTAATTCACATCTCAAAGGCATATATGATTAAGCTAGCCAATAATTCAAGAAAATTACAAAGAAAACCAAAATCCAAATAAACAAAATCACATCAAAATAACTAGTTTTAGTCATCCAAATCAATATCTAAATTATCTTAGAAAACTTTGCCTTCTGATGATCCCACCTATAAACATGAACATGAAACACAGAATGATCAGAATCATCACATTTATTAATCATTTCAAAGACGCAGATATCTCCCATTTCCAAATGATGTTCTTTCACCCATCTCGTCCATCCCTGAGTCACTCTGGCATGCTTTATTGGTTTCTTACATCGTTTATTTTCGTACACATCAATCTCCATTTTCCATGTTTTCTCAGATACCTCTAACTTGATCCTTTCATTTTCCTTCATATGTTGCTCGAAAAACTCTGTGGGTATATGCTGTGCAGCAAACATAAATGTATTACGACCAGACATGAAATATCTTAAATCCGTGATATATGTGGCATTATATGTATTGGATCTGACAAATATTTTTTTAAACACTCGCGCGTGACTGAATTTTCTAAGAACATTTTTTTAAAGACAGAGTTCCCCAAAAAAAAACTCTAAGAAAACAAATTCACATTCTTCTTGTGAAAGATCTGTGCGGTAAAGTTGAGCAAAAATTTAAAGAACTTACCAGATAACGGTTGGCACTTGAATACTTGAGTTTGCGATGAAAATACTTATATTCAGATTCGAACTCGATTCTACAATATTTTTCATTCCATTTGAACTCAACATTTTGTGCTTTTCTTTTCCGGGTCTCTCCTTAATTTTTGAATAAAACACAAACAACTTAATTAGTTTCATATGTATTTCAGTTCATAAAATAAATAAATAAATCTAAATAATAAGATATACAGACCTTGACGCGTTTTGAATCTTACCAATTTCTTGTTCGTCATCATCGTCATCATCAAAAGATGAGTAAGAGCCATCAGATTCAAGTTTAGTGATGTCACTTTTGGAAGCTTTGGATTCTCGATCTTTGTTGACATTAGTATCATTTTCTTCATTGCGCCTCTTTCGGTTTCTTCTTGCTTGTTTATTCCTCTGGTCTTGTTTACCATTAAGAGGTTCACAACATCTTTCCCCAGTTACCAAGTTCAATTGCTCCTCACAGCAAGTTTTTCCATAGATTCTTACCTTAAACTTTGAATAATCTGCAAAATACTTTAACACCAAGAAATCTCCATTTTCCAGACTATTATCTTGAAAAAATTTATCCCAGCCATTATTAAAATAAAATTTGTTTCCCAGCTTTTCCACTCCAACTTCCCAATATTTACAATTATAAGTCTCAAGTGTTGTTCTCTTTGGCACGCCGTCTTTCCCAAACTCCTTGATAAATGATGGTGGGATTTTCTGTTCATATATCAGCACGCAGAGAAGAACATATAAAAATTGTTTAACACTTGACATCAAGTGTTATCCTCCACGCCATATATATATATATATTGAAGGAAAGGGATGATAAAACTGTAAAAGAGAATAATTAAATGAAGGGAGAAGATACTATACTAACCAAGCGAGTAGAGAAATCATTGACAAGGACTTTGAAGAATGAAGTCTTCCTTTTATGTCTTCTTAGGAATTGTGAAGCCATGAAATTAAGTTGAGCAAGATGAAGAGCTCGAGTAGTCAAATAAGAATAATATAAAAGATTGTAATGTGAATCACCAAGTGAGATTCTCAGATTACAAGAGAGTTAGTGTGTTTGTGTAACTGTAATAACGAAAGGGTATAAGACAAGTAGTGAGGAGAAAAATTAGAAATATGAATAGTTGCTCACTGGTTCCAAATATATATAGAGCGTCAGTTTCTAGTAGGATTATTAATGAGCACTTTTCAAAATTTTCCTGTTTCAAAATATTAAAAGTTAGTTTAATTCAGGTTCAGTGTTAGTAAATGAGGATCCTCGAGCCCTGTATTTCTTTCTCTTTTCCTTCAAAACTTTTCCATGCACCGAGTCTGTTCAAATGTCACTCTGGAGTACATCTGCAACGTTTCTTGAGGAAGGAGGTGAGTTTTGATCAACGTTATTCCTGAAGCTAATTCGGAATCAAACCAATAAAGTAAAGATTTTATGTTATTAATACCAAATTATAAAGAAAATAATTTCATTTAATAATAAAAACATCTTATTAACTATAAAAGTAATTATGCATATTATATATATAATGCAATAACGTTTCCTCCTTACTTATTGAACCTATTTGGGTTAGTGATGGGATCGGTGACTTATTTTCTATATGATATTTACGGAAGCCTAATAGAAAAAAGTCATGTTGTAAATATGATTTGTGTTTCGATGGATGGTAGTAGAAATGATGAGGCCCATATCAAAAAGTTAAGAGTTTTTTTTTTCCCTAAAACTATCTCATGGAGCTTCCAGTAAAAAGAGCTTTTTTAAAAAAAGACAGTAAATGGGAAGCCTTGGAAAACGAAAAGACAGTAAAATTCCTGAACTCAACAACGTCAACACATTTTGACAGCTAGCAGAGCCTTTTCTTCTCCTTCCTAGCTTCTTTCAATCACAATCTCTCCATGGCTCCACCTCTATTTTCCGGTGTATCTTCTCTCACCTGAAGTGCTCTAGCCCCATAGATCGCTCTTATCATTTTTCTTTCATGTGTCCTCCTTCAAGAAAATTTTCCGCTGTTAGTTTCTTTTTGGCTATTGCTTTTGTGTCTTTCTTATGAGAGCTTAGGTTTGATATTATCTTATTACTATTGTTGGGTTGCTTGCTTCTTTTTATATTTTTCTCCCCTTTTATTCACTAGGTTGTTTCTGAGCTTTTAGATCGTCCAGCTGTTGAACACCGGAACGGATTCCGGCCTAAAAGCGACCAAAAAAAAACATACAGACTCAGTCAGGCCGGCGGTTTATGCTGGGTTTCTTTGGGTCACACCGAATCGATCAAGTCAGCTCCGGTTCAGGGGTGTGACTCTGATTTCTCTACTTAGCCGAACTGGTTTCATGTCTGGTTCACTGGTTTTTGGCCCGAACCGGTCAGTCCGGTCAGGTTTCATAACCATGCTTAAATGCCACTAAGCCAACAACTTACCATTGTTAGAACTTGGCAATAAACGAATACAAATTAATTATCAATCACATTTTATTATTTTTATTTTATTTTATGATTATTATTATTTTGGTCATTACAGATGTAAAAATATTCCAATATTTTGAAGAGCATTTTCACTCCTAGCGGCTTTCTCTGTCATTGCAAGGCCTTTTGCAAGATGCGGTGACTGTATTCCCCTCTCATTTCTTTGTTTATTTCAGTGTTAGTGTGAATATTACCAAAAAAAAATTGAACGTGTCGATTTCTTTGACGACAAACGAATCATGTTCAACCTCCTATATATTGTGATCACCTCCTTCCAAATCATGGCTAGTTTAATAGATGCATGAATAATATTTGACAGGAAAAAAAAAAAAAACTGTCATGTATGGAAATTACAACAGTAGTACTACTGTATAGAGATAATTTGTTATGCTTTTTTTTTTTTAAAATACTCTTACTATTTAATAATTAAAATAAAAATGTAATGAGTACGGAGAAAAATGCCAAATTAATATAAGTACTATAAAAAAGACATAATTAATATATGGAACAAATGAAAACCAAACAAAAAAACACAAATGTTTCATATATTTAATTAGGACTGGAGGAAGTAATTAAGTAATACCTCTAGAATTATAAATTGAAAATAGAAACAGCACTCCAAAGTAAGAGTAAGAATGTGAAAAAGGAAACAAGAAATGGAAGAGGAACGACTGGAGCAGGGAAAAAGGGTGTAGAGTCAGAACCTATAGGGGTAGAGAAAAAGACAAAAAAATAATCAAGTTTTAAAACTCTTCAAATAAATTGGGAATGAAAAAATAAAGAAAAATAATATTGTGTTATTTTAGGAGAAGTAAAAAAGAAAATACAAAGTGGTAATATCATAAATAGAAATTCTTAGGGTCATGTTAGAGGCCCAATCAAATTTGATAATTCTTTCAGATATATCTACTTCTAGGTTATAAAACCGTAATTTAGGAGTGTGTGTGATGTTATTAAGAAAAAATCATGGACATACAAGAACTAAATATTACACTACAGAATTACCATAAGAGTTGCAAATTAAACTAAGTTTTGGCAACACACAAACTTTGAATTTTCACGATCCCTTCTATAAACGTGAACAATGAACACAAAAACCGGATCAACACTTTTGATCAATTCAAAAAAGCAAACATCTCCAATTTGCAGATGAAGTTCTTCCACAAATCTCTTCCATCCGTTACTTATTGTGGCTACTTTGGGACCAGATCTTCGCTGTGTCACCCGAAGCATCATATTCCAACTTCTCCGGGATATCTCAAACCTCACCTTTTTGCTTTCCTTCATCATATGTTCACTAAAAAATCTTGCTGGTATGTACTGCACACATGAGAATCCATAATAAGACCATGGAACATTGTGACCAGATTATTTACTTCCTAATAGTTCGACGTATACTGTAGACTTTTTAGCAGATATCTCGAGGTTGTTTTATGTGAAATAATCACATTATTTACTTTAATGTTCTTAATGGGTAGTATTAAACATGAAAACTGAAAGAAATGTTTCATAATTTTACGGTTTTTATGGGGGAGAAATAGGTGAGAACGATGTCTATATAAGGCAGGGTATATCATCTCCAGGCAACTGTGTATGTATTAAAACTTGCTTACCAGATAATTTCCAGCAATATATGAAAACGGGAGTTGAACTTGAAAGAAAGGATTCTCAGAAGTGAATTCTATTTGGTCACAATCAGAAACCAGTATTATACTCTCGTTTTGACTTCTCTTGTTCAACTGATAGTTTGTTTGTGATTTTTCTTCTTGTCTGCGCATTAACCTTCTCATATGATCAGCTTCTGCACCAAGTCAATATTTGAAGATCTTGTTAATTTTTATCCATGTTAGTAAGAAGGATTACATATCCACATTTCAATATTACACCTTAAATTTTGAATAAAACGCAAAATTTTTCACGTTAAATTAAGAGAAAAATGTGTCCTTTCTCGTATAGTGTAAATTTGGTGTTAAATTATTTTTATGACAAATCATATGTAACTTAAATATTGAGTATATATAAATATAATCAAAGCCAACTGTATGTATGACGAGTCAATTTCTTTCGACAAAAATTGAAATCCAACACGAAATGCAATTCATTAAAGAAGCCTACCAGTTTCATGATCATCATCATCATCATCAGAAGAAGAAGAATCAGAATCGATTTTAATTACTTCGGTTGAATAAGATTCACTCTTCATGCGTTTTGCTTCGACGAAACCTTCAGTATCCACCTGCAGCTTCCTTTTTCTCCCTTCTTTTACTTTCACTGGTTCAGAACACCTCTCTCTAGCTACATTATTGAACTGCTTCACACAGCATGTTTTCCCATACACTGTAACCTTGAACTTTGAATGATCAGGGAAATATTTGAAGAGTAAAAAGTCACCTAACTCCAAATTATTAGCTTTTACAAATTTACTCCACCCATTACTGAAATATAATCTCTCTCCAATCTTTTCCACTTTGACTTCTACATTTTTTCCGAAAGCCTCAAGTGTTGTTTGGTTTGGAATTACTTCACCAAACATGATCATAAAAGCTGGTGGGATTTGCTGTTAACAAAGAGAATACATAAAAAAAACTTTTAACAACAATAATAAAGCTTAATGATAAAATGGATCATAAGGAAGAAATATACATACCAGGCGGGTGGAGAAATGATTGATGAGTATCTTGAAGAACGAAGGCTTAATCGGTTCCATGAAAGCTTTGTAAGATTGAAAAGATAGAAATACTGGTGGAAATGCAAGTCAAGAAGTTAGATTTGGAGGATATATAAGAAACTGCTTATAAGGTAACTCAGTCGGCATGTTTGTGTTGTTAAATATAATATAATTTAATTTAATTTTAATAATAATATCATAAATAATATAATTATACTTATTGGACATATATAAAGTTGAGGCAACGATTGCACTTCCCAGAGACAAATAATATTGACTTTGAACTTGGGGAGGACTCTAATTCATGTGTGACCATCTATAGTAGGATGCTCTTTAACCAAGTTTCCAGTTTGAAATTTTATTGGTCCAAATCCACCTATCTAGAACGTAATGAATGATGGTGTTACAACTTTACCCCTATTAATTATAATTAAAAAAAAAAAGAGTTAAATCATGTTGGAAAGAGAGAAAGAGAAGAGAGAGAGTTGAGAATATTATTTATAAATAAACGTAAATTTTGAAAAATGCATCAATTTATGACATATTTAATGAGTTAACTAACTTTCTTTGATATGAGATAATTAGGTAAATGGAACCTTTTTTTGGCCGAAGGTAAACTGGACTTGTAAAAAGGACCTCCATGATTTTATTAAAAGAAGTTAGCATACGCAAAAAAGAAGTTAATTTGGGGTATGTGTATGCATGGAAATGATACATATGGTTGACTGGGTCAGCGGCAGCGGCAAGTATAAGTTTGTTTGTTATATAATTAATACTTCTCATGTTTACAATATAAATCACTTTAGCTAATTTAATTGATTCATCAGAATTAAGAAATGATAATTAACTCATGAAATTCATCATAAATTGAAAGAAATTTTTAAATCCACCCATATTAAATGAGGTATTAAAGGGGAGATAAAAACATAAGGTTTCATATTTTAATATTAATTATATGAGTAAAATTGACAAATAAGCATTAATTTCTTTCCAAATGACTATATTATGTATCAAGTCATTCTTCTAAAACCGACATATTATTGACGAGAGGGAGTAGTTTAATAGTTAAATTATCAACTGTTGGCCAAAAAAAAAAAAGTTTAATTGTCAAGAGATATGGCGGAAGACCTGGCGTCGCTGAAAATTATAAAATTCTCAAAATATGATCACCTCCCGTTTTTCTTCCTTCTCTATCTAGAGTCTTTTAATCTTTCCATGTTTTTAATATCACAGCCCTTCGTACTTCGTAGTCAGCAACAATATTCAGTTATTTATAATATCCCAAAATCCCAAACCCAGAAACGGTTTTCTTAATTGGATGACACTGCAATTATCGTGCATCATGTTCGCCGAGAAACTGTTCTTCATTAATTCACCAGATTAAGAAGAGATAGTTAAATATTGATATTATCTAAAAAGGCAAGAAAACTTTTAAATTTACCCGGCCCTGATTATAAGAACATTTTTTCTCATATTTTTTCGCCAAGGTAAAAATATAATTTCATCAAGGAGACAAAAGTAGCAATATACAATTGAAAGACTCCAAATTAAAAGTTCCAGACCATTGACAAATGAAACACAAAAGCAACGAGTAGACCACGAAGTTTGATTCTCTAGAAATCCACATATTTGAGTGGTTTCTGATAAGTTTATTTGAAACAAGGATGCCTTTGCTGTCCGGATATACATGTCTTCATATCCTAATTCAGAAAAAAAACAAATTGCAAAAGGGAAAATTTGAAAGAAAAAAATAAAAATAAAAGTATTTGTTTATGTGACTTATGAAAAGGACTATAAATTTCTTCAAAAAAGTGACTTAGACATTGAATCGGAGGGAGTATAATGGGTGCATATTCATATTGAATTTAATTTAATCTTGGTAATTTTACTATTTAGATCAATAGAAATCTAAAATAATTACAACAAAACATTTGTGTTGTTAAATATAAATTTGTTTTATTTTATTTTAATAATAATATAATTAAACTTATTGGACATATATAAAGTTGAGGCAACGATTGCACTTCCCAGAGACAAATAATATTGACTTTGAACTTGGAGAAGACTCCGATTCATGTGCGATAATCTAAATGTTCTTTAACCAAGTTTTCGTTTTTTGGTATCACGCAGTCATTATTTATGTACCACTCTCGTCCATTTTTTTAAATCTAATTTAGAAAAAAATTTGCTCAAAATCCACCGACCTAAAAAGTAATCAAGGTGTCATAATTTTACCCATATTAATTATAATAAAAAAATGAGTTAATTCATGTTGAAAAGAGAGAAATATGGGAGATAGTTGACAATATTATTCAAAAGTTGACAATATTATTCAAAACTCAAAAGTAAGGGTAAATTTGGGAAATGTATTAATTTTTGACATATTTATTGAGTTAACTAACTTTTTTTGATATGTGATAATTAGGTAAAGTGAACCCTTTTTTTTTTTGCCTAGGGTAAACTGGAGTTATAAAAAAGATCACATGTTACAAAAGTTAATTTGGGTAATTAGTGTATGCATGAACATGCGTCATGCATGTGGTTGACTGGGTCAGCGTGAGGTATAGGTACATTTGTTATATATAAATAATTAGGGGTGGACCAAGAAAACTACCAAGGGGACCCAACTGGCAGGAATATTTGGGGATTCGGGGCAGCACGCTTGATTTTTTTTTAAAAAATAAAAATTTTAAATGCATTAAAAAATAAAAAAAATATAAACAAGAAAAAAATATATCAAAAAATATTTATGAAATCAAGTGAATACTAATGATATAATAAGAGAAACAATTATTTTACAAATATGTCATTTAGAAAAGCAAAGCTAAATACTGTTAGAAATAAATGCAGCTACATAAATTATAATGAAGGGTGGGTACTCAATAAGTTCAAGTAGATATATTTTAATAACAAAAGTATATTACAATAAAAATAATTACAATGTCATTACTCAATAAGTCCAAGTACATATATTTTAATAACAAAAGTATATTACAATAAAAGTAATTACAATGTCATTCTTCTAGGCCTTAATTTTTGGAATTCCATCATAATTATTTCATTATCAATGCTATCAAATACAACTTTTTTAATATAAGGCACTAAACAATCATTTAACCATTTATTCCCCATCTGATTACGAAGTGCAGTCTTGATGTATTAAGGGTGAGTACTTAATTTTAGGGTAGGCAATCATTCAAACTCAAATTAAGGGGGGCACTTGCCCCCCCCCCCCAAATTCCAACCCTTGGGTCCGGGTATGTAAATAATATTCCCTTCTTCTGGTCTATAATACAAGTCACTTTAACTAATTCATCAGATTAAGAAATGACAGTTAACTTATTAAATTAGTCCTAAATTGAAAGATATTCCCAACTCCACCCATATTAAATGAGGTATTAAATGGGAATTTGAAAAATATAAGGAGTTATATTTCAACATTAATTATTGGGGTAAAATTGACAAATAAATATTAATTTATCTCCAATTGACTTATATGATGGATCAGGGGAGCAATTTAATAGTTTAATGATCAACTGTTGGCCAAAAAAAAAAAAGTTTAATTATATATCAAGAGATATGGAGGAAAATTATAAAATTCTCAAAATATGATGACCTTCAAATTTTTTTCCCTTCTCTCTCTAAAGTCTTTTAATCTTTCCATGTTTTTAATGTCGTAGCCCCTCGTAGTCAAGCAACAATATTTAGTTATTTGGAAAGGGGGGGGAGTCTATTCTTTTTTATATAGAGTGACTTATGAAAAGAACTATCAATTTCTTCATGAAAGTGACTTATTAGACATAGGATCGGAGGGAGGGAGTATAACTGTATAATGGCCCATATTCATATTGAACTTAATTTAATCTTTGTAATTTTACTATTTTACATTTTCCATTTAGATAAATAGAGATATAATATAATTACAACAAAACATTCGTTGCCTCTTAAACTATTTGAATTAAATTTTTACAATTAAGATAAGGGCTAGCGCCTCCTTCCACTAATGTAGAGTAAAACCAATGGGCTCGGCCCTTTTAAACCCTAACTCTTCAAAGGCCGGGTTTATAAAATAGAGTCTCCAAACGAAGTCGGGCCTAAAAAGGTTAGCCCTGTAGGGTCGAGGGTTTAAAAGGGCTGGCCCTATTAAACCTGTAATTTTTTTAAAAAAAAAAAAAAAAAAACTTGCCCAGTTGGCAGTTGTCCACTTGTGTGATCGCGAAGGAGCTTGTAGTATTGCCCAGTACTCACTTACTTAGTAACTCTCATAGTATCACTCAATTCTGCCATTCATTTCACGCCTCTCGGTCTCGCTGTTTCGGCCTCATGCACACATAGTCACACATTAGTGCATCACCATCAGTACTTCACTACTTCAGCTCGCGAAGTCCGCCACTCCATCGAGGCACTGACGGTCGACAGATTGTTCCTTCAGCATTCTAAGCTTTTCCATTTAGAGTGACTTATGAAAAGAACTATCAATTTCTTCATGAAAGTGACTTATTAGACATAGGATCGGAAGGAGGGAGTATAACTGTATAATGGGCCCATATTCATATTGAACTTAATTTAATCTTTGTAATTTTACTATTTTACATTTTCCATTTAGATAAATAGAAATATAATATAATTACAACAAAACATTCGTTGCCTCTTAAACTATTTGAATTAAATCTTTACAATTAAGATAAGGGCTAGCGCCTCCTTCTACTAATGTAGAGTAAAACCAATGGGCTCGGTCCTTTTAAGCCCTGACTCTTCAAATGCCGGGTTTATAAAATAGAGTCTCCAAATGAAGTCGGGCCTAAAAAGGTTAGCCCTGTAGGGTTGAGGGTTTAAAAGGGCTGGCCCTATTAAACCTGTAATTTTTTTTTTAAAAAAAAAAACTTGCCTTAGTTGGCAGTTGTCCACTTGTGTGATCGTGAAGGAGCTTGTAGTGTTGCCCAGTACTCACTTACTTAGTAACTCTCATAGTATCACTCAATTTCGCCATTCATTTCACGCCTCTCGGTCTCGCCATTGTTTCGGCCTCATGCACACATAGTCACACATTAGTGCATCACCATCGCACTTCACTACTTCCATGAAGTCCGCCACTCCATCGAGGCACTGACGGTCGACAGATTGTTCCTTCAGCATTCTAAGCTTTTCCATTTAGAGTGACTTATGAAAAGAACTATCAATTTCTTCATGAAAGTGACTTATTAGACATAGGATCGGAGGGAGGGAGTATAACCGTATAATGGGCCCATATTCATATTGAACTTAATTTAATCTTTGTAATTTTACTATTTTACATTTTCCATTTAGATAAATAGAAATATAATATAATTACAACAAAACATTCGTTGCCTCTTAAACTATTTGAATTAAATTTTTACAATTAAGATAAGGGCTAGCGCCTCCTTCTACTAATGTAGAGTAAAACCAATGGGCTCGGTCCTTTTAAGCCCTGACTCTTCAAAGGCCGGGTTTATAAAATAGAGTCTCCAAACGAAGTCGGGCCTAAAAAGGTTAGCCCTGTAGGGTCGAGGGTTTAAAAGGGCTGGCCCTATTAAACCTGTAAATTTTTTTTTAAAAAAAAAACTTGCCTTAGTTGGCAGTTGTCCACTTGTGTGATCGTGAAGGAGCTTGTAGTGTTGCCCAGTACTCACTTACTTAGTAACTCTCATAGTATCACTCAATTCTGCCATTCATTTCACGCCTCTCGGTCTCGCTGTTTCGGCCTCATGCACACATAGTCACACATTAGTGCATCACCATCAGTACTTCACTACTTCAGCTCGCGAAGTCCGCCACTCCATCGAGGCACTGACGGTTAACAGATTGTTCCTTCAGCATTCTAAGCTTTTCCAAAGATTCCTTACAGTCACTGTACTATCCTCAAACCCTTCCCTTTCGACCTACCAAGCTTTTTCCGACGGTCTAGAAGAAATGTCTTATGGATGTATTCATGACGTGGAAGAAGAAATTCTTGATATTTTTGTTTTTCTATTTATTATTTTTTGACACCACCACCTATCTACTATCAACACCACACTTACGATGATGACCACCGCTAAGCCACCGTAGACGACGCCGGTGTCACCTCACTTCAAAGACAATTTTTTAAAAACAACTATTCAAACATATTTATTGTTTTTATCGAGAATATAATCAAACAAGCCTTAAGATTCAAATGTGAAGCTTGCATAAGAACTCAAATTCTAGTGGAGAAAAAGCCATCGAATTGGGAAAAATGGCCCTCAATTTTTCAAATATATATGCAAAAGCATAAGCAAAAAACTTCTTTTTTTTTTGGTTTTGTAGTTTTTTTAAAAATAGGTTTATGTTTTTTTATCCTAAATCACCCAACTAAAAATGAATGACCAAAAAAGTCCTTTTTATTTGTTTCTTTAAGAAAAACCTGTTTTGAAAATATTAAGAAAACAAACTAGTCCCTATATATGTGTGTTATGTATGTATGTATATACATATACATATATGTATTTGTATATGGATGTATGTACATACATACATATACATATATATATACATACATATACACACGCACGCGTGCAAGGGCGGACGCAGGTATAAGACTAGAGGGCAAGTGCCCACCCCTGAATTGAGATTTTTTTTAAAAATAAAATAAAATAATACATGTTTGAATAATTGTCCACCGTTAATACATCAAGACCGCACTTCATAATCGGATGGGGGATGAATGGTTGAATGATTATTTAGTGCCTTATATTGAAAAAGATGTATTTGCAGATAACATTGATAATAAGGCAATTCTGATGGAATTCCAAAACAATATGGCCTAGAAGGATGACATTGTAATTATTTTTATTGTAATATGCTTTTGTTATTAAAATATATGTACTTGAACTTATTGAGTGCCCACTCTTCTTTGTAATTTATGTAGCTTCATTTCTAACAGCACTTAGCCTTGCCTTTCTAAATGATAGGTTTGTAAAATAACTGTCTCTTTTATTACATTGTCAGTATTTACTTGATTTCATGAATATTTTTTTATTATTATTTTCTTTTCTTGTTTATATTCTTTTGTTTTTGGGTTAAGGTGCATATTTACCAAGAAACTATTACAATAGGAGCATTTGGCATAAACATTTATTAAAGATATCTTAAATACAAACAAACAATTAAAAGGGGTCCAAAAAACACAATAACCGTTAGTTTTTTTTTTTTTTAACAGGCGTTCAGAGGATTATTTTTACATAACATGGTGGGAAACGACGTTTGTTGCGAATTGAGAAAGATCCTCCATTCTTCCTTCCTCCACAAAACTCAACCCTGTTTGCCATCAAAGACTCTGCTCTCAGAAATGCCTCTCTCCCTCCATCGCTTTTAAGAAAGATCCTTCAGTTCCATACTTGTACCTCCATGGCTTTTGTGGAAAACCTGTTAAAGAAGTCCCAAGGAAGTTGCATCCCAACCCTGTTTTGTCACAATAACCTAGCCATCACCAGGATAAACCCCAAAGAAAGATTTTTTGAGATCAATCACGTGTTGATATCAAGCCCCGACATATACCTAGGAAACCAATTTGCAATTCATGGTGTTCTTGCACGATTTTCCTCTGTTGATTTTCAAGATCTGCACAAGGGCTAGGATTTTGTTCACTCGGCTCCATGTCATTCGATCTCTGGGCAATATTATGCTTCTGATGAATCCAAGAACATAGTTGGCTGGAATCAGATTGTTCAATTGCTTAGTTCAAACGGGTATGCTTCATTTTCGATTGGACTAAATTCTGTTCTTGACAGGATACGAGCAGACTCAAAGAGTTTTGATTTTGTCACAATCTTGGCTCCTCCAAATTTGGCCTTACTTGGAAGTCCATCGTCTTTGCTTGTTAAAACCGTGAGGCTGCATATCAAACATGACTCTGTCGTGATGCTATTACTACCTTGGTTACGACGAATATCTTGAAATTGAAGGAGCTCCAAATTTCATGTCAATGTTGGTCATTAACCGTGCAGGAGTGAACTCAACAGTGACCATCTAGCACTGCGAAATGAAGTGAGCGTAGTGTGCAGGAAAATTTACAACTATATACGCTATGATCTCAAAGAAATTGCTTTTCCTTCATCCTTGCCCGACCCTCCTCATATTGTTAAAAAGCGTCGCCATATGACCTGGGAGGAGCGCATTTCGGTAATCTATATCCTTCTCCCAATTTTTTCTTAGATCCTACCTTGTTTTGCCGCCGATGGTTTTGTCATTGATTCTG
The DNA here is from genome assembly GCA_019022615.1 of Acacia melanoxylon. Taxonomy (NCBI): domain Eukaryota; kingdom Viridiplantae; phylum Streptophyta; class Magnoliopsida; order Fabales; family Fabaceae; genus Acacia; species Acacia melanoxylon. The sequence goes on from JAFJYJ010000029.1 coordinate 6,686,640, forward strand.
GGTTGTCAATTTTCCTCCTAAATATCCATAATTTCTGAAACCAGCAAGGCTAGGCTTTATCTCAGTTCCAGGTTATTTGCATGCTCCAATTGCAACATGAGCATTCTAATATCCGCATTCTTTACTTGGGGAGTAGTTTATTCTCTCTTTTTTTGTCATATTTCTAAGCATCACGCTGGACTTAAAGAGGTTAATAACTTGATTTCCTAGGTATTTATCGATGTTTTTAGTGAATAGAGTATTGTTCGCCTTGCAAGTGCACAAGTTTCGCAAGTAATAAAGTGATAAGTAAAGTATCGTTCCCACGAGGATTTGTTTAACAAATTGGTCAAGCAAGAGGCTTAGTGAATTTCATCAAGTTGAGCTAAAACAAAGTTTTGATGTGGAATGAGAATTTTCAAAGACTATTTCTAAAACTTAAAATTGATAAAGATAAATGATTCTTTGACTTCAAGGAAAATTGAGCCTAGGGTTCTTTTTTCCCTTTTGCATTTCATAAAACTTGGTTAATTTCCTCTCTAATAGCATTTCAATACATATATGTGTTAGTCTAGGGTTCAAAAACACTTGACACGCTCTCTCAAGTCAAAATCAAGTTTCTCTTCTCATTAAGATGCACAATCTCTTGCTACACATAATGAGAATCAATCTTTAAGCAACAACCCTAATGTGACAATGCAAGGTTAGTAAATATATCTCTATTTTACCAACAAACCATCCATTTATCAAGTAAACTTCAAGACAAACATGATTTCAATCAAGTTCTACACCTAGATTAGCTCTCTCAAGTCATAACCTAAGTGAATAAATCATCTAAATGGAGGCCAATCACTTAGAAGCATTAAGCCAAGGTTGAAATCAACACATATATATATTTAACTACTAAAAGAGAGGAATATTCAAGTATCAATCCATACAAAGGGTCAAAAGAACCCTAGAATGAAAGATTTAGCTACACATGTTCAAATACAAAGAGATTCTAAACAAAGGTGCTGAATACATGAAGAAGCTAGGAAGAAAAGAGGAGAAAAGAGGAAGAACCAAGGTGAAATCCCCAAAATCTCTCTTAGGTTGAGCACCCAAGCCTCCAAGATTGCCTAAAACTCTCTCCTAAGCTCTTCCCTTGTGTGCCCACTTGTTTCCTTAGGTCCAGAGTGTGTTTTTCGACCCTTCCCTTTAGGTTAAATAGGGTTTTTCTGCTTTTGAAATGAAAAACGCGTAGCTGTACTTTCTGCACTTTTTCACGACTTGCCACGGCCAGTACTGGCCGCAGCCAGTTTTTCACTTTCCGTGGCTAGTTGTACAGGTTCCTTCTAACTTTGCAACGCTTCACTTCTTTTGTTTCTTTCCTTGTTTCTAGGTTCTTATAGAGCTTCAAAACTTATCTCTATCCTCCTACAAAAGAGAGGATTTATCAATTCTCAGTTAAACCACAAACTCAATAGGATATAACAAGAATTTCTTTGATTTTTGCTTGACACTTTGATATGCACATTTTCTTCTATACACTTCATTTCATATGCACATTTTGAACCAAAAATATGTAAAAAGAGTGAGAAAATATGCTGGAATGTAGTCAATTTCTAAGAGTTAACAAGTACACTTTTAAAGAAGTTGAATTTTTGTTAGTTGACATTTGATCAACGATGAGGTACACACACAATATTATCTATGAATATATAACATGTTATGTAAAAATAATCCTTTGAACGTCTGTTAAAAAAAAAACTTACGACTGTTGTGTTTTTTTTTTACCCTTTTTAATTGTTTGTTTGTATTTAAGATACCCTTAATAAATGTTTGTGCTAGATACTCCTATCGTAATAGTTTGTTGGTAAATATGAACCTTAACCCTTTTATTTTTTAATGCATCTAAAACTTTCCTTTTTAAAAAAAAAAATTGGGGGCCCAAATCCCCGCCACTGGTGCCCACCCATCATAAATTTTCTTGATCCACCCCTGTATGTGTGTGCGCACACGCCCCTACATATACACATATGTGTATGTTTATACACACACGTGTGTACGTATACACATATGTGTGTATGTGTACACACACACACATATATATATATATATATGTTTGTTTTGAAGGTAAATTCGGCTTTCATGATTCTTGATGAGCTCCAAGTCTCTTGTGCCATGGTGGCTGTTGATAATAGGGAGTTGTGTGCGCAAATAGTAGGAAGAAGTTTTGAGCTGAATGAGAATGTTGTCTTTTTTCCTTTCTTTTTTTTCTTTTTTAAAGAAAATTTCACTACACCCCTCTGTAGCCATTTAATATCAAACAAACCCAAAACTTTCTAAACATTCATGGTATCTCATAGGACTAAACTGAAATCAAAATTTGTAGGTGAAAAGGCAATTATGTCCTTACTTTATAAGTCGAATATATTTCTTTACAAGACAAATAAGTGAAATTACATGACTATCTTGTCCATTTGCAAGACAAAGAGCATATTCACAAGAATACATTTTATTTTAAAAAACATATGTGAGGAATTTATAGGTCATGTACAAGACAAGGGCATATATATCTTTTCAGCAACAACAAAAAAAAAAAACCTTAATTTCAGTTTAGTCATAAGGGCATAAATATCTTTGCAACTATATTTGAAGTTTGTGTTGTGTAATTGTTTAACACGTGGAATTCGTTTGGTCTTGTTGCTGTATATTGTTGGTAGTTTTCTGATATTAATAAACTAATTAAAATAGGTGATTTTCCAATAAAACGATGTATCAATTACTTTCATATTCTTGTTAATCTTATTATTGTTGTTGTCAACACGATTTTAAAATTTAAGTGGTATTTTTATGTCATTTTTCCCAAAAAATTATAACGTCATATTAATCAAATTATTATTCAAGAAAACAATTAAAATTAGTTTAAAGTAATATGTTAGGTTAACAAAAATGCTGATAGGGAGGGTATGGCAAACATAATATAATGCATTTAATACTCACAAAACCTCACATCACTTCAGATCATGCTCCATACTACAAATATGATGTCATTAAGAAACAGCCTGTTAATGCCTATGCTCTATGCCCTTTTCGATGAATGATTTGAAACACTTGTTTATTCCATGTCTTTATGTCAAAGATAATTGGTTTGGTTGCTTCTTAATTAAAATTCTGAATTTCACATTGTTACGGACTCATATTTTGGGCCCAGACATGATCCAGCCCAACAAAGGCATATCATAATTAAAGCCCTCCAACAAGCAGGTAAAACGCTAATCACCCTATAAGCAAGGCACTAAGCTCGGCCGTACAGGTAGTGGAGCAAGGATGCGTTAGATAGTGGAGCAGGCATTTGCAGAACGTAGGTGTGTATGTTGCTCGAGGAACAGACGCAGGACCAGCAAGGTGAAACCCTAGGTAATCTCTATAAATAGGAGATTTCTTTTGCTAAGCGCCATTCTTCTGTAGCACAGTGATCGGCAGATACTCATTGGTGTCTTCCTCATAGACATCATTGAGCAATCCTCTCTTCGGTATTCACCTACCTTATAACCCGGAGAGATCATCAGATCCTACATTAACATTATACTAACCCACTGAGGTTAGACATCTGTGTTCATCAGACAGAACATTGGCGCCGACCGTGGGGAAAGAAAAATTTTGATTCCCAAGTATAGAAAACCACAAACCACAAACATTGAAATGGCTGCAAGCACCAGGAGCCGTAGTCAAGCAACTCGACAGGATCAGTTGCCAGAAGGACAGTCACAGCAGTAGCCACAGCAGCCGCTTCAAGAGCAAATGATCCAGTATTCAGATTCGGTGGTTCCAAATCATAACCATGTCTCCGTAAGGACTGAGGGCGAGACGGAAGATACTGCGAATTCCTCTCATCCAAGTTGAGGTGTCCAGCAAGGGCAGCAGTTGGTTCAGCCTCCTCCTCTTGAGTTTCAAATCAGTCATCCCGACATTAAGATGTTGCACAACACCATGGAATCAATGCTTCACCGAATAGAGAATATAGAAATTTGGGACCGACTTCAAAGAGAGGAGGACGTCAGGCGGAATAAGGAAGACATGGACCGTCAAAATGCTTTATGGCGACAAGAAGAGCAGCGAAGGATACATCAGATGTTGGAGGAGCAAATTGGACAAGGAGAGCAACTAACTCGGAATATAAACCCAAATGGTGCTGGCCCAAGTCGGGTTACGGCCTCGACTTCTGTGCACACCAATATTGAGAAACCCTTTAAGAATCAAGAGGAGGAGAATTTGGTCATCAACGACCGGGAGAAAATTTCTGAAAGAGAAAGTAAGAAGATACAGTTGTTGGAAGAGCGCATAAGGATGCTTGAGAACCCTTCCCGGAACACTGACCGGGATATCAACAATCCTAGTGATACAACAGGTACTGAGGTTGACGCAGGCGTTCCCTGAGCTACTCCTACCGAGTTAGCTCGATCAAAAGGAAAGTAGCCGACAAAGAACTTAGATTCCAGAAAGGAGGACACAACACACAGCATCCCTGTGACACACACGGGGGGGACATGCGGAGATAGAATCTCTAGCCAATTCTCAAATGAGATTATGACGGCCGCTTATCCCAAGGGTTTAGATTCAAGAGAGCTTCCAAAGTACGATGGAAGTCAGGATCCGCTAAACCATGTTAATAACTTCAAGATGACGATTATGGTAAAGGGAATTGTGGGACCCGTCGTACCCCGACTTTTTGCTGGGACTCTGCGGGAAGCCGCACAGATATAGTTTCACTCTCTGCCGTTACATTCTATTCGAGATATGGAGACCCTGGAGAAGAAATTTCTGTTGAGCTTCGCTACTAGCTGGAAGCACCCGAAGACCGAGTTCTAACTCAGCCAAGTAAAGCAAGCGCTCAGGGAAACTTTGCAAAAGTATCTGGAGCGTTTTAAAGATACGGCCTTACAAGTTCCGGGGTTAAAAGAGGACGTGCATCTCCACTGTGCCATAAATGGTTTAGACAGTTCGTCTTAGTTAAAGAAGTCCATCATGAAACGACGTCCAGACATGCTGATGGATTTTCGCGACTGATCGAAGCAATACCTTGAATTAGAGCAACTGGAGATGATGAGCGATACGACAAAGGACACATATGATATGGGATAAAATCTACTAATGGTAGTGAGGATTATTCAACACATACTTAGGGCTTGGATTAATTTCAATAAAGCTTTAATCTAAGGTTTCAATTAAATATTTCTTGAAGCCTAATCCTTGTGGAAAATTTGTCAACCAATGAAAAACCTTATGAGTAATATTATGAGATAAATAAAACACAAATTCAAGGGACTTAAGAAGCAAAGTCACGGCTTCACCATGACTTAGGAAGGAAGAAATGTAAATGTATAATATTTAAATCAACCAAAACAAATTACAATCAAACAATTAATACACAAGATAAGATGCCATGACTTTTGAGGCAAATATGTCTTAATCTCACATTAACTCAAAAAGACTTTTAAGGCATATGGAAGAGGATTAATTCAAGACACAAGTAAATGAGAACCAATAGAAAATAAATTGTATCTTGAAATCCATTGATCCTAGAACAAATATAAGTAGATATTATGAACAAGCACAATTTAAGCTTGAACTTGGTTATCTCCAAAGTAATTTTCATACACTTTTGTGATTCATACTTAAGTGATTTAAAAGTTTAAAAAGACCATAAATCAAGTCATAAAATTGTGATTACAAAAGTAGAAATGAATCTTGAATAAAAATACCAACTTGCACCTAACTAAATAAGCATTTGGGGTGAAAAAAAAAAGATGAAGTAGAAAGAAAGAGGGGAGGTGGCGGTTTTTGAAGGGTGAATGGGTGAGTATAAGACTTCTTTACTAAGTTTAAATCCAAAGGTTAGAATTGAATTAAAGATGTTAGGTAGTTAACTCATATTTTACTATAAATAGGGGGTTAGTGTCTTCATAATTCCTCACCAATTCACAAAGCAAGAACAAGCTTAGAGTAGCAGAAATATAGAGAGAAAGTGAGAGTGAGAAGTGATAGGGCAAAACTTTAAGCCTATAACTCCGCAAGTATACGGGCCGTATCAAGTAATAAAGTGATAAGAAAAGTATCGTTCCCACGAGGACTTTGTATCACAATCTCAGTTAAGCATTAATTTTACAATTTCGATCAAGTTGAGCAAACCAAATTAAATTTAATTAAGAGAAAACTAAAATAAAATCAAAATAAACAAACTACCACAAATATTAAAATGAGCAACCCAGAGTCACTAATCCCTTATTAGCTTCATGAACCTTGATTTCACTAATTTAATTAGCCTTAATATCAATTTTGTTAATCTCAAGTATAAATAGCTATAAGTGCCTGTCGGTCCACTTACAACCCTCTCTTGAGTATAATTTGTTATGTCTAACATAATTACTCAAGAGGCAATAAAACTCGAACACACTCCTCAAAAATTATATGGGGCCATTAGGTATATGTCTATCCTAATCGCAAATAGCTATAAGTGCCTGTCGGTCCACTTATAACCCTCTCTTGAGTATAATTTGTTATATCTAACATAATTACTCAAGAGGCAATAAAACTCAAACACACTCCTCAAAAATTATATGGGTCCATTAGGTATATGTCTATCCTAATCGCAAATTAAATCGTAATCTAATCCCATATTACTCAATCTCAGAGCCTAATTAAAATCCTCTTCGTCAAGGTAAATCCTAATTCTCAAATTCATATTTAATTATGGCCACTAACTAAATAGATAAAGCTAAACAAAATTAAGTAACCAAAATTAATATTAATTATAACTAATTAATAAAAACAAAGTCCAATCCATAAGTTCAAAGTTTCTCTAGGTTGCAAAGAGAAATTAGCCAAACATGGCTTTAACAAAAATCAAACAAAGCACGAGAAAAATTAAAATCCGATTCAAACAACAAACAAGTAAGGAATCCGTCCAAATCGCTCTCTCGGAGCTTCTAATTTGTAGTGTGTCCGAGATGGGGAGATCCATGGTGGTTGTTGGGTGAAGCTGCCGATTGTGAAGAGGTGGATGGAGGTATGGTGAAGATGCTCGCCGGCGACGTGGTGGAGAGGGAAGCTGCCGACAAGGAAGAAGAATGGACAAAGTGGAAAAAAAATGAAGATGCTTCCTCCCGCGGCGCTAATGCTCGTTCTTCTCCGGTGAAAAAATATATCCCCAAATGCCAGCGAGAGTGATTAATTCTGCCTCTGCTTCGTTTTGTTCCTTAGGTTTTCCCTTCATTTCAAAGTGTGGGGCCCATTTTTATATTCAATCCAAATCAATTGTATCTCCCCGGTGGTCCCTCCGTTTACGAAAATGAAAAGGAGTTTAAATAATAATAATTATATTAATTATAATAATAATAATAAAACTAAAATTTTATTTCTTCTTTTCTTTTTTTTTTCTTTTTAAAGAAAAATTCCTATTACTATTATTTATTTCCTAAACTCAAAAACCTTTATTTTAAATTGAAATCCCCTAAATAATGTATCCAGATTGATTTCTCTTAAAATCTCAATAAAATCTCTTTAAATTAGCATTAATGACTTCCCAAATATATCAAAATATGTATCAAATATACTAAAAATGGGAAGTCATCGAAGCTTTGGGAAAGAAGGAGCAAAGTTCTAGGTAAGTTCTTCAGCTCTAGCTTTTGAGTTTTTAGTTAAAATTGTTGTTTTGATTCATAATCTTCCAATTATAGTTTTATTTTCATGTTTTTATTGTTAAAATTGGCTTTATTTCGAAAAAATGATCAAGAAGAGGTTATAGCAAAATTTTTGAAAGATTATGGTCAAAGTAGCGAAGCTCTGGTGAAAATTTGTCGGTTAGCGATTTCTGAAAGCTATTTAAAAAACGCTGGTATCTTATGTTGAAGATGCTATGCTTAAATTCTGAGAAAAGTCATGGTAAAATTAGTCATATAGGGATTTCTAAATATACCTATAGCATGTCGTTTTGAGTTTTGTGCTAGGAGATAAAAATTCTACAAAATGGGCTACGAAATTCTGGAAAATTCTGAGCAGAGGATGAAAATACGAAAACTGGGAATTTTTCATAAAATCTGGGCAATAAAAAATATTTTTTTCTTAAAATTAGACATCTTAAGGATTCCAAGAAATTTTACGGATCCTCGTTTCGAGTTCTGTGGAATTAGTTATGATTTTTCAAAGTTAGGCGAAAAATCAGCCCACTTGCTGTACAACAGCGTTTTTACGAAAATAAAAGGGAATTAAGTTGAAAATAATTAATCCAGGGGTAAAATGGTCATTTGAGACTAAGATATTTATTAGAATATTAATTATGAATTAATAAAGGCGATATTACCCTTATAGGATATCCGTGATCACAATTTGACCTTCCAACGTACCGTGAACAACAACGAAGGTACGTTCGCGACGTACTGTAACACTGACTCTGATGCTTATAGTATATTTATATATGATAGTTATGTTCATATACTAAGACTATGTCTTAAATTGTTCCTTATACATTCAAATATATACGGGTTATGGTTTTAATAATGCCGTTAGAGTTTTCCTTACGGCGAGGACACGATAGGCCATCGCAGCATCGGAGAAAAGTGCAGATGGGATAACATGCATATCGCAGGGCTGTGCTTTGTTTGTAATACCCGGATATTTATTTAATTTAAATATTATAAAATAGGTGAATATGTGGTCTCAAATATTGAGCATAAATTATCTTATTTTCTAAGATAAATTCTGTCGAAATTAAAAGAGATAAGGTGCCAAAAGGGCCAAAAACACATTTTTAAGGTATAAAATGGACTGAAAATATTATGATAAATCTTAAAGGGCAGTAAAATAATTATTGAAAATTAGGGAAAATATTGTCCCTAATTATAGCAATTTAATAAATTATTTCCTTGGAAATAATAAGGGAAAATTTAATATTAATATAAAAACCCTAAATTAGGCCCCAAGATTTTTAATATAATGCATGGGATATAAAATACCAAAGTCAGTCAAATAGTTGTGAGATAATAATTTATCCTAATTAAGAAAATTATCAACAATTAGTAAGTGGCAAATCTGATATTTAATGAGATAATATAAGATGATTAAGATATTAAGTAAATTAAATAAATAATTAAAGGGGGAGGCGAAATTCATAATAAAAATAAATCAAAATATTAAATATGTGTGTGAAAAGGGTTGTGGTTATTTCAAATAATATCTAGATATTTGGAATTTAATAATAACATATTTGGTAAAGAGCCAACGGGAGAAATGAGAACCTAGGTAGAAGTAAAATTCTACCTCAAAATATATGAACTAAGTCTTTAACATCCTGGACTTTTTATAAACTAGTAGAATTTTATCCGGAGTGGACTATCTCTGAAGTCATTTATGAAACCAACAGAGTCATTAAGAGACAGGATAAATAAGAAATAGGGCAGATAGTAGAATGAGAACCAATATAAAACAAGACCGTTGTGACAAACCAGGAACTAAGTTTCTTAGGTCAGGACATATTATAAACCAGCGAATTTTTGTCCAGAAGCTGGTACTTCCGGAAGTTATTTCCGTATCCGATGGCGTCTGTCCAAAAATGTTCAGCGGGCAACGGAATACCCTTAATGGGATCAAAACTTTAGTTAACCCAAGTGGTTTTAAAGAGAAAGAATAGAACTTCAGTGCCTTGTTCTCGGATTTTTGGGATTCGTCAAGATTACGCGATTAGAACACCGAACCGGGAACTTTATCGGTGCGCAGTGCATAAAGCACATGGGTGACATCATGGATGATGCAATCTTCTTCTAGAAGGATGACATGGGCATGAGATCGGCCAAGGCATTGGAATGCCAAGATTGAGCCACGTGTCAAAGTGGGATCCGACGGTTGAAATCCAGTCTGATAAAGCATGAATAGTAACCTCATCTTTGCCTATAAATAGAAGCCAACCCTCTTCTCATTTCTCACACCAAAACCATGTTCTAGAGAGAGGTTAGAGAGAAGGAGGAGTCCGGAGAAAATCTAGCGGAGCTCTGGTTAAGTTCTTCGGTCCCTAGTATTAAACTTTGGTAGTTCTTTCGGTAGATATAGTAGAAATGCTAGATTTATCTTTAAATTTCCCAGATAGTTTAAATATCATGTTTAGGGGTAAATATGGTATTTATTTCGAAAATATATTGGGAAAAGAGATATGTCAAAATTCGGAGAGATAGGGTCAAAGTAGCGAAGCTCGGCTAAATTTCGCCGATTAGGCAAACTAGGGGCAAAATGGTAATTTGTACCTAAAATGCCTGTTATGCTGCTAGATATTGATAAATATTATCCTTATAGGATATCTGAGATAATCACATCGCTGTCGTACCGCTGTTGTACCGTTGTTGTGCCGCTGTTTGCATCGCTGTCAAAAATTACCGTTTTTCGTAAAACGTACCGAAATACCGTCAACGAAGGTACGTTCGCAGCGTACTGTAATACCGACTCGATGCTTGTGTTATGCTTATATATGATTGCTTTGTGTTCTGTCATCGAGACTCGTCTCAATTGTTTTTGATGCAATCATGAATATACACGGGTTATGGTATTGTTAACGCCGTTGAGAGTTTTCTTAGCGCTATGGACACGACTGTACATCGTGGCACCGGAGAGTATGCAGACTGGGATAACAAACATACTGCGAGGGGCTGTGTATTGTTATTGCCTTATATACATTATTATGTATTTCCTACATCTTTTATGGGCTTTTGTAGTGATTATTGTGAAAATGTCATGAATACCTGTCATACATATATTGTTTACATAAGCATGAGGTTAACCGTTACCTGAGGTCCGATGGGCATTGGACCTCGTCGAATGGATAGACGGGGAAAGGGTCATGAACCGGAGGAGGCACCGGGGGATGGAGCTGTAGATAAACACCAAGTAAATGGAGTCGTGAGAAGGCACCGGTCAAAGGAAATGCGGGAAGGAAGTCAACGGAACCTACCTTATGGCATGAATCTAATAAAGTTACTTCACATCATTTGGTGCTTAAACTAGAAGGGTCGTCTATGTGGTTCGGTCAATCATCACCCTAGCACGGTGAGACTTCCACTAGACCTACCCAGCCTGGCCAAATGAGATGATTTAACTGAGTTAGGTTCTATGTCCCAAGTCTACCTAAGGCTTGGCGGAAAAGGGTATAGTTACATAGAAGAAATGTAATTATAGGGTTTTGTATTACTGTATCACATGAATAATTCCTTCGGGAGATTTTGTAATATATATATCAGTATACGTGTAACATCCCATTTGAAAACGGCGGAATTTTTTTTTTTAAACGTTTCCAAATATTTCAAGCAGAGTAATCAGAGTAGAGCATTGGAGCGAGTGAGTAACTGATTCATAACAAACATCAACCATAGTGTAACATTGTAATGATTACATTAATCCTAGAGTTTGAAAGTGAATAACTGAAAGCGATAAAGATAGATGAGTCTCTGGCTGCACGACTCGTTGCTTGCCTCGATCTTCGATCCGTATTCCTCTCGGATCCCGAAGCTATAGCGAGATTCAATTTACCGCATTGAATCTCGGGTAACGGTTAATCTCAAACCCAAACAATACAAAGTATACGGATAACGAGATATTCTAGACAATACAACAAGTATATCACTACATAAGCATACAGCAGATGCATGATCATTATGCCGACAAAACATAAGCATTACGCAAAGTATGTAAAGCCCCACAATGTAAAACAACAATAACATCTTGCACTATTCACCGGTGCCACGATACCACTCGTGTTCTCGGCGCTAGAAAAACATACGGCGTTATTATGACTATAACCGTGTAAAAGCTGCTCGTATATCGGTCTACGAACGTATCTATCACATATATGCATTTAAGAAGCACAAGATTAGTGTTACATAAAGACGCGTCCGTACCTTCGTTGACGACGTTAGGTACTTCGCGGAAAACTTACTTTTTACGGAAAAACGTGAAATGTTCACCGCGGCACGTCGGACGGCAGAACGGCAGCAAATCAAAGTTTCTGATGCCCTATCAGAGTAATATCACTTTCATTAGTGATTTGCAATCATAACTGGCATTTTAGGTAAAAATTACCATTTTTCCCTTCTACCCCTAATTTGGCGAAATTTTGCCAAAACTTCGTTACTTTGACCTTATTCCATTTCAAAATTATCCCCACTATGTTTTTACCTCGTCATGCATCTTTCAATGCAATGAGGCATAAAAACAAACATAGGAACAAATTCGAAACTTCCTAGATCAAAACAACGGTTCTACTATAACTACCGAAAGAACTACGGAAACTAAAAACTAAGGACGAAGAACTTACTCGGAGCTAAGGCAGAATTTTTCCAGAGCTTCTCTCTCTAGAACCTCTCTCTAGGATTCAGATTTGGTGTGAAGAATGAGAGCAAGAGGGCTTGCTATTTATAGGGAAAAATAGGGACAAGGTGGGAATTTCCACAAAAGTCTTCGATCGGATTCGGCCGTTGGATTGCATTTTTGAGGACAAAACACTCTTGGCCATCCATGGTCAAGATCGACATCTAAGAGCCCTAAAGTCAAAGGATGAGTTGTCATCCATGATGGCTCTTTGCTTTATGGCCTTCGGCGATAAAGCTACTCCGTCGATGTCCGTTTCGCGCGATTTCGCGAAACTCAAAAATCCGGGCATGTAACTTTGGAGGTCTTTTCATCCTCTTTCATATTATCTATTTGGATCCTCTTTTTGATCATATCTAGGTATTCTCCGGTGCGTCGGAAGATATTCAGACAAACGCGTCTGATTACGGAAATCGCTTCCGATAGAACCAACTTACGGACAATAATTCGCTGAATCGTAAAACGTCCAGTGGTTGCTAACTTAATCCCGTGTTTGAAAACACGCAATTGTTTCTATAGGTTCTCACCTTGCCTATCTCGACTCTACTCTATCGATCAACTTTTCGTCTTATTTGAAATTAGGGTTTTCGGTTGCGGAATCGACGTCCGGTAAATTCTTTCTTCGCGTAAAAATTCACTTGTTCTTAATTTGATCAGTCTGAAAATACTTCTACCTCTGGTTTACCCGTAGAATTTATTTCTAACTTTTCCTGGCTCGCCTATAAGCGACTCACCGCATTATATTATTATTTTATTCTAATTATCATTTTAATTATTTAAACAATTCTTTTTAATTAAAAATACTAAGAATTTTGGCCCCCTCTTTTTAAAATTCAGTTTTAATTATTTTTCCATTTTTTAAAAATATAATATTTTTTTCCAAAAAATCCCGTTTTACCGCCCGTTAGGGCTTAATCGACCTAATTTCTTCGTTTAGTGATCTTTTTAGGATCAGGTTTCTTCATATATTTATCTTTACTAATTTACAGTATATTGTTATCTTTCAAACTTTTATCGACATTGTCATTTTATATCCTATGTAAAATATTAACAATGTTTACCCCATCAGGTTACTTAATGGTTCTGAAATGCTTTTTAAACTTTTCTTCATGTTATTTCCTCTGAAATAATTTATTAAATTCTCATAATTAGGGACAATATTCTCATAATTTTCTCATAATCTTTCATGATCTTTCAGTATTTATCATAATATTTTTAGACTGCTTTTATCACCATTATTGCATTTTTAGTCATTCTGTTCATCGATTTTCTTGGAACTTTTTTGACAATTTACTCTATAATTATAAAAATTTTCTATAACAGTTTTATCTCATGAATTTACTTCATTAAAATATTCATTAATTTTCCTTTATCTCAGAAATTCCAGATTTGCTAAAATCCGGGTATTACATTTCTCTCCCCCTTAAACAAAATTTCGCCCTCGAAATTTAATATATACCAACTAGACTATGGCCATAAACTCTGGGTACTTCTCCTTCATGTCACTCTCGGTTTCCCAAGTTGCCTTGTTTGATGACAAACCCTTCCGGACCACCTTCACTATCGGTATAGTTTTAGTCCTAAGCCGTTTCTCCGGTGTTCGAGAATTTGCTCCGGCTCGACTACAAAGGTGTTATCATGCCGTACTTCAACATCATCGTACTCTATGACATGATCTCGATCCGGTAGGTATTTCTTCGGTTGTGACACGTGAAAAACATCGTGGAGATTACTCGGGTTCGGGGTAACGCTAGTTGATACGTAATCGGACCTCGCTCGGCTAACACTTCAAATGGTCCAACATAACGTGGACTAAGCTTCTTTCTCTTCGGTGTTCGCCGACACCGGTTCATCGGAGATAATTTCGAAACACATGGTCTCCGACTTCAAACTTCAACGGTCTTCTCCTCTTATCTCGCATAGCTCTTACGTCACCGTGTGCAGCAAGGAGTCTCTTCTTGATCAGAGCGATCTGCTCGGAGGTCTCTTTTAGCATATCCGGTCCAAGCAACTACTTTTCAGACGCATTTGTCCATAATAAAGGCGATTGGCACTTTCGCCCATACAAAGCCTCGAACGGGGCCATTTGTATGCTTGAATGATAACTATTGTTATATGCGAATTCTGCTAGTGAGAGGTGTTCGTCCCAATTTCCTTTGAAATCCGGGGCACATGCTCGCAAAGATATCCTCCACGTACGTATCGTCCTCTCGATTGACCATCGGTTTGAGGGTGATAAGCCGAACTGAACTTCAGCTTGGTACCCATTCCTTCATGTAGTGCTTGCCAAAAGCGGGATTGGAATCGAGTATCCCGATTAGAGATAATACTCTTAGGGACTCCGTGCAGTCTCACGATCTCTTTGATGTAGATTGCAGCCAATCGTTCTGGAGAGTAGTGGATGCTAATGGGTATGAAATGTGCCGACTTGGTTAATCGGTCGACGATCACCCAAATGGTATCGTGATTCCGATCTTAGGTAGACCTACCACAAGATCTATGGTCACATTCTCCCATTTCCACTCCGGCATAGTTCTAGTCCTTGCGAGAAGACCGGGGGTCGCCGGTGCTCAATCTTTACTTTACGGCAAGTTAGACACCCCGCCTACGTGCGAGTTACGTCTCTTTTCATTCCAGGCCACCAAACTTCGGCCTTCAAGTTCTGGTACATCTTGACCATTCCCGGATGCGAGTGTACTTACTCTTATGAGCCTCATCCAAGTATCTTCCGCTTCGGTTCATCAAGCGGCGGTATGTAAATGCGCCCCTTGTGTCGACCAATCCACTCGATGAAAGGTCGTGGTCTTGGGTTTCACCTTGAGAGATCTTCTCCCGTATGGAGATTGCCCAATCATCTTGTCTCTGAGCTTCATCAACTTCATCTCTCAGGTCATACTCCCCTTGACTCACAAGAAGATTTGCAAGGTAGGCGTCACCTGGTGCGTTGAAATCCATGCAGATTCGGTTTGAAAGATTCAGGTCTCTGAAATCTTCAAGTAATTTCTGCTCTTGTATCATCATGTATGACACTTGTACCTTCTTCCTGCTTAGAGCATCTGCAACAACATTTGCTTTCCCTGGGTGATACTTGATCTCCAGGTTGTAGTCTTTCAGCAATTCCATCCAATGACGTTGCCTCATATTCAGTTCCCTTTGATCAAAGAGATACTTCGGTGCTCTTGTGGTCATTTGTATAGTTCTACGGTCGTACCGTACGGATAGTGCCTCCATATCTTCAAAGCGAACACGATGGCAAAGCAAGCTCCAAATCGTGTGTAGGATAGTTCGACTCGTGCGGCTTCGGTGACGACGAGAGGCATAAGCCACCACTCGCCCAATTGCATTAGGACACAACCCAATCCTTGCCCACCGGCATCACCTTTGTAGACAACATATGTCTCATCGGGATCCGGGATTATCAATACCGGTGTTGTAGTCAACCTCTCCTCGATCTCGAAAGCTCTCCTCGCGGTCATCTCCCCATACAAAGGGTTGATTCTTCCTCGTAAGCTTTGTCAATGGTAGGGCAAGACGCGAGAAATCCCGTATAAATCTGCGGTAATATCCCGCTAGACCTAGAAAACTACGTATCTCCGTCATCGTCTCGGCCTCTTCCAGTCCAGAACTGCTTCCACCTTGCCTGGGTCAACAGCAACTCCGTCGCTAGATATCACATGGCCCAGAAATCTCACTTCCGGCAGCCAAAATTCACATTTGCTCAACTTTGCGTAGAGCTGCTTCTCTCTTAGTATGCTCAATACTAGGCGCAGATGTTCTTCATGCTCTTTTCTGCTTTTGGAATAGACGAGTATATCGTCAATGAACACCACCACAAATTGGTCTAGGTGTTGTCGGAAGATACGGTTCATGTAATCCATGAATACCGCGCAGTGCATTTGTTAATCCGAAGGGCATCACAAGGAATTCGTAGTGCCCATATCTGGTTCTGAAAGCCGTCTTGGAAATATCATCGTCTTTGACTCGCAACTGATGATATCCCGAACACAAATCAATCTTGGAAAAGACAGTGGAACCAGATAACTGATCCAAAAGATCATCAATCCAGGAAAGTGGATATTTGTTTTTAACAGTCACTTTATTTAGTTCACAATAATCGATGCAGAGTCGAAAACTTCCATCTTTCTTTTTCAAAAACAGAACTGGAGCTCCCCAGGGTGATACACTGGGTCGGATGAACCCCTTCTTCGAAGTTCTTCCAAATTGGTTCTTCAACTCTTGCATTTCATTTGGAGCCATACGATACGGCGCCTTTGATATTGATCCGTGCCAGGCATCAATTCAATATTGAACTCCACCTCTCGGATAGGAGGTAACTTGGTGAGATCCTCCGGAAATACATCGGGAAAATCATTCACCACAGGGATATCCTGGAGTGAAAGTTCAGCTTCTGCTTTAACCGAAAAGAATACCATGAAGGCATGGCATCCCTGTTTCACGCATCGATCAACTTCTGTAGCGGAGAGAAAGCTTAGGCTCACATCAACCTTGTCTCCG
Organism: Acacia melanoxylon; assembly: GCA_019022615.1. Lineage (NCBI taxonomy): Eukaryota > Viridiplantae > Streptophyta > Magnoliopsida > Fabales > Fabaceae > Acacia > Acacia melanoxylon. Next base: position 6,703,524 of record JAFJYJ010000029.1, read on the forward strand.
GGAAATGATATCTTCTTCTTGCCACAATCGATCATTGCACCGTTGGCTGTTAGCCAATTCAGACCGAGAATGACGTCGATGCCGTGAAGAGGAAGACGGATAAGATCTATCTTTGAAACTCGCCCATCCACGTTAGCGGTACAGTTCATACATGCATCAGAAGCTAAAGATTTTACACCCAGCGGTGTAGACACTACCAGATCAAAAGGTAAACTACAGGCATGCATTCCTAAACGACTTGCACAATCATAGGAAATAAACGAATGACTGGCACCCGAATCATACAATGCTTGCAATTTACTCCCATTAAGATAGATGGTACCTTGGACCATTTCTGGAGACTGTCTAGCCTCGGTGTTTGTCAACGCAAAGATCCGGCCAGCGCTCTGAGGTCTCGCCTCTGCAGCCTTCTCAGGGCAATCCCGGCTAATGTGTCCAGGCTTCTGGCACCTGAAACAGACTTGTTTCCCATCACAGTTGGCTCCTGGATGGTACTTCTTGCATTTTGGACATGTCTGGGATCCCGGCTATTTGGGGTAATCAATTGTCCAGTTTGGTAGGGTTTCCTGTTTCCGCCTCGGTTATCGCTCCAAGGCGCCTTCCTCTTCGTGAGGAGCCTCCGCGGTTAAACCCACCGCGGGTTGCATTGTTTCCTTCTTGGCCTCGAATTTTCGCAGTTCTTTCAAATTGCGCTCGATCAATCTGCGGGATTCCATGACTTGGGCCATTCTCGGAAATTGTTGCGATACTAGCCTCGCCCTTATGTCATATTTCAGTCCGGTCACTAGTCGATTCGCCTTCCAGCTCTCATTTTTGTGGCTGTTCAGATATGATGAATAACGAGACAGGTTGGTAAAACGAGTGAAGTAGTCGTCGAAAGATTCATCATTTCCTTGCCGGATGTGAAGAAATTCTTCTTCCTTAATCACCTGTACCGATGGAGGAAAATACTGTTCGTTAAACTGTTCCAGGAATGCTTCCCAAGTAACAGGGCCTTGAAGGGTTGTGGAAACACTCTTCCACCACCTGTGGGCATCGCCCTCTAGCTTGTAGATTGCCAGCTCAGCCTTCCGGTCTCCCGGGCACTCAATGACTTCGAATATCTTCTCCAGACTCAGAAGCCAATCCTCAGCCAATTCACTCTTTCCCGGAAACCGGGTGGTTTAAGCTTGCGTAACTGGTTGATTGACTTTCGTGGTTCTTTCTCTTCTTCCTTGTCTTGGAGGTGATCGGGATCGATCAGATTCATTTTCTTCATCGTTATGTTCATCGTTGTCCTCCTCTTCATTATCATCTTCTTCTTCGTCATTGTCACTTTCCTCATCACGTTCTTCCTCGCGTTGTCGTGCTTCCAACTGTCTTTGGGCTTCTTCATCCTGTTGATGTTGCCTTGCCAAGAGTGCATCTATGAGAGCTCTCTGCTAATTTAGACTCTGTACTAAACTACACTTCGGACTTATTCGCTCCAGAACTTTTCTCTATATGTCGGCCGCTCCACTTGATGATCGAGAATTCGCTCAGGATTGACCGTAAAGTTCTTGTCACGTCGTACTTTGATATATAGTATTTCCCGTGGCACCAATATACCGTGGTCAATACCAGATATCAAAATGTCTCCATGGCGCCCATACACCATGGTAACACAAGATACCTTAAATGTTTCCATGGCGCCCATACATCATGACAACACAAGATACCTCCTACTCAATGACACGATCGCGGTCCGGTTGTAGTAACTAGGAGATATGCATCGGAAACTAAAATTTTTGTGGCAAGTAAGATAACTATTTATCAAACCATATGGGAAATCTATAGGCATGTCTATCGCAGACTCTATCACACTAGTACTACAAACGAACGGACACTCGTACTATTTCCCTCGTTAAGGATTTCGTTGATTCGGTCTACTCAGAAACGGGTACGAAATATCGTATCAGGAGTTCCTCTACATGAGTCAAATACTGCATGTATCTATCCTTGTTGGTCTCGGAGTTTCATCCGGTGTGGCCCAGCTCCACATATAAGCTCTTATTTGGGACGTAATAGTCGTCCAAAGTACAAACCGATGATTATCGAATTATCGAGTTATCGAGATCGATATCGAGTTATCGAATGATCGTGGTCGATATCAAATATGAATATAGACGATGGATTTGCGATTCGGGTTAGAATGATGCACCGACGAGAGGGTGGTACACGGTTCGAAGGGTATACCGGTCTAGACCGGTACACCGACTTAGGGCTATATCGTACTCATTTTCAAAAATGTGCTCACAATTTAAAAGGTTTTTGAACATAACTCCGTTATCCGAACGTAATGGCCGGTATTGTCCATCATGGGGCCTCACCAACCTCTATGGCGACTTATGGCACACCCACATAGACTAGCCTTGCCTTTGGCACCAAACCGTTTGTAATACCATAGTCAAGTTCATGCCAGAATGAATGCTCTAATACCAAAAATGTAACATCCCATTTGAAAGCGGCGGAATATTTTTTTTTTAAACATTTCCAAATATTTCAAGTAGAGTAATCAGAGTAGAGCATTGGAGCGAGTGAGTAACTGATTCATAACAAACATCAACCATAGTGTAACATTGTAATGATTACATTAATCCTAGAGTTTGAAAGTGAATAACTGAAAGCGATAAAGATAGATGAGTCTCGGCGCACGATCATCGTTGCTTGCCTCGATCTTCGATCCGTATTCCTCGGATCCCGAAGCTATAGCGAGATTCAATTTACCGCATTGAATCTCGTGTAACGGTTAATCTCAAACCCAAACAATACAAGTATACGAGATAACGAGATATTCTAGACAATACAACAAGATATCACTACATAATCATACAGCGAGATGCATGATCATTATCCGACAAAACATAAGCATTTCGCAGTATGTAAAGCCCCACAATGTAAAAAACAACAATAACAGCTTGCACTATTCACCGGTGCCACGATACCACTCGTGTTTTCGCGCTAGAAAAACATACGGCGTTATTATGACTATAACCCGTGTAAAACTGTCGTATATCGGTCTACGAACGTATCTATCACATATATGCATTTAAGAAGCACAAGATTAGTGTTACAGTACGCGTCCGTACCTTCGTTGACGACGTTAGGTACTTCTGGCGGAAAACTTACTTTTTACGGAAAAACGTGAAATGTTCACCGCGCACGTCGGACAGCAGAACGGCGGCAAATCAAAGTTTCTGATGCCCTATCAGAGTAATATCACTTTCATTAGTGATTTGCAATCATAACTGGCATTTTAGGTAAAAATTACCATTTTTCCCTTCTACCCCTAATTTGGCGAAATTTTGCCAAAACTTCGTTACTTTGACCTTATTCCATTTCAAAATTATCCCCACTATGTTTTTACCTCGTCATGCATCTTTCAATGCAATGAGGCATAAAAACAAACATAGGAACAAATTCTGAAACTTCCTAGATCAAAACAACAGTTCTACTATAACTACCGAAAGAACTACGGAAACTAAAAACTAAGGACAGAAGAACTTACTCGGAGCTAAGGCAGAATTTTTCCAGAGCTTCTCTCTCTAGAACCTCTCTCTAGGATTCAGATTTGGTGTGAAGAATGAGAGCAAGAGGGCTTGCTATTTATAGGGAAAAATAGGGACAAGGTGGGAATTTCCACAAAAGTCTTCAGATCGGATTCCGGCCGTTGGATTGCATTTTTGAGGACAAAACACTCTTGGCCATCCATGGTCAAGATCGACATCTAAGAGCCCTAAAGTCAAAGGATGAGTTGTCATCCATGATGGCTCTTGCTTTATGGCCTCCGGCCCGATAAAGCTACCCGATCGATGTCCGTTTCGCGCGATTTCGCGTAAAAACTCAAAAATCCGGCATGTAACTTTGGAGGTCTTTTCATCCTCTTTCATATTATCTATTTGGATCCTCTTTTTGATCATATCCAGGTATTCTCCGGTGCGTCGGAAGATATTCAGACAAACCCGTCCGATTACGGAAATCGCTTCCGATAGAACCAACTTTACGGACAATAATTCGCTGAATCGTAAAACGTCCAAAGTGGTTGCCTAACTTAATCCCGTGTTTGAAAACACGCAATTGTTTCTATAGGTTCTCACCTTGCCTATCGACTCTACTCTATCGATCAACTTTTCGTCTTATTTGAAATTAGGGTTTTCGGTTGCGGAATCGACGCCTGGTAAATTCTTTCTTCGCGTAAAAATTCACTTGTTCTTAATTTGATCAGTCTGAAAATACTTCTACCTCTGGTTTACCCGTAGAATTTATTTCTAACTTTTCCCTGGCCCGCCTATAAGCCGACTCACCGCATTATATTATTATTTTATTCTAATTATCATTTTAATTATTTAAACAATTCTTTTTAATTAAAAATACTAAGAATTTCGGCCCCCTCTTTTTAAAATTCAGTTTTAATTATTTTTCCATAATTTTTTCCATTTTTTAAAAATATAATATTTTTTTCCAAAAAATCCCGTTTTACCCTCGCCCGTTAGGGCTTAATCGACCTAATTTCTTCGTTTAGTGATCTTTTTAGGATCAGGTTTCTTCATATATTTATCTTTACTAATTTACAGTATATTGTTATCTTTCAAACTTTTTTATACCGACATTGTCATTTTATATCCTATGTAAAATATTAACAATGTTTACCCCATCAAAGTTACTTAATGGTTCCGAAATGCTTTTTAAACTTTTCTTCATGTTATTTCCTCGAAATAATTTATTAAATTCTCATAATTAGGGACAATATTCCCATAATTTTCTCATAATCTTTCATGATCTTTCAGTATTTATCATAATATTTTTAGACTGCTTTTATCACCATTATTGCATTTTTAGTCATTCTGTTCATCTGATTTTCTTGGAACTTTTTTGACAATTTACTCTATAATTATAACAATTTTCTATAATTGTTTTATCTCATGAATTTACTTCATTAAAATATTCATTAATTTTCCTTTATCTCAGAAATTCCAGATTTGCTAAAATCCGGGTATTACAACACGTCAGGCATCATCATATGTCTGAGTATTTCATATCAGTTACTCAGTGTTATACCTGTTGTTCAAATTTTAGTACATGCTCTCCGTTTCCGCAAAACACTAAGCTGTAGCACCTCAAAACTTTGATGAATTTTTATAAAACTACGTGTCACCGGCACGATTTATGCTACGAAATTTGGGGTGTTACATTGTTATTGCCTTACATATTGTTAATGTTTTGAAAATGAGATTTTGTACTACTGTAATACATGTCATACATATATTGTTACATAAGCATGAGGTTAACCGTTACCTGAGGTCCGATGGGCATTGGATTGGACCTCAGTCTTAACTAATAGTCAAGGAAGGATCATGGATCACAGAAGGCACCAGTAGAGCCGTGGAAAGACGCCAATGGACGGAGCCAAGAGAAGGCACCGGTCAAATTGAAGAAAGCGAACAAGAACTACTTTATGGCATGAATCTAATAAGGTTACTTCATATCATTTGGTGCTTAAACTAGAAAGGGTCATATATGTGGTTCAGTCAATCAGTCGCCGTTAACATCGGGGAGACTTCCACTAGACCTTACCCAGCCTGGCCAAATGGGACTTTATAAAAGCAGTATAATTTTTTTTTTAAATCATAGTAGAGCATTTGAGCGGAAGAGTAACTTATATATAGATTCAAAAAGTCGTAAGTCTGGCTGTTTACAACATCGGTACAGTAACCGAGTGTTTCAAAAGTACAAAACATCTGAAAGAAAGGCTTCCGCCGGAACATCAAAAGTAAAGGACAACATCGGAAAGTCTTCATCCGGGTCCTTGAACCTGCTGCTTTCCTCTCTCCTCGGTCCTCGGTCCTTCCGAACATGATGCTAAGTTAAGAGCTGAGATCCAATTTACCACATTGGATCTCAGGTAACGGTTAACCTCATGTTTATGTATACACATACAGACAACAGACATCCATAATATCAACAGCACAACAATCACTCTACCACAACCCATGCATATGTATTGCCCCCAAAGATGCGTACACATTGCACCCAAAGATACGAGACCTATTGCACCCAAAGATACGGACATATTGCACCAAAGATACGAGACATATCCTCTAACCGCTATATGCACTCGCACAGTATAACATCTCTACAACACACATACCACATATATGTAAACCATAAACATCAGAGATAAGGTTACCAGTACGCGAACGTACCTTCGTTGTCGACTACGGTACGTTTTACGAAAAACGGTGATTTTTGACAGCGGGTGAAATAGCGGTACGACGGCGGTACAACAGCGGTCTGATTATCTCAGATATCCTATAAGGATAACATTTATCAACTTCTAACAGTATAACAGGCATTTTAGGTACAAATTACCATTTTGCCCCTGAACCCCTAATCGGCGGAATTTCGCCAGAGCTTCGCTATTTTTTGCTCTATCTCTCCAGAATTTTGACAGATCTTTTCCCTCATCATATTTTCGAAATATGTATCATATTTACCCCTAAATATGATATCTAGAATATCTTGAAAAATTAAAGATAAATCTAGCATTCCTACTATATCTACCGAAAGAACTACCGAAACTAAAGACTAAGGACCGAAGAACTTACCCGAGACTTTGCTCGACTTTCTCCGAGCTTCTCTCTCTAACTTCTCTCTAAGGGGCAGATTTTTGGTGTGAAAAATGATGAAGGTGCTCATGCCTTTATATAGGCAAAAATTGTGCCACTTTGGTAATTTCCATATTCCAAATCTTGTAATTTTCTCTTACCTTATAACCAAGTAAAATAAAGGCTAAATGGTGGTTAATTCTTGACCATGGGCAGCCCTTAGTCGACATTGGGGAGTGATGTGGCAGCAAGCCATTGGTCCAAAAATGGTGAGTCAACTTGCTTTATGGCCGGTTCGACAGATTTTCCCTGTTCGGTCTCCGTTTCGCGTCTCTTCGGAGAAATCTCAAAATTCTGGATTCATAACTTTGAAGATCTTCTCTTCCTCATCAATAATATCTAATTTAACTTAGATTTCGGTCCCTTACAGGGTTCCAACAATCCAGTTGAAGTTTTCTCAAAAAACGTGTCCGAACACGTCCGGTGTCGGAAATCGCTTTCGGAATCATCAATCTCTGGATAATAATTCACTGATTCCAAATATGTCCAGATAATTATAAACTCATCTCTAGATGTTGAGTTATAATTATTTTCTTCAAATCCAAAATGTGAATATCGCATTTTTCCCTATTTCGTCTTATTAGGCAAATGCGCTACCGAGCCTCGGAATCAACTTCCGGAAGAGGTCACTTGAAGGTAAAAACTCACTGATCAATATTTTACCTTGACTTTGGAATTCCTATTCCTGGTTCTCTAGATAGGATCCGTTTCCTATTTATTCCATTACTATTCACTATATTATATAATAATACAATTTTACAAAAATATCATGATATTTATTTTTTTTTCTTTTATTTATTTATTTATTTTTCTAAGCATAAAATATGTTATTAATATTTTTATTTTTTATTTATTTAATAATTTCGAATTTCTCCAATTAAAAATAATTATTTAAATTATTTTTAATTCATTTACTTTATACCTTAATTATCCCATTAATTACCAGATTAGCCACTTACTAATTTTTGATAATTTTCTTAATTAGGATAAATCATTATCTCACAATTATTTTACTTACATTGGTATTTTATATCCCATGTAAAATATTAAAAATCATGGGGTCAATTATGATCCCCAAAATAATATTAAATCTTGCCTCAATATTTTCCAAGGAAATTAATCCCAAAAATTACCTAAATTAGAGACAACATATTCTCCAATTTTTAATAAATATTTCATTGCCTCTTAGGATTTATCATAATATTTTCAGGGTATTTTATGGCCCATAATTGCATTTAGGGATTTTTAGCTCTTTATTCACCCTAATTTCAATAGAAATTGCTTTAGAAAATAAGATAATTATTACTTCTTATTTGAAACCACATATTCACCTATTTTCAATAGGTATTATCTATTGAAATATAATATTCCGGATAAATAATTATCCGGGTATTACAGTCAAATTGAAGAAAGCGAACAAGACCTACTTTATGGCATAAATCTAATAAGGTTACTTCATATCATTTAGTGCTTAAACTAGAAAGGGTCATATATGTGGTTCAGTCAATCAGTCGCCGTTAACATCGGGGAGACTTCCACTAGACCTTACCCAGCCTGGCCAAATGGGATGATTTAACTGAGTTAGGTTCTATGCCCCAAGTCTACCTAAGGCTTGGTTGAAAAGGGTATAGTTACATGGAAGAGTTGTAATTATAAAGTTTTGTATTATTGTATCACATGAATATTCCTTCGGGAAATTTGTAATATATCAGTATACGTCAGGCATCAGCATATGTTTGAGTATTTTATATTAGTTACTCGTTGTTCAATTTTTTAGTACATGCTCTCCGTTTTCGCAAAACGCTGAGTTGTAGCACCTCAAACTCTAACAAATTTTATAAAATCACGTGTCACCGGCACGATTTATGCTTTGAAATTTGGGGTGTTACAACTATCATCACTTAAAGTTAGACTTTCAGCAAAGTCAATACTTCCAGTGGCGACATTAAAAGTCGCCGCCAAATGTCACTGCTGAAATTCTTTTTTTTTTTTTTTTTAGTTACATTGGCAGCTGTAAGTTTGGTAAAGGAACAAATAAATATTAATTCAGGTGATTTATTCAACCTCCCCTATTTTATATATATAAGCTTACATCGTGGTCAATTTAGAATTTGGAAATAAGTAAATAAGTGAATGATCAGCACAATTTTTTTTAAAAAAATTGATTTTACTTTTGAATATTGAGGAAGAAATTTAAATAGTGAATACAATATTTGAAACGCAAATATTGTCATTTATTTTTAACTTGCACAAATACTTTAATAGTATGAATAGTTTATTTAATGTTTTGTGTAACTAATTCAGTCCTTAAAATAAGTACTACCATTAATATTGACCATCATTTCTTAATCTAAACTTGAACATTTTTATTAATTTCAGACAAATTTAATGAATTAACTGTCATTTCTAGGTCAATGTGAATTAGTTTAAAATGCCCTAAAATATTGGAACCACAGGGAGTATGTACATACGGACAGTCTATTTATTTATTTATTTAATCATGAACATTGTTCTTGAGAAACTTGAAATTTCATAATTAAATTAGCAATGGATTAGAATTAATTCATAATTATAAGCGTATTCCTGCAAAAAAAGAGTAGAATGAGAATTGGGTACACATTTTTACGTTATCATCATCATCATCGTTAATTTGTAACTCTATCCATTTTCATCGAATGTTTTCTTAATCATGACTCGAATACAGTACAAGAGACAAATATGAGTTTGGATGTGGAGACGGCAGTTAGTAAGGTACCAGCATATTATCTTATGTGGTTGGAAGCAAGACTTGATAAAAAAAATAGTTATTTTGTTTTATGATTTGTTTCTTTTATAAAACAAACAAATATTTATCTATATATACAATATATATATATTAAAAAAAACTGTACTACTTGTCGCAATAAAGTTATTCAAATTTTTATATATTCTATATAATCGCAACAAATATTTTTGTCCAACAAAGATATTATATAAATATAAGTATAAATCTATTTGTACAATCAAATTTTTGTAAAAAACGTGTACTATTTATTGATATAAAATTATTCAAATATGTATATATCCTATATAATCGCAACAAATATTTTTTTCTAAAAAAATATATTATGTAAATATAAGAATATAAAGGGTAGATTTATTCTTCTATTTCATTAAAAACCTTCACATGTGGTGGTTGTAGAATTTTACTTGTTCCATTTCTCTAATGTTGATCCTATAGGCAAGACAAACAAATAATTGTTCTTCTAAAGCGAATTAATGAACATTGATGTGCCTATTTAATTTTTGAATCACATATTAAATCATGAAGTAAATTTCATTGGTTTTAATTAATACACCAATAATCATAACTAAAAGCAAGAGAGCAAAGAGATAATTGAATTAACAAGTGATTTGGAAAAGAAGGGATGACTTTGAGGAGGCAACGTGGTCATTTAAGAATATTCAGAAATTCCTAATTAGGCATCTTGGCCAGATCAAGAATTTGTTAAAAAATGGAGGCCTAAAGTTAGATTTTAGTATTTCAGCTAGATTTATATAGTATTCTCCCTTTTGAAAATCATATATAATTAAAGAAAATTCAATACAAAGCTCTATGTAAAGCAATTGAAAATTTCTGTCTTGTACAAATACATTTCATATGCTATGCTACCATCAACCTATTAATGAGTACCTAATGAATCAACATACATAAAAAAGACTATACAAAATAACTGTAGATAGTAGTAAATTCAGCAATACACCTCACACATAAATGCTAAGCAAATAAATCCAAACAATTGCGAACCAAAAACAAAAACCCCACATCCATATTCTAATCAAATCTTATAATGTTCAGTACTAAAAAAAGAAAATGCACAAACACAACAAAACAACCAATATTCAGTATGTCATCAAGATTAGTATTACTAAATTTCCTAGCTAGCTCTTCCTTCTTACGGTCCCATCTATAAACAAGGATATGAAACACACAACAGTCATCAAAATCATCACTTTTGATCATTTCATATGTTGTGTTTTCTTAGATTATATATTAGTTTATTAATCAAACTATTTAGTTTGAAGAAAAAATATAAAAATAAACATTCTCAAAACTATTTTAGTTAGCTTCCTTAATCTCTCCAAAAAAAGTCAACTAGCTTTTATAATTAGGACTGGAGGGAGTAGTATATATGAAATGATGGCAACTAGAAATTAATATTAACATTAAAAAGTAATCGTTGAATAATATTGCGTGCACACATATATAAAATAGATAATAGACCTTTCAAATACCTAGCAATGAAAAATATATATCTGTTTATCTTGTATATCAAATATCAATATAAATCTGAGGAATAACCATCTCATCCATATTTTTCCCCCACAACATATAAACATTCTCAATACACACACATACATATATATAAACATCCGAAAAATATTGTTGCTGCATAAAAATAAATTAGTCAAATTTTTGAAAACATAAAGAAGGTTTTGAATCAAATTAATTAATCAAAGAGAGAGGTTGAAAGAAGGTGTAACATCCCATTTTCCAAAAGCCGTAAAAAAAAAATTTCCATCAGAGTAGAGCATCGGAGCGATTGAGTAACTGATATATATATTCAAAATACCCACGGTAGTATGTCTGGCTGGTTTTATCAGCGGTACATTAGTGGTTCAACAAAAACGTAAATACATCATAAGTGTCTCCCTGACGATTCTCACGCCGTGGCAACCGAAGATAGTCCTCAGTCAGTTCTCTGTGCGGCATGCTTGCCTTTCTCCTCAGTCCTCGGTCCTCCCGACCCTGAAGCTATATTAAGGGCTGAGGTCCAATGCATAAGGACCCCAGGTAACGATTAACCTCATGTTTACATACACAACATGTGGACTACGGACGTTCACAACATTAACAGCACATGAGCCCAACAACAGATATATTACACACACAACCAATGCAGATATATTGCTCCCAGCATTATCACACACAACCAATGCAAATATATCGCTCCCAGCATTACAGACGCATCGCTCCCAGCTTACATACAATTATACTCTAACATCTATATGTACTCAAGCAACATAACAACTATACACACACAATACACATAGCACATACATGCATAACATAAACATCAGCGTTAGTGTTACAGTACGCGAACGTACCTTCGTTGACGGTAAACAGTACATCTGTTGGTTAGTACGTAATCACAGGTATCCTATAAGGACAATAGCATATTTGTTACTAAACAATCATCATAACAGTCATTTTAGTCAAAAATGACCATTTTACCCCTGACTCCCCTAATCGGCGGAATTTCGCCAAAACTTCGTTACTTTGACTCTAATCTTCCAAAATTTTGCCATATCTCTTTCTCCAACATAATTTTCAAAATATATATCATATTTAACCCTAAAACATGATATTAAAATAATACTTGGAAGATTAAAGATCAAACTAACATTTCTACTATAACTACCGAATCAAAAACTAGAACTTAAGACTAGGTACCGAAGAAATTATCTAGCACTTCGCTACTCCTTCTTCAGAGCTCCTCCTTCTCTCTAACTTCTCACTCTATTTCGAAATATGCAAGGGAATTGGTGAGGAATGAAGTGAAGAGGGGTTTCCTATTTATAGAGAATTTTCATGGATCTCAACCCTTGGATCAACTTTTGCATCAACGGTTAAGAAGACGAAGATGTGGCCTCTTGCAAACCATTCATTTTCCTCTCTTCTCTACCACAAATTCGCCCCCCATGTCATCCCATGTCATCAACATGATGTCATTCATGTGCTTTATGAACTTCTACCGATAAAGTCCCCTGTTCGGTAGTCTAATAGAGTAATCTTAACTAATCTCAAAAATCCAACAGCAAAGCCTTGAAGGTCTATTCTTCCTCTTTTAAAATACTTGGGTTAACTAAATTTTTGATCCCATTAAGGGTATTTCGTAGCTTTGCTTGAACATTTTCGGATAACCGCCAGTCGGTTACGGAAATTACTCGGTAACACCAAATTCGGGACAAAAATCCACCGATCCATAATATACCCAGATGTTTACTACTTAGTTCAAAAATTTCAAGGTAGGATTTATTTTCCATTGGTTCTCACTTATCTTATCTGCCCTTTTTCACAAAATATCTTTTTCGTCTTATCTCAATCATTCCGCCGGTTACGGAAATGACTTCGGAGATAACCCACTCCGAGATAAAAATACACTTGTTTATAATATATCTTGATCTTAGAAACCTAGTTCATGGTTTTCAAGATAAGATTTAATTTCTATCGGTTCTCATTTATCCTATTTGTTTTTTTTGACAAATATCTAACAAAATATTCCTTTTTCGTCAAATATCCTTTTCACACTTACTCTTCTTCCTTTTTTTTTTTCAAAAACGTCCCCCCCTTTTGGACGTTTCAACATATTTTTTAATAAAACCAATTTATACTCTAATTATTTAATTAGGTAATTACCCCATTGGTTAATCCCTTGTTAGTCAATTAAGCTTTAGGGATTAAGCGTAATTCACCTTATATACTTCTTAATTATGCCAAATTAATTAGCAACACTCTTTATGCTAACCTTGACCCTCCATTGGTCATTAATCTTCACTTAGGGGTTGCATATAATTAACTTTGAATATCTCATTTTCTCATGCTTAAACAATTAGCCATTAATTTTTTAATTAGTCCCTTACTAATTGTTGACAATTTTCTTAATTAGGATTAATCATTTCCTCACAACTATTGGACTGACATTGGTAATTTATGCTCCATATATAATATTAAAAATCACGGGGCAACTTATGTCCCTCAAAATAATATTAATTTTTGCCTCATTATTTTCCAAGGGAAATAATCCCAAAAATTCCTAAAATTAGAGACAACATACTTTCTAATTTTTAATAATTATTTAATTGTCATTTAGGATTTATCATAATATTTTCAGGGCATTTTATGACCCACAAATTCATTTAGGGATTTTTAGCTCTTTAATCACCCTAATTTCAATAGAAATTACTTTAGAAAATAAGGTAATTATTACACTAGTTTTGAGACCACATATTCACCTATTTCCAATAGGTATTATTTATCGAAATATAATATTCCAGATAAATAATTATCCGGGTATTACACAAGGTAAATAAAAAATTGAAAAAAAAAAGTATTCCTTTTTTATTTAAAAAAATGAATCAATTTGATATTTTGAAAACATAAATAAGGATTTGAAAACAACCCTAATAAACAAGAAAAAAGTAAGAAAATATGTGTCAACAAAAATTCATTATATAAAAAATAAAAGTGTGAATTGAAATATCCACACTCACAAATACTATACCGTCACGATAATTATGCCCAAGAAATTATAAATTTGTCAAACAAAAATGAATATGGAAGATGTATTTAAAAGTATTTATCGGTGATAAAGTTATTTGGAATTGCTTCCCAAGAAACTAGAATAAAAACAAAAGAAAAGAAATTTAAGGCTAAAAACATAGCAAATGTGAAACAAATGGTACCACCTTGCTATTCATGATCTCATGGGATTGGTAGTTGACCATACTAGGTCTAAAGATTGAATACTTGCTAAGGAGTCGTGACGAGTATCACCTATAAATAACAGTTTTGTAAATATTATTATAAGTTTGTGGAGATCAATTAAGTTTCCTTGCTTTTCTTTTCTCTTCTATTTTTTTTAAACTTGAAATCCGAATAGGGACAATGATTTAGGTGAGTGAAGATAGTCAAGGTCCGTATATTTGCCTGAAGAAATAAATTAAAAGTGTCCGAGGTTTGTCTATGTGAATTGAAGAAACAAAAGAAGTGATAACACGTGTTCTTGGTATCTAATCATGAAATAACCATAGAAGGAAGGGGTATGATTACTCACCTTATGCAACGTCTGGGTAGCATTGACGAATTGATTAAAGCAGTGCCATATATATGACGGAATGAAGATATCAATTCAGCAAGGAGCCAGAGGAATAAATAACGAAAGAAGAAACCACATATATGGGAAAGAAAGAAACTGTGAAGTTAGTTCCAACTTCCAAGACAGAAGCTTTTGGCGGCAGTGTGGTTGATGATGATTGAGAAGGAGTAATCTAGATTAGATTTAGGGATTATGGAGATAGAGATTAGTAGTGGAGTAATAGAATTCAAAAGGGGTTTCCTAAATTATTTTACAAGATAATGTCTAATATGATGATTGATGAGGTTTATTTTATTTTATTTTGGTAAAAACGGGGCAGCAGCCCTATATTATTCTTGTATCACTATACATCTTGGGTAAACTATACCCATAGTGTCCCTGTCCAAAGATCTAGTTACAACAGACGGAGGTGAATCAAAGAATACTCTATCTACCTCCTGCTGAAGACTATAGTTAGCTAAACTATCGGCACAAGAATTGCCTTCTCTGAACACATGTACAAATACAATGCGAGAGAACAAATGACACATTACAGCAATCTGACGCAAAAGATTAGACTCAAGCTCACCATCTGTCTGCAAAACATTCAGTAAACTAATTACAGCAGTGGAACCTGATTCAACAACGATTTTATCAAACCCATGCTTAGCTGCTAATTCAAGGCCAGAGTAGACCACCCAAAGTTCACTCCTTAATGCATTGCAACGCCCTAGATTCCGTGTAAATCCGCAACACCATAGACCCCTACAGTCGCGTATCAGACCACCACATCCAGCATACCTCATTGTGCCCTTCGAGACACCATCTACATTAAGTTTCACCCAGCCCACCGGAGGAGCATGCCATCTGATGGGTACTTCTTTCTTGCATCCCTTCATCAGGCCAAACTCCCTACTTGCTCCATTAACTTCTGAAACATACCTGTTCACAATCCCAATACGATCATGTGGCATAATAAAATCCTGCTCGAAGCATGCCCTATTACGCCAGTTCCAAAGGAACCAGCATGCAATCCCATATGTTTGATTCCACTTTCCCTTGGAGTATATCAGGTTCCATAGTATCCAGTCTTTACCATGTAAGGTATCAAAATCAGAACCCACCCCGTTGGGTTTTAATCCTTTCCACAATGAAACAGCCATATCGCAGGTCTTCAATATGTGCATCAAATCCTCATTAGCGTTGCAAAAATAGCAACAGGAATTGCCTCCCAACATGAGACTCCTTCTCTCCCCTGTTAGAAGCCTATTATGTAATGCCAACCAGAGGAATATTTGTATCCTCTTTGGGCCCTTCCATTTCCATAATGCTTTCCACTCCTCTCCATTTGACTCAGATTCACCCTTCAGAAAGTGATACATATCAGCCACACTATAACTATCTTGAAAATTGTTTCCCCATTTCACTACATCCGCACCATTCCCAGGACTAGGAGGAATTACCGCCATTATCAGCTTCCTACCCTCTTCACTTACCCATCTAGCAATTCCTTCCATATCCCAATCACCTTGCTCCCTAACCATCTCTCTCACCTTAAGCAATTTTCCTTCCTCCGATGATGTTTCAACACAATAATCAATCAGCTTCTCTCCATTTCCTAACCACTTATCCTCCAAGAAATTTATCACTTCCCCATCTCCAACTTCCCAACCTATATTTTCAGTGATTTTTGGCCACATTTTGACCAAGTTCTTCCATAGATCAGAATCTGTCTTGACACCTTTACATTCCTTCATCAAATTACAATCTCTCCTATATTTTCCACTAAGTACCTTAGAACATAAATTGTTGGGTTTGGTAATCATGTTCCAAGCCACTCTCCCCAGAAGGGCCTCATTCATGAATTCCAGGTTTCTCAAACCTAGTCCCCCATTCTTCTTTTCCCTACACAGCAACTCCCAACTCACAGCACTTAATTTCCTTTTCCCCTCTTCTCGACCCCATACAAAATCTCTTTGTATTTTTACCATATGCTTACGCACACCCACTGGAATGGCCGAGTGTTGCATAGAGTATATTGCCATCTGGTTTGTTACAGATTGAACAAGAGTAAGTCGTCTGGTAAGTGACAACGTCTATTTTTTCCAACCGCTGAGCTTACTTTGCATTTTATCAAGCAAAAATTGGAAATTCTTACCTTTCTCCTTCCCCTTTGCCTTGTATGCCCCCAAATATCGTCTCAAGTCATCCTTCCTTTTGAAACCAGCATACATACAGATTTCATTTTGGACCTTCCTATCAACATTCTTTGAAAAATACACACTAGTTTTCAGGAAATTTACTTTCTGACCTGACATGTTTCCAAACGATTCCAAAATTCACATAGCCAGGGTCATCTGATCCATCTCAGCTTCACAAATAAGGAGGAGATCATCAGCAAATAGTAGATGTGACACCTCAACCCCACCTCTTCCCATCCTAATTGGTTTCCACTGTTTATTAACCACACAATCCGTTACCATGTGCGTCAATTTTTCTATCCCTAACACAAACAAATAGGGAGATAAAGGATCTCCTTGCCGAAGGCCCCTAGTTGGGGTTATCTCATTTCTCCTACTTCCATTCCACATGAGTGCCAATCTCACCGAACTCATACAACCATTTATAACTTCTCTTACGTGTTCATCAAGATCAATCTCCCTTAACACTTTCCCAATAAAATCCCAACTCATATGGTCATAAGCTTTTTCAAGGTCTATTTTTATAACCATATATCCTTTTTTCCCCTGTAATTTACTCATGGAATGAACAACCTCTTTTGGTATAATAATGTTGTCATGAATGCATCTCATAGGAACAAAGCTTGTTTGATGTGGCGAAATCAGCTTGTCTAGGAATGGTTTCAGTCTATTTACTACCAACTTAGCTAAACCCTTATAAATGACATTACAAAGAGCTATAGGCCTAAAGTGACTGACCTGTTCTGGTTTGTCAGTCTTTGGAATCAGCACAACCAATGCGTCATTTATCTCCTTTATCCTCTCCGGCTGCCTCCACAAAGCTTTAATATAGTTGATAACAGAATTTCCTACAATCCTCCAATTTTGTTGATAGAAGATAGCAGGAAATCCATCGCTGCCTGGCGCTTTAAAGCCCCCCATCTGGAAAAAAGCTTTTTTGATCTCCTCTCCATATACATCTCTCCCAATCCTCCTCCACTTTTCCTTGTCCACCTCTCCCCATGCCTATCTTGTTTCAACCCAATCCCTTTCAGCTGAAGACTCACAAAAAAGGTTGCAGTAGAAACCATGGAACAAGCTTACAATGACATCTTCATCCTCAACCCACACCCCAGCATTATTTTTTAACATTGTGACTTTGTTCCTTCGATGCCTACTGATTGTCTTTGCATGGTAGTATTTCGTATTACGATCTCCCTCTTCTAGCCACCTACCCCTCGACTTTTGAAACCATAGCACTTCTTCCTGATGTAAAGTTTGTAGTAGTTCCTCCTCAAGTTCCTTTTCTAAACATATTAAGAAAGGATTGCTTCCTCTGTCCAGACTTTGCTGAATACCATATAATCGGTTATATAATCTTTTTTTCCGACTTGCGAGTTTCCCAAAAACCTCCTGATTCCATCTTATTAAATCTTGCTTCAAAGCCACAAGTTTAATAGGTGCTGCCTCATTCCCATGCCAACTACATTCCATGATGTTATCAAAATGGTCATGCATTTTCCACATGGCTTCATATCTAAAGCACCGTTGCCTCCAATCTTTTCGCTCTCTGGATGAGCTCACCAATAGCAGGTGATGATCTGAGCAAATCCGTGGCAATACCCTAACCTCAGCTTCCTCAAACCTTTCCTGCCAGCTAGCCGAACACAAACAACGATCAAGACGTTTATGGACTCTCTCCAAACCATTCCACTTTGGCCCCTTCCATGTGTAAAAAGGGCCTTGCGTTTCCATATCAATCAGACGACACTCCTCTATCCACTCATTAAATCTCTGGCACCACGACTCACTCACACGACCACCACCTTTTTGTTCCCGAGCTGTCTTTATTTCATTGAAATCGCCTGCTAGCAACAACGGCTCTCTGATTTCACTTGACAAATTATAAAGAATATCCCACAGCAGACGCCTTTTTTGTTCACTGGGACTAGCGTAAGTTGTGGTGACAAGCATCTCCTCCTCTCCTAGCTTAACTCTGCAATGAATAAACTGATCGTTTCTCAGTATTACATTCACCCCTAAATCCTTCCATATTCCACAGTAACCAGATTCCACCTGAGAAACCCTCAGCCTCCATCCGTACTGATTTTTTGAACCCCCAGCTTTTTATAACTTTTGTTGCATGATTACCACTTATTCTGGGCTCTAGAATCACAAGTAAGTCTACTTTATATTTAAACTTAAAGTCTCTTATAACAGTAGTAACTCCTTTGCTTGCTACCCCACGATAGTTCCATATCAGGAGTTTAATCATCATGACAGAATTATAAAGAGCTTGCTAATAACTACTGTTATTGATCCAGAGTAATAGTAGGACATACCTCCTCCATGCTCATGCTGATATCATCTATTTGTTCCCTAAAACTATCCTCCACACCCTTATGTCGTACTGAATCCACACCTTCACCCGGATCCAGGTTCTCTTTATTATCCATATGTACCTCTTGCCACACATGTGGTTCGAGGTTGGTCTCCGGCACAATCACGGCTTCATCAAAACTGCGGTTGCACACACTCAGACCTACATTTCCTCCATCTAGAATAACCCCTTTTAAAATGACTCTCTATGGATTCTCTGCCTCCTTCTTGCTCATTTGTGATGTTCTCCCCTTGCTCCTCACTTTACTCGTCTTAGCCTCTTTATTTGACACCCCTACTCCTCCTGAATGCTTCAACTGAATGCCCTGTTTGTGTAACAATCCTTTTCCCTACCCCTTTTATGGTCCAACGTTGTTCACAACTGAGCTTTTATTGATCTCCACCTTTCCCACTATCGGCACATCCTTTGTATCAGCCTGTAACACTGCAAACCGTGAGCCCGATTGGTGGCCCTGTACCATTGGTTCCTGTCTTCTCGGTCTTCTATACCTCTGAACCGTCTTCCAAAGACCCTTCTCGTTGTCTTTATCTACAACATTTTTTTTCCACCTCAGAATCATCAACAGCCATTCCATCCTCTTTAGAACGCCTATGGAATGCATCACAACCTTCCTTCAGATGTCCCACCCTACCACATTTGTTGCATAGTTGCCCCAGACTCTCATAAACCACACTAAGCACTTGGCCTTCAACATTAAACTCAAGCACAAGGGGTTTTTTCAGATCCAATTCAACACACATCCTCGCAAACCTCCCCCTAGTCCATTTTACTGTATGTACATCAAGTCTAATAGCTTTTCCAATAGCATTGCCTAAATTCAGTAAGAATTTTTTATCAAAAAGAGGTGCAGGTAAATCAGGGAACCTGACCCAAGCCACTATCGATTCAATTTGCTCATGCTTTGGATTGAAATCCGGCTTCCACCGCCCTACACTCAGATACACATCAGAAATTACCCAGGGGCCGCCAATCAGTGTAGAGCTAGGAAATCGGGCCGGCCTATTTAAGCCCTGGCCCTGTAGGGCTCGGGCCTAAAAAATGGGTGTGATTTTTGAATTTGGCCCTGTAGGGCCACGGGTTTAAACAGGCCGGCCTTGCAGGGCTTAGGGCCGGCCCGTTAGGCCCTGTTACTATAGCACATATATATAGCACATATATATATATATATATATATTAAGAGTGTCAAGTCACTCAAGACAAGAGGAAGAGGGCAGGACTGCAGGAGGCAATTAACCCTAATTTCATATCTATCTCGGTCAATCGCAGATTTGCAAGCTCACCCGCCGCTGGTACTGCTCACTCGCTCAGTCACTCACTTAGTCAGATTAGCCTCCTCCCTCGCTCGGTCGCTCCAATTGCTACTCACCGTCGACAGTCGCTAGCTATCGCACCGTCGACCGCCGTTGCTCTGTAATCGACATCGCTCTGAAGGTATTTTTATCCGGTTATCTCCTCTCTTTCTCTTTTTTTTCTGTCTTATCTCTTCCAGCCATTCAAATATCTTGTGGATAATGGGAATTTTTGTCTATACCAAAATCGGCATTGTAACATGGAGTGCATCTAACTTCTATTTCCCATTCTGAATATAAGATATCATGTTCCGAGTTTCATTCATATGCCTCTGATGTCCATGAGTTACAATTATCATGAAGCAATAAATGGGTATACTATGTTCTTTACTTTTACTTTACTACGGAATTGATTTCTCATTAGAATCTTTTGGACCATGGATAATTTGGACCGTGGAAGTAGTTGCTCCTCTCAAGATTTCACCCTGGAGGTCTTAGACTATAGCACGTTGAGAACTGTCACAAAATTGTCTTCCATCTTAAGGTTTTGTTATAGCCACTGGGGAACAGGTACTTATAAGCATTCATGTCTCTGTTGCGAGGCTTCATCTAATGTAGCTATCCATCACAGTTTGTGATTATTACTTTCGTGCTTGTGGACATGTATGTTTAAACTAGGGAGTGTTAACTGATGATGTGATGTGCTAGATCAGAATCAGTTTTTATTTGTTGGATGAATGGGGATGTGGATGTGCATTGCATGGTCTTGAGCATTTGCATGTCCTTTTTTTTATTAGTCCCCCCCCATTTTTGATGAAGTTGTATTTGAAATTTAAAATGAAAGAAATTAATTTTGGCAATAATCCTTGTAATTAGTATTCACAAGGAGAAATCATCTTCATTCGATGTGCATGCATTTGGCTTGCTATGTTACATGTGTCGAATATAAGCATGATTTTAATCTCAATGCATTTGGCTTCACCTTCCATATCCGCTTGGTTATTTCCATTAGTTCTCTTGTTTGAATTTCGTATCTCTAGGCTTGCTACTTGATTTCATATATTATATTGGTGTATTTAGGCTAGCTAGTGGTGTTGTATGCTTGATTGGCTTATATTCTAATTAACAATATTCAAATTCATAGATTTCCATTGCAAAATTATTCATCCATCTGGGTTTTTGATGCAGCCTAATGTCTTCGTCACAAAAATTACAAGAAAAAACTCAAAGGACTAATGAATCATTAGCTATGCCGGCTAAAGGTACAACATCTTCTCTTCAAGAGACCGATGAATCAAAGCCTAAGAAGGCAAGAAATTTAACTTATGATGTGTGGAGGTATTTTACTAGAGTTGAAATTGAAGGGGTACCTAGGGCACAATGTAATGGTTGTCAAAAGACATTTGCAAGTGGTGGGGATAAAGGTATCTCACATCTAAGTCGTCATATGAAGAATTGTCGGCCGGTAGGTAAATTGCAAGATATTGGGGTGATGATGTTGGATAGAGAAGGCAAAATGAGGTCTAAGAAAATTGACCATAAGCGTATTAGGGACCTTTTCGCTTTATGCATAATTGAACATGATCTTCCATATTCCTTTGTTGAATATAAATGGGTCAAAGAACTACTAAGGACACTGAATCCTGATGTGAGGCTCGTCTCTAGAAAAACAATGACGGCTTATGTGCAGAAATGCTACCGCCAACAAAGGGATATTTTGAAACACAAATTGAAGAACAGTATTGGTAGAATATGCTTGATGGTGATTGTTGGACTTCGTGACTTCGAAGGATATATATGTTTGATGCTCATTTTGTTGACGAAAAGTGAACACTAAATAGTAAGATACTTGCCTTTTGTAGGATGGAGCCTCCTCATTCGGATCTCAAATGTCTAAGAAAGTGTATGATTGCTTGAAAGAATGGGAGATTGATCATAAAATATTCTCTATTACTTTAGACAATGCATCTGCAAATGATAATTTGCAAGGCTTATTGAATGATAGGCTACTCTTGCAAAACAACTTTAGCTTGGTTTGTAATGGGGAATTTTTTCATGTGAGGTGTTGTGCACACATCCTCAATCTGATAGTTCAAGAGGGCTTAAAAGTAACAAGTTATGCTTTGAATAAGATGAGAGAGAGTATTAGATATGTGAAGGCCTCTGAGGCAAGGATGAATCTTCTCAAGCAATGTGTTCAACAAGTTGGTGGCATTGACACTTCAATGGGCTTGCGATTAGACGTCGTCACTAGATGGAACTCCACTTTTGCAATGCTTGAGAGTGGTCTTAAATATCGTCATGCTTTTGCAAAGATGGCTTTAGATGATTCAAACTTCAAGTTTGTTCTAACAGAAGATGAGTGGAATAGAGCAGAGGCAATGTGCAATTTTTTGAGGCCATTTGAGAAGATTACAAGGTTGATTTCTGGGTCGTCATATCCAACTTCCAATTCTTATTTTATGCAAATATCAAAAATTGAGATGTTGCTTACAACAAATATGGCGAGCCCTGACCGAGTGATTCAAGAGATGTCTGTGAAAATGAAAGAGAAGTTTGACAAGTATTGGCATAATTATAGCATCATTCTTGCAGTTGCAGTGGTTCTTGATCCTCGATGGAAGTTCACTATTATACAATATTTCTATCGCAAGATTGACTATATGACTTGTGATGAGAAAGTTGCTCATATAAGGAGCAAGTTGAATTCCCTTTTCAATGAATATTCAAATGTGGGGACATCACTTCCAACTCTTGAATCAATCACTAGATCTTCGACATTGACAACCCATCATTCTTCACAGACTTCAAGTGCTTCCTTTGATGATGCATTTGATATATGTTTTAATTTCATTGTCAATTGAATTTTTTGGGTGTTCAACTAGTATTTACTTGAATTTTGTGTAATGATACAGGATTATCAAGATATTTATGCGAATATGGATCATTCTTCCATAAATAGGTCTGAATTGGAAATTTATTTGGAAGAACCAATACTAAAGCCTGATAATTGGAAAGAATTGGATGTCTTGAACTGGTGGAAGAACAATTCTCAAAGACTTCCAATTCTTTCAAACATGGCAACTGATATTCTGAGTATTCCAATTACTATAGTAGCCAGTGAATCCGCTTTCAGTATTGGTTCACGTGTTTTAACAAAGTATAGAAGTTCCATTCTTCCATGTAATGTTCAAGCTCTTATTTGTACTCGCAATTGGATGCATGGATTCACTTTTGATGGTAATTTACTAATTTATATGTATTTTATATGTTATAGAGTTATTTATCCATTTAAGTACTAATACATAATGACTATACTCTGATTTTATAATTTGGTATATTATTTGTTGCAGATAAAGATTATGGATGTGTTCATGATGCGAGAGAAGAAATTCATGACATTTTTACTCCTAAAGCACAACCTTCTGCTCAAAGTGAAGCACAATCAAATATCTATGAAATTGATGATAGTGATGAAGAAGGTGACAATTGACAATGATAGTGGTATGCTTTTATATTTTATGTGAGTTATCTGATGTTGCTTAATTTAATGCTTCTTACGTTTTATGTGAGTCAATTGTGGACAATGGTTTGTTTTTTTTATTACGAATTAATGAATGTGCTTATTTGTTGGATGATTTGTATTGTTTAGCTATTAATGTTGATAATATATATTTGATAGATTAGAACTTTAATGGTTGCAATTTACTAATTATATTTCTTTAGAAAAAAATCAGAAGAAAAATAGTTAAAATTTGGAATAGTAATTTTCAGGCCCTGGTACTATTGGGCCGGGCTTTGAAAAACAGATGTTTTTCTTATCTCAGGCCCTGTAGGCCCCAGGCCCTGTAGGGTCCAGGCCCTGTAGGGCCGGGCCGGTCCTGATTCCCAGCTCTAAATCAGTGCTTCCATATAATCTTCCATATTTTGGAAAGTGACGAGATAGAACTCGTTCTCTAAATCGAAGACGTCAATTTTGCCTTTCCTTTCCCAAAGTTGTCGTAGCTTTTTCGCCATGAATCCATAGGAGATCTGCCTCCCCATTAACTTCACCACCAGAGTACGGCTGAAAGGCTTCATTAGCCGTTCCCTCTCCTTCTCCTCAAACGTAAAGCTAGGGCATAGCGGATTAGAGAAATCAACGCATACTCCGTCACCTGGATTTAGGACTTTTGCAAAATCAATATCATTCCCATAGTCGGCTACATCTTCGTCTTCATCAATCTTTTCCCATTCCCACCAACACTCGGCCGTGTTTGTGTTCTGCATAAGCGATTCACGGTATGACTTCGGCGCTTGCCCGGTTCCATCCTGTTTCATCCAGCCTTCCTCTCGAACCCGAATCGATTCCCCTCCTGAGAAATCTTCATTCGCAAATCAGACCTTCTTCTTCTGGTGACTTGTCTCCTCGCACACCTCACTCATATCTACCTCACCTATCCCTCCCCGCATAGCACGAATGGAGACACCACTCGTATCCTCCGCCACAGTGGGTGACGGAGTGTTCTCTTCCCCAAAATTGGAAGCCCTAGCAGAGCTTCGTAAAAATCGCCTTTCGCCTTTCTCCCTTATCTAACTGATTGATGAGCTTTATTAATATTTAATGGATATCTTCTCATATTTTTTTATTGTAATATTTAAATTTCAAAATATTTGTGATCTTCATCATAATTAACTAAAAGATATTCTAAATAAATGTTAAATTATATCATTTTAACAGTTGTTGGAATAATAGAAAGATTCTATTAGGTATAGGGTAGATATCTTAATAACTTTTAAAGATTATTATTATTTTTAAAAACATCAAAATTAATTATGATTTAAATTGATTTTTATTTATTTTTCTCTCTATCTAGCGCAAATCAATTCTACCTTTCTGTGTCTCCGGATATTGTTTCTAAAATTTTGGGCATAATTTCAAAAATGACCCTTAGCTACCCATAATTTTCAGAAATTACACCTTTTCCAAAACGCATGAAACTGATGAAAGTATAGATACAATTAGAGCTGGGAAATCGGGCCGAGCCCGTTTAAACCCTGGCCCTTTAAGGGTCGAGTTTGAAAATTAGAGGAGTTAAATGAAATTAGCCTTTTAGGGCCGGCACTACAGGGCCTCGGGCTTAAAAGGGTCAGCCCTGCAAGGCCTCGGGCTGGCCCATTAGGCCCTGTTAATTTTAAAAAAAAATTAATAAGGAGTTAGAAGATATGTCCCCACATTCGAAGATTCATTAAAAATGAAAGTAAGATTGCTCCTTATATTGGCAACCTTCTCATCACAAGTCATGGGGCCAATCTTTCCATAGAAATATTGTATAATAGTTTAAATTTAAAACCTAGTATGCTTCTTATGTTTTGTATGAGTTATTTGTGGACAATAGTTTACTTTTAATTACGAATTAGTGAATGTGTTTATTTATTGGATGATTCATGTTGTTTGGATATTAATGTTGACAACATTTATTTGATAAATTAAAAATTTAATTGTTGTAATTTAATTATATTTCTTTAGAAAAAATAAGGAGGAAAAATAGTTAAAATTTGCAATAGTAACTTCCGGGTCCTATAGGGCCGGCCCGGCCCTAGTACTCTTGGGCCGGGCTTTGAAAAAAAAATGTTTTTCTTACCCCGGGCCCGGTAGGGCCAGCCTTGCTAGGCCCTGGCTGGCCCTGTAGGGCCAGGCCGGCTCTGATTCCCAGCTCTAGATACAATGCTACTTTATGGTGCTTACTATATTTTTTGGCCCTGGCTAACTTTTAATTACTCATTTAACCTTTATTTGGAAAGGCCGAATGTTACCTAGCCCTCAAGAATCATTCAATCTTTCAAGGCATATTTGAGACTCTGATCAACCGAGCTTAGCAACCCACTAATTCTTGAACTTGTAGGCCCAAAATCTGGGATATAACACAGATGATATGCATCCACAAATCTCTTCCACCTTTTTATTGGGCTTGTTTGGACAGTGCTTTACATAAAAAAAGTAGCAGTAGAAAAAAAAACCAGAAGTGGAGTGTTTGAGTTGAGCTTTAAGTTCACTGAGCTTTTTAAAAAGAAAAAACTCCTAAAAGTCAATTAAAGAAAAAACTTCATGAGGTAACGTTTTTCAAAAGCTAAGGACGTGTTCGCCTCACAAGTGCACGAGTTTCGCAAGTAATAAAGTGATAAGTAAAATATCGTTCCCACAAGGATTTGTTTAACAAATTGGTCAAGCAAGAGACTTAGTGAATTTCATCAAGTTGAGCTAGAACAAAGTTTTGATGTGGAATGAGAATTTTCAAAGACTATTTCTAAAACTTAAAATTGATAAAGATAAATGATTCTTTGACTTCAAGAAAAATTGAGCCTAGGATTCTTTTTCCCCTTTTGCATTTCATAGAAGTTGGTTAATTTCCTCTCTAATAGCATTTCAATACATATATGTGTTAATCTAAGGTTCAAAAACACTTGACACGCTCTCTCGAGTCAAAATCAAGTTTCTCTTCTCATTAAGATGCACAATCTCTTGCTACACATAATGAGAATCAATCTTTAGGCAACAACCCTAATGTGACAATGCAAGGTTGGTAAATATATCTCTATTTTACCAACAAACCATCCATTTATCAAGTAAACTTCAAGACAAGCATGATTTCAATCAAGTTCTACACCTAGATTAGCTCTCTCAAGTCATAACCTAAGTGAATAAATCATCTAAATGGAGGCCAATCACTTAGAAGCATTAAGCCAAGGTTGAAATCAACACATATATATATTTATCTACCAAAAGAGAGGAATATTCAAGTATTAATCCATACAAAGGGTGAAAAAAACCCTAGAATGAAAGATTTAGCTACTCATATCCAAATACAAAGAGATTCTAAACAAAGCTACTGAATACATGAAGAAGCTAGGAAGAAAAGAGGAAGAACCAAGGTGAAAAGCCCCAAAATCTCTTTTAGGATGAACACCCAAGCCTCCAAAGTTGCCAAGATCCTCTCCCAAGTTCTCTCCTTGTGTGCCCAATTGTTCCCTTGTGTCAAGAATGTGTTTTTCGGCCCTTCCCTTTAGGTTAAATAGGGTTTTTTCTGCCTTTGAAATGAAAAAACGCGTGGTTGTACTTTCTGCATTTTTTCACGACTGGCTACAGCCAGTTTTTCACTTTTCGTGGCCAGTTGTACAGGTTCGTTCTGACATTGCAACGCTTCACTTCTTTTATTTCTTTCTTTGTTTCTAGGTTCTTATAGAGCTTCAAAACTTGTCTCTATCCTCCTACAAAAGAGAGGATTTATCAATTCCCAGTTAAACCACAAAGTCTATAGGATATAACAAGAATTTCTTTATTTTTGCTTGACACTTTGATATGCACATTTTCTTCTATACACTTCATTTCATATGCACATTTTGAACCAAAAATAGGTAAAAAGAGTGAGAATGTGCTGGAATGTAGTCAATTTTTAAGAGTTAACACACCCGCAAACTTAAATATTTGCTTGTCCTCAAGCAAAAACATGTATCTTCACTAAATTTCTTCAATATTTGTCACTGATGCATGAATAAATTTGTCCTTATCTACTGCTCAAAGAGTTATATGAAACAAGAAACCAAGTAAACATGCAAAAATGAACACTTCATAGATTTAAAACATGCTTTTCAAGAATTTCTAAATGAGTGTGTGAATGGAGTTGACCTATACTCTTTTTGCACTTGTTAAAGTTAAAAGCAACAATCCAAGTCATATAACTATATTCAAATAATCCAATTCCATTATTCTCTAATTTCTTCCTCTTTTCTTCTAATTCACTTCACTTGACTTAAAAATCAAAGGGACTTTTCAGCTTGTAATGGGGCCAAGGATTAAGGTTTTCAAAAGAAAAGATAAAGGATAATCAACAAATACCTCAAGATAGATGATAACCACTCAAGGGGTTTCTTCCTTTTCTCATTAAACATACTCCCCCAAACCTCAACCAAATTGATCTTTTCCATATCAAGCCTTCTAGAACTTTTTTTTTAGTAACCTTTTTTTTTTGTGGCTTGATTTCTATACATTGTGAGCCCTTTAACTTTCTACACTCCTTTTTCTGATCATTTGAATTTCACACATCACCAAATTCCACAACCCGATCAATTATCATCTATCTCAAAGCAAAGGAATCATGGTTTTTCACATTGGCTAAGGTAGGTAGATGTCTATGTTTTGAATAGCGGGTAGCGACCGGTAGCGGCCGACCCCAAAAACGGTATAGCGGTATACCGGGTAGCGGTAAAGCCGCTACTGTGAAGTTCATATAAATACTTGTAATAAATTATACCACATATATAAATGCAATATAAGATAAGAAATCACCCAAAATATTACACATTCAAAATAAGGATTCAAGGAACATAAAGGAAGCCACATACTAGTTCATTGAAAGTAACTAAATTAATAACATTCTAGAACTTCAACTGAACAAGCCTTCAACTGCCTTCAAATAGGGCCTTAGACGTTGCTAGCTGACGGAGGAGAGGGAAAGGAATAGGGACGAGGGCCTTGCGAAAGGAACAGGGACGATCCAGCCTTCAACGCTGCTAGCTGACGGAGGAGAGGGAAAGGAAAGGAACAGGGACGATCCAGCCTTCAACCATATATGCACACAGGGCCTTGCGAAAGAGACGAGGGAAATCGACAAATGTTTCCTCATTTTTTTGGTTTATCATAATCGAGATGCACTGGTCGTCTGGTCTGATTCAGAAACAGAGAAGAGGAGGGAAAGATCTGCGAAAGTGAAGAGAGGGAAATCACAAATGTTCCCTCGTTTTTTTTCAGACAGAACACCAAGGTAAATGACATATTTACTCTTCATTAAGTTGGCCTTTTTCCCATTTTAGCCCTGATTCCAATCGAATTTCCAAAGCCATGCCCCCACGCCCTGTTTCTGCCGTAAACGAACCCACAATCCCAGATGCGGCGCGATATCGCAGCATAAGCCACTGTCCGCTACCACCCGCTACCGAAAACTGTAGCGTTGCGGAGCGGAAATTGCGTTAGGGTCCCGCTACCCGCATCTGAACCGGTATCGTGCGCTATAACACCGCGATTGCAATCTATGACTAGATGTTAGGTCTTCCAAAAAAAATATCTTTAACTGGTTTTTCATTTAGGCTCAAAATAAGGGTTCAAAAAGGGAATAGAATCAATTAGGTAGGCTTGAAAGGCTCAATCGCATTTTATGAAGTTCCCTAATCCTTTCTTTAAATCTTATGAAATAAATCAAAAGCTTTGGAGAAGTCCAAAGATTATTTTGAAATTGACAGTTTGAAACAAAAGACATATAACCTAATTTGCCACAAAGTCCTTCAACAAGAACATCCAGAATAAAATGAACTCCAATAGTGCTTTTATAGTTTAAAAATTCATGAATAACATGATTTATCACTACAAAGTATCCATCAATGCACATTAAACAAAATTTCCTATCAAATATAAAAGACTGAGCAGTAATTTATATCATCGGATCATTCAAGCAACTTTGACAAATAACCTAGAATTTCAATTCATTTTTAACATACTTCACAAACAAAAATTTAAGCAAGAGAAATTTCAAACATTCCAACAATTTTCTTACAAAAACTTTTCAAAATTTTTTACCGTGCACTCATCAAAGTAACAAAAATTTTGAAAATTGCTTGCAGTGAACTTTCACCCCCAAACTTAAAACTGACAATGTCCTCATTGTCAACTAAAAGGATAGGAAAGTAAAGAAGTAGTACCTATATCTGATTCAACTCATATCCACAGCATTTACAAACTAACAACTAGGCCCTCAATAGACTAGCCACAACATTTTCAAAATTGCTTCCATTACTAGGTATCAGTAGGTAGGAAATTAACAATCACAACAGGCAAGTCAAACAGAAAATTATATGAACCACTCAAACTAGCCATCAGTAGCTAGGAAAGGCATATTCACATGCTAACAAGAGTGTCAAATAGTAGTGGCTATCAATAATCATCAAGAACCATAAGCAGATATCCACATCAAAAAGCTTTCAGCAATCTAATCCAAACTAGGGGAAAGCACCGGCTGTTAAATCATTGGACATAGGATGCATGCACATCAACAACAACAAGATGGGCACAATAAAGCATACATCCATCAGCAAAAAATTGTAGCACAACTTAAGTAGGAGCCCTGCATTTAACCTTCACAAGCCTATGCAAAAGTCTAAATAAAACAAACAAACCAAAACATAAAAACAATAGAGCACACTCAACAACAAACACAGAAAACAAAAAGGAATTTATTTAACCTATCCTAAAAAGAAAAGAAAAAGATCCCCAAAACTTAGATTTTATCTAATGCCCAAGCTTTCAGCTAGAATTCCAAGCCTAAACCTACTCCTCACTGCCTTAGAAAACCATTTACTTTTGCAAAATGAAATTTCAAAGAGTGCAGAGGTAGCTAATCAATCCATTTCATTGTGGTAGACCAAAGAAATCATTTTTGGGTCAAGAGTGGACCAATTCAATAATCATGAGAAAAGTAAAAGGTCACAGATTTAGTTTTGACAAACGATTATTAGAGCCCTTGATCACCAAAAGAACTTCTTCTAAGTGATCCAAAAGCTTTTCTCATATCAAAATCACATGATTCAAAACCAAAAACAGGTTCCACGATTGCAGTCATCGGTACTTGCAAACAAGTAATCTCAGGGTATTGCTCAAAACCATGCTTAAGTTTGTGAATGATAATTTGGTTTTCCACAATGAAAAGATTTGAGCATAGTTGAAGAGCACTAACAGATTAATTAAACATAAGTTCACATAGTTGCCAAATTAATCCAAATTTTTTTCTAAAGCATGCACTTCATAGTTGAAACCTTGGTGACTTGGGCAACACTTAATGCCAAAAACAAGATTTACTGCCGTTTACATATAACGAAAAATCAACTTGAGATTGGCAGAGTAAAATGGGCGACCCAAAGATTTCCGAACATCATCATCATTTGGCAGTAAATGACTATGCTTAATCAATCAATTAGGCTTACAAAAAATGGAGAAAATTTTATGTTCAAGATTGCAACAAACATTGCAGGACTTATTTGGACTAGTAATCATCAGCAATTAATAGTTACTACACCTCAAATCACAAATCCAATTCAAGCTTAATTCTCAACAGTCACAATAACTTGGTCGAGCATAACTTCTAAAATCATTTAGCATATGTAGGTCATCAAGAGAACATATAGCAGCAGATTCATGTTGCAAAATTATTAGTTTAAAAGCAAATCATGAAACCTGTGGAGATTCCAAACAGAGTAGTATTTCCAGTTACACATCAGTATGTAAATGGATATTCTAAAGACTTTAAAAACTCATTCAAGAATAACCAAAGTTGTCAAAATGTATCCATAAGTTTCAGATTCAGGGGTATATGTAGTCCTCATGATGACCAAGCATAGACAGAACCATCTAGGAAATTAAAGCTCAAATTTTATTTTCAGCCAGAGACTATCATTCAAGACAAGCAATGAAAGACACTAATACTCAGACTACCATCTTAGTTCAACCAAAACAATTTTAGTATTACTTAACTATTTCAGTTCTTAAGCAACAAGCTAAACATTATCAGTCAAAAATCAAAGCTTCCAACTGATCGATCCAGACATCGAAAAATGACAGGGGAAGAGGAAAATGAACTTACCATTTGGAGAATAACAAGGACGAAGACAGCAAAAGGTGAAGAACTAATCAACCACAAGCAAATAACAGAGACGGCCACACTGAAGGAAACTATGAGTGAAAATCGAGCTTGGAAGTCGGTGAACAGGGGAAAGCTTTGAGCGAGGAAGACGGCGGAGTAGAGATTGAAAGTAGAGTGAGGATTGTCGGAGCGAGCAACAGAGAATAGAGGTTGTGATGGTGAACTCTGGTGGGTGAAACAATGATGAGCGTCCGACGATGAAGATAGGGTTGAAGAGCGACGGAGTTTTCAGGCTATGGAGAAAGGAAAGGAAGGTATGGTGGTGGGGGTCAACGGTTTTGGCCAGCGGCGAACAAGGAAAGTTGGGAGCCAAGAGAACAAAGCGCCAACGATGAATGGGGTGGAAGACCGACGGTGGAAGGCAATGGCGGTGATTGTGAACAGGGGAAAAGAAAAAGGGCGACGGTGAGGTTGCAGATCGAGCGCGAGAGCGTCGGATGAGGAGGTGAGAGCAATCTTGTGAGAGTTTGTCTACAGATTAGGGATTTGAGAAGGAGCCGCGGGTTTGGTCTGGAGAGTTGAGGACAAAGAAGGATCCGATGGTAAAAGAATGAGATTAGGG
Source organism: Acacia melanoxylon (assembly GCA_019022615.1). NCBI lineage: Eukaryota > Viridiplantae > Streptophyta > Magnoliopsida > Fabales > Fabaceae > Acacia > Acacia melanoxylon. Next base: position 6,736,263 of record JAFJYJ010000029.1, read on the forward strand.
TTTGATGAGGGAAATGACATTTGGGGATTAGGGTTTTGAAATTGGGAATGAATGTGGTCCCAAAGGTGGGCCACATTCATTTGGGTAAAATGGAAATTATGTGAACTAATGAAGGGCAAAGTAGGAAGGAAAATATATATATATATATATTTTTTAAAAATGATTTTTTTTAACACTGGCCACGGAAAGCGAACACAGTTGGGCACTGGCCACGGAAAGTGAACACAGAGAGCAACTTTGGACCTCTGGCCACGGCCAGTTGTAAAACTTGCCGTGGCAAGTTTTGCGGTCAAAAACAAAACAAAACCAGCACAATTTCAAAACACAAGCCATATTCCCAAATGCCACAAGAATCACCCAATAAACTTAATACCACCCAGTATCAACCAAATTACTTAGGATCAAGCACTTTAACCATCCAAGACCATAAGGCACACATACACACATATTCATAGGGAATACCACAACACATCAAATTCTTAGCACTCAAGTCATAGTCACAAGTGGATTTCACATAGAGAATCAACCAAATAATCACAATAGCCACAGGATTACTCAAAATTGACTAGTCATCACAATTTCACCCCAGAATCAAATATATATGAGCTTAGAGTCAAATGAACTTAACTCAAAAGCACTTCCTTTATAGCTCATGAGTTCTTCCTCTTTCATAAATACTCCTCCTAGCTACAAAAATCCAATTCTAAGTTGGGTACCCTTTTCTTCCTACAAAACAAAACAAAACAAAACAAAAATCAAACATAAACCTACTAAATAAAAATAAAGACACACACACACACACAAATTGAAAAGATTTAGTTTAGAGCTTGGGTTGCCTCCCAAGAAGCGCTTAGTGTATAGTCTTTAGCTCGACTCTTCATGGTGGTCACTCCTCATTAACTAAGTAGATAGTGGACACAAGCCTATCCACATCTCCACCCCAACAAAGCTTCAATTGTTGACCATTAGCCTTGAATCTTTCGCCATTCTCATTTTCTAGCTCCACATCACCAAATTTAGATGCTTGAACCACCGTGAATGGACCAGACCATCAAGATTTTAGCTTTCCCAAAAATAACCTCAACTTGGCATTATAAAGGAGGACCCTTTGACTGGGCTTAAAACTCTTAGGTCTAATTTTGCTGTCATGATCCCGCTTGGTCTTCTCCTTATACATCCTTGAATTCTCATAAGCATTTAGGTGAAATCTATCTAACTCATTGAGTTGAAGTCGCCTCTTCTTCCTCACAGCTTTAGGATCAAAATTTAGCTTTTTGATAGCCCAATAAGCTCCATGCTCCAATTCTATCGGTAAGTGGCGTGCTTTCCCAAAATAAGCATACTTGAGATGAGAAGGTAATGGCTTCAACTCTAGAACCAGAGGAACTTCAATAGAAGGCTTCAATGGAGTACTTAAGGCATCAGACACCTCAAGTGGTTCAAAAGTCATCAGTCTAGAATGAGGAAATGAGTCATAACAAAAGAGCTCTTCAATAACTTCTTTATCAAACTCTTCCAAGCTCTTCTCACCAATCAAGAATGCCTCTAAAGGGTCTTTGATCATGGAGGCATAGGATTCTTGAGGAATAATTGCATCTGATATATCTACAAACGAACATTGAGTAGAATCATCATGAAACTTTAAGGCTTTTTGCATGTTGAATATCACTTGCTCATTATCGACCCTCAAAGTGACCTCACCCTTCTCTACATCAATGAGAGTCCTTGTAGTGGCTAAGAATGGACGCCCAAGGATGAGAGGAATTTTTCAATCAACTTCACAATCAAGCACTACAAAATCCACAGGGAAGATAAACTTGTCAACTTTAACTAGGACATCTTCAATGATTCCTCTTGGTTTAGAAATGCTTCGATCGACCAAGAGCAAAGATACGGTAGTAGGTCTTGGCTCTCCCAAGCCCAATTGGTTGAAAACAACTAGAGGCATCAAGTTAATACTTGCACCTAAATCACAAAGAGCTTTACCATTAAAATTTGTCCCAATGTTGCAAGGGATGTAGAAGCTTCCTGGATCTTTAAGCTTAGCCGGTAACTTCCTTTGAATGACCGCACTACACTCTTCGGATAATGCCACAGTCTCAAATTCATCGAATCGTCGCTTTTTAGACAAAACATCTTTAAGGAACTTAGCATATTTAGGCATGCTCTCCAAAGCTTTGGCAAAAGGAATGTTCACATGGAGTTGTTTGAACATGTTCACAAACTTTTTAAACTGAGCATCTTCCTCCTTCTTCTTAAATCTTTGAGGAAAAGGTAGTGGTGGCATAAAAGTAGGAGTGGCTGGCTTTCTCTTTTTCTCATCATTCATCTCTTGCTCCACCTTCTTGTATTTTCCAACATCATGCAAACTTTCTTCAATTTTCTTTCTCTTCTTAGTTTCATCTTCCTCCCCTACACTTTCTTCATCAGCATCAACAATCACTTGATCATCTTGCTTTGGTTGAGGAGTACTTGAGCTAGGCACATCCGGTAGCACTTTTCTGCTTCTCAAGTTAATGGCATTGCATTCCTCTTTTCCAACCCGTCTTGGATTAGGAATGGTATCACTAGGAAGACTGCTTCTTGACATAACATTTACTTGTGATGTGAATTGCCCCATTTGCACTTCAAGATTTTTAATAGCAGTTTCATGAAGAGAAAAAGTAGCCTTAGTTTCAACCCTTGAAGATTCTATTTCATACAAGATTTGAGCTATCATCTTGTCTGTTTTAGACTCCTTTTCCTTAATAGGAACCTGCCTTGATTGCATTTGAAAACCAGGTGGAATAGGCTTAGTGCCAGATGTAGACCCATGTGCTTGATTCAAACTATTACCTTGACTCCAAGAGAAATTTGGGTGAGTTCTCCAAGCACTATTGTAGGTTTGTTAATAGGGGTTGCCTTGAGGATGTTGGAACTTGCCCATGTAATTGACAGATTCAGTAGCCATGTAAAGGACAATGGTCAGGCATATGGACATCATGGCATTGATCACATGCAATTGGTGTAGCATGAATAGAATGCACACTTGAGAAGTGCTCTTTTGCATTTGAGACTCTAGTACATCAAAACGCTTACTCAAAGTGGATAAGAGAGTTGCAATTTGTGAGGAAGAGTCTTCTTTTGCATTAGGCATGGTTTGGTTAATCCTCCTATCATTGCCTTGAGTATTGTTTGCAAACAATTGATCTAACAACCGAACCACCTCATTCACAGGAACATTCTGGTATCCTCCATTGGTCATAGAATCAACCATTGTCTTAGATTGAGGATTAAGTCGAGTACAAAAAATTTGGACTACAACCCATTTGTCCACCCCATGATTAGGGCGTTGCTTCATTAACATCTTGTATCTCTCCCAAGCAGCATAAAGATGCCCATCTGGATATTGTTTAAAGCTTAGAAATTCATCCCTAGCTTCCACAGATTTGTCATCAGAAAAGAATCGAACTCTAAACTTTGCTTCAAGATCGGCCCAAGAATGGATAAATCCTTCCGGAAGATTCTTGAACCAGTCTCTAGCCTTGCCTTGTAGAGAAAGAGGGAAAAACCGTAGCTTTAAAACATCTTGGGGAACTCCATTTTGCTTGAAAGAATCACACACTTCCAAGAAGTACATCAAGTGTTTGTTGGCATCTTCATTGTAAAGACCATGGAACATCCCATGCATTTGAAGCATTGTTATCATAACCGGCTTGATCTTAAAAGTACACGCTTGCATTTACGGCATCCGAATGCAAGATTGAGGACCTTTCATATTCCGACTAGCAAAGTCATTGACAGTAGCTCTATCATATTCATCGTCTGCCATGGTTTCAGAAGCAGATTCAGTCTCTTCTTCAATGAGAGGCACTTCATCAATGAGAGGCACTTCGTCAAGTACCACTACCAATCCGTCCGGATGCAAGTTTTGCATATACTGAAATGGTACCTACAAGAGAAACAAGCAAGAGCGAGTATCAAACTAAAACAAAAAATCAATAAAGGAAACAAAAATAAAATAAAATTGTAAACCTAACTAAAAGCTCAAGTGAAATTTACTAACACAAGCCAAAGGTTGACCAAAGGATTTGTTTACACAAATCCCCGGCAACGGCGCCAAAAACTTGTTCGCCTCGCAAGTGCACGGGTTTCGCAAGTAATAAAGTGATAAGTAAAGTATCGTTCCCACGAGAATTTGTTTAACAAATTGGTCAAGCAAGAAGCTTAGTGAATTTCATCAAGTTGAGCTAGAACAAAGTTTTGATGTGGAATGAGAATTATCAAAGACTATTTCTAAAACTTAAAATTGATAAAGATAAATGATTCTTTGACTTGAAGGAAAATTGAGCCTAGGGTTCTTTTTCCCCTTTTGCATTTAATAGAAGTTGGTTAATTTCCTCTCTAATAGCATTTCAATACATATATGTGTTAATCTAAGGTTCAAAAACACTTGACACGCTCTCTCGAGTCAAAATCAAGTTTCTCTTCTCATTAAGATCCACAATCGCTTGCTACACATAATGAGAATCAATCTTTAGGCAACAACCCTAATGTGACAATGCAAGGTTGGTAAATATATCTCTATTTTACCAACAAACCATCCATTTATCAAGTAAACTTCAAGACAAGCATGATTTCAATCAAGTTCTACACCTAGATTAGCTCTCTCAAGTCATAACCTAAGTGAATAAATCATCTAAATGGAGGCCAATCACTTAGAAGCATTAAGCCAAGGTTGAAATCAACACATATATATATTTATCTACCAAAAGAGAGGAATATTCAAGTATTAATCCATACAAAGTGTCAAAAGAACCCTAGAATGAAAGATTTAGCTACTCATATCCAAATACAAAGAGATTCTAAACAAAGCTACTGAATACATGAAGAAGCTAGGAAGAAAAGAGGAAGAACCAAGGTGAAAAGCCCCAAAATCTCTTTTAGGATGAACATCCAAGCCTCCAAAGTTGCCAAGATCCTCTCCCAAGCTCTCTCCTTGTGTGCCCACTTGTTCCCTTGTGTCAAGAATGTGTTTTTCGGCCCTTCCATTTAGGTTAAATAGGGTTTTTCTGCTTTTGAAATGTAAAAAACGCGTAGTTGTACTTTATGCACTTTTTCACGACTGGCCGCGGCCAGTTTGTCACTTGCCACGACCAGTACTGGCCACGACCAATTTGTCATTTGCCACGGCCAATTTTTCACTTTTCGTGGCCATTTGTACAGGTTCGTTCTGATTTTGCAACGCTTCACTTCTTTTATTTCTTTCCTTGTTTTTAGGTTCTTATAGAGCTTCAAAACTTGTCTCTATCCTCCTACAAAAGAGAGGATTTATCAATTCTCAGTTAAACCACAAACTCTATAGGATATAACAAGAATTTCTTTGATTTTTGCTTGACATTTTGATATGCACATTTTCTTCTATACACTTCATTTCATATGCACACTTTGAACCAAAAATAGGTAAAAAGAGTGAGAAAATATGTTGAAATGTAGTCAATTTCTAAGAGTTAACAGAACGTAAGCCCTGTCATTTCTACCACCATCAATCCAAACATAAATCATATTTACAACCTAACTATTTCCTTGTCAGGCTTTTAAAGAAGTCAGATAAAAAACAATTCACCGCTAACTCAGACAAACTCATTGTCACTGCTTTCCCACGTTCAATCACATCAAGCTTCATATTCCAACGTTTCAAGCATATCTCAAACCTCACCTTTTTGTTAATTTCATTCATCGTATGTTGACTCAAAAATCTTGCTGGTATATACTGCATAACATATATGTATATACAAGGATTATGCTAGTTCGACATAAACTTGTGATTTTATACTTGCAGATTTCTCAAGGTTGATTTTTGTGTAATCATTTCATTATCTTCTTTTTTGAATGTTCTCACGGTGTATTAAACATGAAAATTGAAAGAAACGTTTCATTATTTTACGGTGTTTATGGAAAAATGGTTGGTGAGAACGATGTCTATGGAAGCAAATTAAAGTACCTACTCTATTTATACCAAAAAAAAAAATTGGTACGAGTACATACTGTAAAAGTGTCATCTTCAAGCTGATGTATCATATTTATAGGGGCGGACCCACGGGCTAGAAGTGTCTCCCGCCCCCTAATTCTTTTAAAAAATTATATATATAACATAAAATGACATTTTGGTAATTAAGCTTCATGTTTCAATTAGGTTCTCCAAAATCCAGATCCATCCTCCGACCCTCACCTTCTTAGTTCTCACCCAGCTTGCTTGCATCCATCATTTACCTTTTTATTGATAGAGTGATTAGATTTATACTTACTCTTTCAGTTTCTACAGCAACTACTAAAAGATCTTTCTCTGCTATGAAGATAATCAAGAACATGCTTCGAAATAGAATGGAAGACCAATTTCTTTATGATTCTTTGATTATATACATTAAAAAAGATTTTTTTTTTATTTTTAGCACGGATTTAATTATATATGAGTTTAACAATATGAAAACAAGTGGAGTAAGAGTCAAGTAAAATGATTTTAATTTCTATAATAGATTCCTTTCAATTTTTTATATATTAGGTCTCTATTGTATTTCAAGTACATTTATTTATGATGTAGTATTTTTTATTTTCACCCGTCATTAAAATTCTTGGGTCCGCCACTATATATATTTATATGTGTGCGTGTGTGTGGGGAAACTTGCTTACACCAGAAGTTCGAGCAATATATGAAAACTGGAACTGAACTTGAAAGAAAGGATCCTCAGAAGTGAATCCTAATTGGTCATTATCAGTAACCAATATTGTACTGTTGTTTTGACTTCTCTTGTTGAACTGATCGTTCGTTTGTGATTTTTCTTCCTGGTTGCACATTGTCTTTCTTATATGATTAGCTACTGCACCATGTCAATATTTGAACATTGTTAATTTTTATCCATGTTCGTAATTAAGTTTGGATTATATATCCTCATTTCAATGCTATGAAGAATTATTGAGTTGGATTCAAACCTGATCCGAGATCTGAGAGTGATGCCGAAGTCGGGAAGAACCGAGAGGAAAGGGAAAGAAAGGAAAGTTGAAAGAGAATGTGAAACTGGGAAAATAATATCTGATTCAATTATTCTGTACAGTGAACAATGTCCTTATATCAGACTCTATGTACACGTGTGAACCCAACTGATCAGTTACAACCAAAGTAACAATATAACAAGTAGAAGCTAACTAAGTTAAATACAATTAATAAATGAAAAAATCATTTATCTACCCATTATCCTTATTTACATATTCTGTCATGCTACCTACTTAAATTTTGAATAAAACGCAAAAACCTAAGTTAAATTAAGAGACATGTGTGCTCTTTTTCGTACAAATTATTAGCTTTCACAAATTCACTCCACCCATTACCGAAATACAATCTCTTTCCAATCTTTTCAACTTTGACTTGTACAGTTTTTCCGAAAGCCTCAAGTATTGGTTTGTTTGGAATGACTTCACCAAACATGTTGATAAAAGCTGGTGGGATGTGCTGTTAACATACACAGAGAATATATAACACAGACAAATATATGGCTAACTTTATCAAATGTATGAGTTTAATGATAAAATGGATTATAACGAAGAAATATATACATACCAAGCGGGCAAGCGGGACGAGAAATCATTGATGAGTATCTTGAAGAATGAAGGTTTCGTTGGTTCCATGAAAGCTTTGCAAGATGGAAAAGATAGAAGTATTGGTGGAAAAGCAAGTCACGAAAGTTGTTTGGTTTAGCGATAGGATTTCAAATAAGTTTGATTCATCCAATAAAAGTGGTTATAAATCCAGTTCATCCTGTTTGGTAACCCACTAGACATGTTTAATTATGAGTTATTAAATATAAATTAATTTAAGTTAAATTATTAATACCAATGGCATAAATATTTTCAACTCAAGGGACATTTATAAAATTGCAGGTGCAGCATCGATTGCAAAACAAATAATATGGAAAAAGATAACGTACTCTAATTCATGTCTGATCGCATAAAAATGTTTATTTTAAAATCTTGAAAAATCAAGTCTTTATTTCAAGGGAAGGGACCTCTCATTGGCAAGTTTCTCCCCATCCCTCAAAAATCAATCTATACTATTGACTTCACTTAAGCTTGGCAATCCTTTTTTAAAAAAAATATTTCAAGGTATTGACAGGTACTAAAAAGATAATAAAAAAATACTTCATGATCTTGAAAAATTATTTTAGGGTACTAAATATATATTTTACAAGATTATTGAAAAAATACTTCATGATCTTGAAAAGTTATTTTAGGGTACTGAATGATACTAACTGGTACTGAAAAAATATTTCATGATCTTGAAAAAATATTTTAGGATCTTGAAAAAACATTTCAAGGTACTGAATTGTACTAAAAATATACTTCAGGATATTTTTTAAGATAGTGACTGGTACTGAAAAAATACTTTATGATCCTAAAAAATTATTTTAGGATTTTGAAAAAATATTTCAGAGTATTGACGGGTACTAAAAAGATATTTTAGAATATTGATTGGTACTGAAAAAAATACTTCATGATCTTGAAAAATTATTTGAGGATCTTGAAAAAATATCCTGAAGTATATTTTGTTGGAAATTATGCCCTAGGGGCAAATCATTGTACTTTAAACACGGTTGCTATTTAGAGTATTTCTCCTTTTAGTTATCATATTATTTGGATGTTTATTATGATGACTGTGTAACATCCCAAATTCCATACCACTTATTGTTTCTGCTAACACGTAGTACTGTGGAATACAGTATTGACAAGTCAGAGTAATGCGAAACAAAGAGCATGCATTATCGTTTGGATGATGAGTATCTGATAAAATGTCCAGGCATGAGCTGGTATATCAAAAATCCTGAAGGAATATTCAAGCCAAAACTAGTCCTTCTTCCAAACTTCGTTCTGTCTAATGTCCCTTCACGTACTCCGTTCATCGGTGCATTTTCAAACCTAAGTTCCTTTCCCGAACCTTTAATATAGTCTAAGATTCAAAACAAATTGAATCTTAGGTAACAGTTAACCTTATATACAGGTATGAAATGCAAATAACAGTATAACACATGTACAAGCATAGAATAATTTACAGTAAACAAGTCACATCGTAACCGCAGTTAACGGCCAAGGACCGCAGCCCTTTAGGACACGCAGCCCTATGAGACACGCAGCCTCAAAATCCATAGCTAGGAAATAAACATGTAAATTATCTAGCAAACATGATCAGTCATACATGAATACATATATACATACATGCTAATAAGAGTTAAAGTTATTGTACGCGAACGTATCTTCCTTCCACGTGAATAGTAGTACGCCTGTCCTTTGAATCCGACTCCGGACATCCTAACATATTACCATATCACTTAGAATAATATCCTAAGGGTTATTTATGCCACCTTTGACCATTTTACCCTTAGTGGATTTGTTATTCCAATTTTACCCTTACATTTGTTTTAAAACGCTATTTCCAGCATTTAGCCCAGATTTTTCACTAACTTTGAAAAATCATAATTAATTCCAAACAAATCGAAATGAGGTTCCGTAAAATTCCACACAATCCTTGACATGTCTATTTTTGGGGAAAAATAACGGAACAAACTCGAAGTCTCTGGATCATTCCCAGTTTTAACGTTTCTCCACACTGTTCAGATTGTAACTTCAGAAATAAGGCTTAACTTCAAAACTCATGATTTCCTTGTCCAGAGCTCAAAACGTTACAAATTATATATCAATGGAAAGCCCTAGATGTCTACTTTATATCGGAAAAATTTCATAATTTAATCACATGCCATTTATTCCCAGATTGCAAAAGTGTGAACACTATCCAGATAAATTTCCAGAATAACACTGTCTTATAAGGTGACAGAAAATTCTCACCAAAAACTCATATTTTTCAACAAGTTTTTAAACCTCAAAAACAACATTAATCAACTGTAATAAGTATGGAAGAGGGATTATAAACCTTACCTAAACCCAAAAATCAGTTGCTAAAATCTTATTGCCTTCACCAAACACTTTCTCAATTTCTATTGTCCTATCATATTCTCTTGGCATCTCCACTATTCTTTTTCTCTTCAATATTTCTCCCTCTTTGTTGGATGATACACATACAAAAATGGGAAGGTGTGTGTGTCCTCTATGTATAGGTCAAAAGAGAAATAAGGGAGGTGAAGTATACGTGGACAATTTGGTGAAGTTTGGTGGTTTGGTGGATAATTACAAAATAGGTGAAATGTGTTGTGTGTGAATGTAGTGCGTTTGGCAAGAGGGTGGTAGGTGTGATATGTAGGTTGAAATTCTCTCCTTTTCATACTTTACCTACACATTACCAAATTCTCAATTCTTACGACACAAATATACGCACACATTTTCCATATATCTTGGCCATAAGTAATTATCATGGGAAGTGTGAAATAGAGAAAAAATATGGGTGTGCATGCGTACATTTTTTTACTACCACTTTAAGAGAAGTATGAGGGTGAAAAATGTTGTGGGGCCCACTCACAAAAATGACCATTTGAAAATAATACCCAAACTTAATGGCTAAGGTGCATGGCGTAAGAAAGGAAAAGGAATGATGATAATTTGACCATTGGACTTTACTTAAGTATATTTTTATCCACCAATGTCCTTTCTCCATTTTACCATCCAAGTCATAAAATATTGACTCCAAAATTTATATGCCAAAAATTATTCTCTAACTATTTTTCCTTGAATTATTGGGAAAATAGGCCTAAAAATCCAGGAAAGAGCTTTAAAACTATTTAGGCCAAATTTTCATAATAAAATTCCCATAAAATATTTCTTATTTTCAAATCCAAAAATTTGAGATATTACAGACTATATCTTTGGACGTATCATAAAGATTGTCCTAAATGTCCCTGATCGGTTATCTATGCGAGAGCAAAGATGAAATAAGACCAGTATGACTTTGATGAAGTATGGAAATACGAATCAAAGTAATAGGTACTTGTAAGAGTACAAGGTGCTGGACCGACCCACTATGAGAAAGCTGCATGGCTTAAGTCATAAGTTTATCTCATGTATAACCGCATCACAATGCCTTTTGACCTGAGATCATCATAGATTCCTACATGAGAGTCGCTGATCTTTGACCTAGTCAAAAGTCACCTTTGATCGGGTGATGATAAAGGCTTCGATCGGGATTAGTGGTTTTCATGCAGAGGAATGTGAATGGTCAAGATGGAATTTGTCCCTCACATTTGTAAAGAAATAATACCGGGCCCCTCGATGAGTGACTCTGAGAAATTTATGGCCATATTATGATGGAAAGGAGTTTCAGTTGTTAGACTACTCAAGAATCGAAAAAGTAATGGTCAAGAACAGGAGGTTGACATTATCCATGCTTCATCTCCTTGACCAAATTATTGCGTGACAAAAGGGACGTGGCATGGTTGTATAATAGGTAGTATCGTATTAACGATCCTCATATGAGTTGGGTAGTCGCAATGTCTTACTAGAGGCCGCTTGCGACTTGTGGGCTAGTATAGTATTGGCCCGCTGCCAATCTCATGTGAACCTACAGGGTCGCACACAAAAATAGCCCAACACGAGCAATAATGTCCAGATTCATTGAATCTTAGATATGTCTAAGATTTAATGAATACAAAGTTTAATCTAGGGTGGATATATATATATTCAAAAATAATAACATTATTATTATTTATGTAGATAATAATATTATTATGTATTATTTGTTTTATATTTAATTTATTTGATAAATTTAATAATTAAAACAAATAGATATTGTATCTCGATTTAATTTAAATTGAGATATAGTATCTCGATTTAATTAAATAGAAATATATCATATCTCATATTTAATTTATAAAGATAAATTAAATTAGCGAGGCTTTTAATTCGATTAAATAAATAGATTAGATTAGATCTGTTGGACAAATTTAATTAATATTATTTTAATCCAAATTCAAATTTCAAAATTAATAAAGATTAATTTTGAATGTATAATATGCCTAGTAGGGTTTGAAAACCCTAAGAGACAATTCGCAAGACGTATTAGAAAAGCTGCGAAAAGAAAACCCTAGAGGAGAGACGCTGAGACCTTGAAAGCGCTAGCATGTTGCTGTCGGTGTTGGAAGCTGTTCGGTGTGGATACCGGTAGAGTGAGTGGATTCGCTGAGTCGACTCCTGTTTGATCGAACAAGACGCACACGAGTTCAAAAGGTACGATTTCTTACTAATCTGATTTAAACGTCGTTGATAGATCCTCTTCTATGGGATTTGTAAAATTTTATTGGATGCATTCCTTCCGCTGCGTGTATGGATCCCAGCATATTTTTAGTACCAGTCAGTACCCAAAAATGTGTTTTCAAGATCCTGAAATATTTTTTCAAGATTATGAAATATTTTTTTAGTATCATTCAATATCTTGAAGTATCATTTTGGTATCATTCATTACCCTAAAGTATCTTTTTAATACCCATCAGTACCTTGAAATATTTTTAAAAAAAATGGATAGCCAAGATTAAGTGAAATCAATGGTGTGGATTCATTTTTGAGGGATGAAGAGAAACTTGCCAATGAGAGGATCCGTTCCCTGCCAGTCGCTCTCTTTTTCATATATTAAAAAAGTTATTTTGGGTGTAAATGTAACTTACGCATGAACTTATATCATACATGTGATTGACTCGGTCAACGTCATGTATAGTACATACTCGCTCCCTTTGAAAATATAATATGCAAATAACTAAATTACACACTTAAAAAAGTTTGTTAAAATTGGTTGAAAACAATAAATATGTATACAAATTAGTATTAAAACACCATATTTATGGATAGGGTAGGTAGGAGAGAGAATATGAATGAAAAAAAAGATGGGAGAAAATGAATGGTAAAAAAGATATGAGGGACATATAATTAAGGGAAAATTATAAATAAATACCATTTGAACTTGGAAAACCTTAAAAAGTCTCTTAACACATGGAAATGATAAATAGGTTTCAAGGGATTATTCTGGAATTTTGAAATTTTTACTTTTACCAAAATGCCCCTCAAGTTTTTTTTTTGAAAGAAAGAACCCTTGACGGCACCGAAGCTTTGGCGACCAGCTCCAACCCGCAAGGGGTGTAATGCCCTTATTTCCTACATCTATTGTGATGTCCATTTATGTCCTTAATCTCTTATTAAACTAATTCACATATATTTATCATAGTGAAGGCGTTAACAGATCATAGTGAGTCGCAACAGAGAGCATGCATAACATTTGGACAAATGAGTGACTGATAACCTATGCCCAGACATATGCTGGTTAATTTAAATTCCCGGAGGAATATATACGTGATACAATTTAAAATTCTGTAATAGTCAGGGTTAATCATGTTGGAGGATATTCGATATACAGTTATTCCAAATTAATATCAGTAGAATAGTTAGCACATATACAAATCCAAATTATATATGATCCACTTAAATAAATCCCTTCCTTCGGGGTGTTCATCAGCTACTCCAGCTGCATCGCCTTACTTCCTGATCCAGAACATTTTTCTTGAATCTTTAAGCATGACTGAGATTCAATGATCAGTTGAATTTCAGGGTAATGGTTAATCTCATCACTACTAGAAAAAGCCATATTTGCGACGGAATTTGCGAGGGAAAATAATTCCGTCGCAAAAGATTTTGCGAGGGAAAATATTCTCCCTCGCAAAATGGTGATTTTTGCGAGGAAAATGAGTTCCCTCGCAAAATTGTGGGAAATTGGAGGAAAAATTCCCGTCAATTTCCCCCATTTTGCGAGGGAAAACATTCTCCCTCGCAAAAATCACCATTTTGTGAGGGAAACTATTTTCCCTCGCAAAATGGGGGGATTTTGCGAGGGAAAATGAGTTCCCTCGCAAAATTGTGGGAAATTCGAGGGAAAATTCCCTCCAATTTCCCCCAATAACCCTTTTTTGCGAGGGAACGAATGTTCCCTCGCAAAATCTCCCTGAATTATATAAATAATTCGTATACTATTATTTAATGATTTTTTGCTTTGGGTTTTCCGCCAGTATTCAGTCCATTTTCCTTTTCTCACCTTCTCGCCATGTCTCTTCCTTCCATATTCTTCTCGGCCTTCTTCTTCGCTTTGCCGCCGCCATGCTTTCTTGCTTTGAGCGGCCCCTTCTTTGGTTTACTCCGCCATGGTTCTTCCTTCTTTGAAGAACCGATCACCACGGATCGCCTCCCCCACCAACTCTCCGCCGGCGACCTCCTTCCAACGCATCGTCGGTGAGATACGCTTGAGGTTTGCTCCCGATCTTTTTTCTTTTTCCGAAAGCTCTACACATCTTGTTCGTTGCTTCTTATATGAGTGTTTTAAGCTTTGACCACGGTGTTCCATTTTTTGATGATTTTTTGCTTTGGGTTTTAAACGCTTTAATTATTTGTATTAGAGGTTTAGATTACCATAACTAAAATTTAGCAGTTTTTTGAATTTTTTTAATTATTTGATATTTTTTAATGTTTTTATAAATATTAAACCTGAAGTACTCAAATTTCAATGTAAAGACTAAAGACCATTATCACTAATGGGGAGAGTAGAGGACCGTAAATTCCTAATTTCTTAGGTGACTCTTTTTTATGGATGAGTTTTCGGGCGGGGGAATCTACCTGAATAAGTTTTTAGAAATGTTACTTTTTAAGAGAATTTGTTGAGGTGTCATAAATGTGGGATCTTAAGTCGTCTCTAATTATTCATGAGTCATGGCCAAGGATTGAAGTAGTCAGAAAAGATTTTCAATTGACATTTTTGGATTTATTTATTTTTTCAATAGTCAATTTATAGTTTGAATTCACAAAATCAAATGATATTCTTACTTCATCAATTCAATTTTATATAATTGAATATAGAATAATTTTTTTATAAGAGAAGGAACTTGATTAGGAAAAATAAATAAATTAAACGTTTTTTTTTTTTACTGAGAAATAAATCAAACATGGATACTCTAGACTTTAAAAGTCATTCTTAATTAACCTTCTTTCGTTACATTTCCCTGGAAGCATAATGAAGAATAGGAAGGTGTTTATTTAACCAGCTAATTAACTCATGCCTCCGCCTTCCAAAAAATGGAATATAGGAACATATATAATATAATTTGAGTACATGATTCTCCCTCCACCAATTTAATTTTCTTTTTAAACTATTCTTGACATTATTGCAAATGATTGATCTCATTAACTCGATCTCACATAGTATATGAAATAAATTGTGAATAGAATGTTAAATTTTAAATATATCATTATCAAATAACCTAGAATAGCAGGAGAAAAGTTTAGAAAATAAAAAAATATAATAAAAAAATAGCATTTGGGTCTAAGGCGCTAGATTCAAGTTTTGGTTTGAAATGTTTATAATCTCATCCTCAACATTTGTCTAAGGCGCTGGACTCAAGTTTTGGTTTGAAAGGTCTCGTAATCCTACCCTCAACATTTGTCGAGTATTCTTGGGATGGTTTGAAAGGTTGATAATACAAATAAACATATTTTGATTCTGATCTAAGTATATTATCGGCTAGTTCATGCAAATCAGCAAAATACTTCATAATTCTGTGTCTATATATAGATAACTGTGGGATGTTTCTCATAGCACTTTTTTTTGGTCAGGTTCTCATAGCACTTCTAACTCAACTAATTGGTACTTTCATGAAGGCATAAAATATTTGTCAAGAAAATCACGTTCAAAGTGTTAAACCCCTCACATTACAAGTGTCATTGTCTTACCGATTGATAGTCATTTTTATTGTTGAATGTCATTATACTTTTCAAAGTCATTTTAACTTAAATTTTGACAAAAATAAATGCAACAACTATTCAAAGATTATAATTAGCGAACATTTGGTTTAGCAAAATCATTCAATTGGGTTCAATCTCATTATATATTTATATTTTAGCATTTCAAATTTCATGTTTTAAAAATATTTATTATTACGGTTTTTAATGATTTTTTGATGATTGTTTGCTTTGGGTTTTCCGCTTCTTTTCTTTCCGCACTAAATGTACTTAAAATGAACTCTTCAACTCTAGTCCTATGAAGCGTTTAAACAAATCTAGTTGACCCTGGGTCCTCATTATGAACACTTCCAATGAAATGAATTGATTTTTTATATAAAAAAACCAATGAAATGGATGAACGAATCTTGGTGGGCAAACCATAAAAGGAAGGTGAGAGAAACGAGGAATCCGTATTTTACTTGTTTGAGTTAAACACTAAATCCGATTTTTTTCAAATGTTTTGCCAATTCCATGCAACCATACAATTTTCTTAAATTGATTTTGTACGTCGCCTTCTATGCATTAGCCAGGTAGATCGTGAAGAAATTGAAATGTACGGAGTTAGAGGTTATAACCGTGGTGATGACGATACTGGTGGTGATCATGACCAGACTCCTGTGGTTTAGACTGTTTTTTAGTTCATTTTGGTTGAAACATTATAATTTGTAATATTTTGTTTTTGCTATGTAAACTCTTATGAATGTTATAATTTGGTTTTATAATATACAAGTCTTTTTATTTTCTAATTTTTAGTATTTTTTTATTTTTTTTTAAATTATTTAGAATTTGCGAGGAAAATATTTCCCTCGCAAAATGTTCAAACTTTGTCAAGGAAATAACTTCCCTCGCAAACTTTTGGATTTTGCGAGGGACGATGGTTCCCTCGCAAAGTTTTTGGATTTTGCGAGGGAAGTTGTTTCCCTCGCAAAGTTTGAGGCTTTTGCGAGGGAAACATTTTCCCTCGCAAAATCCAAAAGTTTGCGAGGGAAGATGTGTCCCTCACAAAGTTTGAACATTTTGCGAGGGCAATATTTTCCCTCGCAAAATTTTGTTCCCTTGGAAATAATGGAATTTGCAAGGGAAAAATCATATTTGCGACGGAAAAGTGTTTTGCGAGGGCGTTTTTTGCGACGGTAATTTTTCCGCCGCAAATTTGTTTTGCGACGGAAAATGTCTGATTTGCGAGGGAATTTTTCCGCCGCAAAAAACAGTTTTTCTTGTAGTGCATATTCAAAGTGTAAATCAAATATGACAAATATTTCATATATTGCAAAATAAAAGAAAGCATTCAGCACACACACCCGCTACCCAACTACATAGCACACAACACATGTATCATTAACAATGAAAACACTAACTAGTGCCACGTGTCCCAGACACAAATCCTCAGCACTAGAAAAAATAGGCACGAAGCATTATCATATAAAACAATAATTCACATCCAGCGGAATAAAATACATAGACTTGGGCATACAAACCCGGCCAAGAATCCACAATACATGAACATACAAGACATATATAAAAACACAAGGAATTTGGGATTAAGTTACCAACCTCAACTTCGCGAATAAATACAATCTCTGGTGTTAGAAACTCGAACTTTGTCAATGCCCTAAAGTAAGACCATTGTAACTATTAATTCCTCTTTCTATCTATTATTTATTAATAATTCCCTTTATTATTTATTCTCCTTTTTAATAATAATAATATTATTATTATTTATTATTATTATTGTTATTATTATTATTATGTCAACGAAGAAATGACTCCTTACTCTCTGCGAGAGAGAGAGATAAGCACATGGAAGTTAATATATATATATATATATATATATATATATATGGGAACATATTAACAAGTCTAATAATCATTCCAGGTGCTTATCTTTATTTAGTTTGGTCACATTTCCTAGGGTGAAGGTTATTATTAGATCAGGAAATAAATTAAACCACATGCATGCATTTCCTGCATTGTAGGATTTGCAATTTTTTTCATCATTAATTTAACATATTCTTAAAGGAGATTTTGAAGATCCTCTAGAGACCTATTGAAGAAAAAGTTTTGCAACATATCTTCCATGGTTTTTAGATGTTCTTCAAGAATGTGCAATATATATTCAACGCTATGGAATGCTTTTGAAGGAGTGTTTTGATGATTCAAGTTTGTCGAAGAAACTTTTATGCATGATATATTCAATGTTCTTTAATATTCATTCAAGAGACTGAAATTATTTTCATCATTTTGACATGATTTTGAAGATTAGATCCTTTGAATTGTTTGAAACAAATGTTCTACAACATTTCTTCAGTGATCTTTAATGTTGTTTTTTTTAATAGAAGTCCGAAATATTTTCAAAGTCATGAAATATAATGATATTTTAGTAAACACAGCGTTGTATATTAGTAAAATTGGTCGTAGCCTGACATTCAAGCATGATCTAATGAGTAAGAAAAACAAAAAATTTTGTCTTTCCTTAATTTACAACGGAAACTATAATCAATAACCGCAACTCTTTACGGTTATCATGACTTATAAACACTGAACACATTTGTGAGTTTTAATGGGCGCTCATGAGAATCCATAACTCTTATGGTCTTCGTGAGTTAAAACCCATATTTAAAATAAATACTCATGGGTTCCTATAATGTTATCATAAGAACCCATCACAAATAGTACATTCAATGTTTTCAGACTTGTGATTAAAATTGATGCTCATGAGAACCCATAACTTTTATGGTACTCATGAATCATCCCAATACTATGGGTATTCCCAGGAATATTGATCATGTGATTCCGTAACACGTACAGGAGATCATGAGATATTCCAAGAAAGGATCTACTCATTAAAATATGTGAGGGGGTTTAGGATTACCTTATATCACCGAAGACCTCAAAGTGTATGAAGTCCTCTAATAATGCTGATCCACATGGTTATCTCCCGATTGCTTTGAGAACTCCTTCTCTTTAATTCCTCTCTTTCCTTGGATGATTGCTAGGCGATGCAAGGTTGAGGACTCAATGTTCTTGGGATTTCTTTCTCTTAGATGGCGCCTTTCTTCCTTTTCTTGGTTGCTTTGGCTAAGAATTCTATTCGGCCAATGCTCTAGGTTTTTAAAGAATGCCGTAGTGAAAAAATAGACGACTCACGCGTAGCATTATATTTTTTTTCTTGCGGCCAAAACCTAGATCCCTATTTTTCTAACTGAAAATAATAAGATAATTATATCTTATTATTTTAAAGGTTAAAATCCTAGGTTCACCAAGTTAGCCGCAAAAGATGAGACTTATAAAATCTCAAATCTTTTTCTGACTTATTCCCAAATTTCTTTTTAGTTGTTGCCGAAAATTATGAGATTCATAATCTTATAATTTATTCAGTCAAAACTTAAATTAGGGTTAAAAGAATTATGACCCATTAATTGGTATTATTTAATTAATCAAGATTATGGATCTCATCCAAATCTTTAATTAATTCTTGAATTAATAATTCAAGATAATGAATCTTATCCAAATCTTTAATTAATTCTTGAATTAATAATCCAAGATAATGGATCTTATTCAAATCTTTATTGGAGGTATATTTATATTAGATAATCCTAAATTATCTTTTATAATATATTCTCTTGAATTTAAAATTCAAATTTAAATCTCAAATTTAAAATTCAAAATGGCCTAAGACCGTGTTTGGTCTTCTAACATATTTGGGCTTATTAATGGAAAAATTAATTTCCCACTAGATAACCATATATGGCGCCATTTTAATAGATTGGTTTTGGAGTCCAACTCCAATCCAAATATACCTATTCTTTCGAGAAAGCCCAATAACAATTATTGGCCCAAGATTGCTAATTTTAAGCAATCAAGAATAACCTTTATGTGTGACCCATTAGGCCCAATTAATCACTGACATAAATAACCTTGGACTAATCAAACTCCTTTAATGGGCCCAAGTTATCTAATGACCACATATGACACTAGCAATGCTCTGTGGCCCCAGAATTAGTTGAGTTGATCAAGTGATCTACCTTTTCTAATTTGGATACCGTGCCGGCTTCATCCCTCACCACGTCATTCACATTTAGTCGAGAGTAAAGATAGAGTATCATCTCTCTTAGTTGACTAAATATAGCTTTTTCACAGAACTAGGAATCTTCTTCTATTGACTCTAAGATGGAACACGACTCTTCATGATCACTTACTGTGCATAGATTTCCAAGTCAACTAGAAGTCATCCAAGCCCTACCGGTCCTGTGAACGATAATCCCTTGTAGAAGACAGTGAGTCCTTTCGGCATGTCCATCTACACTCATGCATTCAAGTCATACCTAAGAGTACATTGTTCTCCCCATTCGCAGGTGGATAGAGCTGTACAATCAAAGTATGACCCTAGGACACAGTGCTCGATGACATCCTCAAGTCTAGGACGATCCACACTACCAAATGTTAAGAGACTTTTATATCCAATGATACTTCCTACAAATCTTTGTGGAGTCTCTCGGCGGGTCTGTTCAGTGCTATTTGTTCTTCAACAAATCCACCCACGACATCAGCTAAGGCATCATTATGCCTGTATTCCATGAGGTCCCTACGTTGCATCTCTATACAAGTAGACGATGTCGTACTAGTCTTATCGAAATCACCAATGCCCTTTCTTTGTGATTCAAGACTAGAAACAAGTTTCAGGCAATAGACATTCGGTGTTCTTGAGTCCTCATGATCATGATCCTATCATAGATCCTCAAGCGAACACCTATTCTATTCCTAGGGTTTTTATCTTTAAATGCATATTAACCTTAACATAAAGGCCAGACATAAATATGATAAAGATAAAATATACTCAAATACATAAATCATAAAATACTAAATAGAAAAAGGTGTTCCTCTGTCAAAGCAGATTGTCTCTAGGACACCTATTTACTAACAGTATATCAGCAAAACCTTGATTTTTTGGGTTCAATGTCTATCATTAAAATGCTCTGTGGCCCCAAAATTATTAAATGTGAAATAATAATGTTCCTATATGAAACATAATATTGTGCAAAGTATGCAAAGATGGAAGACATACATTATGAAAACATTTATATGGAACCAACAAAGCCAGTAAAGCCTCGTGACTACACACACACACACACACAATCAGCATCAGCTTTAACTTATTTGGACCAGTAGGCATTGGGTTTGGTCATTATTTTTGTAACCTATGATTCATCCTATACTTATATATATAAACAGCAAGCCTTCCGGGTTTAATGATCACTACGTAATATTTACCTTATGTGTATATATATACAACACAGTATGCTTTAGGTTCATGTGTAGCAATGTATCTATATATTCATTTACATGACAACAAGTTTATTTTGTTTTGTTTTTCCATGGTTCATGCAGTTGTTTTTGGGAATTTTACAATGTGAGAAATTTGCTGAATCTTCCTTTGTTTTAGTTTCCAAGAACATAGATTTATATGCAGAACCAACTTGCATAAATACAAGAAGATTGACGTTGGAAACTCACGGAAACTGGAAGGAGAGAAGCTTGATGACTTACCTTGGTTAGTTTTTGGTTTGCACTCACGTTGGGATTCTCTGTCTCTCGGCTCTCACAGCATGTATTAGTGAATAATAATTAGTTTCAATTTAGCTTCCAGCTGTAACCAAGTTAGTTACATATATGTGACAGCTGTAATATTCCAATGCACATGGACTACGTTCTATTAGTTTGTTATGTGATGCATAGATCAGGTTTAAGCTCGCTACTGTAAACATCAGTTTCTCTATAAATATTGTACTGATCCTCACTATTGAATACAAGTTAAGAATTCATTCTGAATTATATTCTTGATCTCATATTCTGGCATGGTATCAGAGCCTCTGCCACACCGGCGAAGCTCTGTATCTCCGGCCAAATAAAGAAATCAGAGGCATTGAACGTGGTCAGTCTTCCTCTTGGATTGACAGACCATAAACAACAATGTCCGAAGCTACTAATGCTTTTTCGGTGTCCATCGATCAGGGCCAAAACGGTCGAAGCTTCACAAATAAAAAGATTACTGTGAAGCTCGATGACGCTAATTACCTCATTTGGAAGCAACAGGTGTACTTCATGGCCAAACAACATCGGCTGTTCTCATATCTTGATGGATCCATCCCTATTCCTGCCAAGAAAGTTCGTGATGCTACGACTGGCAGAGAAATTGACAATCCAGAGTTTGAATCACATGAACAATTAGATTCAGCACTTGCGTCGTGGTTGCTTTCATCAGTAACAGCCTCAGTTTTTCCTAACCTGGTTGGTCTGGAAACTTCTGCACAGATATGGAAAAAACTCAATCGACTGTATTCAGATAAGTCAGACTCAAAAATTTTGCACTATAAGAATCTATTGACAAATCAAAGGAAAGGTGAACTCAATATGCGTGATTACTTAGCAAATTTGAAATCTATTTGTGATCATTTAGCTCTTCTTGGTGGACCAGTTTCTGATTCAAATAGGATTTCACATATCCTCAATGGTCTCACCATGGAGTTTGAATCAGTTATAGCTATTATCAATGCTGCCAAACAAACTTTTGATTTGGACACTGTCACTACCATGCTACTAGATTCTGAGGCTAGTCAACAATTCTGTATCTCAAGTTCATTATGCTTCTGCCTCACCTTAATACCTGAATCATACACAAGATGCCTCAATGGCGTTTACTGCACAACCATCTAGCTATTCTGCAGGAAGAAGTCAACATGCTGCATTATCATCTAGATCACAGTATCCTATAAACAGAGGCCGAGGTCGTGGTCGTGGCCCATTTTTCCAGTCAAAGCCCTCCTGTCAAATATGTCACAAGATAGGTCATCTAGCTGATGTGTGCTATTTCACGTATGATCCTTCTAACAATGCTAGAAACACAGCATAGGTACACTATGCTGATGATAACTCATATGACACATCACCTGATGCTAGCTACTATGGAAATTGGCAATCGCATCATGGTGAGGCTCCAATAACTTATTCTCAGTATGCTACTCCAATGCCTAAACAAGCTACTAATGCTTCTACTGAAAAGGTTGCATCTGTAACTAATCCTACTGATTCAAATGTGCTCTCAAATACTGAACATACTGCACACATGTCAACTAACTCTAAATTACCTCAAGCCTTTGTTGCCTCACCTAAAGTCATCACTGATGAGGCTTGGTACCTTGATTTGGGTGCTACTCAACATATCTCCAATTCAGTTCACTCACAGATTGCGGCACCACCTATAGGTAAGAGTACAGTTATAGTTGGTGGTGGTACTCGTCTTCCTGTATCACACATGGGTCATACATGTTTATCCTCATCTTTTGCCTCATCACATTCGCATCTGAATAAAGTTTTATGTGTTCCAAACATACAAAAAAAAATTGGTGTCTATAGCTCAGGCAACAAAAGAAAATGTAGTCTCTATTGAGTTTTTTCCTCACTCTTGTATTATCAAGGATCTGCAGACCAGGAAGACTCTTATGACTGGCACTGAATCAGCTGGCATGTACAAGCTTAACACTGCTAATATACCCAAGCTTGGTGCAGATTCTTGCAGCAATCATTCAAAATCTCATCAGCAACATTTAAGTTCATGCTATTACGCAAACAGTTTAGATACAATTACCTTGTGACATAGAAGACTTGGTCATTCACATATAGATACTGTCAAAAATGTACTCAGCAAGCTTAGTATCTCTGCTGGAAAATCAGATACAACGTTGTCTTGTACTCCATGTAAAATGGGAAAAAGCCATAGACTACCTTTTGTAACTGACTCTACAAAATATAATAAACCACTGGATCTCTAGGGCCCAGCTCCCTTCTCTTCCAATGGTTTTGTCTACTATGTTGCGTTTGTGGATGCTTACAGTAGGTATACATGGATTTATCTGCTGACTAAAAAATCTGATGCTCTTGCACGATTTAAAGATTTCAAACTTATGGTTGAAAATCGCTTTGAAACAAAAATTCACCAAGTACAAAGCGACAATGGTGGGGAATTTATGTCTTTTAAGCCTTTCTTGACAGCAAGTGGTATTCAACATAGACTTACATGTCCCTATACCTCACAACAAAATGGCCTAGTAGAAAGAAGACATAGGTCTATTGTTGAAACAGGATTAACCTTGCTAGCAACAGCCTTACTTCCCTTGTTTTATTGGGGAGATGCCTTCTCCTCTGCTGTCTTCCTACTAAATCGCTTACCCACTCCTGTCCTTCAAGGTTCCACTCCATATGAGAAGCTTTTTGGGATTCCACCAGATTATTCATTACTGAGAGTGTTTGGTTGTGAGTGTTTTCCTCTTCTACGACCTTATAATAACCACAAACTGGAATACCGATCTGCCTCATGTGTGTTTCTTGGCTATTCCACTAGTCACAAAGGCTATAAGTGTCTTCATAAACTCACTGGTCGGGTATACATCTCAAGACACGTGCAATTTCATGAATATGTTTTTCCAGGTCAATCTCAATTCAACATTCGATATGCCTCTATACAATCATCTTCACCTCCTAGCTTTCACCTTCCTCAACAACTACTATCAGCCCCTTCACCCTCTGTACCTACCCCTGCTACTCATAGATCTCCACAAATTTCTTCACAACCACCATCTTCCACACCTTCATCACCAATACCTTAGTCCCTGCCTACTCAAAGTAACACCCATGCTATGACCACTAGAAGCAAAGTTGGTACCTTCAAACCCAAAATTTTTACTGTGGCCGAGAACACCAATATTCCTAAAAATATTGTTGAAGCACTTACTGATCCTAACTGGAAATCTGCAGTTCAGGAAGAGTATGATGCTCTCCTTAAATTTCAAACATGGACTTTTGTTCCTTGGCCAAACGATAGAAAGGTTATTGGCTGTCGTTGGCTTTGCCGGCTAAAAACTCATGTAGATGGGTCAATTGCAAGATACAAAGGGAGATTAGTTGCAAAAGGTTATTCACAAGAGGCAGGAGCAGATTATCATGACACCTTCAGTCCAGTTGTAAAGGCCACTACCATTAGACTCTTGTTGTCTCTAGCTGTCACAAAGAAATGGAAACTCCATCAAGTGGACTTCAACAATGCATTCCTTAACGGTGATCTCACTGAAGAGGTCTTCATGGAACAGCCTCTAGGCTTCATTAAATTTAATAATCAAGGTCAGCCACTTGTGTGCAAACTCAACAAAGCACTCTATGGCCTCAAGCAAGCGCCAAGAGCATGGTTCACTAAGCTGAGTACATATCTAAATACACTTGGTTTTATTGCTTCCAAAGTTGATTCGTGTCTTTTTATCAGCAAACATGATCAGCATATTACCTATCTGTTAGTGTATGTAGATGATTTGGTCATCACTGGTTCAAATATAGATGTTATCGATGAGCTCAAAAAGAAAATGGGTGCAGTTTTTTCGTTGAAGGATCTAGGTGACCTGTCATTCTTTTTGGGAATTGAGTTCCACAAGTCTTCCCACGGTATTCACCTCACTCAGAAAAAATATATTCACAACCTTCTGATCAAAACTCAAATGGTTGGAGCACATGCCATCGCCTCTCCTATGGCTGTTAATGTGCAACTATTTGCTAATGACAGTTTACCATTTGCTGATCCTAAGTTATATCGAAGCACTGTTGGCTCTCTACAGTACCTCTGCTATACTAGGCCAGACATTGCCTTCATGGTTAATAAGCTGAGCCAATTCCTTCACGCACCTACCATAAAACAGTGGAACTGTGTTGATCGTCTACTTCGCTACCTTAATGGCACCAGTACTCACGGGTTACTAATCAAACCTGTTGAACAGTTCAGTATTCAGACTTACTCAGATTCTGATTGGGGAGGTATCTCCACCAAGAAAAACAAGGATGATAAACGTGATGAGATTCTTGTACTCCCTGAAAACAAACGATCCACTAGTGGATATTGCATATTCCTTGGTGCAAATCCAATATTATGGACCTCAAGGAAACAACAAGTAGTTTCCAGGTTTGCTACTGAGGCTAAGTACAGAAGTGTTGCTGATTCCATTCAAGAGATTATGTGGGTTTTATCTCTGCTAAAGGAAATGTATGTTGAAATAGTCAAGACACCATTTATCTGGTGTGACAACACATGCACTGTAGCCTTGGCATCTAATCCTGTATTACACTCTAAAATCAAACATGTTGAACTTGATGTGCACTTCATTAGAGAAAAGGTTGCAGCTGGAATTGTAACTGTTGGCCATGTTCCGTCAGCATATCAAGTTGCTGATATCCTTACAAAACCACAGGTCTATGGCATGTTTGCCTTTTGTCGAGACAAGTTGAATGTGATATCTCAAGATGAAGTGAATAATGGTGACTCACGATGATTTTAATCTCAGTGGAGGGAATATTAGTGAATAATAATTAGTTTCAATTTAGCTTCCAGCTGTAACCAAGTTAGTTACATATATGTGACAGCTGTAATATTCCAATGCATGTGGACTACGGTCTGTTAGTTTGTTATGTGATGCATAGATCATGTTTAAGCTCTCTACTGTAAACATCAGTCTCTCTATAAATACTATATTGATCCTCACTATTGAATACAAGTTAAGAATTCATTCTGAATTATATTCTTGATCTCATATTCTGGCAGCATGCGTCTGCTTCTTCCTTCTTTCTCAGCGTTCTTGGTCTCTCTCTTGTTCTCTTGTTTCTCAGCTTTTTCTCTCACTCTCGGTTTTTGCTCTCTGGCTTAATGGTTATAATGAGGGAGGGAGTATGGTGGGTGATCCGTTGCTAACGTGAGGGAATGGTGTGGTTAATTTTTCCCACTGTCACCCGTTTTCGTGCGCTCGAACACTGGAAGGAAAGCTGGAGGAAACGGCGTTGCGATCTCACCCTCTGTCTGCATGTTACGTGTTGATCGAATATTATGGGAGTGAGGGATGGATTTGATGTGATCTCACTCTCTGTTGCGTAGCCAAATATGAAAACGTTTAAAATGAGTATGGGCTATATGTTGTGTGTATGTGTGTATCCTGATGAGGAATAGATGTTGGGCTGAAGAGGAGTAAATGAGAATGGGTTTGTGTCATGTATATGGCTTTATGTTACTTGGGTTTCATTTCAAAATTATCTCATGAAAAAAAATTATCTCATGTAAATATTTCCTTGATTTTATTTTTCAAATACTACAAGGAAAAATTCCTAATTTTTTAAATAATTAACTTTAATCATTTCGCCAACTTTCTAATTTCATAATCAAATATTACAAGGACAAGTTCCTAATTTTTTAAATAATTAATTTTTTTTTTTTTATTGAGACTGCAATATCATGATTCCCAAGAAATGTCAATTTGAATATTATTAAAATCAACGTGCTTTAAAATGTTAATTTAAAAAAATAAAATATGCAACTTATGGATTTTTCTTTCCAATTATATTATTGTTTGAAAAAATTGTACATAGAAAATAATGAGTGATATATATTTAATAAATATAAAAATAGAAAAACCAATTAAAAATTTTAAGTAAATAAAATTTATTTTTTATATTAAGGATCACCCCTATAAAAAAGAATGTTTATTAAAAGAATTGAAGGAAATATTATATTAAAAAATAAAATAAAATTTTAATTTATCCCTATTGAAAAACGCTTTCTCTCTTACATAACTTCATACCCTTCAAACGGAAAATTGAGAGGTTAAATTAGGAAGAAAGAAATTAATAGTCTCTCTTTTTTGGGGATGATAATGAGGTCCCAAGCAAAAGATATAATTATCGAAAAGTCCCAATAAAAATTAAAGTGCTGTCATTTAATTTCCTACTCTAGGACTTGACTTTGCAGCTCTTAAGTTATCATTAGAACTTATTAGTAATTAAGCTCATCTTGAACCTAATAGATGGATTGGATCAATGAATGAGTAAAAATAAAAATTTACCCGAACATTCTCTACAGATTTCTAACAGCCACATGAAGGGAATTCGTAAGTACTAGAGCCAAATTCAGTTATCAATCATTGGGATGAGGCTAAAGATAAAGATATATGCAAGTTTTTCTTTAACCTAAACTGAACACAAAGAACATATATAATAAGCAACATTTATCTTTATTCAGCAAAACAATCTAACAATTAAAATTAGTTAAAAAATAATAAATGTATTAAAAATGTCATATTTCTTTTAAATATGCCCCTACTTATGAAAGGAGCATAAGAAAAGAGAATGAGTAATAAATATAAAAGAATATGAGTATAAAGAATTAGTGATGAGTGGGGATAATTAGTATAAAGAATCTTTCTTCGTCCTCTTGCATTTGCCTTGTACCAAATCATATATATCAAGGAGAGCTAGTTAACTCAATGATTATGTTACCCTTCATTTATGAATGAGTACCTTTCAATTTTTTATTCTCTTTTTATTTTTATTGGTACAATTAATATAAGCAAAATTGTCACAACTCATTTATTTGATCAAAAAGACTTATAAATAGGATCAAATTTCTTGGTCAAAAGAGACTCATAAATAAGACAAGAATGACATATAGTTGCTTGAGTTTGTATGATTCACCATTGGTGAGGTCAAGGTTGAACTTCAAGGAAGGAGCCATTGGGAAAGAGAAGAGAAAGATAGCTCACAAAGCATTAATTGGTATGGCTGGATGATGAAGATGAGGAATCCTTCACGGGCCTCATCAAATCAAGGTTCTAAAATGACGTGAAGGAGTACGTAGGGTCATTAAATTAGAGTCAGGGTAGGACTAAAGAAGACTGATCCACGTCTCTTCAACTTTTTTAAAAACTTTGTGGGACCAATTTTCATTAAATCTAAACTGCACCAAATCTCTTGCAAAATATGATTTCGATGTTATCTTATAAAAAATAGAATTAATTAAATATTATATAATCTTGTTTGACCTCAGTTCACCTTTGATCTAAATTTCAGATCGGTTAAGTGATTAGTCGATTTTAATAACCTTGATAAAAACGTGTATTTAATAAGGGTAAAAAAAGAAGTAGTTTAAATTTAGTGACATAAATAAATAAAAATTACTTATAAAAAAAAAACTAACTCTAAAAGAAGAAAATTGCTCATAAAAATTACCAAATGATTATCTAATAGTAATAATTTACTTGGACTAGTTTAACATATATATCTAATTAATAATTAATAGGGTAATTCCACCTTTTTTTTTTGTTTTATATATATACAGAGTGACTTTTAAACTAAAAGTCAATTTCTTCAAGAATGAGACTTAAACATGGGATCAGGGGAGACGCTACGCATATTAATATTGGACGAAAAATCATATTTAATTTAATTTGATCTTTGTAATTTTACTATTTAGATCAACAGAAATCTAATATAAAATAAAACAATCATTTCCTATTAAATTTTAGGGTTAAGGTGCGATTTGGCCAACAAACTATTGGCTCAGGAGTGTCCAGCATAATTAACTATTAACTGAACCTTAAATACCAACAAACTATTTAAAATGTTAAATCAGCACAAAAACGTTAGTCTCTCAGTGAAGTCCGTTAGTTGATTTCAACAGCTGCTCTATTAGCTTCTTCAACCTCCTCCATTTTAGCTTTTAGCTAAACTAACTGATATAAAGATCAAAGTAAAAACGTAATTCTCCAAAACCCAGTGGGCTAGAAACTTAAGACAAGAACGTCAGAAAACCAGAAAATCCCATATGTTTACAAATGTAGAATACATTCAGACCATATGCGCCAAATTATAAGACCCAGGAATAGAGAATCCCGTTTATGTTAGACAACGAGCCAAACGATGGATTTTTTAATCTAAGCCTAAAAATTTCAGTTCATGAGAAAGCTTGAGAAATAAACAGTCAGTGATGGGTAGCAATTATCCATTGGGATAGCGAATAATGGGGGGGGAGTCTACACCGAATCTGTGAAAGTACAGAAATCGACCGAATTTCTAGTAAGAAAAATAATGAGAAAGGCATCAAAGGATGGACCTTGGTGGTCTTGGTACTATCAAACCCTAGATTCTTCTTCCATCGGATTGAAACTGAAAGGTGCGAAAGAGAAGACTTTGCTTCGCTCTGAGAAATCACACACAGAAATCGTCTCTCGATTTCGACTCGGACGTTTTTCCCCAAAGAATGAGCCCTAATTTCAATCTGAAGCCTCAACATCTAGAACTTGACACTTAATTTGCTACCCACCATGTGCATTTGAGATCAATTTATTTCCCCCAATTTGAATCAACTAACGGACTTCATTGAGAGACTAACATTTTTGTGCTAATTTAACATTTTAAATAATTTGTTGGTATTTAAGGTCCAGTTAATAATTAATTGTCTTTGGATTTCTTTGAGCCAATAGTTCATTGGTCAAATCACACCTTAACCCTAAATTTTAAGAATATGATATTTTTTTTATGTAAGAAACTGAAAAAGATTGGACCATTTCAATTAAATTTTTACAATTAAAACAATCACAAAAAAATCTTGCTGGTATCTACTGCACATCATATATATATATATATATATGGAAAAACATTTCTCATGTTGTAGGAGAAATGTATTCTCATGTCACACACACACACACACATATATATATATATATAATTAGCATTATATATATGTGGGCCTCACCATTTCATGTGTGTGTATAATTCTTCTTCTCATGTAACATGAGAAGTTTAAATATATATATATATATATATATATATATATATATATGGTTAAGTAGTAATTTTGTCCCGGAAGTATACTGCCAGGAGCAATATTGCCCTAAAAGTTTTTTTAGGTTCAATTTTACCCCGAAAGTATCAAAACGTAGCAATTTTACCCTCCCCTAACAGTAGACAGTAACGGAGTTAACGCACACTCGAGTGTGTACGACCCCCCCCTTTTTTTTTGCACACTCAAAATTTGAGCACACTCATTTGAGTGTGTACAAAGTGCACGCTCGAGTGAGTCTGTGTATACTGAGTCGAGTGGGTCCTTGGTTAAAACAAAAACGTCCGTACACACTCAAGTGTGAAGGGTCACACTCGAGTGTGCTAACCTGTTAGGGGAGGGCAAAATTGCTATCTTTTGATACTTCCGTGGTAAAATTGAATCCAAAAAAGATTTCACGGCAACATTGCTTCTGGGGTGTACTTCTGAGATAAAATTGATACTTAACCCACACACACACACATATATATATATATATATATATATATATATATATATATATATAATCCATAAGAAGTGTGTTACGTAATTTCTATATCATTCAGAAAGAAACGCGCAGGATTAAACCATTTGTTAGGGACCACATATACGAAATTGATAAATAAATAAATAAAAAATCATTTTATCCTCGTTTATGAATATGGGTTGTTCGCTTCGTTTCCATCTATCTTGTCAAAATTGTAACATTAATATTACTCTGAAAGTCGACTTATTTTAAGTCATTCAAAACCCAGAACCTCGATTTATTTTTGACACAGGACGTAATAATATATGATACCATACCTAAGAAATAAAAAATAAACACGTAAACACTATTGATTAAGTATAAAAACAGAAAATTCAGTTTAATACACAAATCAACGGCATATATATATATGATTAAGCTAGCCAATAAATCAAGAAAATTACAAATCAAACCAAAATCCAAATCCATATTCCATTCACTTGATCACTCATCTCACAAAGTTCATACATAAACATAAAACCAAATAAACAAAATCACATCAAAATAACTAGTTTAGTCATCCAAATTATCTTGGAAAACTCTGCTTTCTGATGATCCCACCTATAAACATGAACATGAAACACAGAATGATCAGAATCATCACATTTATTAATCATTTCAAAGACGCAGATGTCTCCCTTTTTCAAATGATGTTCTTCCACCAATCTCTTCCATCCGTTAGTCACTCTGGCATCCTTTCTTGGTTTCTTACATCGTTTATTTTTGTACACATCAATCTCCATTTTCCATGTTTTCTCATATACCTCTAACTTGATCCTTTCGTTTTCCTTCATATGTTCCTCGAAAAAATATGTGGATATATACTGTGCAGCAAACATAAATGTAATAAGACCAGACATGAAATATCTTAAATCCGTGATATATGTTGCATTATATGTATTGGATCTGACAAATATATTTTTTAGCAACACTCGCGCGTGATGAATTTTGTAAGAACATTTTTTCCAAAGACAGAGAGTTTCCAAAAAAAAAACTTTTAAAAAAAACAAATTCACGTTCTTCTTGAGAAAGATCTGTGCGGTAAAGTTGAGCAAAAAATTAAAGAACTTACCAGATAACTGTTGACACTTGAATACTTGAGTTGGCGATGAAAATACTTATATTCAGATTCGAAATCGATTCTAAAATATTTTTCATTCCATTTGAACTCAGCATTTCGTGCTTTTCTTTTCGGGGTCTCTCCTTAATTTTTGAATAAAACACAAACAACTTAATTAGTTTCATATGTATATCAGTTAATAAAATAAATAAATAAATCTAAATAATAAGATATAAAGACCTTGAGGCATTTTGAAGCTTACCAATTTCTTGTTCATCATCATCGTCATCATCAAAAGATGAGTAAGAGCCATCAGATTCAAGTTTAATAACGTCACTTTTGAAAGCTTTGGATTCTCGATCTTTGTTTACATTAGCATCATTTTCTTCATTGCGCCTCTTTCTTTTTCTTCGTGATTGTTCATTCCTCTGGACTCGTGTACCATTAAGAGGTTCACAACATCTCTCTCTCCCCAGTACCAAGTTCAATTGCTTCTCACAGCAAGCTTTTCCATAGATTTTGACCTTAAACTTCGAATAATCTGCAAAATACTTTAACACCAAGAAATCTCCATTTTCCAGACTATTATCTTGCACAAATTTATCCCAGCCATTTTAAAAATAAAATTTGTTTCCCAGCTTTTCAACTCCAACTTCCCAATATTTAAAATTATAAGTCTCAAGTGTTGTGCTCTTTGGCAAGCCGTCTTTCCCAAACTCCTTGATAAAAGATGGTGGGATTTGCTGTTCATATACCAGCACACAAAGAACATATAAAAATTGTTTAAGACTTGACATCAAGTGTCATCCTCCAAGCTATATATATATATATAAATATTGAAGAAAAGGGATGATAAAACTGTAAAAGAGAATAATTAAATGAAGGAGAAGGTCCTATACGGGTTGGGTTTCTCTCATCATCCTTTTCTCATTATCCCTCATAATCTTTAAATCATATCCGTCCAATCAACATAGTACTCCCTCCGGTCTTAATTATAAGACATAGTTGACTTTTTTGGAGAAATTAAGAAAGCTAATTAAATTACTTTAGAGTATTTTTATTTTTATTTTTTTTCTTCAAAGTAATTAGTTTGACTAATAAACTAATATATAATCTAAAGATACACGACATATAAAATGATTAAGTAACTTATTTAGCTTCCTTAATATCTCCAAACAAAGTCAACTATGTCTTATAATTAGGACCGGAGGTAGTACTATTTTAAATTTTTTCTTATTTTCCCAATCAATGGCCTAGATGAGGCCAATAAGAGAAAATGAGAAAAAGGATAAGGAGAGTATCTCCTTCCGTACTATACCTCTCCTATTTATAAGTCCTTTTTGACTAAAAAATTTGGTCTCATTTATAAGTCCCTTTTGACCAAATAAATGAGATTGTGACAATTTTACCCATATTAATTGTACCAATGAAAATAGAGAAAGAAGAAAGAGTTGAAAGGTACCCAATCATGAATGAGAGTAAAATTAAAAATTCATCCCATAATCAGCTAACTATCTTTCTTTGGTATGTATGATTTGGTCAAAAGAAACTTATAAATAGGACCAATGTGGTACTAACCAAGCTGAGTAGAGAAATCATTGATAAGGACTTTGAAGAATGAAGTCTTCCTTTTATGTCTTCTGAGGAATTGTGAAGCCATGAAATATGGTTGAGCAAGATGAAGAGCCCAAGTAGTATAATAAGAATAATAAGAAAGATTGTAATGTGAATTTATTAAGTGTGATTCTCAGATTAAGAAAGTTAGTGTGTTTGTGTGACTGTAACGTAAGTGACAATAACGAAAAGGTATAAGACAAGTAGGGAGGAGGAAAATAGAAAAATGAATAGTTTCTCACTGGCTCCAAATATATATAGAGCCAAGGTTCACTTTGACCCCCAAAAAAAAAAAAATAGAGCCAAGGTTCTTAAACCGGAATGGTTACTAAATCAGTTGAAACATTGTGTGTCAGATTGATTTAAATCAGAGTTAAATCGGGACCAAATCAACAAGAAATTCTTTTTCCTTCAAACCCTCTATTTTTCATTTTTTAAAAAATTAAAAAAAGTCTCACCTCCTCCGACCAGCCTTGTGTCAAGACTCAGATCTCAATTAATAAGTTACTGAGAGGGACTCAACCTAACATCCAGTGGGTCTTTGATTTTTTTTTTTTCCCTCACTTAATTTTCAAAATTTTAAAGATAGGGAAGTGTACTCCTACCACGTGATGCCTATTATGGCCTAATGCTTCGTAGTCTTCATTTAATATGCGGGTTTTTTGGCCCTGTGGGCTTATTGGCCCTAGCCCGCACGGGCTAGGGCCTAACGGGCCGAGGTGGCCCGTTTTGACGCTCTAGTCTCTGTTGAACAAGATAGTGTTAGTTCACGTGATCCGACCATGTTCGATGCTTTCAGTTTACGGTCCTAATTATAAGAGCTAGTTGACTTTTTTAAAGAGATTAAGGAAGCTAAATAAGTTACTTAATCATTTCATATGTTGTGTTTTCTTAGATTTTACTCCCTCCGGTCCTAATTACAAGAGCTAGTTGTGTCAGTTGCATATTGAAATTTATGTGAAAATTTGACAGTTTTTATTTTTGAAAATATAAACCATGACAAAGTGAGATTGCTGAAACACCACGTCATAACCGGCAGCATATAAGATGCTTCTCACCTGATGTGCTTCTTACATGAGACATTTTTTTTAATTTTTTTAATTTAAATTTAAATTATATGTTTCTTTCTGGAATCTTTTTTTTTTTATCTTCTATCTCAAATTAATTAGTTTTCAAGATAGTGGTATTACAAGAGAAATATTTCTGAATGCAGGACTGGAAACTAATTAATTTGAGATACTGGGTGCAAAAAACATTCCAGAAAGCAGCATATAATTTAAATAAATAAAATATATTAAAATAATAATTTTAAAAAAAAATGTGCTCACCCTCTAATAGAGGGATGAGCACAAACGGATGTGCACCTAATGTGAACCCCTTCATTTTTGTTTCTCCACCGTTTCATATTAGACTGGAGGATTGATCATTCTTTATCTTTTAGGCTCGCTTATCACCATTCTCATCAACAAAACCCTCCTTCCATCACCAAAGTCTCATATCTCTCTCTCTCACACGGTCACAGACATACCTACTTCAAACTTCATTTTCAAATCTCTCTCCATCAGAAGGTTTGAAGCTCGCCGCCAGCCACCGCTGACACTCTCCCCTCTTTCTCGTTCAATCGATTTTTTTTTTTCTAAAAAAAAAAATCTTTTTAACTCTAACTCACCGGCCGAGTTGACCGAGTTGACTCCGGATCAACTTGGGACCCCGTTTTACCCCTAACTAGGATTGGTTTTCCTGCCGTTTCACTGGTTTCCGGTCTTAACTGGCCGGTTCGGTTCGAGTTTCAGAACCTTAATGAGCACTTCTCAATTTTTTCTTGTTCCAAAATACAAAAACATAGGAGTCCACATTACATGCTTAGAGTTAGGTGCTTCTACATCTAATTAGAGGTATAATCATATATATATATATATATATATATATATTTATTTATATTTAAATTTGTATTTATTTAGATTTAAATTATATGCCGAATTTTTCGAGATTTTTTTTTTTTTTTGCACCTAGTATCTCAAGTTAATTAATTTCCAATTCTGCATTTATCTGTAACAGGTATTATGAAAATTAATTAATTTGAGATATTGGGTCAAAAAACATTTCAAAAAGTAGTATATAATTTAAATCTAAATAAATACAATATATTAATTTTTTTAAAAAAAATATATACTTATACCTATAATTAGAGGTATAAGCACCTAATAAGCACATAACTCTAAATCCATATTATATGCTTAGAGTTATGTGCTTATACCTTTAATCATAGGTATAAGCATATTTTTTTTTAAAAAAAATCAAAAAATCAAAAAGGTAAAGGAATGCACTGGGCCATGAGGCCTTAGGCCCGAGAGACAGGCATGGACTCACATTTTTAGGAATTATGAGGCGATGACATGTGGCAGCGAGAGGAGGGGGACTGTCGAAAATTCATTATTTTTTTATAGTGATTTACCTTAACACCCTTAACTTTACTAATAGAAAATGCTACCAAG
This sequence comes from Acacia melanoxylon, assembly GCA_019022615.1. Lineage (NCBI taxonomy): Eukaryota > Viridiplantae > Streptophyta > Magnoliopsida > Fabales > Fabaceae > Acacia > Acacia melanoxylon. Next base: position 6,772,418 of record JAFJYJ010000029.1, read on the forward strand.
CGTGTCGTGGCCGCCTGACCGGTCAGAATTTATTTAGACTAACGTGTTACGGTGTTAGCCACTGCACTACAGCATCTCAGTTGTCTTTAGTTTTTGTTGGTAATAATATGGACAACATTCAGCTCTCGTTCTATCTCTTTCATATCTCTCTCTCCCACTTGTTACCCCACTCTCTTCATACGAAAACGATCCGAAAACGAAAAAAGTTATGTAATTTTGAAACATTTTATGGACAATTTAGCCAAAACTTTCACTCCCACCCCTCAAACCGAAAACGCCCTTAACCCATATAACCAAACTTAATCATCACTACCACTTACACAGCAACGTAACATCAGACTTTCTGAGAGAGAGATAGTTCAGTAAAGAGTAAAGACTCAAAAATGGAGAGTGAAACAAAAGCTGCTAGAGGAGGTCACTGTGTGGTCTTGGCATATCCAGCTCAAGGTCACATAAACCCTCTCCTTGAGTTCTCTAAACGTCTTCAACGTGGAGGAATTAGTATAACCCTAGTCTCTACTCGCTTCTTCTGCAACAAGTTACAAAAGCTCCCAGATTCCAATATTGCCCTCGAGACCATCTCCGATGGCTTTGACAATGGCGGAATAGACGAAGCAAAGAGCCAGAAGATCAACTATTATGATCAGTTTCGGGAAGTAGGGACACAGACTCTTATTGAGCTCATTGAGAAGCTAAAAAGAACAGGGAAGCCAGTCGACTGTATCATTTATGATTCATTCTTGACTTGGGCTCTTGAAGTTTCGAGGAAATTAGGGTTACTTGGGGTGAGTTTTCTGACCCAGAATCTCGCCGTGGATTGTATTTACGACCATGTGAACAAGGGAAAACTGCAACTTCCACTGGTAAAAGATGAAATAATTTCTCTTCCGGCTGGGTTATCATCTTTAGAACCTTGCGATATGCCTAGTTTCTTGTATGAATATGAACCAGGAAGTGCTGTGCTTGATTTGGTGGTGGATCAGTTTTCAAACATTGAGAAAGCTGATTGGATTCTCTGCAATTCATTCTACGAGCTGGAAATTGAGGTAACTGGTCTTTGATATATCTGTTTTCCTCTTGTCAATTTTACTTAATCTTCTTGAAGCATGGTTTTTTTATACCCAAAAGTCGTGTGGCTCTCTCCTAATTAATCTGTAAATAAATCTTACTCTGTATATTGCTTATGACTTGTGTAACTAGCTATAAATTCGAACTGTTATATATCGATATAATGGCATATATTGATTAGAGGCCCACGTAAGTCAATTTTAGGTGGCAGATTGGATGAGACAGATTTGGCCAAACTTGAGAACAGTCGGACCAACCATACCCTACAAGTTCTTGAACAATAATAACAATACACTTGAAGATGAAGAAGATTACGGATTTGCCGTATTCAGGAGTAGTGAAGAATGCAAAAAATGGTTAGATTTTCAGCCGAAACAATCAGTGGCTTTTGTGTCACTAGGCACTATGGTATCTATCAGCGAGGAACAAATGGAAGAACTTGCTATGGGTCTGAGAGAAAGTGAAATCAACTTTTTGTGGGTTGTGAGAGAATCTGAAGAAGCTAAGCTTCCTAAAGATTTTCCCAGAAAAGCCCTGAAAAGTTTGGTGGTTTCATGGTGTCACCAACTCAAAGTGCTATCACATGAGGCTATAGGATGCTTTGTGACACATTGTGGTTGGAATTCAACGTTGGAAGCTTTGAGTTTAGGAGTCCCGATGGTTGCTATGCCACTATGGAGTGATCAAAGGACCAACGCAAAGATTATTAAGGATGTTTGGAAGATAGGAGTGAGAGCTGATTTCGATGAGAAAGGAGTCGTGAGAAGAGAAGCATTGAAGAAAAGCATTTGGGAAATTATGAAAGGTGAGACAGGAAGTGAAGTGAAGAGTAGTGCCATGAAATGGAAGAATTTGGCTGCAAAAGCGGTTAACAAGGGTGGAAGTTCTTGGAACAACATTGAAGAATTTATGGACAGCTTGTCCCATTTAAAGGTCAACTAGCTGTGTGTTCTTTTCGTAATGTAACTAAGAATTCTAAAAGATCAACAAGAGAAGTTGGGTTTAGTGAAATGAATTTGATTATCCTTAAATTGATGCACTCTGAATCTCTTGAATAACCACGTGAGGCCAGGCCTATATGTTGGGCATCTCTCAATCAATCAATAGTTTGAAAATGTGGCCATTAAGACTTTGTTTGGGAGTTTGGAAGGAAGGAAAAGGAAAGGTAGGAGAATGCGGGGGAGGGAGGGGAGGGGAGGGAAATGAAGGATATTTCCTCCTTTTGTTTGGGAGTTAAAAAAAATAGTAGGGGAAGGAGATGAAGGATTAATGAGTTATTTTTACCATTTTGTCATTTTCTTTAATAATTAATATAATTATTATACTTTATAAATAAATTTAAATTTAAATTTTCTAAAAAAAATACTTATGTGATTTTTATATTCAAAAAATTGTTTATGCGGTGAGGGTGGCGGCGGTGGTGGTGGTGGTGGTGGCGTGGTGGTGGTGGTGGTAGTGTACGAAGGTAAAAAAGTAATTAATCTATTTTCCCTCTTAAAACCCTCCATATTGGGGTAATTTTATTTTTTAGAAGAAAGAGAGTTTTGGAGGCTTTGTAAAAATATCTGATTTCCTCCCCTCTTATTTTTAAAACTTACAAATAAGGGAAGAGACAACCAAAACCCTTCCTTCCCTTTCCTTTTCCTCTGGAACTTCCAAGGCTATAAGGCACTAACTTTTCACGCGGCTACGATCTATATGGCAAAGGCACGAATCATTTTTTGGCTTGAAAGGGACAATGCACTCTACTTCCAAGGCTATAAGGCACTAACTTTTCACGCGGCTACGATCTATATGGCAAAGGCACGAATCATTTTTTGGCTTGAAAGGGACAATGCACTCTAAATCTCTTGAGTAACCACGTGAGGGAAGGCCTATATGTTGGGCACCTCTCAATCAATGGATACTTTGAAAATGTGGCCATTAAGGCACTAACTTTTCACGTGGGTACGATCGCTAAAAGCCACTAATAAGTGATAGGAAAGCGCTAGGCAGCTGTAAAAGCTCAGTCAAATACATAAAAGCCTAATTGAAGGAAAGAAGTTCACTTATTTATAAATGTTGACTAAAAAATTTGGTTCTATTTATAAGTTCAGTTTCATGTAATAAATGAGATTATGACAAGTTTACTCATATTAATTGTACCCATAAAAATAGAGAGAGAGAAAACAATTGAAAAATATTCAATCATAAATGATGACAAAGTTGAAAATTTACTTCCATAATCATTGAGTTAACTACTCCATCTAATCCTTATTATAATATATATATATATATATATATATATATATATATGTATATGGGATAGATTAATCTGTCTACCCTTATTTTGCCTACCCCTCTCAATACCACTAGATTATAATCTCATCTAACGGCGGAGATTTGAGGGATAAAATAAATTCTTTCACCCCTTCCTCTCTCCCACCCTCTCTCTCTCTCTCTCTCCCCCACCGCCTCCCACCCTGTAACGCCCCTAATTCTTACGTCCATTATGATGTCCATTTATGTCCTAAATCCCTTATTAGACTAATTGTGTGTATTTATCATAGTGAAGGCGTTAACAGATTAGAGTGAGTCACAACAGATAGCATGCCTAACATTTGGACGAATGAGTAACTGATAACATATGCCCAGACATATGCTGGTTAATTTAAATTCCCAGAGGAATATAAACGTGATACAACTTAAAATTCGATAATAGTCAGGGTTAATCCTGTTGGAGAATTTTAGTTATATAATGATCTGAATTGTCAGTCAAATAGTTAGCAAATATGATCCAAAATATTAAAGTATGAAATTCAAACTTAATTAGATCCCCTCCTTCAGGGTCTTCCTCAGCTACTCCAGCTACACAGCCTTGCTTCCTGATCTAGAGCATCTTCCTAGATCTTTAGGTGTGACTGTGATTCATTGATCAGATGAATCTAAGGGTAACGATTAATCTCACATTCAAAGTGTAAAAACATACATGACAAATATTTCATATATTGCGAAATAAAAGAAAGCATTCAGCAAACACACCGCTACCCGACTACATAGCTCACGGCTCATGCATTGTTAACGATGAAAGTACTTGCAAGTGCTACGTGTCCCAGACACGAATCCTTAGTTGGGTCTTATTATTTATGTGTTACTCAATGAATATGTACATATGTGTTACTTGGGTCTTATTATTTATTTATTTATTTATTATTATTATTATTTTAATTATTATAAGGAAAATAAGTTCCTAGTTTTCCAATTAAATAATTTAATCATTCAGCCAATTTCCACAATTTACTTCTCATATATTAATTTTTATAATTTTTTTGAGGCATAACTTTATTCCTTATTTGAATTATTCTTTTCTCCAAAATAAATTAATTAAGGAGAAAAATAAGCCTAAATCTCCAATAATTATTCTTATAATTATTTTAAGCCAAATTTTATAATTAATTTTCCTATCTTATTCAAACTTTAAAATCCCCAAAATTTGAGATGTTACACACCCTATCTCTCTCCCTCCCACGGCGGAGATTATATTCTCATCTCTACATTAAATTTTGGAATGAATAAATACCTAACCAGATTTCACTACGTAACTTTTTTATTTTGGGGCCATCGTATTAATACATTCCAAACCTTTTGGGGTCATCCTATTAATTCACTACGGAAAGATTGAAGGCCCATATTTCTCTTCGTCATGGATTTGATAATTCAGGAAATCTAACGGTTTGATCGGCACAGTATGATGAAACTAAACCAGCCACTACGCCCAAATTCTGAAGCTAACGTTCAAGAAGAAAGAAATTTTCAAACTACTCTTCGGGAAGATATTTTCGCAAGGGATGTGTTCGTCCATGCCAGCAGAGGAGAGAGAAAGGGAGAGAGGTAGTTTGAGAGAAGAAGAGGTAAAACGGTTTATGTTATCACTCAAATTTTCATCGTTGGATGAGATTATAATCTAACGGTATTGAGAGGAATAAGCAAAGATAAGCAAAATAAAGGTCGGCAGAATAACCTATTCATATATATATATATATATATATATATATATATATATATATATATATATTAAAAAATAATAATAAATCAAATAAAAATTTGAAATAATTTGTGTATATTTATTATAATTTTTCAATATAAATTAATTTCAAATTAAATAAATTTTAAATATTTAGTAAATCTTCTTATAAATATATTATTATCCAATTGTTTGAAAGTGAATTTTATTTTTAGTGAAACTTAATTATAAATAATAATGTAATACTATTATTATTATTTTTAATACAAAATTATAAATTTAATATTAATAACTAATAATATAATTATAATTTATTTTTAATTATCATTAGTTAATAATTAATATTTTTATTTTATAAATATTATTGTTAATATAAAATTATGAATATAATTTGAATAAATAATGAAATAAAATTAATAATAATTTATTTTAGTTGACATTAATTAATAAATATTATTATAATATTATTTTAAATATAAAATTTATTGAAAATATAATAAATTTATTTGCAACGGAATTTGCCAAGAAAAAAATTTCTGCTGCTAATTTCTGGGCAAATCAATTTACCACGGAATTCCATAGGAAAATAAAATTCTGTCGGAAAAATTTTGACTGAATTTTTGACAAATTTCTAATGGAATTAGCCACACAAACAAATTCTGTGGCTAATTTCATTTGGAATTTATTGTTTTATTTTTTCTAATGACTAAACTTTTCAAATATAAAGGACTTAAAGAAAATTTAATGTAAATTTAAAGGACCAAATATATATATATATATATATATATATATATATATATATTTATATATATTTTGAATACATTCCCACGTTATATATTTTGAATACATTCCCACGTTCTGCCTTGGGCAACGATATGTGTTTGCCATTTTGAATTTTGGAATATCACAAGCCTTCTTATACGCTATCCACTAACTAGTGTTTATTTTGATTCTAAATATAGCACCTTTATCTATCTTGTCTCTCAAATAGAAACTTTATTCCCAAAATATTCCTATTAAAACTAAAACACATTAGTTGAATATTTTCGGCCTGCTTATATACTTCCTCCAATATTTAGAAGTTAAATAAGAAGTTTATTTTGGTTCTAAATATAATATATTTAGAGCCCGTTTAGAATATCGATGACATAAATGACTTTTTTTTATGAGCTTTTCCTGATGAACCTTTTTTTTTTCTTTCTAAAAGTCAGATTTTTGATGTGATTTGTGTTTGAAATAGTGGTGATAGAATTGATTTTTTTCCTACTAAGCACTTGTTTGGCATAGAGTAGGGAAATCAAGCCGGGCTCGTCGGGTTGGCTCTTTTAAGCCCTGGCCCTTCAAGAGTCGGATTTGAAAATTATGAGTTAAATGAAATTGGCCTTGTGGGACCAGCCCTGCAGGGCCTCGAGCCAGCCTGTTAGGTCCTGTTAAATTTTTTTTTTTAATTTAATAAAGAGTTGGAAGAGATGTCCACATTCAAATTTCATTGAAAATGAAAGTCGACTTTCTCTTTATATTAGCAATCTTCTCATCACAAGTCAGATGGTCAATCTTGCCATAGAAATATATTATAATAGTTAAAATTTAAAATTTAGATATGCTTCTTATGTCTTATGTGAGTTATTTGTGGACAATAGTTTGCTTTTAATTATGAATTAGTGAATGTGTTTATTTGTTGGAAGATTCATGTTGTTTGAATATTAATGTTAACAACACTTATTTAATGAATTAGAACTTTAATTGTTGTAATTTACTAATTATATTTCTTTAAAAAAAAAACCAGGAAGATAAATAATTAAAATTTAGAATAGTAACTTTTGGGCCCTATAGGGCCGGCCGGGCCTGGTGGTTCTCGGTAGAGCTTTGAAAAACAAATGTTTTTCTTACTCGGGGCTCTGTTAGGCCCTGGCCTTTCAAGGGCCGACTCTGATTCCCAGCTCTAGTTTGACATAGCGTTTGAAAAGTCAGTTGAGATGAAAAATAACTGAAAAGAACATGAATCTTATTGAATACTTTATTTTTTTTTATATATATATATATATATATTGTATATTATGTGATAATTTGGGATAAAATTAAATATAAATTTTCTTACAAATAGTAATTTTACCATTAAAAAAATATTAACTTTTGTTTTGTGTGTGTCACTTTTCATAATCCAAACACAGTATTTATGGTGATTTAAAGAGTATTTAGCTAATTTCAGATTTAATTTTGAACTACTCCCTATATATTTATGGTGATTAGGTCATTTTGAAATCCTAAAGTGCCATCTGCACATTTTGGGTTATTTTGGTGTCTTTCTTCTTATAAAAAAAATGCAGAAAAACATAAATAAATAAATTATACCGTGAAGCAAAAAAAAGCTCAACGGTCCTGAAGCAAAAAAAGCAAACAAAAGATGGTAGAGGAAATTAATCGAAGAGGGGAGGAAGTGATGGCTTGTGGGGATCCATTGGTCCTTTTTCAAGAAAAGTCACTGTAAATAATAATAAAAAAAAAACGCTCCATCTATTAGCTTCAGCCAAGAAATAACTTCACAACAAAAAACTCGTCAGATGTTGTAGTCATGTCAAACACACAAAAATCAGGTTTTCACGCCACTTGGATTTTTTCTTCTTTTGATGTCATCCCAAACAGTATCCTTATTTACTTTATTTCTTAAATTTATAATTTATTTAAAAAAATATCTCTATTAAAACCAAAACACATTTGTTATATAATTTAACTAATTTTTTAATATTTATAAATTAATTATTTAACTCTTATATTAATTATCTTTACTATCGTTCCTTCTTTCTCTATATTACTTAATCAATGCCCGGCTTTTAGGGATCGAACCCACGCGAAAAGTTAGTGCCTTAGTGGACCCATATACAAAGAATTCATTGAGTGAGTGATGCGCTCGACAAACCATAAAGCTGATTGCTTGCGACTACAACATATAATCACATATATATTAGGGCCAATAAATAACCTTACAACGAATAAATGTTATATATATTAAGATGTGGATCGCGTAAAATTATATAACACTGAAGCTTAACCATTAAATATGCACATCGCCATGTAGTGAAAGGTGGAATTCGTGAAAATAAAAATATAATTGTTGCAATTATTAACCGTTATGTTTTTAATGACAAAATGGTAGTTCTTACAAAATAACCGTTATATAACACAAACGATTTATCTTCTAATTTTATATTAGCAAAAGATATAGTGGTTATAATTGTAACGTCTTAAATTTTGGGCACAGAAACTTAAAAATAAGTCTAAATTAAGTAAACTGTCAAACACAATTGAGCTAAATGTCTCATGTAAGTCATAACGAAAATGTTTTAAGATAATTATTAAAATGATTAAAGGGCCCATACAATTGAGGAAACACCATGAAATATTATTTTGAAAGAATTAGAAAAATTATGAAGAGGTTAAGAATGATGTCAGTTTACCATTATACCCTTACATATTTAGTTATTTTTTTATTTATATGTTATGTAAATTAATTTACATCTCACCTTATTAATATAATAATATTTTTTGTTTCAAATTAATATTATAATAATATATTACAATAGTATATTTTATTTTAAATTAATTTCATAATAATATATTTTTAACATAATAATAATATTTTTTAAAAAATATATATTTTAAATTTATGAAAAATAATATATTTTCATTATAATAATATTTTTATTTTAAATTATACTAACATCTTTTATAATATTAATATTTTTTATTTATGAAAATTTATTTTTTACTTTAAATAAAATTTATAATAATATTTTTTTAAAAAAATTAATTTCATAATAATATTTTTTAATGATAAAAATATATTTTCATTCAAATTAATCTAATGATAATAATTTTTTATTTAAATTTGTATGAGCATATGTTATAATTATAATAACTTTTTTATAATAACATTTTTATTTATCGTAATATTTTTCATCATGGGTATCATTTGAATATCACATAAGTTATAAGGATAAAGTGGTCTAAGATTTTGGCTCTCCTCCGAACCCCCCATTTCGGAGGGGATGGAAATTTTGAGGCTCCCTCCCTTCCAAAATTTCAAACTTAATGATGGGAGGGGCTTATTTTTCCTCCACTTTCATCCTCTTCCCTCCAACCAAACAAATCCTAAATCCCCAAAAAAAAAAAAGTCTTCTGTAATTAAATAAAAAATTAATTGATACTAACTCATTTTAAATATACGACCTAGTTTTAATGTAAATATTGATAAGCGCATCTAAAATATTTGTATATCCAGAATTCAGGTATGACTCAGGTGGTTAATGAGACGAGAGAGGGAAGAGAGCGAATGAAAGAGAATTCTTCTTTTTAATGACTAATCAATGAGGGCCGACGAGTTGCTGTGGTGTAGTGGTTATCACGTTAGTCTTACACACTAAAGGTCTCCAGTTCGATCCTGGGCAGCAACATTATGTGCTTTGTGTTTTAAATTTTGGAATGTCTCACATCATGTGCTCTGTTTTTCAATTTTGGGATGTCTCACATCTTCTTATGCATCTAAAGGCCACAAGGCAGTCACGTGGAAAGCCCGTGGTCACACTTTTACATTAAGCATTTTTTTCGAACAATTTTACATTAAGCATTCAATGATTGAGAGATGCATGGAAAAAGCATTAATCACGAACTGTGACGGATGAATTCGCCAATTATTCGATCTGTGACATCAAAACATAACAAAATATGGTCATTACCCAGAAACTTTTCTATTTTCACATGTTACAGGAAAGGAAACCCGCGTTAGTACTATACTTGACAGAAGAACGAGCATGTTATAGGGACACATTAACATATATGGTGTGGACATTGTCTGACTCCCAACCCAAAAAATATTTTATAAAAAACAAAGAAATAAAGAAAACAGCTGGTACCTTTCCAATATCCAGGCAGGCCAAAGTTTAAACAACTCATGGCGAAGAGATATTTGAGGGAGCAAGCAGATTTCTGCTCAAAGATGTTAGGAAATTTGCATGTTAGCAGGGGCGGAACCAAGAATGGAAATTAGGAGGTACGAAAATTATAGAATAGAACTTAGGTGTTCATAAAATTACATTCAGCCCTATAACGTTTCAATATTTTTATGTTAGTCCCTCCACAAAGCTATTTATGGGGACTAAAGTGAAAAAATTGAAAGTTTTATAAGGCTGAAATATGATTTCCTAAAAATTTGGGTAACATTCTGTAATTTTAGACCGGGATAATCTCATTTTTCAAAGGCAAGTGGTTAGACGACATAAATAAAAGTGTAGATCTAATATTCTACTCCCTCTGTTCCTATGACATATTTACCTAATTTAATTAGATTAAAAAACTTAGTTAATATTAGTTAATATGACATGTATTTTCTAAAACACCCTAATTATCTTTTTTAACTCCCTCATTTCGGTATCTCCTTGATTATTGTTGAAGGATCATCAATATGAGTAAATTATGAAAAGCTTGACATATATAAAGATATATATCTTATATTTTGTATCAAGATTTACTTCCTAAATTTACCTTATATTAAAAAACGGAGGGAGTACCAAGTATTGAGAAGAAAAGAGTGGGATCCAATAATTGGTAATTATTATATTTGGATTAGTTTTTGGAGAATATCTTTTACGATTTACGAGATGGACATGTAAAAAGAGTTTTATCTCAACTTACAAAAAGGGTTTTTAAAATCACAGTTTTTGAGTTCCCAAACACATAAAGCCTTTTGGGAGGAAAATGATGTGAGATGGAAGTGGAGTCACAGCGGAATTTTTATCTATCATGTCACCTAATACGTCATTATTGGCTACGGACCCAAAGGACGACAGCACCTGGAAGAAGATTTGGCAGCAAAAGCCTAAAGCAAAGGCTGGTCAAGTAAATAAATCTATGTTAATGAACTAGTTTTAATGGTTCACTCTTACAGACTCGCACATAGTTTATGCTCCATATACTAAACGGTTATACTAAAACCATACAATATAAAGAGGTGGAGTTACGGAACTAAAATAGATAACGATTATTTTGAACAATGGTTAAGTATATACACCAATATTTGACGGTTATGTATGACAATCGGGATATATTAGTTTGATCTGTTTTGAGAAAAAAAATTGTATCGTTTACTTGACGGTTGTATGTACGGTTGTATGTAAACAACTGTATAATAATGTTCACATATATTTGATGATTGTATGTAAATAACCGTAAGCTATCATATATTTCATGGTTGTTTAATAGTGACTGTAGGCAAATAATCTGAATATCTTGTCTATTCATGTTCATATGATGTGTATTTATTATACAATAGGAGAGTGCCTTAATATTGATGGCTCTTAATAATAATTTATAATGATTTCCTCTAATTCCTGGTTGTTAGGGATACTAATTGACTATGTACTAATTATAATATATTCCCTAATAATGTATTTCCTAACACTCCCCCTCAAGTTGGAGCATAGATGTTAATCATGTCCAACTTGTTACAAAGATAATCATAATATAAATAAATCCAAACAAAATAATTTTCTTCTTCATGAGATCTTGGATCCACCAACAAGTTCAGCCACATCTAAGAATGGTTCAACCAAATGTCACACAGGGGACATTCAAAAGAAACGATCCAATAACTTCACCAAAAGTTCGAATAACAAAGAATATCAAACCAAAGTAGAAGCTGTAGCAAATGGTCTCATAAGGGACCAAACAATACTTCAAACGTTTCACTAGAGATCAAACACCTCACCGGAGGCAAAGTAACGAACGGGCCAATGAAATTACCCAACCACAAATACGGCATTCAAGACAAAAGAGCACTTCACGGACGTGCTGGAAAACGAAACAAACGAAGAACCCAGCTACTAGAGACAAGTGAACGTGCACGAAACAAAATGCCGACCATGCTGAAATAGTAGAAACCCAGTCTCACAACACAACCTTCGAAGCAAAGAACCGGCCTACATATACCGGGAATGAAGGCTCGACGTTGGAGAATGAAGTACGACAAAAAAAAGGTCACAGCAACCAAACGAGGTATCAATAACCTCCACAATAGAAACCTCACCGAAACTCAAAGAACCACTAGAACAAGTTTTGGCAGCCAACCAGGACAACATAACAACCAAACAACGACAAAATAATGACGTACACACTTTAACACTTTCTCTCTCCCCCTGTGAACAGTGACGATATGGTCATTGTTCACGAAACAATAGACGAAATAGTTCCAAAAAACAGCAAAAAATCGACACAAACGGAAAAGAACGAGCACCACCAAAGGATAACCAAAGAATTGACAAAACTGAAATGACACAAACACACGCCAGAGACGGGAGACTGACCATTGTCACTGTACAGTGACAGCGGCCCATTGGAAAACTCAAATTGGCCAAGAACTAACCAAGCTCTGATACCATGTAGAAATTAAGGAGAGAAAGATAGAGAAAATATAATCTCAAATGGATGTGTTTATTCATATGCTCAATAGGGTATTTATACATAAGAGAGAAGACAAGAGAGTAATGACTCATTATGATGATTGATTCTTTAATCACTCATAATTCCTATAATCCCCATTATATGCGATACTAATTAATTATAATATATTTAAACAGATTTATTTCACCATGAAGTATAACTTTAAAAAACTCTTACCAGACACATTTTTGTTCGACATTTGAAAGTCACATGTTACTGAGAGCTTACTCCCAATACCTCTGATGACTCGATTCCAGCTTCTCCACCACCATTTCACTCTCCTCCATTGCTACCTTGGTGGTTTTACTCTTTTCTCCTCTGTAGGTTTCCTTCGTTGATTGTCATTTGTGGATTTTATAGGTTCTGGAGTTATTTTAGGTTTGTGGGTTCTCCTACTTATTCTTCTGGAGTTCGGGGGTTCTCCTACTAGTGGCTTTTGTGTTCATTTCTTATTTTGGGGTTCATGACTTCAGTTTTTGGGCTAGTCTCTTCTTTTGAAAGGTGAGTTCAATTTCATCCTTCTTTAATTTGGGTTCTTTGATGCTTTTTTGGATATTGATTTGTGTAAAGAGTGAGTAAATATATTGTTTTGGAGTGATTTTGCATATGCATATGGTTTTGCCATTGATTTGAAGTGTTTGTTGTCATTAAAGTTGTTATTTGTTAGTATTGATTTGAGTTAAGAGTATGTAAATATTACTTTTTGGAGTGATTTTGTATATGCATAGGGTTTTACCACTGTTTTAAGTGTTTGTTGTCATTAAAGTTGTTCTTTATTAGTATTGATTTAAGTATAGAGTATGTAAATGTATTTTTTTGAGTAATTATGTATGTGCATAGGATTTTGCCACTGATTTTAAGTTGTTATTGTTACACCTTTACTGGTCTCGCCTTTTCAGGTGACGGGTAGTGTGATACTTCTCTATTTCTTAAAAATATTACTTAACACCATCATACATTAGAATATTATAGCGTAGCACAGTGGCAAGACGGTTTGGGCGTAGTATACTGATAATAAATTACAAATCTTGGTTACAAAATTTGAAATATAATTAAATAAAAATTCCACAACAATTCTCTGAATAATCTAGAACTGGTCCAATACCTCCATTTGCTAACATCCACTTGGGAACTACATCCAATAACCTGTATAATATACGGGTAGCAACAGAGGTTAGAATCCCAAAGGATTCCAGAGTAACCGTTAATCTCATATACAAATTATAATCAAAGTATGTACGAAAACCATAAATAAACACAAACCATAGCATCTAATATCATGCATACAACAAATCACTCCGTCTTTTTTATATACTCCCTTTTTCTTTTTCCTCCTTTAAATAAGAATATATATATATATATATATATATATATATATATATATATATATATATGTTATGAATATACTAATTATGTGGATGTCCATTGACTCTTAGCCCTCAATATTTACGAAGTTACTGTTCATGTATACGTATTTACTGTTCACGTATATGTATTCACTATTCACGTATACGGATACTATTCATGTGGGGCCCACGCGAACTTTCTCTCAAATTCCGAATGCACGCGGCCGTGAGACGGGTTTGAATATTTGAGATTTTGGGGAAAATTACACTAATGACCCGGGTGGAATAATTACACTTAAGGACCCATTTTCCTTCTATAAATAGAGCGTCCATTGTAAACATTCAGAATACACTTGAATGAGAACTCCTCTCTCTACTTTCTCTCTAGAATTATTACGCTCTTATTCTTCTTCATTTATCTTAAGTTATCTTTAGTTTTATAACACGTTATCGGCCACGAAAGTGCTCTAAAGAAGGTATGATTTTCTTATTATCTTTTAATGATTTCTCTACATGTTTATTATATTGATCTGTGATGATCTTAGCAACATGGAATTAAAGACATTATATTTTTACCGAATGTTTTAAACATCGGGTTCCATGTGTGAGATTGGAGATTATTTATTTTACTATTCATCCTTGATTTAATTATTTTATATAATGCTTTATTCTTGTGCACAATATATATTGTTATTACCTCCTACATGTGATGGTTCTACTTCCAAAGTTTAATTTTAATGCTAGCACTTTATTATTATTCTGACTCTTATATGGATGGTTCTACCTCCTACTAACATAACTTTTACTTTTATGTTACTAACATAATATTTACTTTTATGTTACTAACCTAAGTTTAATTTTAATGCTAGCACTTTATTATTATTTTGACTCTTACATGGATGGTTCTACCTCCTACTAACATAACTTTTACTTTTATGTTACTAACATAATATTTACTTTTATGTTACTAATCTAACATTTACTTTTATGTTACTAACGTAACATTTACTTTAAGCATTTTACTTTTATTATTAATGTTATGTTATTTCTTGTTAATTTTATGTTAACTCAAGATACAATCTCTTGTATGTTATGGCGGAAGCCATATAATTCTATTATATGACCGAAGTCATAATCTTCTAAAATTATGACGAGAAGTCATAAAATTTTAATTCTCCTTTATTGTCTTTTTGAATTTTCTATTATTATCATTAATATTTCTGTTTTAATAACTCTTGCTTATTTTTCTTTTTAAATAGCTTGAATCATGTCAAACGAAACCTTGCGAACTATGCAAAACTCAATTCATGGCTCTTGATATTAGGAAAGAATTATTTATCTTGGATGCTAGATGCGGAAATTCATCGAATGCACATGGTCTTGAAGATACAATTAAAGAACAAAATGAAACATCTAATCAAAACAAAGCCAGATCCATGATTTTCCTTCGTCACCATTTACATGATGATTTAAAAATTGAGTATTTGATGTGAAAGACCCACTAGTTCTTTGGAATGACCTAAAAGAAAGGTATGATCACGAGAAGATGATCGTCCTTCCAAAAGCTCGTTATGAGTGGTTGCATCGCGTCGCAAGATTTTAAATCGTGAGTGAATATAACTCGGCCGTGTTCGAATTACTTCACAGTTAAAATTATGTGGAGAAAATATTACCGATTATGATATGTTAGAAAAAACATTCACCACATTTCATGCATCCAATATGCTCGCAAGCAATATCGTGGACAAGGTTTCGAGAAATATTCTGAATTAATTTCTTGTCTCCTCGTGGTTGAACAGAATAATGAACTTTTGTTGAAAAATCATGAATCTCGTCCAACAGGTTCGAATCCATTCCCTGAAGTGAATGTAGTAAACTATGAAAATTTTAAGGGCCGAGGACGTGGACGTAAAGGCGGTTACAACCGTGGTCGTGGTCGTGGCCGTGGCCGTTATCATGGTCCAAATCGTGGTGGATCAAATTCCCGCCCCAAAGGAGGGAGGATTGAAAAGAACCCCAGAAGGGAAACTAGTGGAAATAACAAGCATTCGAAAATGCATGTTATCGTTGTGGTGGAAAAGGTCATTGGTCTCGTACGTCGTACGCCAAGACACTTGGTTGACCTTTACAAAGAATCACGAAAAATAATGGTAAAGGGCTAAGGATCGAGGTAAATCATGTGGATATGGCGAGAAAATTCTGAGTATAATGACAATGATGTAAATTATATGGAAGCTGCTGATTTCCTAGAATAAATTACCTTTATCTTTTAGTATTTCTATGCTTTAAACTTGTTTTCCTATCTTATGTATTTCTTTTAATTATGTTTTAATTTGTTTTTCATGTATCTTTAATGAAGAATGATTTTCACCGGCATCAATCCGAAGATTTATGTCTCGTTGATAGTGCTACAACCCATACCATATTAAGACAAGATAAATATTTCTCTTCCTTGGTAATGCAAGAAGCCAATATTCAAACTATATCCGGTAATATAAATTTGATTGAAGGCTCGGAAGAGCTAATATATTGTTACTGAAGGAACAAAATTATGCATTGATAATGCATTTTATTCTACTAAGTCTAAAAGAAATTTGTTGAGTTTCAAAGATATTGAGAAATGGATATCATATAGAAACAATAACTAATAATGATCGGGAATGTCTTGTCATTACAAATATTGTTTTACGGTAGAAAAAGCATATTAGAATGTTTTCCTACATTTTCTTGGTTTATACTATACATATATAAGTGCAATTGAAACATATGCTATTGTAAACCAGAAGTTTACCAATACAAACCATAAGTTTGTCAATGTAAACCAGAAGTTTACTAATGAATTTAATATTTGGCATGACCGGTTAGGCCATCCCGGGTCAATTATGATGCGACAAATAATTGAGAATTCATGTGGACATACCCTGAAGTGTAAGCAAATACCACAATCCAATGAATTCTCATGTACAAAGCATGTTCCAAGGGAAAATTAATTATTCGGCCTTCCCAAGCAAAGCAGAAAGTGAGTCTCTCGCATTTCTAGAACGGATACAAGGAGATATTTGTGGGCCAATACATCCACCATGCGGACCATTCAGGTACTATATGATATTAATTGATGCATCAACTAAATGGTCGCATGTCTGTTTATTATCTTCACTAACCTGGCGTTTGCAAGATTACTTGCTCAATTGATCAGATTAAGAGCACATTACCCCGACTATCCTATCAAGAAAATACGTCTTGATAATCTTTGGTGAATTTACTTCACAATCTTTTAATGAATATTGTATGTCCCTTGGAATTGATATTGAACATCCTGTAGCTCATGTTCACACACAAAATGGACTTGCGAGAATCATTGATTAAACGATTGCAACTCATTGCAAGACCTTTACTAATGAGATCTAATCTTCCAATTTCTCGCTTGGGGTCATGCCATTTTGCATGCAAAAGCAATGTTAATTCGCATCGAGACCAACAAGTTACTTAAAGGTCTCCCCCTCACGAGATGGTTTTTGGTCAAGAACCTAATATTTCCCATATAAGAATTTTTGGATGTGCGTATATGTACCAGTAGCTCCACCCACAACGCACCAAAATGGGTTCTCAAAGAAGGTTGGGAATATATATCGGGTATGAATCTCCTTCTATTATAAAATATTTAGAACCATCTACGGGAGATTTATTTTCTTTTGCGATTTGCTGATTGTCATTTTAATGAATCATTTTTCCCAACATTAGGGGAGAAAATAAGCGGTTGGGTAAAGAGATTTTGGAATGAATTATCATTGACTCATTTTGATCCTCGTACAAAACAATGTGAACTAGAAGTTCAAAAGATAATTCATTTACAGAATTTAGCTAATCGAATGCCGGGAAGCATTTTGATCCAAAGAAAGTGACAAAGTCACATGTACCCATTGCTAATGCTCTATTCGAATTGATGTCCCTGAAGGACAACCCATTATAAATGAATCTAAAGTACGCTGAAGCGTGGTAGACCCATCGGTTCCAAAGACAAAAATCCTCGAAAAAGAAAAGGAGCTAAAAGTATAGATGGTCAAGTAGAGGATAAACAAGAAAAGTTAATAACTCCGGAAGAGTCATCTCTGAAGAGATGTTATCTCCGTAAGAGAAATCTCCAGGAAGAGAATATTGTAGTCCCCGGAAGAGACCAAGGTACCGAAATGTATGAAAATAATGAGATCTCAATAAATTATGTTATGAATGGTATTCGATGGGACCGAAACGGAATCAACGTTGATGACATTTTTGCTTATCATGTAGCAAATGATGTAATAAATGATAATGAGGATTATGAGCCAAAATCTATTAATGAGTGCCAACAGTGAAATGATTGGCCTCTATGGAAAGATGCTATTAATGCAGAATTAAAATCTCTAGCAAAACGAAATGTATTTGGACCTGTAGTCCGTACATTTGAAGATGTAAAGCCGAGTTGGATATAAATGGGTTTTTGTACGGAAAAAGAAATGAAAAGGGTGAAATTACAAGATATAAAGCACGTCTTGTAGCCCAAGGTTTTACACAAAGACCGGTATTGATTTTGAAGAAACATATTCACCCGTAGTGGATGCAACTACTTTCCGTTATTTGATTAGCCTAGCAAGTAAATGAAGGGCTTGATCTACATCTCGATGGATGTTGTAAGCGCATATTTGTATGGATCACTTGATAGTGATATTTATATGAAAGTCCGAAGGACTCAAGATGCGAAGCATCTAGTTCAAATATTCGAGATCAATACTCGATTAAATTAAATAAGTCCTGTATGGCTTGAAGCAATCGGGACGCATGTGGTATAATTGTCTCGAGAGAATATTTGTTGAAAGAAGGATACGAAATGACCCAATATGCCCATGTATTTTTATGAGAAGATCTAAAAAAGAATTTGTTATTATTGCGGTCTATGTTGATGATATTAACATCATTGGAACTCTGAAGAGCTCCAAAAGGCAATTATCTGTTTGAAGAAAGAATTTGAGATGAAAGACTTGGGCGAGAAACGAAAGAAATTGTCTTGGACTACGAGATAGAGTATCTAAAAAATGGGATTTTTGTATATCAACAAACTTATACAAAGAAAGTCCTAGAGAGATTTTATATGGATAAGTCACATCCATTATGTACTCCAATGATAGTAAGATCTCTAGATGTGGATAAAGATCCATTCCGACCTCAAATAATTAACGAAGAAGGTGAAGAAGAACTACTTGGTCCGAAGTACCATATCTTAGTGCTATCGGAGCACTAATGTATCTTGCTAATCACACACGTCCGATATATCATTTCTTGTTAATTTATTAGCAAGATATAGTTCGCACCAACACGGAGACATTGGAATGGAGTAAAACACATTTTTCGATATCTCGTAGGTACTATTGATATGGGGTTATACTACTCAAATGAATCCAAGCATGAACTGATTGGTTATGCGGATCGGTTTTCTATCGACCCACATGATGGTAAATCACAAACCTGGTTATTTGTTTACATGTGGAGGTGCGGCTATCTCATGGCGGTCTATGAAACGACTATATCGCCCACATCATCAAACCATGCGAAATTTTAGCAATGCATGAAGCAAGTCGTGAATGTGTATGGTTGAGGTCGATAATACATCATATTCAAACAACTTGTTATTTATCTTCGGGAAGGATGGTCCCAACAGTTCTATATGAGGATAATCGCATGTGTTGCTCAACTTAAAGAAGGTTATATCAAGGGTGATAGAACAAAACATATTTCACCAAAATTCTTCTTTACACGTGATCTTCAAAAGAATGGTGAGATAGACATTCGAGAAAATCAGTTCAAGTGAAAATCTAGCGATTTATTTACCAAGTCACTTCCAGGAGTAATCTTTGAAAAGCTGGTCCGTGGTATTGGTCTTCGAAAACTCGAGAGATCTCAAATGATGTTGTCAAGAGGGAGTCAATACGCTGTCTTTCTTTTTCCTTATCTAGGTTTTATCCCATTTTGGGTTTTCTAGAAAGGTTTTTAATGAGGCAAAGCACAAGACGGTGTATCGATGAATGTTGTACTCTTTTCTTTGGTGGGTTTTTATCCCATTTGGGTTTTTTCCTAGTTAAAGTTTTTAACGAGCACATTCATAAATGGACATCCAGGGGAGTGTTATGAATATACTAATTATGTGGATGTCCATTGACTCTTGGCCCTCAATAGTTACGAATTCTTTTGTTCATACGGAGATTCTTGTTTCATGTATACGTATTTTCTTGTTCACGTATACGTTTCACTATTCACGTATACGGATACTATTCATGTGGGGCCCACGCGAACTTTC
The DNA here is from genome assembly GCA_019022615.1 of Acacia melanoxylon. NCBI lineage: Eukaryota > Viridiplantae > Streptophyta > Magnoliopsida > Fabales > Fabaceae > Acacia > Acacia melanoxylon. The sequence goes on from JAFJYJ010000029.1 coordinate 6,792,654, forward strand.
TCTCAAATTCCGGAATGCACGGCGGCGCAGACGGGTTTGAATATTTGAGATTTTGGGGAAAATTACGCTAATGACCTAGGTGGAATAATTACACTTAAGGACCCATTTTCCTTCTATAAATAGACGTCATGTAAACATTCGGAATACACTGACTTGAATGAGAAGCTCTCTCTACTTTCTCTCTCTAGAATTATTCTCGCTTCTTATTTCTTCATTTATCTTAAGTTATCTTTAGTTTTATAACAATATAATCATTGCCTACATCAAGTACAGTATTCAAACTCCGTCTTTTCCCAATTACTAACTTGGCCCACACGCACGGTTGTTAAAATTGATGAGGGAATAGTAATACTCACATACTCTAAAGGCAAGATATGTTGGGGGGGGGGGGGGAACAAAACTTACACTACTGGTCCATAACTCAGCCAACAGAGCAACAAGGAAGGAGTCTTAAAGACCCCACATCACCATCACACAAGAGAAGATGGAAGACGATGCTTCACCCACACCCATACACGGCATGAGTTGGCTCCCATCCACTTTCCTTCTCATCCTCTTCCTATCCTCTTCTTCATCTCAACCGTTAGATTGAGATATCAACGGTTCAGATTTAATCTTTTATAAAAATATTAATAAAAAATTAAATTATTAATAAAATATTTAAAATAATATTTTTATAAAAGATTAAATCTGAACGGTTGAAATTTCGATTCAACGGTTGAGATGAAGAAGAAGACGGGAAGGGAAGAGGATTGAAGCCAGGTCTACACGTACGACAGTGTCCCAAAACTGAGGAGGAAGAAAATAAACACACAACTACCCACAGTTATGCCAACAAGGAGAATAGAGGACGATGGAGAATCATAGCGTCGGTGTCAAGCAAGGAAGAAGCTTTAACCGACAAGCACTAGCACCTCGATGGCAGACCAGAAAAACATAGAATGATAAAAAAAGATTGAAGGATGATGTGGTGGAATCATGAAATTTTCTTAGGCCGAGCAAAAAAAAAAAACATTTTGATGGTACAAAACTGATCAAGAAAAAAAATATTTTATTGAGTTCATTATTTATTATTATTCATTTTTCTATTCAAGTTGCTAATGATATATGCTTCATTTTTTAAAAAAGAGCAAACAATTCATTTTTTTGAGACAGATTATATGGAAAAATGGGAAAAAATATATAAAAAAGAGTGTAATTAAGGTTATTAAAACCGGACCCGTTAAGATCTTGGGTCAAGAGTCGTGGGTCGGATTTAGAGTTAACCGGAAGCAAACTGGGGTCAAACGATGAGAAAGTGAAGATTTCATATTATTAATATGAAATCATAAAGAAAATAATTCCCTTTAATAATAAAAATAACTTATTAATTTTGCATATATATATATACATATATATTATTACAATAACTAAGTAGATGAGCTAACTTCCACTCTCTTTCTTCAGATTTTATTTATATTTTAATATTTATATATAATTAGGGTGATTTAGACAGACGGAAAAACAAGACCAAACTTTTCTCATAAAAAAAAAAATCCCTTAACAGTTTGTCTTAATTTTTTTTTAAAGGTGACATGATTTTATCCGTTGGAAATTTCCATGCTTTGTCCTATGCATAATTCCTTGCGACACATATTCTTTATCCAATGTAATTAGGTGCTTTATCTGATCGATTTTTCCATGGTGTTTTTCCCATGGATACTTCCCTGCAACACTTATGCTTTAGCCAATGGCTTCCTTGAAATGTAGCATCTCTTCATCATATTATAGAGAAGATAAGACATTAACTAGACCAATAATATATTTTACTAAATTTTAAAAGGTCAGCTGGAGCCTTAATAAGAGATTAGCTAGAGCCAAATTATTGGCCAAAGTAAAATATTATATAGTATATACATATATTTTAATAAAATTTAGAAAATTTTAGAAGTACCCAACAAGCCATAACCCAGTTCCGCCACTAAATAAAGATGCTAAATAGAGAAGAGTTGAGCATGATCATGAATGTTCCAGCGATTCGCACCTTCTCTCTGTTGCTTGTATTTGTCGATGGAGAAAAGGAAACAAGGGAGTTGGGGAATGAATGGAAAAAATTCTGATGGTTATTTTATTTTTATATATATATTTATACATAAGGGTAATATGGTAATTGTAAGGTGTGAAAGTAATAAAAATTTCCCCATAGGAGTGCCATCAAGATTTGAACTCAAATGCCACTAAGCCAACAACTTGCTATTAGTTGCAATTAAAAATAATAATAATAATAATTTTCAATCACATTTTGTTATTATTGTTTTTTAGGTCATTACAAATGTAAACCCTCATTACGTTACACAGCACCAAAGAGGGAGTTAGAAGAGAACAAGTTTTTCTATTATCTATATTTTAACCCTAATGTAGTTGGGTTTGGGTCCTAATCCACCAAGAATTGGCTAGGTATATTCCAATATCTCGTAGACATTTTCACTCCCAGCGACTTGGTCCGCCATTGCAGGAATTTTTGCAAGATGCAGTGACTGGAGCAAGTAAAAAGGGAGCAGGTAAAAAGCGAGTAGAGTCCAGAACCTATAGGGGTAGAGAAAAGGACATAAAAATAATAATCCGAGTTTTAAAACTCTTCAAATAAATTGGGAATGAAAAAATAAAGAAAAATAATATTGTGTTATTTTAGGAGAAGTAAAAAAAAAAAAAAAAACAAAGTGGTAATATCATAAATAGAAATTCTGAGGGTCATTTTAGAGGCCCAATCAAATTTGATAAGGAGCCATTTGATACCCCAAATTCGCGTGAGGGAATGGGATGATGACTATTTTTCCACTGAAAAAAACAGTATGGCACGCCTCTCTCTCGGAATGCCCATTTCCCGCCTGCGCCATCTTCTCACAACAGTGGAAAAATTGGAGCCCTAAAAAACTGGCGAGATAGTGGTGAAGTTTCCGGGAGAGTGAATTTTGTTGACAAAAAAGCCCTGTAAACAATGGATTAAAAAGAGACAAACCAAAGAGGAACAAAACAAGAAAACCGAGAGCGCCGTAGATTCGGATCCGATCCTTCCTTCCTCTGCCTTCCTTCTCCATTTCCGTCGCCGGTGACTCTCACCTTTTTCATCATCGTTGTCGGCGACATTCCTTTCTTTCCTTACCTTCCACCACAGCCACGCCAGATCTGACATCAAAAGCAGAACCAGAGCGTCGAGGAGAACAGAGAGCTTTGACTCTCTTCCATCATCTTCGCCGTCTTCTTCCTCTCTACCAAGCACCATCGCCGGAGAGGAAAGACTAGACCACCACCATCAGCTTCCTCTGTTTCTAAATTCTTCTCAACCCTTTGTTCTTTCCATTTAAACTGTTCCTTCATCCATTTCTCTACATGCGTCTCTGTTTAGTTTTTGTGTTCTTGTGGTCTGGTTTTCTGTTTGTAGGGTTGTGAAATTGCTGATGTAAACCTCAAGCCACTGTCAGATTTTACGTTCGAACGCAAGCGATTGGGTGCCTATTACGATCGAACGTCCAAACGAACAGAGGAAAATTTTAGGAATTTCACCTCACCTTCCCACTTAACCAACACCCAATTCTTCATACCAAAAAATTCATTCTCCCTCAACTTAAGTTCATTTTCCATGTCTATCAAACAGCTCAACTTCTTAAGTTCCCTCTCAATCTTCCCTTCCATTCCTTTCCCTCCTATAAGTTCCTTTCACTCCTTAAATCTTCTCTGTACCAAACGGGCCCTTCTTTCAGATATTTCTACTACTAGGTTATAAAACCGTAATATAGGAGTGTATGAGATGTTATTAAGAAAAAATCATGGGCATGCAAGAACTAAATATTACACTATAGACTTACCACTCAAACCTCACCTTTTTGCTTTCCTTCATCATATGTTCACTAAAAAATCTTGCTGGTATGTACTGCGCACCATATATGAGAATCCATAATAGGAACATGGAACATTGTGACCAGATTATTTACTTCCTAATAGTTCGAAGTAAACTTTAGACTTTTTAGCAGATATCTCGAGCTTGTTTTATGTGAAATCATCACATTATTTACTTTCTAATGTTCTCAATGACTATTAAACATGAAAACTGAAAGAAACGTTTCATAATTTAATTTTGCGGTTTTTTTGGGGGAAAATTTGGTAAGAACTATGTCTATATAAGACAGAGTATATCATCTCCATGCAACTGTGTATGTATGAAAACTTGCTTACCAGAGAAGTTACAGCAATATATGAGAACTGGAGTTGAATTTGAAAGAAAGGATTCCCAGAAGTGAATTCTATTTGGTCACAATCAGAGACCACTATTATACTCTCGTTTTGACTTCCCTTGTTGAACTGATAGTTTGTGATTTTTCTTTTTGTTTGCACATTAACCTTCTCATATGATCAGCTATGGCACCAAGTCAATATTTGAAGATCTTGTTTGTTTTTATCCACGTTACTAAGAAGGGTTACATATCCTCATTTCAATATTACACCTTAAATTTTGGATAAAACGCAAAAAATTTCACGTCAAATTAAGAGAAAAATGTGTCCTTCCTCGTACCGTGTCAATCTGGTGTTAAATATTTTTGATGACAAATCATATGTAACTTAAATATTTCTAGTATATTAATATCGGATATTTAATATACATTTAATCAAAGACAACTGTATGTATGACGAGTCAATTTCTTTTGACCAAAATTGAAAATCAACATGAAATGCAACTCATTAAAGAAGCTTACCAGTTTCATGATGATGTCATAATCATCATCATCAGAAGAATCGTTTTTAATTACTTCGGTTGAATAAAATTCACTCTTAATGCGTTTTGCTTCGACGAGACCTTCAGCAGTATCAACCTGCAGCTTCCTTTTTCTCCCTTCTTTTACTGTCACTGGTTCTGAACGCCTCTCTTTGGCTACATTATTGAACTGATTCACACAGCATGTTTTCCCATAGACTGTGTAACCTTGAACTTTGAATGATCAGGGAAATGTTTGAAGAGTAAAAAGTCACCTAGCTCCAAATTATTAGCTTTTACAAATTTACTCCTCCCATTACTGAAAAATAATCTCTTTCCAATCTTTTTCACTTTGACTTCTACATTTTTTCCGAAAGCCTAAAGTATTGTTTGGTTTGGAATTACCTCACCAAACATGTTCATAAAAGCTGGTGGGATTTTCTGTTAATAACACAGAGGATACATAACACAAACTTTTAACAACTTAACAATAATAAAGCTTAATAATAAAATGGATCATAAGGAAGAAATATACAAACCAAGCGGGTGGAGAAGTGATTGATTTGTATCTTGAAGAACGAAGGCTTAATTGGTTCCATGAAAGCTTTGTAAGATAGAAATACTGGTGGAAATGCAAGTCAAGAAGTCAGATTTGGAGGATATATAAGAGAACTACTTATAAGGTAACCCAGTCGGTATGTTTGTGTTGTTAAATATAATTTTATTTTATTTTATTTTAATAATAATATCAGAAATGATATAATTAAACTTATGGGACATATATCAAGTTGAGGCAACAATTGCACTTCCCAGAGACAAATAATATTGACTTTAAACTTGGGGAAGACTCTAATTCATGTGTAATAATCTATAGTATAATGTTCTTTAACCAAGTCTTCGTTTTTAGGTACCAAGCAATCATATTATATATATATATATATACGCGCGCGCACCACACTCCTGTCCCTTCTGTAAGTCCAGTTTGGAAAATATTTTGGTCCAAATCCATATCTACCTAGAAAGTAATCAACGATAGTGTTACAATTTTCTCATATTAATTATAATTAAAAAAGTAAATTAATTTATGTTGAAAAGAGAGAAAGATGAGAGAGTTAGGAATATTATTCATAAAAAAGGGTACATTAAAAAAAACATCAATTTATGATATATTTAATGAGTTAACTAACTTTATCAGATAATATAGGACCACAATGGTAATATTTAAAAAAATTAATTTTGGTGTAAGTGTATGCATGAGTGTCATACATGTGGGTGACTCGGTCAGCGTCAGGTATAGGTATATTTGTTATATATAATTAACACTCCCTCTAGACTCTAATATAATTCACTTTAACTAATTTATAAGAATTACAAAAATGATAATTAATTCATTAAATTCCTCCTAAATTGAAAGAAATTTCAAACTCCACCCATATTAAATGAGGTATTAAAAGGGATAGAAAAATATAAGGAGTTATATTTTAATATTAATTATAGAGATAAAATTGATAAATAAGCATTAATTTTTATCTAAGTAACTTAAATTGGGAAGTGAGGGAGTAGTTTAATAGTTTAATTATCAAGAGATATGGTGGAAACGGTGATCTTTATTGGATGAGACTGCAATTATGGTGACCTCCCATTTTCCTTCCTTCTCTCTCTAGAGTCTTTTAATCTTTCCATGTTTTTAATGTCATAGCCCTTCGTAGTCAGCAACAATATTTAGTTATTTATAATAGGTTAAGTAGCAATTTTATTTCGGAAGTACACGTTTAGGAGCAATTTTACCCTGAAATGTTTTTTGGAGCAATGTTGACCCAGAATTCTAAAAACATAGCAATGTGTCTTCTCGGTTAATAGCCCTAACAGTCAAATGTTAGTTGACTGTATTATGATGACATGACATATTTGTCACTTTTTTAAGTAGCTATTTTGCCCTGAAAGTTTTTTTTTTTTAAATATTTTTTTAGGTGCAATTTTGCCCTATAAGTAGACAATCCATGTCATCATAATGGGGTCAACAAACGTTTGACCGTTTGGGTAGTTAATAAAGGAGCAATATTGCTACATTTTTAGACTTTCAGGGCAATATTGTTAAAAAAAAAAAAAAAACTTTCAGGATAAAATATTGAGTCCCAAACCCAGAAACAGTGATCTTTATTGGATGAGACTGCAATTACCATGCATCATGTTTCCCGAGAAACTGTTCTTCATTAAGTTACCAGATTAAGAAGGGATGGTTAAATATTGATGTTAACTAAAAAGGAAAGAAAAATTTTAAAACTGTTCTTCATTAAGTTACCAGATTAAGAAGGGATGGTTAAATATTGATGTTAACTAAAAAGGAAAGAAAAATTTTAAATTTACCCTGATTATAAAAACAGTCTCTCTCTGCCATCGTAAAAATATAGTTTCATTAAGGAGACAAAAGTAGCAACACAATTGAAAGACTCCAAATTAAAAGTTCCAGACCGTTGAAAAATGAAACACAAAAGCAACTAGTAGACAACGAAGTTTGATTCTCTAGCAAGCCACATATCACTACAGGAAATTTTGATTTTTGCTACTGAAAAAATCCGTAGCAAAAATGACTTTTTCCATAGCAAAATTAATTTGCTACGGATTTTGTCCGTAGCAAAATAGGGCGTCGCAATTGCGATGGAATTTTGTTTCCGTCACAACTTTGCTACGGAAACAAGTTCCGTAGCAAATTCGAAAAATTGCTACGGAATTTTTTTCCGTAGCAAATTTAAATTAATAATTTTTTTAAAATATTTTTTTTTTTAAAAAAAAATTTAAATTTAAATTTTATTTTTATTTTATATAAAAATATTTTTTTTTTTTTTTTTTTAGAAAATTGAAAACAAAAAGTAGTGTGTCATAGATATATAATAACAATAAAAAAAAGTTTACATAGCGAAAACAAAATATATATAATCCGTAGCAAAGAGCAAATACAAAAAAAATAGTCTAAACAGCAGCATTGTGATCATCATCATCACCAGCATGGTCATCATTACCAGCATGGTCATCATCACCAGGAGTCGACCCTGAACCTCTATCTTTCAGAAGGGACATGATTTGAAGCTGCATCCGCCTCATCATCTCCGTTTCTTTGAGTCATCTCCCGCCGTATCATCGCCCGTTCCTGATTCAACGCCTGCTTCATCACCTCTTGTTCCTGAATCATCTGCTGCCTCATCATCTCCGTTTCCTGAGTCAGCCACTGGGTCATCTGTGTTGCTTGCTCCTCCACCAACGCCTTTATCTTCTTCAGCTCATCTACAAAATTGATTAGTACATTTATTATTTGTACTTCATTTGAATGGACAAGAGAATGGAAACTATCAATATCAAATGTATTATGTTTACCTGAAGAAACCCCTCCAGTGCCAGATGAGGGGCGCTTTGTTTGCTTCAGTCGGCTGGTAGAGACACCGTATCCAAAGACTCTCCCTTTCTTGTCAAATCCGCCAGTAGCCTCAAAGAACAGACTCTCGTTATCGGATTGAGAGGATGAGGGGTCAGTCTCACGCTGCGAGGCTCTCTCCTCCGACAGCTTCTGAAAGTTTTCCTACAAGAAAACAAATACATAACAAATAAGACATGTAAAATGAAATAAATATGGTGGTGCATAAAACAAGTAATAAAGGCAATAAATGTCTAACCGCTATTTGTTGCGCCCTTGAGTTAATCCATTGCCTCTCACTCCCTTTAGCGTCGGGAATGGGTCCGCATTTGAAAGGTAACCCACTCAACCGATCCTGCTTTGGAGCTTCCCGGACTCTATCTACGCAAACGCAAATGATGACCTTAATTAATTACTTCAAAGTACAAAATATTGAATACGTAAATAGAAAATAACGTGTACTTACAACTTTGCGTCGATGCTCAATAATTGATATGGAGCCACCAGCATATGACGGTCCGTCCATTTTGGCCCTATTTTCCTTATTTTTCGCACTTATGTTCTTAAACTTCTCATTGTTTTCCCAATTGCCCAATAATTCCTCTTTAGTCTCCTGTGGAAGCCAATCTATCTTGCCTCTTGACCTTCTCAATGAATAGAGCTTTCGACGCAACATCTGGCTGGCCTTGTGGTTATAAGCTTTTTTCAGTTTTTCACGATGTTCAGGCAACGTCATATACTTATCCTGAAAATCAATAACGAACAATTAGTGCTCCAAATTTTAAAAGTACTTAATTAACACGAATAAAACAAATAACTTACCAAGAACTCATCGAACCAAACATCTCGTTGCGTCGCAGAATCTGTCCACGTGGTCCAAGGGTGATTGTAATTACGGAATATTTGGGTCGAGATGAAAGTCGCCACCGGATTATCAGGCACAAATCTGAAAACATAGGACATCATGCAAATATTAGCATACAAAACAATTAGAGAAGAAAATTGTAACATTATTGGTAACTTGACATGACTTACTCGTTGCCGTCGGGAGACGGATCCAAAGCATCCTGTCGAAGGATCCGTTGAGCCCCGCATTGGTGTATCGGAGGAACTACCTTCTTCCCCGACGTGGCTCGAGGCGGCGCGAGTGTGCTAAGGAAGGAATGTGAAATATTGAAGATGTTTGTACATAGATGGTTTCAAGAAACTAAATATATGTAAATCAATCAGAAATGATAAAGTAAACCTGTTGTCCCCCTTGCTGTGGATCAGGGGGTAGCGCAAGGTGACGATGATGTATAAAGCGACGGTGAAGATGACAAATAACCCGACGGTGACAACGACATATCAAGTGGTGGGGAAGCGCTGAGCCCTCTGCCTCCATAGGGAGCAGTTGGCGTCGCCCTACCCCCTCTTATAGGACGGGGTTAGGCTCGACCACTACCACGTCCACTACCTGAATGGCCTCCTAGATGCTCCATCTCTGAATCCTTATAGACATAATGTCAATATATATATAAAAGATATTTACTAAATATGACAGTAGCGAAGTAACACAGTATGTAGTATAACATATCGTCATAAACAAAGAACTAACACAAATCAACCGGACGATTCATGTTCATCGACATCTACTTGCATGTCTTCGTCTGAACTCTCATAGTCATCGAACTCAGATTCACTATCAGAGAAGCTCATTTCTGCCTCATCCTCATCGTCTGATTTCTCATTATCAATTTGTATAGGAATCAACTCTAACTCCGCACGAGAATCAAAGAGATTGCTTGGTACTTCGTCATCGAAGATGTTTATAGGCGATACATGTTCCACATCGGCTTGGAACGGTTCGGCCATCTTTGTCATTTTTTTCCGGCTCTTTCGACTTTGGTATAATATTTCGTGCTTTGGTTTTAATAACTCCGTCTACCCTTGGCGAGATGTAGGGTATGATGTATAGTAAACTTGTTCCGCCTTTGTTGAGCGAGGATGAATGGGTCATAACCAACCGTATATCTCCTTGTCCGGTGGATCTCGGTATTTCCATGTTTGTCCACTTTTGTCCCACGCGGACTGTTATCAAACCACTCACATTTAAAAAGGGTCACCACCTTGTCCCACTGGTAACTCGGCTGAATAATCTCAACTAACTTCCCGTAGTAGTCAGTCTCCACCCCGTCAACTTGGTCACCTCGACAACATACACCGTAATTGCAACATAGTGTACTGCGTTCGCGTCAACGGTTGAAAATCGATACCCATTGATTATATATTTGTTGCATCGGGTAACTATAATTGCAGCTCCATAAGATAAACTCCACGCAACTTCATTGGGATCGATGGATTTTCCAAGAAATAGGATCGAAACCATTTTGGAAACTCGAATTTGTGAATTGATCAACTTGGGACATCGACATTGAAGGATTTTCCGATCGGACCCAATTAGAGAAGTAATCGTAACAAAAAACTAAAGTTAATACTTTAATACTTACCGTAATAGTAAAAAAAAAAAAAACTTACTCTAGGTCTTGGGCGGCCTCTTCACGAGTTGTTTAGAATGTACCACTCCGCAACTCGCTTATCTCTTCCGTCAAGAGTTGACCTCCAACGTTTTCCCATGACTCGCCCTGGAAAATTAAATATTTATTTTTGATCCCTCGTATCAGCGGCATCATCATTGCGAGGTACCCCTCTCCATCTTGACATCATTTCAGGGGGATAATAGTATGACGCAAATTTTGCGACCTCTTCGACAAGATAAGCTTCAGCGATAGATCCTTCAACATACCTTGTATTTTTTATCTTGTGCTTAAGTGTGCGTAAAAACCTACAATGAAATATCAGAGGGTATTTATAAACTCAAGTACCATGTCGGTCAATTAATAACAACGCGAAATCAATATATATTACCTCTCAAACGGATACATCCATCTATATTCTTGCAGTCCTCCTACCTTTGCTTCATAGGCCAAGTGAACGGGAAAATGTTCCATTGAGTCAAACAAGCTAGGAGGAAACACCATCTCTAACTTGCATAGCGTTATGGGCATGCTCGCCTCCAGGTGCCGTAACTTATCAACATTAAGCTCTGAAGCACAAATTTCTCTAAAGAACATGGAAAACTCCGTTAGAATAGACCATATATGCTTCGGTAGTGCTTTGAAGGCCCACGGCAACAATCTCTAGAAAAAAACATGACAATCATGACTCTTCATCTTGCTCAACTTCCCCTCGTGCATGTCGACACATCTTTTCCAGTTTGACGCATAACCGTCCGGGAGTTGGAGATCTTTAACCTATTGCAACAATTCTAAATTCTGCTCTTTGTTGAATGTGTACGGCGCTCTGGGTTTGGAAATTCGTCCTGTGCCATTCTCCACCAAATGCAAAGCAGACCTTCTGCAAATCTTTTCAACGTCCGAGTCTTGTGTTATTTGTGTCCTTCGTCTTGCCCTTGGTGTCCATCACGGTGTACATAATATTGCAAAACACATTCCTCTCAATATGCATGACATCGAGGTTGTGTCTTAACAATTGATCTTTCCAATATGGTAGTTCCCAAAAGATACTGTGTTTGTTCCAATGATGATCAATGCCATACCCCTCAGGTTCGCTTGAAGCAGCCCCCTCTTTGACACTTTGAATGTACCTGATCCTGTCCCATATTTCTTGTCCACTTAAACAATGAGGTTGATCTGCTCGTTCGACAACATTCCGCGTGAAGTCTTTTTTATTTCTCCTAAACGGATGATCGGGGGGTAGGAATCGTCGGTGCCTATCAAACCAACTGACCTTGCGACTGTGTTCCTAGCTAAAACCCATGTTCTGCTCAAGACATACCGGGCATGCGAGCTTTCCCGACGTTTGCCAGCCACTCAACATCCCATATGCAGAGAAATCATTTATCGTACACATTAAGGCAGCCCGCATGGTGAAATTCTGACTTAATGATATATCATACGTAAGAACACCTTCACTCCACAAAATCTTCAACTCGTCTATCAAAGGCCTGAGGTACACATCTATCTTCTTTTTTGGGTTCGATGGCCCAGGGATTAACGCGTTAAGGAAGAAAAACTCTCTTCTCATGCACATAGAAGGTGGGAGGTTGTACGGAGTCACAATGACTGGCCAACAGGAATAATTCCTGCCCGTATTATTGAAAGGAGCGAACCCATCCGAACATAGACCAAGACGAACATTACGGGGATCCATAGCAAAGAAAGGATTCACCTCGTCCAATTTACGCCAAGCTTCGACATAAGATGGATGCGTCACAACGTTTTCATCCCTACGATGCTCCCGGTGCCATCTCATGTGAGCAGCTGTTTGTTCTGATGCATACAATCTCGTAAGTCTGGGCACCAGAGGAAAGTACCACATCTTGCTTAATGCATGACAGGTCATTTTCCTTCCTTTCCCCACAACTTTATATCTGTCATGTCCACAAAATTTACAATTGGTCAGCTCAGTATCATCCTTGTAATACAACATACATCCTCTGGGGCAGCAATGGATTTTTTCACATCCAAGCCCAAGCTCTTTCACATTTTTTTTGCTTGGTAAAAGTCCTTCGGCAAATTATTGTCTTTGGGAACAACCTTACTCATGATCTCGCATCATTTCGTTGTAATTCCTCTCACTCATATGATGATCGGTCTTCAAGCTTAGTGTTGCTAGGGTAGCTGATAGCGATGAATATTCACTATTTTCAAAGTGTTCGCAACCTTCCCATAACGGACGATGTGCTTCTTGATGCATTTTATAGAACATAGCGGCTTTCGGATGAGGATCCTCACCCATGTATGATGGTTGAGGATGTGTACCGGTCTCCTCTCCCATGTATGACGGTTCAGCATTAGTAACGGGATCAAAATATTGGCCGATCAACGGTCCCGCGGCATCCATAACCAACTGCTCATATTGATTAAGGTTTTCTCGATGACTACTTTCCCCGTAATAACCACTCGGTGTCTGTCGGACTTCGCCATGACATTCCCAACATTCATAATCCTTCATGAATCCCTTTTGACACAAATGAATTTTGACCGTGTCCGCATCTGTAAATCTTAAACACTTACATTTGGCACACGGACACCTGATCTCCCTACGTGAATTATTTGAATTCGCCAAAGCAAATTGGATGAACTCTTCCAAACCCGCGAAGAATGCTTGCGTTAGTTGTCTTCTATCAGTTAGATGATTGTACATCCAACTTCTATCATGGTTGCCTTCCATACTTCCTAGCTAGTTCAGTTACTAACCTAATTAACATCTCAACATACCACAAATATATATAAGTTGCCTATTATGCCTACCAATTGCCACTTAATCAAGAAAGTGAAAAACAAACACATGCATTGAACAAAGAATATATTCCAGCAAGCAACCAGAGAATGAGGATAGCACACCAGAACATGGGGACATGCATGTGGAGGGGGCAAACAAAAAATAGAATACCAAGTATTTTGGAGTTTCTAACATATATGGGCTAGATCAAAGAGATTATTTAACACTTAATCAAATTTATTGTATAACTTGTTAAAGATAGATTCAAATAAAAAATTTTAATGGAATATTTTTTAAACAACTTATTAACAATCATTTTTATAATAGCCTAAATCAAATAGTAAATTCCACTAATTTTTATAAACTCATACAAATTTGATTATTCTTTAATGTCACACATTCCTCCTCCTACTTTTAATTAATTAATTGTCTTATCCCTAAATTTCATTTCTCAACACTTCACTTTTCTAATTTCAACACCATCCTATTTAAAGATTTATGTATCATTACCAACTAATACAAAATCATAATTTTATCACACCAAAATCAGAATCCAAATTTCTAAATTCCTAAAAAGTGCTACATAAAATACTTCACATGAAATATTTATATACGTGTATTAACTGTGTTTACTTGAAAAAATTACTTTTAAAATTTATCTTATGTAAAAAAAAAACGATTTAAACTCATGTAATCGATAATCTTCTACCAACATACATATTTACATTATTGCAGCTAAGCAAACATAACATAAATATCAAATTGTGATAAAAAGAAAATATACTTCAAGCTAACCGCAAAATCGAAGTGCTAAGATTTGTTTGATAATTCCCCTTCCGAAGATCTTAGTGCTAGGATTTGTTTGTAACTTGCAAAAAATGGAAGGTAAAAAAAAAACTGCAAAAAGGGAAAAAAAAAGCTTGCAGACCTTGCAAAAATGGGGGGTCGATGAGCTAAGGGAGGGGGGAGGGTGGGGACGGGTCGGGGGCGGGTGGAAGGGGCGACGGAGGGGGTGTGGTGGGAAGATCGAGGAGGGGGCGGGGGAGACGAGGGTCGGGGGGAGGGGGAGGGGGAGGGAGGGGGTCGGGGTCGGGGGGAGGAGGGGAGGGGGCTAGGGGAGGGGCCGGAGACGCCGGGGACGGGGAGGGATGCGGCGGCGGGGGGGGTCGAGCAAAGTCGGATGCGGAGGGGGGCCGAGTGAGAAGCGATTAGGTCTAGGAAAAGTTGCGGCTTTAAGCTGCACTTTTTGCGACGGATCAAAGATCGTCGCAATGAATCCGTCGCAAAAAGTGGATTTCTGGCGGCCTTTTTGGCCGCCATTTTGATCCGTCGCTATTCATTGCGATGGATCTTTGATCCGTCGCAAACTGGAATCCACTTTTTGCGACGGATCAAAGATCCGTCGCAAAATGTGAATTTCTGGCAGTCTTTCTGGCCGCCATTCTGCGTCGGATCAAAGATCTGTCGCAATAAATAGCGACGGATCAAAGAACCGTCGCTATTGTGGGCAACAGATATTTTATCCGTCGCAAATAGCGCCAAGTGGCAGCTATTTTGCGACGGCTTAATAAATCCGTCGCAAATGCTACGCTTTTTTTTTTTGCCACTATTGCTACGGAAAATTTTCCGTAGCAAATTCTGTCACTATTTCTTATTTTTCTAGTAGTGTATATGAGTGGTTTCTGATAAGTTCATTTGTAACAAGGATGCCTTTGCTGTCCGGATACCCCTAGTCTTCATACCCTAACTCAGGGATTTTTTTTTTTTTTTTTTTTTTTTTGTTGCAAAAGTGAAAATTTAAAAGAAATAAAAAATAAAAGTCTATGTTTTTTATATAGTGACTTGTGTAAAGGACTATCAATTTTGGAGCGGAGGGAGTATAATGGGCGCATATTCATATTGAATTTAATTTAATCTTTGTAATTTTACTTTGGGAAAAACACTTCTCATGTTGTAGGAGAAGTGTATTCTCATGTCACACATACATGAAATGGTGGGACCCATATATATATAATCAGCATTATATATATATGTGGGTCCCACCATTTCATGTGTGTGTAGGAATCTTCTTCTTCTCATGCAACGTAAGAAGTTTAAACCCCTTTTACTTTTAGATGATGATATAATTACAACAAAACATTCGTTGCCTATTAAATTTAGATGATGATATTTTTATATAAAAATTGAAAAATAATTAAAATTTAAACTATTTGATTTAAATTTTTACAATTAAGATAAGGGCTACCGCCTCCCTTCTACTAATATAGAGTGAAGACATACATGACTGCAACCCCATCGAGATCACTTCGAACCTCAACTTAAAAGATGATGGACATGTCATATATGAAGTGCCTCTAACAATACTCATTTAGAAATAACTGAGATAATTAAATTGTTTTGTTGTTTTAAAAGTTACTAATTTTATTCATCAATGAATAATTCATTAATTTAGACTTTAAAATTTTAAAATAAAAAACGAAGTATTATAAGTTTGTCTTGATTTTTTTCACAATAATTTCTACCATTAATTTCAGAAATAAGTTATCTAATCACCATGATTTTTCATTTCTTTTCTTCTTCTTTAAAAAAAAAAAAAAAAAAAACTGGAAACATGGTTTGGTTTGGGACATTGCAGATTTTAAATATTCTCGCTGATTAAGAGGGCTATCATACTCTGAGAATTTTATTGATTTTAAACTCAGCACGAAGCATCTCTCGTTCACTTTTATGGTCTCCTGATACTTTTCATATTCCTATATACAAAAATGTTAAGCAAATAAGTAAACAAATACTATATATCATTACCGAAACCAATTCAAATCCAAATTCCGATGACACATTATACTAACAAGCTTCAACAACTATAAAACAAAATGCACAAGAAAACGTATAACCAATTTAGACATGAAATCAAATCAAAACCAATAACTAAAAGATCTTAGCAAACCCTGCCTTGTGGCAATCCCACCTATAACACATGAACGCAGAGAACACAAACTCATCAGAAATGTCACTTTTGATTATTTCAAAGACGAACACATCTGGGCCACTTCCAGGTGATGTTCTTTCATGCTCCATCCCTGATTAACTGTGGCTACCATCAAACATTTGGGACCACTAACTCTCACGTGGGACCACCAGGCCAAACGCTACATACTCCAATATTTTTGGGATATCTGAAACTTGATCGTTTTGTTTTCCTTCATCATTAGATGCTTTCTGAAAAACCTTTTATATTTGGTATGTGTATATTAAGTGATTTATAGCTGTGACTGGAGTGGTATCCATTAGCGACAAAACTTGAACTCATCTGTTGCTGTGGTGTACTGGTTATCACGTTAGTCTTATACACCAAAGGTCCCCAGATCGATCCTGGGCAGCAACATCCAATTGTTTATACTTAAGATTATAATCATAATTATCATTTTGCCCTTCTTGATACACAACTAAGGTTAAGCTTGCATGATCGACAAAAGACAACAAATATATACTTTACTTTACTTTTTTTAAGGTACTCCCTCCAGTACTAATTATAGATTACCAGAATTTGGAGGGATTAAGGAGAGAAGTTAAATTAGTTAATTATATCTATTTTCCTGAAATACCCCATCCTCCTCCAAATATCTCCCTCTCTCCTTCCCTCCCCCACTTTTCTCTCCCCTCTGCCTTCTCGCCACTTGTCCCTCTCCAGTTTAATATTATTATATAGATAATTATATTAAACTGAGAGAAGCGAAGAAAAACGCATCAAAGTATTTGATGTTAAATCCAACCGGAAACAATGATTAATAAATTAGTTAATTATTATTATTCAATTTAAATGAATTAGTTAATTCATTTAGAGGTAAATTCATTTAAAAAATCAGGTCCACCCAATCATTATTAATTATTATCTATATAATAATAATTAGTTAATTATTATTATTCAATTTAAATGAATTTACCTCTAAATATTAATTATTCAATTTAAATGAATTTGTGGTGATGATTATTTACCTCTATTGGTCCTGGATATAAAACATTATTTTTAATCTCAACTTTTGATTATTGAATATAAATAGGGGTATTATAGGAAAAAAATGACAAAAGTTAAAACTTGTTCTTATAATTAGGACCAAAACCAACTTCAAAATTTGCTCCTATAATTAGGACCGGAGGGAGTATCATTTTTTCTAAAGCCAATTAGATGCGAATTTAAATATATAAATAAATAAATAAATATATATATATATATATATATATATATATATATATATATATATATATATATATATATATATATATATATAAAGACTCGTGATCCTTAAATAAAACATACTCACCTAATTTAACTAGAACAAAGAAATTAGTTAATATAACATATATTTTCTAAAACATCATAGTCATTTTCTTTAATTCTCTTATTTCCCCTCCTCAATTATTTTTGAAGGAGTATCAATAGGGGGGACATTATGAAAAAATTGACAAATATAAAAAATATTTCATATATTTAAGACCAAGATAAACTCATGAAATATGTCATTTATTAAGGATATGAGGGAGTACTTTACTTTTATAAAAGTATTGGGGTTTTCCAAACCCAATTAGATATTAGCTCGTTTCTTAATATAACAGTTAAATAACTAAATTAAAGTTATTTGTAAAAATCTAGGGTTAGTTTTTCTAAAATATCACCTTTCATCATAACTATTTTTGGATGTAAACCACATAATGCCTGTGATCAATAAGGATATATACTTTGAGGAAGAATTATAAATTTGAGATATAAATTAAAATGGATTGAAGTCTGGTATTTAGGAGCAAATCAGCTCCCCAACTAATTCTTATATTAAGTATTGGAAGCAGTACGAACTTGAACATAAAAGCTTGCTTGACGAGTATAATTATTGTTGATAAAAAAAAAATCGCTTTCTTTATTTTTCTAATCCATTGTTATATTGCAAGTAAAATTACCAGACATATTTCCTCTTTTCCACCGGATGCAAAACCTATTTCTTAATCATGGAGTGGACGAAATGTATTGGGCTTATGAGAGTTAGGAACCCCCTCTTATTTAATGGCATGGGTGGAACATGAGAGTTTGGGAGTTAATTCTCTTGTTTTGTAATTTCTGTTTTTGTAATGTGGGCTTTCTAGCCTTCTTTCTTATAAAAAAAAATATTAGAGGCTTTTGATGTTCTCATAAGCCCAATACATTTCGTCCACTCCATGATTAAGAAATTAATAGGTTTTGCATCCGGGGAAAAAGAGGAAATATGTATATGGTAATTCTTTAACCCAAGAAATATTCCCTCGTTTGCTTTATCTAAGTTTTGGGCTTCTTGTATAAAGGCAGGCGCAATTTCATGACTTGATACAATTTCACGGACAAAATGCATATCGCCATATTGTTATACAAGGTATAACAAGGTTTGAATCCCTTTAAATGTGCCCACATTTAATATTCAACAATGACTTAATTAAAATTACCTCTAATAACAAGATACATGTGCCTGACAAAAATCCACATTTTTATCTATAAACACTCTTTAAGCTTAAAGGTATGCATGCCTTTATTAAAGCCTTATAGACCAACTCATCTAAACTTTTCATTAACCCAAAAAATGATGAAAATTTTGTATTTAAAAAAAGCTCATTGATTTTGTTTTCCCTTGCAGGTTTTCTTTCATTGAAGGCAATGATGTTGGTTGGTTAAAGTATACGTGTATAGTCATTTTAAGGTTAGTCTTTTAAGTTTATAAACATGCTTAGTGGAAATTTAATTACATAGCTATTATTTAAATTTTCTAAATAAGCATTTTTCGTAATGAGACCACGATATTAACACTAGTGGACTAAGTAAACAAAGTATGTTTATCCTTATCTTCATACGTTTCATCATTCCCTTTATTACAAGTACTACTCAAGAACTCTAGAGCATCCATACACACTTTGAAACATAGGAATTGACTTAATTAGTTGACTTTTGAATGGGACAAGCAATCCATAAATTCTTCAATGTTTTCGCAAGAAATTCCACCCTTGTTAACAGCTTTTGCAGCCAAATTCTTCCATTTCATGGCATTATTCTTCACTTCACTTCCTTCTTCACCTTTCATGATTTCCCAAATACTTTTCTTCAATGGTTCTCTGCGTACAATCCCTTTCTCATCAAACTCAGCTCTCACTCCTATCTTCCAAACATCCTTAATAATCTTTGCGTTGGTCCTTTGATCACTCCAAAGTGGCATAAGCACCATTGGGATTCCCAAACTCAAAGCTTCCAAAGTTGAATTCCAACCACAATGTGTTACAAAGCATCCTATAGCCTCGTGTGATAGCACTTTGAGTTGGTGACACCATGAAACCACAAAACCTTTCAGGGATTTTCTGGGAAAATCTTTAGGAAGCTTAGCTTCTTCAGATTCCCTCACTACCCACAAAAATGTGATTCCACTTTCGGCTAATCCCCATGCTAGTTCTTCCATTTGCTCTTCTGTGAGAGGCACCATTGTTCCGAATGATACATAGACAACTGATTGTTTTGGTTGATTATTTAACCATTTGCTGCATTCTTGATCATTCTTAAACTTGGCCAATCCATGATCTTCTTCATCTTCAAGTGCTTTAATGTTGTTGTTCAAGAACTTGTAGGGCATGGTTGGTCCAATGGTTCTTAAGTTTGGCCAAATCTTTCTCATACAATCTGCAACCTAAAAACAAATTATATAGATTCGTACTCCCTTCCATCCTAAATGTAGGAGTCAGATAACTAATTTACACATACACATATTCATATTAAAAAATTTAGTAAAGTTAATTATTTGTAACTTTCCTAAATACACCCTTCAATCATTGTTCACATTGATGAAAACCACTTTTAATATGTGCAATTAATAAGACTAGCTTGGGAAAAAATGACACATTTAGGAGGAAAGTGGATTGAGGTCTTGTATATAAGACCAAAACAAACATGTCAACTGGTCCTACATTAGCCATGATCACCTAAACTTAGAAGAAAAGAACAACTTACAATTAAAGTACTTTATTAGGCCGATAAATTAAATTTTGGTCAAAGATAATGCTTTTAGTGGGCACGTGCACGATGCAAGCATAAATGAAATTGCCTCTTGGAATAAGTAATTTGATCAGGTGGACCTCCCATTCATTATAAAATTCATGATGAGTCATGAGCTAGCAAAGCAAACATATCTCTTATTACTTTTTTCAACATAAATAATTTTTTTAACAAGATTTTCACTAAAATCGTACAGACCACTTTTAAAATTATTGAAGGCCTTGAAATGGAGAATAGATCCTTGTGTTGTTAACTTGTTAACAAAAAAACTGAACATTACTGATAAGACCATATTTTGATAGACTATTTCTTATCATTCTAGCTATGGGTTTTTTATGAGGTTTATTGGGCCAAATGTATTAATTATGAAATTAAATAATCAAATGAAATTAAGGTCAGAAAGGGCATGATTGTCATATTTTGATGACTAACCTTGATTGTTTCATTATTGGAATATTTGGTATTACAATTACTCCCTCCGTTGCTTCATATAAAACCCACTTTGTAGTTTAATTTATCCCTTATTAAAGTGAGTCTTATATTAAGTATGAAAGGAAGTATTAAATTTCAAAGGTCTTTGTAACTTGTTCTAGCATCAAATTGACGGCATTTTGATAAAATATAATCTTGTAACTTTCTTTTCAGTTTAGGGAAGAATCATTTGACATCTTCAAAGGCAAATACACACACACAAAGTTACTTGAGTGTACATGTACCTCAATTTCAAGCTCGTAGAAGGAATTGGAGAGAATGTAATCAGCTTCTTCAATGTTGGAGAATTGACCCACCAGCAAATTCAGCACTGGATCTCCTGGTTCACATTCATACAAGAAAGTAGGCAAATCCCAAGGCTCAAAAGTTGGCAATCCAGGAAGAGAAATATTTTCATCTTTTACCAGCGGATGTTTCAGTTTTCCCTTGTTCACATAATAGTATATACTATCCACACCAATATTCTGAGTCAGAAAACACACCCCAAGTAACCCTAATTTCCTCGAAACATCAAGAGCCCAAGTCAAGAATGAATCATACACGATACAGTCAACAGGCTTCCCTGTTTTGTTGAGCTTCTCAATGAGCTGAATAAGAGTTTGTGTCCCTACTTCCCGAAACCGATCATAATAGTTGATCTTCTGGTTCTCCGCTTTGTCAATCCCGCCGTCGTCAAAGCCATCGGAGATGGTCTCAAGGGCAATATTGGAACCTGGAAGCTTTTGTAACTTGCTGCAGAAGAAGCGAGTTGAGACTAGGGTTACACAGATTCCTCCATGTTGAAGACGCTTGGAGAACTCAAGAATAGGGTTTATGTGACCTTGAGCTGGATATGCCAACATCACACAGTGAGCTTTTCTTGTGGGTTTTGTTTCACTCTCCATTTTTGTCACCACAAACTAAACCTTGCTCGAAGACTCGTGAATTTGTGGCTGTGAAATATGGTAGTGGGGGTGATAGATTTAGAGATATCCATATATAGACACACACACAAACGCGCACACACGTAAGTAGGACCAGAAGTTCGGTAAGTATGAAGGTTTATTCGATGCACCGTAGTAGGTTATAGGTAGGTTGGTGAAGAATGATGTAAGAACTTACGAGTCAGATTTGTGGTTGAGTTTTGGCAAATATTTTATTTTACGTAATTTTAAAGTACTTTTATAAAGCTGTCAAGATGGAA
Source organism: Acacia melanoxylon (assembly GCA_019022615.1). Taxonomy (NCBI): domain Eukaryota; kingdom Viridiplantae; phylum Streptophyta; class Magnoliopsida; order Fabales; family Fabaceae; genus Acacia; species Acacia melanoxylon. The sequence goes on from JAFJYJ010000029.1 coordinate 6,814,810, forward strand.
CTCCATCATAAATCATCATTAAATCTCTCATTCTCCATATCCTTTTAATTTCCTTCTCTCTCTAGGATTTTGCTGCTCTAGTGTTTATTAACTAGCTATGATGATGACCGTGAGAATATATAATTGTATTGAATATGTACCTTGACTTTTCGAAGGTGGCAATATCTATTTTGTATGACTGAGTAGAAGGAAGTAATATATACATGGAGGGAGAGTGTCGAGAAATATGGTGTAAATTGTATAGTTTGAGTTTGCATAAAGTTTTGCTTCCATAGAGATTCGAATCTGATTTCCTCCAAATTTTGAGCAGTTAAAACCTTCACCACTGAGATTATAAGTTTTGCTTGGTTAGGAAATAAAACTCAGTAAAGTACCATATTTTGATGAGATCTTAAAGAGTATTCTTGACTGAGTTTGCATAAATATGTTATTTCCTCACCGGAATTTGTCGTTAGCTGCTGCTGCTACTTTTTTTTTTTTTTTTTTTTTTTGGTAATTACATTATAGTGATTTTCCAAATTTTATTTTATTATTAATATTTTATCCATTCCCATTGGTTTTTACCAAGGTTCTAAAACCCATATCGGTCACTAAATAGTCGTCTTGTACAGGTCGAGGTCGATAGGGCCAAACCGAAACTAAACCAGGACAACTAAGTCTCCAACCCACTCAACTTAAACCAACTATTTCAATCATAAATATCTCTCTCATCTCTTCCTACTCCTACTGTGCCTCCATTCTCTCTCTTCTGACTCCTCTCTAGCTTCCTCCTCGTTCCCAATCAATCTCTCTGTCTCTCGAAAATGACCTTCTTCAACAAATCCAACGGTGACCATGACCTTCTTAGACAACCATGACCTTATTTAACAAATCCGTCGGCAACCATGAGCTTCTTCGACAAATCTGACAACGAACATGACTAGATCTCTCCCTCTCTCTCCTCCTTCTCATTCTATTCTCGCTCTTTTCTCATCGTCAATCCGACAGTGAGTTTCAGGAGACCATGACCTTCTCTGCGACAATGAGTTTCAGGCAACTTTACAAAAAACAAGACTCTGTGACTCGATCAACTCGGCCGGGTCAGGTTGAGTTGACCTGGGTCAACTCAGAACCTAGGTTTTCCCCTTAACTCGAGACAATTTTTCCAGCTAGTTCACCAATGTCCAATCCGAATTGGCCAGTCTGATCCGAACTAGCTGATTTGGTCTAGGTTCCAAAACATTGGTTTTTACTCAATCTAAAATAATTTAAATAATTAGATCAATTTTTTTTTACTAATTTAATATATTGATTTGAAAAAATATCATCTACATATAAATATATTACTACCTCCGGTTCTAATTATAGGAACACTTTTGTTGTGCAAATTGCACTACAAAAGTGTTCCTATAATTAGGACCGGAGGCATAGGCAGACCCACATATAAGAGAAGGGGGCAAATGCCCCCTTGAATTGGGGAATTGGGATTTTTTTAAAAACAAAAAAAATTAATACATATTTGAATGATTCCCCACCCTTAAATTAAATGGCCACCCTTAATACATCAAGACTGCACCGTAATCGGATGGCGAGATGAATGGTTAAATGATTGTTTAGTGCCTTATATTGAAAAAAGATGTATTTGATAGCATTGATAATAAGACAATTATGATGGAATTCCAAAAAATAAGGCCTAGAAGGATGACATTGTAATTATTTTTATTGTAATATGCTTTTGTTATTAAAATATATATACTTGAACTTATTAGTCCACCTTCATTGTAATTTATGTATTTGCATTCTAATAAGACTTAGCCTTCGCTTTTTAAATGACAGGTTTGTAAAATAATTGTCTCTCTTATTACATCATCAAGTATTCACTTGATTTCATAATTTTTTTGATATTATTTTCTTTTTTATTTATATTCTTTTATTTTTTAATGCATTTAAAACTTTTCTTTAAAAAAAAATCGAAGCGCTGCCCCCAACCCCGTCACTGATGCCCCTCTTAATTAATTTTTTGGATCCGTCACTGACTAGAGGAAGTACTAAATAGTTATTAAATTCATAGCAAGTCAAAATAAAGTTGGATTGTACAAAAACAAGTGAAGTTGGATTTGCCAATTTATTATAATCAAATCAACCAGGCGGTTTTCTGCCAACGAAAAAAGCAATAGCTTGAATCATGAAAGAGATAGCTTACGTACTCACTAATTTATTAGTTCTTAAATGCCTTGTCTTCTATCGGGGGTTAGTTAGCTGTTCCATCACCAATTTTATTAATGATTAGTACCTGATCATAAATATAAGATTAAATTAATTTTTTAGAAGAGATTAAGAAAACTAATTAAATTACTTTAAAATATTTATATTTTTTTTTCTCTAAACTAATTTTTTTAACTTATAAATTCATGTACAATTTTACTTTTTATTTAGGGTTAATATAATGTTTGGAAAAATTAAGGAAGTTAAATAAGTTACTTAACTATATTATATGTTGTATATAATTAAATTATATATCATTTTATAAATCAGACAAATTAGTTTAAAGAAAAACAATAAACATTCATACTTTAAAGTAATTTAATTTACTTCTTTAATCCTCAAAAAATTAATTAAGTCTTATATTTATGGTCGAAAGTAGTATTTTGTTATGGGACGTATCATGAAGGATATATCTCCTCAATCAGTCCTTGTCATCACAATGATCAATCTCCATATAGCACAAGCTATGTCACAGAGATTAACATCCTTTAATGCAGCATATTGTCAACAATTTATATACAAATTGAACTACAAAGTCATTTCAAAAACTATGTTAGCATCATAAGGAATATTCGTAATGGTTCTCAAAAACCAACTTTAGAAACATTTCTCAGTATTATATATATATATATATATATATATATATATATATATATATATATATATATATAAAATTACTATTCTCTTTCAACACCCAAAATCAATTTTGATTAACCCATGCTTTTATATTAAATTCTGAAGCAACAACATCATAGATAGTATGTGTCATATTCACAATAGTCATGCATATTAATACCACTCTAATATATACCTGCAAATTATGAATATGATTAAATTTTCATATCAACGTCATAAGTTTGTTTCAAGCCACACAAAAATATCATAATTCATAAAATTAATTCTCAATAGCCAAAAACAAAGCATCCACGTAATTGATTTTAAATCACAACTTGGCTTTATATATCAAATGAAGCTAGAGACAATTTGTAACTTCAAAATTTATAAGGTACGACATATTAGCTAGGCGCTCCCAAACTTTCAAAAATCTCAAAAATATTTTCACACCTTACCAATAATAATTCTAATTCAATTAGAATCTCACCATATAATCCCCTTCCGTTCTAATTAAATTAGAATGTCTCAAATATTGCTATTACAATATCACAATATTTAAACCCGTAGTTTGTTTCCCAAACCGAACTTTAAGAATTACCATGTGAATATGGGCACAAAGACTATAAAAAGGCCCATTCATGTATTTAGGGGCCGTTTGAGATTTACGAGGAAGATTTAAAGAGGAAATGAATTTAAAGGAGGGAAATGAATGAAAGGGAAGATTGCAAGGGAAATTTAAAAGTTGAGCTGTTTGGTAGACATGGGAATGTAACTTAAGTTGAGGGAAAATGAATGGTTTGGTATGAAGAATTGGGTGTTAGTTAAGTGTGAATATGAGGTGAAATACCAAAAATTCCCCTAAACACCCACTGGTCGCCGCCACTCCCCCCACCTTGGACGCCACTCCCGCCACCGTCGACGCCACACCTACCGTTGTGGACGCCGCCACCGTCGTCAGCTTCGAGTGTTGTATGCGACGCAATTTATTTTTTTGTAAAAAAACTAGACCCGACAATTCTCGAGAATTCTCATTGAATTCTCGAGAATTCGCATTGAGAATTCATGGATAATTCTTCATGAATTCTCAATGAGAATTCTCATTGAGAATTCATGGAGAATTCACCATGAATTCTCAAATGAGAATTATGGAGAATTCTCCATGAATTCTCAATGAGAATTCTTGAGAATTTTATGAGAATTCTTGAGAATTCTCATTGAGAATTGTCGGGTCTACCTCTCTCCTACGACGGTGCTTGGTAGAAAGGAAGAAGAAGGCGAAGATGACGGAAGAGAGTCAAAGCTCTTTATTCTCCTCGGTGCTCTGGTTCGTTGGGTCTGTCGCGACTATGGCGGAGGGTGAGGGAAGAAAGGAATGTTGGCGGCGACGATGGTGAAGAAGTTGAGAGTCGTCGGCGACGGAAATGGAGAAGGAAGGATCAGATTTGAATACATGGTGCTCTGGCTTAATCTCTTCATAATCTGTTCCATTGTTACTGGGGCTTTTTTGTCAACAAAATGCATTCTCCCGGGAACTTCACACTATCCCGATTTTTAAGGGATTCAATTTTCCCAGCTTTGTGGGAAGATGGGGCGGCAGAAATCAACATTCTCGGGGGAGAGAGGGCGCACCAAACGGTTTTTTAGTGGGAAGATAGTTATCTTCCCATTCCCTCGTGCGAATTCAGCGTACCAAACGGGCCCTAAATATATTTTCTAAACTTGCCATGAACAGTGACAACACAGTAACGGCAAAACACTGCACATCTCAATAGGAATCCAATATACAAGCTTCAAATAACACATTTCCATAACTGTCTCGCAAATGATTTTTAGCAAGATGAATTCTCAGTCATGTAAAGATTTAATTCGGATATTTATGGCCTTGTCAGTCTTTGATAATGATGATGGGTTTATAAGGAGGTTACAAATCATAAAACCAATTAATAAATCATTGACTGAAAGCAATAAAACCTCTAACGTAAATAAGTCCGGGAAGAAATAACACACAACATAACAATACCTTTATGTTGACCTGAACATAAAACTCGGCCAATAAAAACAAAAAATGTGTCCGTAATAAACATATCAAGTTTCATTAGCAACAATTCTTTTTATATATCTCCACAGCATATAAGGAATTTTTTCATATATAAAACACAATTCACAAAATTTATGTGTTCTGTTATAAGAACACAGATGTCTAACGAGCTAGTGTATTGATATTGGATCAAATAGTCTCTCCAAGATATCTATAAGGCAAATACCAAAGTGAGGATGATAGCTCCAAGATATCTATATAGAAGATACCGAGAAGATAATAGAGGATCACTGTGCACGTATATGGCGTTTAGCCAAAAAAGGAGTGAGGTGTGTGCATAGTGAGACTGAATAGTAAATAAGATGAATAGAGAATATGTACCTTTTAGGTTAACCTCCTATTTATAGAGATTACCTTTAGGGTTTGGGTCCTTGGGCTTTGTGCGCCTCCTGGCCCATGCTTCAGCCGCCTCTCTTGCAATTGCCTTCCCTAATTAGGGTTATTCTTTGATTATAGCCTTGATTATACGCTGATTAGGATCCTTCTTCATTATTGGCAGATCCTGATATGCTTTGCCCTTGTTGGGCCTTGTGGTGGGTGAATAGGCCTCTTATATGAGTCCATAACAATATGTATCTATCAAAGCTCACAATAAACCACCATGTTATTAATAATGGATTTTAAGATAGATACCTTGGGGTCTCATCCAAAACCAATTCTCATGTATTTTGTCCATTATCTCTTCATAATGGTAAGTCACTCTTGCCAAGAGCCCCTCTCTAAGCTCTTCTAACATTATTCAATGTGTTCATGCCGGGACCTTTTTCATCTAAATGCAATGTTTATGACGTCTTAAGTGAGTCAGGAAAATTTGGCATTCTCAGTTTTTATAACCACAATAGCTTATTTGAACATACAACAGTGCCCTATAACCATGTTTTATATACATCACCAGACCACTGCCTCAATACATGCTTTCATTGGGTTCATGTCTATGACCACTTTATGTCACCATTCTAAGTGGTCATGCCTAGATAGTAATGTGAGTAAAACTCAATTCTCAATTCATCCTTGTTCTCTTCAAACACTAGAGGTTTATGCCAAACTGAGTTTACCACCCCCACAGTAATGAACCATTGTCATCTCAATACTGCCACAAAAGTAAGAAGCCTATTTTGGCCAGCTTTTTGATCATGGGGTCTCCTATAAAATGTCCTGAAATGAGGCACAAAAGAAAACATGAGACTAGCTCAATATTCCTCCTATACAAGAGAAACGCCAATTTCAGATAAAATAGAATTCTTAAATTAGGACAAAGCTCAGAGGCCTCTTTATCCATTAACTCTGCCACTGGCGAATCCCATAACAATTGACATTGCAATAGCTCTTAAGATTGTTGGTGGCAGCTCCTAGATTGTTATACAATTCAGTGGATCTTCCAAGTCCCCTCTAGTGACATGCAAATCCTGTTGACAACATTACCTACAAATAAGAGAGTTAATCCGAGTCGTGTCCGAAAACACTGTCCTTAAATGAAATACCCCAAAAAATTTAAAATTTAAAAATATAAATATATTCTTTCTATAAAAATATGAGATTAATGTGATATGAAAAATAATTCTTGTTGAAAATGAGACAAAGAAAATTGGCGAACAAGTGAAAATTACAAAGGTTCTTAAATAGGAAGTCTTGGGTTCAAATCCTTGTGGTGTCAAATGGGTATTTTATTTTTTTCAATAATTATGAAATTACTGCCATAAAAAAACAAATATTAAAAATAAACCCTCAGATTTTTATTTCCCCTTGTGATATGTCGAACATGAAAGGGTAAGAGGGAGAAAATTATCTAGATTCTTCTTGGGTCTTCTTTGTGCTTTAATATCATTCCTTGCTTTCTTCTTGCCGTTAGTGATCAGGGGATCTGGGGTTGTCATCTTGAAGCGTCAAACTCCTTTTCCCCTCCCTTTGTTTTATGCTACACCCAACCCTCTATAAATTGCTGTTGTGTTACAACCTAGAAAAATTAAGAGATGGTTGACACGGAATATGAGGGATCTCACATTCTTTAAGCTTTAACACATTCACAATTGGCTAACATATTAATTTTGATAACCATTTGTTGGATTTTGTGTCTAAATAGGTTATCTATAAGAAGTCGCGTCAATTCGCCACAGCCGGTCGCGTCGGTTTGCCGACGAGACTCCATCTGATCATTTCATCGTCTATAAATAGACGTGCGTGTGACAGAAAAATTAAACTCGTTCTTCTAATACTACACTCTCATATATATAGTTTAATGCATTTCGCTATAAGTCTCATCCATGCAATTCTGAAAGCAGAGTCGTTGTGTTCTTTTGGCCTTTTGATTGAGAGTGCCATCATTCTGAAGACGAAAAATCCGTTCTATCCTAGGAGACAATTGTTCATTAACCTTGGGCATCCGTATAGAGGGAGCAAATTATCTTAAGGAGACAACATACGTTGGGCTCAGACTTGACCAATTTCCTCTGAAGCACCGACACGCTTATTCCAGGGGAATTTGCGCGTCGGTCAAGTGTTGGACGACGACACGCACCGACACACGTGTTGGACATGGTCAACGCCGTCCGACGCGTTGACCGGTCTGACATGCGTCCTTGACCGTGTCAGACACGGTTAGGGACATTCCAGGAATATACAAAAAAAATAAAAATAAAAGGGCCGAAAATCTGAGACAATCTTGAGAGATCGAGATTTTAAAACAGATATACAGAATCTCAGCTCAAATCATAGAGATCAAGTCAGTGAATTTGAACCTAGGTTATTTGCGTTGCGTGAGATTCTGAGACAGATATAGAGATTCTGAACTTCGACCTTCGCCGCCATTGTCTCGTTTTGAACCTTAGCTCCGCCTTCGCCGAATCGTTGTTCCCTACTTCCCTTCACCTTCTTGCTTGCCTCAAATCAGATAGCCGATAGCGATCGCAACATAGGGTACGAACACGTGAGGTGGATTGCGTCTTTGGACTTTGAGAGCTGAGACGGTGAGACCTCTGTCACTCAATCAATTTGTGAGTTTTATTGCTTTTTTTCCTATTTTTTAATGCATCTTGACTCGAAACCTGTGACTCTGTAAGTGTTATTGTTTTTTTTTTCTTGCATTGTGGCTTGCTTGCTTTTTGTTTTGTTTTACTTGTACCGATGATAGCTCATAGGCACAACTTACTTACTTGCTTTTTTTATTTTTTACTTGCACTGTTCCTTTTTATTGCTTACTTGCTTTTTTTTTTACTTGCACTATTGCTTACTAGCAGAAGCACTGTGACACTCTGACTCTTTTGTATTTTTTAGTGTTAGTTTAGTTAATATTTAGTAATTGGTAATGTATGCTATGTTTGTATTGAGTTGAGTCAAAAAAAAAATATTAGGATTAGTAGGCAGAGGGCTTGATCATTTTTTTTATTAATTTTGTTTTTGTTGGACTTATTTGTAGTATGGATCATTCAAGTTCTATCAGTGCTAGTACTCCTGCTGCTCCCAGTGCTTCTGATAGTGAATTATTATTAAGTAAACCATTATGGAAATATGTTACCAAATTAGATGGTGGAGTAGAAGCAGGAGGGAATTTGTCTTGGACATGCAACTTCTGTAAAAAAGATTTTAAAAGTTCATATACTAGAGTGAGGGCTCATCTGTTGGAGATATTAGGCAAAGGAGTTGGTAAATGTTTATCAGTGCAAAAATGAGACGTGTTAGAAATGAAAAAATTGGATGAAGAAACTACTGAAAGAATGCAATCTAATAAACCCAGAAATGTACCTTTATCCCCCCCCCTCTTTTAGCGTTTCCGCTGACTCAAAAAAGAGAAGAACTAAGGGTCCTCTTGAGAAGTCATTCAATGTTAGGGAGCGAGAAGAATTAAATCATCTGATTGCTAGAATGTTTTATTCAGCAGGATTGCCATTCAATTTGGCGAAGAACCCATACTTCCAAGCTTCATATACTTTTGCAGCAAATCATAATATTGGAGGTTATTTGCCACCAGGCTATAACACATTGCGAACTACTCTGTTGCAACATGAGAAAGAAAATGTTGATAGATTGTGTGAACCTATTCGAGAGGATTGGACTCATAAGGGGGTGAGTATTGTAAGTGATGGGTGGAGTGATTCACAAAGGAGGCCACTCATTAATTTCATGGCAGTATCTGATGGTAGAGCAATGTTTTTAAAATCAATTGATTCCTTAGGGGAGATTAAGGATAAATTTTTTATTTTCAAGTTGCTAAAGGAAGTTATTCAAGAAGTAGGAGAGGCGAATGTGATTCAAATAATCACAGATAATGCTGCAAATTGTAAGGGAGCACGAAAACTGATTGAGCAGGAATTTCCATCTATTACCTAGACACCATGTGTTGTTCACACATTGAATTTGGTTGTGAAAAATATTTGTGCTGCAAAGAATGTGGAGAACAATCAAATAGCATATGAAGAATGTAGTTGGATTTCTGATATTGTAGGAGATGTTGCTCAAATAAAGCATTTCATTATGAATCATTCTATGAGGTTGTCCATCTATAATGAGTTTGTGAATTTGAAGTTGCTTTCTATTGCTGATACTCGTTTTGCTTCAATGATTGTGATGCTGAAGAGGTTCAAGTTGATAAAGGGTGGTCTCCAAAATATGGTGATAAGTGAAAAATGGAGTATTTATAAAGATGATAATCTTGGGAGGGCTAGATTTGTGAAGGAAAAAAATATTGGATGATGATTTTTGGGATTTAATTGATTACATACTTGCTTTCACTGCTCCTATTTATGATATGATTAGAGTGTGTGACATTGATAGACCTTGTCTTCACTTGATATATGACATGTGGGATGAGATGATTGAGAAAGTATACTATAAAGAAGGGAAGATGATAGAAGATAGGTCTTCTTTTTATGATGTGGTGCATAATATTCTTGTGGATCGTTGGACAAAAAATTCAACTCCACTACATTGTTTGGCGCATGCTTTGAATCCTAAGTAAGTTTTTTAAAACATCATTGAATTTAAAATTAATACTTCTCTTGATATAATTTGATAACTTGTTAATGTTTTTTGTTTCTCTTTTAGATACTATAGTCACCAGTGGCTCCAAAAAGATTCAAGTCGAGTTCCTCCACACATGGATGTAGAGATTCTCAAGAGCGACAAAAATGCTTAAGGAGACTCTTTCCGCCTCGAGGACCGAAGCAAGATTACAAGGAGTATGCTGATTTTATTACCAATGGTGGAACTTTTGGCGATTTAGATGCCATCGATTCTAAAGCCACTATGGATCCAAAAGCTTGGTGGCTACTTTATGGTACTTCTACACCTTTGCTTCAAAAGATAGCTTGAGACTTGTGCAACAACCTTCCTCTTCATCATGTGCTGAACGCAATTGGAGTACTTATTCTTTTGCGCATTCCATGAAGAGGAATAGGATCACTCCAAAACGTGCTGAAGACTTGGTTTATGTGCATATCAACCTTCGACTCTTAACAAGAAACAATCCAAGTTATGCACAAGGAGAACATCAAATGTGGGACATTGCTGGAGATACATTTGATTCACTTGATGATATTGGAGATCTTGAAGTTGCTAGTCTTTCACTTGATGAGCCTGAGCTGGAGGCCATGATTTTACGAGATTGAGATGAACATATTTGAACTTAATTATGAGTAGTGTACCCAAGTATTTTAGACATTCCTAGATTTACACCCCCAAGCATTTTTGCTTTCCCCATTTATGTTTATTGAAAATATCCCACTATTTGCCCATTCTTCATTGAATCATATGAAGCGATTTAGAAATAATGGATTTCTATTTATTTTTTTTACTGAATCACATAAAATTTTACCTATCTACACTTTACACTTTATGGATGTTTTTGTACTAAATGTGAATTATACTTAAAAATATAAATTTAATATCAAAACGTGTCCTAACATGTCGAAATTTAGATTTTGTTTAGGATTAACGTGTCGGAGTGTGTCGTGTCGTGTCGCGTGTCGGTGCGACATAGCCAATTTCATTATCATTATTTTCGGCACTCTTGTGAGTTTTTACTGGTTTTCTTTTTGTGTAGAAATATTGTATGTTTACAGATTATGCATATTGATTACACAAATTCTGACCCTTTTGAAATTTCTACTTATAAATATTTCGACAATTTGATTTGAATCTATTCAGTTTAAATTTTGGATCCTTGATTTTAAAAAATTAGAGTTTCTAAAATTTATGGATAAAGGTTGCAATATATATATTCTTATTGGTAACTAGATGCCTGAGTTTCTTAATTCTCTAGATTGCTTAAATGTTTCTTAATTTAAGTACAAAGAAATATAAGGTACATGAAGTTTGGTATGGACTATATTATGCTTTTATGCTGAGTGTCTGTGGCTATATATATATATATATATATATATATATATATATATAAAGTATTGGTCTGCCTTCTGTCCGATTTGAATATTTTGGATCTGAATATGTGTGGGTAAAAATGATTTTCCGGATTTAGGGCGGAAGAGATTGTTTTGCATTCTTTCATGATATGCTTATGGGTATTATAAAATAATGATTGTTATTTTGACTCTATCCATTTGTGGTGGCTTCTAGTTTTCTTTTGTCAGTATATATTTATGTTCTTTTATGAAGGTCTCGCAACAAGTCTTTCATCCATGCTTTACCGTGAAATCGCACATCGATTCGGTGGAATGGTTGTTTTCCCGAACTGAAAAGGCTTCAATCAATTTGAATTTAATTTGGTGTTTGCGTCGGTGGGTGTTCGGCTGTTTTCGATTTTGAAGTTGGGTCATTCAAAAACAGTATTTTTAGGCCATTAAATTGGTTTCATTGTATATATCTCGGAAAAACAAAGAGATAAACACCAAGAACGCAAAAAACCGACGTCGAAAATGCCTGTTATGGAGGGATTAAGTGTCAGGTTTGAAGGACCCGACCTCAGGATCCAATTGGGTCAAAATAACTCGGATGGAGGTTGAAGAAGGACCAAACGGTGCGTTTGGTCCTAAGCCCCATTTGATTTAAAACGACACCCCTCATTGTCTGAACGAAACCATGTTTTTCATGGTATGTTATAAAAAAACAACATTAAAAAAATAAAATAAAATAAAATAAAAATTTGAACCGCAAAGTTGCGTTTCTGGGCACAATCTCAGGATGAAACGCATAGTTTCATTTAAAGTGAATTTGATGTTACCAATGTGGTTGGCGTAAGTGGTAGCGAAGCTTGTGTCGTTTAAAGCTTTACCGGTAATTTCATGAATTAAAAAATACGGAGACTCAGCCACCATATAAAACAGGTCAAGATGGCCGGTGGTCGGATTAGTTAGGGAGATCTTTCTGGATATTGGATGAAAAATCAAAAAAAAAGTGAATCTGATGTTGGGCTGACAAGTGGCAAGTGTTTTAGGTTGTCAACAAAACAGTTTGGGCTGAACATTTTTTTTGGGCTGGAGAATCAAAAAAACTCTGCAGAGATTGGTGTTGGGCTTTAACAAAATATCTTGGCTGTACATTTTTGGGCTGGCAATATTTTGGGATGTCATAGAAAAGTTTGTCATTGGGCTCAACAGTTTTTGGGCCAAACTGTATTTTTTTGGGTCAAATTTTTTGGGTCGTTTTATATTTTTGGCCGAAGTTTGGATCATTTAGTTACCTATTATTGATGACTTATAAAAAAGACCTTGCAATTATTTTTCTCTCTCTATTTTTTCGGGTTTGAAAACTTTAAAATTTGCTTTAAATATAATGAGAGTGATTTGTTGACTGAAAAATCATATGTCAACATGTGGACTTGTTGCCTGAAAAATCATATGTAAAAATATGGACTTGTTGGTCGAAAAATCATATGTCAAAATGTTGATTTTTGGTGGGGGGGGATCAGATAAAGTTAATTCATACAGTTGATGTCTAGGAAAGTGATTTAAAGGCTAAGCCTTGATTTAATGGTTATTCAATTAGTCACCGTTACAATAGCACGGAGAGACTCCTACTAGATTTGCACTTACCTGGCCAATTAATATGATGAACAGAGCTAGTTTTCATGTATTTGTTAGAAATGTGATTAGAGCCTTAATTTTATAATTATGGATGATTTTATGGCTATGATTTTATGCTTTTTAAATATTGTGAATAACAATTGTATGAATGTTAAATATTTAAGTTTTGGAATTTAGTATAGTGGATTTACTAGTCACCAAAGTGGTCAATTCTTTATAAATTGTTTTAATTCCAAATATTATGGTAAGTTAAATATTTAAGTTTTGACATTAATAATGGTGGATTTGTTAGTCCCCAAAGTAGCCAAATCTTTATACATGATTTTAATTCCAAATATTATGGTAATGTTTCAATTACCCATAATGTTGATGCTATGAAGTTATGTTTGTATTGTAAGTGAATTGAAGTTTGTTGTAGGGCAATTATGGATCAACCCAAATGTTGTTTATTTGTCTTTATAATAATTGAATATAAATGTTAGTATTGTAGACATCCAAAAATGATAAAGACTTCTTGTTGGAGTATGCATCACTACCAAATTATATAAAATCTTTATAGCATCATTATGGTTGAATGTTGCATATTAGTAATGAATGTAATGTTGATTACATCCGATTTACCACAAAATGAGGAAGCCATTTAAACGGCTAACTTTATAATTAATAAGAGTGCCCCATAAAAAGATACAAACCATGCCAAACGAAATATGGAAATGAAATAAACCTTTCTTAAAATATTTGAAAGTGTTGGGGTGCTTGGCTAAGGTCGCAATTCCTAAACCCAAAAGGTTGAGAATATGACCTAAGACAGTTAGCTGTGTTTATGGCTATGCACTTAATAATAGTGCATATCGATTTTTGGTTTATAAGTCTGATGTATCATATATCCATGTTAATATAGTTACTGAGTCAAGGGATGCTACGTTCTTTGAGAATATATTTTTGTATAACAAAGGAAGTGAAGCAAGTGGTAGTGATGATGACAATACTGTGATACCGTGAGATACATTGACCAGTGGTAATCTTGTGGGGGAGGAACCTAGACGTAGTACAAGACAAAGGACCACAATATCCTTTGGTCCTAATTTTCCAACTTTTTTTATTGGAAAATGAGCCTCGAACATATGGAGAGGCTATGGACTCCCCTGAAGCATCAATCTGGGAAGAAGCTATCAATAGTGAAATTGAATCCATTATGTCAAACCACACCTTGGAATTGGTTGAACTTCCTCCTGGCAACAAGCCTCTAGGAACTAAGTGGGTCTTCAAAAAGAAGATGAAAGCATATGGCACTATTGACAAGTATAAAGCTTGGCTGATAGTAAAAGACTACAGACAACGTGAAGGCCTAGACTACTTTGATACTTATTCACTTGTTATAAGGATTACATCCATTCGGATGTTAATTGCGTTGGCACATTGAATGGGTTGGAAATACATCAAATGGAGGTAAAGATAGCTTTCTTGAACGATGATTTAGAGAAAGAGATTTACCTAAAACAACCTGAAATATTTATTGTCTCAGGATAAGAACGAAAAAATTTGTCGCTTGATAAAGTCCCTTTATGGATTTAAACAATCCCCGAAACAATGGCATGCAAAATTTGATGAAGTCATGTTATCAAATGGCTTTAGTATTAATGAATGTGACAAGTGTGTCTATATTCAGAATATTGAAAACGGGTTTGCCATAGTCTGTCTTTATGTAGATGACATGTTGATAATGAGTAGTAATAATCAAGTGATTAAAGCTACTAAGTAGTTGCTTACTAATAAGTTCGACATGAAAGATATGGGTCTATTCTAGGAATTAAATCCATAGAACTTCTGATGGGTTGGCTTTATTGCAAGCACACTATATTGCTAAAATTCTTGAGAAATGCAAGAGTTTGAACATAGCTCCTGTGATGAACCCTATAGATTCTAGTCTTCGACTGTTGAGAAATATTGGCGAAGTTGAAAAACAAAAAGAGTATGCTTGAGTGCTAGGCTGTCTTATGTATGTTATGAACTGCATTAGACCTGATATTGCCTATGCAGTAAGCATGTTTAGTTGCTTTACAAGTAATCCAAACGAGCTTCATTAGAGAGCTATGATAAGAGTTTTGGGTTACTTAAAAGCACACTTAAAACTTTGCTTTGCATTATGAGAAGTACCCTGCAGTGCCAGAAGGGTATTGTGATGCAAATTGGATCACCAGCTTTAACGACACAAGATCCACAAGTGGATATGTATTCACCCTTGGTAGTAGTGCTATGTCTTAGAAGTCATCTAAACAGACTTGCATTTCAAAATCAACTACAAAAACAGAATTTATTGTTTTACATAAAGCTGGTGAGGAAGTCGAGTGGCTTCATAATTATCTTGAAGATATTCCTAATTGGCCAAAGTCGGTACGGCAATGTGTATACATTGTGATAGTCAAGCAGCTATTGGTAAGGCCAAGAATGTCATGTACAACGGTAAGTCTAGACATATACGTTGTAGATATGATACCGTTAGACAACTACTGTCGAATGGAATCATCTCAATTGATTATGTGAAATCAAAAGAGAATATAGCAGATTAATTGACTAAAGAGATTCCTAGAGAATTGGTTAAATTTTGTCAAAAACCCCCAATTTTATTGTTGTTTTTTTTCTTTTCTTGCCGATTTAAACCCACCGCAAATTCCTTGAGAGAAACGACCCAGGTTACATTATACCGCAAATCTTTTCTAATCTGGTTATTTTGTGAGATGACGGCAAATCTCTTGTCAAAATATGGCGCCGCTGCCGAGGAGTTTGCATCGGTTTCGTTAAGCAACGGTAGTTTTCGGTGGTTCGGGTGGCTGGACAGAAAATATTTTTGAACCCAGATCACTCAAACCATGTCTTATTCACAAGGAATTGGGCATTTTAAACAAGAATCACTCTCTTTGGGAGTGAGGTGCATCCTATTTTCCCCAAATTCCAACGTTTAGACCACATTTTATTTGTTTTAAGTTTCTATTTTGTGATTTCTACTAGGTCAATTTTTTCGGAGTATCTCCGAATGACCTGAAATTTTTACGTGCGATAGAAAATGGCCAAAAACCTTGGGCACACCGAAATGTGATTTCTCGTGTGGTATGCTCAGATTTCCCAAATTCCATCGTTTAGACCACTTTTTCATTTTTTTGAAGTTTTTTCATTTCATTTTTGGGTTCCCCAATGGTCTAGGAGTTGGGTTTGTCCAAGTCCCATAAATTTTAAAAATCATTTGATGCTGTTTTGGACTTGTTTTGGTCAAATTCCAACATAGGTTTTTGTGTTTTTGTGTCATCTTAGTGTTTTCTACTTTCTACCACTTTTAGTGGCATTTTCGTAATTCCGATTTCCCGCAAATTCCGCCTTGTGTTTCGCCTTGTGTTTGTGTTTATGCTTTGCATGAGTACTAGGAGTACTATTGATCCGTAAGACTTGTTGCCACTTGATCCCGAAATTGAAAGAACAATTTCTACCGCTAGAAGAGTTGTTAGGCTAAGTCGTGGGATTGATACTCGAATTTGACATTGAACTTGAGTCCGAGTCTCGATTGTGTCCATTCCGTTGATCTTGACTCGATAGTACTTCGCTAGTCTTGTTGTTTTCACTGATTCTAGTAGCAATTTTGCTAACTCGACATTATGGCGAAGAGCAAGTAGCTCGTCCCACTTTGAAAGAATTAGCTACCCCGATGTGGGCAATCGAATTTGTGTATTCAATATCCCGAACTTGCCGCTAACTTTGAATTAAAATCTGGTCTTATCCATTTGTTGCCCAAGTTTCATGGTCTTGCAGGTGAATGTCCTCATGGCATCTCAAGGAGTTCATGTGGTTTGCAAGACAATGAAACCTCAAGCAATTTATGAGGACCACATTGTCGAGAGCTTTTCCATTTTCCCTAGATGGCGTGGCTAAGGATTGGCTATACAATTTGCAACCCACATCTCGTTGGGAGTTGGAATGATATGCGAAGTTATTCCTAGTGAGGTTCTTTCCTTCCTCAAAAGCCATTGCTATTCGTAAGGAGATCACTAGTGTTAAACAAATCAATGGGGAGACAATGTATGAGTATTGGGAGAGATTCAAGCGATTGTGTGCAAGTTCGTCCACACCACCGATTTCAGACCAACTCCGATTACATATTTCTATTCGGGTTTGTTACCGATGGATAAGAGTTTCGTGGATGCGTCCAGTGGTGGGGCCTTAGATAGCAAGACACACCGAAGATGCCCGAGAGCCGATATCTACTATGGTCGCTAATTCTCGGCAATTTGGCACCTGTGGCCAATGGTACTCTGTTTACCATATTCAAACACCTCCCGGTCAAGACGATTCTCGAGAGATTGGAGAATAGACTTGATGATCGACTTCCCTTGTGAGGCGGTTAGCGTGACGAGATAGTACAATCTTCCCCTCCTCAGATTGGGTACTCATGTGGGTCCGTTCGACCTTGTCATTCTACATCGATTCTTGCCCTACTTTGCATGATCCCGCTTATCAAGACCGGTCGGTAAGCCGTGCGGTGGGTGTTTTTCCGGGAAAGCCACAATACAAAGCAGAATAATGCTTATTCTAACACTTACAATCCGGGATGGAGAAATCACCCCAATTTCCGTTGGAACCGAATCGAATCGAACCGCAGTAACCAATATCGCGAAGTGCACGGGGAATTACCCAGAGACAAGACATGCCGCAAAATTTCAAAGCAACACTCTGCACCTCCTTTGCCGCACCACCTCCTCGACCAGCCATATGTGCACCTCCACGGGCGGCACAACAAAGCGAGCTAGTACCGGTAGTAGTGGTTCTTCACTAGAGGATATGATGAAGCAATTTGTCACGCCCAATATGCGTTTCAACGTAAAACCGACACTTCTATTCGACTTTGCAAACACAAATTGGGCAGTTGGCAACATCATTGAACCAGCTTCAACCTCAGGGATCCAACACTCTCCCTTCACAAACAATTCCTAATCCTAAAGGGAATGTGAGTGCTATCTCCCTTCGATCTGGCATGCAATTGGAGGAACCTAAACAAATTGTAGATGTGACTTCCACATCAAAGAGAGAGTCGAGAAAATGTGAAGATTGACTCTAAAAATAAAAAGGCAATCCAGCAAGGTGAAGAGGAAGACATTCCCATTCCTCTTCCTTTCCCTCGAGAGCAGCTTAAACCCAAGAAGTTGGCGAGAAAAAGCACAAGAGAAGGATATACTTGAGACGTTCGAAGAGTAGAGATCAACATTCCTCTCTTAGATGCGTCAAACAAATTCCTAAATATGCCAAGTTTCGAAAGAGTTATGTACCAACAAGAGGCGGCAAGGGAAATGAACGAGTGAGTTTGAACTGAATGTATCAAAGCACTCATCCGGCCTACCATGCCTCGCAAGTGCAAAGATCCAGGGACGTTTTCTATCCCTTGCCTTATTGGTAATTATAAATTTGATGATTGCATGCTAGATTTAGGTGCTTCTATAAATGTCATGCCCGCATCTATTTATAGATCTCTTGGTCTTGGTCCCTTGCGTCCAACCGGGTGTTATTGTTCAATTAGCTAATAGGAGTAATGCCCATCCTTCCGGTTTAGTTGAAGATGTATTAGTCAAAGTTAATGAATTGATATTCCCCGCTGATTTTTACATCTTAGATATGCAGGATGAGTCTTCTAGTAGTAGGTCACCAATCATGAAAGACGGAATATCACCAAGAGGGGGGGTGAATTGGGGATATAAAAATTTCTCGCGTAAATACTCTGTTAGTCGAAAGTGAAACAGGGATAAACAGAGTAAGGGTAAGAGAGATTGAACACAATGAATTTATACCGGTTCGGTCCAAATCCTTGACCTACGTCCAAAGTCCCGAGACTCTCGGGATTTCACTAATCCAAATGATTACACACTCGTAACTCACGGAGTAATTCTCTCTCTAGAACTTACTCCCCCTTACAAGTTGTAATCAAATATCCCAATCCCAAAGTCTCAATACTTTGAGATTCTTACAAGAAGAATAATCAATGATGAACTCTCTAAAAGAGCAGATTAATAAACACTGAAGTATGATATATCCGAAGATATTAACTCTATGAGTAGAAACAATAAATGATCTTAATGACTAATTGAATGCACAGCGTTTCGGTAGGTGGAGACTTGAATGCTTCTCCTATTTATAGATTGGCAGCATTGATGACCGTTGAGAAGAACTTAATGAGCCGTTGTGGGTAATCAATATATCCGTTGTAATTTCTTGCTCAGTTTCTTCGTAAGCTTCCGACATTCGACCGTTATTCTCCGTTGACATTCTTTATTCAATTTGTCCGTTGAGAGACAAGAAGAATGTTGTCTAGGAAATAGCCGAATTGCTTTTTGATTGTCCGAGTTCTATTTCTTCATTTAGCTTTGATATCCGGGACAAAGCATTTAATGCTTCGACAGAATTCGCTTTTAGTAATTTCAAATTTAAAACATGTTAAATATATCTGAAATACACTAGCAAACTGATTAAACTTGGTTAGGAACAATAATAATCAATTATATCAAACAGCCGAATTGCTTTGATTGTCCAGAGTTCTATTTCTTCATTTAGCTTTGATATCTGGGACAGCATTTAATGCTTCTGACAGGAATTCGCTTTTCGTAATTTCAAATTTAAAACATGTTAAATATATCTGAAATACACTAGCAAACTGATTAAACTTGGTTAGGAACAATAATAATCAATTATATCAAACACCCATTACTTAATCAGCTGATATCGATTGCATGACGAGGATTCAAATATTGTCATACTTGACTCGAGTCATGCCTAGAGTCATAATTTCAAAATCCATTAAGTTGACTCGAGTGATGACGGAGTCATTATGAAGCAACTATGAATAGAAAATATTTCGATGATGTGACTCGAGTCATGCCTAGAGTCTATAAAAATTATTTAAATGACTCGAGTGATGACTTGAGTCATGTCTCGTGGGAAAATTCAAACTGAATTAATTTGTGCTCGATGACTTGAGTCATGACTGGAGTCATGTCTAAGAAATTTCAAACATAATCGATTTGAGCTGAGATGACTTGAGTCATGACTGGAGTCATGTCTGAGATACATGGATGACTCGAGTTGATTAATGATGACTCGAGTCATGATCAATATTTTGTGCTGAGATGACTTGAGTCATGATTGGAGTCATGTCTGATAAATTTCAAAAGAACTCATTTGTATGAGATGACTTGAGTCATGACGGAGTCATGTCTCGAGAAATTTCAAATGTAACTCATTTGTACCGAGATGACTTGAGTTATGACCGGAGTCAATTAAAAGTAATTACACTAGGCTGAACTCGAGTCAAAACGCGGATGCCTCGAGTCATTTTATCGGGAAGTCATCTTGAAAGAATTGAAGCATGGGTATGACTCGAGGTGTTTAAAGATGACTCGAGTCATATACAATAATTTTAGTTGTTTTCAAAGCCTAATGACTTGAGTCATGACTAGAGTCAAAAATGTGATTTCACGACTTATCTTTTTTTTTTAAAATCAAATTCTTTTGACTCGAATTCATTTTCACAATTGTCAATCATCATCAAAACATATGAGAACTAACATTCTCCCCTTTTTGATGATGACAACACTTGTAATATGAATTTATACAATTTCATAAATGATTTATGACTCAAAGACAAGATGCCATTTGTAGAAACATTTGAAGTTCATGGATGGCTCATGTATTGCGTATATTAAATATAATGTAAGCTTAATAAAACTAATAAAGAATGAGAGAACAACTTAAATTGCAAACTTTGCACACCGAAACAAGTTGTAATAAGTTGAAACAAAGAAGAATTTGCGAAATAGAGATTGCAAGGAACAATTGCGTAAATAGAAAGTGCTAGAAATTGAAATTCAAATTGCAAACAACCATAAATTAAATTCAAATTGCAAACAACCATAACCATAGCTCTTCATTTCTTCTCATTCTCTCCCCCTTTGTCATCAGGCAAAATGGGAGAAGTGGAGGACAGGGAAGCACGCAAAGCCTGGAGAATGGGCAGAGGTGAGTAAATGGAGAGAGTGAGAGATGGAGGTGTAGGTGGAGAAGGGAGAAGTAGAGGTGAGTTTGGTTTAGGAGAAGAGGGTGTGGTGATGGAAGTTCCTGAGGAGTGCTCATCAAACAAGTCTGCCGTGTCACCTGAAGATGATTTGACAGTGGAGGTCTGAGGAAAAGAGAGAATGACAGTGGGAGGAGCAAGAGGAAATGGGAGGAATTTAAACTGGAGGAGTGGGTAAGATTGGAGTGGATTCAGGAGGAGGTGGAGATGTGTGTGGTGAAGTTAAGATGGGAGAGTGTGTGGGAGAAAATATGGGAGAATGGCGTGGAGAGGGATCCATCCTAGAGGGACCGATGAGTGTCTTCCTTGAGTAGCTTGGAGAGCTTAGAATCCAAAAGCCGATATAAACCATGCATGCTCTCAAATCTCGATCAAGATCTTCAAAGTGCCTATGACGGCCCTCAATTGACTCATCCACGATTCTATCTTTGCATTCATGGAGGTGAGCGAGGCAATCAATTTTCCAACCTCTGATTCTAACTTATCAGAAAGCTCATGATATTGAGCAATGTGAGTTGACTGGAGAGTGCTGAAAGTCTCTTGCATAGCCTTGGTCACAATTTGCTTGATTTCAACATTAAGATTTGAGGACCTTGGTGAAGGCTGAGACCGAGAGGATTGGACTTCAATTGGCTCAGGCATAGAAGCTCTAGACTTGGAAGGGGCTTCGGAGTGTCCGAACCTTCTCTAAAAGAGATTTTCATAAGGTTTAAATGGTGTTGACCAAATAACCGAGGCTTGACAGTTTTTCAAAAAGATCAAGGTACCAAATTTTATTGGTATATAACGAAAGAGACACCAAATTTGGAAATGGGATTGTGGTGAAGGAGAGGATTCAAATTTGAATCTTTTCATTTCTTGATAGACCCAGTGTCCTATGTTAAAAACCACTTTGTCAACCAGAGATGCAAACAGGCTGTAATCATTTGAATTGAAGTGAGTATAATTCTTGCCTTTCTGAACTAGGTTCCTCGAATATATGTACCATAAGGCCCTATGAAGAGGAGGCATATCAACAGGGGAAAATTTAAGTTTCCCATCAAATGGAACACCAGGCCTCAGGATTTTGAAAAAAATTTCTTTGTCATACACAATGTGAGGCACAGGTGGAGGATTTTCAACAAAGAGCAGGGAATTGATAATATTTGCAGATAGAGTAATAGGTTTCCCCCTAACAGATGTGATACACTTATCCTCAATGATATGACCCCTTTCATTGACCACATTGGCCATGGACATATTGAAATAAAAATGTTTGACTAGAGAGGGAGTGTATGGAGTGTTTATAGCCAATAAATTCCTAAATTGATCTAGCCACGGGGATAAATCAAGATCACACTCATCCTTCAATTTGACTAAATCCACATACACTGTGGGACGTAAACTTCTAGCGAGTATTTTTCTTTGAATTCTAACATTTCAGAATTTGACATTGGAGTGGGTTGACATACAAAATCAGAATTTGGAGGTTTCACAAGGTTGGGTGGATTAAAGACGTATTTGGTAGGTTCAGGTACCTTAGAGCCAGATGGAATTGCCTTAGAGCCAGCTTGATTCTTGGAGCCAGAGGCTTGAGCATCAGAAGCCATGGTGACTGTTTTCTTCTTCTTCTTGAGAGCACCCACCACCGGTTCCTTGTCTCTCCACTTAGCGGCTTCGGGATCAATAGGTTTTGGAGGTGGAACCTCGGGAGGTTCTTGAATCATTAACTTCTTAGGCCTTTTTGAGGGAGTTTCGCAGTATTTTTGTCCCGGAGCTTTGTCGAAGGCTTCCTCTCGTCTTTTGGGTCTTTTTGATTGAGGGGATGAAGATACAATGGCTTCATAATCGAGAGGATGATTCTTTCGTCGGTTTGGAGATTTTAGGAGCCATTGGAAGAGGATGCGAGAGGTAGGAAGAGGAGAAATTAGAAGGGCGATGAAGAACGCCTCGAGTTAGGGTTTTTAAACTAAGTGAAGAGCAACAAGGTGCGACAAATATATATAAAGACAAGTATGACTCGAGTCATTAAATGAGTGTCTCGAGTCATATGTGAAAAATACTTAACCTTTCACTTACCAGTGACTCGAGGTATGACTCGAGTGATGTTCGACAAGCTTTCGGTTGCTTTGAGTGTTGCCTCGAGTTACTTCGGATGACTCGAGGAGCGCTCGAGCGAACCTTTTTCGACTCCAGTCATTTTGCGTTCCAATTGGTTTGATTGCCTTATGTGTTGAGAGTGACTCGAGATAGTCTATCTGACTCGAGTCGTATGCAAAATTTCAGATCATTGTCAGTGTTTAGAATGCATCATGACTCGAGGCATTTATCAAATGACTCGAGGCATATCGATTAAGATCGATATATGGTTTAACCGATATAGTCCCGCAAAAACATTCGTAAACACTCCGAAGCTTAAGTTAGTTACTTTTAACTCATCAAAACATATAACTAACATTGTTGGAAGAGAATTAACTTACAATTCATTGGGATTTACCATTCCCAATTCTCTTCTTATGAACATGAATTGTTCTTTGGCCGCAGGTTTAGTGAAAATATCGCAAGTTGCGGATGTGTTGGGATGAACATCACTTTGACATCCTTTTCCGAACATGATCTCTTATGAAGTGGTGCCTCACATCAATGTGCTTTGTTCGAGTATGTTGAATCGGATTCTTGGCCAAACTTATAGTACTTGTATTATCACATAGGATTGGTATCTCCTTCAAGTTGATCCCTAAATCGATATTTGTTGTTTGAGCCAAAGCACTTGTGCACAACAACTTGATGCGGCTACATACTCGGCTTCGCTGAAGACACCGCCACACTTGTCTCGCTTCTTGCCGAACCAAGATACTAGTGAACTTCCAAAGAACTCACATTGTCCACTTGTACTCTTCCTATCAGTCTTATATCCAGCATGGTCTGAGTCTGAATATGCAACCAGAAATTCTTGTTGACCTTTTGGGAACCAAAGGCCTAATTCTTTTGTGTCTGATAGGTAGCGAAAGATCCTCTTGACATGTTCTGCATGTGACTCTTTTTGGAGCGATTAAAATCTTGCGCACATCCCTACACCGAATTGGATGTCCGGTCATCGGCGGTCAAGTATAGCAAGGAACCAATCATTCCCCTATATTTGGTTATGTTGAAGTCTTTGCCTTTCTCTTCATCAAGCATCCGAGAGCCGTTGAGCTCATTGGTGTGTCTCGCACCATTGCAATTTTCAAGGCCAAATTTCTTGAGCAAATCTCGAGATATTTTGTTTGAGAGATGAATATTCCATCCTTCCGTTGTTTAATTTGCAAACCAAGGAAATAATTCAATTCTCCCATCATAGACATTTCAAATTCTCCCCGCATTTTCTTGGAAAATTCTTCACAAAGAGAATCATTAGTAGCACCAAATATAATATCATCAACATATATTTGGACAATTAAAATTTCATTAGACTCATTACTCTTTATGAAAAGTGTTGTGTCGCTTTTCCTCGATAAAACCTTGATCAAGAAGGAATTTGCTTAATCGCTCATACCAAGCTCTTGGAGCTTGTTTCAGACCATATAGGGCCTTCTTGAGACGATACACATGATCTGGATGATTATCATTTTCAAAACCGGGAGGTTGTTCTACATAAACTTCTTCTTGAATAAAACCATTTAGAAAAGCACTTTTCACATCCATTTGATAGAGTTTGAAACCTTTTACACAGCAAAGGCAAGAAGGACTCTTATGGCTTCCAATCTTGCCATCGGAGCATAAGTTTCTTCATAATCAATTCCTTCTTCTTGATTATAGCCTTTAGCAACCAATCTTGCCTTATTATGGACAATGATTGCTGATTCATCTCGTTTGTTCTTGAATACCCATTTAGTGCCAATGACCGGATGGTCCTTAGGCCTAGGTACCAAATCCCAAACTTGATTTCTATCAAATTGATGTAACTCCTCTTGCATTGCTATCACCCAATCATTGTCTGAAAGGGCTTCATCAATCTTAGAGGGTTCAATGTGAGATATGAATGAAGAAAAGGTTACTTAATTCAAAGTGCTATTTCTGGTTCTTACTCCTTGATTTACATCACCTATAACTTGATCCAGAGGATGATTCCTAATGAATCTCCAAGCTTTAGGTTGAGATTGAAAATCATTTTCAGAAGCATTTTCAAAAACATCTTCAGAGTTTTCAAGAGAGGCGGAGTAGTCTTTGAAAAGAACTGATTTCTATAAATATTTTCTTCATCATCATCCAAAGGTTTCTCGCATTTGGTTTCACTAAACACAATATGAATAGACTCTTCAACAATACGAGTACGAGTATTGAAAACTCTATATGCTTTACTTCTATTAGAGTAGCCAAGAAATATACCTTCATCAGATTTTGAGTCAAACTTACCCAAATGATCCTTACCATTATTGTGCACGAAACACTTACACCCAAAGATGTGTAGATGACTCAGATTGGGCTTTCTTCCTTTGTACAAATTTCATGGGTGTCTTCTTGAGTTTCTTTCGGATGTATGCACGATTTGATATGTAACATGCCGTACTCATTGCATCAGCCCTTTAAGACTTGAGAAGTTTGATTCTCATTCAACATTGCTCTTGCCATTTCGTGAGAACTCGATTCTTTCTCTCCACAACACCATTTTGTTGAGGAGTCCTGGGGCAGCGAAATTATGGTCTATCCCATGAGCATCACAGAATTCTTCAAAGGCATTATTCTCGAACTCTCCACCATGATCAGTTCTTATTCCTGAAATAGAGATACCTTTCTCGTTTTGGACATTTTTGGCAAACACAACAAACTGATCAAAGGTTTCATCTTTTGATGATAAAAACATAGTCCAACAAAATCTTGAGAAGTCATCAACAATAACTAAAGTATAGAGATTTCCACCAAGGCTTCTCACTCTAGCAGTCCAACTAAATCCATGTGAAGTAGTTGAAGAGGTGTTAGATGAAATTTCATTTTTGGATTTGAAAGATGATTTAGTCGGTTTTCCTTTCGACACGCATCGCATATCATATTATTTTTGAAATTTAGTTTTGGTAAACCAATGACCAAATCCTTTTTCCGTAACTTGTCAAGTTGAAACATATTGATATGAGCTAAACGCTTGTGCCAAAGCCAACTTTCTTCCAAGTTACCGATAAAACAATTTTCGAAGAGGAAAGTTCATTGAAATTGTTAGAGAGGTTTAGAGTATAACAGCTTACCATCTCTAGGAGCTCTAAATAAAGCTTTTGATTTGAGGTTGATTAAGGGCAGATCATCTTTGCTAACGATCAAGCACTCCTCTCGAGTCGAAGATGACAAGATTGCCTTTGTCGCACTCGACTTACACCGAGGAGATTATGACACAGCCTTCTACAAGGTAGACGTCCTTGACTTGAGGTCCATTGATGTTCCCAACTTCACCAATTCCAAGAATCCTTCCGATTGATTACCACCAAAAGTCACAAAGACCACCATTTTTGGTCTTGAGAGTAGCAAATTTTGTATGATCTCCCGTTATGTGTCTAGAGCACCCACTATCAATATAACACCCGTTGGATTTTGATGCTCTCGACATACCTCATCATCATTTTCGGTTGCTCCTTTTCTTGAGCTACTAGGCATATGTTGGCTTTTTCTTCGTCCCTCGCTTTATCATCATCGGATGAACCTTGTCTCCCATATGGCTCGATACATAGGCTTTCTTTTTGAAGTTGCTGAATTTCTTCTTTTCTTTCTCCTTGTTCTTCACCGGGACATTCGATTTGATGTGGCCGGGCCTTTCACATTCATAGCGAGATGATTGGCTTTTTCGCCTCAACACTAGAGCCACCTTTGTGAAACTTCTTGAATCCTTGGTCCTTCTTATAGAATTTTTGAACCTTCGGACTATCATGCCCAACTCTTCATCTTCATCTACCTCTTCATCATCATCTCGCCTCATTTGCTTCTTTTTGACTTTGAGAGCAATTCCCTTGTTTTTTCGCTCGATCTCATCTAGTCCTTTTCGAACTTCATTTTGCCTTCATACTCGGACAGATCGCCAAACAAGGTCAACAAGCGTAACTCATTGACTCTCCACGAGCTTCTTCAATAGTTACCTTGGCTTCCCATTCTTTGCCGAGGATATTAAGAATCTTCCTCACTTGGACAAAGTTGTTCATAGTCTTTACCCAAGGCGGCGAGTTGGTTGATCAAGTGAGTGAACCTCGATTGAAACTCAATAATAGATTCCCCGAGACTTCATACGGCAGATCGTATTCGGTCCGCGAGGGTGTTTACTCTATTCTCCTTGACTCGGTTGTTCCTTCATGAGCTATTTCGCAGTATCCCACATGGCTTTAGCGGATGGCAATGTACGTGATACGAAAATACTCTTGTTGACTTAATGCGCTTTGCAACATGAGGACAGCCTTTATGCTGAGAGTGATATTTCTCCCGTCATTGTCATCATAGGTATCTTCAAAGCTTTGGGATTCTAAGACCATTTTCGAGTATTGTTGGATTATAGTCTCCTATCTCGAATACTCTCCACAATCCATATTTCGATGCCAAAACAAAGACTTTGAATTTGGCTTTCCGTAACGAGTAATGCTCTCCACTAAAACCAAAGGCCTGTTGATAGAAGCTCGTCGTGTAGGATTCCGTCCATACCGATCCTTCTCGAGATGTTAATCTCTTCGAGAAAACCAGGCTCGATACCAAATGAAAGACGGAATATCACCAAGAGGGGGTGAATTGGGGATATAAAAATTTTCGCAGTAAATACTCGTTAGCCGAAAGTGAAACAGGATAAACAGAGTAAGGGTAAGAGAGATTGAACACAATGAATTTATACCGGTTCGGTCCAAATCCTTGACCTACGTCCGGCCCCGACTCTCCGGATTTCACTAATCCAAATGATTACACACTCGTAACTCACGGAGTAATTCTCTCTAGAACTTACTCCCCCTTACAAGTTGTAATCAAATATCCCAATCCCAAAGTCTCAATACTTTGAGATTCTTACAAGAAGAATAATCAATGATGAACTCTAAAAGAGCGCATTAATAAACACCGAAGTATGATATATCCGAAGATATTAACTCTATGAGTAGAAACAATAAATGATCTTAATGACTAATTGAATGCACTGCGTTTCGGTAGGTGGAGACTTGAATGCTTCTCCTATTTATAGATTGGCAAGCATTGATGACCGTTGAGAAGAACTTAATGAGCCGTTGTGGGTAATCAATATATCCGTTGTAATTTCTTGCTCAGTTTCTTCGTAAGCTTCCGACATTCGACCGTTATTCTCCGTTGACATTCTTTATTCAATTTGTCCGTTGAGAGACAGTAAGAATGTTGTCTAGGAAATAGCCGAATTGCTTTTTGATTGTCCAGAGTTCTATTTCTTCATTTAGCTTTGATATCTGGGACATCATTTAATGCTTCTGACAGGAATTCGCTTTTCGTAATTTCAAATTTAAAACATGTTAAATATATCTCGAAATACACTAGCAAACCGATTAAACTTGGTTAGGAACAATAATAATCAATTATATCAAACAAAGCCGAATTGCTTTGATTGTCCAGAAGTTCTATTTCTTCATTTAGCTTTGATATCCGGGACAACATTTAATGCTTTTGACAGAATTCGCCGTAATTTCAAATTTAAAACATGTTAAATATATCTGAAATACACTAGCAAACCGATTAAACTTGGTTAGGAACAATAATAATCAATTATATCAAACACCCATTACTTAATCACCGATATCGATTCGTGCAGACGAGTATTCAAATATTGTCATACTTGACTCGAGTCATGCCTAGAGTCATAATTTCAAAATCCATTAAGTTGACTCGAGTGATGACTGGAGTCATTATGAAGCAACTATGAATAGAAAATATTTCGATGATGTGACTCGAGTCATGCCTAGAGTCAGCTATAAAAATTATTTAAATGACTCGAGTGATGACTTGAGTCATGTCTGTGGAAAATTCAAACTGAATTAATTTGTGCTCTGATGACTTGAGTCATGACTGGAGTCATGTCTAAGAAATTTCAAACATAATCGATTTGAGCTGAGATGACTTGAGTCATGACGGAGTCATGTCTCGAGATACATGGATGACTCGAGTTGATTAATGATGACTCGAGTCATGATCAATATTTTGTGCTGAGATGACTTGAGTCATGACTGGAGTCATGTCTGAGAAATTTCAAACAGAACTCATTTGTACTGAGATGACTTGAGTCATGACTGGAGTCATGTCTGAGAAATTTCAAACAGAACTCATTTGTACTGAGATGACTTGAGTCATGACTGGAGTCAATTAAAAGTAATTACACTAGGCTGAACTCGAGTCAAAACGCGGATGCCTCGAGTCATTTTATCGGGAAGTCATCTTGAAAGAATTGAAGTATGTATGACTCGAGGTGTTTAAAGATGACTCGAGTCATATACAATAATTTTAGTTGTTTTCAAAGCCTAATGACTTGAGTCATGACTAGAGTCAAAAATGTGATTTCACGACTTATCTTTTTTTTTTTAAAATCAAATTCTTTTGACTCGAATTCATTTTCACAATTGTCAATCATCATCAAAACATATGAGAACTAACAAATCATTCTAGGGAGGCCTTTCATGAAAACAGCTAGGACGAAGATAGATGTATATTCTGGTACTCTTTCCATGGAGTTTGGTGATATTTCGTAAATTTTAATATCTTTGATGCCATGAGACATCCTAGGGAAGAGCATTCTATTTTCTCGTATTGATGTGATTGATGACGTATGTGGATGATGTTCTTGCCGATTGGTGTGCTTGATTATCCTGATTTTTCATCTGAGAGTGATTCTGCCATTTGTGCATGTGTTGATAATGAATGGTGCTCTGTTTGTACTCATTTGGTTAATGCCGCATTATTTGGTGATTCTGACTTGCTGGGTATTGATTCTGCATTACTTGTGAATTCTGATATTGATTCTGAGTTTGAGCTTCATCCTGATCCTGATGTGCATCCTAATTTTGATTTTGATGAACTTAACTCGATTTTGATGAGCCGAATTTCGATGTTAACATTGAGCCGTGTAGACATAGTTCTTCCGCTTTTTGAATGTGGTTTCGTGCATTTCCGGTGTGATGACATCGAGTTGTTGCAACAACCACCCAAGCTTCTCCCATCTACCGAGCAACCACCCAAACTTGAGTTGAAATCACTTCCGCATCACTTGAAATATGCATTTCTCGGAGGTGGATGAACAGCTTGCCCATCATTGTGGCAAATAACCTTATGCCCGATCAAGAAGAGAAGTTTCGCTAAGCTTATTGAGGGCGAACAAGAAAGCCATTGGGTGGACATTAGCCGACATAGTTGGCATCGCCCCTTCCATGTGCATGCATCGAATCCGTTGGAAGAGGACTCTAAGCGGTAGCGAGGCAACCCCAGACGCCTTAATCCCCTTATCCCGGATGTGGTGAAGAAGGAGGTCACTAAGCTTCGCAAGCGGTATCATCTATCCCATTTTCGATAGCCGGTGGGTTAGCCCTGGTCCAGGTGGTTCCCAAGAAGTCCGGTGTCACCGTGGGCCAATCAAAAGAATGAGCTCATTCCTACTCGAGTTCGGAATAGTTGGAGAGTTTGCATTGACTATAGGAGACTCAACCAAGCCACTCGCAAGGATCATTACCCTTTACCTTTCATTGATCGGATGTTAGAGCAATTGGCCGGCAAGTCTCATTACATCGCTTCCCGGATGGCTACTCCGGATACTTCCAGATCCATATTGCTCCTGAGGATCAGGAGAAGACAACCTTCACATGCCCCTTTGGAACATATGCCTACCGAAGGATGCCTTTTGGCCTCTGCAACGCACCTGGTACTTTTCAGCGTTGTATGGTGAGTATTTTCTCCGAGTTTCTAGAGGACTGCATGGAGGTCTTTATGGATGATTTCACCGTATATGGGTCGATTTTGATGCATGCTTAGCTAATCTATCTAGAGTTTTGCATAGGTGCATTGAGTTTAATCTTGTGCCGAATTATGAAAAGTGTCACTTTATGGTTGAGTCGGTATAGTCTTGGGACACATAGTGTCTAGGAAAGGGATCGAGGTAGACCGTTAAGATAGATGTGATTACCGCTTTGCCTTACCCCCGCATCTCGCGGGAAGTTCGTTCTTTTCTTGGTCACGCAGTTTCTATCGGCGTTTCATTAGGGATTTCGCAAGACCGCCCGACCCTTGTCCAACCTTTCGCATAAGGACACCGACTTTGTATTTGATGATGCTTACAAGGCGGCCTTCGATCATTTGAAGCGTTGCTCGACTACAACCCCAGTGATCCACTTCCCCCGATTGGTACATCCCCTTTGAGTTGATGTGTGATGCTTCCAACTATGCGGTTGGTGCTATCTTGGCACAACGGGTCGATAGGGCATCTCATGTGATTGCATATGCCTCCAAGACTTTGGATCCTGCCCAATCTAATTATACCACTACTGAGAAGGAGATGTTGGCTATTGTATTTGCTTTTGATAAGTTTAGGTCATATCTCGCTAGCTAGTAGAGTAATTGTTTTCTTTGACCACGCCGCTTCCGAAATTTCTTTTGAAAAAGGCAGATGCTAAGCCACGACTCATCCGGTGGATGCTATTGCTCCAAGAGTTTGATGTTGAGATTCGAGAGTGCGGAGCACAAACCGGGTAGCCGACCACTCGAGTCGTATCACCCATTCTTCCTCTCACCCCTCTTCTATTCGGGATGATTTTCCCGATGAGCAGCTTTTGCGCCTACAAGGTAAGCTTCCATGGTATGCTCGATATGGTTAACTACTTGGTACGGTGTTTTGCCGAAGATTCTACTAGGGCCCAAACCTTCAAATTAAAGAGTGAGTCTAAATACTATGTTTGGGATGACTTATCTCGTGGAAATTTTGTAGTGACCAAGTAGTTAGGAGATGTGTCCCCGATCTTGAGTTTCACTCTATATTGCATTTTGCTCATGCTTTCGCTTCGTGGTGGTCACTTTGGACCCCAAAGAACGCTAGGAAAGTGTTAGATAATGGATTGTTTTGGCCTTCCTTGTTTCATGATTCCCATCTCGTTTTGTAAGTCAGCGTGATAACCGTCGAGAGCAGGAGTATTTCTCGTAGGCATGAGATACCCCAAAACCCTATATTGTTTTGTGAGATCTTTGATGTTTGGGGTATTGATTTTATGGGTCCATTTCCGCTTCATAAGGTTATACTTACATCCCGCCGGGCCGTTGATTATGTCTCGAAATGGGTTGAGGCGAAAGCCACTCGGACTAATGATTCTTCGTGGTGGTGGATTTTGTTAGGTCTAACATTTTCGCAGTTTGGCATTCCTAGAGCTATTATCGGTGACCGGGGTTCCCATTTTTGCAACCGAAGCATGGGTGCCTTGTTACGCAAGTATGGAGTGCTTCACAAGGTCTCCACAAAGATACCATCCTCGACCAATGGTCAAGTCGAAGTCTCAAATAGAGAGATTAAGCAAATCCTTCGAAGACCGTTAACTCTACCCGAAAAGATTGGAGTAAGCGATTAGAGGATGCTTTGTGGGCATATCGCACCGCCTACAAGACTCCGATTGGGATGTCTCCTTATCGGATTGTCTTTGGAAAGGCATGTCATCTTTAGGTTGAGTTGGAACATCAAGCCTATTGGGCCATTAAGCGGTGTAACATGGATTTGGCTAAGTCCGGCATGGAACGGAAGCTGCGGTTGCAAGAGTTGGATGAACTTAGATTGGATGCCTATGAGAGTTCGCGTTTGTACAAGGAAAAGACTAAGGCATTCCATGATAAGCATATTCGAGGAAAGAATTTTTACGTGGGCCGTAAAGTTCTTCCGTTTAACTCCCGTCTGAAGTTTATGCCTCGGTAAGCTTCGATCTAAATGGGATGGCCCTTTTGAGATCACTAACATATTTCCATTTGGTCTTTGTTGAGCTATGTGATCCACCCACAGGGAGAACCTTTAAGGTCAATGGGCATCGCCTCAAGCAATTCCATGAGGGATCCCAAAGAATGCTCGAGGAGCGCGAGATTATCCTCATTGATGCCACTTATCCTCCTTAAATCCTTGGGGAGTATTCTTCTTTCCTCTCCCTCTTTCTCTTTTATTTGTTTTCATATTTGCACTTTGCTTTTCGAAAATAAATACAGTCTATCTTTCTATGATTGCTACATATTATGAACTAGGACATTTTGGTTTTAATGGATCATTCTTTTGGTCTCGTGATTCTTGACTCTTCGATTACATATCTTGGTAGTTGATTTGATGTTGTTGATTGCCTAAGTTGGTATTGACCTTGTGAGGTTTTGGGCCCGCTTGAATGGAATTCATCTTTTCCCATTCTCTCTTTCATGTGTGCATCTCGCTCTTGATTTGTGTTCTCTAGAACTTGCTCCTTTTCTTGTTGAAACTACATTTTTCACTTACATGCATAAATATGATAGAAGCTTGTTTTCTTTCTTTTATTTTCCCACTTTGGCCAAATAGCTTTCCCTTGCATTATGTTTCCTTTGCTAGCCCATTTGTGCCTTTTCGACTCATTCTTTTCTAAGCCACATTACAAGCCTAAGCGTAAAACCATTCTATTCCGCACCTTGGAGATTTATTGAGCATTGGTTTCACCTTGGTTTTGTGTTTAAGTGTGAGGGTTGCTCAGGAGTGCAACAGTTTAAGTGTGGGGGGAGATGTTTGGTTTTGTCATTGTGATTTTGTATATAGTTTCAAAAAAATAAAAAATAAAAAGAAAAAAAGAAAGAAAAGAGAAGCAGAAAAAAAAAAGAGTAAAATAAAAGTCTTTCATTGTGATTTTAATCAATGCTCTTTTTAATTTCTTGGGTGCTTAGCCTCTCATTCCATACTATTACCTACCTTCACCCTAACCCCATTACAACCTTTAATAATAAGCTCTCTTGATTTGTGCATGCATGTGTTATGAGTAGTGGAGACGTAGAAATTGAGCAAGCTTATGGTAGAACAATTTTCTTGAGTAGAATTTGAGCGATACACTTATTTACCTTAAACACTTGAGAGATTGATTGATTGAGCGCATCATTTGAGAGACCATCATTTGTGATTAGCATCATTGATTGAGATTACCATGAATTGTAATTTGAGATGAAGGGATTTTGGGTCTTGATTGATTAGTTCTAATGAAACTCTGTGTCCCTTGTTCAATTTATACATTGTTAGCAATTTGTAGAAAAGAAGAGTTTCTCCTTTACGTCTTTTTCTTTGAATTTTGCTCAGGAGTGCAAAAAGATAAGTGTGGGGGAATTTGATAATTGAATATTTTATACACTTCTTTTTATCTCTTGATTAATAATTTAGGACTTTTTAGTTAATAAATAATGGCTTTTATACTTATTTGGGCTTTGGGCCTTTGATTATATTTTAGCCATTTTTATTAATAAAATTCCAGTTTTACATTGCTTCACTAATCTTACCATAACTCTTGAACCAGACATCGGATTTGCCTCATTTTTGTTTCATATTTCAGATGATTCAGAGATCTACAATTGTTATGAAGACATGAAGGGAAAATTCGGAAAAGAAGACGGTTGATTTTGAAGCCAAAGTCGATGTTTTATTTGGGCTCGAATTTGTGACTAAAGCCCATTTTTTTATTATTTTCTCGTTTGGGCCTGGATTATTGATTGGAGCCCCATTTCGTTTTCCAATTTAGGTTAAGTAAGGCAGCAGCCACAAACACATGCATTCACGTTTTTATTCCGTTGAGTGGATCAAAATAGAGTTTTTCGATTTCTCGAAATGTTCTTCGTGTTCTTCGTGTTCTTCGCGTTCTTCGTCTATTCTTCGATTTTCCCAGCCATGTTCGGCTAAACCTTCGTGGTTAACCCAACGTTGAGGATTCCATGATTCATCCGAGAGAACTCGTACTTAATCGGTAACTTTACTCGTTTCGTTTTCATCTTATCGGATCCGATTTCGGAAATAGTTCGAATATTAGATTTAATATTAGAGTTTGGTTCATCCCAAGGACCGAGTTCGAACTAGGTTAGAGTGTTGTTGTGCGATTGCACAAGTGAGACGCCACTGTTCGACAAATTCTAGACGATCGTCTAGTTGAGGGATTTCGGACGAACGCAGAGATTTCGGTTCGTCGAGCCAAATGCGAGTTCGTTTTATATTTCGTTCAATGAAGGAAGTTTCGGAATCTAAACGTTGGGTTGATCGTTTTAATCTTTGCAATCTCGTTTTTATCTATTTCTCGCATATTTCAGATCTGTTTAGTTTAATTTCGTTTTAACTGCTCCAAATCAAAAACCCCCAATTTTATTGTTGTTCTGTTTTAATGTTGCTGATTTAAACCCACTGCAAATTCCTTGAGAGAAACGACCCAGGTTACATTATACTGCAAATCTTTTCTAATCTGGTTATTTTGTGAGATGACGGCAAATCTCTGTCAAGAGTCGTTGATCTTTGACCTAGTCAAGAGTCACCTTTGATCGGGTGATGATAAAGGCTTCGACCGGAATTAGTGGTTTTCATGCAGAGGAATGTGAATGGTAAATATAGGATTTGTCCCTCACATTTGTAGAGAGATATTACTAGGCCCCTCGATGAGTGAGTCTGAGAAATGTATGGCCATACTACAATGAAAGGAGTTTCCATTTCAATTGTTAAACTACTCAAGAATCAAGAAAGTAATGGTCAAGAATAGGAGAATGACACTATCCATGCTTCATCCTTGACCAAATTATCGCGTGACAAAAGGGACGTGACATGGTTGTATGATAGGTTGCATCGTATTATCAATTCTCATATGAATTGGGTAGTCATAATGTCTTGCTAGAGACCGCTTGCGACTTATAGGCTGGTACATTTTTGGCCCACTACAAATCTCATATTGGCCTACAGGGTTGTACACAAGAATAAGCTCAACACAAGCAATAATGTCCAGATTCATTGAATCTTAGATATGTCTAAGATTTAATGAATACAATATTTAATCTAGGATGAATATATATATATATATATAATATAAATTCAATAATAATAATAATATTATTTATATAGATAATATTATTATTATGTAGTATTTGTTTTGTATTTAATTTATTTGATAAATTAAATAACTAAAAAAATAGAGATATCTTATCTCGATTTAATTAAATAGATAGATATCATATCTCATATTTAATTTATAAAGATAAATTAAATCAGCTGGCTTTAATTTGGATTAAATAAATAGATTAGATTAGATCTATTGGACATATTTAATTAATATTATTTTAATCCAAATTCAAATTTCAAAATCAATAAATATTAATTTTGAGTATTTTAATACGGCCCTATTAGGGTTTGAAAAACCCTATAAGATAATGATCAAGTCGTATTAAAAGAAGCAGAGCCGCGAAAAAGAAAAACCCTAGAGAGAAAGAGAAGAGATGCAAAAAACGTTGAAGGCGCTAGCACGCTACCGTCTGTATTGGAATTCTGTTCGGTGTGGATACCATAGAGGGAGTGGATTCACTCAGTCGGCTCCTGGTGATGGAACAAGACACATAAGAAATGTACGGTTCTTACTACTTTAATTTAAACGCCATTGATAGATCCTCCTATGGGATTCATAAATTTATAGGATATATTCCTTCCACTGCGTACACGAATCCCAACACCCACAAACTAAGTTCAAAGAGACAACTAAGTGATGATTGACTGTAAACACTATCACTACAAAAAAACAGACCATTAGTAGCGCACCATTAGTAGCGGTTATAAACAACCGCCACAAAATCACTATGAAACGTGTTTTTGTTGCGGTTTTTTAATGAACCGCAACAAATTAGCAGCGGAATCATAAAGATGACGTTTGCTGAGACATTTGTAGCGGTTCCTATAGTGTAAACCGCTACCAATTTTGGCGCCAGCTTGGCGCGCCTTGGCGCGCCTTGGCGCGAATCTCTGTGGCACAACCTTTGTTGCGGTTTCTTAGTAAAACCGCTACAAATTTGGCGCCAGTGATTAGCGCGTAATGGCGCGAACTTAGTCGCAGTAATTCTGTAGCGGTTATATGAAAGAAACCGCAACAGAAAGGCGAAACGACATCTTTTTGTAGCAGTTGTGTTGAAGCGAAGCTGAAACCGCATCATATAGTATGATTTTGTAGCGGTGTTTAGTACGACCGCTACAAAAAGTGACGCTATAAATAGTTAATCTGTCCGTACACCTGATTATAATTTTTCAGAAATTACCACATCTGCATTGTCGCTGAATGAACATTCTCGGCTAAGTAGTCGAAGGCATGCAGATATCTGCAGTAGATCTCTTATGTCGAGAGTGTTCCTTCAGTGACAATCCACATTTGAGATTTATCTCTGACGTGAGACTTCCTCTTCTGAAGATAGTCTAACGTGCACCGAAGATTGATTTTCATTATAGCCACCATTCTCTCTGTAAAATATCTCTGATCAAAATGAGTCAGTGAGTGTTTCCAGAGAGTTTGGTGGCTATACTGAATGCGAATCTTCACGGACATGTAAGACTATTTTCAGTAAACTCATTATTATTAATGTATTAAACTCGAGTGTTTTGAGAAAATCGATGAAAATAATTGAAAGTTCTTTTATTTTAATTATTTTCACCAAACTAATTGGTTGGACTCCTAAACCAATTAGTTTGGAATTTTTTTGTCAAAAAAGTATTGTTGTAGCGGTTATATGATATAACCGCTACAGAATCACAACGGTCTCTATTTTTGTAGGGGTTGTAAGACCGCTACAGATGTTCACCAAGAACGAGGCAAGTTTGTTGCGGTTGTCAGCGAAAAACCGCTACAGAATCGCAAAGGTCTCTTTTGTTGTAGCGGTTGTATGACCGCTACAGATGTTCACCAAGAATGAGGCAAGTTTGTTGCGGTTGTTAGCTAAAACCCGCTACAGAATCGCAACGGTCTCACAATTTGTAGCGGTTGTGAGACCACTACGGTATATTCACCAAGAATGAGGCAACTTTGTTGCCGTTGTCAATAAAAACCGCTACGTAATCGCAAAGGTCTTACAATTTGTAGCTTTTTGGATGTCGGTTTTATGAAACCGCTACAAATTGTAGCGGTTTTTTAACTGTTCATCCCATCTTCATTTTCCCCGCGCAAAGGTTTTGATTTTTCACCTTTTAACCTTTCAACTTGTACCTTTCGACGTGATGGCTGATAAGGGAAAAGGAAAAGCCGTTGAACGAGGGAAAAGGCCTATAAGGGGTGGTAATAGTAGAGGGGGCCGTATGAGAGGGCGTGGACTCAGAATATCCTCCGCCACCTAATGTGGTGGGGAGGAGTTTGATGCCCTCTTTGAAGATGAAGAAATCCCAATCATAGAGACCGTAGGGGAGATAAAGACCCAAGTACGTCCTTCAGCGACATAGACGAAAATCCGGAGATCCATATTGAGATTCCCTTGAGCGAGGCGGAGCGGTTTCTCGATGAGGAGAACCAGCGGGACCAGGGGAACCCCCGACCGTCGTCTTCACGTTCCACCGGATTTTTGGTGGATGTCGAAGGTAAATATAATTATTTTCAGTCAATAAATTAAATTTAAATTTCTTACGTGTAATCTTAATTTATTTAAACGCAATTGCACAATGTGTTTATAATTGTGCAGATAAACATGGGAACATCAGTAGGAGGACGGTGGATGTTGCCACGGTCACTCGAGACGGACGAGTTCCGCGTCATAGTCCCCCGGAACTCGGGACACGGACCACCCGATCGGAAATGGTGGTCATCGATGAACCGATTCCGTCGAATATGGCGGAAATTGGGCATGGTTCCCGATCTATATCCACGATTGGAGAAAGATTCCTCGGAAAACAAGAACAAAGCGTTTAGTGACGTGGTGCGCAGGTAACTTATGTTGTGTAACTAAATTCAAATATTAATAGTAACAAATTAGGGTTTAATTATTTATTTATTACTTAATTACTAACTACATAACTACATTATGTAACGAGAAAAATATAAATTGTGAGAGCCACAAAAGAGGTACGTATTGATGAAACTGGGGCAAGGGTGGAAGAGTCGGAGGCTTCGTCTCTACACCTAGTAGAATGGAGATTCGACTATGACTCTGCAGTAGCTGATGGAGAATGTCCCAGACGGCGTGGATCCAAATCACTGGGCAGCTTATGTCCAATATCGAAGGAGTGCAGATGCACGGGTAGATTGTTTAATTAATCATAGTTTACGTTTTATTTAAATATGAGTTAATTTATTGTTTAACATTTCTTTAAATTAATTTTGTTTGAGTGTAGTTTAAAAATATATATATAGATGGAATGAATTTATTGTTTACATTTTGGTTTAAATTATTTAATAGTTTAACTTAATTTATAGTTTAAACCTATAATTAATTTCAATAAACATTTTGTTTGCTCTTCCTTGCAGGCCCTGTCACATAGGAACACCAGAAGTCGGTCACATCGGCGGAGTCCATCACACGCGCAGAACCAAGACGTTTGCCGTGACCTACAAGTTGGTATTTTCAAAGATCAATTAATTTTAGTTTTAAATGACGAATGTTTTGTTTTTGAAATAATAAAGTTTATATTCTTTTACCTCTGTCAGGAAGAGAAGGCTCGGGAGGAGAATCGTGAGATGGACTATGTGCAGTTGTTCATACACACCCATAGACACCGTGATGGGACACCGACTTCTGATGCTGCAAAGGACATCATAGTAAGTTACAAAAACAAATTATTTATATAGTTAATGTTGTATATTTAAATTGAATTAAATTGTTTGATTAATGTTTTCCGAAATCTTTGCGTCAAAGCCCGGATTGAGCGAGCCAGCCGAGGTGCGAGCGTCGTAACCCCCGGAGTCACGGGGGTGTGGATCCTACATGCCCCTTTGAAAGCCGCCGTGGGCCCAAAAGAGCATCCCGGCCGCGTGAAGGGTATGGGGTTAGGCGCCGGGCCTAGCATGGTATACGGCAAGGCCTCCAGCTCTTATGTCGGCACCTCTGGCTCGAGAAGGCCACCACCGGAGGAGGTTGATGTCATCATTGCCGTGAAGGTTGTTGCGCAGGTTGCCGAGCAGATGGCCGCGCAAGATGCCAAGAACAAACGCATGCAAGAGAGGTACAACCGTTGGGCTGCGAGTCAGAGGGAGATTGTGAGTGCTATGGCCGGTGCCTTGAGTGAGTTAATGTCTGACAGACGGTTTCCATCTCCCGAGCCTCCCCTCCGTTCTTGTACGAGGATTCCCCCCGCCTCCGTCTCCCTCCGTCTCGTTGAAGACGAGCACGAGATTACCTCTCCGTCGTGCCACGGGACTCGATCATCGGGCTCCTGATAGTTAGTTTTTATTTTGAACTGTTGGATCTTTGTTTTTTTTATCTTATTGCGGCGGGTTGACAATTTTTTTTGTTACATATTTGTTATCTTTGACTATGGTATGTTTTTAATATATTCGAGGACTATTTTAATACTTATATTTCATTTATATTAGGTTAATAATGTTATGTACAAATGTAAAATTTATTATAGCTAATCGAAGTAGGAGTTGTAAAATAATTAACTTTGTAGCCGTTATAACGAAAAACCACCACAAAATTTTCGAATTCGCTCATTTGTAGCGGTTAGTGAATCGTTTCCCAAACCGCAACTACTTTTTTTGAAATTTGTGGCGGTTTATGTAGCGGTTTTAAACCGCTACAAAACTCTGGCGGGATTTTCAATTCGAATTCGCGCATTTGTAGCGGTTAGTTTATCGTTTACAGAACCGCAACTAATTGTTTTTTCAATTTGTGGCGGTTTGGGTAGTGGTTTTAAACCGCTACAAATTGTTTCCATGTTGCATTTAACCATCAGGTGCTTTTATGAAGGTAATTAAACATTCTCTCTACATTTATATTGTGTATCCTAGCTTTGTTTACCATAGATGGATAAGTCATGGATCAAGCTACCGCGCGGTTACCGTATATTTAGCGGGGTTGAAAAATTTCTTAGATTTCGCCTTCTCTCACGCTAGCATTAATGGCAAGATTATGTGTCCTTGTTGTAGATGCAAGTTCAAGAAGTGGCAAACGCGAGAAGGCGCTATGGAACATCTTCTTATCAAACCTTTCCCAGAAGAATATACATTCTGGCAAGTTCATGGTGAAGAACATTGTATGAGATATGAGGCTCACCTTCCTCAAACCTCACAAGTAGCAAATCAAGTACTTGAACATTATCCGGTTAATGAAGTTGTTCACGATGCTTTCGGTGTTCAAGACGACAACTTCACCGCGAAGTTCAGTGGTCCAGAACCGCTTTTCTTCGGGAATGATGCAGCTCGGAATTTTTCGCCCTAATGGATGAGAGTGATCGTCCTTTGTATCAAGGTTGTCAGAAATACTCAAAATTATCTTTTCTGATCAAACTGTACCATATCAAGTGCTTGTGTGGGGTCACTAATAAGGCAATGTCGATGTTGCTGGAATTACTACGAGATGCTTTCCCTGACGCGGACATTCCCACAACCTTCTATGAGGCCGGGAAGATCATCAACAGATTAGGCCCGAACTACGAAAAAATCGATGCATGTCCCAATGACCGTATGCTTTATTGGGGAGAGGATGCTCGGAGGAGACTTGTAAGAAGTGTCATACTTCGAGGTTCGTGACGATTCGGAAGGGAAAGAAGCAGAAGAAGAAACCCGCAAAGATTTTAAGGTATTTTCCTTTGAAACCTCTCTTACAAAGACTGTTTATGTCGTCTAAGACAGCTAAGCATATGAGGTGGCATGAAGCTTACAAGAACGAAGATGGTAGACTCAGACATCCACGGGATGCTGAAGCCTGGAAAGCGTTCGACTCAGACTTTCGTGATTTTGCGACGGACCCTAGGAATGTTTGTCTTGCTTTGGCGACCGACGGTTTTAATCCTTTTGGGAATCTTAGCACAAGCTATAGTATATGGCCAGTTGTTTTGATACCTTACAACTTGCCGCCTTGGAAGTGTATGAAACAGAGCTCCTTCATTATGTCCATGATCATTCCGGTGCAAAAAGGCACCCGGAAATGACATCGATGTGTATCTCCAACCGCTTATCAAGGAGTTGGCGGAGTTGTGGAATGTTGGCGTCGAGACGTATGACGCGCACGACAAGACACCGTTCAACTTGCATGCGGCGTTAATGTGGACTATCGGTGACTTCCCGGACCGGGTAACATTATCGGGGTGGAATGTTCATACCGGCCTTGCGTGTCCGGCGTGCAATTTTGACGCTGACTCAGTGCGCCTTCCCCACAGTCACAAGTGGTGCTTCATGGGTCATCGGCGGTTTCTCGATGGTACGCACAGGTTTAGGTTGCAACGCAATCGTTTCAATGGGCAACAAGAGAAAAGAGGACCTCCTAGGCATTTATCCGGTGCAGAAATCATAGAGCAGCTTATGGATGTTGAAGTTGAGTATGGGAAAAAGACGATCCAAAGAAAGGCCGGGACAAAGACTACCGGGGCTTCTAGAATCTGCGCCCAAAGAATTGCGGAAGGTAAGTGTCTTCTTCACTCTTCCGTATTGGAAAGATAATTTGCTCCGACACGATGTCGGATGTCATGCACATTGAAAAGAATGTGTGCGACAATGTGTTGTACACGATTCTAAACGAACCGTGCAAGTCAAAAGATCATCTTCAAGCGAGGAAATATTTACGGGACATGGGGGTTCGTGGAGACGCGTGGCCGGATGAGCATGATGATTTCAACCGGCAAAATTCACACTAACAAAACCGAATAAGGAAATCTTCCTCGCAATGTTGAAGAAGATAAAAGTTCCCGACGGGTATTCAAGCAACATTTCACGATGTGTTGACGTGCGGTGCTCGAAAGGTTTGCGGCCTGAAGAGTCATGACTCACATGTGCTTATGCAAAAGTTACTTCATTTTGGCCATCAAAAATACGCCGCCACCTTTGGATGTCTCGATCGTTTTGGTGGAGCTTTGTACTTTCTTTCGGAAGTTGTGTTCCAAGGTTTTGATCGTGGAGGAGCTTGACCAGGCTGCAACAGAAAATCATTCTTACGTCGTGTCATTTGGAGATGATCTTTCCTCCGTCATTTTTCACGGTCATGATTCACTCCGACGGTACACCTTGTTCACGAAACAAAGCTTGTCAGTCCCGGTTCACTACCGATGGATGTATCCTATTGAGAGGTACTCATTTAAAATTATTTACTTTAGCCTTACTCCCTAGTCCCACGTCTAACCATTGATGTATCAAAATTTTCCCTTCATTACTTTATAGGTTTCTTGGGAAATTAAAGTCTTACGTGAGGAATAAGGCGTGGCCAGAAGGTTCAATAGCAGAAGGCTATATTGGGGATGAGGTCTTGTATTTTTGTTCCAGGTACTTTGATGACATTGAGACATCATTCAACCGACCGCCTCGTGTTGACGATTGTCCAGAGCCGAGCCATCGAAAACGAGTTGTTAGTCCCTCGTGTTGGTAAACCAATTGGCGGAAGTGAGAACTTCAAACTCATGGCACTTGAGAAGATTCAAGCACATAGACATGTCTTGATCAATTGCACTAAAGTTGAACCGTACCTTCGCAAGGATTCCACACGTATATATATATATACACACACATATATGTTATCCTAAATATTTCCTTTCGTTTATACTAACATTTAATGCTCGTCATCGCACGGTTAATTGCGGGGAATTCGGGAGTTATGTGAAGCGTCACCGAGGATCCGTACGCAGTACATCATCCGAAATTGATAGAAATGTCCACAGAGAATTCGCCGGTTGGTTCAGGAGGAGAATAATGAATGACCACAACCCGCACTCACCAGAATTTAGAGTTCTCGCACTCGGCCCGCT
Organism: Acacia melanoxylon; assembly: GCA_019022615.1. Classification (NCBI taxonomy): domain Eukaryota; kingdom Viridiplantae; phylum Streptophyta; class Magnoliopsida; order Fabales; family Fabaceae; genus Acacia; species Acacia melanoxylon. The sequence continues at coordinate 6,858,669 of JAFJYJ010000029.1, forward strand.
TGACCACGCCCAAAGATTTACGGCATACAATGTTAATGGTTTCAAGTTTTGCACCGTTTCACGAGATCAAGGATTGCTGACCCAAAACTCGGGTGTATATGGCACGTTTGGGACGAGGAGTTATGCGTGCAGTAGTGACGGGAACATGCAGTCGGTGACGTCCCATATTATGGAAAGTTGCTTGATGTGGTCAAGATAACTTACCAAGGCATTTTTCCCGTGACGCTGTTCAAGTGTTCGTGGGCGAATACGACAACGCCTAGGGGACTCACGACTGACGACTTAGGCATCACATCGGTGAATTTCTCCTCGCCTATTCACACCGGGTCTGGTGCATGCGAGATGACGAGCCGTATATTCTTGCCTCCGAGGCCCAACAGTTTATTATGTCACCGATGAGAGGCACGTGGATTGGAATATGGTGGTTCACTTAAAGCCTCGGGACCTTTACGATATGGGCGATGGTGATAATGTTGCCTACGATTGTGAGCCGTTCCCGGCCCGGCAAAGTTTTGAAAACTTCTTCCCAGACGGCGATGACAATTTACCTATAGTTCGGTATGTTTTTAAATATACGTTTTTATGAAATAATAACATTTAACCAAAGTTTTATTTGTGTTTAAACATATTCAATTCTCGTGTAACATTTTATCCAAACTTTCTTTGTAGGGATGGTGACGAAGAATGAGAGAACAGATTATGCCATATATAGTTAATCCGTAATCTTTTTTTTTTAAAAAGACAATCTACGAAACCTAAAATACTGCTACAAGTTAGAACCGCTACACAATACGTGTCACAAACCGCTACAAATTAATTCCGCTACAAAAAATGGCAAATAAACCGCTACAAAATGATTCGCACCTATCGTAATAAATACCCCCACCCAACTCCATTTAATTTGCTTCACTCCTACTTACCTTGTCTCTCAGTATTTACTCACGTTTTCTGGAATAGCTTAAGTGTTTGAAGGGGGTAAGTGTTGTTGAACCACATCAAATCTAATGCTTATTTTCTACCATATACTCATACTAACTTTTGTTATTTTGCAGATGAATTTCGTATTTTTTGACACTTTCTTTCGATTTTCTATTCGATTCACATTCACACACATTTTTTATACAAGTAATTATATTTTATTTAACACATTCTTTCTACCACATTCTCATTCCCATTCTCATTCTTTTCTATTATATATTAACCTTATATAATGAAATATGATATTTTAATATAAGTTATTTTTATCCAAAATATTAATTATTATTGCCTAAACAATATTTAACTAATTCAATTACTTATTTTTTTTTTTAATTTCATTGGTTTGTAGCGGTTAATGAACCGCTACAAATAATGGAAATAAAGCATACGAAAAAAAACAAAAAATGAGGGAATATTTTGTGGCGGTTTTTAACCGCTACAAATTTCAAAAAGAAATTGCCGACAAAAATTTCCCCAAAAAGGCGGGAGTTATTTGTAGCGGTTACAAACCGCTACAAATATTTGCCGCAAACTTTTTCCCAAAATTACGCGGGAATATTTGTCGCGATCATATAACCTCTACAAAATATTTTCAAATTATTGGCGCTACTTTTGAATATTTTTAGTTGCGGTTTAATAACCGCTACAAATGTGATCGTTCTCAATTTGTAGCGGTTCGTAAACCGACACTAATGTTCCAACAAGGTGGACGCCGGTGTCAAATAGTTGCGGTCATTTGTAACCGCTACGATATAGTAGCGGTCTTGGTGGATGTAGTAGCGGTTTTTTTTAACCGCTACAAATGGTTTTGCCACGGTTGATTTTGTGGCGGTTTGCCTAATCGCTACAAATGTCATCAGTGGTGGCTAAAACTGCTACAAATATGTCATTTTAACCGCTACTAATCGTGTGTTTTTTTGTAGTGTATGGAGTTTTAAACTCATACTCATTCCTATGACAAGACAGTGCATATATATAAGGGTTAGCCTTTAGGCTTTTAATGGTTTCTTAATTTGATGTATTCAGATGATGTATGTTGACTTACATCACAAGAAATTACCTATGTGAGTGTGAAGTGGGGGCCACTTCTATGAGAATTTAAAACGGCCGATTCTCTAGAATATTCGCAGAACTAGGCAGGTTTCCAGGGACAAAATGGACACAACATGTGAACCAATGATGCTAGAGGAGCAACTATGTAACTCCTATTGTCTTGGTATACACTAAAATGTCGATGGTTCAAGACAACACGTCCACTGATTGACAAGTATATCCGATAGGTTTTCACTAGAGAAGATTCAAAGGTAACCCCTACCTTTCTCGATGCAGTTGTTTCTTGTAGAGGAATTGCACTTTGCATATATATTCATTTGTACTTGGTCACGATGGACTGACTTCTTATCCATGTGGGGGATTGTTGGATTTTGTGTCTAAATCCCATGGGTTATGAATAAGAAGTCACGTCGGTTCACCACCGTCGGTCGTATCAGTTCACCAACGGGACTCCATCTGATCGTTTCATCGTCTATAAATAAACGTGCATGTGACAGAAAAATTAAACTCGTTTTTCTAACACTACGCTCTCATACATATAGTTTAATGCATTTCGCTATAAGTCTCATCTGTGCGATTCTGAAAGAAGACTCGTTGTGTTCGCTTGGGCTTCTGATTGAGAGTGCCAGCATTCTGAAGAAGAAAAGTTTGTTCTATCCTGGGAGACAATTGTTCATTAACCTTGGACATTCATATAGAGGGAGCAAATTATCTTAAGGAGACAACATATGTTGCGCTCAGATTTGACCAATTTCATTATCATTATTTTCGGCACTCTTGTGAGTTTTTACTAGTTTTCATATTGTGTAGAAATATTGTATGTTTACAGATTATGCATATTGATTACACAGATTCTGACCCTTGTGAAATTTCTACTTATAAATATTTTCGACAACACCATTAGCATGCATATATCATTTCTATTTAATATTGCATAATCAAAATATGAAGCCATGCATTTGTAGAAATTTCGGCAATGTCCCACCATCAAGTCGGACTTCCCAAAAACTGTACAATAGCCTATAAGATATAACCATATCTAGAGCTCCACTCTATAGTAACATATACATAAGATGTGCCTAACATATAAAAAAGAAGACAGGAACTGCCTATATTCTATATGGAGCATCTAATCTATAAAAGTAAACAAATTAGTGAAATTTTAAGTTTACATCATTTAGCGGCTACTCAAAGTAGGTCTACATGTTTCGGTTCAACAAGAAGTCTTCACTACTTAGCAAAAGGTGCAAGGTCAGCTGCGTTATTTGAGGCCAAAAAACGATCTTCCGGTGAATAACATCACATATTTTGAAATAAATAAATACTAGAAGAAATTATTTAAACATATTTAATGTTGAAAAACAAAGCATGATAAAAACTCTCCATGTCTAAATTATACAATTATCAACATTAATGAAACTGCATCGAACTCATAAAACTAAGTACGAGACCAAATAGTTTGTTAACATGAGCACTTGAAAAGCAGTAAATCTTAAATCTAATCCTTTTATAGGACTTCCACATAAAGAGTAAGAGGTGTGGGCACACAGTCGTCCAGGGTAACTAACCAAGTGCATCTCAAGGCTACGAACACAAACGTGAAGACACAGTTCATGAGAATAAGTAACCAAGTGCGGCACAAAGCCACAAAAACATGTGTGAACACATAGTCCATGAAGGCAAGTAGCCGAGCGCGGTGCAAAGTCACAAAAATACGCGTGAACACACAGTCCACAAGGATAAGTAGCCAAGCGTGGCTCAAAGCCATGAAAACATGTGTAGATACACATTTCACGAGGGTAACTAACCAAGTGTGGCTGAAGCGAAGAAACAAGCGTAGGTACAAAACCCACAAATATCAAGCATGAGTAATATGCCAACAAATGTCAAGTGAGCTCGAGATTAGCCATGACGTGCCAAGAACTAACAGTACTGCTGTTAGTAACCAACGTTATGTATTCAGTCCTCTAAATAATGTTTTCAAGAATGAATGTGATCAATTTACTATTTAAAAACGAGAAGAACTTCTCATGATAAAATTAGTAAGGAATAATCCATAATGAAGGATCCCAGCATGAAAGTGTAATTACAAATATCATCTCAAGAGCCATTTCCAAGCATACACTGAGTTTTGCCATCTCTATGCATGAATCACAGTGATCAAATACCTTGCTAGATCATATATTTAACACAATGAAAATTGACTATCAAGTAAGTTCATCTTCCTTTAAAAAACCACTAGAATAAATAAAAATACTTGAATTGATGCAATAATGAAGCTCGCATCCATTTTCCTTCCAAATTCCAAGCATAAATGTTGAATAAAAACAAAATTCAAGAAGAGCAAATTGAACAACATTAAATGAAATCATTGTTCTTAACTCATTTCAATATCAATGTAATATAACGAAATAATTCAAATAAAATTTTTAATGAGATGTTACTCGCTCACTTATGGTGCTTTTACCTATGTAACTCTTTCCATACTTCAGTTTCCAACTTTAGTCTTTCCTCTCCTAATGTCCAAAACAAATCTAACATTACTTCAATTGTAACTTCACAACAATGCTTATAATATCTCATTCAACAAAGTTCCTCATTTTTTTTTCATAATAACCATTCTTAGTTTCCTTTTCAATTATATAATAAAAACATCATAATATTCTAGTTTCTTATATACAGCAGACGGAGTGATGGTGGCATCAACACCGGTGATGGCAAGGAAGGGCGGAGGGACAAAGGTGATCGGATGAAGCTGGGGAGGAGTTTTAGATCGTGAAGGTTCTATGGTTTATAAGGAGGAGATGACCCTTTTATAAGTCACGGATCATCATAACACTAGATACACTTAAACACATTTAAAGATAATTAACTCATCAGTTAATGTACTTAAGCCCTACAAGCCCATGTAATGTGAGACTCTTACTTTGACACACCCACACATACTATTGACAACACCAGCCATATCCCCTACCATTAATCCTTCTTTGTCATAAGCCGCCACCACCATATCACCCTTCTCCTTCTCCTCCATAGCCATCTGTTGAGAGCATTTCACTCTCATTATTTTGATCTAAAAATTAAGAAATAATTAGTTTTTCAAGCGCAATGGTCAAGTCATAATCACTACGTTGCATTCTAATATTCTTTTATATGATCTCTTACACGGAATCAAATAAGCTATTTGTTTCTAAACAAATAAAACTTGTACTCTTCGCATTCCATTAATTCCAATATTCTTTGATGATAGCCCAAAATGGGGATAGGGAATAGTTTTCCCAAGCTGGTACACTTGTTTTCCCCCAATCAACTACAAGTTTCAAACCTATTGTAACTACTCTTTTAACACCCTAAGAACTTCATGATTAAGTATATATATACCGTTGAAACTCAGAGTTAGTTGACCTTTAAATGGGACAAGCTGTCCATAAATTCTTCAATCTTGTTCCAAGAACTTCCACCCTTGTTAACAGCTTTTGGCAGCCAAATTCTTCCATTTCTTGGCATTACTCTTCACTTCACTTCCTCTCTCACCTTTCATAATTTCCCAAATGCTTTTCTTCAATGTTTCTCTTCTCACGACCCCTTTCTCATCAAACTAAGATCTCACTCCTATCTTCAAAACATCCTTAATAATCTTTGCATTGCTTCTTTGATCACTCCATAGTGGCATAGCAACCATTGGGACTCCTAAACTCAAAGCTTCCAACGTTGAATTCCAACCACAATGTGTTACAAAGCATCCTATAGCCTCGTGTGATAGCACTTTGAGTTGGTGACACCATGAAACCACCAAACCTTTCAGGGATTTTCTGGGAAAATCTTTAGGAAGCTTAGCTTCTTCAGATTCTCTCACAACCCACAAAAAGTTTATTCCACTATCTGTCAGACCCATAGCAAGTTCTTCCATTTGTTCCTCGCTGATTCCATAGTGCCTAGTGACACAAAAGCCACTGATTGTTTCGGCTGATTATCTATCCATTTTGTGCATTCTTCACTACTCCTGAATACGGAAAATTCATAATCTTCATCTTCAAGTGGATCGTTATTATTGTTCAAGAACTTATAGGCTATAGTTGGTTCGACAGTTCTCAAGTTTGGCCAAATCTTTCTCATCCAATGTCACCTAAAATCGAATAACATGGGCCTCTTATCAATATATGTCATTATATCGGTAAGATAGATCGAATTTATAGCAAGTTGCACATGAGATAGAGCATGACTTAATGTTTAATTATTATGTGACCAGGCCTTAAAACCCAAGGTCCACTTTGCAATTAAACCTATTAGGACCATGGTCATTGCACTCAAAAAAAAAAAAAGGACTATCAATCATGTTTGGCCAAATCCAACAATAAAGAAAGGATTAAAGAAAGTGTGGCCAAATCCAAACCATATTTAGTTAGTAAATGGGTAATCAATACATGGTGATGGTTGTCACACCCAAAAAAATGAAGTGTGGAATGTTCGAAATATGAGAAAACCCCATCCCTTTAGCCTCACATATGTATAAAATTCTTTATTTATGTCTATGGTCATATTTTCAATACAAGTTATAAGGTATTATACATTTTACATTAACAAGAGTCACTGGCTATCTGTAGCAATTTTTGGTAGAACCTCCCTTGTAATTGGGACCTCCCAAAAGTTCTACAATAGCATATTTGGTAATGATCCCACAAAAAAGATCTATACTCCATACTAACAAATATACAACATATATGGTGAAGCAAGTATCCTAATTATAGTTTACGTGGAGCACCTATAAGAAGATTCAAAATAGCAATAATAATAATAGTTAAGTTTGAACTTTACGTTGAGATGAGGATCTTTCAAAACTACTCTACAATTCCAATTTAGCATAAATGCCCCTCGAAGATTAGCAGGAGTACATGGTGAGCACTATTTGAGACCAAAATATTTTTTGGTGCATAAAGTCCCATTAGTAGAAGTAAATAACATACTGAAGGGATAAATTAAGCAGGTAAAAGTCCATAATAATGAGATGACAATGATATTCATATTCCAAGTATGAAATCATAAACATCAATGACATTATATAAAAGGTTATCAATAAGAAAATACTATGTAAACAAATAATTCATTGATGAAAGTAAGTACCAATTAATATAGAAATCCCATTTTAAACGAGGACTTGAATAGAACGAGAAACAAGCATGGACACATAGCCCATGTGTAACACCCCAAATTCCATACTACTTATTGTGCCCGGTGACACGTAGTATCTAGGAATACGGTGCTACAGGTCAGAGTAATGCGGAACGGAGAGCATGACTAACGTTTGGACAATGAGTAACTGATATAAAATGCCCAGGCATAAGCTGGTATATTAAAAATTTCCCGAAGGAATATTCATGTGATACAATAATTTGGTACTTGTATAATTAAAAATCTTGACATAATAATTATACAATCATAAACCAAGCCTTAACTAGACTTGTGACTCGGAACCCCATACAGTTAATTAAACCCACTGGCCAGGTCGGGTAAAGTCTAGTGGAAGTCTCCCCGTCTTTCACGGCGACTTATGACTGAACCACACAGACCGACCCTTTCTTAGTTTAAGCACCAAATGGTTTGAAATAATGCTATCGGATTCATACCAAAAACTAGTCCCTATAGACCTTCTTCAGACTCTCATCTTGATTGGTGCCTCTTCACGGCTCCGTCCATCGATGCCTCTTCTTGGCTCCGTCCATGTCGCCTTCTCAGATCCTGGTTCCTTTCCTGAACCTTAGTCAAATCTGAGATTCAATACCCATTGAATCTCAGGTAACAGTTAACCTCATGTTCAAGTAATAACAGTATATATGACAAATATTCATTACATTTCAGCATCAACCAAACATAGCACACAGCAGATGTAAGGTTACAATACATAGCACACAATAAATGTAATGTTAACAACATAACAATACATAGCACATAGCACATGTAATGTTATCCACGTTTTCACAAACCAGTGCCACAATAGCTCCTCATGTTCTCAACCCTAGGAAAACAACCCTATGGCGTTATCAAGACTATAACCCGTATAAAGATGAATGTATATAAACAGGTGATCTAAGCCCCATAAACTTAGTCACAGTGCATGACCCAAGATCTAGTCTTGTCCATCACTTCATGAATCATTCAATCATATACATGCATACAAGACACATTAGAGTTAAAGTTAGAGTACGCATACGTACCTTTCACCGCGTAATTGCCAAAATGCCCGACTTTTGAATCCGACTCCGGACTTCCCGGATATCCTATAATGTTACCGTCGGATTATTTCCTTTTTCATAATATTATAATTAATATCATATTTCCTAGAATAACATCAAAAAGGGTATTTTCACCTATTTTGACATTTCTACCCTTGGTGGATTTGTTATTACAATTTTGCCCTTACATTTTATTAAAAACGCAATGCTGGATTTTCTGGGCAGATTTTGCAGCAACTTTGAAAAATCATAATTAATTCTAAAAAAATCATTTTTGAGTTCTGAAAAATTCCCCATGACCCTTGACATGTCTATTTTCAAGGAAAAATATTCCAAGAAGCTAGAACATCAATAATAATTCCTAGGTTTTAAGTTTTACAACGCTGTTCCAGATTAACTTTCAGGAAAATGGCCTAACTTCAAAAATATGTTACTCCTTGTGTAGAACTCAAAATGCTTCATATTTTATTTATTTAAAAAATCCCTACATGTCTAATTTATTCTTGTAAACTTTCATGATTTAATGACTTCATTTGCTACATAAAATAACAGCATCAATTTCGCTGCCAAAAGTAGAAAGCTTAACACTTGGAAATTCTACAATTTTCACAATCTTGATCTATTGATTTCAAAGCTTATTCCCTAACATGTTTTCCACTCCATTAAAAGAAATGGAGACTTCCAAACATGAAAAGGAATATCTCTAACAATTTCCTAGATTAAACTACAATTATACTAAGAACTAAAAGCTAAAACTCAAGAACTTATCTCTTGAAGTTCTTACTCCTTCCTCCTCCTTGCTCCAAGATTTTTTGTCTCTCCCTCACTCTCACTTGATAGAAATCAACTACTTGGAGTTGATTTGGTGTGAAAAATGAAGAGGGTTGAGCCCCCTATTTATAGCAAAAATTTCAAGCTCATATGAAATTTCCACACCCAATCACTTTGATCCTCATCCATTGGATCCAATTCACTTTATTAGACTTAATCCTAACCCTTCATTGTTGTTAGAAAAAATCCTAACACTATTGAAGATTTTTATTTTAAAACACATGTGCTCTTATTAATATTATTAAATAATCTCTCTATCTCCCCCCCTCCCCATGTGATAATCTAACATATCTTCTTTCCTCTCCACCATTGGATCTAATTTGTGTTAGTTTAAGTTCAATTTTCATCCTTAATCCATGGCTCAAGTCTCCCATTGGTTCAATGAATTTCCTAAGGATTTAGCTTATTTTCTTGATTTCTCATTGGTTAGTTGCTATTGTTGACTTTTCAACACTAATTAGAAATCCTTAATTATCATGTTAATTGTAATACCCTAAAATTCTTATTTATCATAAATACTATATTTTTGATAAATAATACATATTAAATAAAGGTGAATATGTGTCTCAAAATTTTGTAATTTATTAATTATAATTTTGGGCAATTTTCCCTTGAAATTAATTAAACAAAAGACCAATTTTAAGACTCCTTATAAGGAACATAAAATATGATAATATTATCATATTAAATCATGGTTCTTGTGTAACCAAAATAAGCAAGAAAGTGTTATGAAAACACTTAAATCAATTAAAGGAAATTAACAACAATTGATGAGCAATTAAGCTTACACTAATTAAAGTGTTTAAATAATTCTTCATAATTAATCAAGAGGCAAATTAAAAAACATCAATTAGTGATTTTCTTAAATAGAAATCAAGGACTAATTAAAAGACAAGATTAGCCTTAAAAAAAGCACTAATGATCATAATCAATTAAGGAACCAATCATATAATGGCAATTATACCTAATAACATCTAAACTACCATATTAGTGGTGCTAATTAAGATTAAACTATCATTCCCTAGAGTCAATTGTGGGGGGCGAAATTCCACAAGTAAGGGAAATGGAAGATTAAACAATAATATAAGATAAAATCACATGTGATATAAGATAAAAATCCTCAATAGTAAGTAGGATTTTTCTACATAAATGAAGGGCCAAGATTAAAACCAATAAAGCTAAATCCAATGGTTCTATTTAAACCTATAATTAACCTTAATCCTTGTATAATTGAATTGGCCAATGATAAATCAAGAAAATGATCTTAATCCTCTTGTAATTAAATGGACTAATGGGAGAATTAAACCATAGATTAATGGTAAGGATTTATTTTGAACAAACACAAATAAATCCAATGGTCTTAATAAATCTCATAATTAAACTAAATCCATGAGAAATTGGATGGGCCAATGGGAGGCTTTGAACATTAGATATTAGAGACAAATAAAACACAAATCATGAGCCAAAGTGGAAGGAAGGCACGGTTCTAACTTATTGAAGAAGAAGGAGAACAATTGTTTATTAGTTAAATAAAACACACATGCGATAATTAGCACATGGGCTCATTAATGAATTTGGAAGAGGATGAGAGAGAGAGAGAGAGAGAGAGAGAGAGAGAGAGAGAGAGAGAGAGAGGATGGATGAAGGAGATTAAAACTTCTTGATTAAGTTTAGATCCAATGGTTGAAGATGTGTTAGGCAAAGCACATGGGTTGGGGACAAATTGGAAGAGATAGGATAAGGAAATTAATGCAAATAGAAGAGGATAGAAGAGAGAGGGAGTCCACGGTTTTGAAGAGGGAAAGAGTGAGGAAAAGAAGACTTATTGAAGAAGCAAAGGTCATTTTGGGAAATCACAAGCAAGGGCAATTGTGGTCTTTGTGCATGTGAGACTTTTCCTATAAATAGAGAGCTTTGCTCTCTTCATTCTTCACACCAAAAACCAACTCAAATCAAATGGATTGAGTATAGAGAGAGGGGAAAAAATCATAGAGCAATGGGAAGGAGGAAGAGCTTCAAGGGTAAGTTCTCTAGTTCTTGAGTTTTAGTTTTTAAATTCATAGCTTGATTGTGCTTTGATCTTTAATCTTCCAAAGTAGTTTTATTTTCATGTTTTTATTGTTAAAATTTTATTTATTTCGAAATTTTGATGGAAAATATGGTGGAGCAAAATTCTTAGAAGTTGAAGATCAAAGTAGCGAAATTCTGACGAAATTTACGGGTAGAAGTTTCCTAAAGTCAGCCACAAAGAGGCTATTATTTTATGTTTAAGATGAAGTCATTAAATCATGAAATTTTTCAGAAATAAAGTAGACATCTAGGGCTTTTCAAATGTACCTAGAGTGTAGCGTTTTGATTTCTGTACAAAGAGATACAATTGGTTGAAGTTAAGCCATTTTTTCTGGACGAAATTCTGGACAGTGTTTAAAAACTTTAAACCTAGGAATGATATATAGTGTTCTAGGTTCTTGGAATATTTTTTCTTGAAAATATACATCTTAAGGATTCCGAGGAATTTTACGGATCTTCGTTTCGATATTTCTAGAATTAATTATGATTTTCCAAAGTTGATGAAAAATCTGCCCAGAAAATCAGCATTAGCGTTTTTCAAGAAATGTAAGGGCAAAATTGTAATAATAAATCCACCAAGGGTAGAAATGTCAAAATAGGTGAAAATATCCTTTTTGATATTATTCTAGGAGATATGATATTAATTATAATATCATGGAAAAAGAAATAATCCGACGATAATGTATAGGATATCCGGGAAGTCCGGAGTCGGATCAAAAAGTCAGGCGTTTTGGTAACTACACGGTGAAAGGTACGTTTGCGTACAGTAACTTTAACTCTAATGTGTCTTGTATGCATGTATGTGGTAGTATGATTCATAGGGTCATGGACAAGACTATGTCTTGGATCATGTACCGTGGCTAAGACTTTGTCTTAGGTTACTGTTTACATACATTCAGCTCTATACGGGTTATAGTCTTGATAATGCCGTTGAGTTTTCCTAGCGCTGAGGATACGAGGAGCTATCATGGCACTGGTTAGTGCAGACGTAGATAACCTTACATGTGTTGTGTGCTATGTACTATTATTGTGACTAATCTTACATATGATGTGTGCTTATGTATTGCTGTAATATAATGAACATCTGTCATACATATATTGTTATACTTTTCATATGAGGTTAACTGTTACATGAGATTCAATTCGATTGAATCCCAGCATTAACTAAAGGTTCAGGAAAAGGAACTAGGATCAGAGAAGGCACCGAAAGATGGAGCCGAAGAGAGGCACCGATGGACAGAGCCGGGAAGAGGCACCGGACAAAGCAAATGCCGGAAGAGCGTCATCAAAGGATTCATTGTGGCACGGATTTAACGAGGTTACTTCAAACAGTTTGGTGCCGAAGGCAGGGCTAGTCTATGTGGATCAGTCAATAAGTCGCCGTGAACTTGGTGAGACTTCCACGATAGACACCTACCTGGCCAAATTGTTTGATTAACTGAGTTAGGTTCATTGCCCCAAGTCTAGCTACGACTTGGTTGAAGATTGTATAGTTACCATGTAAGAATTGTAATTATACAAAGTTCTGTAATTGTATCACAAGAATATTCCTTTGGGAAATTTTTAATATACCAGCTTATGTCGGGGCATCAGCATATGTCTGGGCATTTTATATCAGATACTCATTATCCAAATATTAGTGCATGCTCTCCGTTTCCGCATTACTCTAAGCTGTAGCACCTCAAACTCTGTCTATTTTCTTAAAACTAAGTGTCAGTCGATACGATTTCAAGTATGGAATTTGTGGTGTTACATTAATCAAGTGTTTACATGCTCCTTAATTATATTTTGCCATTATCTAACTCAATTACATGAAGATTTAGACTTAATTACTTGAGATATTATTTCATTCTCTTTGGCTTAATTATTTTCAAATATAATTAGCCCTCATTTGATACTTTTAATTTGTCTCTAATCATCTTGAAGAATTATGCAACTAATTTCAATTAGTGTAAGTTTATTTTGCTAACGATAATTGTTAATAGATAACAATTAAACTAAGTATTTCCCTATCCCCTTTTCTTGCTTCTTTTGATCATAAATTAACCATTATTTAATGTGTTAATTATGTCAAATTTTATTGTCCTAAATATGTAGTCTCAAATCCAACCATTGGTTAATTAATTTCAAAGTGAAATTATTTTCACAAAAATATATATAATCAATATATTATATTTCTTTGAGAAACATATTCACCTTTGTATTTTGCTAATTATTTGCCAAAATACAATGTTTACATGAATTATGAAAATTAGGGTATTACACCACGAGGGTAACTAACTAAGCACAGCTCAAGACCACAAAAACAAGTGTAAGGAGTCTACGAAACAAGCGCATCACAAGGCTACGAAACAATCGTAGGTACAAGACCCACAAATAACAAACGTCAAAACAAATCCCACATATATCAAGCATGAGCACTGTGCCCATGAATGTCAAGCAAGCTCAAGATTAACCATGGCGCACCAAGGACTAACAGTACTGTTGTTACTAACCAGCGTTTTGTATTCAATCCTCTTATAAACGTTTTCAATCATGTATAGGATCAATTTATCATCAGTAAACAGAGATATTATTCTAACAATAAAAACTCATAATATTTTATAACAGAAGACCCCATAATGAAAGTTCACAAAAAATCTTAATAGATTTCATTCAAATTCCATTTGTGAATCAACAAGAATTATCCATATGGAATCAAAATATGTAAATCATCTCAACATGAAAGCCTACAAAACATATCTTGAAAATTTTCTTGTCAATTCCATGCTTGACCGTGAACTATAGAAGAAGAATAAATACCAATACATAAAATCTCTTTATTCACTTCAATATCAATAAGAAAATGAATGACTCCAATAAACTATCCTTGATGATATCAAGCTTAGAAAATGTTGTAATAAAAATATAACAAGTAGTAAATATTATCTACAGAAATTACAATAGGACGCATTCACTCACTTATTAATGCATACTCCCAATCATATAATGACTTACTCTCACCTAGCCACTTTCACAATTATATTCAACCTTTAATTTCCTAATATCTAAACCAATGCCATTGTCATGGTCTCACTAGAAATTCTACATGATTAGTATAATTCATTTAATAAAAATTTCTCAGTAACTTAACAACATCAAATTCATAATAGATATTATTAACATTTAAGCCTCACCCACTTCTTTAAGTTACTTAACCACAATCTCCAACAAACAAAAAGCGCAACCAAAATCTACAATCTCATCAATTTAGAAAAGTAGGGAGAAAGACCTAATCTTTAACATGTAATATACTACCAAGTTAAATCAATTAATCATAATTTAGATTCTAGAAGAAAATCCAACATATGATCATACATTCCCAACTCACAACAACTTATCTCAAAATGAGATCATTGTCATTTCTGTCACTGAATTATAAAACCAAATTTTTCTGCATATAAAAGTGTTGCCACTTGATTCCTGCCCACTGCCTTATAGTTAATATCTTAATATGCTAACTTTTATATATATATATATATATATATTCTTTAAATTAAATCATTTATCGATAGTCTCAAACAACCCAAACAAGCACAACCATTTCACAAGTAACCAAAAGTTGGTGTGAGAACTAGCAAGCTTTGCATTTGAATTATAAATTAATTTCCTTCCTCACAATAACATAAAATTCTATTACCTCCAAGTTTGAAATATAGAATAACAAGTAACTCCTTCTTTTCTTCATATATCCCATGGAAACCAAGCTATGCATCATAATCAATCCAAAACACTATCTAAATTAATCACCACCATCAAATTATTATGTAGACACTTTCAAAAGAACTTTTTCTCCTTTAGAACTCTTTATCGAATACTTTAAGGGCTGTAATACCCGGATAATTATTTATCCGGAATATTATATTTTAGTACATATTACCTATTGGAAATAGGTGAATATGTGGTCTCAAAGAATAAATAATAATTATCTTATTTTCTAAAGTAATTGCTATAAAAATTGGAAAAGAAAAAGAGCTAAAATCCGTGAAAAATGTATTTTATAAGGCGAGAAAATGGCTGAAAATATTATGATAAATCCCATATGGCAACAAATATTGACAAAAACTTGGGAAGTTTGTTGTCTCTAATTTTAGGAATTTTTGGGATTATTTCCTTGAAAAATTGAGAGGCATAAATATAATATTATTAAAAGCACTTTTTGGCCCCATGATTTTTAATATTTTACATGGGATATAAAATACCAATGTCAAGTAAAATAGTTGTGAAATAATAATTAATCCTAATTATGAAAATTATCAACAATTAGTAAGTGGCTAATTAAGTAATTAGTGGCTAATTGTTTAGATTATGATATAAGTAAATTAATTAGTAAATAATTAATTTAAGGGGAGAAATTCGAAATTATTAATTAAATAAATAATAAATGAAAAAGTAGTGTGAAAAGGGTTATGGGTATTTCAAATAATATCTAGATATTTGGAATTTAATAATAATTGTAATACCCGGATTTTAGCAAATCTGGAATTCTTGAGATAAGATAAATTAATGAATATTTTGATGAAGCAAATTAATAAGTTAAAACTATTATATAAAATTGTTATAATTGTCGAGTAAATTGTCAAAAAAGTTACGGAAAAATCGGATGAACAAGAATGACTAAAAATGAAATAATGGTGATAAAAGCAATCTAAAAACATTATGATAAATATTTGAAAGATCATGAAAAATTATGAGAAAATTATGGGAGTATTATCTTTAATTATGAGAATTTAATAAATTATTTCAGAGGAAATAATATAAAGAAAAGTTTAAAAAGCATTTTAACCATAAACTAACCTGATGGGGTAAACATTGTTAATATTTTACATAGGATATACAATGACAATGTCAAGTATAAAAGTTTGTAAGATAACAATATACTGTAAAATTGGTAAAGATAAATATATGAAGAAACCTGATCCTAAAAAGATCATTAAACAAAGAAATTAGGTCGATTAAGCCTTAACGAGCGCAGGGGGTAAAATGAGAATTTTTGGTAAAAAATATTATATTTTTAAAAATGGAAAAAAATATGGAAAAATAATTAAAACTGAATTTTAAAATTAAGGGGTCAAAATTCTTAATATTTTTAATTAAAAAGAATTGTTTAAATAATTAAAATGATAATTAGAATAAAATAATAATATAATGCGGTGAGTCACTTATGGGCGGCATCAAGGAAAAGTCGAAATAAATTACACGGGTAAACGAGAGGTAAAAGTCTTTTCAGACTGATCAAATTAAGTACAAGTGAAATTCTACACGAAGAAAGAATTTACCGACGTCGATTCCGCGACCGAAAACCCTAATTTCTAATAAGACGAAAAACTGATCGATAGAGTAAATGAAGATAGAGGATTTAAAGTCAATACTGAAACAAGTGGTTGCCGTAAATTAGGTATCTAGTGACTTAGGTCAGATCATATTACGAACCAGTGGATTTTTACCTAGACGTTGACGCTTTCGGAATTTCGTTCTGTAACCGAGGGCGTTTGACCTAAAATCTTCGGCAGATAACGGAATACCCTTAATGGAGTCATAAATTTCATTAAAGTTGATATTCCTAATGAGAAAGAAGGAAACTTGAAACTCCGTCGCATTTCGCGGTCGTTAAGATCGCGCGAAACGGACACCGATCGAGGAAATTCTATCGGACCAGGCATAAAGTGAGCATGAGTCACCATTTTGGACCAATGGTTGGCTGCCACATCACCCCCTTATGTCGACTAGGGCAGCCCATGGACAAGGATTAAACACCATTTTACCTTGAATTTACATGGTTATAAGGAAGGGAAAAATTACAAAAGTTGGAATGTAAAAATTACCAAAGTGGCACAATCTTTTCCTATATAAAGGCATGAGCACCTCCTTCATTCTTCACACCTCCTCTTCTCTCTACCTTGGCCGAAACTTAGAGAGAGAAGCTCTGCCAAAGTTGTGCCTTAGCTCCGAGTAAGTTCTTCTGTCCTTAGCTTTTAGTTGCGTAGTTCTTTCGGTAGTTATAGTAGAACTGTTGTTTTGATCTAGGAAGTTTCAGAATATATTCCTATGCTTGTTTTTAAGCCTCATTGCATTGAAAGATGCCTGACGAGGTAAAAACATAGTGAGGATAATTTTGAAATGGAGTACGGTCAAAGTAACGAAGTTCTGGCGAAATTCCGCCAAATTAGGGGTAGAAGGGTAAAATGGTAATTTTTACCTAAAATGCCGTTATGATGTCAAATCACTAATGAAAGTGATATTACTCGATAGGGCATCGAAACTCGATTTGCCCGTTACGCCGCCCGACGTGCCGCTGTCGAACATTTCACAATTTTCCGTAAAAAGTACGTTTTTCCGCCAGAAGTACCTAACGTCGTCAACGAAGGTACGGACATGTACTGTAACACTAATCTTGTACTACTTAAATGCATATATGTGTGATAGATACGTTCGTAGACCGATATACAGACAGTTTTACACGGGTTATAGTCATGATAACGCCGTATGTTTTCTAGCGCGAGAACACGAGTGGTATCGTGGCACCGGTGAATAGTGCAAGCTGTTATTGTTGTTTTACATTGTGGGGCTTTACATCTGCGTAATGCTTATGTTTTGTCGGCATAATGATCATGCATCTGTTGTATGCTTATGTAGTGATATCTTTGTTGTATTGTCTAGAATATACATTATCTCGTATCTTTGTATTGTTTGGGTTTGAGATTAACCGTTACCTGAGATTCAATGCGGTAAATTGAATCTCAGCTATAGCTTCAGGATCCGGAGGAATACGGATCAAAGATCGAGGCAAGCAGCAGTAGACGTGCAGCCAGAGACTTATCTATCTTTACCGCTTTCAGTTATTCACTTTCAAACTCTAGGATTAATGTAATCATTACAATGTTACACTGTGGTTGATGTTTGTTATGAATCAGTTACTTTTTCGCTCCAATGCTCTACTCTGATTACTCTGCTTGAAATATTTGGAAACGTTAAAAAAAAAAAAAAAAAAATTCCGCCGTTTTCAAATGGGATGTTACAATAATATATTTGGTAAAGAGCCAACAGGACATTTGAGAATGGATAGAAATTAAATCCTACACCAAAATATAGGGATTTATTCTAAGTCATCTGGACCTTTTATAAACCAGTGAAATTCTACCTCAGAGTGGACTGTCTCCGAAGTCATTTCTGAAACCAACTAGGTCATTAAGATACAAGATAAATAAAGAAAAGAGCAGATAGTATAAATGAGAACCTATAGAAAATGATATAGTTGTGACAAACCAGGGATTATATTTCTTGGGTCTGGACATATTATGAACCAGTGAATTTTTGTCCGGAAAATTTGGTGCTATCGGAAGTTATTTCCGTAATCGACAGCGTTTATCCGAAAATCTTCAGCAGACTACGGAATACCCTTAACGGGATCAAAAATTTAGTTAACCCAAGTGGTTTTAAAGAGAAAGAATAAAACTTCAGTGCCTTGCTCTCAGATTTTTGAGTTTCTCCAAAATTGCGCGAAAAAGACACCGAACTGGAAACTTTATCGGTACAAGGCCATAAAGCAAAAAGATGACATCATGGATGACATAAGGGAGGAGAATTTGTGGTGGAGAAGAGAGAAGAATAAGTGGTTGGCAAGAGGCCACATCTCCATCATCCTAACCGTTGGTGCAGAAGTTGATCCAAGGGTTGAGATCGCTGGAAATTCCCTATAAATAGGCAATCCCTCTTCACTTCATAACTCACCAATTCCTTGATCCTAAAGAGGGGTTAGAGAGAAGTGAGAGCAAGGAGGAGCTCTGGAAAAGGAGTAGCGAAGTGCTGGGTAAGTTCTTTGGTCCCTAGTCTTAAGCTTCGGTGTTTAGTTCGGTAGTTATAGTAGAAATGTTGTTTTGATCTTTAATCTTCTAATATATTGTAGATATCATATTTTTGAGTTAAATATGATATATATTTCGAAAAATATGTTGGGAAAAGAGTTATGGCAAAATTTTGGAAGATTAGAGTCAAAATAGCGAAGCTCTGGCGAAATTCCGCCGATTAGGGGGTCAGGGGCAAAATGGTAATTTGTACCTAAAATGCATTATGATGCCAAATCTTTATAAATGTGATATTATCCTTATAGGATATCGTAATCACGAACCGCTGTCATCTGTTGTCATGTTGTTTTTACGTCGGAAGTACCGTTTTCTGTCAAACGTGTCATTTTTCGTCAACGAAGGTACGTTCGCGTACTGTAACACTAACTATGATGTTTATTGTATGCGTATATGTGCTATGTGTATGGTGTGTGTATAGTTGTTATGTTGTATGTTGTACGTTTGCATACTGTAACACTAACTCTGATATTTATTGTATGCGTATAGGTGCTATGTGTATTGTATGTGGTAGCTGATAACTCTGCTATATGTCATATACTGTCTACGTTGTAGGTACGTTCGCGTACTGTAACACTAACTCTGATATTTATTGTATGCATATATGTGCTATGTGTATGTTATGTTTATGTGAAGTAGTTGATAGCTCTGTGGTATGCTCATTGTACTGTTATGATGCTTGCTGGGAGTCGGGATACGGTTGCTAGGTGTGAAACGTTTGCTAAGTGTGACATATCTGCCAGGGGGCTTATATGATGTTGGGATATGCTTGTGTTATGCTTATATACTATATATGTAAATATGAGGTTAACGGTTACCTGGGGTCCGTATGCATTGGACCTCTGCTCTTACCATAGCGTCAGGTTCAGGAGCACCGAGGACCAAGGAGAAAGGCAAGCAGCACGCGTAGGGACTCGACTGAAGACTTTCCTTCTGTTGTTATTTACTTTTGAAAACACTCAGTTATTGTACCGCTTCTGTAAACAGCCAGACTTACGGCATTTTGAATATATGTATGAGTTACTCTTACGCTCTGATGCTCTACTCTGACGAAAAAAAAAATATACTGCTTTTGGATAATGGGATGTTACAAGGGCACTCAAGATTAGTTCATAAAGCAAGCATCTTCATTCACAAGTTACTAACCAAATTCATCATACCAACCACAATAAATAGCACCCAATCAATCTCATGCCTCGTACAAACTTTTCAACCCAGCGATTAACATAATCTCTCCTCTCTAACATATATATTTCCTTTCTTAAGAATAGTCTTCAATTTTCCTTTTGTCTTTAAATAACCAGCTGCAACAATATGAAAGATATTTTCAATTCTTCTTTCCTCACAAGACTCGGCAACAAGAAAAGGGAAGGCACCAAAATTGCTCAGCCTCTAAGGTAACATGAACCAGAAAAATGGAAGAGATCTTAAGCTTACCACACACACATGGAGTTCCGAACTGAGTAGAGGATGCAGAAGAAAATAAAGATTCCTTCAGCCACGCACTACAGAAGCCACGATTGGAGGGGTGAGAGCATAGCTACAGAAAAGAAGAAAGCTCCATCGATCAAGGCACTGAAGCACCACAAAACAGAGATGCCCATAAAACCTATTGTAACTATCTCTTTTTAACTCCCCAGGAACTTCATGATCGAGTATATATATACCCTTGAAACTCTGGGTTAGTTGACCTTTAAATGGGACAAGCTGTATGTCCATAAATTCTTCAATGTTGTTCCAAGAACTTCCACTCTTGTTAACAGCTTTTGAAGTCAAATTCTTCCATTTCATGGCATTACTCTTCACTTCACTTCCTCTCTCACCTTTCATAATTTCCCAAATGCTTTTCTTCAATACTTCTCTTCTCACGACCCCTTTCTCATCAAACTCAGATCTCACTCCTATCTTCCAAACATCCTTAATAATCTTTGCATTGCTTCTTTGATCACTCCATAGTGGCATAGCAACCATTGGGACTCCTAAACTCCAAGCTTCCAACATTGAATTCCAACCACAATGTGTTACAAAGCATCCTATAGCCTCGTGTGATAGCACTTTGAGTTGGTGACACCATGGAACCACCAAACCTTTCAGGGATTTTCTGGGAAAATCTTTAGGAGGCTTAGCTTCTTCAGATTCTCTCACAATCCACAAAAAGTTTATTCCACTATCTGTCAGACCCATAGCAAGTTCTTCCATTTGTTCCTCGTTGATAGATACCATAGTGCCTAGTGACACAAAAGCAATTGATTGTTTCGGCTGATTATCTAACCATTTTTTGCATTCTTCACTACTCCTGATTATGGCAAATCCGTAATCTTCTTCATCTTCAAGTGTATTGTTATTATTGTTCAAGAACTTCTAGGGTATGGTTGGTCCGACTGTTCTCAAGTTTGGCCAAATCTTTCTCATCCAATCTGACACCTAAAATTGAATTACGTGGGCCTCTAATCAATATAGGCCATTATATCGATACATCATACATAACAGTTCGAATTTATAGCTAGTTACACAAGTCATATGCAATATATAGAGTATGATTTATTTATTAGGACCACTTTGCAAATAAATCTATTGGGACAAAAAAGAATGTTTGGCCAAATCCAACAATTAAAGAAAAAAACAAAACCAAAAAGTTCGGCCAAATCCAAACCATTGTTAGCATGCACATGTAGGTTCTCTTCGGCTCGACTGGTACAGGCATGCACTGGGCCATGAGGCCTTAGGCCCGAGAGACAGGCATGGACTCACATTTTCAGGAATTATGAGGCGATGAAATGTGGCAGCGAGAGGAGGGGGACTATCGAAAATTCAGTTTTTTTTTTATAGTGATTTACCTTAACACCCTTAACATTACTAATGGAAAATGCTACCAAGCGTGTCGTGGCCGCCTGGCCGGTCAGAATTTATTTAGACTGACGTGTTACGGTGTTAGCCACTGCACTACAGCAACTCAGTTGTCTTTAGTTTTTGTTGGTAACAATATGGACAACATTCAGCTCTCGTTCTATCTCTTTCATATCTCTCTCTCCCACTTGTTCCCCCACTCTCTTCATACGAAAACGATCCGAAAACGAAAAAAGTTATGTAATTTTGAAAACTTTTATGGATAATTTAGCCAAAACTTTCACTCCCACCCCTCAAACCGAAAACGCCCTTAACCCATATAACCAAACTTAATCATCACTACCACTTACACAGCAACATCAGACTTTCTGAGAGAGAGATAGTTCAGTAAAGAGTAAAGACTCAAAAATGGGGAGTGAAACAAAAGCTGCTAGAGGAGGTCACTGTGTGGTCTTGGCATATCCAGCTCAAGGTCACATAAACCCTCTCCTTGAGTTCTCTAAACGTCTTCAACGTGGAGGAATTAGTATAACCCTAGTCTCTACTCGCTTCTTCTGCAACAAGTTACAAAAGCTCCCAGATTTCAGTATTGCCCTCGAGACCATCTCCGATGGCTTTGACAATGGCGGAATCGACGAAGCAGAGAGCCAGAAGATCAAGTATTATGATCAGTTTCGGGAAGTAGGGACACAGACTCTTATTGAGCTCATTGAGAAGCTAAAAAGAACAGGGAAGCCAGTCGACTGTATCATTTATGATTCATTCTTGACTTGGGCTCTTGAAGTTTCGAGGAAATTAGGGTTACTTGGGGTGAGTTTTCTAACCCAGAATCTCGCCGTGGATTGTATTTACGACCATGTGAACAAGGGAAAACTGCAACTTCCACTGGTAAAAGATGAAATAATTTCTCTTCCGGCTGGTTTATCATCTTTAGAACCTTGCGATATGCCTAGTTTCTTGTATGAATATGAACCAGGAAATGCTGTGCTTGATTTGGTGGTGGGTCAGTTTTCAAACATTGGGAAAGCTGATTGGATTCTCTGCAATTCATTCTACGAGCTGGAAATTGAGGTAACTGGTCTTTGATATATCTGCTTCTTTGCTGTAGTTTTTCCTCTTGTCAATTTTACTTAATCTCTGTTTTCTTGAAGCATGGTTTTATTATACCCAAAAGTCGTGTGGCTCTCTCCTAATTAATCTGTAAATAAATCTTACTCTGTATATTGCTTATGACTTGTGTAACTAGCTATAAATTTCGAACTGTTATATATCGATATAATGGCATATATTGATTAGAGGCCCACGTAATTCAATTTTAGGTGGCAGATTGGATGAGACAGATTTGGCCAAACTTGAGAACAATCGGACCAACCATACCCTACAAGTTCTTGAACAATAATAACAATACACTTGAAGATGAAGAAGATTACGGATTTGCCGTATTCAGAAGTAGTGAAGAATGCAAAAAATGGTTAGATAATCAGCCGAAACAATCAGTTGCGTTTGTGTCACTAGGCACTATGGTATCTATCAGCGAGGAACAAATGGAAGAACTTGCTATGGGTCTGACAGAAAGTGGAATCAACTTTTTGTGGGTTGTGAGAGAATCTGAAGAAGCTAAGCTTCCTAAAGATTTTCCCAGAAAATCCCTGAAAGGTTTGGTGGTTTCATGGTGTCACCAACTCAAAGTGCTATCA
The DNA here is from genome assembly GCA_019022615.1 of Acacia melanoxylon. NCBI lineage: Eukaryota > Viridiplantae > Streptophyta > Magnoliopsida > Fabales > Fabaceae > Acacia > Acacia melanoxylon. The sequence continues at coordinate 6,882,276 of JAFJYJ010000029.1, forward strand.
CATGAGGCTATAGGATGCTTTGTGACACATTGTGGTTGGAATTCAACGTTGGAAGCTTTGAGTATAGGAGTCCCGATGGTTGCTATGCCACTATGGAGTGATCAAAGGACCAACGCAAAGATTATTAAGGATGTTTGGAAGATAGGAGTGAGAGCTGATTTCGATGAGAAAGGAGTCGTGAGAAGAGAAGCATTGAAGAAAAGCATTTGGGAAATTATGAAAGGTGAGACAGGAAGTGAAGTGAAGAGTAGTGCCATGAAATGGAAGAATTTGGCTGCAAAGGCTGTTAACAAGGGTGGAAGTTCTTGGAACAACATTGAAGAATTTATGGACAGCTTGTCCCATTTAAAGGTCAACTAACCCTGAGTTTCAAGGGTATGGATCTTATAGAGTTCTCGATTACATATGAAGTTCCTCGGGAGTAAAAAGAGAGAGTAACAACAAAGGGTAATTATGTGTGGGTTCTACTTTTCCTTTCCTCATCTGTGTGTTCGTTTCGTAATGTAATTAAGAATTCTAAAAGATCAACAAGAGAAGTTGGGATTAGTGAAATGAATTTGATTATCCTTAAATTGATGCACTCTGAATCTCTTGAATAACCACGTGAGGCAAGGCCTATATGTTGGGCATCTCTCAATCAATGAATAGTTTGAAAATGTGGCCATTAAGTCTTTGTTTGTTTGGGAGTTTGGAAGGAAGGAAGGAAAAGGAAAGATAGGAGAATGGATGGGAGGGGATGGAAGGGAAATGGTGGATATTTTCTCCTCTTGTTTGAGAGTTAAAAAAATAGTAAGGGAGGAAGATGGAGGATTAATGAGTTATTTTTACCATTTTTCATTTTCTTTAATAATTAATATAATTATTATACTTTAAAAATAAATTTAAATTTTCTAAAAAAATTATTTATGTGATTTTTTATATTCAAAAAATTGTTTATGCGGTGGTGGGGGTGGTGGTAGTGGGGGCGGTGGCGGCAGCGGTGGTGGCGTGGTGGTGGTGGTGAACGAAGGTAAAAATAATTAATCTATTTTCCCTCTTAAAACCCCCATATTGGGAAACTTTATTTTTTAGAAGAAATAGGGTTTTGGAGGGTTTATAAAAATCCCTGATTTTCTCCCCTTTTAATTTTAAAACTTGCAAATAAGGGAAGGAACTATCAAAACCCTTCATTCCCTTTCCTTTTCCTCCAAAATAAAACTCCCAAACATGTCCTAAAGCACTAACTTTTCACGCGGCTACGATCTATAGGCAAAGGCACTAATCATTTTTTGGCTTGAAAGGGACAATGCATTCTAAATCTCTTGAGTAACCACGTGAGGGAAGGCCTATATGTTGGGCATCTCTCAATCAATGGATACTTTGAAAATGTGGCCATTAAGGCACTAACTTTTCACGCGGCTACGATCTACATGGCAAAGGCACTAATCATTTTTTGGCTTGAAAGGGACAATGCACTCTAAATCTCTTGAGTAACCACGTGAGGGAAGGCCTATATGTTGGGCATCTCTCAATCAATGGATACTTTGAAAATGTGGCCATTAAGGCACTAACTTTTCACGTGGGCGGCTAAAAGCCGATCTACATGGCAAAGGCACTAATAATTTTTTGGCTTGAAAGGGACAATGCACTCTAAATCTTTGAGTAACCACGTGAGGGAAGGCCTATATGTTGGGCATCTCTCAATCAATGGATACTTTGAAAATGTGGCCATTAAGGCACTAACTTTTCCATAAAACGTGGTTTTACGATCGCTAAAAGCCAATGATAAGTGATAGGAGAGCGCTAGGCAGCTGTAAAAGCTCAGTCAAATACATAAAAACCTAATTGAAGGAAAGAAGTTCACTTACCATTATGATGTTATTTATAAGTCTTAGACTAACAAATTTAGTCATATTTATAAGTCTAGTTTTATGTAATAATGAGATTATTATAATTTTACCCATATTAATTGTACCCATGAAAATAGAGAGAAGAAACAGTTGAAAAATATTCAATCATAAATGAGGGCAAAGTTGAAAATTTACCCCATAATCATTGAGTTAACTACTCCCTCTGATCCTTATTATAATATATATATATATACATACACACACACACGATAGATTAATCTGTCTACCCTTATTTTGCTTATCCCTCTCAATACCGTTAGATTATAATATCATCTAACGACGGAGATTTGATGGATAAAATAAATTTTTTCACCCCTTCCTCTCGCCCAAATTCTGAAGCTAACGTTCAAGAAGAAAGAAATTTTCAAACTACTCTTTGAGAAGATATTTTCGCAAGGGATGTGTTCGTCCATGCCAACAGAGGAGAGAGAAAGGGAGGGAGGTAGTTGGAGAGATGAAGGGGTAAAAGGGTTTATTTTATCACTCAAATCTCCACTGTTGGATAAGATTAAAATCTAACGGTATTGAGAGTGATAAGCAAAGGTAGGCAAAATAAGGGTAGGCAGAATAACCTATATATATATATATGTAGGTTATATATATATATATATATATATATATATATATATATTAAAAACTAATAATAAATTAAATAAAAATTTGAAATAATTTGTGTATATTTATTATAATTTTTTCAATATAAATTAATTAAAAATTAAATTAATTTTAAATATTTAGTAAATCTTCTTATAAATATATTGTTATCCAAATGTTTGAAAGTGAATTTTATTTTTAGTGAAACTTAATTATAAATAATAATTTAATACTATTATTATTTTTTTAATACAAAATTATAAATGTAATATTAATAACTAATAATATAATTAAAATAATTAAAATTTATTTTTAATTATCATTAGTTAATAATTAATATTTTTATTTTATAAATATTATTTTTAATATAAAATTATGAATATAATTTGAATAAATAATGATATAAAATTAATAATAATTTATTTTAGTTGACATTAATTAATAACTAAATTATTTTTTCTATAAAATATATTGAAAATATAATAAATTTATCTGCAACGGAATTTGCCACACAAAAATTTTCTGCCGCTAATTTCTGGAAAAATCAATTTACCACGGAATTCCGTGGGAAAATAAAATTGCGTCGGAAAATTTTTGCAAAATTTCTAATGGAATTAGCCACTCAAACAAATTCTGTGGCTAATTTCATTTGGAATTTATTTTTTCTATTGACTACACTTTTCAAATATAAAAGACTTAAAGAAAATTTAATGTAAATTTAAAGGACCAAATATATATATATATATATATATATATATTATTTGAATACATACCCATGTTCTGCCTTCGGCAACGATATGTGTTTGCCTTTTTTAATTTTGGAATATCACAAGCCTTCTTATACACTATCCACTAACTAGTGTCTATTTAGATTCTAAATATAATTTATAGCAAAAAAAAAATATAACACCTTTATCTATCTTGTCTCTCAAATAGAAACTTTATTCCCAAAATATTCCTATTAAAACTAAAACACATTAGTTGAATATTTTCGGTCTTGTAATATACTTCCTCCAATATTTAGAAGTTAAATAAGAGGTTTATTTTAGTTCTAAATATAAGACATTTAGGGCCCCTTTAGAATAGCGGTAGCAGAAGTGACTTTTTTTTTATAAGCTTTTCTTGATGGATTTTTTCTTCTTCTAAAAGTCAGATTGTTGATGCGATTTGTGTTTGGAATAGCGGTGATAGAAGTGACTTTTTTCCCTACTGAGCACTTGTTTGGCATAGAGCAAGGAAATCAAGTCGGGCCGGCCTTTTTAAGCCCTGACCCTTCAAGAGTCGGGCTTGAAAATTAGAAGTTAAATGAAATTGGCCCTGTGGGGCCAGCCCGTTAGGTCATGTTAATTTTTTTTTAATTTAATAAAAAGTTGAAAGAGAAGTCCCCACATTCGAATTTCATTGAAAATGAAAGTCAACTTTCTCTTTATATTGACAACCTTCTAATCACAAGTCATAGAGTCAATCTTGTCATAGAAATATATTATAGTAGTTTAAATTTAAAACCTAGATATGCTTCTTATGTCTTATGTGAGTTATTTGTGGACAATAGTTTGCTTTTGATTATAAATTAGTGAATGTGTTTATTTGTTGAAAGATTCATGTTGTTTGAATATTAATGTTAACAACATTTATTTAATGAATTAGAACTTTAATTGTTGTAATTAATTTACTAATTATATTTCTTTGAAAAAAAACCAGAAGAAAAATAATTAAAATTTGGAATAGTAACTTCCGGGCCCTATAGGGCGACCACGCCTTGGTGCTTTCTCGGTAGAGCTTTGAAAAGATATGTTTTTCTTGCCGGGGCCTGTTAGACCCGGCCCTTCAAAGTGTAGGTCACGGTCCCGATTCTAGTTTGGCATAGCGCTTGAAAAATCAGTTGAGATGAAAAATGACTGAAAATGACATGAATCTATTGAATACTGTGTGTGTGACTTTATATATATATATATATATATATATATATATATATATATATATATATATTGTATATTATGTGATAATTTGGGATAAAAAATAAAATAAAATATAAATTTTCTTAAAAAATAGTAAAATTACCATTAAAAAAAGATTAACTTTTGTTTTTATTGTGTCACTTTTCATAATCCAAACACAGTATTTATGGTGATTTAAAGAGTATTTAGCTAATTTCACTACAAGATTTAATTTCGAACTACTCCCTATATATTACACCGTGAAGCAAAAAGAAGCTCAACGGTCCTGAAGAAAAAAAGCAAACGAAAGATGGGAGAAGAAATTATTTGAAAAGGGGAGGGAGTGATGGCTTGTGGGGGCCATTGGTCATTTTTCAAGAAAAGTCACCGTGATTCAAAAAAAAAAAAAAAAAAAAAAAAAAAACTTTATCTATTAGCTTCAGTGCTAAGAACTTTTTACAACCAAAAGTTTCATCGATGTTGAAGTCGTACGCCAAACACATAAAAATTAGGTTTTCACTGCCACTAAGATTTTTTCTTCTTTTGATGTCATCCCAAACAGGCACCTTTATTCACTTTATTTCTCAAATTTATAATTTATTAAAAAAAAACTATCTCTATTAAATCGAATACACATTTGTTATATAATTTAACTAATTTTGTAATATTTATAAATTAATTATTTAACTCTTATATTAATTATCTTTACTATCCTTCCTTCTTTCTGGCCTTTAGGGATCGTACCCACGTGAAAAGTTAGTGCCTTAGTGGCCCCATCATATACAAAGAATTCATTGAGTGAGTGATGCGCTGGACAAACCATAAAGCTGATTGCTATCCTTATAAAGCACAGCTTTCCAATCCATTCATATTCTTTAAGCGAAAAAATCACTAGTGGCTGTGCCTCTGCCTCTGAGATTCCAACCTTTGCGACTACAACATATTCACATATATATTAGGGCCAATAAATAACCTTACAATGAATAAATGTTATATATATATATATATATATATATATATATATTAAGATGTGGGTCGTGTAAAAATATATAACACTGAAGGCTGAAGCTTAACCATTAAATGTAATACCCCAAATTTTGTAGCATAAATTGTGCCGGTGACACGTGGTTTTATAAAATTTGTTAGAATTTGAGGTGCTACAACTCAGCGTTTTGCGGAAACGGAGAGCATGTATTAAAACCAATTTGAACAACGAGTAATCGATATAAAATACTCGGGCATATCGACGCCCGACGTATCCGATATATTATAAATTTCTGGAAGGAATATTCATGATACAATAATACAAAACTTTATAATTACAACTCTTCCATGTAATTATACCCTCTTCAACCAAGCTTTAGGTAGACTTGGGGCATAGTAACCAACTTCGTTAAATCATCTCATTTGGCGAAATTTGGGTAAGGTCTAGTGGAAGTCTCCCCGATGTTAACGGCAAGAATCGATTGATCGAACCACATAAACGACCCTTTCTAGTTTAAGACCAAATGATATGAAGTAACCTTATTAGATTCATGCCATAAAGTAGGTCCTGTTTCGCTTTCTTCAATTTGACCGGTGCCTTCTCTTGGCTCCGTCCATTGGCATCTTTCCACGCTCCATCTACGGGTGCCTCGCGTGATCCATGATCCTTCCCCGACTATTAGTTTAAGATCGAGGTCCAATGCCCATGGACCTCGCAGAATCTGATTAACCCATACGCTTATGTAAACAATATATGTATTTACGATATTCATGACATTTTAGCAATAATCACTACAAAAGTCCATAACAGATGTAGGAAATATATAATCATATAAGTAAGGCCATAACAGTACACAGCCCCTGCAGTATGCATGTTATCACAGTTTGCACGATCTACTAGTGCCACGATGTACGATCGTGTCGCCGCTAGGAAAACTCAACAAGTATTATTAAAACCATAACCCGTGTTTATCCGAATGTATAATGAAAGATCTAAGACAAAGTCTTAGTCTATGAATACAACTATCATATATAAACATACTATAAGCATCAGAGTTAGTATTACAGTACGCCGCGAACGTACATTCGTTGTTGTTCACGATACGTTGGACGGTCAAATTGTGATCATGGATATCCTATAAGGGTAATATCGCATTTATTAATTCATAATTAATATTCAAATAAATATCTTAGTCTCAAATGACCATTTTACCCCTGGATTAATTATTTTCAACTTAATTCCCTTTTATTTTCGTAAAAACGCTGTTGTACAGCAAGTGGGCTGATTTTTCGCCTAACTTTGAAAAATCATAACTAATTCCACAGAACTCGAAACGAGGATCCGTAAAATTCCTCGGAATCCCTAAGATGTCTAATTGTAAGAAAGAATATTGGTTATTGCACAGAGTTTATGAACAATTCCCAGTTTTCGTATTTTCATCCTCTGCTCAGAATTTTCCAGAATTTCGTAGCCCATTTTGTAGAATGTTTATCTCCTAGCACAAAACTCAAAATGACATGCTATAGGTATATTTGAAAAGCTCTATATGTATAATTTTACCATGAATTTACTCAGAATTTTAGCATAGCATCTTCAACATAAGATACCAGCGTTTTTGAAATAGCTTTCAGAAATCGCTAACCGACAAATTTTCGCCAGAGCTTCGCTACTTTGACCATAATCTTCCAAAAAATTTTCTATAACTTCTTATTCATCATTTTTTTCGAAATAAAGCCAATGATAATCATAAAAACATGTAAATAACACTATAATTGGAAGATTATGAATCAAAACAACAATTTAACTAAAAACTCAAAAGCTAGAGTTGAAGAACTTACCTAGAACATTGCTCCTTCTTTCCCAAAGCTTCTCACTCTCACTTTCTCTCTATATTTCTGCTACTCTAAGCTTGTTCTTGCTTTGTGAATTGGTGAGGAATTTTGAAGAGCCAAAGGCCCTATTTATAGCAAATTGTGGGTTAACTACCTAACAACTCTTACTCATTCTTAACCCTTGGATTAAACTTAGTTGAGAAGTTTAAATCTCACCCTTAAAATCCCTAAAACTGACTTCTACTATCTTCTCTTCTAATTTGTTTATCACAATTTTTAGTTACACCAAAAGCTTATATAGTTTATTGCAAGTTGGTAGTTTTATTCAAATTTCTTCTTCACTTCTCAAACCTCAATTTTATGACTTAATTTAAGGTCTTTTTTAAACAATTTAATCACTTAAACACAAATCAAAAAAGTTTGAGAAAATTACTTTGGAGATAACCAAGTTCAAGCTTGAATTGTGCTTGTTCATAATATCTACTTATATTTGTTCTATGATCAATGGTTTTCAAGATACAATTTATTTTATATAGGTTCTCATTTACTTGTGTCTTGAATTCATCCTAATGGTTTTTATCTTACCATTTATTAATTAACCATTAATTACCTAAGCTTACATCATTTTACCCCAAAGTCTTCTTTGATTAAGACACATTTTAAGCAAATATCTAGATTTTTCTTGCTTCATCTTTTTCTCTTGCACAAACTGCCACCCCCCCCTTTTTAATTTACCTTTCATTTGAATTTCATTTAATCTTCATTTGCCTTGAAAGTCTTTGGTATTAATTACTTTGATTGTTATGTTTATTTGGTTAATTATAATTAACAATTTTTACTCTTATTCCCTTTATATGAACCGAAATCACTATCCCCTTTTTACTCTTGGATTTGTGTTTCATTTGTCTCACAAAAACCATGGTAAAATTCTCCTATTGGTTGATTTTAATCTCACATGGATTAGGCTTTATGAAATTAATTCTAAAACCTTTAGATTAGCTTTATTAAATTTAATCCAAGCCTTTGATTTTGGGTTGGAAAAATCTAAACACTATTAGTGATATTTGTTAATGATTTAGGATTAAGAATTAATACAATTACTTAACATTTTTAATTAGCAATTTTCGCCACTTTAATTGTTTAAAAGGAGAATTAATTATTCTTTGGTTAATATTTGCTAATATAGTGTTTTAGGGGTTATTAGGCCTAATTATCAAAATTTGATAGGTTTCTAAATTAATCTTGATGATTAAAAACTCCTTGTATACTAATTTTGGCCTTTACATATCCTTTGGATATTAATTAAGTTGATATATTCTTTATTATGACCTTTTTAAATTAATTATTAATTAATTTCGAAAATTAGAAAAAATATCTTAATTATTGCAAATTTAATTGCCCAATAACTGTTGCTAATTTTCTCTAATTGATTTAGACCTCTTTTGATGGTTTTGATTTCTTTTGTAATACAATTAAGATTATATTTGATTATGATAATCTTAGGATATTTTATGATCCCTAATAAGATTTAGAAAATTAAATCTCTAGTCACCTAAATTCTAGGGAGAAGTTACCTAGAAAATAGAATAAACACAACCGATAAAATTGAGACCACATATTCACCTATTTTAAATAGGTATTATTTATCCAAATATAATGTTTAAGATATATTATTTATCCAGATATAATATTTAAGACAAATATTTATTTGGGTATTACATTAAATATGCACATCGCCATGTAGTGAAAGGTGGGATTTGTGAAAATAAAAATATAACTGTTGTAATTATTAACCGTTATGTATTTAGTGATAAAATGATAGTTCTCACAAAATAAATAACCGTCATGTAATGCTTACAACGATTTATCTTCCGATCTTATATTAGCAAAAAATATAGTGGTTATGATTGTAACGTCTTAAATTTTGGCCGCAGAAACCCAAAAATAAGTCTAAATTAAGTAAACTGCCAAGCATGGTTGAGCCAAATGTCTCATGTAAGTCATAAGGAAAATGTTTTAAGATAATTATTAAAATGATTGAAGGGCCCATACAATTGAGGAAACACCATGAAATATTATTTTGAGGAATTAGAAAAATTATGAAGAGGTTAAGAATGATGTCAGTTTACCATTATACCCTTACATATTTAGTTATTTTTTATTTATATGTTATGTAAATTAATTTACATCTCACCTTATTAATATAATAATATATTTTTTTGTTTCAAATTAGTATTATAATAATATATTTTATTTATAATAACATAATTTCATTATAATATATTTTTAACATAATAATAATATTTTTTTAAAAAAATATATTTTAAATTTATGAAAAATAATATATTTTCATTATAATAATATTTTAAATTTTAAATTTAACATCTTTTATAATTATAATATTTTTTATTTATGAAAATTTATTTTTTAATTTAAATAAATTTTATAATAATATTCATTTATAAAAATATTTTTTTAAAAAAATTATTTCATAATAATATTTTTTTAATGATAAAAATACATTTTCATTCAAATTAATCTAATAATAATAATTTTTTATTTAAATTTGTATGAGCATATGTTATAATTATAATAACTTTTGTATAATAACATTTTTGTTTATCGTAATATTTCTGTAATTAAAAAAAAATTGATACTAACTCATTTTAAATATACGACTTAGTTTTAATGTAAATATTGATAAGCACATCTAAAATATTTGTATATCCAGAATTCAGTGTAGACGGGCATGCCTCAGGTGGTTAATGAGACGGGAGAGGGAAGAGAGCAAACGAAAGACAATCCTTATTTTTAATGGCTAATCAATGAGGGCCGACGAGTTGCTGTGGTGTAGTGGTTATCACGTTAGTCTTACACACTAAAGGTCCCCAGTTCGATCTTGATCAGCAACATTATGTACTTTGTGTTTTAAATTTTGGAATGTCTCACATCATGTGCTCTGTTTTTCACTTCTTTTTTTTTTTTTTTTCAATTTTGGAATGTCTCACATCTTCTTATGCATCTAAAGGCCACAAAGTGGCCACGTGGAAATGTCTCACATCTTCTTATATGTCTAAAGGCCAATTATTCGATCAGTGACATCAAAACATAACAAAATATGGTCATTACCCAGAAACTTTTTTTATTTTCATATGTTACAGGAAAGGAAACCCGCGTTAGTACTAAACTTGACAGAAGAACGAGCATGTGATGGGGACAAAAATATTTTATACAAAACAAAGAAATAAAGAAAACAGCTGGTACCTTTCCAATATCCAGGCAGCCCAAAGTTTAAACTACTCATGACGAAGAGATATTTGAGGGAGCAAGCAGATTTCTGCTCAAAGGTGTTGGGAAATTTGCATGTTAGCAGGGGCGGAACCAGGAATGGAAATTAGGGGATACGAAAATTTTAGAATAGAACTCAGGTGTTCATAAAATTACATTCAACCCTATAACGTTTCAATATTTTCATGTTAGTCCCTCCACGAAGTTATTAATGGGGACTAAAGTGAAAAATTTAAAAGTTTTATAAGGCTGAAATATAATTTCCTGAAAATTTAGGTAACATTCGGTAATTTTAGGGAGCTGGGGCCACCCCTAGCCCCCTAGATCCGTCCTTGCATGTTAGACCCAGATGATCTCATTTTTCAAAGGCAAGTGGTCAGATGACATAAATATAAGTGTAGATCTAATATTCTACTCCCTCCGTTCCTATGACATATTTACTTAATTTAATTAGATTAAAAAACTTAGTTAATATTAGTTAATATGACATGTATTTTCTAAAACACCCTAGTTATCTTTCTTAATTCCCTCATTCCGGTCTCTCCTTGATTATTGTTGAATGATAATCATTATGGGTAAATTATGAAAAACTTGACATATATAAAGATATATATCTTATATTTAGTATCAAGATTTACTTCCTAAATTTACCTTATATTAAAAAACGGAGGGAATACCAAGTATTGAGAAGAAAAGAGTGGGATCCAATAATTGGTATTTATTATGTTTAAATTAGTTTTTGGAGAACATCTTTTATGATTTACGAGATAAACATTAAAAAAAAAAAGAGTTTTATCTCAACTTAGAAAATGATTTTTAAAATCAGTTTTTGAGTTCCCAAACACATAAAGCCTTTTGGGAACAAAATGATGTGAGATGGAAGTGCAGTCACACCGGAATTTTTATCTATCATGTCACCTAATACGTCATTATTGCCTACGGACCCAAAGGACGACAGCACCTGGAAGAAGATTTGGCAGCAAAAGCCTAAACCAAAGGCTGGTCAAGTAAATAAATCTATGTTAATGAACTAGTTTTAATGGTTCACTCTTACAGACTCGCACATAGTTTATGCTCCATATACTTAACGGTTATACTAAAACCATAAAATATAAAGAGGTGGAGTTACGGAACTAAAATAGATAACGATTATTTTGAACAATGGTTAAGTATATACACCAATATTTGACGGTTATGTATGATAATCGGGATATATTAGTTTGATCTGTTTTGAGAAAAAAATTGTATCGTTTACTTGACGGTTGTATGTAAACAACTGTATAATAATGTTCACATATATTTGATGATTGTATGTAAATAACCGTAAGCTATCATATATTTCATGGTTGTTTAATAGTGACCATGAAGTATAGCTTTAAAAAAAGGGAAAATCCTTTTCAGGGCCTATTTTGGCATAAAAATCCCAGAAAAGACCTGCAAAAATCTGAAATCCCAGAAAAAAGTTGTTAACGGGGCTGATATAGTTGTTAACGGGGTACTAATATAGTTGTTAAATGAGCTGATTCAGTTGTTAGAAAATTGTTGTTAACGGGGCTGATATAGTTGTTAACGGGATCGATATAGTTGTTAAATGAAATTTGATTCGGTTGTTAGAAAATTGTTTGAAAATCCGAAAAGGCCCTAAGGGCCTTTTCTCGAGATTTCAGATTTTTGATGGCCTTTTTCACGGGATTTTTACGCCAAAAACGGCCCTGGAAAGGATTTTCCCTTAAAAAAACTCTTACCAGACACATTTTTGTTCGACATTTGAAAGTCACATGTTACAGAGAGCTTACTCCCAATACCTTTGATGACTCGATTCTAGCTTCTCCACTACCATTTCGCTCTCCTCCATCGCTCCCTTGGTGGTTTTACTCTTTTCTCCTCTGTAGCTTTCCTTCGTAGATCGTCGTTTGTGAATTTCATGGCTTTTGGAGTTATTTTAGGTTTGTGGGTTCTCCTACTTGTTCTTCTGGAGTTTGTGGGTTCTCCTACTAGTGGCTTTGGGGTTCATTTCTTATTTTGGGGTTCATGATTTCAGTTTTTGAGCTAGTCTCTTCTTTCTAAAGGTGAGTTCAATTTCATCCTTCTTTGATTTGGGTTCTTTGATGCTTTTTTTTTTTTTTTTTTTTATTATATATTGATTTGAGTAAAGAGTGAGTAAATATATTGTTTTGGAGTGATTTTGCATATGCATATGGTTTTACCACTGATTTGAAATGTTTGTTGTCATTAAAGTTGTTGTTTGTTAGTATTGATTTGAGTTAAGAGTATGTAAATATTATTTTTTGGAGTGATTTTGTATATGCATAGGGTTTTACCACTATTTTAAGTGTTTGTTATCATTAAAGTTGTTCTTTGTTAGTATTGATTTAAGTATAATGTAAATGTATTTTTTTGAGTAATTATGTATGTGCATAGGATTTTGCCACTGATTTTAAGTTGTTATTGTTACACCCCTACCGGCATTGCCCTTTCGGGTGGAGGGTAGTGCGATACTTCTCTATTTCTTAAAAATATTACTTAACACCATCATACATTAGAACATTATATATAGCGTAGCACATTGGCAAGATGGTTTGGGCGTAGTATACTGATAATAAATTACAAATCTTGGTTACAAAATTTGAAATATAATTACATAAAATTTCCACAACAATTCTTTGAATAATCTGGAACTGGTCCAATACCTCCATTTGCTAACATCCACCTGGGAACTACATCCAATAAACTGTACAATATACAGGTAGCAACAAAGGCTGGAATCCCAAAGGATTCCAGAGTAACTGTTAATCTCATATACAAATTATAATCAAAGTATGTAAGAAAACCATAAATAAACAGAAACCATAGCATGTAGTATCATACATATAGTAAATCACTCGAGGCATGCAGTCCAAATAGCACACAAAACATCTGCAAGGCACGGCTCAAGGCACGTGTAACATCCCATTTTCCAAAAGCAGTATATTTTTTATTTCATCAGAGTAGAGCATCGGAGCGATTGAGTAACTGATACTTATATTCAAAATGCCTTAAGTCTGGCTGATTACAGTAACGGTACATTATACCGAGTGTTTTCAAAAGTAAATAACAATAGAAGAAAGTCTTCAGTCGAGTCCCTATGCGTGCTGCTTCCCTCTCTCCTCGATCCTCTGTCCTCCTGACCCTGAGGCTATATTAAGAGCTGAGGTCCAACGCGCACCGGACCTCAGGTAACGGTTAACCTCATGTTTATATATACAACATAGACAATATATGAGCATACAAACAAGCATATCCCAACATCACATAAGCCCCCTGGCAGATGTGTCACACATAGCATACGTTTCGCACTTAGCAATCGTTTCGTACCAAGCATTTCGCACTTAGCAAACGTATCCCGACACCCAGCAAGCATAATAACAGTACAATGAGCATACCACAGAGCTATCAACTACCTCACATAAGCACATAGCACCTATGCGCATACAATAAACACCATAGTTAGTGTTACAGTACGCGAACGTACCTTCGTTGACGATAGACGGTACGTTTGACGGAAAACGGTACGTTTGACAGCGGTATGTGATCAGAGGTATGCTATAAGGATAACATCGCATTTATCAATATTTAGCATCATAACAGGCATTTTAGGTACAAAATACCATTTTGCCCCTAGTTTGACTAATCGGCGAAATTTCGCTAGAGCTTCGCTACTTTGACTCTAATTTTCCAGAATTTTGCCATATCTCTTCCTCCAATATATTTTTGAAATAAATATCATATTTACCCCTAAAACATGATATTTAAACTATCTTGGCAAATTAAAGATCTACCTAGCATTTCTACTATAACTACCGAAAGAACTACTAAAGCTTAAGACTAAGGACCGAAGAACTTACCCAGGGCTTTGCTACACTTTCTCCAGACTCCTCCTTCTCTCTAAAATCTCTTTCTATTTTGAAAATAGCTCAAGGATTTGGTATGAGGATTTGAAGTGAATGGAAAGGCTATTTATAGGAAAATTTGAGACACTATTCACACTTTTTCATATCGAACTTCAACCGTCGGATCTAGGGTTTTTGCATGGCTCCATCTTGGCCCTTGGATCCTCCTTTTAGAAGAAGTTTCCTACATCACCATGATGTCACCTTCTTGCTTTTTGATCTTGTACCGATAAAGTTCCCTGTTCGGTGTCCTAATCGCGTAATCTTAACCAATCTAAAAAATACAGCAACACAGCACTGAAGGTCTATTCTTCCTCTTTGGAAATATCTGGGTCAACTAAATTTTTGATCCCATTAAGGGTATTCCGTAGCCTGCTGAACATTTTCGGATAAACACCGTCGGTTACGGAAATGACTTCCGGTAACATCAACTTCTGGGTAAAAATTCACTAATTCATAATATGTCCTGATCTTAAAAACTTAGTTCATGGTTTTCTAGATAGGATTTAGTTTCTATCGGTTCTCGTTTCTACTATCTGCCCTTTTCCTTTTTCGTCTTGTCTCTTAATCATTCCGCCGGTTTCGGAAATGACTTCGGAGACAGCCCACTCCGGGATAAAATTATGCTTGTTTATAATAAGTCCCGATGTTAGATACTTAGTTCACCTATTTTGAGATAGGATTTAATTTCTATCTGTTCTCAGTTATCCTATCTGCTTTTTCCACAAATATCTCATTTATATTATTATTTAATTAACAAATATCATGATATTATTTTACAAAAAACCTTAACCCTTTTCACACTAAGATTTCGCCCTCCCCTTTTTATTTTTATTTTTATTTATTTTTTAATTACTTTAATATTATATTCCAATTTAATTAGGAAGCTTAATTAGGGCCTTAATCCTATTATTAGCAATCTTTTAGGATTTAGGGTTTTCATGTACTTAATCTCATACATTTTTCTTAATCTTTTCCAATTAATTAGCAAGTACACTTTATGCTAACCTTAGCCATAAACATCTAGTTAAAGGGTTTTACATAATTTACCTTGGATATTCTCTTGTTCAAGCTTAAACAATTAGCCATTAATTACTTAATTAATCACTTACTAATTGTTGATAATTTTCTTAATTAGGATTAATTATTTTCTCACAACTATTTCACTGACATTGGTATTTTATGTCCCATGCATTATATTAAAAATCATGGGGTCACTTATGATCCCCAAAATAATATTTAATTTTTCCTCATTATTTTCCAAGGAAAATAATCCCAAAAATTAGAGACAACATACTTTCTAATTTTTAATAAATATTTTGTTGCCATTTAGGATTTATCATAATATTTTTAGGCCATTTTATGCCCCACAAATTCATTTAGGGATTTTTAGCTCTTTATTCACCCTAATTTCAATAGAAATTACCTTAGAAAATAAGATAATTATAACTTATTATTTGAGACCACATATTCACCTATTTCTAATAGGTATTATTTACTAAAATATAATATTCCAGATAAATAATTATCCGGGTATTACAGCACGGCCCACCATGCGCCCGACACTCGGAATAGTAGTCCTACTAGTTCATAATACAAACCGCAGCGCACAACACACAACAAGGCCCTCGAGGCACGCAAAATAGCACACAGCACAGACTGCAAGGTATGGCACACAGCCAACACATCGTGCACCCGACATGTTCCGATTGTTTAGCACTTGGAAATATACCACAATCAAATGCATACAATAACCATGGTAAAACATACATACAAGAGACATACAAGGTATCTGAGGTTAAAGTTACTACCTGACAAACTTAAATTGTTAATTACTTTCTCCAAATTCTTTTAAAAGCTCCCGGCGACGGCACTTTTTACGATTTAAATAATATTTGGATTGATTACCATTTAACCCTCCTTTGATTTAAAGTCCTTTACTAATTTCCAAAAACACCAAAATTTCTATTTTCACAACATATATATATATATATATATATATATATATCTATCTCTCTCTCTCTCTATCTCTCTCTCTCTCTCTCTCTCTCTCTCTCTCTTCATGCTTGTTTTTCCTTCCTAAACCATAAATATTGGCTTTAATCCTTTATTCATCATTTAGACATAACCATCATAACTTATTAAACCCAAAATAATAACCATATCCAAGCCATACAACCACAAAATCACAAGGTTAAGAAAGTAGTTTACTTGTCTTTGATTCTAGGTTTTCATTGTAATCTTGCTTCCTTGTATACCCTTATTCTTTTCAGCCTAAGCTCCCAAAACAACATGGAAGAGTTGTTTATTAAGGCCTTTAACATGTTCATAAAGATAGAAGGAATTAGAAGGAAGATCCACAACTACTTACCTTTGATCTTGCTTTTTTGTTTCTCTTTAAGCTTCTAAGTTTCTCAAGCTTGCCTTCTCTTCTCTCTTCTCTTTTCTCTTGGTATGAGTCGGTTTTTGGCATGAAGAATGAAGAGACGAAGTCCTTAAATAATGATTAATGAGGTGCCAAAATATTCTTTTTGTCCAATTACCATTTTACCCCTTTAGTCTTACCCTTTTTTCCTCTTGAATTTTCTCCTTTTCTCTAGAAGATTCTTGATTTGTCTTGATTTCTCCTCTTTGGCCAAAAATATTGGCTTATGGAAGAAGAAATTTGACTTTCAACATGTCTTAAATAATAGTCAAGAACCATGCTGAAATACCTCTCTTGCAAATTTACCAAATTGCCCTTATAATATATACTCAACCTTGGCTTTTTCAATAAGCTTGTTGGCTTTTCCTTGCTCTTTCTTATTTGGACGAAATTAATGACTTGAAGGGCAAGAGATTATGTCATCATAATGACAAAACTTCCTTTCTTAGGTGTCCATGCTCAAGTCCACCTATTGCCTCTAGTCAAATGACTAAAATGCCCTTGCATTTGTCTTCTTTTATCTGGAGTTTTCTAGCATTTTTAGAGTTCTCTTGACTTCTCTTGACTCTTCCCTTTCTTGGTTGAAATACTCATGCAAAAAGGGAGTGCACAATGTCTTAAATATGTCAAGAAGGCACTTAAAAATCTCCCCAAGTCAAATGACCAAAGTGGCCTTACAAAATATCCCTTAAGCTTGGCTTATTTTGCAAGTTTTGTTGACTTTCTCTCTTTCTCTTTGTTGGACGAATTTGAGGCTTATGGAGGAAGATATTTGATCTTCAAAATGTCATAAATAAAGGTGGTTAGATGTTCTTTTCAAAAGTCAACTTACTTATCTTTATGACACTTCACAATTTAGGATTAATTAGGTTGACTTTTGTCTTCATACATGTGTCAATTGCATTCTTCTTCCCTTTCCCAAAGAAACTCATGGCTTTTTGGATGATAACATATTAATTGCATGAAGGCTCAGATGTCCCAATGACACACTATCCTTTATTATTATATGGGCTTATGTGTGCATTGACTAGTCAACTTGTCACCATAGCAAGACAAGTGACATAATAGGATAAACTTTGTTGACTTTTCCTTTTAACATGTCCCAAATATCTCAAGTTGATCTTATCTTCTTCCATTCTCTCAAAAACGCAGGGTACATTTGTCTGTCTAGGAAATGTCATATGTACACTTATATCGAC
This sequence comes from Acacia melanoxylon, assembly GCA_019022615.1. Lineage (NCBI taxonomy): Eukaryota > Viridiplantae > Streptophyta > Magnoliopsida > Fabales > Fabaceae > Acacia > Acacia melanoxylon. The sequence continues at coordinate 6,900,354 of JAFJYJ010000029.1, forward strand.
ACATTTTGCTCGACCAGTCGTGCCATACATTATAACATAACTGGGTGGCATCTCTCTACGAACCCAATGACATCGTATAAGCGTTTTGTGCCCTTATGTACCACTACTTTAATTCTACATCCTACACATATTACGTCCTTTGCCTAGTATGGCCGCACAACATAGTCCATGAGAGGCTTTCTATCTCTTAGACATCTTGGGGCTCTTCCTGAATTGGGCTTAGTCGTCTGCCTACTATAAGCTTATCCACAAATTCATCGGCCCAAAATTTAGGATATTACAGTTATCATATTTCCCTCTACATACCTTATATGCTCTAGATGAAGAGTGCAAATAAAGAATAGATGTCAACCAATCATCTATTGAATAAGTACTGGGTAGGGTGGGAAATTCCATAAGGTTTTCGGTTTGTAATAGTACTGACGATCGTGGTATGATTATTTGTCTTTGCGTAAAGTGTGGTGTTGTGAAGTGTGTTAATCTAGACAGTTGTGAGTCGCACTTAGTGATGTATGAAATTGGTCAGAGTTATACCCGTTGGACAAAACATGGGGAGATGAATGTGGGTAGTACTAGTTGGCCGAATTTGGAAAGGTATGAATAACCTAACTTTGTCACAAGTACATTTGATGCTAATCATCTTCAATATATGGCCGATGCAATTGAAGTGGAATTCAATGAATGCTTATAAAAGTTTGAGAAGATGAAGAGCAATGCAGAGAAGCCTCTCTATGAGAGTTGTATTGAGTTCACATTATTATATGTAATGTTGAACTTGTACAACTTGAAAGAAAAAATGAGTCAAGTGACTAAGGCTTCACATAATTGCTTGCACTATTGAGAAGAATGTTACCACCAAGAAATGATATGCCAACTAAGATATATGATGTAAAGCAAGTGATGCACACACTACTGGTTTGAGTTATAAAAAGATGCATGCAAAACAAGTGATGGGCACAATGAAAGAATTTGGATTTCAGAAATGGGGAAGTTGCTTCGAAAGTTAAAGAAAACAATTGTTGCTTGAGTGAAGGTGTAAATTTAGCAACAAACTATTTTCCTTTGGGCACTCAACACAATTAACTAATTTGGGATGTAAAGGTAGATATAATCAATTTTTTTGGTATCATATATAGCAACGTCGTTAACCCAAGTTAACTTCCGTCAATTTTTCCACTGTAGGTTCCACCAGTCTTCTTTTTAACATATTTTTAGAAGGGAGAATGTGCAAATTTAGCAATAAACACCCACCCAACACAATTATCTTTTGTTGGGTCCAAAAGTATACATGAACATTTTTTGTTTTATACATGCCCATATTTGTCTTGTAAATTCCCTTCTTTGTTTTGTTAATGACTATATTTGTTTTGTGAAGGGACTTAAAATAATACAGGGAGTTAAAAAAAATTGGTCATTCACATATATGTCTTGTAAATTTTTTAATAAATGGATTAATTTAAATCTCTTTTTGTCTTGTAAATGCTCTTATGAAAAAATAAAGAAAGGGAATTAATATCTTTTCTCAAACAAAATTAGTTTCATTTTGACCTATATAAGGGGGTGCAGTGAAAGTTTACAATCTTTTGAGGGTTAACTAAAATAAAATTGCTTCCATAGGATCAAAGTGATATTTGTCCATTGAAATGGCACATATTTCTAAAAATATATTAAAAATAATAGACATTGAGAAGATTGGTGGGACCTGTAATGTAAAAAGTAACTGAAGTTAAATGAATCAATAAGATTATAATAATTTTTTTGTCTAAATTATAAGTCACTTTCAACTACTTTAACTAAAAAAAGAAAGATTAACTATTTAAATTTGTCTTAAATCAAAAATATTGCAATGACAAGGGGGAAAAGTAGAAAATGTAATAAGACTTTTAATTTTCTAGTAAAAAAATCTAGAAATAAATAGCAAATTACTTTAGGGTCTGGAGATTGATATACTAGAACTACCAAAATAATAAAATAACACTAAATGACACTACTACAAAAAAGAGCTTCAAGACCGTCTCATTTAGACCGGATTATAGAGGATCAAGTCTTAAAAGTATGACCGGTGGTAGTTTCGTAAATATAAAGAAATTTTTAGACCGGATTATAGAGGATTAGGTCTTAAAAGTATGTCTGGTGGCAATTTCATAAACATATAGAACTTTTTTAGACCGAATTATAGAGGATTAAGTCTAAAAAAATGACCGATGACAGCTTTATAAATATAAAGAAATTTTTTTAAGACCGGATTATAGATGATTAGGTCTAAAAAGTATAACAGGTGGCAGTTTCGTAAATATAGATAATTTTCAAGACCGAGCATTTAAAAAGTCTGGTCTATAAAATCTAATTTTAAGACCTCATTTTTATTATAACCGGTCTTAAAGATTTTCATTCCCAAAATTGAATTTCGTGGCACTTCGTTGGTGGATCTGTGAATATTATGTTGGGATCCGTACACGCAGTGGAATTAAAAATTTACGAATCCAAAAAGAGGATCGCCCAACCGCGTTTAAATCAAGGTTAAGAAAAGGAACCGAAACGTACATATATGAATTAACGAGCGTCTCTTTCGATTTGAACACGTGGGCTACCTACTCGATCAACGGAGCAGATTCTCCGAATCTCCTCCCTCTACCAAGATCCACACGAATAGCCTTCAACACCAACGACAGCGTGCTAGCGCCTTCAGTATTTTCGCGTCTCTTTATTTTCTCTCTATGGTTTATTTCGGCTTTCTAATTCATCCGTCCACTTAACACGACTAGATCAATATCTATTATAGGGTTTCTAAAACCCTAATAAGCCGTATTAAAATATTCAAAATTAATCCAATCAATTTTGAAATTCAAATTTCAATTAAAATAATGTATTAATTAAATCTATCAAATAGATCTAATCTAATATATTTATTTAATCCGAATTATAAGCCTACATATTTAATTTATCTTTATAAATTAAATATGAGATATGATATCTTTTTATTTAATTAAATATGAGATACTATATCTCAATTTAATTAAATTTAAGATACTATATCTTTATTGAAAACTAAATTTGAGATACAATATCTCAATTTATTATAGTTATTTAATTAATCAAATAAATTAAATACTATATATAATATTATTATTATCTATAAATAATATCATTATTAATTTTGAATTTAATAATATATATATATTCATCCTAGATTAAATACAATATTCATTAAATCTTAGATATATCTAAGATTCAATGAATCTGGACACTTTTGCTCGTGTTGAACTATTCTTGTGTGCAACCCGCAGGCCCACATTAGATTGGCAGTGGGCCAGTACTGTACCATCCCACACGTCGCAAGTGGCCTCTAGCAAGACAATACGACTACCCAATACATATGGGGATCAATGATACGATACAACCTATTGTACAACCATGTCACGTCCCTTTTGTCACGCGATAATTTGGTCAAGGATGAGGCATGGATAATGTCAACTTCCTGTTCTTGACCACTACTTTCTCGATTCTTGAGTAGTCTAATAATTGAAATGGAAACTCCTTTCCTCTGTAGTATGGCCATACATTTCTCAGGCTCACTCATCGAGGGGCCCAGTATTATCTCTCTACAAATGTGAGGGACAAATTCCATCTTGACCTTTCTCATTCCTTTGCATGAGAATCACTGATCCCGATCCAAGCCTTTATCATCACCCGGTCAAAGGTGACTTTTGACTAGGTCAAAGAGCAACGACTCATCATGTAGGAATCCATGATGATCTCAGGTCAAAGAGCGTTGTGACGCGGTTATACATGAGAAAAGCTTATGACTTAATCCATGCAGCTTTCTCATAGTGGGTCGGTCGGGCAGCTTGTACTCTTACAAGTGCCTATGACTTTGACTCGTATCTCTATACTCATCAAAGTCATACTAGTCTTATTTCATCTTCGCTCCCGCGTATATGACTAATCAGGGACATTTAGGATAATCTATAAGATATATCCAAGGATACAGTTATCACTATAAACATGCAAATGAAATGATAAATAAATGGAGATGACTTGCCCCTAGGGCATAATTTCCAACACTCCCACTTGCACTAGGTGCAATCATTAATTACTCTAATTCCCATTGCCCTAACATGACGCTCATGTTTTGCTTGTGCAAGCGACCTAGTAAAAGGATCAGCATCATTGTCTTCTCCTAGTACTTTGCATACTTTTATATCATCTCTATCATTGATTTCTATGATAAGATGAAATCGCCTGAGTATATGCTTAGTCCTTGTTGTGACCTAGGCTCCTTGGTCTGCACAATAGCGCCGCTATTGTCACAGAACAAGTCTATTGGATTTGAGATGGTAGGAACCACCCCAAGTTCATTAATGAACTTTATAATCCAAAAGGCCTCCTTAGCTGCATCTGATACTGCTATATACTCAGCTTCTATTGCAGAATTAGCTACAGTGCTCTGCTTAAAGCTCTTCCAGCTTACCGCACCACCATTCAACATGAATACATATCCTGATTGCGATCTTAGATCATCTTGGTCAGTTTGGAAACTCACATTTGTGTAACCAGTCACACAGAGCTCATCTTCCAAACACACCATATACCAAGAATAAGTCCTTAGTCCTTCTTAAGTACTTTAGGATATTCTTGACAGCAGTCCAGTGACCCTAACCGAGATCTTGTTGATATCTGCTGGTCATGCTTAAGGCAAATGACACATCCGGTCGAGTACATAACATGGCATACATGAAACATCCAATGACGGAAGCATATGGAATCTTACTCATGCGGTCTCTTTGATTTTGTGTAATAGGACACAGATCCTTACTGAGATGGATGCCATGAGACATGGGCATATAGCCCCTTTTAGAATCCTGCATACTGAATCTATGCAGTATCTTGTCTATGTATGTGCTCTGACTTAGGCCTATGAGCCTCTTGGATCTATCTCTATAGATCCTAATCCCTAGGATGTAAGTGGCTTCGCCTAAATCTTTCATGGAGAAAGACTTTCCTAACCAAGACTTGACACTCTGCAAGGTAGGAAGGTCATTTCTAATGAGTAGGATGTCATCAACATAAAGAACTAGAAATACAACAGTGCTCCCACTAACCTTCTTGTAAACACAAGGTTCATCGATGTTTTGAATGAATCCAAACTCTTTGACTACTTCATCAAAATGATGATTCCAACTCCGAGATGCTTGCTTCAATCCATAAATGGATCTTTGAAACTTGCAAACTTTACCAGAGTCCTCTGGACGCACAAAACCCTCAGGTTGTGTCGTGTACACATCCTTAAGTAGCTTTTCGTTAAGGAAGGCTATTTTGACGTCCATCTGCCATATTTCATAGTCATAATATGATGCAATGGCAAGAAGGATTCTGATTGTTTTGGCCATTGCAACTGGGGAAAAGGTTTCATTATAGTTGACACCATGAGTTTGAGTGAATCCTTTTGCAACCAGTCGTGCCTTGAAGACATTTACTTTGCCATCCATGTCAGTTTTCTCCTTGAAAACCCACTTGCACCCAACGGTTTTTACACCTTCAGGTGGATCGACTAAGGTCCAAACCTCATTGTCGTACATGGATTGCATTTCAAACTTCATGGCATTAAGCCATATTTCAGAGTTTGGTCCCACCACGGCCTCCCGATAGGTAGTTGGCTCATTATACTCAATGAGCAAAACATCACGACTTCCAGTAATCAGAAATCCATATCTCTGAGGCTATAGCCGTGTTCTATCGGACCTTCGTGGGCTTTGTGTTACTTGAGTAGGCTCATCAACTTGTTGTGAGTCTTCTCCATTTTCCATCTGTGGTTCTATGTCGTCTTGTGGCTCTCGAACTTTTTGAGGTACACCTTACTCCCACTGGTTCTTTTAGAGATAAACTCTTTTTTTCAAAAAGATACCATTCTGAATAACAAACACTTTGTGATCGGTAGAATTGTAGACATAGTATCCTTTAGTTTCCTTAGGATATCCCACAAAAGGCATTTTGAGGATTTGGATGATAATTTATCAGAGGCTTCGTGTTTAACGTAAACCTCACATCCCCAAATTTTAAGAAATGACAAACTGGGTTTCTTCCTAGTCCATATCTCATATGGTGTCTTTTCAATTGCCTTTGACGGAACACGATTTAGTGTGAACGCAGTTGTTTCTAGGGCATTGCCCCAAAAGGAAGGTGGAAGATCTATTTGACTCATCATAGATCGAACCATATCTAATAGAGTTCGAGTCGTCTGATTAGAAACACCATTCAATTCAGGTGTTCCTAGAGGAATCAGTTGTGAGATGATCTCACAACTCCTAAGATGGTCAATGAACTCTTGGCTCAAATATTCAGCATCCCGATCAGATCGAAGTACCTTAATTGTTTTGCCAAGCTGGTTTTGCAATTTATTTTGGAATATTTTGAACATTTCAAAAGATTCAGACCTATGTTTCATTAGATAGATATTCCCATATCTACTAAATCATCTATAAATGTAATGTAGTACAAATGACCTCCTTTGGAAAAAGCATTCATTGGTCCACAGACATCTGTATGTATGAGGCCCAATAAATCAGTGGCCCTTTTACTACTCCTAGTAAAGGTGCCTTTGTCGTCTTTCCAATAAACAAGACTTACATGTATCAAATGATTCAAAATCAAATGTGTCAAGAAATCCATCTGTGATGGAGTTTTTGAAATGCGTTTCTCATTTATATGGCCTAGACGACAGTGCCATAGGTAAGTCGGATTCAAATCATTTGACTTGATCCTTTTGGTAGTTTATGTCATAGATATGTCCATTCATTTTTCTACTGTCCTTGAGACCCTACACATTTATACAAATGTGAGAACTATATGCGGTATCTAATACCCATGTTGAGGAAGTAGAGAAGTGAATATCTATGACATAGATACCTGAAGCGATAACCCCGCTATCCTTCTTGTTCTTTTTCAGATATTTGATGTAGAGTCTGCAATTCCTCTTCCAATGACTAAGTTCATTACAGAAGAAGCGGACCCCAACCTTATGAGGTTTTTCCTTCTTGGCTGCAAGCTTAGATTTGGGCCTGTTTGACTCATTGGTCTTACAAGCTGAGCTTTTACCCTTTCTTTTGCCCTTGCCTTTCTTTTCATACCCTTTCTTTTCTGAATGGACAAAACAGTGTTGGGCCTGTTTTTAAGGCTCTACTCAGCAGTTTTGAGCATCTCATGCAGTTCAGAAATTGATTTCTCCATGTTGAGCATGTTATAGTTCATGACAAACTGGTCATAACTATTCGGGAGTGTGTTCAAGATCATATCTGTAGCTAACTCCTGGCTCATGGGAAATCCAAGCCTCTCAAGGTGATCAATGTAGCCTTTCATTTTCAAAATGAGGACTAAGCGATGCACCTTCACCAACTTGGGAATGTAAGGCCTTAGTGGTCTCATACCTCTCTTGTCTTGCCTGTTGCTGGAACATTTCCTTAGGATGAACAATCATCTCAAAGGCCTTCACATGTTCTAGATCTCTATCGAGGTCTGGAACCATAGTGGCAGACATCAGGCATCCTGCATCCACAGAGTCATCCTTATGCTTCGTCAAGCATCAATCTGAGCTGTTGGATCATTAGCTGTAAGCTCGTCAGGAAAGGGTTGATTGATGAGATACTTCTTTCTTTTGTGTTTAGGATCAACGCTTGAGTTCCCAAACAAGTCAAGAATGTTTGTCTCATCGAGTTTGTCCTTCTCAATGACTGATCGCATTGATAGTTTTGCAGTATTACTAGACGATATGATTCTACACTAAAAGGATATGCAACGTTTAATTAATAACCTCCTACTGAATTAACAACCCTCATTATAATTAGTGGGCTAAGATCCATATTTGGCTTAATTTTAAGTCCGCTTTGGCAGGACGCTTAAAATCAAGTTATTTAGGTAGGCAAGCTCTTTCCCAATTACATCACATGTAACTCTTAGATCTTTATGGGATTCGATCATCATATGATCTGGCATGTTTAATCCCATATAACGCCTTGAGATCCAAAACCGTTTTGATAATCTCAATTAAGTCAAGACAATAATGAATATTGAGTATCACCATTACTCACTCTTGTCTCACCAAGATAACTCAAATGCGTCCACTTTGGTGGAACATACAAATGGGCAATCTAGGTTTTGACAAGTATTCATTTATTGACGGCATTATGACTTAAGATTTTATTTAGAGGGTATTATCGGTATAAACTAATTAATCCTATTAATTCTACATATATGAATGCAATCGCGATTGTATCTCATATAATCTCTAAACTAATCATGCAGTGATCAAATCAAAACATAATTAAAAAATTGTGACACAACATGGCTCATACTTAACCTAAAATCCTTTCAAGCCAATGAGAGGACTTCTCTAAATAAGACAAGAGAAATACATCAAGAGAAACCTCGTTTCACATACGAGGGGAGTGAGATGATAAGAGAATGTACATCAAGAATATTTAGAGAGAGGCATGGCTCACAGGCCATATTTAAATTTACAACACTTGTAAAACTCTAGAGCATGTTGTTCACCATACCCAAACAACATTTGAAAGGTTAAATCACAACATATATTAATTCATACAATTATGAAATAAAATATTATGTTTAAAATTATCAAGTTTATATTATATAATATAATATTATATTATATCATGATTTAAATTCTCTAAATTTTTTTTTTATATAAAATATATAATATCATGATTTAAATTCTCTAATTTATATTATATTATATAATATAATATCATGATTTAAATTCTCGCGCTACGAACAATCAGCCGGTCCCTACGGCGGTCCCGCTCATGAAAACATCATTTTGTTTTAGAAAGATTGTTTTATAAAAAATAATTTCAAGAACAATTTGTTTCAAAAATAACGACCCTGGAGCTTTTTGAAAAGGTATAATCTTTCACAAAGATTGTTTCCTTAAAAAAAGTTTAAAACCGTTCGAAATCCATGATTCTGAATTTGGAATAATCCACGATTCTGAACGTGGTCCCCATGCACGTAGAATTTAATCTGGAATAACCCACGATTCTGAACGTTTATGTTCATAACGCAAATCATATGAAAATCCTCAAAACCAATTAGATCCACGACTCTGAACGTGCAAATATCACAGATCAAAACGTGACCATTGGCGGTTTTCAGAATGTCCGATCTGAACTCTTCAGAACTACATGAAACGGCCGCGAGATCCAACTAGTTATCCGTACAAACCCTAACGCAAGTTTTCGACTTAAACCATAACGCGAACTTTTCAATTTAACGCATCAAAAGCGGTTTAACCATATATATCACATATATAAACACATGTAGAAATCCCAATCTAAACGCTCGGTTGACCTAGCTCTGATGCCACTGTTGGGATCCGTACACGCAGCAGAATTAAAAATTTACGAATCCCAAAAGAGGATCACTCAACCGCGTTTAAATCAAGGTTAAGAAAAGGAACCGAAACGTACCTATACGACTTAACAAGCGTCTCTTTCGATTTGAACATGTGGGCTCCTACTCGATCAACGGAGCAGACTCTCCGAATCTCCTCCTCTACCAGGTATCCACACCAATAGCCTTCAACATCGACGGCAGCGTGCTAGCGCCTTCAGTATTTTCGCGTCTCTCTATTTTCTCTCTAGGATTTCTCGCAACTTTCTAATTCATCCGTCCACTTAACAAGACTAGATCAATATCTATTATAGGGTTTCTAAAACCCTAATAAGCCGTATTAAAATATTCAAAATTAATCCAATCAATTTTGAAATTCGAATTTCAATTAAAATAATATATTAATTAAATCTATCAAATAGATCTAATCTAATATATTTATTTAAAAATTATAATACATATTTAATTTATCTTTATAAATTAAATATTTGAGATATGATATCTTTTTATTTAATTAAATATGAGATACTATATCTCAATTTAATTAAATCTAAGATACTATATCTTTATTCAAAAATTAAATTTGAGATACAATATCTCAATTTATTATAGTTATTTAATTTATCAAATAAATTAAATACTATATATAATAATATTATTATCTATAAATAATATCATTATTAATTTCAAATTTAATAATATATATATATTCATCCTAGATTAAATACCGTATTCATTAAATCTTAGACATATCTAAGATTCAATGAATCTGGGTACTTGTGCTCGTGTTGGGCTATTCTTGTGTGCGACCCTGCAGGCCTACATTAGATTGGCAGTGGGCCAGTATTGTACCAGGCCACAAGTCGCAAGTGGCTCTAGTAAGACATTGCAACTACCCAATACATATGGGGATCGATGATACAATACAACCTATCGTACAACCATGTCACATCACTTTTGTCACGCGATAATTTGGTCAAGGATGAGGCATGGATAATGTCAACTTCCTGTTCTTGACCACTACTTTCTCGATTCTTGAGTAGTCTAATAATTGAAATGTAAACTCCTTTCCACCGTAGTATGGCCATACATTTCTTAGGCTCACTCATCGAGGGGCCCAGTATTATCTCTCTACAAATGTGAGGGAAAAATTCCATCTTGACCATTCACATTCCTCTGCATGAGAACCACTGATCCTAATCCAAGCCTTTATCATCACCCGGTCAAAGGTGACTTTTGACTAGGTCAAAGAGCAACGACTCATCATGTAGGAATCCATGATGATCTCAGGTCAAAGGGCGTTGTGACGCGGTTATACATGAGAAAAGCTTATGACTTAATCCATGCAGCTTTCTCATAGTGGGTCTGGTCCAAAGACCTTGTACTCTTACAAGTGCCTATGACTTTGACTCGTATCTCTATACTCATCAAAGTCATATCGGTCTTATTTCATCTTCGCTCCGCGTAGATGACCGACTGTGGACATTTAGGATAATCTATAAGATATATCCAGGGATACAGTTATCACTATAAACATGCAAATGAAATGATAACTAAATGGAGATGACTTGCCCCTAGGGCATAATTTCCAACATATTATAACTCTACTTCCAAAGCCTCATATACTCTTCCTTGTGCCCATTCCCAAACACAGATTCTTCCCTCCTTCTTCACTCTTTCTAGATTTTCATAGTCGTAAGAATGTCGGTGTCGTACATCTCTCGTGAGGTATGGATGCTATTTTGGGATTGTTGTTGTTGACAAAGCCGGAGTTGTTGCCGCATGAGCTGCAATGAATTTTCCCCTGCGCAAGGATGACACGCACAAATGGAGAAATTGTCCAAAAAAATTTCTCACATTCATCCCTGACTTGGTTCCGTTCCTACATTTTTCTGAGAGAAGCAGCTTTGCGTGAGCGGGGTTAAGCTTCATTTACACTATGAAAACATTATCACATTACAAAATTTATGTTTGCAGATTGAATATATTATAAATATAAGGTTAGATGCTGTTGATGTGAAGAAGAATCCTCTCTTTCGTGGTCCCCATTTGCTAGATCTTGTGATTGTAGAAACAGGTCGATTTGCTGTAATTTTGACGACTCCCACCTTCTTGATACAAGTGTGTGAATATACATGTATATGGAGCTCAATATTGACTTGTGATGTTTTGTCTGAAATTTTGGAATGGCTTCTTTGTGTATGTTTAATTGAAATGCTAGTATACAACAAAAACCGCAGAAGCAGAGGAAGTGATGGAAGTCTGATGCGTGAAGTTTTCCACATTGTAACTGTTGAGCGTTATTGAGAATGCAATTTCCCCAATTTATTTCATTGCAACACCACACAATCAGGCTAAGATGCGACCGGTACATTAGCTTTTGATAGTATTGTTAAGCAAGGTGATTAGAAAGAATAAATTATTGATAGTTTCATGCTGATTAATTTTATTTTGGATCTGAAAGAAAAAAAATATGATTTGTGCGTTTTGGGGGCTATGCGCAGTGCTTTGATTTTGATTAAGGCTTCCTCTCCTACTTATCCTCTTCACAAATCTCTGGTTTCCTCTTCAACTTATCCTCTTCACAGATCTTTGTATTTCTCTTCGACTTATCCTTTTCTTATAGCTCCGTCTTCCTCTCAACGTCACCTTCGACTCCAACTCATCCTCTTCAACTATGTTCCGAATCATCCTCTTTGACAATCAAAGCGAAGCTTCTTCTACAGCTGCTGAAAATGGGTACGACAAAACTTTATCGGATATGCAAAAATTGCAAGCTTAATCAGATTTGTGTAGAAATGACAAGTTCATCAAATCTGGGTTTTTGATTTCACCTTCAAATAACTCAAAACCTTGTTACTGGTGCAACAATGGCATTAAATATGTAGAAATTTCAAGCCTTTCTTAATCTGGCTTCTTATAGGTTATGAGGTCACGAATTGATGCTGTATTTGGGGAGGCAAGCATGCCCTTCATCTTTTTGTTGTTGTGACTTTTAAGACCGGATGTGAAAACACATCCGGTTGTTGGTCGATTTCCTTGATGACAAGTTCATTAAATCTGCGCCTTTGCTTGTAGGTGCGTTCTATCTCAAGATCGTAAGGCTCTAGGTTGGCTGAAGGTGAATTGCGTATGCACTACAGAATGTAACTGAAAATCAAGAACAAAAAAAGTGAGCTTTTTATTACGTAAATCACAACTATTAAGCAGAAGGGGCGTCGTCAATAAGGGTATCAACAGTCCCCGGCAGCGGCGCCAAAAACTTGTTGGTCGATTTCCTTGATGGCAAGTGAACCAGCCAAACAAGTAAAAAAGTGAAAGTAGAGTATCGTCCCACAGAGACTGAGATACTGAAGAGTGACGCTCAATTGCTATGATAGTTGCAATCAGAAAGTAAATGTAATTGGTTTGAGAGGTTTTTGATGATTACGCTAATAACAAAAGTAAACAAGGTAAATTTAAGAAGATATCAGTAAGAAGTTAGGCTGAACTCGGACTCCTCCTTAAGTGCATAAATCCCCGGTTGCTCTACCCATTGCTATAACATCTATCCGCATGCTTCCGCAATTGCTACGGGATAGCTACGACTACAAAGCTATTCGATTAACCCATCTTTGCTATGATCTATCGAAGCTTCCGCGTCCGATACATATGATATTAACTATACTCCTTCCATATTCCTATGGCAACTTTCTAGTTTTTATCTGCATTATACTCAGGGTGTACTGGTTATGAGAGGTAGACCCATTCCTGAAGCCTACAATAAATAGGTCAAGCCTTGCACCAGCTGCCTAGCAAACACTGTTTCTCAAAGGTCTAACCTCGACTCCTTGCCAGTTAGCCGAGACCACAAGTCTAGCCCTTAGGTTCCTCTAATCGACTAGTAATTAATTCACTTATAAGCAAACCGAATCTATTAAATTAAGAACTTGCAACTGGGTTCATACACGCTTAAGAATTCATCCTCGTTCAGCCATCAGAAAGTTAGTTCATGACTGACGAGGGAAACACAAAACAGATAGTAACAGAATGACCCATGATCTAACTACTAAAACAAATGAAAATAGAAAGCTTGACGGCGTTCCGATGGCGTGGACGAATCCCTGTCACGTCACCACTCCACGTCTTCTTCCCTCCGTCTTACTGTGAGGAAGGATGCTGGGTTATCCTGAAATTCTCGTGCTAGTGAAGTCTCTCACTCTTCTTTTGAGTCGGCCGAATGTAAAATCTTGTGTTGGCTCTGTGCGACTCTCCTCTAGGGTTGTCCTGCTATTTCCTTTTATATTCAGACTTTCGTGTGACACAAGTTAAGTTAGCTGGGCTTTCCAAATCTGTCGAGATCTATTGCATCTTCTGTTTGTAGATTGATTCTGCAGATCCTGCGGGATTCTTCAAATCTTTTCGTTTTGATCCTCCGCATCTTCTATTTCATTATGTCAGCAAGCTACCTGTTGATCTCGATCTTTTATTTCTATTCCTGAAATCAGCTAAACAAAAAGGTCAGAAAATATGCCGCACAGCATTGCGTCCTTTACTTTGCTATAGCTTTTGTGATGCTTTTTATTGCATTTCGAGTTGCAGTCGGAATGCTATAGCATCGTATCAGCTTTGCTATACGTTCTTTAAAACAATGTAATTTGCTCCTTCTTAGCACATGTTCAGGATGTAAATGGTTTTCATCCTTCTGTTCCCTATATCATGAATATATTCTTTTTTGCTTGGATTGTTTGCAGTTTAAGCTTTCATTCACCATAAAATTCGGTCATGAAATACAGGGAAAACATGGTATAATTTGTGCTCATCACCAGTCTTAAAAGTCACGTTTTTTTGGGACTTTTAAGACCGGATGTAAACACACATCCGGTCTTAAAAGTCTCTCTCTCTCTCTCTCTCTCTCTCTCTCTCTCTCTCTTTTTTACTAGAAATGGACTTTTAAGACAGGATATTTACAAAGTTTGGTCTAAAAAGTCTTACTTTTAAGACCTCATGTTTTAAAATTCCGGTCTAAAAAGTATTTTTAAGACCGGTCGCGCATCCAGTTTTAAAAGTATTAGACTTTTAAGACCACTTGTATTAAGGCCGGTTCCAGATCTGGTCTTAGAGGGCGCTTTTCGTCCGGTCTTAAAAGCCTTTTTTGTACTTGTGTGATCATGTGTAAAGTGATAGTGAATTACTAAAGTGGGAAAAAATGTAAATGAATCAAAATAACCTTAGCCCATTACACAATCAGCAATTAACATAAATCTATTGCTAGTTAATGTGAACTCTAAATTTTAAATCTCAAAAGCTCAATCATTGTTGGAAGATTATTTGCAAAAAGAAGTACATTGTTGAATTTTTTTAAATCCTAGAAGATCAATTATAACTTTTGGAAGATTAATGGTAAATTTTAGAAATTCAATTATCTGTTGAAAAATCAATTGGTCAATTGAGTTTTTTGGCCAAAACAATTGTGCTTGATCAAGTTGGGTATTTGGTAGATCATTCGCAACTAATCTTTTCTGACTTTTATAACAAAATTTTAATTTAGAGATTTACAAACTAAATGTTACACAACTTCTATAATTTACTATCTATTTACAAATAATTTTTTAATATTTGCAACAAACCTTTCACGATTTAAAACTTAAATATCATGATTTTTTGCCAACTAAATATCATGGATTACAATTGAAATATGTTGTCAATTGCCTATGGTGTATGGTCAAAGGTTTTCACTTTTCACCCATTTGTTTTATTTTATAAAAAAGACCTTGGTCTATAATTTCACGAATGCGTGGTTCTTGTTTTTTTTCCCCCTCTTTTGGACAAAGAATGCGTGGTTCTTTGATTAGTGTCATTGTTTTCCTTTAATAACTTGATATGACCCAAATCCTAATACCATTGTTGTCAAACTCACGAGAGGACTCTCTAAATATATCAGTTTAACGTTTCCAAATTACAAAATTGTGTTTGTATGTACTTAAACTCGTTCTAGCCATAAACTCGGTTAAATTCGCAAGTTTACACACTGAGCTTACCGTTTTTAACTTAGAAAATTGTGTCAAACTCAATCTTAAACTCGTATTGGTTTATTCGTTTTGATCATGTTCATTGCTTTATATATGAATTTCATAGAAATTTCTTCTTTGGATATGATAAATTATAAATGTCGATGGATCTAATATCAGTTATTCATATTTAAACTTAAATTAAATTATTGTCATTTTTATATTTTTATTATTTCATTATATACTTGTAACACATTTTATTAATAAAAATAAACTCTTACGAGTTTACGACTCGAATATACAATCCGAGTTTACATTCTTGTTATGAGTTTATTTAAACTCGTGAGTTTGACAACATTGCCTAATACATTATTGTTTGTTAAGAGCGGAGGAATAAACTAAAAGAAATTAAATAATATACGAAAAAATAAAAAAAGGACAGTAATTAATTATTTCGATGAATTACTATAAATTAAGGAGGCAACATTTAATATGCATGTGCATATTTAAAATATACATTGACTTGGGAACTACTGGCTTCTTCATGTTTCATATATCTATAGACTCAAAAGGCAACTGGATAAAACAGAAGATAGAGGCCTTTTATCA
Organism: Acacia melanoxylon; assembly: GCA_019022615.1. Lineage (NCBI taxonomy): Eukaryota > Viridiplantae > Streptophyta > Magnoliopsida > Fabales > Fabaceae > Acacia > Acacia melanoxylon. The sequence goes on from JAFJYJ010000029.1 coordinate 6,916,358, forward strand.
CAAAAATGGCGAAGCTGATGAGCTCAAACCACAGTGCATCTATGTTCTATTGGTATAATTTCCAGGTCGTATTACTTGTGTCTGTTCTTCAAATTTTACAGATTAGCTCTCGACCCTCCACGGCTTCAGGTTCAACAGTAGAGTTTCTTCCTGGCTTCCATGGACGTCTTCCTTTTGAACTTGAAACTGAGTATCTCATTTATTTATCTTTCTCCATCTTTCATTATATATATCAATATTGTTTGTTTATCAGCTTTAATGAATAAGATTGATTTTGTAATATAATAATTAGTTAAGCATGTTTTGGTCAGGTATGTGGGAGTTGGGGAATCAGAAGAAGTGCAGGTTTTCTATTATTTCATTAAATCTGAGAACAATCCTCAAGATGATCCACTCCTTGTTTGGCTATCTGGGGGTCCTGGTTGCTCTTCTTTAATGGGCCTTGCCTTTGAAATAGGTAATTAATAAACATCTTCATTCTCTTAAAAATTCAGTCTTCTCTCTGGGATGTCCTATATTCATCAAAATAAACTATTATAACACTAGTGCAAAATACACTATAAACTCTATACCAATTGCAAACAAGGAATTGGGATGTCTGCTGTCCCCCTCTGTCCCTAAAATTTCCTATAACTTCCCAAATGTTTTTTCTTGTTTCTTTTGATAATTAAATTCTACATAAAATGAGTGACATTTTGATATTCTATGGGTATATTAAAATGGTGCTGTTTGAAGTTTTTTTTTTTTTTTGGATTTTTCAAAGGAAAAAAAAAAGTCTAAATTTAAAAAAACTCACAATTTTAAAGATTTTTTCCTCAGAAAAATTGTAAAAAAAAAAAAAAAAAAAAAAAAAAAAAAAAAAAAAAAAAAAAAAAAAACTTATTCACACCATTTTACACCCATAAGATTCAAAATGTCACTCATTTTTTATAGAATCTAATGATCAAATGGAAATTTTAAGGGACTGCAGAGGAGGCCATAGACACCCTAAGTACTTGCATCAGGGACAACAGAAAGTGTGATCGGTGACAGTTTCACAAATAAGAAGTGACGCTGTTGAGTTTCTATGCCAGTTTCCAAATAATATGTGGAAACAACAATTTCTACATTGGATGTGGATAAATTGAGTTGAAGTTCGTTTGTTTTCCCACAAATGATCAGTAATGATTGTTTTCCATTTGTATTATATAGGTCCAATTGCATTTATAAACCAAGAATACAATCGGAGCCTGCCAAACTTAGTCTTGAGGCCACAGTCATGGACTAAGGTTAGCTATATGTATATATGTATGTAATAACTTGCTTTTAGGTTAATTATTTGTATAGGCAAGCTCATGTATATGTTTTCGATCTCGTTGTTTATTTTGCTTTGTTGTGTTGGATTAAAAATCTACAGGTTGAATATGATAATATATAGTATTATTACTCATATGTAACAGTTAACTGATTATATATATAAATACTTTTACCTGATCAGGTAAGTAGTATTGTCTTTGTAGATTTGCCTGTTGGAGCAGGTTTCAGTTACAGCAAAGCAAAAGCAAGTGTTGAGCAGAGTGATTGGAGCCTAATTCATCATGCCCACCAATTTCTTAGGAAGGTACATTAACTAATCAACATAAGTCATATTTTAATTATCACATCTTATTATTTGATATAAATAAGCTGTAAACATGTATTAATTTTTTTGGTAGTGGCTGATCAATCATCCGGAATACCTGGCACACAAAGTTTATCTATCTGGTGACTCGTATGCTGGCATTCCTATCCCAGCCTTGTTTCAAGAAATTTCACATGGTACAATTAAAACCCATAATTTATCATGTATTTAATTAATCTATCAATTAGTAATTAATATAAGGACTATATATTCACATAACCTAATGGTTCACTACTATTCTTTTTACAGCCAATGAAAATGGGGTCCAACCACGGATAAATATCCAGGTTTCAAATCATATATCTCTCTATTTTCTCTTTAACACTAAAGACAAAATTTAGTGACATAGTATATAGAATTAAGGTGTATCCAATACCTGAAGTATTTTCTCAGGTGCATCGAGCACCCTAAAGCATTTTGTGATGCGTAAAGTGCCTGAAGTATTTTCTTCAAATTCATCCTGTACCCTAAAGTATTTTTTATGCCTTGGTATTGGTTGAACCAAAAAAAAAAAAAAATTAAAAAGTTATTGAACTGACTTGAAAAAAGATATACTTCAGGGTTTTAGATGCTCCAAAAAATATTTTACAGTGCCGAACGCATATAAAAAAAATGCTTCAGCTACTGGATATGTCATTAAATACTTTAGGGAGTTGAATGCATCTTGAAAAATACTTTATGGTGGCGATTGCACCTTAACCCTAGTATATATCTACTCCCTCTGGTGAGGTATATGAGCTAGATAACTAATTTGTAGAGATTAAAAAAATTAGTCAAGTTATTTGTTAAAAAAATTGTGTCCATTTCCCTAAGAGACCACTGTTAATTATTGCATTATGAACTATTAAAACCCCTTAATATATGCAATCATATAGAGTGAGTTTAGAAAAATAAATTAAAAATTGGAGAGGCAAAGTAAATTGTGGTTTTTCATTTAAGACCAAAATAAACCCCTCTCGTGGCTCTTAAATTTAGTATCAAGATTTGAAGGACAAATTAAATAGTCTCAAATGTTGATTGTATTACGTACAGGGATACATACTAGGGAATCCATTGACAACAAAGTCTGAAAAAAATTATGCAATCCCTTTTGCTCACGGAATGGGACTCATCTCTGATGAACTCTACGAGGTAATAAATATAATGTTGCATGCACTAGTTATATGTTAAGTACGTAGATCGATGTTGTTGAAATTATTATTATTTTAAAAAAGACTTACACATTTGAGTTATTGATCCTACAAGAACAGTCCTTAAAGCAAAACTGTGGAGGAAATTACAGAAACATAGACCCCAAAAATTTGTTATGTGTCAGAGATTTCCAGTCATTCCAAGAGGTAATATAACTTATATTTTATAGAACTAGATAGTGATAAACAATTTCAGTTGTTCAATCTCCCTATGGTTTCAGTTAATTGCAGAAGTGGATCAGAGTCAGATTTTGGAACCAGCGTTTTGTGGCTATGATCTTAGAATGATGACCCAAAGAAGTATTTTAAAGAGATCTCTAATCGAGCAAGTGAAGGCCAGTGATACTGCAGCAAGATGTCGGGTAAATTATTATTGTTGCATACATTAATTATTGTCCATTACTCGAATAATGTGGACTAAAATAATTATCTGATTAATCATGACCAAACAACTATAATTTATCTCAAGTTGATCTCTTTGTTAATTTTTGTGCGCCTATATATTTATTTGATTAATTAGGATGATCTTTGTTTTATGGGTTTGGTGTCTGTTATGAGTCCACATTGAGAGGGTTGCTTTAAAAGATGGGCTTATAAGACCTTCCGCTCTCCAACTCTAATGACTAAGCATGCATGGTTCTTATAAGGACTTTAGACGAAGGGTTCTTCTGAGCCAAGTAAAGTGATCTGGAGCCCTCGTGATGTCCTCTCTCAATCCTTATTTTATAGGTTTAATTGGCCTTTGAGTGGCATCTCCAAGATTTCTGTCTTAAAAAAAACAAAAAAAACAGTAATTAACAAATTAAAGAATAAATTCATAAAATAAACATTCTTCCCCACACAAACTTATATACATATGTATATATGTAGATGTCCATATGTATGTATGTGCAGATGTGCATGCCCACATAGGCTCATGCCAGATGTACATATATGTAGATATCCATATGTATATATATGTAGGTGTGCACATACAGATGGGCACATGCACAGTGAACATGAGCACATGTGCGCACGCATGCGCACATGTATGTACATCTATATATTATTATTGTAAGAACGTGAAAATCCACATGTACATGTGCATAGACAAACATATATATAGTATTATTGTAAGAATGCCTATTCCAACAAGTTTAGTTGGCTGCTGACCATTGAAAATTTTGGATAGGAAATGTTATAAATAGGCAAACCTAAGATCGCTTTTCTCTTCTTAAGGAGTCATTTATTGATTCCTAAGTAATTTAAATGCCATGAAAATGTTGTTTCCAATGTATTGAGTAGGTAGAAATTGAATATACAGTAAATAGAATAGCATAACAAGAATCTGTATTATTGAAACAACACAGACAGAGAGCATACAACAAGTCTGTATAATATGAAAAAGCTGTAAACGAACTCACAAGACTACCGAATATTGTAACACCCCAAGTTTTGTATCATAAATTGTGCCGGTGACACGTGGTTTATTAAAAATCGTCAGAGTTTGAGGTGCTACAACTCAGCGTGTTGCGGAAACGGAGAGCATGTACTAAAAATTTGAACAACGAGTAACTGATATAAAATACTCAGGCATATGCTGATGCCTGACATATACTAGTATATTAAAAGTTTCCCGAAGGAATATTCATGTGATGCAGAACTTATATAATTACAGAATTTACATTGTAACTATACATATTCAGACCGTGCCATTTCTTGACTTGGGGCATAGAACCTAACACAGTTAAATCAAATCCATTTGGCCAGGCTGGGTAAGGTCTAGTGGGAGTCTCCCCGAATTCACGGCGACTGATTGACTGAACCACATAGACAACTCTTTCTAATTTAAGCACCAGATGGTTTGAAGTAACCCTATTAGTTTCATGCTAGAAGGTAGATTCTATTAACCTTCTTCCTGTGTTTACTTTGACTGGTGCCTCCTCACGGCTCCGTCCATCAGCGCCTTTTTACGGCTCCATCTACTGGTGCCTTCTCCGGTTCATGATCCTTTCATGTCTATTAGTTCATACTGAGGTCCAATGCCCATCGGACCTCAGGTAACGGTTAACCTCATGCTTATGTAAATAGTATATGTATGACAAATATCCATGACATTACAGTAGTACAAAATCTCATTTTCAAAACATTAACAATATGTAAGGCAATAACAAAGCACAGCCACTGCAGTATGCATGTTATCCCAATCTGCACTATTCACCAGTGCCACGATGACCTATCGTGTCCTCAGCGCTAGGAAAACTTAACGGTATTATCATAACCATAACCCGTATAAATTTGAATGTATAAAGAACAATTTAAGACAGAGTCTTAGTATATGAACACAACTATCATATATAGGCATACAATAAGCATAAGAGTTAAGGTTACAATACGCGTCCGTACCTTCGTTGATGATTACGGTACGTGTGATGGTCGGAATGCGATCACAGATATCCTATAAGGGTAATATCGCATTTATTAATTCATAAACAATATCTTAATAGATATCTTAGTCTCAAATGACCATTTTACCCCTGGGTTAATTATTTCCCATTTTATTTCCTATAATTTCGTTAAAAACGCTGTTGACAGCATATGGGCTGCTTTTTCGCCTAACTGTGAAAAATCATAATTAATACAAAAATAGAAACGGGGATCCGTAAAATTCCTTGGAATCCTTAGGGTGTCTACTTTCAAGTAAAAATACTCATTTATGCCCAAATTCCCTGAGTCATTCCCAGGTTTAAGGTTTTCAACCTCTGCCCAGAATTTTCCAAAATTTCGTAGCCCATTTTGTAGAATTTTTATCTCATAGCACAGAGCTCAAAATAACATGTTCTAGGTATATTTGAAAATCCCTTTATGTCTACTTTAACCATGAAGTTTCTCAGAATTTTATAACATCATCTTCAACATAAGATACCATCGTTTTTACAACTGCTTTCAGTAATTGCTAACTGATAAATGTTCGCTAGAGCTTTGCTACTTTGATCATAATCTTCGAAAAAATTTGCTATAACTTCTACTTCATCAATTTTTCAACATAAAGACAATTTCAACCATAAAAACATGAAAACAAAATTATACTTGGAAGATTAAAGATCAAAATAACAAAATAGCTAAGAACTTGAAAGCTAGAGCTAGAGAACTTACCAAGAACTTTGCTCCTCCTTCTCCAAGACTCTTCACTCTCACTTTCACTCTCTATATCAGATTACTAAGCTTGCTTTGGTGTGAGAATTTGTGAAGAACTTAAGCCCCTATTTATAGTAAAAGGCTATGGCATTTTGGTAGTTAAGTGCAACTTGTCTCCTCTTGCATTTGAGCCATTTGATCTAGGTCTTTGTTTGAGCTTACATCCCCACCATTTAACCTCCTAACCGACCTCCTCCCTCTATCACTCTCTTCATCATCTTTTCTACCCCAAAGTCAAATTGTACAATTCCAATTTGTCTCCTAATCAATGCTATCTTTTACTTTATGATTAATGCTTGATTGATGACTAATTAGTTACTCCCTTGCTCAAGCTTTCTCAATTCGTCCCTCCCCCTATGTTTTACAAATTTTATGATTCAAATTCAAGTTACCAAAGTGTATAAGTAATTAGATATAAGATAGTAGTTTTTATTCAAGTTTCTTTTCCACTTCACTAATCTCAAAATTATGGCTTTATTAGGGGTCTCTTTTAATACTTTAATCACTTTAATATTAATCACAAAAGTTGAGAAAATGATTTTGAAGATAACCAAATTCAAGCTTAAAATATGCTCGTTCATAATAAATCCTTATATTTGATCTATTATCAAAGCTTCTCAAGATACAATTTATTTTCTATAGGTTCTCATTTACTTGAGTCTTGAATTAATCCCAATGGTTTTTAACTCAATTAATTACACACTTTTCTCTCTCCTTTTTCTCAAATTCTATCCTCTTCCACTTCATTGATTGCATTTATGTGAAGTGCACAATTTTCTTCTTTGATTAAAAAACATGCATGTGGTGTAATTATCATTGTTTAATTAAATTAATTACTTCACTTTCTCAATTATGATTTTTTTGTAAAGAGCCGTGTACTCCCTCTCCATTTACCCTTTCAATTTGTATTTTCACCTATTTTAATTTATCTAGAAGAAATTCTCTCATTGGTTAATTCTAATCTCACAAAGATTTCACTTTATGATACTTAATTAAAGCCTTAGGATGTAGCTTTATTAGTTTTAATCCAAACCTTTGATTTGGGTTGGAAAAATCTAAACACTATTGATGATATTTGTTAATGATTTAGGTTTAAAAATTAATGCAATTACTTAGCCTCTTTAACTAGCAAATTTTGCCACTTTTGTATGATTTTAGGGAGGATTAATTAATCTTGGTGAATATTTCTAATATAGTGTTTTAGGGGTTATTTGGCCTAATTGTTAAAATTTGATAGGTTACAATACTAATCATAATTGTTTGAAACCCCTAAGATACTAATCTTGACCTTTAGATATCATTTGGATGGTAATTAAGTTGATATATTCTTAATTATGCCCTTTTTAAATTAATTATTATTTAATTTGGAAAATTAACATAAATATTATTTTTATTGCAAATTTAATTGCCTAATAGTTGTTGCTAATTTTCTCTAATTGATTTAGGCATCTTTTGATGATATTTGATTGCCTTTATGATATAGTTAAGATTATACTTGATTATGATAATCTTAGGATATTTTATGATCCCTAATAAGATTTAGAAAATTAAATCTTCAATCACCTTAATTCTAGGAAGAAATTGCCTAGAAAATAAAATAAACATAATAGAAAAATTTGAGACCACATATTCACCTATTTTAAATAGGTATTATTTATCCAAATATAATATTTAAGATATATAATTATTTGGGTATTACAAATATGGTAATGAACTATGCAGAAATCTGAGCCCAACTTACGTTATGTCCTTAAGACAATTTTGCTCCCTCAATACGGATGCCGAAGGTTTCTAAGCAATTGCCTTCCAGGATAGAGCGGATGATTCTTCTTCAGAAAGATGGCTCTATCAATCTGAAGCCCAAGAGAATCCAACGAGTCTGCTTTCGGAACGCACAGAATGTTTTGTATATACAGTATGCAGAAAGAGTGTATGTAGGAAAAAACAGATTCAATTCTATGACTAGGGCGCCCTATTTATAGACAATGAAAAACTTGATCAAATTGACTCGTCTGTTGCTACGAACTGGTGCGTTGTGCAAACAGACGCACCAGAACCGAGCCGACCGGATGGACAGCGGCAGCGGCACGCGCGTGTGTATGGTGGACCAAGGGTTACCTAAGTCCTCACCCCTCCACAAATTAGTAGCAGTAAAGTTGAGGCTTATATACCCTCCAACGTTTCTCCAACTAACCAATGTGGGACTTCTATCCGCACACATTCCTTCTTCCTTTTTTCCTCTTCTTTTCCAACCTTCTTCTTATTCATAACCTATAGGATTTTATCCAAAATTCCAACAATCCCCCACATGGATAAGAATTTAGTCCATCATGACCAAATGCAAATGATCATGTATGCAAAGTGCGGTTCCTCTACGAGAAACAACTGCATCGAGAAAGGTAGAGGTTGAAGGTGGAATATCACCTAGAGGGGGGGTGAATAGGTGATCTCAAAAATCTTTTATTTGTATGATAGGTGAACGATGAAAGCGAAGGAAGTAAAGATAATGGACACGAGAGAAGTTATCCGGTTCGGTCAAACTCTTCGACCTACGTCCGGTCCCCGGACACTCTCGGGATTTCGACTATCTTACAAATACAATTACACACTCGTAAACGAAGGATGATCCTTTCACTCTTGGACTCACTCCCCTTACAAGTTGTAATTAATACACCCACACTCAAGATACCTCTATCTTGAGATTTGAACGAATTGTAATAGCAAGTAGTAAAACTCTCTCACAGAGTAGATATGATAATGAACACTGAAGCTTAGTATATCCGAAGATATAATTAGAATACAATTTGAACTATTTGAAAGCTTTATCAATGTATGCACTGGTTCGGTCTTGTTGAATTCAATCCTTCGTGTATTTGTAGTGGTTGAAGTTGAAGACCGTTGAAGGATTTGAATGTGTCCGTTGGAACATTTGAATATGTCTCATTAATGGAGCACTCGCGCGGCTTACCCATTATCAAATGTCTCTTCGGTTGGGTCATCTTGTAGCCGTCACCTTGGGTGAAGAGAAACTTTAAAGATGCTTTTCGGTTATGGGTCATTTGAATTATGTCGGCTCTGTTTCTCCATACTTTCGGTGCGTCAAGCTTTGTCATGCTTTTGAACCAAGATTCAATGTCTGAAATACACTCACGAGATGATTAGTAACGAGAATAAGATATAATTAGATTACAAGAATGAGTTAGATTCATTCGAGTGTTCTTGCAGAAACATCGTTCTTTGGCTAATACTCTCGTGTTCTTTATTTGAATGTGGAACCTTGATTAAGAATCTGGAAAAACACTTAAGAAGATGATTAATGATATCATAGTTAATGTAGAATGATGTATTGAAGGATTAAAACAATTAACTAGATCATTTAGATAAAATAATCAGTTCTGATGTTAAATTAGTTTTGCTATTCTTCAGAGCATACTCGAGAATCACACAGAGAATCAATCTGAAGAATTGAGCAAATCCGTTCATTCTCGAGAATCTCACAGCAATTCTCGAGAACCATTCTCGAGAATTGGATTTCAATTCTCGAGAATCCAATAGACAAGCGAACTTTAGTTAGTTTGATTGATCATACTCGAGAATCGTTTGCACATTCTCGAGAACCATTCTCGAGAATTACTTTCTCATTCTCGAGAGTCACCTAAAAACCAGAGAGTACGAATCGAAGCTTTCGACAATACTCGAGAATCGATTTGGATTCTCGAGAGTTATTCTCGAGAATTAGTTTTGATTCTCGAGAATTACCTCGAAACAGGATATATAAGAGAAGACGGACGACCACTCTCGAGAGTCAATTTCTGATTCTCGAGAATCATTCTCGAGAATCACTCGATAGACAAGGTCTGTTTCTGCTTTGGTCCGATCATTCTCGAGAACCATTAGTGCATTCTCGAGAATCATTCTTTAGAATGCAGATCTCATTCTCGAGAATTGCTCTGTGTGATGGGAATTTTCCTGATTCTCTTGAACACATTCTCGAGAGTTAATCCTGAACATTATTAAACCAGTTTTCAAAAGTCTAAACATTTGTTATCATCAAAACATTTGGAGCCAACATTCTCCCCCTTTTTGATGATGACAACATATAGTGAAAATCATTTTGAAATTTTGAAAATGAAATTATTGATTGGTAAAATAACAGAAAGTATAGCAGATTTGCAGAACAAGTCATGTATTCATACGAAGCTTTTCGGGAATTGATGCAACGAAAATCCATTCATACATAACATGTTAAACCAAAATGATCTTACAGAAATACATCAGAAAGGATTAGATAGTTCTCAGAGTCTTAAACAGACAATTATCAAAGTAAACCTTAAAGGAACAACTAGACTCCAACTAGACACCAGTTAGTCCCAATCTCAATTCGCTGCTGTTTCTCCTTCTCCCCCTTTGTCATCCATCAAAGGGGATCGAGATATCGGGATCAACGGGAGGTGTAGAGACGAGTCTCGGGAGTAGGTTGAGAGCCGAGATCTTTGGAGGCGCAGGAACGAGGATCGACATGGGAATATCGAGGCGGTGGGGGAACGGTCTCGGGATCGGGAATGGATGTAGTGGTCATAGCGAGAGGATTTAGTATGATTCGAAGACTCAATAAGAGGGCTTCCAAACAATCTTACGTCTACGTTGAACTGATTTTTTAATCTCTTGTTGCGATCATAGAGGACGGAAGAATTGGTGCATCTCTTTCTTGAGGTTTTCCACTCTTTGAGTTCACATGTTGTTCAAGATGAGCATCTACTTTGATCATCTCATTACTTATGGCCTTGATCATTGCTTTTATTAGATTGCCATAAGAGTCCAAACATTGAATTACAAGGGAGCCATAGCTTCCGAATTGCAGAGTTGATCTGAGCTTGGATTGCAGCCTGTGCAAAAGAAGGGGCATAAGTAGAAGTAGGTGCTGCCTGTGAAGATTGGCCTTCGTCTTGCTGCTTGGAGGTTGATGGCTTAGGATCAGTGGTGGACTTGACTTCCTTCTTCCCAGTAGCTTCTGTAAATGAGATCTTCATGTATAAAAGATGAGTCTTGCCAAATTTCTTGGGAAAAACGGTTTCGTCATTGTCAAGAAGATACCGGATGTTAAACAAGCCCGAATCCTAGAGACTAGGTTAGGATATGGAATGGTATTCTTCTTGGAAACTTGAGAATTGGATAAAAATTGGATATCTCAGAAATAACCAGTTTGCCAAGGTTACGTGGTTGCTTGGCCATAATGGAGCCCATCAATTGGTAGTCTTTGTTCACAAAGTGTGTAAAACTACGACCTTTGTTTACTAAATTGCGACTGTAAAGGTACCAAAGGATTACGGTGGTGTCGGCATGTCGGATGGCTTGACTTTCAAGGGATTTCCATCATATTGCTTTGTAGGGAGAAGAAGTCTAAAACATTCATGCTCGAGATAATGTGGGAGGATCTTCCGGAGGATCAATGACACCCGAGAAATGAATTGATAGTGGCTCTTTGTGATCTTAATGGATTTGCCTCTAACATGAGTATACAGCGAGAATCTCACCATCATCGTCTTTTCCTCAACCATATTAAAATAGAAAGTTTTAACAATTTGAGGAGAATATGGGGTCCGGATATCTAGCAACGGCATATAAGACTTTAACCATGGTGAAAGATCCAAATTACACTCCCTCCTAAAGTCATCTAGATTCAACCGGACGGTAGGACAAAAAGGTCTTC